>CM024597.1:7838857-9088857 GCA_014182555.1 Eucalyptus erythrocorys | reverse complement strand
ATTGCCTATGTGAAAGATCCCAAGTATCATGAAAGGACGAAGCACATTGACATAAAAAACAACTTCATCAGAGATATTATAGTGTAGAAAGAAGTGATCTTGCAATACATTTTAACTAATAGAATGGTTGATGATCCATTTACGAAGGCTATTCCTAGAGACATATTCTTGATCCATAGAATGTGACTAGGATTGCGTAGAATGTGATATGTGTAATTGTAGAGGATCATTGGTTTATGTATTTGTGGACATATGTATTGTACTTGTTTGATTATTAGTGACTTGATGTTTTATCAATAAGTACAAATCCATTATGAGACTAGCACATACACACATATTATTGAAAAGTATGTCAGCAGGCAATGATTGGCTCACTCACACGAGCAATCGCCTGAAGTGCTACAGTTCGCATGTTGAGATAAGACATTATGTACAAATAAATGCTAAAAAGCAAGTTTGGTACATAAAGTAATATGTCATCTTGATTGGAGTTAAGATGAGGCCTGTGATTTGTTTATAATAAGACCGAACATGATAGTCCCACAATCATGTATGCCTAAAAGATGCCGGATGCGAGTACTTAATTGGGCGCTATAGAAAGCGAGCTAATATAGCACTCGAGTTAAATATGAGTACATAAGAAGCACGTGACTATGTTTAGGCTAAGATCTGTATAGTGGATATATTTAATGAATGACATACGCTCTTATAGAAAGAGAAATCCACTATAGCATGTAATTCATACTACATGAGCATTATACGATCGACAAGAGAAGGTGAGTGAAATAATCCCTATTTACTCATCGTGTGAGCCCTTGAGGTAATTTATAGTTTACCTCATTTTGTGCCCTATGTTACTTCTGACTCTATTTTCGAAGTGAAAGATCAATGTTGCTACTTTAGCATGTTATTGGCGGTCATGAATAGATATAGCCTTATGGCACGTGCCTAGGAAAGCAGTTGTTCTGAAATGGAGAGAGGCATGAGTGCGAAGGAAGACTATTGTTGTTTTACATGTATCACATGTATTTACTGGTCGACCAATTATATCGCCTTATGTGGTTGCAGATATAATTGTAAATACATGGTGTCTTGAGGATAGTCAAGTATAGCCTTTAAGGAATAGGTATACATGGACTGATGTAACAAAATATGTCTGGGGCACTATGAGACGTCCATTGTTTATTTCTTTTCGGGGTTGTAGCCATTATGTCATCCTTAACAAGTGCATAATTTGAGCTCCCAAGTGCAGGTGTACTCACTAGTCACATGGCTTACTTGCCAGTATGAATTGTTTTGTAAAGTTGATGAATGTTGAATGCCTTATATTCTTGATAGAGCGCTATCAAGCCCATCATATCCAAGTGGGAGATGTAGTAATTAAACAGTACATCCATGATGAGGTGTTATTAGAAAGACACAATTGAAAGTGTACAAAGGGAGACGTATAAAAGCCTCTAGAAGACAACCGTTGGACGGGGTTGTCAGAATAACGTACGTTCAAAAATCTTTTCTTCCCATCTCTCCCCTTTCCATCAAGGTGTTCCATTTCATCTTTACGAAAACAGTTTGCATTTACGCTGTGGAAATCGGGTGTTTTCCTTGTGATCGCATCTAGACCAAAGTGGAGTAATTTTGTTCGTGATTCATCCGTAATTCAACGTTCGTTCCAGGGTTAATTGTTGTTTGCGCATCGGAATCAGGTAAGTCGTCTTCCGCCGACTCAAATTCCTTCAGTTAAGGTGAAATAAATCTATAGGCCTATTTATCTTCTCTTCCTTGTGTGAGTTGTGAGTGTTTTACCTTCAAATTACTTTCATGAAAACCAAAGGAATTTTAGTAAATACAGTCGTCGAGCTGGAACCATGTGCGGTGGAGAGCCAGCTTTGGAGCACCTGCAGTGTACTTCATGGGGGCTATACTCAACAAGGCTAAGGGTGAAAAAGGTTTCGAGATCCTAGACTAGCTCGACCAGCAGCCAGATGCATCAATGGTGTTCCTGTGCTTTGGGAGCAAGGGAAGCTTCATTGAGCACTAGGCAAAAGAGATTGCCCACACGTTGAAGCGAAGCAAGTGCCGCTTCCTATGGTACTCACGACGGCCACCGTCGAAGGGCAAGCTGGAAGCCCCCCGTGACTATGCAGATCCCGTAGAGGTCCTGCCCGAGGGGTTCCTTGATAGGTTTGCTGGGGTCGGGAAAGTAATCGGGTGGGCCCTGTAAATCGTAGCCCTTGCCCATCCGGCCCTTGGAGGGTTCGTGTCACACTATGGGTGGAATTCCATCTTAGAAAGCATATGGGTCGGCATGTCGATTGCAATGTGGCCCTAGCATGCAGAGCAACAATTCAACGCATTCCAATTGGTGGTGGAGCTCTGCCTCGCAGCAGAGATTAAGATGGATCATCGGAGAGATCTTGTCAAAGGTAGTGATGGCATTGTGACGGCGAACAAAATAGAGAGAGGGTTAAGGAAGTTAATGGAGGGTGAGGAGGCCAGGGAGAGGAGGAAGAAGGTGAAGGAGGTGAGCGGGAAGAGTAGGAAGGCTTTGACGGAAGGTGTCTCTTCTTACTTATCGTTGGCTCCCTTCATCGATGATATCTGTAGTCGATAAGCCTTCATTTAGCAGGGAGACAGGGTTGGCTGGTAGGTTGAGCAATGTTGGTATTTTGATTTTATTTTGTTTTTATGTTACTTGGTATTTTCTAGTGCGTTTGTGGCTATAATCCATGTTAATTTTCGTCAACCCTTGACGTGTTTTATGGGGAACCAGTCAAATTTGGGTTTGGCCCACGAGCCGTAATCTGCAAAGGTGACGACAAATTTAGAATGTGTTCAAAAAGACACCATCAGTAAAACTCCATATGGTAGATTTTCGTATCCTTGCCCCTCCTCGATCTCCGAGTTTGAATCAATTTCATTTTGCTCTCGCTTTCCCTTCTCCCGAGGTTTGTTGCCTTTTTATCTCTTGCGTCCATTGATGTTCACATTCCTGCTTCTGAAAGTTAGGGCCCTCTTTTCTTGCTCGGCGTGCAATGGAGAGGGGGAGAGTATTAAGAATTTCGGAGTAGCAAATTTAGAGAAATTGAACTTTAGTCGAAAATGTAAATTTGATTTGACCACACGTGGAGCGTAAGGGACCCGCGTATTCACGGAGCCGCATAATCACTCCCTCCTTGCCCATCAGAGGAGACGGTATTACTAGGAAGGCTGCATCCAACGGCTGATAGAGCGAATCCTATACAGGCCAACATCTTGTGAGATTAATGGAATGCTCAATGGACAAAATAAAGGCAAAATCTAACATGCTGGAGCTTAAGGGCATGATGTTTGAGAGTGCACAAATAATTCAAAGAATATAATCTCACTTAATACAACTTACGCGGATCTCAATGGTTGTTACTTCCCGATTGTCTTATTTACAAAAGGAAATATCAATTTCAATATAGAAATCCAATATATGTGATGCGATAGAATTAACAACATTTTTTCCTGTCATTTTTTGCCATAGCTGCGATCAAAGTGGTGGGCTAGTTTTACCTTGCATGGCTAGATCGTTACTTGGGACCAAAAAATTTCTTCAATCCTCGATTTGATTTTCCTTATAGCGATGCAAACACCTCATCATGTATCACATCAAGTGAACTTACATGTTTAGTATAAAGTCAGAGAAATTGATTTTATTTATTTATTTTTGGTCAGTGATTTTATTTATTTATTTAATAAGTCATTCATTTGTCATAATTAAACATAAGAGGAATATAGAAAACTTCTAACGGAAGCAAATTCCAAAAAATTGCAAAACAAAACAAAACCCATAAAACAAAAAGGTACAGCTTATAATAATAATAATGCTTTCATTCTAAAAGACCAGATCTGTCATAACATAAAAAGCAATTAGAGACCAATCATTGGAATCGTCAGTGATGGGGATACATAGGGATCTTCTCATCTAGAAATTACGGCTTGCAACGCGCACCTAGATTCAGTGTCCTCAATATTGTCATCATACGGAGAAAACAACACCAACAACCACATGTTGAACCACCACAAATCGAATGCCTCTAAAAAACTCATATCTAAAATTAGATTGAAAGAGAAAATCGAACACTTCTAAAAAAATTCTAGATCTATTTTAAATTAAAAGAAAAAAAGCGCAAAATTTAAATTTATACCTAAATCGGGAGATGAGAGTTTCCATTGAATTTTGGAGAAGTTACAAAGCCATGTCCCAAGCATGTAGATGGATGGATTGGCAATGACTTCTCACAAAATTTTCACAAGCATATTTATTCATTGCGATGACAAAAAAAGCAACAACAATTAGCAAAAGAAGACGATAAGGGTGCGTTTGGCAACTTGCTAAATAGAGAAAATTTCTATTCTTTTATCCTTGGGAGTAAATTTGGAACAGAAATCCGTTTGGCAAATCTTTTTGTTGCCAGGAATAGATTTGGACTAGAATTGAGAAGTAAAAAAAAAAGTTGATTATTTGTTCTTGAGAACAATTCTAGAATCAAGCCAACTCATTTCTTCTCTTTTCTCTTCCTTTCTTCTTCCTTTTCTCTTCTTCTTCCACCACCATTGCCCGATTGCTACCAGTTGTCGGTGACTTGTTGGGCAAGGTTCGGCGACCTCATCAGGCCAGGGTGAGGTCTGGCTAGCTTGCCGATGGCCAGTAGGCCTTGCTCAGGCTTCCCTCGACCATCGGTGAGCTAGGTGAGGCTCGCCTAACCACCAGTGAGCCTTACTTGGTCGGGTGGTTGGGCAAGGCCGCTCGCCTAGGCAAGGCTTGGTCGAGCCTAGCCCAGTTGCCAGTGAGGTTCGATCGATGAGGCACGGCCTCATTGAGGGCCGGCAACGCTTTGACGTGGTCATTGGCCAGAGCTTGAAGAAGAAGAAAGGAAATAAAAGAAGAGGAAAAAGAAAAAAAGGAAAAAAAGTGATAAAATTTTTTAAAAATGGTTTGGAGTAGAAATTTTAAGGATGGTGTCAAACGCAATTTTATTCCAAGAATATAAATTTTGGACAGTTACCAAATACCTTAAAATGCTTAAAAATTGTTCTTAGAAGCAAAATAAAAAAGAATAATTTTTTTATCGAAAATTGTTTCTAGCAACATAATGAGTATCAAACATGCCCTAAATGAGACAAAAAAAGACTCCCAAATTAAATCGGGAGAGAAATAAATAAAAATTCAAAACCTATAAAGAAAAGCAGAGCAAAGCGAGCTCTCAGCTTCAGAACTTGAAGCCTCTTGCAAAGGGAAGGTCCTACGAATCAGTCTATGCACCTCAATTTTCTATTGCAATCATTCTCAGAAATAAAGATTGACAATTTCTCCATGTCCTCAATGAGGAAAAGAACAAATGGCAAAATGGAAGGCCAATCTTGAAAAATTGTAAGCTGGTATCCTACCAAGAAGAAGTTGGAGGTTTTTCAGAGCAAGTACCATATAAAGGCCTAACACTCTTGTCCCAATTCTATCATTTCATAAAAGAAAACCTTAAACTTTTAAGTCGTGTCTCAATTCTATCATAAATTTTTTGTCACATAAGAAACCCCAATTTAGATTTAGTCCCAAATTTTCCCTAAACTTTTTTGTCTCATAAAAAATCCTCAATTTTAGGTTCCATACCATTTCTACCATAATCTTTTTTTTTTTCCTTTTTGCCTCATAATAAAATCTCAACTTTAGGTCCAGTTTCAATTTCACTCTATCTTTTTTGTCTCATAATCACCAGCTTTTAATTGAGTCCCAAATTTGCTCTCCATTAACCCTTTGTCATAATTGCCCATAGTGATTTTGTGCTTGTCAATCTCTCGTGCTTTGGAATGTTCCATCTCTTGTAGTTGGAGAGCTTGTGCTCGAGACACTTGAACAACTCATGCTTGGAAGTTTTCTATCTCTCGGTTGTTAATAATAAATTTTGGACATAGGGTTATGGGGTAAATTTGTGACTGAAGTAAAGGTCTGTGATTTTTTATGACGCTGTAAAAGTTTTTGGGTAAAATTGGGATTGGACAATAAAATTGGGATAAGACCTAAAGTTGAAGATTTTTCATAGGACAAAAAAAAATTAAAATAGAATTATGACATAACCTATAATTGAGGGTTTTTTATGGGACAAAAATATGTTTATAGTGGAATTGGGATTGGATTTAAAGTTGACAGTTTTTATGGAACAAAAGGTAAAATTGGGACAAAAACTAAAGTTGGAGAGTTTTTAGGGTATTAGGCCTGGTATGAATTGTCAATTTTGTTAAATCAATCCCATATTAATTATTTATGACTCATGTTGGATCTGTTAGGACTCTTCTTCTATTTAAAGAGGCTTAATCTTATAAAAAAATTCTAATTTTAGGTTCAGTCCCAATTCAACCTTATTTTCTTTTATCTAAACAAAATCTCAATTTTAATTTCAATCCCCAGTTTGCCCAAAGCTTCAACTCTAGTTTCAAATCTATTCCCGTTGTCTCTTTGTCCAAAAATAGCCATTAGGTGTCCCTACTTTCCTTAATTTTAACATCAAAGAACAGTTCCATTTTATAGATTATTTTCCATGTCACCTTGCTCATGTGAATTTTTTACCAATGTGAAAATGGCACATCAAATAACTAATAACAATTTTTAAATGGAGGATTAATGAATGAAGATTTTTTTCATTGCTCATGAAAATAATTAGGCATATATTGTTATCAATGATGAAATTATTTTCAATTTGACTAATTCTTCTTAACAATATAAGTAATCATTTTTCAAAAAACATTTTCCAAGTCAATCAATTTTTGCGAAACAAATGGACCAAGTTTTGAGCTTTACCGGGATGCCTATTTTAAGATAATAGATTAGATTCGTTGTCGTCCATCCCATTTAATAGAGAGAATATTCAATGGTTGCTAAACTACATGGCGTGCGTGAGCTGAAGTGGCTCCATTAAAAGGTCGACATGTGGTGTTGGACTTAGACTGGCTGCAAAATGGGAAGTCTAAAAAGTCGGCCTTTTTTTTTTTTTTTCTTTCTCTTTTCTCTGGTCGGCTAGAAGAAAAAAGGACATGACGAAAAATGCCCAAACTCCTGCTTACAAATTTCTCTCTCCTCTTTTCAATTTTTAGGGCTTTTCAAGTTCTCTCTTAGAGAAGAACAAGCCAGATGCTTCTTTCTTTCTCTAGCGTGTCTAGACCTCCATCTCCCTAAAAGCCTCGCCGGTCACAACTGTTGCTCAGATGTGCCTCTAGCACATCACCTCCCTCAAGAGCCCCGCCGGTCACAGTTGGGTCCCATTGCTGCCTTCGCCTCCGTCATCGCCTCTTGAAGCCCCATCAGTGGCTCCAACCAACTCAAGTTGAGCCTTGCACGCATTTCGCTCCTCTCTCTCACCTGGGTTTTGGTAAATCAAGCAAAGAAGAAGAAGCTTCTCCATTTTTTTTTTATTTTTTATTTTTTATTTTTTATTTTTGCCTTTTCTTGGTGACATTTCTTCTAGTTTTTGCCCAACCGTATCCTTGTTTTGACACCGCCATTTGAAAAACTCCTTTGCCATTTGTAAGCTCAAAATGCTCTTGTTCTTTAATTACCACATTCTTTGTTGAAGTTCGTTTCTTTTGGAACCATACAAACACTCTTGTTTTCGTTTCCCTCTCCTTCGCTTGGTTTTGATTTCAAGCTACAAAACCCCTTAATTTCAAACCTACGTAAGCTCAAGATGCTTTACCTTTGTGAGCTCAATTGGATTCATTTGCTCCTGCATTTTCCAGATTCTTCTCCAAATTTGCTCAGTATGCGGGTATGTTAAATTTTGGTGTTTACTCGCTGCGTGATTCTAGTACTGCATAGAGCTGCTGAGAGAAGCATCTAGAGAGCAAAAGGTTTGTTTTTTCTTCATACCAGTTAGCTGAATGAGGTAGAGAAATATGTGCTTTGAGAAGGGTTTTTGAATTATATCATGTTTGGAGTTAAGTAACTTATGATGAGTCTGTTTGTGATAATGGGTAAATGAGCTCAATCACATTGACAAAAGAAATGTGTTTTGGGCGATGGACAGGGGTGGTTGTGCCATGTATTGCTGCCGTGTCATTTATAGTGTATGCTAGCTAAAGCGGCTGCAAGCAGTACAACGAGTTGATTCTGATGCAATTAGTTTTTAGTCCTCAAGACGAGTAGTTCTATAGCTTTGGTGTGATGTCTTGCCATATCTGTTTAGCTGTACGTTCGAAGGAGGTTTGGTATTGTTTTCACTTTATGCTGGAGTGAATGGCAACCAGTGCTCTAAAAATCTTCGTTTGGTCAAGGGAAAATGTCACAAATAGTCCATAAACTTTCATCTAATATTCAACTTCATCCCTAAGCTCGATTTGCTCAATTTGGTCCCTGAATTTTCATCTAATGTTCAATTTCATCCATGAACTTTTGATTTGCTCAATTTGGTTTATAAACTTTCATCTAATGTTCAATTTTATCCCTGACTATTTGAAAATTGACCAATTTCATCCTTTCGTTAGTGAAAATTAACGGAATTGGCTTACATGGCTTTTAGTCTCTTAAATATAAAATAAAAAAGGACATGTGGAGAATCCACATGGAAATTACCTTTAAAACAAGTTAAATTGTGGCCACCATCCAACAAAGAGAAACAAAACCACTTATTCTTTCTATTTTTGTGATCGGTGCTCTCATCTCTAGCTGAATCCTAATTTGTTTTCCTTTTTAAAGATATATATTGAGTCATAATTCTAGTAATCCAACTTAGTTCCACATCATCAATTAATGCTCCATGTAATTACTTAATGGTTTGAACAAACGGAAGGACTAGATGGAACATTTGTTAGTTTAGGGACCAAATTAAGCAAATCGAAAGCTCAGGGATGAAATTGAACATTAGATGAAAGTTCAGGGACCAAATTGAGCAAATTGAAAGCTCAGGGATGAAATTGAACATTATATGAAAGTTTAGGGACCAAATTGAGCAAATCGAAAGTTCAGGGATGAGATTGAACATTAGATAAAAGTTCAGGAACCATTTGTGACATTTTCCCTTTGGTCAAAACAAAAGTTCATAATCATGCCAATTCAATCGCGAGTTCAGGCCTAACAATGTCTTTTCCCGCATTGTTTTGTGCAATGAAGGTTGGGATATTGAATTTTTTGCAGGGTATTGGCAGAGGGTCCGAAGCCCATGTTGCCAAGCTCGACTCTGAGATCGGCAACTTCAAGAGGTTACACGTTTCCTGCACACTTAAGCTCAAGAAACTCAGCATCCCTTTCAAATATGTAAATTATCTTTGCCTCATTCATCTTTCTAACATTGCTATTTCTCTTGTATATGCAAAAGTGCGGACATGGTGCTACGCAATTTTCACCCTTCATATGAGTTTGAGGCATTTTACTAGTAGAAGATGATCAAGTGGCTAGGGCCTGGCCATGGGATGAACACGGGCTTGATTTTAGCATTCATGAAGACGATGATGCCTTCGAAAATTCTTCTTTTCCTAACTGAGTTCACTCGGTTGCAAAGATGATAACGAGGTGAAGGCTCCTTTGGATCTCAATTTGTGAATCTTCAGTTAGTGGGAATGAAGGAAGCAGGCAAAAAGATGGGGATATATTTACAGGACGAGGTGACGACGTCGTGCTGATTGAGGTCTGTGTCGTTGTCTGGTTCACCTTTTCTTGGTCGAAATCGCCCTCTAGTTTGACTTGCCTTTGTTGGATTCTAAGTTTGGATATTGCTTGGTGTCGGTTTACTCCACGAGAAATTCTAAAACCACCCTGGCTTACGTCAACTGATGCATCCAATTAAATCAATGCGAAAATTGCTAAATAAATGAAAGATAATAATAAAAACATTTGAGATTTACTTATCTCGATCCAAGTATCGATATTTACTCCATAAGGAGATTGAACAACAAATACTTCACTAATCAATTAGAGAATTATAAAGTTACAATCACTCATTGTTGAAGAAGGATCTAATTCGATCCTTGATTGTTCCTTAGTGCGATCCTTATTACATGGATGATATAGTGAATCGTCGTCATGGAATATTTCGAGGAAGACATTATTTTGTATTTCTTTCCTATTTCATTTCCTATATTATAAATACAACTACATACTTGTACATTGGATACAATCAAGTAATACAATCACCGTCTTCCATTTTTTTCCACATTTTCTATCATGTTATCAAAGCAGCTTTTCTGACCTAGCTTCCGCAAACATTTTCCGAATTGCCCCCGATCGTTTTCTAACTTTATTGTTTCAAGCCTTGCCCAATAAAACAAATTAGCATTTCGGGTAGGAATTCAAATTTTTTCAACATGCATAGCCCAAAGAACAATGAAAACCGAGATCCGGTCTTACCTTTAATGGAGGAATCATCCAATCGGGTCTTGGATCAAATCGACCAAACACGAGATGAACATGAGTCTGCTCCATAGCACATAATCCCAGCAACAGTTGCAATTCAGACGATTGGAACATAATCCCCTGCCTCAACCTAGTGGCCGTTCATTCAATGGGTACCAGTCCAAGGCTCATGGGCTGCTGAAATCAATCAACAATGGGCAAACTACTGCCCACCCAGAGAGGACACATCTAGAGAAGGAGCAAATTTGGGGCCTCATCCGAATCTAGTGGGATTAGAACCAAACCCTATGGGTCAGAGACCCGAATTTGACCCAAGGAATCCAAGGACAAATCCCTACTCGGGTTTTCATCCAGAGTTTGCACTGTTTCCTTTTCCGGTCATTGGCGATGGCGGACATCCAGAACTAGGCGACCCTCTTTATACCTCACTGGCCGACGAGTCGGAACTATGCTTGATTTCCCTTCAACTCACCGGACCCGACCACTACAGCACTTGGGCGAGGGACTTCCGACGAGCTCTTGTCACAAAAGATAAGGATGGGTTCCTCGACGGAACCATCCCTTTCTCAACTGACAATCGAATGCAATGACTTTGGCATAAATGCAACCAACTCATCTGCACTTGGATCGAGAATTGCGTGACACCCAAGGTTGCGGCCAAGCTTCCTCCAACTGAAGATTTGAAGACTGTGGACTAATATTAGCAAAATATGCAAGAAACTCAACTTCTTTAAAATTTTCTCGCTTACCCAAGCCCTATCGGAGTTGAAGCAAGGGAACCTATCCGTTACTGCTTACTTCAATCGACTCTCCGCCCCGTGGAATGAACTCGATGTGGCGGAGGAGCAACTCGCGGGATCGGAGGCCACTCTTAAAAAATATAAAGAAATCAAGGAGAGGGAGAAGGTCACACGTTTTCTCTTAGCCCTAAATGAGAGTTACATACCTTTTTGTTTGCAGATGCTCATCATGGAACCGATACCACCACTCGGTCAGATTTTTCAGCTTGCTATCCAAGAAGAAAATCATCGACATGCGGCCACCAGATATGAGAAGGGTGGAGAGAGCATGGCCCTTGCTACACCGACGGGACCACAGCACCGTGCTCACGGCGGTTTCCGAGCATCACAGTGAACAGAGGGTTTCAGGCTCTCTCATGGGGCGAACATAGCAGGTTAGGAAGAAGAAGAAAGAAGTAACCCTAGAGCATCATGATCTGACGGTCCAGATCAGAGGAGAGGATCAGACAGCTCATATTTGCTTCAATTGGACAATGAAGATCCAAGACATGGGCGCAAATCCGACAGTCCTCCTTTCTTCCTATCTAACAGCTCAGATCAAAGATGTGAAAGCAGATCGGATGGTTCATATGTTCCCTTTTATGGGACCAAATCCAATGGTCCTTATAATGCCACGTTATCTCAAAAAGGGGGAGGACAAAATTCCTTAAATTCTCAAATCAAGGGTAAGTACTGTGAATATTGCAAGCGTCCACATCACACCATTGAAATGTGTTGGAAATTACATGGAAAGCTTACTGACAAAAGAAAAAAAGAAAAAGAATTTTTTGCTTACCAAGTATCAACACAAGGAGTTGATAGGGCTCATCAACCAATCACCCAGGACCAGTATCAACACATCATGAAGACTCTAAATCAATTAAAGGTGGTCGGCAAAACTGCAAATTTTTCAGGTACCTCATAATGCTAGACAAATATTACAATTGATGCATGGATTATTGATTCAGGTGCCAGTAATCACATGATTTGCAATGAGACTTTATTTTCTAATATCTATAAAAAACCTCATTCTTCTGCATCTGTTTGTCTCCCGAATGGCGATGTCATTGATGTCACCAAAATTGGTACTGTCCATCTTAGCCCAAACATTACTCTTTAAAATGTTCTTTATATTTCTGAGTTCAAGTTCAATCTCATATATGTTTCCAAAGTTTGTGAAGACAATTCTTGTCATGCCAATTTCAATTTTGAAAATTGTTCATTTCAGGACCTTTCGACTGAGAAACTGATGGGTTTGGGCAGAATGGCAAAATGGCTATATTTTTGGATTAATTTTTTGAGAGATTTTCATTTATCTTCATTGAATAAGAGCATGTCCTATAATTCTACCACCAATAATTAAATCTCTCTTTCACATAAGCATTTAGGCCATAATGCCTATTTTCCTTGTTTTGATTGCAAGATATGTCTTTTAGCAAAACAATCTCGAGCACCATTTTCCACTAGTGTATCTTGAGCTAGTAGTATTTTTTCTTTGATTCATGTGGACATTTGGGTTCCTATCACACTCCACATCGTGATGGATCTCGTTTTTTTCTTACCATAGTGGATGATTATTCTCGTGCCACATGAGTATTTCTCATGCAGTCAAAGGGTCAAAATTTCTCTTATTTGTCGAAATTCCCATCCATGATTAAAAATCAATTTGATAAATCTGTTCAAGAATTCGCATAAATAATGGGCATGAATGGGATTGTTGAACTTAAACATCGACATCTTCTAGAAGTAGCCCGAGCTTTAAAGCACCAAGCTTCTATTCCTAAATTTTTTTTGGGTGATTGTGTGGTCACAGCAGCCTACTTGATCAATCACATGCCAACTAGAGTTCTAGAAGGATGGACCTTGTTTAAAATGCTTTTCGGTAAACAACCGAACATTACTCATCTCCGAGTTTTTGGTTGCCTCTGCTATGTGACAAATGTGGGACATCGAGATACATTGGACACTCATGCCTTTCGACGTGTTTTTATGGGATATCCTACTCTGTAGAAGGGTTACCGAGTCATGGAGATATCTACAGGCAATTTCTTTATTAGCAAAGATGTTGTTTTCCATGAAGATAGTTTTCCATTCCAGGAGATGACATCTTCATCTAAGTCATCAATATCAACAACACATCATCGGCAATTCTTATCAGAAGAGGAAATTTTTATGCAACCATAGTACATTCTAGTTACCCCTGAATAGACATCACTTGCAACAACATGCTCTGAATTGATGCTTACTTTGTCTCCTTCAATGGCATGCCCTAGATCTCCAAGCATATTGACTAAGTCCCATACTTCTTCTTCTGAAGTGAGCAATTCTCCTTCATCATTGTCACAGTTGCACGTTACTGAATTGTCTCCACCTACTGTCAAGTCAATGCCTCCTTCAATGCCTCCATAGTACATTCTAGTGACCCCTGAACTGACATCACTTGCAACAACATGCTCTGAATCTATGCTTGCTTTGTCTCCTTCGACGGCATGCCTTGATCTCCAAGCATATTGACTAAGTCCCATACTTCTTCTTTTGAGGTGAGCAATTCTCCTTTATCATTGTCACAATTGCACATTACTGAATCGTCTCCACCTACTACCAAGTCAATGCCTCCTGAAAGACCTAGACGCTTGGGACGACATATCCGTCCTCCCACTTGGACGAAGGACTACATATGTCCTACTTTGGATTCCCTAGGTACACTATCTTGTCTCTTCTTATGTCTCTTTTAGTCGACTATCGCTAGAGCATATGTGTTGTATTAGTCGAATATTTGAAGAACAGGAACCTTCCTCCTATGAGGAAGCAGCACGTGATATACGTTGGAGAAAGGCTATGGAAGCTGAATTACATGCCTTTACAGAAAATAACACTTGGGACATCATTCCCTTGCCTCCTCATAGAAAGCCCATTGGGTGTAAATGGGTTTACAAAATCAAGTACAAGGTAGATGGTTCCATTGAGCGTTACAAGGCTCGACTTGTTGCAAAGGGTTTCACACAATGGGAAGGTTTTGATTATCACGAGACTTTTTCTCCTGTTACTAAAGAGGTAACCGTTCGATCTTTTTTATCTATTGCTGCGTTTCGCAAGTGGGAGCTACATCAAATGGATGTCAATAATGCATTTTTTCATGGTGACGTGGACAAAGAAATATACATGGAACTTCCATAGGGTTTACCCAGACAGGGGGAGTCTCGAGTATGTCATCTTCGTAAATCCCCACATGGACTCAAGTAGGCCTCCCGTCAGTGGTATGCAAAGTTCACTGAGGCACTTACAAATGCAGGTTTTCAACACTCTAAGCATGATTATGCCTTGTTCACATGGACCAAAGGTACTTCATCTATCTATTTGCCGATTTATGTGGATGATATACTTATCATGGGAAATGATGATATGGCAATTCATAAGTTTAAGGATTACTTGCATCTATCTTTCCACATTAAGGATTTGGGATCTCCAAAATATTTTCTCAGTATTGAAATAGCTCGATTTGACAAGGAAATTTGTCTTAGCTAGTGAAAATTTGTCCTGGAAATTATATCAGAAGTAGGATTATCAGGTTGTAAACCAACTGTTATACCTATTGAGCAGAATGTCAAATTAACGACATTTGAATATGATATAAATTCATCTTTGCCTAATGAAGATCGATTGCTCAAGGATCCATCAGCATATCAGTGATTAGTTGAAAAATTAATATATCTTACCATGACTAGGCCTGATATATGTTATGTAGTACAGATACTTAGCCAATTCATGCATAATCCAAAGTAGTCCCACATGAACACAGCACTGAAGGTTGTGAAATATTTAAAGGGATGCCTAGGACTTGGAATTCTTTTATCTCGTGATAACAACGTGAAGATGACGACCTATTGTGATACAAATTATGCTACTTGTCCAATGACAAGAAGATCCATCATTGATTTCTGTATTAAATTGGGAAAATCCTTGATTTCGTGGAAGACAAAGAAGCAATCAACAATCTCATTATCGTCAGCTGAATCAAAATATCGAGCTATGGGGAAGACTGTTTGCAAGATAGTTTGGATACCAGGATTACTTTTAGACCTTATTGTGCAAGTCGAAGGGGCAAGTGAATTGTTTTGTGACAATGATGCCGCACTTAAGTTAGCAGTAATCCCGGTTTTCCACGAAAGGACAAAGCACATAGAAGTTACTTGTCACTTTACTCGAGATAAAATTCAGGAAGGGATTGTTGTAACTCGAGGAATTGGAACCATGGAGCAGCTAGTAGACATTTTCACTAAACCGTTATGTCAAAGACAACACATATATTTATTGAGCAAGCTTGGCATCTTTGACATATATAAACTGCCAACTTGAGGGGGAGTGTTGAAGAAGGATCTAATTCAATCCTTGATTGATTCCTTCGTGCAATCCCGATTACATGGATGATACAGTGAATCATCGTCATGGAATATTTTGAGGAAGACAATATTCTGTATATTTCATTTCCTGTATTATAAATACAACTACATACTTGTACATTTGATACAATCAAGTAATACAATCACCGTCTTCCATTTTTTTCCACATTTTGAATGTTCCTCACATATAAATTATGGCCACATCTACAGTGTTTGGGCTCATATGCATCCGATGCATTCAAGAAGCTATTTTCATGTTGAAAATATTGAGTGATTGATATGATGCCTCATCATGATAGATCAAGAAGTTATTACAAAATCTGTAGATCATTTAGACCAATATCGACAGATTGAGAAGTTATTACCAAATCTGTAGATCGTCTAGACCAATATCGACAGTAAAACGAAGATAGGATATGATAAAGGCAATAAGGATTGGCGGATAGAATACAAAAGATAGCTTTTAACATATATTTTTTTACTTGAAGATGTGATCTCTGAGATTCCGAACAATGGCTCGTAGATTTCATGCGGACAAATTTACTGCAAATTTGAAAAAGTGGGAAAGGTTTGAGGACGTCCTGAAGATGTTGACCGTAATTATCGCCTAAGGATCTCTCATAATTATATATATATAACAACTTCATTGAAAGTCCAGAAATTTTTGATGAAAGTATAATTAAATTCTAAAACTTCAAGAAAGTATAATTAAGTTCTAAAATTTGTCAAATTGGTTCAATTGAGTTATTCTATCAACTCTATCCAATTTAGCTAACAGAAAATGCCGACATATATTATTTTATTACTTTCTTAAGTTATGTGGCGCCCACTTAAGTGTCAAATCCGAAAAAAATACAAAAAGAAAATTTAGATTAACAAATAAAAAACAGAAAATTTAAAAGAAGAAGAAGAAGAAGAAGAAGACAAACTGATCCGTAGCATGGCTAAGCTCTTTTCGATGGCGACCACCACAGTCACCGAGAAGGGTCAGCGAAGGTCACTTGACAACCCACCCCAAGCGAGCCTATGGTAGCCCTTGACGAGAGCTTGCTAGCCTCAATTTGAGGGAGTGTGCAACCCTTGCCGTAGACCTAAGTGAGGGTCGTCGGCCCTTGCTTGAGGCCCACAAGGGTTGCCAAGCTTTGGGAAGGCCCAGACGACCACCGTTGGCCCTTTCCAATTGCTATGGCGGCGGCAACCGGTGAGGGCTTGGCCAAGCCGTGGGCGAGTTTGTTTTTTTCTTTTTTTTATTGTTATCTTTTTATTTTCAATATAATTTTGCTTGTATTTTTTTAATTTTTCTGATGTGGCACTTAGTGGGCACCATGTCATTGCCACATGTATTAAGAAATTAATAGAATAAGACACTTCAGCATTTTCCGTTAGCTAAATTGGACAAAGTTAACACAAGGATTTAATTGAACAATTTCGACAAGTTTTATAACTTAATTACACATTTCATGACAAGTTTTAAGACTTCCAGTGCACATATCCTAAAAAAAATCGACATGGAAGAATTTTGAGGTGACGTTCTATCTACATTTTTCCAGATTTTACATACTAGAGTCATTTTGCTTATAGATAATATGTCTGCATCGAATAAGACAGAAGTCCGATTGTAAATTGTATTCTAATTGGCCCGACGTGCAAAATCAGCTGGAATTTAGAAGAAGGGGGCCTTAAGGTCATTTAAATTTTCAAGACCGAGCCCGCTCGAGCTTGACCTCGATCCGAAATCGTTGCTTGGCCGGATGAGTACGCGTGCGATGCATAATGTGGTGTTACATTTCGGAAAGAAAACGACGGCAAGATAAGAATATTCAGCGCTAGTACCATACAGGAAATGCGAATCTGGCCAAAACAGAAAGGAACAGAGGAAAAACTTTAGTATTCTCGATTTGAACGTGGATTTTCACGGTTGAATTGGGCAAGATATTCTTGGTTATATGGGATATATTCAAGGTTGACTACAAGGGGCATATATGGGGCCTGAGGATGACAATAAAGGAGAAAAAACAAAGAAGAATATTGTGAACTCGCAGTATAAAACACAAGCAAGCATGGAGCAAGGGAAGGCAGCACGCTCAAGATAGAATAAAAAAATAAAAGCAAAGTAATCTGGTCAAGCAAGGTGCAAAGAAAAGTTCACCGAACTAAGGAAACGGTGGCATTTGGACTTCGTTTGAGGTTGCTTTTATTTAACGAAAAAATAATAATTTTCAAAAAAAATCATTTATATCGATTCAAATTATTAGTCCATAAAAAATGTTTTCATTATTGACGATAATTTATGTCTCATTATTTTCACGAATGATAATTTTTTTTATTACCAAAATGGATTGGCTCAACTGGTAAGATTCGAACTCCCAATACATCATATCTAGTTTCAAATCCCGCTAGCAACAGTGGTATGCCCGGCATTGGTATGGGTTATCTCCCCTCCTCCTAAACTAGATTCACAGCATCACTTTATGATGAGGTGATATCTTCATCATTGTATTACTGAGAGAGCATTACACGTCTTGCTCTTTTTAGGTGTAAAGCAAGCTGGATCTTTTCCAAGTTTTCTTCGGTGACTTCCACTCTCTTCCTGTGAGGTCTGGATGTGCAGGGGCCAGGTACATCGGATTTTATTTGAGGCCTGATGGGCTAGGGCCGAACACATACGCACATATATACATCGTTTGTTCATTTTTGTATGACTAGCGACGAAATCTTATTGCCGCATCATTTGCTAGAGTTCGTTGGAGCATTCGATGGTAACTAGTTGGCGTCCGTGGTGTTTATCGTGCTAAGAGCCCAAACTTCCGTTTCCATCTTTCGACTAATTTGATTGAGTGAGCTGACTAATGTTTCATCTGAGTTGATCCCTCGATGCACTCACAATCTGAATCGAAAACATGAAGCAACTTGTCTTCAATCTGGTTTAGTTTGGACAAATTCTCATTGCCTTTGGTTTTAGTTTGATATTTTCTCATGAATATCTAGCAATTAATGTCATAATGCGTGCCGTTTAAATTTATTTCAATGTTGATAGTTAGTTCATAATTTCTTTCATAATTTAAATTGGTTTACATGAGTTTCATTCGTACTCGCTTTCATAATCGATGTAGAAAACGTTCTAGGATTATCGTGGTTGCTGTAGCATTGTTTAGCCCGTTTTGGAACACAACAACAGGCTGAACGTCCGTTGTCTCAGTCTGGACAGCAGGATTAGTTTAGTTTTCTTTTTTATATTATTAGTTTCATTTTTGTCAATTTTAGAATGTATCGTCATCACTTGAATTAAGAAATTTATATTTGATGCATGTTTATTTTCGTTTATGCCTCACGGTGGTGTCCTGTCCTAGAATAAGACGATGTATAATGGTACCCGACATGGCTCTGGTATTCTCTCGTCCTTTATCTGTTATTATTATTGATTGACTTTTTTATAATATTGGAGGATTTATGCATGGATTGTTAGATGAATACTAGATAATAAAATTGGAAATATTAGATGAATTGTTCTTTTACAAAAGGGAAAAAGATATAAACAAGAAGCATTAGATAGATCTACCTTAATCAAGTCCTCAAGAGGATCGGTCTTTTTCTTTTTTTAGCCCAATCTTAGAGGATATTTTTCACCTTTGGCTTGCCAAAGGTAAGGTGGGTTGGCTCCCGCATCTTACTTCACTCCTAACCAGTCTTAGATTAGGAGAGGGACGACGTCTGATTAAGAATGAATTGAAATAATTAATGAAAAACCAAGCCATGATTGGTAGAGTTTTAGAGAATTTGTGCGAAGTGTAAGTACCATCTCATAAGAAGGTTTTCCTGCCCTCTTAGCAATCCATCAAACTTATTTGGAGTTCACTTCAAGAGGGTCACTATAGGAGCATGTGTGAATTTTGTTAGAGAAATTATATATAAGAGATTTGATGTGGTTTGGAGTTGTTGATATATCATAGTTGGTTCATAGTGCATTAACTTGAACGAAAGTGTATCCACTTGAATATGATGATGAACTCGGATTTAGACTCTCTCTTGACAATCTCACCATGAAAAGGTATTGGACTGTTGCTGTACATTCTCAACAAAATTGTACTGGAGCTAATGTTGATTAGTGAGCCCCAGTGGGTTCTAATATTTTTAGAATATCTCAATAAAGAAATCTCATGATCAACGCGTGTTTTAAGTGAAAATTGTCATTTCAGTTGATATGGCAATACTAGACCAAAGGCAAAGGCTTGCATAAGGTTATAGCAACATAGTCTGAAGTTGGCAATTAATCATGGTAGCTGTGCATAGTTATGGGTACATTATAACGTGTAAATTTAAGTTGAGATATGCTACTACAAAAGGATGTATAGATAAAGGGCCAAATCCCCAAAAAAGAATATCATGAAGTCATCTCTAACGGAAAAAAAAAAAATTGATCTCCTTGATCTTGAGCAAGTCCTTATAAGGCTTAAGGGAGAAATGACAAGGGGAAGAACCCTCGAGGAGTGGGACTCCCCGCTGCACACTCCAATATTCCCTCCTCTCTAGGAAGAAACATATATGGAGAGCAATTGGGGAGGTGTTGGGCATGTGGGTAATAGGAAGTTAAAATAAGAAATGTAGTCTTGTTAGCCTACTTGGATTACTAGGTAGGCGGGGTGGCCTCAGCATAAGAGGTAAACTCTTTGAAACTTTATGAGGTTATCCTATAATCAAACACTAGAGATCCAAGCTGTACTTCCAGTTACAAGTTATCAGGAAATGAAGTTTTATCTCTCATGAACAAATTTAACCCCCACGTATAATGTTTTTCAAAGAAAATTGTATAAACTCTCGCTCAATGAACAAATATAGTCACCATGATCTTTTCCATCTAAGCAATCCTTTGGTGATATTTGATGTGGCTAACCACGTAGAGGTAACGCATAATCCAAGATTCATTTTTCTCTAAATTACTAGAAAATTTTACTATGAGAGTTATACCAAATGCAATGCCATTGTATGTAAATGGGAGATATACAAAAAAAGTTCTAAATCCATTACAATTGTGCCAATTCAGGTATAAATATTTTTTTGATCAATTTAATCATAAATTTTTTGCATTTGTGCTAGTTCAATTAATCCAGCCAATTTTGATATGCTAGTGTTAACGGCATTTCGTAATTTTTTTTTTAAATTTCTTTTGTTTTCTTTAAATTCCCCCCTTTCCCTTAGGGCTAGCGAGGATTGCCAGCCGATCTTTGCCGGCCATAGGCGTATTAAAACTACTCCTCCACTTTGAATGCGGCAACGCAATCATCCCACCTTGATGTCCAAGCACTAGTATTTATCCCCCATTTTATAAAGTCAAAAGAACACCATGCACATTGACGAACCAATATTTATTTTTAAAAGGAATTTATTAAAATACAAAATTAGATCCATTGAGAGTGCAAATAAAAATATTATTAATATATTACATCACTACATACATTTATATGTTGATATCAATATTTTCTTTTGTGAATAAGACGGTCAGGAAGTAACAACCAGTGGCATCCGCATGAATTGAATCGTGTTACGTGAGATTATGGTCTTTTAATTATTTGTGCAGTCTAAACGTCATCTCCTTAAACTCTAGTGCATTCCATTTATCCGACGAGATGTTGGCCCACATGGTATCCTTGCAAAACCGTCTCATCTTCTTATTTTACTCGGGCCATGAATCTGCAGGCCGCCGGTTTCCTCTTGTAATAAATATAAAGCAAAAATATGAAAAGAAAAATTGAAAATCCTTTGGCGTTCCATATGGGTCAAACCAAATTTACATTCCTCAAGTGAAGGTTCAATCTTGCTATATTCCCTAATGCTTTTCACACTGGACTTTCAAAAGCAGGAATGAGAATAGCACTCGAGGTGAAAGCAAGAGCAAAATGGAGTCCATCTATTCTTGGAGATCAAGGACGGATGGTTGCTGGTTAATTTATTTTGTGTGAACACTTTTTATAACCTAAAGTAGCACGAACACACAACACGACATTTGACACGACACGTCCACACGTCATTTATCAAAAATAGAGAATTCGACACGTTGGGACACATTGTATATTAAATAAATATTTTTAATTAATTTGATTCAAATTCATAAATATTTAAATACCCTACAATAAATTTACACTAATAATATTAATAAATCAATTCATTGAAAATTCGAAAAACATATTCATAGTTAATATGTATCTATGTTTGAAAACGTGTTTTTAACCTTAACAAAAGTTATTGATAAAACTAATGATTAATAAAAAATTAGAATCAATTTATTTAAATAAATTCATGATCTTCTACAAATGATCAAAATTTATAATTATTCAAAATTCAGTACTTTTATTTTTCAAAATTATTTTTTAATGTCATTTATTTATTTTTCCGTTTAAAAAAAAGTCCCCACACCATCTCTCGCCGTCTGATTGCTGATCACGGATCCATGTTTCGGTTTTGCGTATGAATGACAACTTCCTCTTTTTCGATCAGATAAAGACCCTCTCTCACTCTCGAAATCCTATCACCGAAAGATATTTAAAAAAAAAGAGTCCCCACCACCCCCCTCTGTACTTTTCCTCGTCCCATTCCCCACTCCTAAATTTATTACACTTCTATTTCCCTCCGCGCCCGCCCCCACCTGACAGTGACAGATAAGCCATCACCTCCCCACCCCCAAAATTAAAACTCAGGCCATCAGATCTCAATTTTTATTTTATTTTTTGAGTTTTCTTATCCAAAACCCTAGCCAGCCCTCCTTTTCCTCCTCCTCGCCGCTTGCCGTCTCTTGCCGTCATGGGCTCGCCGTCACTCACAGCTTGTCTCTGCTCCCTCGCCCTCGCCTCTCGCCATCGCTCGCAACCTCGTCGCAAGCTCGCTGTTGCTCGCAACTCGTCTCTGCTCCCTCGCCCTCGACTTCACCCTCCATTTTCCGAACACGTGACATGTTGAAAAATCCGACACGCATTGATTACATGTCCGACCGTGTCGACGTGTCCGACACGCTCCGACACATGTCGGACATGACACGGAAGCACGGGCAACGTGTTTGTGCTTCATAGTCTATAACTTGTCTTTTACCTTTGCACGGTTCCACACAAAACATGCCAAAGGGTCGATAGAATCAACACAGTTTATAGTCACAAACGACACTGGAACAGTCCGGTCCCAGATACGTTGAAACACACGCACCAAGTAATCATAGAATCAAAATACCAACAGCCTCCTAAGCTAAATGGGCACTCACTGACTCAAGACATCCTCAATGAATTGACCCAAACACAGGTAGGAAGAGACGAAAATCTACCATATGGGATTTTAACAATGATGAACACATTCTATATTCGTTGTTACCTTTGGAGATTACAACTTGTGGGCCAAACCCAAATTGACTGATTCAACATAAAACACGTCAAGGGTCAACAAAAATCAACATGGATTATGTCGCTACCTATCCTTGGGAAGGTAATAGGTTTAGGGGTATTGCCTAAAAAACGAGCCTCTGGCCCATAATCAGGCATGAGCTCTCCCAAACCCATTTTGGATGTTCAAATTGAGAGTATGAAAATTTTATAAAAAATGAGTCGCCAACTTATTAAGGTCGATTAGAAATCAAGTAAGACATGGGAATGTACCTCACTTCCTATACAACTAGAGAATCTAGAATCGATGACTTGATTACACTAATTAACCAGTTAGTATCTTTTCGGTACATAAACTTGTTTATTAAGAAAAAAATATCTTTTTTTTTAGACAGTTTAGATTTATTTTATACATATTCATTAACATGTAAGGTGATTATGCAGATGCACAATCATTAACATAATTATCGACCATCGAAAGAAAACATTAAATAGATTGCATGGGACAGGAAATGCTTAACATTAAAGAAAAGATAAATGTTAACCCTAACTAGACTAAAAAAAAAAGTCAGAATCAATGTATCAATATTACGCAATCAAGGGCATTTGTCCCTTAAAACAATTAAAATTCTAAGGTAGAGCCCTAAGGGCTTGTTTAATTTAAAACAGGATTTTCACCCAGGATTTCCACACATTTAATGATTTTCAACCTACCAGCCAACCCTCTCTCCTAGCTAAATGAAGGCTCATTGATTGCAAACATCCTCGATGAAGCGAGCCAAAGACAAGTAAGAAGAGCCACCCTCCATCAAAGCCTTCCTACTCTTCTCGCTCACTTCCTTCACCTTCTTCCTCCTCTCCCTAGCCTCCTCGCCCTCCATTAACTTCCTTATCCCTCTCTCTATTTCATTTGCCTTCACAACATCATCACTACCTTTGACCAGATTTCTTCGATAATCCATCTTGATCTCCGCCGCGAGACCGAGCTCCACCACCAAGTGGAATGCGTTGAAATGTTGATCCGCATACTGGGGCCATGCGGCGACCGGTATGCCGAACCATATGCTTTCTAGGATGGAGTTCCACCCGCAGTGAGACACGAATCCTCCGATGGCTGGGTGGGCCAGGACTGGGATCTGTGGGGCCCACCCGATCACTCTCCCGACCCCTGCTGTCCTATTAAGAAAACCCTCGGGCAGGACCCCTGCGGGATCTGCGTAGTCTCGGGGGGCTTCCAGCTTGCCCTTCGCCGGAGGCTGTCGTAAGGACCACAGGAAGCGGTACCTGCTCCGCTCTAACGCGTAGGCAATCTCTTTTGCCTGGTGCTCGTCGAAGCACCCCCCGCTCCCGAAGCACAGGAATACCACTGACGCATCTGGCTGCTGGTCGAGCCACTCCAGGATCTCGAAACCCTTTTTGCTCTCAACGTTGACGTTTAGTATGGGGCCCACGGAGTACACCGTAGATGCTCCAAGGCTGGCCAGGGCTTCCACAGCGTGCGGTTCGAGCTCAGCGAACGTATTTACCAAAATTCCCTTGGTTTCCCTATACCTCAGGGGAAGGTCCAAGAATATCCGGCAGTCTTCTTCCATAAACACTTCAGAGGGCAAGAACTTGGCGGCAGGCAGCGGGTTAGCTAAGGACGGGAAGTCCAGCTCGGCGTCAGAGCCCTTGAGCCTGGTTGGGTCCATGTGTTGCTCGTCTCGGAGAGACTGGAGGTGCAGCATGACTCCGAGGAAGGCCGCGCCTGATGGGAAGAAAATGTAGGAAGGGACGCCGAACTCGACAGCCACGTCGATCATTGAGGTGCAAAACATGTCAAGGACAAGCCCAGCGAGCCGTGGTGACCCTTGGGCACAGAGCTCAGCGACAGCTTCTCGGAGGTCGGCTTTGGAGCTCTCCATGAAGTGATAGATGAAGGCGAAGAAAGACGTCCTCGGGGAGTGGCTTCGCCTAGGGAGGAGGACGAAGCGGATGCGATCAGCCACAGAGGCGGTGAGCGACTCGATGTGGGAATCAATCTCCGATTCGAAGGGGAACTTCATGATGAGGACGGTGACGAAGAGCCGATTGTCGCGGTCAACGAGGAGCTTGGCCATCTCCACCATCGACACCAGGTGGCCGGGGCCCGGACATGGGATGAACACGAGCTCGATTTTAGCACTCATAAAGACGATGATGCCTACGAAAATTCTTCTTTGCCTAACTGAGTTCACTCGGTTGCGGAGATGATAACGAGGTGGAGGCTCTTATGGATCTCAATTTGTGAGTCTTCAGTTAGTGGGAATGAAGGAAGCAGGCAAAAAGATGGGGATAGATCTACAGGACGAGATGACTACGTCGTCCAGCTGTCTGGTCCATTCACTTTAAAGGCACTAAGGATTGCGGATACGAAAAGATAGCCTTTATCCTATTTCTTTTCCACTTGAAGACGTGATCTCTAAGATTCCGAACATGGGCTCGCACATGTCGCGTGGACAAATTTATTGCGAATTTAAAAAGGTGGGAAAGGTTTGAGGACATCTAGAAGTTCTCGACGCATAATTATCGCTTGAGGGTCTCTCATGATTAACAAGAGAAAAAAATATATGAGATAAAGTCGTTTCACGAAAGTGCAATTGAGTTTTGAAATTTAAAAGAAATATATAATCAAATTCTAAGACATATAAAATTGATTTAATCGAGTCATTCCGTTAACTTCGTCCAATTTAGCTAACGGAATATACCGATGTATATTATTTTATTACTTTCTTAAGATATGTGGCAATCACTAAGTGCCAAATCCAAAAAATTTAAAAAATACAAAAAATTAGATTAACAAAAAAAATTAAAAAAAGAAGAAAAAAACAAACTCACCCACAACTTGGCTAAGCCCTTGTGGATGGCCGCCACCACAATTGTCGAGAAGGCTAGCAAAGGCTGCCCAGTGACCCTCCCCAAGCAAGCCATTGGCGACCCCCAATGAGGGCCTGCTAGCTTAGATTTGGTAGAGCGCGCAACCCTCACCGTAAAACTGAGCGAGGGTCATCGGCCTTTGCTTGCCACTATCAGCCCTTTCCAACAACTATGGCAGGGGCAACCGTCGAGGACTTGGCCAGGCCGTGGTTTTTTTTTTTTTTTTTTTTTAATCATTTTATTTTTAATCTAATTTTGTTCATACTTTTTACAAAATTTTCCGATGTGGCACTTAGTGGTCGCCATGTCCTTGCCATGTGTCTTGAGAAAATGACAAAATAAGACATGTAAGCATTTTCCGTTAGCTAAATTGAACAGAGTTAACATAAAGATTTGATTAAATCAATTTGGCAAGTTTTATGACTTATTTGCACATTTTATGACAAATTTTAACACTTCCAGTGCACATATCCAAAAAAATATTAACATGGTAGAATTTTGAGGTTGAGTTCTGTACTGTTTCTTTCCAGATTGTAGATACTAGAGTCATTTTGCTTTTGGATAACAGGTCTGCATCGAATAACACAGAAAGTCCGATTGTAAACTGTATTCAAATTGGCCCGACCCGCGAAATCAGCTGGACTTTAGAAGACCGGGGCCTTAAGGTCATTTTCAAGACCGAGCCGCTTGAGGTCGACCTTTATCCGAAATTCTGCTTGGCTGGATGAGTACGTGTGCGATGCATAGGTGGGGTTGGTTACATTTCGGAAAGAAAACGACGGCAAGGTAAGATTATTCAGCGCTAGTACCATACAGGAAATGCGAATCTGGCCAAAACAGAAAGGAACAGAGGAAAAACTGGACTAGTATTCTCGATTTGAACGTGGATTTTCACGGTTGAATTGGGCAAGATATTCTTGGCTATATGGGATATTTCAAGGTTGACTACAAGGGGCATATATGGGGCCTGAGGATGACAAAAAAGGGGAAAAAACAAGGAAGAATGTGGTGAACTCGCAGTAGGAAGGCAGCACGCTCAAGATAGAATAAAATAGAAAAGCAAAAGAATCGGGTCAAGCAAGGCGCAAACAAAAGTTCATCGAATAAGGAAACGGTGAAATTTTGGACTTTGTTTGAGGTTGCTTTTTTTTTTTTTTTTTTTGGTAAAATAAGAATTATATTGAGCTTTAATCAAACTATACAAAAAGTGAACCCAACACCAAAACTTACACTCAAAATGACAATGAGTCATGGCGAGTGGAAGGGTGCTGGGACGAAACAAAAGAAAGCGAAAACAGCAGCTCACACAGCGAACCGGCAACACCCACCAAAACGGCAATGAGAACAGCCAAAACAGTGGCAAGAAACAAGCAAAGCACCGACGACAAAGAAAGTGACAGGAGGGAAGGAACCGCCAGCAGTCGGAGCATCCCTCAAGCAACCTTCAAAGACAGAGCTAACTCCAACTAACAAAACTCCCAGCCAACCACACCAGCTGCCAGCAAACCTCCAAGGAGAATGTTGAAACGGCCCAACCTTCGCCTCCAGAGGAACACAACCATGAGAGAGGAAGATGCCCAACTCAGCGAAGCAGACCATAGCGAGACGCCAGCAGCAGCATCAACAACCATGAAGAAATCGGAGGCTTCAGAACCCCAAAAGAGAAAATGGACAAGTCAATTCCCCAACTGCGCTGAAACCTCTTATTTCTTGGATTATCCACAACGTTCCTGAACATCAAGGCCTTATCCCTGACAACCTTAATGAGGTGGTTTTTCAAGGCCGGAACCACTAAAGTCTGGTCTCTAAATAGAATACTATTCCTCATCTTCCAAATCCCATGGCAAAGGGTACCAAAAGAGAAACGGGCAATGCAGTGATAAAAATCCTTGCCTGAGAGATACTTCATAGCCCACTGGAGATTGTCCGAACAAGACCTATTCAGCCAGGGGAGATTGCATCTAGTTGCCCAAAAAAAAAAAAAAAAAAAACAAAAAAAACAAGGCTGACTGAGATGCGACACCCAAAAAATAAGTGATCGATGGAATCCGGCCTTGTATTGCAAAAGGTGCACTTCACATTTTCTATCCTACCGTACGATAAAAGAAGAACCTGGGTAGGAAGCCGATTCTTGGTAATGAGCCAAAGGTTAAATTGATATCTCCGAGAAATCAAATTGCTCCTAGTAAACGCAAACCAAGGAACCCGGTTCTTCTTTCTCCTAATGGCTTCCCACCCTGTGGCAACCGAGAATAGACCAGAGGAGTTCTCCAACCAACTAAGCCGATCAGGGACCTGAGATAGGATAAGGAGGGGTGCTCCCACGACTCCAACAAGGTCTTGATGGAGAGGCTAGGAGTGGAGAAAAGGTTGGCCACCGTCACCTGCCTGGATAAGCCAGATCTATAAATGAGAGTGTTCAAAAACACTAAGTTTAGAGGACCTCTAGAGTGCCAATGGTCGAACTAGAGAGATACTAAAAGGCCATTCCCTATCCTCCAAAAGAAGGAATGGTAGAAATCCCTTCTGAGTTGCAGAATCTTTTTCCAAGCCCACGAGTGCTGGCAACCCAGAAAAATGAGTAGTAGGTTGCTTTTATTTAACGAAAAAATAATAATTTTTAGAAAAGATTGGTTATATTAATTCAAATAATTAGTCTACGAAAAATGTTTTCATTATGGACAATAATTTATGTCTCATTCTTTTCATAAACGATAATTTTTTTAATTATCAAAATGGATTGGCTCAACTGGTAAGATTCGAACTCTCTCCACATCATGTCTAGGTTCAAATCTCGCTAGCAATAGTAATATGCCCGGCATTGGTATGGTTTATCTCCCCTCCTCCTAAACTTTCTCATACTATAGATTCACAATATCACTTTATGATGAGGTGATATCTTCATCATTGTGCTCCTGAGAGAGCATTACACGTTTTGCTCTTTTTAGCTGTAAAGCAAGCTGGATCTTTTCCAAATTTTCTTCGGTGACTTCCACTCTATTCCTGCGAAGTCTGGATGTGCAGGGGCCAGGTACATCGGATTTTATTTGAGGCGTGATGGGCTAGGGCGAAACACACACATATATACATCGTTCGTTCATTTTTGTATGACTAGCGACAAACTCTTATTGCCGCATCATTTGCTAGAGTTCGTTGGAGCATTCGATGGAAACTGGTTGGCGTCAGTAGTGTTTATCGTGCTAAGAGCCCAAACTTCCGTTTCCATCTTTCGACTAATTCGATTGTGTGAGCCGACTAATATTTTACTGTGGTTTCATATGAGTGTTGATCCCTCATTGTGCTCACAATCCGAATCAAAAACACGAAGCGACCTGTCTTAAATCTAATTTAAT
This sequence comes from Eucalyptus erythrocorys, assembly GCA_014182555.1. Lineage (NCBI taxonomy): Eukaryota > Viridiplantae > Streptophyta > Magnoliopsida > Myrtales > Myrtaceae > Eucalyptus > Eucalyptus erythrocorys. Next base: position 9,059,706 of record CM024597.1, on the reverse strand, counting down.
TTGAACAAATTCTCATTGCCTCTGGTTTTAGTTTGATATTTTCTCATGAATTTCTAGCAATTGATATCATAACGCGCGCCGTTTAAATTTATTTCAATGTTGATAGTTGGTTCATAATTTCTTTTGTAATTTGAATTGGTTCACATGATTTTCATTCGTGCTCGCTTTCATAATTGATGTAGAAAACGTTCTAGGATTATCGTGGTTGCTGTAGCATGGTTTAGGCCCGTTTTAGAGCACAAGAACGGGCTGAAAGTCCGTTGTCTCAGTCTGGACAGCAGGATTAGTTTAGGTTTCTTTTCTGTATTAGTAGTTTCATATTTGTCAATTTTAGAATGTATCATCATCACTTGAATTAAGAAATTTATATTTGATGCACGTTTATTTTCATTTATACCTCACGGTGTCCTGTCCTAGGATAAGACGATGTAAAATGGTACCCGGCATGGCTTTGGTATTTTCTCGTCCTTTATCTGTTATTATTATTGATTGACTTAATTTATAATATTGGAGCATTTATGCATGGATTTTTAGATGAATACTAGATAATAAAATTGGAAACATCACATGAATTGTTTTTTTACAAAAGGGAAAAAGTATTAACAAGAAGCATTAGATAGATCTACCTTATTCAAGTCCTCAAGAGGATCGATCTTTTTCTTTATTTAGCCCGATCTTAGAGGATATTTTTCACCTTTGGCTTGCAAAGGTAAGGTGGGTTGGCTCCCGCATCTTACTTGACTCCTAAACAGTCCTGGATTAGGAGAGGGGTGACATCTGATTAAAAATGAATTGAAATAATTGATGACAAACCAAGCTGTGATCAGTAGAGTTTTAGAGAATTTGTGCGAAGTGTAGGCGCCATCTCATAAAAAGGTTTTCGTGCCCTCTTAGCAATCCATCAAAATTCCTTGGAGTTCACTTCAAGAGAGTCGCGATAGGAGCATGTGTGAATTTTGTTAGAGAAATTATATATAAGAGATTTGATGTGGTTTGGAGTTGTTGATATATTATAGTTGGTTCATAGCACATCAACTTGAACAAAAGTGTATCCACTCGAATATGATGATGAACTCAGATTTAGGTTTTCTCTTGACAATCTCACCATGAAAAGGTATTGGACTTTTGTTGTATGTTCTGAACAAATTGTATGAGAGCTAATGCTGATAAGTAAGCCGCTCTAATTTTTTTAGAATATCTCAATAAAGAAATATAATGATCAACACGTGTTTTAAGTAAAAATTGCCATTTCAGATGATCTGGCAAGACTAGACCAAGGGTGAAGGCTTGCATAATGTTATAGTAACGTAGTCTAAAGTTACCGACCAAAAAAAAAAAAAAGGGTAGTCTGAAGTTAGCAATTGATCGTGGTGGTTGTGCATAGTTATGGGTACATTATAACATGTAAATTTAAGTTGAGATATGCTACTACAAAAGGATGTATAGATAAAGAGCCCGATCCCCAAAAAATAATATCATGAAGTCATCTCTCACGGAAAAAAATTGATCTCCTTGGACTTGAGCAAGTCCTTACAAGGCTTAAGGGAGAAATGAAAGGGATAAGAACCATGTTGTTGGGTGCCGCGTTTGTGGCTTTTACGTCATGGCATTCTTTTCTCATTTTAAGTATAAGTTTTTTGGTGCTGTGATCTTTTGTACATTTGACATTTCCTCAATATTTTCTTGGCTTCAATCCATTCCACCAAGGTTCAGGTTCAGAGAAGAGTGACTCCAAACTCGTGTCTAGCTTCAGTCCATTCCACCGAGGTCAGGGACCGCGACGACGAATGACGGCAGAGCGACGTCGGTTGGCTGTGGCTCCGAGGTTTCGTGTGGGGCTTCAACGGCGACCGTGCCCAGAGGAGAAAAAAAGCAAGATGCTTCTTTTTCTCTCTTTTCGTTAGAGTGAAGACGCCAGGGATGGGTCGTGGGACGCGTCGGAGGAAAAGAGAAGTAGGCGACGGCCAAGGAGTGAGGGGCTGGAAGGAGACGGTGGAGGTGGCTTGTCGGGTGAGTTTCAGGTGAAAAGATGGGGAATGCTTTTTCTTTTTCTTTTGTGCTCTCCCTTTGTGAAGCTTAGAGATGGCGCTTCTCTGAAGCATGGAAGAAGATGCTGGGCTAGGCGGAAAAAAAAAAATGCCAGTTGAATCCCGGCTAGAATGGCGAGTAATCGAGGTATCGGTGAAGAAGGTCCTCCTTTTTTGTCAATTTCTTGGTAAGCCGGCGTCCCACGGTAGAGACGGAGAAGAAGAGAGGGTCGGGGCCGGGAAAATGGAAAAGAAGAAGTGGGCTGGGCCGGCACAGGTGGGCACAAACAAAAGGGAAATGAAGGAGGAGCTGGCCTAATGCTGGCCCTAGCCCACCTGGATGCGTTTTTTAATTAAAAAACGTTTAAAATTTTTAGAAATTTTTTAATAATAGTAATGCAAATATTCATAATGTCTATATACGATGCAATACGTGTTAAATGAAAATTATTACATTTACCTTTTACTTCCCTTTCTTAGAGACTAATTCCTTATTTTTTACGCGACTAAGTTCTAAGTAAAAATGGAAAATTCAGGTGTCGATATATTATAGCCACAAACACACTAGAAAAATCAAACATGGTTTCTATAGCCATAGAAACCCTAAAACACGCCCAACAAGTAATCATAAAATCAAAATACCAACGATAATCAACCTCCCAGCCAACCCTCTTTGCTAGCTACATGAAGGCTCATTGACTGCAAACATCCTCGATGAAGCGAGCCAAAGACAAGTAAGAAGAGCCACCCTCCATCAAAGCCTTCCTACTCTTCTCGCTCACTTCCTTCACCTTCTTCCTCCTCTCCCCAGCCTCCTCGCCCTCCATTAACTTCCTTATCCCTCTCTCTATTTCATTTGCCATCACGACATCGTCGCTGCCTTTGACCAGATCTCTTCGATAATCCATCTTGATCTCGCCGCGAGACCGAGCTCCACCACCAAGTGGAATGCGTTGAAATGTTGCTCTGCATATTGGGGCCACACGGCGACCGGCGTGCCAAACCATATGCTTTCTAGGGTGGAGTTCCACCCGCAGTGCGACACAAACCCTCCGATGGCTGGGTGGGCCAAGATTGCGACCTGTGGGGCCCACCCGATCACTCTCCCAACCCCCGCTGTCCTATTAAGAAAACCCTCGGGCAGGACCTCTGCGGGATCTGCGTAGTCCCGGAGGGCTTCCAGCTTGCCCTTTGCCGGAGGCTGCCGTAGGGACCACAGGAAGCGGTACCTGCTCTGCTCCAACGCGTGAGCAATCTCTTTTGTCTGTTGCTCGTCGAAGTACCCCCCGCTCCCGAAGCACAGGAACACCACTGACGCATCTGGCTGCTGGTCGAGCCAGCCCAGGATCTCGAAACCCTTTTTGCTGTCAACCTTGACGTTTAGTACGGGGCCCACGGAGTACACCACGGGTGCTCCAAGGCTGGCCAGGACTTCCATAGCGTGCGGTTCGAGCTCAGCGAAGGTATTTACCAAAATTCCCTTGGTTTCCCTATACCTCAGGGGGAGGTCCAAGAATATCTGGCAGTCTTCTTCCATAAACACCGGCAAGGGCAAGAACTTGGCGGCAGGCAGAGGGTTAGCTAAACACGGGAAGTCCAGCTCAGCATCAGAGCCCTTGAGCCTGGTCGGGTCCATGTGTTGCTCGCCTCGGAGAGACTGGAGGTGCAGCATGACTCCAAGGATCGCCGCGCCAGATGGGAAGAAAATGTAAGAAGGGACGCCAAACTCGACAGCCACGTCAATCATCGTGGTGCAAAACATGTCAAGGACAAGCCCAGCAAGCCGTGGTGAGCCGCGGGCAGAGAGCTCAACGACGGCTTCTCGGACGTCGGCTTTGTAGCTCTCCAGAAAGTGATGGATGAAGGCCACGGGAGACGTTCTCAGGGAGTGGCTTCGCCTAGGGAGGAGGACGAAGCGGATGCGGGCAGCCACGGAGGCAGTGAGCGAGTCGATGTGGGAATCAATCTCCGATTCGAAGGGCAACTTCATGATGAGGACGGTGATGGAGAGCCGATCATCGCGGTCGACAAGGAGCTTGGCCATCTCCACCATCGACACCAGGTGGCTGGGGCCCGGACATGGAATGAACACGAGCTCGGATTTAGCACTCATGACGACGACAATGCCTTCGAAAATTCTTCTTTTCCTAACTGAGTTCACTCGGTTGCGAAGATGATAACGAGGTGGAGGTTCTTATGGATCTCAATTTGTGAGTCTTCAGTTAGCGGGAATGAAGGAAGCAGCCAAAGAGATGGGGATTGATTTATAGGAAGAGGTGACGACGTCGTGCTGGTTGAGGTCTGCGTCACTGTCTGGTTCACTTTTCCTTGGTCGAAATCGCCCTCTAGTTTGACTTGCGTTTGTTGGATTCTACTTTTGGATATTGCTCGGTGTTGGTTTACTCCACGACAAATTCTAAAACCACCCCGGCTCACGTCAACCGATGCATCCAATTGAATCAATGCGAAAATTGCTAAAAAAAATAAATGAAAAATAATTAAAAAAACACTTAAGATTTACTTTGTTTGATCCAAATATCGATACCTACTCTATGTGGAGAACGAACAACAAATACTCCACTAATTAATTAGAGAATTATAGAGTTATAATCGCTTACATGTAGATCATGGCCAAATCCACAGTGTTTAAGACTCACAGAAAATTACCTCCCTAGGCAAAACATTTATGTTTTTTTTTTTTTTTTTTTTTGATGACCTAGTGAACCCGTATAGCCGGCAGCCGGCAGGCAAACCCTAGTAGCGACACGTAAAAACCACCATCATGTGCACCAGATAAGTCACCAAGCAAAACATTTATGTTTCTACAAAGAAAACGTCACAATTCGAGTGTAGAATACTTTGCAAAAATCGCTGTTCGGAGCCTGGTGGCTCAAGGAAGTCCCCCGCTGTGCGTCAGCTGTGCGGCTGTCGCTGGAGGAGAAAATAAAAGCAAAATCCACGTCCTTTTATTTTTCTCTTACCTCACATGCCCTCTAACCATAGCATTCTATGTATGTATGTGTGGGTATATATTTTTTTACTGTACGAAGGATGTCAATCGTTGATCGGTCAAACCCTTGTGCTACAAGTAGGCGGCATCTTTCCTTATTTAAGTTACTTCTTTATTTGAATTCACTACCCAAGTAAATTCAAGTTTATTACTTCAAAGAAAGGAAAAAAAAAAAAAAAAAAAATGAAAGTGCAATTAGGACTCTTTCATTGACAACTCATCTAACACGGACCAGTCTACATTAACATAAATAATGTTAGTGGGTTGAATGTGAGACAAACAAGATTTAAAGGATGAAATGTATTGGGCTCATATGCATCTGATGCATTCGAGAAGCTATTTTCACGTTGAAAATATTGAGTGATTTATATAGTGGCTCATCATGATAGATTGAGAAGTTATTGTATGATCTATAGATTATTTAGGCCAATATTGACAGTAAAATGAAGGTAGGATAAGATAAAGGCAGTATGGATTGACAGACAGAGTAGGAAAGATATCCTTTATCCTACATTTTTTTACTTAAAGATGTGATCTCTAAGATTCCGAACAAGGGCCCATACATTTCATGTGGGAGAGGTGGAGGGTTCAAATCTCCACCTTCTCAAGGGTGTTGAGGTGGGGATGATTTAATTTCAAGTGTAGGTTTTGACTTCCACGCCTTGCAAGAAAGTAGTGCAAAAATTTGAGAGTGAGAGTTAGAGTAGGAGTAGAGTAGGACTGATGGAAAAAAAACAAAAAAACTTATTGCAAATTTCTAAAAGGTAGGAAGGTTTGAGGATAGCCCAAAGCTGTTGGCCTGTAATTATTGTCAAAGCATCTCTCACAAAAGTGCAATTGAGTCTAAGAACTTATAAAGAGTGTAATCAAGTTCCAAAATTTGTCAAATTGGTTCAATCGAGTCATTTTGTCAACTCTGTCTAATTTAGTTAACGAAAAATATTGACATATATTATTTTATTACTTTCTTAAGATATATGGCCCCCACTAAATGCCACATTCGAAAAAAAATACAAAATACAAAAAAAAAAATAGATTAACAAATAAAAAACTAAAATTTTTTAAAAAGAAGAAAAAACCAAACTCATCCATAGCTTGGCTAAGCCCTTCTCAATGGCTACCACCACAATCACCGGGAAGGGCCAACGGAGCTTGCCTGGCAACCCTCCTTGAGCAAGCCTTTGGTAGCTCCCAACGAAGGCCTGCTAGCCTAGATTTGGGGGAGTGCACAACCCTCGCCATAGATCTGAGCGAGGGTCATTGGCCCTCGCTTGCGGCCTATGAGGGTCGCTGAACTTTGGAAAGGCCCGGATGACCACCACCGGCCCTTTCTAATGGCTATGGTAGCAGCAATTGATGAGGCATTTGCCAAGCCTGGATGACCTCTTTTTTCTTTTTTATTATTGTCTTTCTATTTTTTAATCTAATTTGTTTGTATTCCTTTAAATTTTTTCTGATGTGGTGCTTAGAGGGTGCATTGCCATGTGTCTTAAGAAAGTAATAAAGTAAGACACGTCAATTTTTTCTATTAGCTAAATTGAACAAAATTAACATAAGAATTTGATTAAACCAATTTGATAAGTTTTATGACTTAATTGGATATTTTATAATAAATTTTAAGACTTTCAATGCACATATCCTAAAAAATATTGACATGGCAGAATTTTGAGGTCATGTTCTATACTGCATTTTTCCATATTTTAGATACTAGAGTCATTTTGCTTATTGATATCTACGTCGAATGACACGGAAGTCCAATTGTAAATGGAATTGAAATTGGCCTGACATGCGAAATCAGCTGGAATTTAGAAGAAGGGGGCCTTGAGGTCATTTAAATTTTCAAGACCGAGCCCGCTTGAGCTCGATCTCTATCCAAAATTCTTGCTTGGCCGGATGAGTACGTGTGCGATGCATATGTGGGGTTGGTTACATTTCGTAAAGAAAACGACGGCAAGATAAGAATATTTAGCGCTAGCACCATACAGGAAATGCGAATCTGGCCAAAACAGAATGGAACGGAGGAAAAACTTGACTAGGATTCTGGATTTGAACGTGGCATTTCACGGTTAAATTCGGCAAGATATTCTTGGGTATAGGGGATATATTCAAGGTTGACTACGAGGGGCATACATCGGGCCTGAGGAAGACAAAACAGGAGAAAAAACAAAGAAGAATACGGTGAACTCGCAGTATAAAACACAAGCAAGCATGGAGCAGGGGAAGGCCGCACGCTCAAGACAGAATAAAAAATAGATATATGTGCAACACAAGTCCTAAAACTTACAAGGAAAGTGCAATTGAGTCCTAAAACTTACAAAAAGTGCAATCAAGTCCTAAAACTTATCAACTTGATTCAATTGAGTCCTAAAGTTAACACCGTTAGCCTATTCCATTAAATATTGCTGACGTGACATTTAAATTAATTTTTTATTATCCACGTGGATTTATTTATTTATTTTTTTAAAAAATTAGATTTAAAAACTAAAATATTAGATTTAAAATCTTTAAAAATTAGATTAAAAACTAAAAAGGAAAAAAAAAAAAAAAAAAAAAGGGCACCGGTGGTTTCCACGCCGCCCAACGCCGGAGGGGCCGGCGACGGTTGCCGGAGGGGCCGGCAACCCGGGCGGGGTGGCCGGCCCTCGCCGGCCTCGTGCGAGGGTTGGCGAGCCTCACCGGCCCCGAGGGAGGGCCAACGAGGCCTCGCCTAGGGCGGGCGACGGTCGCCGACCCTCCCCAGGGCTGGCGATTGTCGCCCGCCCCGGGCGAGGCCTCGTCGGCCCTCCCTCGGGGCCAGAGAGCCTCGCCAGCCCTCGCACGGGGCTGGCGAGGCCTCGCCGGGAGAGGGCCGCCACCTCGCCTAGGGCCGGTGATCGTCGTCGGCCCTTCGGCGTTGGGCGGCGGTGGAAACCACCGGTGCACCGCCCTCTTTTTTTTTTTTTTTTTTTTTTTTTTTTGAAAAGTTTTATTTTTTAAATAAATTTTGATTTTCCTTTTTAATTTTTAATCTAAATTTTAAAGATTTTAAATCTAATATTTTAGTTTTTAAATCTAATTTTTTAAAAAATGAATAAAAAAATCCACGTGGACAATAAAAATTAATTTAAATGCCACGTCAAAGAATATTTAACGGAAAAGGCTAAAGGTGTTAACTTTAGTGACTAATCGAACCAAGTTGACAAGTTTTAGGACTTGATTGTACTTTTATAAGTTTTTGTGACTCAATCAGTACTTTTTTTGTAAGTTTTAGGACTTGTGTGCATATATCTCTAAAAATTAAAAGCAAAAGGATCTGGTCGAGCAAGGGGCAAACAAAAGTACACCGAACTAAAGAAACGGTGGAATTTGGACTTTGTTTGATGTTACTTTTATTTCACGAAAAATTAATAATTTTTAGAAAAAAATATCGTTTATATGAATTCAAATAATTTGTCCATGAGAAATGCTTTTATTATTGTCAATAATTTATGTCTCATTATTTTCATGAACGATAATTTTTTTATTACTAAAATGGATTGGCTCAAATGGTAAGATTCAAACTCCCTAAACATTATGTCTAGATTCAAATCCCGCTAGCAATAATGGCATGCGTGGCATAGGTATGGGTTGCCTCCCCTCCTCCTAAACTAGATTCACAATATCACTTTGAGGTGATATCTTCATCATTGTGTTCCTGAGAGAGCATTACAGTCTTGCTCTTTTTAGGTGTAAAAAGCAAGCTAAATCTTTTCCAAGCTTTCTTCGTTGACTTCCGCTCTCTTTCTGTGAGGTCTGGATGTGCAGCGGCCGAGAAAATATTCAGCGCTCACTTACTGCCACGTCATCATATGACGTGGCACGCATTTTTTACTGAAAGCCAATCACAAATTGCCACCTGTTGATGACGTGGACATAAATTAAAAAATAAAAAACTCACTCCTTTTTTGTCTCTCTTCTACTCCGTTCCCAGCACTTCGCCGGTGGCCATGGGTCTCGGATTTCCAGAATTTCGCGAGCGCCGACGACTCCGCAGAAGCCATGGCCGAGCCACTTCGTCTCTTGTTGTGGCAGCTCGCAGCCGCGCTACCAACGAGCACACATTGCTCGCGGTGGCTCGTGCGTGGCTAGATCTAGAGCCATGAGCACACGAAGCAAGAACAACACTAGTAAGGAAAGCATGGGCAAGGCAGGATTTCCCCTTGGAACCTATACATTCCGTGGGAGGGGATTTTCACAGGATGGAGCAAAAATAATGAATCTCCCTAATTTTTTATTCTCCAAGCAGACATCATCAGCAGACCATGAAAAAAGAGAAAGTGCAGATCTGGGTTCGTCTTCTCTCTGCTGTTCAAGTCGATTGTTGCAGCAATACGAGGTGGAGGTAGCCGGGTGGTGAGAAGGATCCCAGTGCAATGTCTTTTGGGGCTCCAGATCTGGAAGTTTGGGCGCTTGCGGCAAGGCTCCGTCGGCGTCGTCTAAACCGCTCGCGGCCAAGGCTCCATAAATTTGGAAATCTGGGTTCGCGCGGCCGAGGCTCCATCTTCCGCGTCATCTAAACCCCTCCGTCGAGCTTTGGCCGCGAGCGAAGATGAAGAGGTTGATTTACTCTCCACGGATTTGGAAATCTGGATGAATCTAAAGAGGACAACGAGATGGTGGGGACCTGGATGAGCGGCTGAGGACGGAGAAGAACTCGCCGGCGGTCGTCGTGGTTGTGAATGGAGGAGATGGGGGAGCTTGCCGGTGGCCGTTGGCGGCCGTGAATGGCGGATATGGGGAAGAGAGAGAAAATTCCAGCTAGATTTTTTTTTTTATAGGGAAAAACCATCAAAAACCCCAAACTTTACCCCGAGTGATACATTTACCAAAACTTTTTTTGTGCCGTGAAAACCCCAAACTTTCCAAATGTGACACATTTACCCCAAACTTTTTTGCGACATCAAAAACCCCGAACTTTCCAGTGTGACACATTTACCCCAAAATTGGAGGACATTTTGGTCTTTTCATTTTTAAAAAAAAATTTCTTTTTTTTTTTTTCTTCTTCTTCTTCCCTCCGTTGGCCCGCCATGGCCGGCGGAGGGAAGCCGGCGCCGGCGAGGGTCGCCCTCGCCCGCATGAGGTGAGGGCGGCCCTCGCCGGCGTCGGCGGCCCTTGCGGCGTGGGGCGAGGGCCACCCGACACCGAGATCCGGCGAGGAAGCCCTCGCCGGCGTCGGCGAGGGCGGCCCTCGCCGGCCGGCGAGGGCCGCCCGACGCCGAGATCTAGCGAGGGTTGCCCTTGCGGCGTCGGGCGAGGGCGGCCCTCGCCGAGATCCGGCGAGGCCACCCCTCGCTCGACGAAGGCGGGGGTGCCCTCGCCCGACGGCGAGGGCACCCCTCGCCGAGATCCGGGCGTCGGGCGAGGGCCTCCCTTGCCAGCCGGCGTCGGGGGCCCTCGCCGACGCCGGCGAGGGCCGCCCTCGCCCCACGCCGGTGAGGGCGACCCTCGCCGGTGCCGGCTTCCCTCTGCCGGCGCCGCCATGGCCGGCGGAGGGAAGAAGAAGAAAAAAAAAGAAAAAGAAAAAAGAAAAAACACAAACAAAAAAGACAAAAATGCCCTTATGGGGTAAATGTGTTACAATTTGGAAAGTTTGGGGTTTTTCATGGCACAAAAAAAAAGTTTGGAGTAAATGTGTCACTCGGGGTAAAGTTCGGGATTTTTAGTGGTTTTTTCCCTTTTTTATATTTGTCCGGGTCATTTACACGTGTCGAGCCGTAATTGGGCTTCGGCAGTAAGTGAGCACTGAATATTTTCTCACAGGGGCCAGGCACATCGGATTTTATTTGAGGCCTGATGGGCTAGGGCCAAACACACGCACATATATACATCGTTTGTTCATTTTTGTATGACTAGCGACAAACTCTTATTGCCGCATCATTTGCTAGAGTTCGTTGGAGCATTTGATGATGGTAACTAGTTGGCGTCCGTGGTGTTTGTCGTGCTAAGAGCCCAAACTTCCGTTTCCATCTTTCGACTAATTTGATTGAGTGAGCCGACGAATATTTTACTTCGATTTCATCTGAGTGCTGATCCCTCGATGTGCTCATAATCTCATAATCCAAGTCAAAAATATGGATCAACTTGTCTTCAATCTGGTTTAGTTTGAACAAATTCTCATTGCCTTTGGTTTTAGTTTCATATTTTCTCATGAATATCTAGCAATCAATGTCATAACGCACGTTGTTTAAATTCATTTCAATGTTGATAGTTAGTTCATAATTTCTTTTGTAATTTGGATTGGTTTACATGATTTTCATTCATACTCTTTTTCATAATTGATGTAGAAAACGTTCTAGGATTATTGTGGTTGCTGTAGCATGGTTTAGGCCCGTTTTAGAGCATAAGAACGGGCCGAACGTCCGTTGTCTCAGTCTAAACAGCAGGATTAGTTTAGTTTTCTTTTTTATATTATTAGTTTCATTTTTGTCAATTTTAGAATGCATCGTCATCACTTGAATTAAGAAATTTATATTTGATGCACGTTTATTTTCGTTTATGCCTCACGGTGTCCTGTCCTAGAATAAGACGATGTATAATGGTACTCGACATGGCTTTGGTATTTTCTCATCCTTTATCTATTATTATTATTGATTGACTTTTTTATAATATTGGAGTATTATGCATGGATTGTTAGATGAATACTTTAATAAAATTGGAAAAATTAGATGAATTGTTCTTTTACAAAAGGGAAAAAGGTATTAACAAGAAGCATTAGATAGATCTACCTTAATCAAGTCCTCGAGAGGATCCGTCTTTTCCTTTATTTAGCCCAATCTTAGAGGATATTTTTCACCTTTGGCTTGCAAAGGTAAGGTGGGTTGGCTCCCGTATCTTACTTGACTTAGATTAGGAGAGGGACAACATCTGATTAAAAATGAATTGAAATAATTAATGAAAAACCAAGCCATGATCGGTAGAGTTTTAGAGAATTTGTGCGAAGTGTAAGTACCATCTCATAATAGGGTTTTCGTGCCCTCTTAGCAGTCCATCAATATACCATAGTTGGTTCATAGTGCATTAAGTTGAACAAAAGTGCATCCACTTGAATATGATGATGAACTCGGATTTAGACTCTCTCTTGACAATCTAACCATGAAAATGTATTAGACTGTTGCTGTGCATTCTCAACGAAATTGTATTAGAGCTAATGTTGATTAGTGAGCCCCAATGGGTTCTAATATTTTTAGAATATCTCAATGAAGAAATTTCATGATCAAAGCATGTTTTAAGTGAAAATTGTCATTTCGGATGATTTGGCAATACTAGACCAAGGGCAAAGGCATGCATAAGGTTAGATCAACATAGTCTGAAGTTGGCAATTGCTTGTGGTAGCTATGCATAGTTATGGGTACATTATAATGTGTAAATTTAAGTTGAGATATGCTACTACAAAAGGATGTATAGATAAAGGGCCAAATCCCCAAAAAGGAATATCATGAAGTCGTCTCTCAAGGAAAAAATTTGATCTCCTTGGACTTGAGCAAGTCCTTATAAGGCTTAAGGGAGAAATGACAAGGGAAAGAACCCTCGAGGAGTGGGACTTCCTGTTGCACACTCCAATATTCGCTCCTCTCCGGGAAGAAAAATATATGGAGAGCAATTGGGGAGGTGTTGAGCGTGTGGGTAATAGGACGTTAAAATAAGAAATGTAGTCTTGTTAGCCTACTTGGATTATTGCTAGGTAAGCAAGGTGGCCTCAATATAAGAGGTAAATTCTTTGCAACTTTATGAGGTTATCATATAACCAAACACTAAAGATCCAAGCTGTACTTCCAATTACAAGTTATCAGGAAATGAAGTTTTATCTCTCATGAACAAATTTAACCCCGACGTATCATTTTTTTTCAAAGAAAATTGTATAAACTCTCGCTCAATGAACAAAAATAATCACTGTGATCTTTTCCATCTAAGCAATCCTCAGGTGATATTTGATGCTAACCACGTAGAGGTAGTTTTTCAAAAAAAAAAAAAAAAAAAAAACCACGCAGAGGTAACACATAATCCAAGATCCATTTTTCTCTAAATTAACCGAAAATCTTACTATGGGAGTTATACCAAATGCAGTGCCATTGTATGTAAATGGGAGAATTACAAAAAGAGTTCTAAACCCATTATAATTGTGTCAATTCAGTCATAAATATTTTTTTTGATAAATTTAATCCTAAAATTTTTGCATCTGTGCTGGTTCAATTAATTTAGCCAATTGATTTGCTAGTGTTGACAGCATTTCGCAATTTTTTTAATTTTTATTTTGTTTTCTTTAAATTCCTCCCTCTCCCTAAGGGCTAGTGAGGATTGCCGGCTGATCTTTGCCGGCCATAGGCGTATTTATCCCCCATTTTATAAAGCCAAAAGAACACCATGCACATTGACGAACCGATATTTATTTTTAAAAGGAACTTACTAAAATACAAAATTAGATCCATTGAGAATGACAGCATAAAAATATTATTAATATATCACATCACTACATATATTTATATGTCGATATCGATATTTTCTTTTGTGAATAAGACGGTCAGGAAGTAACAACCAGTGGCATACGCATGAATTGTATCATGTTACGTGAGATTATGGTCTTTGAATTAATTGTGCAGTCTTAAACGTCATCTCCCTAAACTCTATTGCATTCCATTTATCTGACGAGATGTTGGCCCACATGGTATCCTTGCAAAACCGTCCCATCTTCTTATTTTACTCGGTACATGAATCTGCAGGCCGCTAGTTTCCTCTTGTAATAAACATAAAGCAAAAATATGAAAAGAAAAATTGAAAAACCTTTGGCGTTCCATATGGGTCAAACCAAATTTACATTCCTCAAGTGAAGGTTCAATCTTGCTATATTTCCTAATGCTTTTCACACTGGACTTTCAAAAGCAGGAATGAGAATAGCACTGGAGGTGAAAGCAAGAGCAAAACGGAATCCATCTATACTTGGAGATCAAGGACGGATGGTTGCTGGTCAATTTATTTTGTGTGAACACTTTCTATAACTTGTCTTTTACCTTTGCAAGGTTCCACCCAAAACACGCCAAAGGGTCAACAAGAATCAACTTGGTTTACGGTCACAAAAGACACTAGAACAGTCCCGATGGATTGTTGTTCCAGATATGCTGAAACACACATGCCAAGTAATCACATAATCAAAATACCAACAGCCTCCTAAGCTAAATGGATGCTCACTAACTCCAGACATCCTTAGTGAATCGACCCAAAGATAGGTAGGAAGAGCCACCCTCCATCAAAGCCTTGCTGCTCTTCTTGCTCACCTCTTTCACCTCCTTCCTCCTCTCCCCGGCCTCCTTGCCCTCCATTAACCTTCTTATCCCTTCCTCTATCTCATCTGCCGTCATGAAGCCATCACTACCTTTGACGAGATCTCTTCAATAATCCATCTTGATCTCTGCCGAGAGGCACCATTAACTTTGTGTTGACTCCAGATATAATGCGTCACTACTTTGACAAGATCTCTCCGATAATCCGTCTCGATCTTTGCCGTGAGACAAGCTCCACCACCAGTTGGAACGCGTTGATCGTGGTAGTTATGCATAATTACGATTATATTACAACGTCGAAATTTAAGTTGAGATATGTTGATACAAAAAGATGCATAGATACCACCGCCCGCAGCGGCGCAGCTGGCTTGGACTCTCTCCCCCTTACGAAAGGGAGAAGTTCAAATTCCAGAGGCGTCGTTAGGAATTCTTACCTGGAGTACTGTGGTGGTGGGTCCTGCAGTCGCTCCTCCAGGGTTTGCTCGCCGGCGGTCGGCTTACGGGGTTCCCTGGGTCAACAAAAAAAAAAAAAAAAAAAAAAAAAAGATGCATAGATAAAGGGCCAAATCCCCAAAAGAGAATATCATGAAGTTATATCTCTCATGGACAAATTTGAACTTCTTGGACCTGACCAAGTGCTTAAAATGCTTAAGAGAGAAATGACAGGGGGAAGAACCCCCAAGGGTGAGACTGTTGCACACTCCCGTATTCCCTCCTCTCCGAGAAGAAAAATATATGGGGAGCAATTGGGTAGCTGGTGGGAATGTGGGCAACAGGACAATAAAATAAGGAAGGTAGTCTTATTAACCCACTTGGATTATCAAGTAAGCAAGGCCGCATCGATATGAGAGGTCAAGCTCTCTATAACTTGATGAGGTTATCCTGTAATCAGACATCTAGGATCCGAGTTGTACTCTTGGTTACGGGTTATCGAGAAATGAAGTTATATCTATGATGGCCAAAATTAACCCCACTTTTCATATGTTCCAAAGAAAATAGTACAAACTCTCACTCAATGAACAAAAATAGTCACCGTGATCTTTTCCATCTAAGCAACCCTTAGGTGACATTCGATATGGCTAACCACGTAGAGGTGACACATAATCCAAAATTCATTTTTCTCTAAATTACTAGAAAATCTTACTGTGGGAGTTATAGCAAATGCATTGCCGTCGTATATAAATGGGAGAATTACCAAAAAAAAAAATCTAAATATATTATAATTGTGCTAATTTAGTCATAAATTTTTTTTGATCAATTCAATCCTAAACCTTTTGTATTTATGTTAGTTCAATCTATCCAGCTAATTTTGGCTAGCTAGTGTTGAGGGCATTTCACAATTTTTATTATATTTTTAATATATATATATATATATATATATATTTTAATTTTCACCCTTCCCATAGGGCTAGCGGGGATTGTCGGCTGATCCTTGTTAGCCACAAGAATATTAAAACTACTCCTCTTTGAACACCGCAACGCAACCATCCCTCCTTGATGTCCAAGTACTTGTATTATGTATCCTCCGTTTTATAAAGTCAAAAAAACACCATGTACATTGACGGACTAAGATTTATTTTTAAAGAATTTATTAAAATACAAAATTAGATCTATTGAGAATGACGCATAAAAATATTATTAATATGTCACATCACGACATACATTGAACTTATACGTCAATATTGATATTTTTTTTGTGAATAAGATGGCCGGGAAGCAACAACTCCTGGCATCCGCATTAATTGGATCATGTTACGTGAGATTACGTTCTATGAATTAATTGTGCAGTCTTAAACATCATCTGTTTCAACTCTATTGCATTCTATTTATCTCACGAGATGTTGGGCCACATGGGATTCGAGCTACCAACCATTAAATGCAGCCTTCCTTGCAGAACTATCTCATCTTATTATTTTACTCGGTTCATGAATCTGCAGGTCGCCGGTTTCCTCTTGTAATAAACAGAAAGCAATTTAAAAAAAAAAAAAATTGAAATTCCTTTGGCGTTCCATATGGGGTCAAACCAAATTTACATTCCTCAAGTGAAGGTTCAATTTTTCTATATTCCCTAATGCTTTTCATACTAGACTTTCAAAAGCGGGAGCGAGAATAGCACTGGATGTGACGGCAAGAACAAAATGGAATCCATCTTTACTTGGAGATCAAGGAGGGATGGTTTCCGGTCAATTTATTTTGTTTGAACACTTTCTATAACTTGTCTTTTTAACTCTGCACCGTTCCCACACAAGACACGCCAAAGGGTCAACAAGAATCAACATGGTTTATAGTCACAAAAGACACTGGAACAGTCCGGATGGATTGGAGTCCCAGATACGCTGAAACACACGCGCCAAGTAATCATAGAATCAAAATACCAACAGCCTCCTAAGCTAAATGGACACTCACTGACTCCAGACATCCTCAATGAATTGACCCAAACACAGGTAGGAAGAGACACGAAAATCTACCATATGGGATTTTAACAATGATGAACACATTCTATTTTTGTTGTTACCTTTGGAGATTACAGCTCGTGAGCCAAACCCAAATTGACTTATTCAACATAAAACACGTCAAGGATCGATGAAAATCAACATGGATTATTTCGCTATCTACCTTTAGGGAAGGGAATAGGTTTAGAAGTATTTCCTAAAGGACAGGCCTCCGGCCTATAATTAGGCTCAGGCTCTCTTAAGCCCATTTTGGATGTTCGAATTTTATAAAAAATGAGTCACCACTAACTTATTAAGGTCGGCTAGAAATCAAGTAAGGTATATAAGTGTACGTCACTTCCTATACAACTAGAGAATTTAGGATCGATAACTTGATTACACTAATTAACCAATTAGTGTTCTTTCGGCACTTAAACTTGTTCATTTAAAAAGAAAAAAGGATCTTTTTTTTTTGTTAGGCAATTTAGATTTATTTTATATCTATTCATTAATATGGAGGTGATTATGCAAGTGCACAATCATTAACATAATTATCGGCCGCCAAAAGAAAGCATTAAATAGATTGCACGGGATAGGAGATACATAACATTAAAGAAAAGATAAATGCTAACCCTAACTAGACTAAAAAAAAAAAAAAAGCCAGAATCACTGTATCGATATTAGGCAATCAAGAGTATTTGTCTCTTAGAACAATTAGAATTCTAAGTTTGACCCATAGGGCTATTTTAATTAAAAACATGATTTTCACTGAGGATTTCCACACATTTAATGATTTTCAACCTACCAGCCAACCCTCTCCCCTAGCTAGATGAAGGCTCATTGATTGCAAACATCCTCGATGAAGCGAGCCAAAGACAAGTAAGAAGAGCCACCCTCCATCAGAGCCTTTCTACTCTTCTCGCTCACTTCCTTCACCTTCTTCCTCCTCTCCCCAGCCTCCTCGCCCTCCATTAACTTCCTTATCCCTCTCTCTATTTCATTTGCCATCACGACATCGTCACTACCTTTGACCAGATCTCTTCGATAATCCATCTTGATCTCCGCCGCGAGACCGAGCTCCACCACCAAGTGGAATGCATTGAAATGTTGCTCCTTATACTGGGGCCATGCGGCGATCGGCATGCCGAACCATATGCTTTCTAGGGTGGAGTTCCACCCGCAATGAGACACAAACCCTCCGATGGCTGGGTGGGCCAAGATTGCGACCTGTGGGGCCCACCCGATCACTCTCCCAACCCCCACTGTCCTATTAAGAAAACCCTCGGGCAGGACCTCTGCGGGATCTGCGTAGTCCCGGAGGGCTTCCAGCTTGCCCTTTGCCGGAGGCTGCCGTAGGGACCACAGGAAGCGGTACCTGCTCTGCTCCAACGCGTGGGCAATCTCTTTTGTCTGTTGCTCGTCGAAGTACCCCCCGCTCCCGAAGCACAGGAATACCACTGACGCATCTGGCTGCTGGTCGAGCCATCCCAGGATCTCGAAACCCTTTTTGTTATCAACCTTGATGTTTAGTACGGGGCCCACGGAGTACACCACGGGTGCTCCAAGGCTGGCCAGGACTTCCATAGCATGCGGTTCGAGCTCAGCGAACGTATTTACCAAAATTCCCTTGGTTTCCCTATACCTCAGGGGGAGGTCCAACAATATCCGGCAGTCTTCTTCCATAAACACTGCCAAGGGCAAGAACTTGGCGGCAGGCAGCGGGTTAGCTAAACACGGGAAGTCCAGCTCGGCATCAGAGCCCTTGAGCCTGGTCGGGTCCATGTGTTGCTCGTCTCGGAGAGACTGGAGGTGCAGCATGACTCCAAGGATCGCTGCGCCTGATGGGAAGAAAATGTAGGAAGGGACGCTGAACTCGACAGCCACATCGATCATCGAGGTGCAAAACCTGTCAAGGACAAGCCCAGCAAGCCGTGGCGAGCCGCGGGCAGAGAGCTCAGCGACGGCTTCTCGAACGTCGGCTTTGTAGCTCTCCATAAAGTGATAGATGAAGGCCACGGGAGACGTTCTCAGGGAGTGGCTTCGCCTAGGGAGGAGGACGAAGCGGATGTGGGCAGCCACGGAGGCAGTGAGCGACTCGATGTGGGAATCAATCTCCGATTCGAAGGGTAACTTCATGATGAGGACGGTGATGGAGAGCCGATCATCGCGGTCGATGAGGAGCTTGGCGATCTCCACCATCGACACCAGGTGGCCGGGGCCCGGAAATGGGATGAACACGAGCTCGGATTTAGCACTCATGATGACGAGAATGCCTTCGAAAATACTTCTTTTCCTAACTGAGTTCACCCGGTTGCGAAGATGATAACGAGGTGGAGGCTCTTATGTATCTCAATTTGTGAGTCTTCAGTTACTGGGAATGAAGGAAGCAGCCAAAGAGATGGGGATTGATTTATAGGAAGAGGTGACGACGTCGTGCTGGTTGAGGTCTGCGTCACTGTCTGGTTCACTTTTCCTTGGTCGAAATCGCCCTCTAGTTTGACTTGAGTTTGTCGGATTCTAAGTTTGGATATCGCTCGGTGTTGCTTTACTCCACGAGAAATTCTAAAACCACCCCGGCTCACGTCAACCGATGCATCCAATTAAATCAATGTGAAAATTGCTAAAAAAAATAAATGAAAAATGATTTAAAAAACACTCAGAGATTTACTATGTTTATTCCAAATATCGATACCTACTCTACGTGGAGAAAGAATGACAAATACTCCACTAATTAATTAAAGAATTATAGAATTATAATCACTTGCCTATAGATTACGGTCAAATCCACAGTATTTAAGACTCACAGAGAATTACCTCCCCGCGCAAAACATTTATGTTTCTACAAAGAAAACGTCACAATTCGAGTGTAGAATACTTTGCAAAAATCGCTGTTCGGAGCCTGGTGGCTCAAGGAAGTCCCCCGCTGTGCGTCAGCTGTGCGGCTGTCGCTGGAGGAGAAAATAAAAGCAAAATCCACGTCCTTTTATTTTTCTCTTACCTCACATGCCCTCTGACCATAGCATTCTATGTATGTATGTGTGTGTATATATTCTTTTACTGTACGAAGGATGTCAATCGTTGATCGGTCAAACCCTTGTGCTACAAGTAGGCGACATCTTTCCTTATTTACATTACTTCTTTATTTGAATGCACTACCCAAGTAAATTCAAGTTTATTATTTCAAAGAAAGTAAAAATAAATAAAAAAATCAAAGTCCAATTAGGACTCTTTCATTGACAACTCATCTAACATGGACCGGTCTACATCATCCAACCGGGTTTTGTCTTGTGCACATTTCAAACTTTGAGATATTAATTAAACATAAATAATGTTAGTGGGATGAATGTGAGACAAACAAGATTTAAAGGATGAAATGTATTGGGCTCATATGCATCTTATGCATTCAAGAAGCTATTTTCACGTTGAAAATATTGAGTGATTTATAAAATGGCTCATCAGATAAATTGAGAAGTTATTATATAATCTATAGATTATTTAGACCAATATTGACAGTAAAACGAAGGTAGGATAAGATAAAGGCAGTAAGGATTGACGGACAGAGTAGGAAATATATTCTTTATCCTACATTTTTTTACTTGAAGTTTTGATCTCTAAGATTCCAAACAAGGGCTCATACATTTCATGTTGGAGAGGTAAGGGGTTCAAATCTCCACATTCTCAAGGACATTGAGGTGGGGACGATTTAGTTTCAAGTGTAGGTTTTGATTTCCATACCTTAGAGTAGGAGTAGAGTAGAACCAACGAAAAAAAAATTGCGACTTTCTAAAAGGTAGGAAAGGTTTGAGGACAACCAGAAGTTGTTGGCCTATAATTATTGTCAAAACATCTCTCACGAAAGTGCAATTGAGTCTAAGAACTTATAAAGAGTGTAACCAAATCCCAAAATTTGTCAAAATGGTTCAATCAAGTCATTCTGTCAACTCTGTCTAATTTAGTTTACGAAAAATATTGACATATATTATTTTATTACTTTCTTAAGATATATGGCACCCACTAAATGCCACATTCGAAGAAAAATACAAAATACAAAAAATAAAATAAAATAGATTAACAAATAAAAACTAAAATTTTTTAAATAGAAGAAAAACCAAACTCAACCATACCTTGGCTAAGCCCTTCTTGATGGCTACCACCACATTCACTGGGAAGGGCCAACGGAGCTTGCCTGGCGACCCTCCTTGAGCAAGCCTTTGGTAGCTCCCAAGGAGGGCCTGCTAGCCTAGATTTGGGGGAGCGCACAACCCTCGCCATAGATCTGAGCAAGGGTCATTGGTCCTTGCCTACGGCCTACGAGGGTCACCGAACTTTGGAAAGGCTCGGATGACCACCGCCGGCCCTTTCCAATGGCTATGGTAGCAGCAACTGATGAGGCCTTTGCCAAGCCATGGATGACCTTTTTATTTTTATTTTTTATCTTTCTATTTTTTAATCTAATTTTGTTTGTATTCCTTTAAATTTTTTCTGATGTGGCGCTTAGAGGGTGCCATGTCATTGCCATGTGTCTTAAGAAAGTAATAAAGTAAGACACGTCAATATTTTCTGTTAGCTAAATTGAACAAAATTAACGTAAGAATTTGATTATAAACCAATTTGACAAGTTTTATGACTTAATTGCACATTTTATAATAAATTTTAGGGCTTTTGATGCACATATCCAAAAAAATATTGACATGGCAGAATTTTGAGGTCATGTTCTATAGTGCATTTTTCCAGATTTTAGATACTAGTCGTTTTGCTTATGGATATCTGCATCGAATAACGTAGAAGTCCGATCGTAAATTTATTTCAAATTGGCTTGACATGCTAAATTAGCTGGAATTTAGAAGAAGGGGGCCTTGAGGTCATTTAAATTTTCAAGACCGAGCCCACTTGAGCTCGATCTCTATCCAAAATTCTTGCTTGGCTGGATGAGTACGTATGCGATGCATATGTGGGGTGGGTTACATTTCGTAAAGAAAACGATGGCAAGATAAGAATATTTAGCGCTAGCACCATACAGGAAATGCGAATCTGGCCAAAACAGAATGAAACGGAGGAAAAACTTGACTAGGATTCTGGATTTGAACATGGCATTTCACGGTTAAATTCGGCAAGATATTCTTGGGTATATGAGATGTTAGCTGGGTTCACTCTTATGTGGATGAGACCCAATGAGTTGCAAACCCAAAAAAGGCTTCGGCCTATATAATAAGTTATATGAGGAAATAAGATTTCCCACTATCTATATAAAGTGATAGCTGCAAAAGGAAATAGTAACAAGGGAAAAAGAGAAAGTAGAAAATCTGGGGGTTGAGGCAATATCTGATTTACATCAAGCTGACGTCGGAGGTCGATTCGTGGTCCGATTGAGCTGAAATTTTGTTAGCATGTTCGTGGCGCAATCTTCTTGAATCTGAACGGTTTGATTTTCATTTGAAGCTGTCTACATCAAGTTTTTCGTGAATTGATCAAAACCTGCGTTTTCGGTCAGATTTATCCTTGATTTCTTGTGAAGTTTATGTGTATTACTAAGAATTATGTTCTTGAGGTCTTTGTTGCTATGTACCTCTAGTATTTGCTAGAGAAGAATAATTTTGTCGATAGTGAAGAATTTTGGGTGGACTCCGGTCCCGTGGTTTTTGATCTCCTCACATCGAGGAGGTTTTCCACGTAAAAAAAAGTCTTGTATTCACGTGCTTGGTATTTATTTTATTCTACTATATCAATTCCTATTAGGTTTACACAAGAGGGGAGATTATTTTATTCCACTGCGTTGATTTGATATTGTTCGAATTGTTATCGTTCTCCCATCAGAGTGGTATCAGAGCATCTAGTTATTGCTTGATTTTTCTGCCTTGTGTTAAACAATGGAAACGAATATGAGTAGAATGGTTATACTGAATGGTTCGAATTATCATATTTGGAAAGGGAAGATGGAAGACCTTTTATATGTGAAAGATTTTTATTTGCCCGTATTTGCCGAGGAGAAACCAGAGAATAAACCGATCGAATGGTCTATATTTCATTGTCAAGTGTGTGGTTATATTAGGCAGTGGGTGGATGATAATGTTTTGAACCATATTATTGAGGAAACATATGCACGCAGTTTATGGGATAAGCTCGAACAGTTATATGCTCAAAAGACTGGGAATAATAAGTTATTTTTGATAAAACAGATGATGGCTTTGAGATATCAAGATGGTACTCATTTGACTGATCATTTAAATTCTTTTCAAGGAATTATAAATCGGTTGGCTACGATGGGAATCAAGTTTGATGATGAGATACAAGCACTATGGCTGCTTGGTACCTTGCCGGACTCATGGGAGACGTTCCGAACATCTTTGCCTAACTCTGCCCCGGATGGTATGATTACCATGGATTTGGCCAAGAGTAATATTTTGAATGAAGAGATGAGAAGGAAGACACAAGGATTGTCCTCTTCACATTCTGATGCCTTGGTTGTTGAGAAAAGGGGTAGAAGTGAGTCTCGAGGTCCGAGAAATAGAGACAAAAGTCGAGATAAAAGTAGAGGTAAGTATAATAAATTTGTTAATATTGAGTGCCATTATTGTCATCAGAAGGGACATATTCAGAGATTTTGTCGCCAGTTAAAAAGGGAGAAAAAAAAGGAGAAAGGTAAAGAGAAGAAAAGTGATAATGACAGGGATGACAATCGTGTTGCTGCACTTAAACAAGACTTTCTCATTATTTTTTATACTGATATGGTGAATTTTGTATCTCATGAGATCAGTTGGGTAATTGATAGTGGTGCATCCGTTCATGCTACGTCTCGTAGGGATTTCTTTACATCATACAGGTCAGGTGATTTCGGATTTGTGAAGATGGGAAACAATGGGCTAGCTCAAGCTGTAGGCATCAGTGATGTGTTTCTAGAAACCAGTAATGGCACAAGGTTAGTATTGAATAATGTTAAACATATACCTGATATCCACTTGAATTTGATTTCTACAAGCAAGTTGGATGATGAGGGGTATTGCAACACCTTTAGTAATAGTCGATGGAAACTCACCAAAGGTTCTCTTGCTGTGGCTAGAGGTGAAAAATATTCTTCGTTGTACATTATGCAGGCAAAGTTGTCCACAGACAAAATTAATGCAGTAGACAGTGAAGATGCAGCTGAGTTGTGGCATAAGAGACTCAGTCACATCAGTGAGAAGGGTTTGTCAATATTGGCCAAGAAGAAACTCCTTTCAGGATTGAAAAGTTCGACACTAAAGAAGTGTGCTCATTATTTAGCAGGAAAACAGAATAGAGTTGCATTTAAAAGCTCCCCTCCTTCAAGAAAGTCAGGTATACTGGATTTAGTGCATTTTGATGTTTGCGGTCCTATGAAAACAAAATCACTTGGTGGATCTCTTTATTTTGTTACCTTCATAGATGATTTTTCAAGGAAAATTTGGATTCATACATTGAAAACTAAAGATCAAGTGTTAGATGCTTTTAGGTAATTTCAGGCTTCAGTTGAGAGACAGACCGGAAAGAAATTGAAATGCATCCGGGCGATAACGGGGAGAGTATATTGGACCTTTTGATGAATATTGCAGATAACAAGGTATTCGACATCAAAAGACACCTCTCAAGACACCTTGGTTAAATGGCTTAGCTGAGAGAACAAACAGAACACTAGTTGAAAGGGTAAGATGCTTGCTTTCATAGTCAAAGCTACCTGGATCCTTTTGGAGTGAGGCTTTAAGTACAGTTGTGCATGTATTAAATCTTACTCTATGCATTCCTTTAGAGTTTGATGTTCCTAACAGAATTTGGACAGGCAAAGATATTTCTTATGATTTTTTGCGTGTCTTTGGGTGCGAAGCATTTGTGCATATTCCCAAAGATGAGAGGTCTAAACTTGATGTGAAAATACGACAGTGCATATTTATTGGTTATGGACAGGATATGCTTGGCTACAAATTTTATGATCCGATTGAAAAGAAAATTGTAAGAAGTAGAGACGTTGTGTTTATGGAAGATCAAACAATAGAGGATATTGAGAAAACAGAGATGACTTCAGCACCACAGGACAGAGATGACTTCAGCACCACAGGTTAGTGATAATTTGGTTGATTTGGATCCAGTTCCTCTTACAAATATTCCTACACAGGTTGATGAAGAGCAGCAGGAAGTCAATGTTCCAAATAACGCACATGTTCCTAAACATGTTGAAACGGATAACAATATTCCTGAATCAGAGGCTCAATTAGATGTTCCACTGGATGTTCCAGTTTGGAGATCCGTTAGAGACCGACGACCTTCCACCAGGTATTCTGAAGATGAGTATGTATTATTGACTGATGTAGGTGAACCAGAGTGCTATGCAAAAGTAATAGAAGATGAGTATAAAAGCAACTGGTTTGATGCTATGCGAGATGAGATGCAGTCACTTTATGATAATCATACTTTTGAGTTGGTGAAGTTACCTAAAGGTAAAAGAGCTTTGAAGAACAAGTGGGTATATAGGTTGAAGCAAGATGAACATTCTTCACAACCACGGTACAAAGCTAGATTGGTTGTTAAGGGATTCGGTCAGAGAAAGGGTATTTGATTTTGATGATATATTTTCTCCAGTAGTGAAAATGTCTTCTATTTGTGTGGTACTAGGCTTGGTAGCTTCCTTAGATTTGGAGATTGAGCAAATGGATGTCAAAACAGCCTTCCTACATGGTGACTTGGAGGAAGAGATATACATGGAACAACCTGAGGGTTTTAAAGTAAAAGGGAAAGAGGATTATGTATGCAAATTGAAGAAAAGTCTCTATGGCCTAAAACAAGCACCGAGACAGTGGTATAAAAAGTTTGCGTCAGTTATGACAGAACAAGGCTATAAGAAGACTTCCTTGGATAACTGTGTGTTTGTCCAAAAATTTTCTGATGATGACTTTATTATTCTCTTGTTTTATGTTAATGATATGTTGATTATTGGCAGGAATGCTTCAAAAATTAAGTTATTGAAGAAACAGTTGAGCAAGTCTTTTGCCATGAAAGACTTGGGCTCGGCGAAGCAGATTCTTAGCATTAGAATTACCCGAGACAGAGATGCTAAGAAGTTGTTTTTATCGCAAGAGAAATATATCGAGAAGATCATTCAAAAATTTTACATGGACAAGGCTAAAGTGGTTAGTACTCCTCTTGCTGCCCACTTTAAGTTAAATATGAAGCAAAGTCCTATGACTGATAAAGAGAAGAAAGATATGGAAAGTGTTCCATATGCCTCAGCTGTAGGAAGCTTAATGTATGCGATGGTATGTACACGCCCAGACTTGGTGCACGCAGTTGGCGTTGTTAGTCGCTATTTGTCAAATCCAGGCAAAGAGTATTGGAATGCAGTAAAGTGGATTATGAGGTATCTTCGGGGAACTTCAAATTTGAAACTCAGTTTTGGGATCGGGAAACTTGAGTTAGTTGGATACACAGATTTTGACTTGGCAGGAGATATTGATACTCGTAAATCTACTTTGGTTATTTGATTTCTTTTGCGGGTGGAGCTGTGTCATGGAAGTCAAGATTGCGAAGTGTGTTGCACTTTCCACAACCGAAGCTGAATTTATTGCAAAGTGATCTGAAGCAAGTAAAGAGATGCTATGGATGAAGAAGTTCTTAGAAGAACTTGGGTTCAAGCAAAAGAGGTATGTGCTATTTTGTGATAATCAAAGCGCAATTCATCTTGGTAAGAATTCATCTTTTCATTCTAGATCGAAACATATTGATGTTAGATATCATTGGATAAGGGATGTTCTTGATGAAAAGTTGTTGGAACTTGAGAAAATTCATACAAATTATAATGGCTCTGATATGATGACGAAAACTCTACCAAGAGAGAAGCTTGAACATTGCCGATTGATAGCAGGGATGGTGAATCCCTGCACATTGTCATGAGGGGGAGATTTGTTAGCTGAGTTCACTCCTATGTGGAGGAGACCCAATGAGTTGCAAGCCCAAAAAGGGCTTGAGCCCATATAATAAGTTATATGAGGAAATAGGGTTTCTCATTATCTATATAAAGTGATAGCTGCAAAAGGAAATAGTGACAAGAGAAAAAAAGAAAGCAAAAAATCTGGGGGTTGAGGCAATATCTGATTTACATCAAGCTGGCGTCGGAGGTCGATTCGTGGTTCGATTGAGCTGAAATTTTGTCAGCATGTTCGTGGCGCAATCTTCTCGAATCTGAACGGTTTGATTTTCGTTTGAAGCTACCTACATCAGTTTTTTGTGGATTGATCAAAACCTGCATTTTTGGTCAAATTTATCCTTGATCTCTTGTGAAGTTTATGTGTATTGCCAAGAATTATGTTCTTGAGGTCTTTGCTGCTATGTACCTCTAGTATTTGCTAGAGAAGAACAATTTTGTTGATAGTGAAGAATTTTGGGTGGACTCCGATCCCGTGGTTTTTGATCTCCTCACATCGAGGAGGTTTTCCACGTAAAAAAAGTCTTGTGTTCGCGTGCTTTGTATTTATTTTATTCTACTATATCAATTCCTGTTAGGTTTACACAATATGGGAGATTATTTTATTCCACTGCGTTGATTCGATATTGTTCGAATTGTTATCGTTCTCCCATCATGGGATATATTCAAGGTTGACTACGAGGGGCATACATCGGGCCTGAGGAAGACAAAACAGGAGGAAAAACAAAGAAGAATCCGGTGAACTTGCAGTATAAAACACAAGCAAGCATGGAGCAAGGGAAGGCCGCACGCTCAAGACAGAATAAAAAATAAAAGCAAAAGAATCTGGTCAAGCAAGGGGCAAACAAAAGTACACCGAACTAAAGAAACGGTGGAATTTGGACTTCATTTGATGTTACTTTTATTTCACGAAAATTAATAATTTTTAAAAAAATCATTTATATCAATTCAAATAATTAGTTCACGAGAAATGCTTTCATTATTGGCAATAATTTATGTCTCATTATTTTCACGAACGATAGAAAATATTTTTTGTTACTGAAGATTGGTTGGTTTAACTAGCAAGATTCAAACTCTTCACCCATCATGTCTAGGTTCAAATAGCATTGGTATGCCCTAGGACTGACATGGGGTAAACTCCCCTCCTAAACTTTTTTATACTATAGATTCACAATATCACTTTATGATGAGGTGAAATCTTCATCATTGTGTTCCTGAGAGAGCACTACACGTCTTGCTCTTTTTAGATGTAGAGCAAGTTGGATCTTTTCCAAATTTTCTTTGGCGACTTCGACTCTCTTCGCGTGAGGTGTGGATGTGCTGGGGCCAGGTACATCAGATTCCATTTGAGGCATGATAGGCCAGGGCAAAACACACACACACTTTGTTCATTTGTGTACAACTAGAGACAAACTCTTATTGCCGCATCATTTGCTAGAGTTCGTCGGATCATTTGATGGAAACAGGATGGCATCCGTGGTGTTTATCGTGTTAAGACCCCAAACTTCTTTTTCCATCTTTCCACTAATTCGATTGTGTTAAAATATGTCTCAAGTTTGAGTTCAATGTGAAATTCGGAATATTCTGAATTGGATATGTTGTGGACATTTGAAATTGAGCAAAAAAGATCCGAAGATCAACTTCCAAAATTTGAATCTGCGTTGGAGAGTCTGGTCGCTAAAATAGGAAAGTCCAACTTTCACTTGGACTTGGATTTTGTTTAAAATATATAAAGATATGTTTTGGATAAAATTATTTAAGATAGGAAATAGAATCCTATGAGAATTTGGCAAAAGAATAAGGGTTTCACTCATATATATATATATATATATATATATATATATATATATAGAGACTTGTGGCTATGGATGGAAGAGAGTTGATCATGAAGAATTGGTCTTGAAGCACCGTCGAGTGCTTTTGTTGTTCTTATTCGTGAATTACATCCAAGAAGATTTAGTGTTCAAGCCAATTAAATTTTGTAGTAAGATTTGCATGTAATTCCTTCGTGAGATTGAGAGATTATTTCGTGAGGAATTTCAGGGTAAACACTGTGTGCGTTATTGGGTGTGATTGGGGTTTGGGAAACACCGAAAGAGTGTTTGATTGACTTGAGTGTGTAATCTCTTTATATCGCTTGATCTATAATGAAATTCACTACTGCTCTCCCCGTGACGTAGGTCTTTACGAATGAACCACATAAATCCATATCTAATTTATTTTCTTTTTTTGTTTATATTATTGTTCGATCGCTTGCCCTATCACAACAGATTGTGTGAGCCGACTAATGTTTTACTTTGGTTTGATATGAGTGTTGATCCCTCGATGTGCTCACAATCTGAATTGAAAACACAAAGCAACTTATCTTGAATATGGTTTAATTTGAACAAATTCTCATTGCCTTTGGTCTTAGTTTGATGTTTGCTCATGAATATCTAGCAATTGATGTCACAACGCGCACTGTTTAAATTTATTTCAATGTTGATATTTAGTTCATAATTTCTTTTGTAATTTGAATTGGTTTACATGATTTTTCACTCATACTCGCTTTCATAATTGATATAGAAATGTTCTAGGATTATTGTGGTTTCTATAGCATGGTTTAGGCCCGTTTTAGAGCACAAGAACGGGCTGAACGTCCGTTGAGACAGCAGGATTACTTTAGTTTTCTTTTTCATATTATTAGTTTCATTTTTGTAAATTTTAGAATGCATCATCATCATTTAGATTAAGAAATTTATATTTGATGCATGTTTATTTTCATTTATATCTCACGGTGTCCTGTCCTAAAATAAGATGATGCACAATGGTACCCGAAATGGCTCCGGTATTTTCTGGCCCTTTACTTGTTATTATTACTGATTGACTTAATTTATAATATTGGAGCATTTATGCATGGATTGTTAGATGAATATTAGGGAATAAAATTGAAAATATTACATGAATTGTTTTTTTCACAAAAGAGAAAAAGGTATTAACAAGAAGCATTAGACAATCTACCTTAATCAAGTCCTCTTGATCTTTTTCTTTATTTAGTCCGATCTTAGAGGATATTTTTCACCTTTGGCTCGCAAAAGTAAAGTGGGTTGTCTTCTGCATCTTACTTGACTCCTAACCAGTCTTAGATTAGGAAAGAGGCAACTTCTGATTAAAAATGGAATGAAATAATTAATGAAAAATCAAGCCGTGATCGGTAGAATATCAGAGAGTTTGTGCGAAGTGTAAGCACCACCTCATAAGAAGGTTTTTGCGCCCTCTTAGCATTCCATCAAACTTCCTTGGAGTTCACTTCAAGAGGGTCATGGTAGGAGCATGTGTGAATTTTGTTAAGAGAAATTATGCATGAGAGATTTGATGTGATTTGGAGTTGTTGGTATGTCATGATTGGTTCATAACGCATCAACTTGAACGAAAGTGAATCCACCTAGATATGATGACAAACTCAAATTTAGGCTCTCTCTTGACAATCTCACCAGGGAAATGAATTGGACTTTTGCTGCACATTCTCAATGGATGGTATTAGAGCTATTGTTGGTTAGTGAGCCCCAATGGGTTCTAATATTTTTAAAATATCTTAATAAAGAAATCTCACAATCAACATATGTTTTAAGTGAAATTTGCCATTTCAAATTATCCGGTGACACTAGAGCAAAGGCAAAGGCTGGCATAAGGTTACAGTAATGTAGTCTGAAGTTGGTAGTTCATTGCGATAGTTATGCATAGTTACAAGTATATTACAAGGTGGAAATTTAAGTTGAGATATGCTAATACAGAAGGATGCATTGATAAAGGGCCAAATCCCCATAAGAGAATATCATGAAGTTATATTTCTCATGGACAAATTTGACTACTCTGGACTTGAGCAAATCCTTAAAAGACTTAAGGAAGAAATGACACAAGAAAGAACTCTCGAGGGGTGGGACTCCCCACTACACACTCCTGTATTCCCTCCTCTCTAGTAAGAAAAATACATGGAGAGCAATTGGGGAGGTGTTGGGCATGCAGGCAATAGGATGTTAAAATAAAAAATGCAATCTTGTTAGACCACTTGGATTACTAGGCAAGCGGGCAGCCTCAACAGGGGAGGTCAAACTCTTTGCAACTTGACGAGGTTACCTCGTAACTAGACACCAAGGATCCAAGCTATACTCCCGGTGATAGGTTATCGGGAAATGAAGTTATATCTTTCATGGACAAATTTAACCCCCACTTTTCATATGTTCCAAAGCAAATAGTACAAATTCTCACTCAATGAACGAAAGTAGTCATTATGATCATTTCCATCTAAGCAATCCTTAGTTGATATTTGATTTGGCTAACCACGTAGAGGTAACAAATAATCCAAGATTCATTTTTCTATAAATTACCAAAAATTTTTATAGCAAATGTATTACCATCATTTATAAATGGGAGAATTACTTTTTTTTTTTGAAAAAAAAAAAGAAGTTCTAAATCTATTGTAATTGTGTCAATTCAGTTGTAATTTTTTTTTTTTACCACTTCAACCCTAAACCTTTTTCATTTATGCCAGTTTAGTCGGTCTACCAATTTGGTCAACCAACATTGATGGCATTTCACAAATTTTTATATATTTTTATATTCTTTTCTTTTCTTTTTTGATTTCCTCCCTTCCCATAAGGCCAGCGAGGATTGCCGACCGATCTTGGCCAGCCACAAGCATATTAAAACTACTACTTTTTTAGCACGGCAACGGAATCATCCCTTCTTGATGCCCAAGTACTAGTATTTATCCCCCATTTTATAAAGTCCAAACAACACCATGCGCATTGACGAACCAATATTTATTTTTAAAATGAATTTACTAAAATACAAAATTAGATCTATTGAGAATGACGCATAAAAATATTAATAATACGTGACATCACTACATACATTAAACTTATATGTCAATATTGATATATATATATATATATATATATATATATATATATATTGTGAATAAGACGGTTGCGAATTAACAACTACTGGCATCTGCATGAACTTTATCATGTTACGTGAGATTATGTTTCTTTGAATTATTTTTGCATTCTTAAACGTCATCTCCTTAAACGCTATTGCATTCCATTTATCTCACGAGATTTTGGCCTACATGGGATTCAAGCTACCAACCATTAAATACACCTTCCTTGCAAAACCGTCTCATCTTATTATTTTACTCGGTCCACGAATCTGCAGGCCGCCGATTTCCTCTTGTAATAAACAGAAAGCAAAGAATAAAAATAAAAATGAAAATGCTTTGGCGTACTGTATGGGGTCAAACCAAATTTATATTCCTCAAGTGAAGGGTCAATTTTACTATATTCCCTAATGCTTTTCACACTACACTGTCAAGAGCAGGAATGAGAATAGCGCTGGAGGTGGAAGCAAGAGCAAAATGGAATCCATCTATGCCTGGAGATCAAGGAGGGATGGTTGCCGGTCAACTTGTTTTGTTTGAACACTTTCTATAACTTGTCTTTTACCTTTGCACGGTTCCACTCAAAACGCGCCAAAAAGTCGACAAGAATCAACATGGTTTATTGTCACAAAAGACACTAGAACAGTCCGGATGGATTGGAGTCCCAGATACGCTGAAACACACGCCAAAAATGATAGGGTGGAAATACCAATAGCCTCCTAAGCTAAATGGACGCTCACTGACTCCAGACATCCTTGATGAATCGACCCAAAGACAGGTAGGAAGAGACACCCTCCATGAAAGCCTTCCCGCTTTTCTCGCTCACCTCCTTCACCTTCTTCCTCCTCTCCTTGGCCTACTTGCTCTCCATTACCCTTCTTATCCCTCCCTCTATCTCGTCTGCCGTCACGATGCCGTCACTTCTTCTGACAAGATCTCTCCGATAATCCATCTTGATCTCTGCTGCGAGGCCAAGCTCCACCACCAGTTGGAACGCGTTAATCGTGGTAGCTGTGCATAATTACGGGTACAATACAACATGAAAATTTCAATTAAGATATGCTGATACAGAAGGATGTATAGATGAAGGCCCAAATCCCCAAAAGAGAGTATCATGAAGTTATATTTCCCACGGACAAGTTTGACCTCCTTGGACCTGAGCTTATCCTTAAAAGGTTTAAGGGAGAAATGACAAAGGGGAGAGTCCCTGAGGGGTGGTACTCCCCGCTGCAAACTCCCATATTCCCTCCTCTCCAAGAAGAAAAATAAATGGAGAGCAATTGGAGAGGTGTGGGACGTGTGGGCAACAAGATGTTAAGATAAGAAATGCACTTCTTTTGGTCCACTTGAGTTACCAAGCAGGTAGAATGGCCTCCGTTTGAGAGATTGAACTCTCTGCAACTTAATGAGGTTATTCTGTAACCAGAAACCAAGGATCCTAGCTATACTCCTAGTTACAAGTTATTGGGAAATGAATTTATATCTCTCATGGACAAATTTTGACCCCACTTTTCATATGTTCCAAAGAAAATAGTATAAACTCTCACTCAATGAACAAAAATAGTCACCATAATCCAAGATTCATTTTTCTCTAAATTACCAAGAAATCTTACTGTGGGCGTTATAGCAAATGCATTGCCATCCTATACAAATGAGAGAATTACCCCCAAAAAAAAAAGAGTTATAAACCTATTCCAGTTGTGCTAGTTTAATCATAAACTTTTCTTTTTTACTAATTCAATCTTAAACCTTTTGCATGTGTGTCAATTTAGTTCATCTAACTAATTTTGGCTAGCAATGTTGACGGCATTTCATAAATTTTATATATTTTTATATTCTTTTCTTTTCTTTTCTTTGAATTTCCCCCTTCCCTTAGGGCTAGCGAGGATGTTGGCTGATCCTTGCTGGTGACAGGCATATTAAAACTACTCTTCCACTTTGAACACGACAACGCAATCATCCCTCCTTGATGTACAAGTACTAGTATTTATTCCCCATTTTATGAAGTCTAAAGAACACCATGTGCATAAGGGTGAGCATGGTTCGAGTGGGCGGTTCTCACTTTAGAATTGGGAACCACCCACTAAAGACCGGTTGTAATTTTTGGGAATCGGGAACCGCCCATTGATTCCGTAGATCCACTAGAAAATTGGACCACCTGTCTGATCTAGTTCTTGGGTGGGTCCATGGAATTGATCCCCAATCTCTACAAATTGCATTCATCAATAAATATCATGGTGAACATTATTTCTATTTAGAGGACCAAAGTTTGTTTGATCTTAAATTTGGGTTAAATTGTGAGCCATTAATTTTGATTACAGATTGAAAACTATAAGGCGGAACGAGTAGATAATAGTTGTTAGATAGGAGCTTAATTTATTCAAAGGTCATAGTGTGGTTCGCTTAGGGTTTCCCGACAGTAGGAGAATGTGGAAAGTTAGAAGTCCTAACCTACATAAAAATTAAAAAGAATAATCATTTGATCCATTTTTTTTTCAATATCAACCTAGTATAATCACGGGGATGACTAAAGAGAGACCTTATTTTGCTCTTAAAATGAGCCATTGGCTCTTAATTTTATATCATGACAACAAAGCACCGCAACATTTATGGACATCTCCAATTAGTCATTTCCTTCCTCTTTGTTAGTTTATTTTGTCTTCCCTAAGAAAGCAAGTAAATAGATTATTAAAATGAAAAAAAATAGGGGTTAATCTTATCACACATCGAGAGACAAAAATAGTCAAGAATCTCCAATAACTATAAATATATATGTGTGAGTATGTACATATATATCGGTTGAAAAAATATAAAATAAATAAGCAATTGAGATTGAATTTCCTTTTATTAAATATATATTTATCGTTTCGGTTCGGGTGGGCGATTCTATGCCTAGAACTGAAAACCGGACTGGTGCTCATCGGTTCTACTAAATTCTAGCATTGAAGAGAGCTGTCATCAATGAGAAAGTGGGAGTTTGGACTTGGCGACGGGCGCTCTGACAGTTCCCAATTCCATTGTACACCCCTACTGCTCATTGACAAACCAATATTTATTTTTAAAATGAATTTACTAAAATACAAAATCAGATCTACTCAGAAGGACGCGTAAAGATATTATTAATACGTTACATCACTACATACATTGAACTTACAGGTCGAAATTGATATATATATATTTTTTGTGAATAAGACGGTCGCGAATTAACAACTATTGGTGTCCGCATGAACTGTATTGTGTTATTGAGATTCGTGCAGTCTTAAACGTCATCTCCTTAAACCCTATTGCATTCCATTTATCTCACGAGATGTTGGCCTACACGAGATTCGAGCTATCAACCATCAAAAGCACCTTCCTTGCAAAACCGTCTCATCTTATTATTTTACTCGGTCCATGAATCTGCAGGCCGCCGCTTTCCTCTTGTAATAAACATAAGGGATAAATGCATTAGAAGTCCTAAAACTTATCATGAAAATGTAATTAAGTCCTAAAACTTTCAAAAAGTGTAATTAAGTCCTAAAATTTATTACGAAAGTTCAATAAAGTCCTAAAATTTTCAAAAGGTTCAATAAAGTTCTAAAATTTGTCTCGAAAGTGCAACCAAGTCCTAAAACTTTCTAAAAATGCAATTAATGAAAAGACTTAGATTGAACCATTTTGATAAGTTTTAGGACTTGATTGCACTTTTGAAAGTTTTAGGACTTAATTACACTTTGTGACAAATTTTAGGATTTAATTGCATTTTTTGAAAGTTTAGGACTTAATTGCATTTTCATAACAAATTTTAGGACTTCTAATGCACTTATCCCTAAACATAAAGCAAATTTAAAAAAAAAAATTAAAAATCCTTTGGCGTTCCACATGGGGTCAAACCAAATGTACAGTCCTCAAGTGAAGGGTCAATTTTGTTATACTCCCTAATGCTTTTCACACTACACTTTCAAAAGCATTAATGAGAGTAGCGCTGGAGGTGAAAGCAAAAGCAAAATGAAATCTATCTATACTTTGAGATCAAGGAGGGATGGTTGCAGCCAATTTATTTTGTTTGAATATTTTCTATAACTTGTCTTTTACATTTGCACGGTTCCACATAAAACACAGTCGACAAGAATCAACATGGTTTATAGTCACAAAAGACGCTAAGAACAGTACGAATGGATTGTAGTCCCAGATACGCCGAAACACACGCCAAGTAATCATAGAATTGAAATACCAACAGCCTCCTAAGCTAAATGGAGGCTCACTGACTGCAGACATCCTCGATGAAACGACCTAAAGACAAGTAAGAAGTGCCACCCTCCATCAAAGCCTTCCTGCTCTTCTTGCTCATTTCCTTCACCTTCTCCCTCCTCTCCCCTGCCTCCTTGCCCTCCATTAACTTCCTTATCCCTCTCTCTATCTTGTCTGCCGTCACGATGCCGTCGCCACCCTTGATGAGATCTCTTCGATAATCCATCTTGATCTCCGCCGCGAGGCCAAGCTCCACTACCAGATGGAATGCATTGAGCTGTTGCTCCGCATACTGGGGCCACGCGGCAATCGGCACGCCGAACCATATGCTTTCTAGGGTGGAGTTCCACCCGCAATGCGACATGAACCCTCCGATGGCTCGATGGGCTAGGATTGCAACCTGTGGGGCCCACCCGATCACTCTCCCGACACTGGTGGTCCTGTCAATGAAACCCTCGGGCAGGACCTCCGCGGGATCTGCGTAGTCACTGGGGGATTCGAGCTTGCCCTTTGCCGGTGGCCGCCGTAGGGACCACAGGAAGTGGCACTCGCTTCGCTCCAACGCACAAGCAATCTCTTTCACCTGATTCTCGTCGAAGCTCCCGAAGCTCCCGAAGCATAGGAACACCACTGACGCATCCGGTTGTTGGTCGAGCCAGTGCAGGATCTCAAAACCTTTTTTGCTCTCGATCTTGATGTTCAGTATGGGTCCCACGGCGTAAACTGTGGGCGCTCCAAGGCCTACCAAGGCCTCCATCGCGCGTGGTTCTAGCTCGGCGAATGTATTTACCAAAATTCCTTTGGTTTCCTTAAACCTCCGGGCGTGGCCCAAGAGTATCTGGCAGTCTTCTTTCATGAGCATGTCCGAGGGCAAGAATTTGGCGGCCGGCAGCGAGTTAGCGAAGCACGGGAAATCCAGCTCGGCATCGGGGCCCGTGAGACTTGTCAGTTCCACGTGTTGCTCATCTTGAAGAAACTGGAGGTACAACATCAGTCCGAGGTACGCCACATTCGACGGGATGAACACGTACGAAGGGATGCCAAACTCGACAGCCCCGTTGATCACCGGGGTGCAGAACATGTCAAAGACGAGCCCCTTGAGCCGTGACGAGCCGCAGGCGGAGAGGTTGGCGATGGCTTCTCTGACGCTGGCTTTGTGGCTCTCCATGAAATGATTGAGAAAGGCCATCGGGGACCCCTCTAGGGAGACTTTTTGCTGGGGGAGGAGGACGAAGCAGATGCGGGCGGCAACGGAGGCGGCGAACAACTCGACACGGGGGTCGATCTCGGAGTCAAGGAATGACTTCATGACGAGAACCGTAATGGAGAGCCGATCATCACGGTCGACGAGGA
Source organism: Eucalyptus erythrocorys (assembly GCA_014182555.1). NCBI lineage: Eukaryota > Viridiplantae > Streptophyta > Magnoliopsida > Myrtales > Myrtaceae > Eucalyptus > Eucalyptus erythrocorys. Next base: position 9,022,515 of record CM024597.1, on the reverse strand, counting down.
GCTTGGCCATCTCCAGCATTGACACCAGGTGGCCGACGGCCGGAAATGGGACAAACACAAGCTCGGATGTGGTAGTCATGACGACGACGATGCCTTCGAAGTTTCTTCTTTTTCCTCACTGAGTTGAATGGTTTGCGGAGAAGATTAGGAGGCGGAGGAGGCTCTGGTGGACCTCAATCGGTGAGTCTTTATTTATAATAATTGAGGAAGCACCCCAAAGGATACGTGATCAATAGTGTAAATTAGCTCATTCTATATGATTTATATTACGAAAGTATTATCGTAGAGTTTACGTGATCAATAATGTAAATGAGCCCATTCTATATGATTTATAGACCGAACAATATTCGTTCAATTGGAAAATTATTGTGTGACATTTACCTTTCAATTACTGATTGTTATGACAATGTTATTAGTAATCCAATTTGAGACGTGCCCAGGAATTCCCCCCCTGGGTATGTGCTCTTCACAATGAGGAATTTGTCATGTGTCCCAACATGATTTGGAGCGGCATTTGATAGCTTGTATTAAAAATAGAGTTTACGTGATCAATAGTGTAAATGAGCTCATTCTATATGATTTATATTACGAAAGTATTATCGTAGAGTTTACATGGTCAATAGTGTATATGAGCTCATTATATATGATTTATAGACCATATAATATTCATTCAATTGGAAAGCTATTATGTGACATTTACCTTTCAATTACTGATTGTTATGACAATGTTATTGGTAATCCAATTTGAGAAGTGCCCAAGAATTCCAGCCCCTTGGGTATGTGCTCTTCACGATGAAGAATTTGACATGTGTCCCAACATGATTTGGAGCGGCATTTGATAGCTTGTATTAAAAATAGAGTTTACATGATCAATAGTGTAAATGAGCTCATTCTATATGATTTATATTACGAAAGTATTATCGTAGGGTTTACGTGGTCAATAGTGTATATGAGCTCATTATATATGATTTATAGACCATATAATATTCGTTCAATTGGAAAGCTATTATGTGACATTTACCTTTCAATTACTGATTGTTATGACAATGTTATTGGAAATCCAATTTGAGAAGTGCCCAAGAATTCCCCCCCTTGGGTATGTGCTCTTCACGATGAATAATTTGACATGTGTTCCAACATGATTTGGAGCAGCATTTGATAGCTTGTATTAAAAATAGAATTGGTGGATTGAATAGCAAAGATAGCCTTGTATAACATATTTTATAGGAGGATGCTAGAATTGTCAAAAGCTATATATAGCGTGTTGGAAATTTCCTATAATATTGGCATATATTAATTAATTAACTTTCTATTTTAAATAATCATATTAATAGATATTTCAATATTTATTAAACCCTTAAGTGATTTTATTAAATTGGGTTTTATCATCTATTAATAATAGGCTTAGTTGAGCAACAAGATGTAAGCAATTTTGTTTAACTGAAGCCCCTAATGGGAAATACCCAATTGACACGCTATCGATTAGAGTTTACTAGGTCCCCTTTTTAGCCTATAAAAGGGTAAGTTATACCTATCAGTTGTTTAATCCTATTGAAAATTGCTATACTGAAATAAGTCATAGAGGGGAAGATCTAGAATTCCAATAGATCTCTAGAGTGATGTATTTTTCAAATCACATGAAAACTTTATATAATTTTCAAATTACTTGCAATTGATTGATATTCAATGTAAATCATTGCATGGGTATTGTTATATATATATATATGTTTTAGCATCATTTTGTTGCATTAAGGTAAGTTTGTAGGGCTTAAATTTAAGAAAATCGAATTTCGGCCATGGGAGTGTTAGAACCGAATTTCTTGAGGCTTGAGTATGGTTAAATTCTTAGTTTGTTCTTTGTTTAATTCATTCTATTTAATTATATTGATGTAAAGCAAATCTCATGGAGAAATTTCATCAAAAATCAACCATAATATGATTTTTTTGGTGTTCGGGTTGAAACAAAGTCATATGACCTGGTTTGCAGTCTTTATGACCCGGGTGGAGGTTGAAGAAGCCTCCAGTCAGGCTGGGCCATTAAATTGGGCTCACGCCCATTAAAAAAAGAAGAAGAAGGTTTCTGGGGGGTTCTGGGCTCATGCTCAACCCATTTTATTTCCTTTGGGCCTATAGCCCAATTCATGGGCCAATTTTCATTAAAATGAACATGGGCTCCTGCAGGCTGGCCCAGAATTTTGGGCCATAAGCTCCTGCGCGCATGGGCCATCATTGCAACAATTTTCTAGCGCATTATTTCCAAGTCCAATATTGTTTTGTGCAGGCCGTGTGAAGGTTTGGGATCGTGCTAAGTTTGGGCCTCACAGGTCTTGCCCACAGTTCAATTTGGGCTGCTCGCAGGTCTTGGGCCCCGTGGGAGGGTTTGAAGTATTAAAATAATAATAATAAAATAATTTAAAAAATTAGAGTTAAAAAAAAAATTGTGGCAAAAATTGTTGCTTGATAAATGCAATATGATATTGGGGAAGCACATGTTGTAAAGTGCTTTATATTTTTAATTGAATTATGGGCATAAATTTTTGGAGTTCCCTATTGATAAAAATTAATATACATAATAGATGGGGATATATAACCGAAAAATATTTATCTGTCCAAAGGGGATAAATTTTGAAAATTATATGTAATTCCCCTTTATGTTGTGATAATGGAGATGTATAATTTAAAGGTCTTGTTTGCACAAAGAGAATAAGCTTTTGATGATTCTATGTAATTCTCCTTATCGTCTTTATGTATTGATATCATGGAGATATATAATTTAAAGGATTTATTTACTCAAAGGGGATGGATCATTGATAATTATATGTAATTCTCCTTATTGTTACTTTATAAGCTTTATGTTGTGGAAAATAATAGTGCCTTGTACACTTTGCCCAAATGGAAGTTTATAATGTACTAATTATTTTTTTTGAATTACTTGTTGCCTATAATTGATCTTATTGCATTATGTGTGATAAATAGTTACTTTTGCTATAAATAACAGTTGAAATGTTAATTGGATCAAATATTATACTGTTAAAGACTTAGTAAAAAAGAGAGACATTGTGATCGAGAATATCATAATTGAGTCCATGTTAGTTGATTCTTTAACGAAAGGCTCACGACTCATTTTGTTTAAAGAACATATAAGTAATATGTGTGTTTTAGATTCTTTTGATTTCTTTTGTTAGTGGGAGCTATATAATTGTATTTTTTTTATATTATAGTTATATGCAAACTAATAATGCTTTCATGATGTCTATTAAAGTATTTATTCTCAATGATTATTATTGTTGTTTCTATTATTATTATTTCTCCTATTGACTGAGAAATAGAAGTATAAAATAGTATCTTTAAACAAATTTTCGTTTAAAGACGACTAGATGTCACTAATTATGAGATCTTATATTGAATTGTGACATAGTCCTGCAATTTCATGTTGTTTAGAAATTGCTCTAATGTAGTTTTATGTCGTTGAAAAATTACATTGAGAACCAATAAGAAATAATGTATATTTTAATCACATATTGGTCCTATTTTTTACTACATTACTTGGCCCATGATCCATGAAAATATAATACTTATTATATGTGATTATGGAAAGTCAAGTGTTGTGGTATTTTCTTAATACATTGATCTACGTAGTCCTATACTAAGATTATATAGGATTTGATTGGTTTTGAGATGCCGTTATTGAAATATATATATATTTTTTAATTATGGCCACATAAAACAAAATTATTCAGTTATTAATCTGATGGTGTCGTTTTCATTATAAAATCTTTTTCAAAATAAAACTAACTTAATTAATGTAACCAAAATGGGAGAATGTTGGAAATTTCCTATAATATGAGTTTACACTAATTAATTAATTTTCTATTTTAAATAATCAGGTTAGTGGATATTTCAATATTTATTAAACTCTTAAGTGATTTTATTGACTGGGTTTTGGCATCTATTAATAACGGGCCTAGTTGAGCAACAAGGTGTAGGTAATTGTGTTTAATTGAAACCCGTAATGGGAATGGAATGGCTTAATTGACACGTTATTGATTAGGATTTGCAAGGTCCCCTCTCTAGCCTATAAAATAGTAAGTTATACTTATCAATTGCTTAATCCCATTGAAAGCTTCCATACTGAAATAGGTCATAGAGAGGAAGATTTGGTATTTCAATAGATGTCTAGTATCGGAGTAATCTATTTTTCTTCAAGTGAAACAATGGTTCAAACATATACGCTTTAATTCCGTTGTGCTTATTGATCTCAGTATTTTACAATCATATATGGATCCAATTATTCTTGATTAATTAGTTATTTATGTGAATAATTTTCTAAACAGCGCTCATTTAAGTGTCAAAATTTTTTACCCAATCACTTAAGTGGTAAATGAGAGAAAAAAGGATTAATTAAGTGTCAATAGCGACATATTTCGGCCAAATTAATTATGTGGCATTTTTACTTTAAAATCAACATGATGTGGCATTTTTTTAAAAACCAATTCTATGTGGACGTTAAAAAAGACATCAAATTTCTGGCCTAAGTGGCTTCGACTCTCTCTGCCTATCTCTATCACTTTCTTTGTCTTCTTCTCTTCCTCGTTATCGTTTCCATTGCTTGCCCATGGAGCCATCAACCACCACACCAAGCACACCATCCTCTCCACTGAAAAAAATCGTCTCGTTTAACTTTAGCTACTGTGAGATTCATTTTTGTTCTCAGTTACATCCATAGTTGAATGTAAACATTGCTAGGAAATTACTCACCACATGTTCGATAGAATGCCTAAATTGAATTCCTACAAATTTATCTCCTCCTCCCGTCAATCTTGAAGCCAAAAGGAAACTGTAGAATGCCCAAACCATCACCCAAGAAACCGGTGATCGGCGCTTCTTCAAGGATTCTAAGATTCAGTAGAAGAAAATCCAGAAGTTTCATGAGCAAGAGAAGCGTGAGCTCAAAGCCAAATCCCATTGCCAATCCTTCTCCTTTACGCTGCCTCCAAGACCAATCCCTCCTCCTTCATATGATGTTGTAGAGCTCAGAGAGAGAGAGAGAGAGAGAGAGAGAGAGAGAGAGAGAGAGAGAGAGAGAGAGAGAGAGAGAGAGAGAGAGAGAGAGAGAGAGAGAGAGAGGCCGTTCAGCAAGAAATTGATTACTAGTTTGGAGATTCAGTTGAGAGAATTTTGGACCACAAGAATTCTGGCAAAAGAACGCTTCAAGTACTATAACTTGGCACAAATGGACACTTAAGTGTCATAACTTACGAAAGGTACACTTAAGTGCCACATTCGAAAAAAAAAAACGGATCACTTAAGTGACATCTTCAAGGGTTCTAAGATTCAGTTGAATGACATTGTTTGGAGATTTTTATGCTAATTCAGACCTTCGACAAGCCACGCTAGATAAAAAAAGCACTAAAATATTGCTACGTCAGAGCTAAAGTGATCGGAGATGACACTTAAGTGATATATATATTTTTTTTACATGACACTTAAATAACTTGAAATAAAAAAAAATTTATTATTAAAATGAGCGTTGTATACAACTTTTGACACTTCAAGTGTCATTCTACCAATATTTTATTATGTGATCTTTAAGATGGCGAACTGGGGCTTGTACATTTCATGGGACAAACTTACCATGAATTTGATATGTTGGGAAAGGTTTGACAATGCTAAGAGGCTGTTGACACACGATCTTTGCCTGAAGATCTCTCATGCTCTTTATAAAAGGGTTTCGACTTGTCTATAACGACAGAATTTGATCAACCAAACAAAAATATGGATATTGTAGGATTGTGCGGTCACCTTCTTTATTGCATTTATCTGATTATGGATAGTAGAGACATCTTGTTAAGGAATTTCCGCATCAAATGAAATATAGATATGGTTGTGAATTGCATTCAAATTGGCCTGACACTCAAATTGCATTCAAATCCACACAAGCTCGACCTCCGTGTGAAATTCGGCCACTCTCATTTTTGTTCTTGCTTGGCTGGATGAGCACATGCGTGATGCACGTGTGGTGTTAAATTAAATATAATAAAAAAAAAAAGAACACAAGATGAAATTATTCAGTTAATACTCGATCTGAAATGAGAATCTTGGACCACAAGAATTCTGGCAAAAGAATGCTTCAAGTGCCATAATCTGGGCACAAATGGACACTTAAGTGCCACATTCTAAAAAAACGGATCACTTAAGTGCCACTTCAGCCAAAGTCCGGCTAAAACGTTGACGTGTTAATTTTCCGGCGAAGCAAGCCCAAATGATGTCTTTTTGCATGCCGACGTGGCCAAATAATGCAAAAACAGCGTCAATTTGGGCTGACGTGTTAAAAAAATATATAAAAATTAAATAAATTAAATTTAGTTAAAATATTTAAAAATAATAATTTTAATATTGAAAAAATTTAAAATTTAAAATTTTAAAAAAAAAAAGGAAAGGGTTGAGGCGACTAAGGGTGAGCCATCGCCGTCGCCTCCCCGCCGTCACCGAGGAAGGCTAGCGACGGCCGGTGGAGGGTCGGCGAGCCTCGGCTAGGGGTCGGCGACCCGGGTGACCGATGGCGAGGGCTCATGAGCCCTTGCCCCGAGATCGGGCAAGGGTTGCGGCCCTCGCCCAGAGCCCGGCGAGGGTCACGCCCTCGCCCGGATCCGGCGAGGGTCGACCCGGCCCTCACCCGGCCGGGCCGGGGGTCGCCACCCGCCAAGGAGACCCCCAGTGGCTGCAGCCCGGCCGGGCCGGGCGAGGGCCGCCGACCCTCGCCGGATTTGTGCGAGGGTCGTGAGCCCTCGCCACTACCACAGATTTGGGCAACCCTCACCCAGATTTGGCGAGGGTCAGCGGCCCTTTCCCGTTGAGCCAAGGGCCACGACCCTCGCCCCAAATTGGGGCCCAGCCACCCAGCCATTGTTCGCCGTCCGCCAACTCCGCCGGAGCCCCCTTCGTCGTCGCCGTCAAGCCAGCCAAGCCGCCGCCCCTATCCTCTCGCCTCTTGCGCTGCCTTTGTCACCCTTCTCAGCCCAAAACCATGGCTGGAAATTTGGGTATTCCAGCCTGGTTTTAGCCTGTTTTGGTTGCCTTCTCGGTCTTGAAAGCCCGCCTCGCCTTGAGGAAAGTCAATCCTTGTTGCGTCCCCGTCGCGTGGAACTGCTCGACTCGTCATTTGGGTGAGTTTACCTCACTAAATCTTGATTAGAGGGTTAATAATGCCCTAAGTATGTTTAGTCTAAGTTAAGTAAGCTTAGGTGGTTAGTTTAGTTTATTTAATTGTGATTTGGATTAAGAGACTTGTTTAATTTAAAGCAAGTTTAATTAAGGCTAAGAGAGTTTATTTAATAATAAGCCTTGATGGGACATAATAGGATTTTATTTTTGATTTATTTAAATGTTTGAAATTCTGAAATTTTTTAATATTATATTATTATATTATGAAATTATTAAAATATTATTTAAAAAACTGAAAATTTATTTTTGACCTCGATTGTTCGTAATTTCGTGTTGATTGCTTGCTGTGCATTTAGAATTAGAATTTGATGATTGGTTGTGGCAAATTGAGTGTGATTGCGATAAATAGGGATTTTCTTACATAAAATCCCAAGTGTCGGAAATTGGTGGAAAAATGACCGTGATTCGCCACCTGATAAAGGTCGCGCCCAATCGGGCCGTGATTGACCACCTATTAGAGGTCGTGCCCATTGGGCTGGGATCTATCACCTATTTAAAGGTCGTGCCGAGTGGGGCCGTGATGCCATTAAATCCAATTTCTCAAGTCGGACCGTGATTACCACTAAATGTTAGACTTACCTGTAGGGTCGTGATTGAAAGCAGTGATTGAATAGTTAGAATGACCGTATGATGATCTCAATGACATGTAATCGGCCGAGTCGATTGATCACTGAGACGATCTGAGTAATTGAATTGTTTTGATGATGTGATTGTGCCACAGTTATTTGGTTCATTGCACGCGATCGAATTATATAAACTGTGCTAACTTGCAGATAATGACTAAGACAAGGTAAGTCTTCTTGATCTTGTGGCTAGGCCACTCTTGGGCGTATTTTCTTTCTAATAGGGGTTTAGGAGGGGTGAACTTTCTGAGACAATGTCTTACCCCATTGTGGGAAAATATTACAGGGCCGTAGGTGGCAAGACCTTTGGAGAAAAGTGGCATCCCGTTGTAGATCCTCGAGGTGACGCAGAGTGCTCCTGACCCTGGAAGTCCTTGGGTCTATCAGCTAGGCAGGTCCACTGTCTGGGTTTTGGGGACCGTGGATGTCAGAGTACCATATATGTTTAGGGCTTGGTTTCGTTATGGGGCTGATGGTGTTAGGATTGGTCCACTTGATAGCATGGATATTCCGTTGGCTGTGATGGATGCCATTTTGGGTGAAGGCGTGGTTGATCTTCCTGATGGTAGAGTGGTCAACGCATCGCCTCCAGCCTCAGTGCAGACAGACTTGGAGGATGTGGGATCGACGAATGAGTTCGACTAGTAGTTGTAGGACTATTCCCCTTTTTGGTGGACCAATTCCCGTTGTGCAGATTGACCCTTTTTGATGCACATAGTCTTTGACCCATTTTGGTTGTATGTAAACTTTGGATAATTATATGAAAGTATGTTGATTTGTTTTGAATTGATTTTTTTCCTGCTACTATCCTATCCCATAATCATTGTCAGGGGTTTCTTAATACATTCTGCATGCACATAATAAAATTTATGGGGTCGGCAACACTACTTGGGAATGTCGCATTTACATGACCATGGTGAGTTGTTCACGTGTCTTGGGACTCGGGGCGTGACATTTTTACTACACTACTAGGTCCATGATCCATGAAAATATAATACTTATTATATGTGATTATGAAAAGTCATATGCTATGGTATTTTCTTAATACATTGATCTCTATAGTCCTATATTGAGATTATATAGGATTGAATTGGTTTTGAGATGCCGTTATTGAAATATTATTATTATTTTTTAAATTATGGCTACATAAAACAAAATTATTCAAAATAAAACTAAGTTAATTAATGTAACCAAAATGGGAGAATGTTGGAAATTTCCTATAATATGAGCTTACATTAATTAATTAATGTTCTATTTTAAATAATCAGGTTAGTGGATATTCCAATATTTATTAAATTCTTAAGTGATTTTATTGACTAGGTTTTAGCATTTATTAATAATGGGCCTAGCTGAGCAGCAAGATGTAAGCAATTGTGTTTAATTGAAACCCGTAATGGGAATGGCTCAATTGACACGTTATTGATTAGGATTTGTTAGGTCCCCTCTCTAGCCTATAAAATAGTAGGTTATATTTATCAATTGCTTAATCCCATTGAAAGTTCCCATACTGAAATAGGTTGTAGAGAGGAAGATTTGGCATTTCAATAGATCTCTAGTATCAGAGTGATCTATTTTTCTTCAAGTGAAACAATGGTTCAAACATATACGCTTTAATTTCGTTGTGCTTATTGACCACGGTATTTTACAATTATATATGGATCCAATTATTCTTGATTAATTAGTTATTTATGTGAATAGTTTTCTAAATAGCGCTCATTTGAGTGTCAAAATTTTTTACCCAATCACTTAAGTGGTAAATGAAAGAAAAAATGATTACTTAAGTGTCAATAGCGACATATTTTGGCCAAATTAATTATGTGGCATTTTTACTTTAAAATCAATATGACGTGGCATTTTTTTAAAAGCCAATTTCATGTGGATGTTAAAAAAGACATCAAATTTCTGGCCTAAGTGGGTTCGACTCTCTCTCCCTATCTCTGTCACTTTCTTTGTCTTCTTCTCTTCCTCATTATCATTTCCATTTCCTGCCCATGGAGCCATCAACCACCACACCAAGCACCACCATCCTCTCCACTGAAAAAAATCGTCTCGTTTAACTTTAGCTACTGTGAGATTCATTTTTGTTCTCAGCTGCATCCATAGTTGAATGTAAACATTGCTAGGAAATTGCTCGCCACATGTTTGAAAGAATGCCTAAATTGAATTCCTACAAATTTATCTCCTCCTCCCGTCAATCTTGAAGCCAAAAGGAAACTGTAGAATGCCCAAACCATCACCCAAGAAACCGGTGATCGGTGCATCTTCAAGGGTTCTAAGATTCAGTAGAAGAAAATCCAGAAGTTTCATGAGCAAGAGAAGCGTGAGCTCAAAGCCAAATCCCATTGCCAATCCTTCTCCTTTACGCCGCCTCCAAGACCAATCCCTCCTCCTCCAAGCCCAATCCCTCCTCCTTCATATGATGTTGTAGAGCTTTGAGAGAGAGAGAGAGAGAAGAGAGAGAGAGAGAGAGAGAGAGGGAGAGAGAGAGAGGCCATTCAGCAAGAAATTGATTGCTAGTTTTTTCTTACGAATAGTGTTGTTGAAGAAAAATCCCTTGAAGTTTTGAAGTTAACAAAACAGTCTCGTCAGTAGAGTCTGAAGAATCCAAGACTCGTCAGTAAAGACTGAAGAGTTCTAGACCCAAGCATTTTCCATCTGTAGATAACCAGACCCAAAGTTCGGTCTGAAGTTTTTTCCGTCTGAAGATAGTCAAACCCAATTACAGTCTGTAGATCTCCAGACCCAAATCTAAGTCTAAAGACAGTTTACGATTTTGCCACGCTGATAGTAGGTTATTTTTATGGTTAAAGAAAGTAAGATTTGGATATTATATTCCCTAACTTATCCATGGAATATCCTTGGTTGTGATTGTGAGCTCAGAAGATTTATTCTTCGGATTTTATTCGTTGAAGATCAAGCGAATTTTTGGAAGGATCTAATTTTGGAAACTCAAGATCCTGATTGTATGGGCGAGCAGGATTGACGAGCTATTGTCTACTTATATTTTCGACGGCGTGAAGATCACTTAAATTAATTCAGTCCAACGGGTTGATTGGATGAATTTTTGGAAAGTGCCAACGGGTATGGAGGCACGAAAGCTATTTAAGGTGGATCGGAGTTGTTCGAAAGTAATAAGAGAATTGATAGAAAAATTTCGATGTTAGAACCTCTGAAATCTCTTGTTCTCTAAAAACTCTCGTGCTCAAGTTGTGTATCAAAGAGTCACTTATAGTGCGAAACAGCAAGAAGCTGTAGGAGAGACTTTCTGCTGAAGAAGTCTAGTTCGTGAATTGTAACAGCTCTCATTTGCTACATAGCGATTACAGCCAGTTGGCTGCCAGTGTGGAGAGTGGACGTAGGATTGCAAAAAGCCGAATCACTATAATCCTTGTGTCAACTCTCTCTTACCCTACTCTATTTACTTTATGAATGCATGATCTATTTATTATTGATATATTCTTCATATTAAAGTATTCTTCAGTAAAAGATTCCAAAAGAATTCTGTAATCACCTATTCACCCCCTCTAGGTGGATTCACTAGCCTATATCAATTGGTATCGGAGCAGGTTGCTTATTTATTGGAAGTGTTATTATTTCTAAAGCAAAAGATCTATGGCTAGTGTTTTTGCACAATGTTTAATTGAAGGACAAAGTAATACTAGACCTCCTTACTTCGATGGAAAGGAATGCAACGTATGAAAAAACAAGATGAAGGCATTCCTAAGATCCAAAGATCCTTAGGAGTGGGATGTAGTGGAGAATGGAATTGCTCCTAAAGCTGCATCAATCACAGGGAAAGAATTACCTGATGGATTGGGAATGTCACGAACCAATATTCCAAAGAGACAAGCCCTTGATGCAAAAGCTATCTATTCTCTATATTGTGCATTATCTCCTACTGATTATAATAGAATTTCATCTTGTGAAACAGCCAAACAAGTTTGGAATAAATTGCACGTCACCTATGAAGGAACAGATTGAGTCAAAGAAACCAAGATCAATATCCTTCTTGGACAATATGAAGCCTTCAAAATGAAGCCAGGAGAATCCATTACGGATATGTTCAGTCGATTTACAGAAATTGTAAATGGCTTGGCATACCAAGGACAGCCAATCTCAGGACCTATGAAGGTCAATAAACTATTGAGAGGACTCTCCAAAGATTGGAATCATGTCAAGACATCCATAAGAGAAACACAAAGGATCATGCCTCTTTCGGTACGGCACACTTCAATCATATGAAGTCGAGCAATTCAATGAGGAATTTGACACCAAAGGTAAGAAGTCAGTTGCTTTAAAATCTAATGATGATTCTGATGCTACAGATTCAGAAGAAGACTTGGATGATGAGGAATTGGCACTTCTGATTAGAAAGTTCAGAAGGCAAAATAGAATAGGTAGAATGTTCAATGGAAATAGACAAAACAATTAGAGATTTAAAAAGAAATCAATTGAAGAAGAAGATGCCAATAAGGAGGTTGTTTGCTTTGAATGCAAGAAAAGGGACACATAACTGTCCCTTATTAAAGAAAAAGAAAGGAAAACCAGAAAGGTTCAAGAAAGCACTCAAAGCTGAAACATGGAGTGACACCGAATGTGAGGAGAGTGATGAGGAGTATGCCAATATCTGTCTTATGGCTAACTGAGACTTAGACTCGGACTCAAGCTCAGACTCAGACTTAAGCTTAGATTCAGACTCAAACTCAAACAGCGGTATTAAGGTTAGAAATTTAAAAATTCTTATCAAATTATCAAATTACATTGATGAACTATGTCTCAGTCTTAAAGACTCTCTTAAAAGGATCTCTGAACTAAAAAGGGAGAATTCAAAATTGAAACAACAAGAAAAGACTTTGGTTGAAAAAGTTGAAAGTCTAGACAAGTGTCTTGCTATTTCAAAAGAAAATGAGATTGTACTTTCAAAAGAAAATGCTTGCTTGAAAGAAGATTTGTTGAAAGTTATAAAGAAATTTTTAATGGGTTCTGAAAAGTTGGATAAAATTCTTTCTATTCAAAGACCTTATTTTAATAAATCTGGTCTAGGAATGACACATGAAACCATTCCTTTGATTGATTTTCCAAAGGTAAAAGAAAGAATCAATAATAGGTCAACAAAATCTTTTTATGAGGATCATTTTCAAAAGGCTTTTGTAAAGCCTGTTGGTAGAAATGCCCTCACATGTTCAAAATGCAAAAGCGTAGAATATTTTGAGAAGGAATGTCCCAAAGTTTGGAGACCTGTTAAGAAGAGTTGGACAAAGACTGTTTATGGTACTAACAATGATGGACCCAAGAAAGTTTGGGTACCATAGAAGACTTGAGTTTTTCATTTAGATGCAGGTCACTATCAAGAAGAAAATCAAGTGGTATTTGGATAGTGGCTGTTTAAGACACATGACGGGAGACTCAAATTGTTTCACAAATCTCTCTCATGTAAAAGGAGGAAATGTCTCTTTTGGTGGCAACAACAAAGGAAAAATTGTTGGTCGAGGAACCGTGAAGATAGGAAACCTCACAATTAACAATGTTTCTCTGGTTGAAGAGTTGAACTACAATCTATTGAGTATTAGTCAACTATGCGACACTGGATACAAGATCAACTTTCAAGAAGATACTTGTTCTTGAACAAGCAAAGATCTCTCATAATCCTTTACTGGATGAAGACATGGAAACATTTATTTGCTGGATATAAAGTCTGACAGTTCTCAATGCTTGATATCAATTCAAAATGAAGCCATTCTTTGGCATAGGAAGCTTGGACATGTCAACTTGAAGCAAATTGCAAAAGTTTCATTCAAAAAGCTTGTTCGGGGATTTCCTGACCTGAAGTATCAAAAGCATGAATTATGCACTCCTTGTGTACTTGGAAAACAGGTTAGAAATTCTTATAAGTCTATAAATTAGGTATCCACTAATCGTGTTTTGCAGCTATTACACATGGATTTGTTCGGTCCAACAAGAACTCAAAGCATTGGAAGTAAAAGATATTGTTTGGTAATAGTTGATGATTATTCTCGTTTTACTTGGGTATTCTTTCTTGCAAATAAATCTGAAGCATTAACTTATTTTACTAAGTTTGTAAAGAAAATCCATATTGAGAAAGGATATGCAATTTCAAGTATTCGAACTGACCATGGTAGAGAATTTGAGAATCATGATTTTGCTAAATATTGTGATGACTATGGTATTCAACATAATTTTTCATCCTCATACACTCCACAACAAAATGGAGTTGTAGAGAGGAAAAATCGTTCTTTACAAGAAATGGCAAGAACTCTTTTGATTGAGATTAATATTTCTCCTCATTTTTGGGCCGAAGCTACTTCAACTGCTTGCTATATTATAAACAGAATTTTTCTAAGACCTATTTTAGAGAAGACACCTTATGAACTGTTCAAAGGTAAGAAACCTATTGTTTCTTATTTTCATGTATTTGGTTGTAAATGTTTTATCCTAAAGAATTTTAGTGATTGAATTGGTAAGTTTGAAGAAAAATCAGATGAATGAATTTTCCTTGGCTACTCTATAACAAGCAAAGCCTTCAGAGTTTTCAACAAAAGGACTTAGACTGTGGAAGAATCCATGAATGTGAGATTTGAAAACTCAGTTCAAAATCAGACTCAACCTGAAGATTATGAGTCTAGCCAAGTGTCTACAAATTCTCTTGAAGAAAATCGAATCTCAGACACTCAGCCGCAAACCAATTCAGTAGCTCCAACTGAAGAAGAGCTTCATCAAAGAGACAAACCAATTACAAATTGGAAACACAAATCAAGTCACCCTGCAGATCTCATCATTGGCAATATTGATGAAAGAGTTCGTACAAGATCTAAAAGGCGTGAAGGATCTAGTGCTCTCGCACTCATTTATGAGATTGAACCTAAAAACATAGCAGATGCATTGAAAGATGAAAGCTAGATTGAAGCAATGCAAAAGGAATTGAATCAATTCAAAATCAACAATGTTTGGGAGCTAGTTCCTAAACCAAAAGGTAAATCAATTATCGGTACCAAATGGGTTTTCAGGAACAAGCTTGATCAACAAGAAAAAGTGGTAAGGAACAAAGCAAGACTTGTGGCGAAAAGTTACACATAAGAAGAAGGCATCGACTATGATGAAACTTATGCTCCGGTGGCAAGGTTAGAAGCTATAAGATTACTTTTTGCTTTTGCTTGTTTTAAAAATTTCAGGTTATTCCAAATGGACGTGAAAAGTGCATTCCTAAATGGAATTATCTAAGAAGAAGTCTATGTGGAACAACCACCAGGATTTGAAGATCCTAGAAAACTAAACCTTGTTTTCAAAGGCGAAGAAAGCTTTATATGGCTTAAAACAAGCACCTCGAGCTTGGTATGAAAGGTTAAGTAATTTCTTAATTCAAAATGGTTTCTCTAAAGGTAAAGTAGATACTACTTTATTTATCAAAAGAGAAGGCAATGATTTCATACTTGCTCAAATTTATGTTGATGATATAATATTCGGTTCTTCTAATGAAAAGCTTTGCAAGAATTTTTCAAATTGCATGCAGAATGAATTTGAGATGAGCATGATAGGTGAATTGAACTTCTTTTTGGGACTTCAAATTAAACAATCAAGAGAAGGAACTTTTATCCACCAAGAAAAGTATGCAAAAGACCTTATCAAGAAGTTTGGAATGAAGAATTGCAAGAAAACAGAAACTCCTATGTCAAGCTCATCAAAGCTGGATAAAGATGAAGAAGGAAAGAGTGTAGACCAAAAATTATACAGGAGTATAATTGGTTCACTTCTTTACCTTGCAGCATCTAGACCTGATATTCTATTTAGTGTTTGTATTTGTGCAAGATTTCAATTTGATCCTAAAGAATCTCACATGACTGCTGTGAAGCGCATTATTAAATATATTGCAACTACATCTAAGCTAGGTCTGTGGTATTCCAAACAAGGAGACTTTACTCTCCTTGAATATTCTGATGCTGACCTTGCTGGTTGTAGAGTGGATAGAAAAAACACTACAGGTACTTGTCAACTATTGGGAAACAGGATGGTATCTTGGTTCTCAAGAAAACAGGGTACCGTAGCTCTTTCAACCGCTGAAGCAGAGTATATAGCTCTTGGAAGTTGCTGCTCTCAAATTCTATGGATGCAACAACAACTAAGAGACTTTGGAGTTGAGGAAACGAGTACAGAAATCAAACGTGACAACACAAGCGCAATCAACCTCACAAAGAATCCAATACTTCATTCAAGAGCAAAGCACATTGAAATCAAGCATCATTTCATTCGAGATCATGTTCAAAGTGGTGAAGTGGTGATTCAGTTTGTTGATTCAAAGAATCAATTAGCAGATATATTCACAAAGCCCCTAGAAAAGGCTCACTTTGAATCAATTCGGTCAAGACTGAATATCGCAAGACTTGAAGATATTCAGACTCAAAACTAGAGTCTTGAAAAGTTCAGACTCAACGTAAGGTCTGAAGGCGTTCAGACTCAACATAAGGTCTGATGGTGCTCAAACTCTAAGGTAAGGTCTGAAAAAGTTCAGACTCTGAGGTAAAGTCTGAATACTCTCAGACTCTGTTTTAAAGTCTTTTTACGTATTCTCTACATTTAATTGTTTTTATTAATTGCTTTTTCGAAATTTCTTTTTATTGGAAGTCTGACATGTAATTATGGCAGTTTACTTTTTCAAAATGGCAGTTTACTTTTTTAAAATTAGCAGTTTTTATTTTTCCTTTTAGGCGACGGTTCAGTATCTTGTTTTTATTTTTTTTCTCTTACTATTTATACTTTCGAATCGTCATCTTTATCCGCTACAGCACTTTTGAAATCCATCTCCATTTTCTCTCGCTTTCAAAACCCTAAAAAACTCCATTGCCGTTCCTATTCCATTACCTTTCTCGACAAAAATTCCAACTTTTGTTTGTGAACAAGTTGAAATTTTGCTTGCAATCCAAGAATGTCGTCTCGAAAGTCTTCTAGAATCGCTGGTAGGGGACCACAAAGACAACCAGAGGGTCCTACAAGGGTGGACCTCACAGGCGAGGAATCTCCACAAAGGGAGACCGAAAGTCAACATTTTGAGGAAGAGGTCACTGAAGCAGAGCTGGTAAGAACCCTTAAACCAAAGGTTATTTTTGATATTTACAGTAGGCTAAAGGCTAGGGGAACGAGCCTAAAGACGATCGAGGATTTTTTAAAAGAAAGAGGATATAAGAGTGAGTATATCTTCTTGTGGGAGATGGAGGAGTTAAAAATTGTTGAAGAAGGGACTGCTCAAAGAACGCTTGAAAATATTCCGAGTAATCCGCTTTTCAGTACTGCAAGCTAGACTTTAGATAATGATGAGAGACTTTTCTCTCAATTCCAGCTGCGAATGGGTGTGGCTGTGAACTCAATTTGTCCTTCAGGTAGTCTTTTTCGGTCTAAGGAGCATGAGCGGATGTACTCAAAGTTGTTGAAAAGGGGTGTTGTAAATCCGAGAAGTGTAGACTTCGATTTTCTTGATTCATTAGAGATAAATCATAGAGAGAAGTTTGCTAGGCTGCAGTTGGAGAAATTCTGCACAAATATGACAAATGCCTACCCTGAACTTACGGCATATTTTTATTCGAATTTGTCGTTTCTGGATGCAAATAGGTTGTCTTTTTCTTATATGGACAAAGAGTATATTGTTGATGTTGACACTCTGGCTGATGTTATTGAGGTGGAAAGAAGGAGTTTCCAACCAATAAAAGTGTCCACAGCCTTTGCAACTCTGGAAATTGTGCGTGATAGAAAAGTGGAAGGCAAAATATCCTATACAATGATGGATGCCTCAAACTTGTTGCTGCACAAAATCATCATCAACTGTATCAGGCCCAAGACAACCTCAAAAACTGATGTCTCCAAGACTAAAGCCAAGCTGATGTTTGCCATCAACCAAGGCAGACCCTTTTCTCTCCCACACGTTATTCTTTTCCATATGTACCGAACGGTGGTTAAGGATAAAGGTCAATTGCCTTATTCGTCGATCATCACCAAGTTGTTCAGGCATTTCGAAATTCAGATCCCTGCACCTCTATGCCTGACCAATTTAAGTCTGATGCTTGTTGGTTACAAGATGGTGATGAAGATGAAGTTTCCGGAGCTAAATGCTACACTGGAAAGGTTGAAGAAAAAGACACCCTTAAAGGAGATCCCCATTGCTTCTTCAAAGAGAAAGGGCAAAGAGCCCATGGTTGAGAAAAAGCGTAGAAAAATCATCCTGCAAGACGAAGAGGATGAAGAAGATTTTGATGATGCCATGACTTTGTCTGCTCTCTCAAAATTGAGGAGTCCAGTCAGCTTGAGAACGTCTTTGGAGAGAGAGGGCAAGGAAAGAAGGCGAGGAGAAAGAAGCGAGAAAAGAGGAAAGAGAAAGAAAAACAGAGGAAGGGAGAAGAGGAAAAGAAGAAGAAAGAAGAAGAAGACAGAAAAAAGGAGAGAAGAGGAACAGAGGAGAGAAGAAGAGGAAAGACAGAGGAAAGAAGAAGAGGAAGAAAGAAGAAGAGAAGAAGAAGAGATGAGAAGAGAAGAGGAAGAGAGAAGGAAGAAGGATGAAGAGGAGAGCCAAGTACAGGAGGATATGGCTGCAGGATTTGAACCATCATTTGCTCAATCTAGGGAAGAGACTGAGAAACATCACAGTTTTGATATGGATGTTGGCGAGAAATATTCGACTCCACCCACTGCCATCAACACAGGGGGAGTTGCTGTGGATTAGGGAACGATATCGCCATTACATTATAGTGATGTGAGTAGGTCAGGTGCTGATGCCGAGGATGTGTATGCATCTCATTTCCCAGAACATGAAGAATCCTCTCCATTAGAGAAGGAAAGGGCTGAGAAGGATGCTCCAAGTTTTCAAACTTCAAGAACTGAATGTGCTGGTCCTAGTGGAGGTAATACTAACTTAATAGCTTTTACACAATTGTTGGATATTATGCTGGACCTAAAGAAGCAGGTTTTTGGAATGGATTTTGAGCTGAGGGATTTAAAGAAAGCATTGCTGAGTCTTCTGTGAATATGCAAGATTAAATCAACGCACTTAGAGCTCAAGTGGAATCAAATCAATATAGTGCAGAGTTGATTTCAGTGAAGGAAGCTCTTGCTAATCTTGAGAAGACAGTTCAGACGCTTAGCAAATTTCAGCTTGTTCGCATCCCAAGAGAGCCCTGATTCTTTTGACAACCATCTCCTATCCACTCTA
Source organism: Eucalyptus erythrocorys (assembly GCA_014182555.1). Taxonomy (NCBI): domain Eukaryota; kingdom Viridiplantae; phylum Streptophyta; class Magnoliopsida; order Myrtales; family Myrtaceae; genus Eucalyptus; species Eucalyptus erythrocorys. The sequence goes on along the minus strand of CM024597.1, from coordinate 9,003,459 downwards.
CCTCCTTTGATGGGACAAAAAGGGGGAGAGTTTTGCAGATTTGAAATTTGTTTTTGTTTTGAACTTTAAAGTTTGTTACTTTTGTTTGCTTAGATTGTTTCAGATTGTTTTCATTATTTTTTATTTGGATTTGGATTGGGCTGTTTATTTGAATCTCTTTGTCTTTATGCTTATTTGATGTTTGGATTATTAGACTTGTGAATTTGCAGGAACATTATATTTGAGGATAATTATTATTGGACTAACAAGTTTTTGTCTTGTAGAAGTAATCCTCCAAATATATATAAGTTATTCTTTGCAGGTTTTTTCGAAAATCTACCGAGGTGTTTTGTCACCATCAAAAATGGGGAGATTGTTGAAGAAAAATCCCTTGAAGTTTTGAAGTTAACAAAACAGCCTCGTCAGTAGAGTCTGAAGAATCCAAGACTCGTCAGTAAAGTCTGAAGAGTTCTAGACCCAAGCGTTTTCCGTCTGAAGACAGCCAGACCCAAAGTTCGGTCTGAAGTTTTTTCCGTCCGAAGACAGTTAGACCCAGTTACAGTTTGAAGATCTCCAGACCCAAATCTAAGTCTAAAGACAGTTTACGATTTTGCCAAGCTGACAGCAGGTTATTTTTATGGTTAAGGAAAGTAAGATTTGGATATTATATTCCCTAACTTATCCATGAAATATCCTTGGTTGTGATTGTGAGCTCGGAAGATTTATTCTTCAGATTTTATTCGTTGAAGATCAAGCGAATTTTTGGAAGGATCTAATTTTGGAAAACCAAGATCCTGGTTGTATGGGCGAGCAAGATTGACGAGCTATTGTCTACTTATATTTTCGGCGACGTGAAGATCACTTAAATCGATTCAGTCCAACGGGTTGATTGAATGAATTTTTGGAAAGTGCCAATGGGTATGGAGGCACGAAGGCTATTTAAGGTGGATTGGAGTTGTTCGAAAGTAATGAGAGAATTGATAGAAAAATTTCGATGTTAGAACCTCTGAAATCTCTTGTTCTCTAAAAACTCTCGTGCTCAAGTTGTGTATCAAAGAGAGTCACTTATAGTGCGAAACAGCAAGAAGCTGTAGAAGAGACTTTCTGCTGAAGAAGTCTAGTTCGTGAATTGTAACAGCTCTCATTTGCTACATAGCGATTACAGCCAGTTGGCTGCCAGCGTGGAGAGTGGACGTAGGCTTGCAAAAAGCCGAACCACTATAATCCTTGTGTCAACTCTCTCTTACCTACTCTATTTACTTTATGAATGCATGATCTATTTATTATTGATATATTCTTCGTATTAAAGTATTCTTCAGTAAAAGATTCCAAAAGAATTCCGTAATCACCTATTCACCCCCCTCTAGGTAGATTCACTAGCATATATCAAGTGTCATTTTGGGTTGTGTAGGTAGTTGAATGACATCATTTGGAGATTTTTATGCTGATTAAGACCTTCGACAAGCCACACTAGATAGAAAAAGCCCTAAAATATTGCTACATCAAAGCTAAAGTGATCGGAGATGATACTTAAGTGGTAGTTTCTTTTTTGTTTTTACATGACACTCAAATAACTTGAAATAAAAAAGTTTTTAGTATTTTAAAATGAGCGTTATATATAACTTTCGACACTTCAAGTGTCATGCTACCAATATTTTATTATGTGATCTTTAAGATGGCGAACAGGGGCTTGTACATTTCATGGGACAAACTTACCATGAATTTGAAATGTTGGGAAAGGTTTGACAATGCTGAGAGGCTGTTGACACACGATCCTTGCCTGAAGATCTCTCATGCTCTTTATGAAGGGTTTCGACTTGTCTATAACGACAGAATTTGATCAACTAAACAAAAATATGGATATTGTAGGATTGTGCGATCGCCTTCTTTATTGCATTTATCTGATTTTGGATAGTAGAGACATCTTGTTAAGGAATTTCCGCATCAAATGAAAATATAGATATGGTTGTGAATTGCATTCAAATTGGCCTGACGTTGGATTTTTAAGACTAAATCCACATGAGCCGGACCTCCATGCGAAATTCGGCCACTCTCATTTTTGTTCTTGCTTGGCTGGATGAGCACATGCGCGATGCCCGTGTGGTGTTAAATTAAATATATAAAAGAATAACACAAGATGAAATTATTCAGCTAATACTCGATCCGAAATGAGAATTTTGGACCACAAGAATTCTCGGTTGAAACGGGGATTTTCCCGGCTGAATGGGGCAAGATGTTCTTGGCTATATAGGGTATATTCACGATTAAATCAGAGGGGCATATGGTCGGCATGAGGAAGACAAAACAGCAAAAAAAAAAAAAAAAAAAAAAAAAAAAAAAAAAAAAAAGAGAGAGAGAAAGGGAACATTCGATGTAAAAGATTCGGTCGACAAAATAGAACACTTGGTTGAAACGTTCAGCGAAGAAGAATACGGTGAACTCAGCATACTGATGCTCGGCAAAGAGGGTTGAAGAGTCCGGCCGAGCACAATCCGGAGGGGCGATCGGTTGAAGCGGTGAAAAGAAGAGTTGTAAAGACATGGGTGAAGGCAGCCGTAAGGAGACAACAACGTTGTTTGAAGTCAGTAGTAGATGGTGACAGCTGTGCATAGTCGCGGCTACATTACAATGACGCTGAGGTAGGCCGATACAGATGGATATCCGGATAAAATGGCCCATTCCCTAAAAATGAAGTCTCTCGGATATATTCGACCCCATTTTTGAAATGTCCAAAAATTGGGTACGAACTCGCATTTGATGGGCAAAAGTAGTCGTTATCCTTTTCATCCAAACAATCATTAGATGACCCTCGACGTGACAATAATGCTAACGCTTTGTTTGATAATCATTTTATTTTCACGAATAATTTCTGCTCTTAAATAGTATTTTTCCAATTTTATTCCTTGGATGAGTTTATAAGCATATGAAGGCATTTGGTAATTGCAAAATTTGTTATTTCTATAATAGAAAAAGAAGAAAAATAAATTTGGTACAATCCTCAAATTGTTTTGTGCAGTAGAAATTCTTTTGAATTTTTTAATAATTTTATGAGATTTTTTTTTTCTTCCTATTCTTCTTCCTTCTCTAGCTGATCATCCACCTCCGAGGAGCCCCACTGGCCTCGCCTGGCAGTAGCGCGGCTTGACCTCCCCTGCCACGGCAAGGTGAAAGGTTCAACTTTCCTATTCCCTAATGCTTTTCACACTACATTTTCAAAAGCAGGAATGAGAATAGCGCCGGAGGTGAAGGCAAGAGCAAAATGGAATCCGTCTATACTTGGAGATAAAGAAGGGATGGGCCGATCAATTAATTCTGTTTGAACACTGTCTATATCTTGTCTTTTACCTCTGCATGGTTCCACATAAAACACGTCCAAGGGTCGACAGGAATAACGACGGTTTATAGTCACTAAAGACACTAGAACAGTTTAAATGGATCGCAGGCCCAAATACGCTGAACCACACACGTCAAGTAATCATAGAATCAAAACGCCAACAGTACTCAAAATACGAGTCAATCAGTCTCCTAGTCTAAAAGGAGGCTCGCTGACTCCGGACATCCTCGATGAAGCGACCCAAAGACAAGTAAGAGGAGCCACCCTCCATCAAAGCCTTCCTGCTCTTCTCGCTCACCTCCTTCACCTTCTTCCTCCTCTCCTCGGCCTCCTCACCCTCCATTAACTTTCTTATCCCTCCCTCTATTTCATCTGCTGTCACGATGCTGTCACTACCTTTGACAGGATCTCTTCGATAATCCATCTTGATCTCAGCTGCGAGGCCGAGCTCCACCACCAGTAGGAACGCGTTGAACTGTTGCTCTGCATATTGGGGCCATGCGGCGATCGGCACACCGAACCATATGCTTTCTAGGGTGGAGTTCCACCCACAGTGTGACACGAACCCTCCGATGGCTTGATGGGTCAGGACCGTGACCTGTGGGGCCCACCCAATCACTCTTCCGATGCCGGTCGTCCTGTCAATGAAACCCTCAGGCAGGACTTCCGCGGGATCCGCATAGTCACAGGGGGCTTCCAACTTGCCCTTTGCTGGTGGCTGCCGTAGGGACCATAGGAAGTGGCACCCGCTTCGCTCCAACGCACGGGCGATCTCTTTCACCTGGTCCTGGTCGAAGCTCCCGAAGCTGCCGAAGCATAGGAACACCACTGATGCATTCGACTGCTGGTCAAGCCAGTCCAGGATCTCAGAACCCTTTTTGCTCTCGACCTTGATGTTCAGTATGGGCCCCACGGGGTAAACTGCGGGCGCTCCAAGGCCCGCCAACGCCTCCACCGCGCGGGGTTCTAGCTCGGTGAATGTATTTACCAAAATTCCCTTGGTTTCCCTAAACCTCTGGGCGTGGCCCAGGAATATCCGGCAGTCTTCTTTCATGAACACTTCTGAGGGCAAGAATTTGGCAGCCGGCAAAGGGTTAGCGAAGCATGGGAAGTCCAGCTCAGCATCAGAGCCCTTGAGCCTTGTCAGGTCCATGTGTTGCTCTTCTTGGAGAGACTGGAGGTACAGCATCAGTCCGAGGAGCGCCCCACCTGACGGGATGAAGACGTACGAAGGGATGCTGAACTCGATGGCCACGTCGATCATTGAGGTGCAGAACATGTCAACGACAAGCCCCTCAAGCCGTGACGAGCCGCAGGCGGAGAGGCCGGCGATGGCATCTCTGACGCCAGCTTTGTGGCTCTCCGTGAACTGATTGAGGATGGAAAACGGGGACGCCTCCAGGGAAGGGTTTTGCCGAGGGAGGAAGATGAAGCGGATGCGGGAGGCGACAAGGGCGGCAAACGACTCGACACGGGATTCGATCTCAGAGTCGAGGGGTGACTTCATGACGACGACCATAACAGACAGCTGATTGTCGCGGTTGATGAGGAGCTTGGCCATCTCCAGCATCGACACCAGGTGGCCAACGGCCGGAAATGGGACGAACACGAGCTCGGATGTAGCACTCATGATGATGCCTTCGAAATTTCTTCGTTTGCTTTGCTGAGGTGAATGGTTAGCAGAGACGATAACGTGGTGGAGGCTCTCGGGACCTCAATTATTGAGTCTTTAGTGAGTGGTCCTTAAGCAAACGTACAAAAGGGTGCGGATAGATCAATAGGACGAGACGACCACGCCGTCTCGGTTGACTCGCATCTGTTGGATCTTTTTAAGTTTGGTTATTGCTCGCAATCCATTTGCTCCTTGAAAAATTCTAAATCAACCCGGCACATGTCGGCCAATGCATCCGAAGAATTTTAGCGGGTTCTACGGGAGAGAAATAAGATCTAAGAAAGAGAAATGGATTGGCTTAGATGCATTCGATGCGCCTTAAAAGTATTCCATGCAGAAAATTTCTAAAACTAATATCAGTATCATATATGTCAATAATTAAAGTATTATCGTAGAGTTTACGTGACCAATAGTGTAAATGAGCTCACACTATATGATTTATAGACCATATAAATATTCTTTCAATTAAGAAGCTATTGTGTGATACTTACCTTTCAATTACTGATTGTCATGACAATGTTATTGGTAATCCATTTTGAGACGTGCCCGTGAATTCCTCCCCTTGGGTTACGCTCTAAAGAATGAAGAATTATCATGGGTCACTACATGATCCGGAGCGGCGTTTGATAGCTTGTATTGCAAAATAGAATTGGCGGATTAACTAGAAAAGATAGCCTTGTATGATATACCCTGTTTTGAAGATGTGATCTCTAAGGGGCAAAGTACACAAGAATATCAAAACTTAGCACAGATGGACATTTTAGTACTAAAAGTTCTAAAAGATATATTTAAGTGCCATTTTTTTTTTTTTTTTAAAGTATGACACTTCAGTGCCAAGTCCAGCAAGATAGCCGAAAATCTAATGTTGTGGCTTGAATGCTTACTTAGCAATGAAAGTGCAAAGCAACATCGTTTTGCTTCTAAATTAAAAACTAAATTACTTAAAAAGGGGGTGAAAGCAGGTTGCACGAGGGCCTCCACAGCCCTCGCCTCACCGTCACTGGCCCTTTCAGACGATGGTGGGGTAGCGGGGACAAGCGCTGTGGAGGCCCTTGCCAAACCTGTCACATCTCGACTTGGCGAGCACGTGCCTATCCTTGCTTGGTCGATATAAGGGTGATGTTCCAGGACACATCGCCGACTCATTCATTTTAATACGCATGCAGAAGCAGATATAAATAATCTCCAAACAATAAAGACAATGGGATAGGAAGGTAGGACCAATTTTTCACAAAATACCTTTTTATAAACACAGGTCTATACACAAAGATTTACAAAAAGGAATCGGCTCCCTACAAAAGAGAATTGTTCTACGACTAGCTAATCGGACAGGGTCACTGATTCTTCGAGCTTCATCTCATGAACTCCGGGGCTCCTGGTCTTTTACCAACACCATCTACGAGTCTGAAAATGGTTATACAATAACCAGTGAGATAATGTCTCAGCGACTTTTACCCCCTAAGACTCAATTAGGAAGCCAATACGCCCTAAGGGCTGCCTAAGCACAATCATGAATCAGAGGACTTACCTTGGTCTTAGTCTATTTCCTACAGGTCAGCACAACTCATAATCTCATCGAGTCACATCAACATATCAATCATTCACTCAGATCGACTTATCGATTAATCGACTTAGTCGATTACATGTCAATCAGATCATTTTTTGGTCATCTCAATCAATACTATCTATAAGTCCAACCATAGTCTAGAACTGCTCATTTTAGTTGATATATAGATAGTATAGCTCATCAGAAGCTGTTGCAATTATTCATATACAGTATACTATAGCTCACCAGAAGCTACCTCAATATCAATATATATATATATGCTCACCAGAAGCTGCCACAAATATTGGTGTAATCATCTAACCATTTCTCCATTTTTATCTTACCTAGTAAAAATACTCGTGTGTGGGTACACGGTCAGCCTACAATTTCTTGCCACTTGAAAATCCCACTAATTTATATGGTCCACCAAAATATTTTTGGCATTGTAAATCAACGCTCAGTTATTTTCCAATCAATTACTAAAATTAAATCAATTTAAGAATAAATTGCAAAAATGCAAATCATGCACAATTAGCACAAATTAAAGCTCAATTAAATAAACAAATTACACCACTTTGTGATCGCATAAAATTCTGGTCACTGATTATCTCGGCCTAATTTTCGGAAAATAAATAATTAACTAATTAATTTCCAAAATTAATTATTAAATGCTAAAAAATGTGACTTAGGCCCGTAAAGCCTAAATAATATCCGAGACAAGCCCGAAAAATTTCCAAACTACTCTAGATAAATTCTAGAGCTTGTCTAGGCTCCAACTACACTACTCTAACAACCTAACATGCATCGATAATTAACTAATTTACTAAATCATTCTAATTATCCACTAAACTAAGCTTAATCTAAACTAAACAACCCTTAAACATCATTAACTTACCAAGCGAGGATTAGTGAGTTAAACTCACCTGATTAATGATCCGCTCGGATCAAAATGACGAAGACGCGACGAGGAACAAAAAGTTCCAAATCGGCGACACCAACGGGGGACAAATTGGGCCCGAAACTTGGCTCGCAAAGCTCACGGAGCTGTTGGTTTTTCCTTCGCTGTTGGCTGCTTTGCGCGACTAATTTTGCACGGGACATCGAGCTCGATCGCAGACAGGAGGAAGGCGAGCCAACGGTGTGGCTTCGGTGGGACAAAAAAAACAGAGACAGTAAAGAGGAGGAATCACAAGCGAAGGGCGGACGGCCGAGAGGAAATTGGTGGAGAGGCTGCTGTGTTGGTCGAATGAAGCAGTCAAACCAATAAGAGAGAGATGATGAGCTTGACTCATAAAGTCAAGATAATGGAAGGGAAATGGGACACGGCAAGGGGAATGGTATGTCGGTGGGGGTGGTTCGCGCGCGCGAGAGAGAGAGAGAGAGAGGAAAGAGGGAACGTGGGCGGCTGAAGGGGATAGGGGGAAAAAGAAATAGAAAAAAAATAAAGAAAACTAAAAGGATTTCCTATAATCCAAAAATCCTTGTCCCATTTGCTTTTGTTTAGTCCAAATTGGTCCCCAAAAATTCCCATGCTAAAGTACTTGACCCTCACTTGCTTTCTTGCACAAAATTTCTCTCGAGCAACAAATCTCAGGTAACAAAAACGGTTATTTCCTTCAATTCCGAATTTTAATTTATTTTTCTCGAAATCCGATTTTATGAACAAACTTATCCAGTTGAGGTCCGATTTGAATACGAAAAAGCCCAAACAACTTCCATTCATTAATTCACTCACACCATATGCCAAAAATTCCTTCAAATTGGCTAATCCGAATTTTCGTTTGTTTTCCGAATCGTCCACAACAATTTTCCGTTAAAATCACGAACTCACCGAAAATTCCTTGAAAGATGAGTCGATGTTCATAAAATGACTTGTGACATGACAAGACTTTCAATTTCTGAAATCAGATTCAAATTAGCGGTTAATTTCAATCATATGCGATTTTAGCGTGACCTAACCTACCGGGTAGCTTTCATAAATTTTTAGTGTAAATGACTCGTGGTCGATTTTCTTCGAGCCACAATGAACCCATTTGACACATTGGCAACTCTCGGTTGTCATGAAAATCTTGAGGTTTCGATTACGAACACAGGGTACCAAAATGATAAAAAAATCAATTTAGTGCCGATCGACGAGAATTTTGCAAAATTGCCCACGTTTAATCACATATCTTAGTTGAATCGACCTATCTTTGATTTTTAATCATCCTTATTATGTCATAATGATCTCGGTAGATGAGCACGGTCGAGTAACCGATTCCTAGTCAAATCCTCAAGTTTATTGAATTAAAATGTCTTAATGACTTCTCCAGATAGTCTAGTCGTCTCAAGAGTGATCGGCTCTGAGAATAGCACTATAGGCGCGTTGATGAAATGCCCGATTTATTCAATTGAAAACAGGATTGAAAATTCAGGATGTTACAGCTTTTCCTCTCTTATAAAAATTTCGTCCTCGAAATTTAAACCTTATAATCTTTAAGCGAAAAGGTGGGGGTACAACTGTCTCATCGATTTTTCGCTCTCCCAGGTCGCTCCTTCTATACCGTGGTGTTGCCAGACCACTTTGACCAACGGGATGGTTTTTGAACATAGAACTTGCTTTTTGTGATCCACGATTTGAACCGAGCTTTCAACATATGACACACGGTCATCCATGTCTAATTTCTCGAAATTGAGCACGTGGATCGGGTCAGGCTCATACTTTCTTAACATCGACACATTAAAGACGTCGTGCACTTGCGCCAATCTTGATGGCAATGCAAGACGCTATACTAAAATCCTGTTGACACCTAAATTTTGGCGACCAGTTAGTCATTTATTGCATCATTGCATAACATATAGTTTTACGTGCATTTTATTTATTTATTTATTTGCATTTGCATTGGGCTGGTGACAAATGGGTTTGGATTGGTGGCTCTGAGTTTTAAATTGACAAATTAGGCTAAGCCCATGAAAAGAGGGAATTAGCCCGAGCCCGTTATTTTCTGATGACCGAAAATTAACTTATGAGGAATGGCGATTTAATATTTTTGGTGATATGATGGTGGATTTTTTAGATATTCGTTCAATCTATTTAGGTGCGGGAAGGAGATATCGCAAGTTCATCTTTGCAAGATTCGGAATCGGAAAAATTCTATTACGATCAAAAACTTTTGGCAATATTCGGTCAATTTTTGGGTTGTTGGTTGATCCAATGGAAAAGAATTCTTTTGCTGACCTAGTGAATATAAACATGCAGACAAAGATACCGAAGGAAGGGCATGAAAAGATCAGCATTAATCATAGAAGGAAAGGGATTTTCAAAAGAAATTTTGTCGCGTGTAAGAGGGGCCTTACGTTGTTTGAATGAGAGCTATCTTCAAAAAGGAAAGAAGGACACGAATCTTCCATGAGGACGCGTGGATTCGCAATACATACAAAGGAAAAAGTGAAAAAAAATAGATCCTCACAAAAGAGGGAAGTGGATACGTGACACTCTTTCATATATTCATGTTTCCCCTTTTGCAGTTCGGAATCGGCCAGCATAAAAGTACGACATTCAAGAAAGGGCAAAAAAAAAGGAGATAAAAGTCCTTCGTACGGCCACAATTAAAAAAAGGAGAGAATTCATTAAATACGAGGCCGCAATTCAGAGAGAAGAGACAGAGCTTTCTGCCGCGGAGAGAGAGATGGGGCAGGGAAGAACAACGTGAGAAGGAAGCCCATCGCTCCCAAATCGTGCCTGTTGGACCTCGCTTCCACATTACTTCAATCTTGCTCGACGCGCCCATCTGATGTCCACGTCGCATCTCCCGCCACCTCAGTCCATCGCGTTCTAGGATCGCCGAGTCAAACCCTGATCAATTGACGCAATCGAGTTTCCTGGAGATAGTCCAGCAGATCCAAAGGATCTCTCGTGCCATTCTCGACGCCTTGGCTCGACACTTTTGCCACCGACGACGAGGCTCGCTGCTGCTGCGACTCAGCTACCCACGGTGAGTCGCTGCTTTGCTTGCTGTCCCAACGATCGGAGTCCGACATAGGCTATTTGCCGTCGCCCATGCCCGTAGACGATCCATGGAATCCCCAGCAATAACGGTGAGCTGCTGTCCAAGCTCAAGCCTGTTCATTCCAAAACGAGAAATTCCAGTATCGCGCGTCCGTGCGTCAACGATGAAGCAGCCACGCCTTGCATAAAGCACGCTAGTCTTCCCTTGGAGGTTGAAAATTTAAGTGTGGATTTTAGAAGGTCAAAGTTTGACAATCAGTGGGATTGTCAGAAGGCTAGTAGATTTCCTCGCGTCACCAAATTCCACAAAACCAACGGAGGGAGACCAAGATTCGCTGTCCACCGACAAGTCCCTTGCCGAGCTTACAAATTTTTGTTTCGCAGGTCTTGTAGAACTCATCCAGTGATTATCACGCCATCGGTGGGCAGCTTTAATGTTTCATTCCCAGAGTATTGATGGACTGAGTATGAGTCTGCGACTGGTGATATGATCTGCTGCCTAAAACCTTTCGGTAACTATCTTCAATAGAAAGTGCAAGAACAGAGAAGTCATTGATCTAAAGCACCATCAGCCTTTGTTCACCAGCCCATTTTTCCTTTTCTTTTAAAAAAAGAAGAAGAAAAAGTCAACAATTAATTTAGGTAAATTTTGTTTTTCTTTTCTTTTATTTATCTTTTGTTGCTTTATTATTATGGTGGTTATTTTATTATTTTCTCTTTTGTAGTTTTATTAACCCATAACGTAACATTGAGATTGCCTTATATGAAATAGTATATGAAATTTGTGATTGTTAGTCCGATTTTCGCGCCTGAAATTCGACTCGCAATCACTTTTTAAAAATTGCCAATCCGATCTCCTGCCCGAGATTCGATTTGCGATTTTTGTAAAATTGGCTAATCCGATTTCATGCGTGAGATATGGTTTGTCAATTTGGGGTCAATATTGTTGATTTGCTATCATGTCATCTAAGGTAATTTTAAAAAAAATCCAAAAAATGTAGACTAGAATTAGGTTTCTTGTTTTAGGTTATTTTGCATGTCTAGAATAGGAAATTTATTTATTTCGAATTTCTTAAATAAAAATACCAAAAACATAAATTTAGGATGTTAGATTTTTATTTCACTATTTTTTTTTTTTGGTCAGTCCTACTCTATACCTATTCTACACTCACTCTCAGACTTTTGCCCTGTCTCTTGCGGGCGTGGGAGTCGAAACCCACTCCCGAAATTTGCGCGTCCCCACCCCATCCCTCCCCGAGAAGGTGGGGGTTTCACTAGTTTAAATAGCATGTTTAATTATTTGGCAATCCTTAATTTTGAAAATTAAAAAAAGGAAAAAAATTAAAAACAAAAAAATCATCATGCATTTTAGAATAGAATCGCATGTCTCATTTTGAGTTTAGATCAATTTTTAGATAGATGCATCTTAGATTAGAGATTGCTAGGTTAAGATAATGTCATAGTTTAAATTAGGATTTAATCTAACCTAATCCTTAATTTGAGTTGGATAGTCTTAATCTAGTTAGGTCATTTTTGCATTTTTTTCTTAATTTCAAATTTCATGAAAAATAGCAAAAATAAAAGTTGTCTTAGAGTAGATTCATTTTATTTTCTAGAATAGATTGCATGTCATTTAGGAATAGAAATATCAAATGCATGTCATTTAGTTTTTTTAGGCCCATTTAATTAGAAATTACCCGTTAATAGAATTAGCTCATTTAAATTGCATTTAATTATTACATTTCTTTAAGATTTACTCTACTCATGTCATATAGTTTAAATCATATTGCCATGTCATATTAGATTATTAGCGTGCATTACATATATATTAAGTTCTCATTAAATAAAGTGAAAACAAAAAAAGAGAAATTGCGTGTTAATTAGAAATCATATCTAATGTTGATGATGTGAATTCTAGTCTAACAACGCAGATGCTTTCGTTGCTGCAAGGTGAGTCCCGTAATTTTATTCATTGCTTTATTGGGTATTAAATTGATGGATTGCGCACCCGCATGATCACCTCACATATTAGAAAAGTGAACTAAAATTAACTCAAGCTGCCTACAAAACATTTTTTCAAAATTAAAAGAGAAAGGTACTGAAATGGCGTTAGAGAAATCTAGCGTAATCAAGTCCCCGAACTTACAATCTCTAGTTCGTAGAGGTAAAGTAAACCTCCCGTTACTTTACTTGAGTTTCTAATCGACCCACCAAAAATAGATTAGTGGTGAGTCCTAATTAAAAATCATTTGTATGTTAAGAATTCGAACCTAAGATCGCGAATTGGTATGGGCTTGGGAGAACCCGAGTTAAGTCTAAGCTTAACAATCCATTAGCCAAATCTTAGGTGGTTCATCCGAAAATTTGGTCGCAACAAATCCCAATTCTCTCAAGAATCTCAAACAAATCTACGTACCTCGGACTCAGTTTTCTTTTCTTCCCAAAGCGCGAAGTTCCTCTCATTAGTGACACCTTCAGAAAAATATGATCACCAACTTGGAATTCCAAAAGCCTTCGACGCTTATTTGCGTAACTTTTCTGTCTACTCTGAGCGGTTTTTAATCTGTTTCTAATCACTGCCACGGCATCTACTAATTGCTGAACTAACTCTGGACCTGTAATCTTTCTTTCCCCAACTTCATCACAACACACAGGTGTCTTGCCCAATCTGTCATACAGCACTTCGAAAGGAGCTATCTGAATGCTCTACTGATAACTATTATTGTAGGCAAACTCCACCAGGTGTAATTGTTCTTCCCAATTTCCTTTGAAGTCTAGTACATAAGCTTGCAGTATGTCCTCGAGGGTTTGAATTGTCCTCTCAGACTGGCCATTCGTCTGAGAATGATATTATTATACTAAAGCTTAGTATTTAAGACACTCTGTAAGCTCTTCCAAAAAGCAGTGGTAAATCACGGGTCTTAATATGAAATTATCGTCACCAATACTCCATGCAGACGAACTACCTAACGCACGTATAGATCTGCGTGCCTACACAAACTGAGGTCCTTTCGAACTACAATTAAATGAGTCGACTTTTTCAGTTTGTCGACTACCACCCAAATCGAATCATTACCTCTCTGACTCCTCAGTAGTCCGGTCACGAAATCCATCGTGATATACTCCCATTTCCACTCTGGGATCTCGAGAGGTTGTAGAAGTCTTCTCGGCTTGTAATGTTGAGCTTTTACTTGCTGACATGTCAAACACTTGGTGACATGCTTGGCTATGTCTGCCTTCATACCTAACCACAAATAGTGTTAACGCAGATTCTGATACATCTTGATACTATTAGGATGAATGCTGTAACTGCTACGATGTGCTTCTGACAGCATGTTCTCTCTAATCTCCACATCGTTAGGTACAACCAAATGTCATCGGAACCTCAGTGTTCCTTAATTAGAAATCTGAAAGTCGGCCTTTCTTTTCTCAGTGTCCTCCTGTAGAATCTTATGCACATTTGGGTCTGTCGGTTGAAGTAGCTTGATTCTGATCTGAACATCTGGTTCAATTTTGAAGGTGGCCATAAAACTTGAAAGGTGGCCTAATTCAAACTTGAATACCGAATCTCAAGCTCTCTTGATTAGGTTCCATTTCTTAATCATTATATGAGCAACTGAAGACTTTTGACTCAAAGCGTCGGCGACCTTATTCGCTTTTCCTGGGCGATATATAATATCATAATCGTAATCTTTCAACAATTCCATCCATCGGTGTTGTCTCATATTTAGCTCTTTCTAAGAGAATAAATACTTGAGACTTTGATGGTTCATGAAGATCTGAAATTTTTCCCCACACAAGTAATGCCTCCAAATCTTCAACGCAAATATGATGGTTGCGAGCTCTAAGTCATTCGTTGGGCAGTTCAGTTCATGAGGCCTCAACTGACGGGAGGCGTATGCAACAATCTTATCATATTGCATCAGCACGCAACCTAGTCCTCGGAATAATGCATCATTGTAGATCTGGAATCCTCCAAGACCAAATGGAATCGTCAACACATGTGCGGTAATTAGCTTTTGTTTCAACTCTTGGAAACTACACTAGCAGTTGTCTAACCAAATAAAATTTTCTTCTTTCTTCAGGAGTTTAGTCAATGGCAACGCTAAAGCTGAAAATCCCTCAACAAACCGTCTATAATAACCTACAAAACCTAGAAAACTTCTGATCACTGTCATTGTTGTCGGTCTCGGCCAGTTGATCATTGTTTCAATCTTGGACGGGTCCACGGAGATTCCTTCTCCTGAAATCACGTGGCCTAGGAATGCAACACGAGTCAACCAAAACTTGCATTTGCCAAACTTAGCATACAATTATTGAGTTCTTAAGGTCTGGAGCACTAATCTCAGATGACTCTCATACTCTTCATCACTTCTCGAATGCACCAGAATATCATCGATGAACACAATCATGAACTGATCTAGATATTCCTTGAATACTCAGTTCATCAGATCCATGAAAGCAGCTGGAGTATTCGTCGACCCGAACGGCATCACAGTGAACTCATCATAACTATACTGAGTACGAAATGCTGACTTTGGAATGTCCTCTTTCCTAATTCTCAGCTAACGATATCCTGTCTTCAAGTCGATTTTTGAAAATATTTATGCTCCTTATAACTGATCAAACAAGTATGTATCCTCGGTAATGGATACTTGTTCTTGATCGTTACTTGATTGAGTTGGCGATAGTCGATACACAAACGGAACAAACCATATTTCTTCTTGACAAAAAGAACTGGTGCTCTCCAAGGTGATGCACTGGGATGTATGAATCCCTTATCCAATAATTCTTGCATTTGCACTTTTAGCTCTTTCAACTTTGATAGCGCCATCCGATAAGGAGTATGGAGATTGGCTCTGTCCCAAGGGCTAACTCAATCATGAATTCAATTTCTCTCTCTGGTGGCAATTCTGGCAATTCCTTTGGGAATACATCAGAAAATTCTTGCACAACTGAAATATCCTCAATTTTCAGTTCCTTAACTGTCGTATCCACGATAGTTGCCAGGTAACCTTGATAAGCCCCGTCTAACAAACAGGTTGCCTCTTGCGATGAGATTAGGGAAATCGAGGGTCCTCCTCAATTCCCTACAAACTCGAAGTTCTCACCCTTTAATAGGTAAAATTGAATTGACTTGGGATAATAGTCCATGTTAGCTCGTTGCTTGGTGAGCCAGCCCATGCCAATTATTAAATCAAAATCATATATGGCTAGGACTAACAAGTCTATTCTCCTTTCTCGCTCACCAATCGCTAACTTGCAACCAGAACAATCCAAAGCAGATAACAACTTATCCTTCAATGGTGTAGATATGCTAACAACAGATTCCAATAATTCAGGATTTATTCCAATCAACTTAACATACTGCTCAGCATTAAAGGAATGGATTGCTCTCGGATCAAATAAGGCATAAGCAGGATGGTCGTTTAATGAAACCATACATGTGATTATGTCAAGCGCAGCCTCTGCCCGACCTTGAGTGATGGCATATACCGTGGCTTGAACCGAGGGTCGGAGCTGTCCTCCTTGCGGTGCATTCTGAGGTGTGTATCCTCAAATCTGTCCCAATGGAGGCGGCGGTAACTGCGGTTGTCCTCTTGGTCGCCTAGGACAATCTTTGGCTAAATGACCCGATTGGCCACATTCATAGCAAGTGCCCGTCCTTCAAGGACACGGGGCCGCACCGTGTCACCTTCCACAAGTGCGACACGGGCCATTCTGACTAGGCCCTATCTTCCCAATTCCACCATTCCTGTTGGGCGGGACTTGAAATCTTCCTTCGACCATGGGCCTCTTCACATGTCGAACCGCATCTTTGTTTGAATTAAACCTCGATCCTGATGAGGCGGCTTGTTCATTTAAAATTTTCTCTTGTAGCTAGGCTCGATTATAGATCTCTCGATAATCCTTCAAATCGACGGCACCAGCGGCTGCTTCAACTCATGTCGAAGACCATTCTTGAATCTTCGAGCCTTGTCTTTGGGGCCTACGATTAATCTTGGCGTGTACTGAGAAAATTCAGCAAATTTGACCCCATATTGGTCAACAGTCATCATCCCTTGACGAAGACGCTGAAATTCTTTCATCTTTTGTTCTCGGGCATTACCCGAGAAATATTGATTATTGAAAGCTCTTAGGAAGGTGTCCCACATCGGGACCACACCCTTCGGAAACACTGACTCTTTGGTGGCTCTCCATCAAATGTTAGCGTTACCTTGTAGTTGGTACACCACCAAAACCACTTTCTCCTCTTTACTGCACATCAAAAGTGCGAACGCCTTATCCATATCCTAAATCCAAAGAGAGGCGGTCTCTAGATCTCCAGCACTCGTGAATCTAGGCAAGTTCAACTTTAAAAAATGTTCCACTAACTTATGGATCGGCCTTCCAGTGGCCACATTTCCCAGTGGAACTTCAGCAGGGGCGACGGCAGGTGCGACTACAGGTGCGGCAACGGTTGTGGCCTCAGTAGCGGCGGTAACAGCAATAATAACGGCGGCTTGAGTAGTGGCTGCAACAACGGCGATGAATGCAACAGCTTGATCTCGGGCTTGTTGCCCCCATTAACTCTCTCATGGCATCCAGGGCCTGATTGATCCCGATGGTTCCTTGCTCACCTGGGGTTGCTACCCCAGCACTCACTAGAGGTGGTGTAACTCCACTTGCACTGGCCTGTGCTTGTGCCCTACCTCGGCCTCCTCAGGTATTGACCCTAATCGGCGTTCTAACTCGAGCTGTAGGCCTAGCAACTCATTTAGTCGGAGTTCTCTACTTCGGCTCGCTCATGGCTTAGTCTTTACTGAAGCCTGTCTTCCAAATCCACACTGGATTAAAAGATGAGAGATTCACACATGATAAACAATTTTTACCAGTCAACTACCATTGACATGTACCAGACATGAATTTAAAGGCCAATCCTACTTACTATCACATATCCATCGCACCTTATCACTCCAATTTCTAACAACCATGCTCTGATACCATAAAAAGAGGATGTCATGTCTCGACCCGACAGGCACGTGCCCATCCCTGCTTGGTCGATATAATAAAGATGTCCTAGGACATATCGCTGACTTGTTCATTCTAATATGCATGCAAAAGCACATATAAATAATCCCCAAACAATAAAAACAATGGAATAGGAAGGTAGGACCAATTTTTCACAAAATACATTTTTATAAACACATAGGTCTATACACAAAGATTTACAGAAAGGAATCAGCTCCCTACAAAAGAGAATTGTTCTATGGCTAGCTAGTCGGACAGGGTCAATGATTCTTCGGGCTTCATCTCATGAACTTTGAGGCTCCTGGTCCTTTACAAACACCATCTACGGACCTGAAAGTAGTTATATAATAACCAGTGAGACAATATCTCAGCGAGTTCTACCCTTTAAGACTCAATTAGGAAGCCAATACACCCTAAGGGCTACCTAAGTACAATCACGAGTCAGAGAACTTACCTTAGCCTCAGTCTCTTTCCTGCAGGTCAGAACAATTCATAATCTCATCGAGTCACATCAACATATCAATCATTCACTCAGATCGACTTATTGATCAATCGACCTAGTCGATTACATGTCAATCAGACCATTCTTCGGTCATCTCAATCAATACTATCTATAAGTCTGACCATAGCACACGACTGCTCACTTTAGCTGATATATAGATAGAATAGCTCACCAAAAGCTGCCTCACTATCGATATATATATATATATATGCTCACCAAAAGCTGTCGCAAATATTGGTCTAATCATCTAATCATTTCTCCATTTTTATCTTACCCGGTAAAAGTACTCGTGTATGGATACACGGTCGGCTTTAGCCAAAATACAATTTCTTGCCACTTGAAAATCCCACCAATTTATATGGTCCACCAAAATATTTTTGGTATTGTAAACTGACGCTTGGTTATTTTTCAATTAATTACTAAAATTAAATCAATTTAAGAATAAATTCCAAAAATACAAATCATACACAATCAGCACAAATTAAAGCTCAATTAAATAAACAAATCACACCACTGTCATCAGCATAAAATTCCGCCATTTGACTATCTCGGCCTAATTTTTGAAAAAAAATAAATAAATAAATAAATAAATAATTTCGAAAATTAATTATTAAATGCTAAAAAATGCGACTTAGGCCTGTAAAGCCTAAATAAAATTCGAGATGAGCCCTAGGAAAATTTCCGAACTACCCTAGATAAATTCTAGAACTTGTCTAGGCTCTAACTACACTACTCTAACCACCTAACATGCATCAATAATTAACTAATTTACTAAACTGTTCTAATTATCCACTAAACTAAGCTTAATCTAAACTAAACAGCCCTTAAACGTCATTAACTTACTAAGCGAGGATTAGTGAGTAAAACTCACTTGATTACTGATCCGCTCGGATCAAAACGGCGAGGACGCGACGAGGAATGAAAAGTTCCAAATTGGTGACACCAACGAGGCACAAATTAGGCCCGAAACTTGGCCTGCAAAGCTCACGGGCTGCTGGTTTTTCCTTGGCTATTGGCTACTTTGCGCGGCTGATTTTGCGCGGGACACCGAGCTCGATTACCGACAGAACTTCTCACGGACAAAGGAGGAAGGTGAGCCGGCGGTGTGGCTTCGGTGGGACCAAAAAAATGAAGATAGCAGGGAGGAGGAATCGCGGGTGAAGGGCAGACGGCCGAGAGGAAATTGATGGAGAGGCTGCTGTGTTAGTCGAATGAAGTGGTCAAACCAATAAGAGAGAGATGATGAGCTTGACTCATAAAGTCAAGATAATGGAAGGGAGATGGGACATGGCAAGGGGAAGGGGACGTCGGTGGGGGTGGTTTGTGCGAGAGAGAGAGAGAGAGAGAAAGAGAGAGAGAGAGGGAGGAAAGAGGGAACGTGGGCAGCCGAAGGGGATGGGGGAAAAGAAATAGAAAAGAAATAAAGAAAACTAAAAGGATTTCCTATAATCCAAAAATCCTTGTCCTACTTGCTTTTGTTTAGTCCAAATTGATCCCCAAAAATCCCCATGCTAAAGTACTTGACCCTCACTTGCTTTCTTGCACAAAATTTCCCTCGAACAACAAATCTTGAGTAACAAAAATGGCTATTTTCTTCAATTCCGAATTTTAATTCATTTTTCTCGAAATCCGATTTTTTGAACAAACTTATCCGGTTGAGGTCCAATTTGAATGTAGAAAAAGCCCAAATAACTTCCATTCATTAATTCACTCACACCATATGCCAAAAATTCCTTCCGAATTGTCCACAACTATTTTGCGTCAAAATCCCGAACTCACCAAAAATGACCTGTGACATGACATGACTTTTAATTTCTGAAATCGGGTTCAAATTCGTGGCTAATTTCAATTAAATGCAATTTTTGTGTGACCCAACTTACCTAATAGTTTTCAGAAATTTTTAGTGCAAATGACCCGTGGTCAATTTTCTTCAAACCACAATGAACCCATTTGACACATTGGCGATTCTTAGTTATTGTGAAAATCTCGAGATTTCGATTATAAACAAAGGGTACCAAAATGATAGAAAAATCAATTTAGTGCCGATCGATGAGAATTTTGCAATTTAGTGGAATCATCCACATTTAATTACATATTTCAGTTGAACTGACCTATTTATGATTTTTAATCGATCTTACTGTAATGATCTCAATAGATGAGCACGGTCGAGTAGTCGATTCCTGATCGAATCCTCAAGTCTGTTGCATTAAATCTCTTAATGACTTCCCCAGATAGTCTAATTGTCTCAAGAGTGATCGGTTCTAAGAATAGTACTATAGGTGCATTGATGAAATATCCGATTTATTCAATTAAAAACAGAATTGAAAATCTAGGATGTCACAAAACCTACTTTCACTCTCTTTTTTAAATAATTTAGTTTTTTAATTTATTTTCAGTTAATACTTATGTTAAAAATTAATTTAGGGGCTTTTTATTGACGTGGACAATTTCTTTAAAAGAATTGCCACATGGATACTTTTTTTAAAAAATAAATATCATGTTAATAAAAAAAAGTAGTCAGAGAATGCCGTTCATGTCAGTAGTTTGATTGGAATTTCTCACCATTGGCATTTAAGTATTCCATTTTTTTTTTTTTCGATTTTGGCAGTTAAATATACCTTTAAAATTTTTTGGCATTAAGTGTCCCATTGTGTCAAATTTTGGCACTTGCGGTGTCTGCACCTCGATCTCTAAGATGCCAAACAAGAGATTGTACATCTCATGTGGACAAACTTATCGTGAATTTGAAATGGTGGAAAAGGTTCGAGGATGTTCAGGAGCTGTCGACACCTAATTGTCACTTAAAGATCTCTTATGCACGACATAAAAATCAGGGTTTTGACTTCGTCTATGATGACAAAATTTGATTCCTGATTGAAAATATCGTTATTGCAGAAATTTGTCGTCGCGTTCTCTACTGCATTTCTCTGATTGTGGATAATAGAGACATCTAATTTACGAATAACACTTGCCCATTGAATGATATATGGATCTAGTCGTGAATTACATTTAAATTGGCCTGATGTGCGAAATGAGGTTCAATTTAGAAGAGGGGGTCCTAAACTCATTTGAATTTTTTCACAACAAAGTCCGCCTGAGCCCGACCTCCTTGCGAAATTCGGTCACTCTCATTTTTATTCTTGCTTGGCCGGATGAGCACATGTGCGATGCACGTGTGGTGTTAAATCAAATATACAAGAAAAACTAACACGAGATAAGACTATTGAGCTAGTACACGACACGAAATGTGAATAGAACTACAAGAATGTTGAAACGTGGATTTTCACGGCTGAATTGGGCAAGATGGTCTTGGCCATATGGGCTACACTTTCGGTTGAATCTGAGGGGCACATGTTCGGCCTGTGGAAGACAAAAAAGGAGCAACAAACACAGAGGGAACATTCGATGTAAATGATTCGGTCGACAAAAAAGAACACTTGGTCGAAACGTTCGGCAAAGAAGAGTACGGTGAACTCAGCACACGGACGCATGGCAAAGAAAAAATAAGAAGCGAAAAAACGTACGTATTCAGTCAGGAATCTGGTCGAGCGCGACCTGGAGAGGCGATCGGTTGAAGCGATGAAAAGAAATGTTATAAGAAGAAACCGTGGTGAAGGCGGGCATAAGGATACATTAACGTAGTTTGAAGTCAGTAGTAGATGGCGGTAGCTATGCATGGTTGCAGCTCCATTAAAACGACGTTGAGATATGTACTGATGAATTTCTGGATAAATAGCCCAATCCCTAAAAATAAAGTCTTTGGTGAAGTTATATCTTTTGGAAAAATTCAACCCCACTTTTGAAATGTCCAAAAATAGGGTACGAACTCGTATTCAATGGACAAAAGTTGTTATCCTTTTCATCTAAACAGTGATTACGTGACACTTGATGTGGGTAATGACTCATCATGAGGCATTTTTATCATTAAGAAGATATCAAATCAATGATTTGAAAGTCAAAAGAAAATAATTTTCATTAACCATGTACGATCTCAAACCTGCGGTTCCCCCACTTTTGATTTAAAATCATTAATTTTATTCTTTTTGACTTTTTTTAATGATAAAAATGCCGCATTGCACGCCAGCTCAGCATCGTTAGCCATGTAGATTGTCCACTTAGGATTCTCTGGGGGGAACAGATAACTGCATCCATTTTTGTTCCTTAAGTGAGAGTTCGTGCCTTTTTTTAAACATTTGACAAGCGCATGAGACGCGCCAAGATTTGGAGATGAAGCTCCAATTGATTGAGAAGGGGCAAAGACGCGGTGAAGGAATACAAATCCCTAGACTCGGAATCGAATAAAGGTCTCAAAAGTGTGACTCATCCAAAGAACACACTTTTCTGAAGAAACGAAACCCAGTAGAGGGAATTCAGCATAGCTTTCTCTCAACTTAACAGTCCAAACCTAACAAAAAAAAAAAAAAAAAAAAATCCAAACTTAGGATAGTTCCAATAGGAAAATCTAACCACATCAAAAGACAATAAGATAACACGACTAAGAACTAGCTTCCTCTTCAATAAACCTGTCAAATGGACTGGTCAAGTTGAATTTGAGTTAGATCATAAATGAGTTCGACCCAAATAAACCTATTAAACCCGTTTTGACCATTTTTTATGAAATGTAAATTTAATGATTTGTACCCAACTTGACTTATATCTACTTATATTGATTCGATTCATATTGCTAAAACACTTTCATATTAAACCCAATCTACAAAAACTCGTAGCCAAACTAATGTGAGAGTATGGAGTTAGTGAAGGCGGAGATACTTAAGAGAGCCATAAAAAGGATTGTGTTTAAGTAAGCTATAAACTCATTTATGATCCATTTAACGTTAATATTGTATTTAAACCTATTTATAACTCATTTGCTTAATATAACTAACTCATTTAATATCTATATGAGTTAAGAAATTAGTTCATAACTCATTTTAACAGGTTTACACTTCAAGTAAGATTGGTTTTGGCTTGGGCGCATGGAATCAATGGTCCGACAGATAACTGATCGGAACGGGATGTGGCAGTGGTAAGATGGCCGGGTCAACTTAAGAAGGGCCAAAACAACGCCCCTCATGGTATCTCTTCCGGTGCTGGATCTCCCATTCCAGCAGATCAGATGTTTCAACGGTAAGTACACATGCGCGATGGCAGAAAGGCATCCACGGTGAAAGGACTGACAGTTTTGTTGCATTTCTAGACTCTCACCATAATGCTACCTTTTCTAGATCTCTTCCGCAGGAATTAGGACCGATAGTTTTGTTGGAATTTCATTTTGTGATAATTTGAAAAGATTAAAAACTAATGACTTTTTTATTCTTTTTTTATTTTATATCACGACAATTTAAACATTCTTTATAGCACTTCTCATATTTATTAATTTTTGAAAACCATTTTTCTATCTTGAGGTTTTCAATTGTCCATTAATCTGAATTAAAATTGTTGGGAAAATCTCATGTTGTCTGAAGATGACAAAAACAACCAAATGCTATTAATGGTGTATGGTTGCGTAGCTCAAGTGATGGGGAAAAGTGCTAAAAACGTCCAAAACCTTTTTCTTTTATGCCGATTTAGTTCTAAACATTTTTTTGGTGCCAATTTAGTCCTAAACCTTTTTACGTTGTACCAATTTAGTCATTTTCGGCCAATTTTGGCCGGATTTTACTAATTGGACGTCGGCTGACTGATGTGGCCTAATCGGCGTTAACATAGACAACTTTTAATAATATTTTAATATTTTTGATTTTTTTAATTTTTAATTTTTTATTTTAAAAAAAAAATTAAAATTATTTTTTTTATTTTTGTCTTTTTCCTCCAGCCGGTCGCAAGGTCCGGCGATCGGCCAGAGGTGACAGTCGGTGAGGGCAAGGCTAACCTCGCCGGCCATGGGCGAGGTTCGACCTCGCCCGATCTGGCGAGGGCAAGCCTCGCCCATGGCCGGATCTCGGCGAGGTCGAGCCTCGGCGGCCATGGACGAGCCTCGCCCTACCGGATCCGGCAAGGGTGAGCCTCGCCCATGGCTGGATCTCGGCGAGGTCAAGCCTCGCCGGCCATGGGCGAGGCTTGACCTCGTCGAATCCGGCAAGGGGAGCCTCACCACCCGGCGTGAGGCTCGACCCTCGCCGGCCACCTTGCGGGTGAGGGTCAAGTCTTGTCTTTGGGCGGGGAGGCTCGCCCTCGCCAGATCCGGCCATGGGCAAGCCTTGCCGCCTAGCGCGAGGCTCGACCTTCGCTTGCGAGATGGCCGGCAAGGTCGGCCTCACCCACGCCGGGGCTGTCGCCTTTGGTTGGTCGCCGGACCTTGGTGACCGGCTAGAGGAAAAAGACAAAAATAAATAAATGAAAATAAATAAAAATTTAAATATTTTAAAAATTTTTAAAAAAATCAAAAATATTAAAATATTACTAAAAGTTATCCACGTCGGCGCCGATCAAGCCACGTTAGCCGACCGGCATCCAGTCAGCAAAATCCAGCCAAAATTGACTAGAAATGACTGAATTGGCACAATGTAAGAAGGTTTAGGGCTGAATCGGCTCTAAAAAAAGGTTTAGGACTAAATCGGCACAAAGACAAAAGGTTTATGACTTTTTTGGCACTTTTCCCCAAGTGATTATGCAAAAGCCAAAATGCAAATGTTGTCATGAACATCATTACGTGATTTTGATATGAGGAATGCTCTACCACTATCAAGATTTTTTTGCCAATATTTGATGTGAAGTATAGATTGGGCAATGAAGATATCTACAAGCTGAAAGGATCTTTGGGAACATCTAGAGGGACCTTGATCAAAGATGAACAAGCTGAGATGAATGGAGATATTCATGATGGCTTGGAGGAAAAAAGATCATATGAATAGTTGGATGGACCTAGCGAGATGAAAAAGCCTATAATGAGGATGTTTGATAAAATTTGGAAGGACCATGAAGATGAACAACTTGATAGAGTCGAAATTGTCAATATTCTTTGAAGGATAAGAAAGATCAACATCATTATCGGGTGTAGCAAATTGTTATCGAAGCAGCAAATTATTAGCAAAGAATAGCTGCCTTATCTAGATGAGGTGGAAGGTTGTGATAATATTGGTGACCCTTGTGAGTTCAGTGAATTTTTGGAACCAGCCTATGTATGTGGTGTCCTCAGCAAAGATGAGGAATTGACAGGAATGCTAATGTCCTTGGAGATATTTGGAAAAATTGATATGGTTAATTAACAAAGACGAGGAATCAGTGGGGAATGCTAATGTCCTTGGAAGTCTTTGTATGATGAAGGAGCCAAGAGGATCACTAGATGATTGATCACAAGTTATTTCACATGGTTTGTCAATGGACAGCATCAATATTCTAGTAAAGGTTTGCATGTCTTGATTATGGGTAAGGGAAGGTGAGGATTTTTAGTCATGAAAGGTGTTGGCCACTTGACCACCTACCTAGAACATTGAAAAGAAAAAAAAAAAGTTGTTATAAAGGCTTGGAATTTGCATAAAGATCACTAGAGTTGATTGGGAGTAGTTTTGGTATTAATAAGCAAATCTGACAAAAGTACACTTACACTATCAGGGAAACTACCATTGTCAAATAGACGTTGCCGATATCAGAGAGCCATTCTAATGATCTTTAGCGACGGTCTGCTACTAGCAATAGCTAGAACCAATGACTGCTTGGGGATTTCAATGGGCAACGATGATCTGAAGATGGAGGGGAATCCAAGATAAGTAGATAAGTCAAGAGACACCAAACAAGATGGGTCATGTACTTTGAGTCTTCTTCTTTGCTCTTATTTTGTTGTCAACTGCTATGCATTCCTAATGTTAATGTCTATGTGGAGCTGATGTGTGTATTCAGTGATAAGAGTAAGTGTACAAAAGTGATAGCAATAAGTGAGTCCTGGTAGTGTGATTTACAGAAAATGCAGTACTTGTTGAATATAACTTGTCTTAAAGATTGCCAATGGATTTTGGCCTTGTTGTGATTTTTAGTGTTGGGAGTGGATGTAGGCTTAGAGATAAAGCTAATCACTTTATAACTACTTGCAAATCTTCTTATCTTTTCACTATTTGCATTAAGTATTCAATATCATCACTATCTATTAAATAGTAGCACGCGCACTTGATTTTCATATTCTTTTTTTTTTTTGACAATGTTTGAAGTTAAACTTATTATTTTCTGCAAATGTTTTTCATAGTTCTCTTTCAACCTATTTACTTTCCTCTAGGTTGTATTGTTAGCTTCAACAACAATAATATAGATTAAAGGGATAGGTACACCAAAAGTCCTAAAACTAATGGCAAAAATGTAATTGAGTCTTAATTTATAAAAAAATGCAATCGAGTCGTAAAATTTGCAAAATCAATACTATCAAATCTTAATGTTAATGTCCAATTTGGTTAATGGAAAATACTGACATTGATGCCAATATGACGCCCACCAAATGGCCATATAGCCGTGAGCTCATTGCTCATTGGCGGCCCAACTTGGCCAAGCTCAAGCAGCCATATAGCCGTGAGCTCCTATCAATCTCCATCCATACCACAATGCAAAATTACAATTCTTCTTTCCCGCTTGTTCTTCTTCTTCCACGGTCAGGAGCCTATTTTGCTCAATACGAAAAGGTGCTCTCTCTTATAATCGATAATTCCCCTCAGCAATTTGTCTTTTTCTTTTGACTTCTCACGAATTCATACACCTGCATTTCACTTTTCGCTGCTCATTTCTTTCTGCCTTCCATGATCTTTTTCAAACTTCTTATGGTACTCTGTGTTCGATTTATTTATGTCGAGATCTTCGTTTTACCAATGGACCCAATTGGTATTTAGCATTAACTTTGAATTTAAAAGATACCCTTTTTTGGGATTTGCCCTCTTTTTTGTTTTAGGTTGTCATTCTTGAGGGGATTTATCGTTTCTTTAAGAATCCTACGTTTTGTCCGAATATTCGCTTGGAATTTCTGGTGGGTTCAATCATGGAGCTAGCATATAGTAAGATAGGTGTTGCTATCTAGCAAATGCTCATAGTACCATGTGCCGTTCTTTTCAGCAAGTATTGTTATTAATGGGGAGAAGGATACTAAGGGTGAGTTTAGTAATTATCTTGTTCAAAGGTTTGATTTCTAATTATAAATAATTCTTTTTTATTCTAATTCCGAAAATAATTTCTAAGCATTTAAAGGCATTTGGTAACTACCAAAAATTTTTATTCCCAGAATAGAATAGCATTGTCCTCAATATTTTTAATCCCAAATATTTTCTTTTAATTTTTCAATAATTTTATTACATTTTTCATTTTTTCTCTTCTTCTTTAACCTTTTGGCTGGTCGCCAGCCTTGAGATAATTGATGACCTGCCAGACAAGGGTCGACAACCTCATTGGAGGGTCGCCGGCCCCTGATTAGACTGTGCCTCGTCGATCAAGTCTCACCAGCAACTGCGCAAAGCTTGGCTGAGCTAGATTTGGGTAAGGCCGAGCTCACCTAGCCATTATTAGGGGCTCGACCTCGCCAAGGCACCGTGAGGTCTACCTCACCTTAGCCAAGCGATGCTGACCTTGCAATGGCTTAGCAAGGTCGAGCCCTATCAACAACTAAGCAAGCGCGACCTTGCTAGATTTGGGTGAGGTCAAGCTTTGCCCCGCTAAGGCTCAATGATGGCAAGAGAAGGCTTGGGCAAGGTTCGGCCTCATTAGATCTAGCGAGGCCAAGCCTCGCCGTTGCTGGGCGAGCTCGATAGACCTCGTCTAATCGGTTGTCAGTGACCAACGTTGACGGCGTCAGTCACCGATAGTGGCCAATGGCGGCAGTAGGGGAGAAGAAGAGAGAAGGGAGATGAACAAGAAGAAAAGAA
This sequence comes from Eucalyptus erythrocorys, assembly GCA_014182555.1. Taxonomy (NCBI): domain Eukaryota; kingdom Viridiplantae; phylum Streptophyta; class Magnoliopsida; order Myrtales; family Myrtaceae; genus Eucalyptus; species Eucalyptus erythrocorys. Next base: position 8,975,594 of record CM024597.1, on the reverse strand, counting down.
GAAAGAGGAGTGAAAAGAAAATAAAGAAATTAAGGTTGTTTGATTTTGGAATTGTTCCCGAGAATAAAAAATTTACCAAATGAATTTATATTCCAGATCTATTCCTGGGAGTAAAAGAATAGAAATTGTTGTTCTTCGACAAGACGCCGAACACGCCCTAAAAGTTTCATAAATTGTTTACGATGTTCATTTTAATGCAAAAAAGTTTCGTTAGATCACTTTAGTGTCAAATTGGAAAAAAAAAACAATCACTTAAGTGTCAACAGCAAAATATTTTGGTCAAATTGATTACTTGACTTCTTTAATTAAAAAAAAAATATATGACCTGGAGTATTTTTTTAAAAAACCAAGTCTACGTGGATGTTATGACTTCAAATTTCTGGCCATACGAGGTTTTGATTCTCTCTCCCTCTGTCCACCACTTTCTTTGTCTTCTTCTCCTTCCTTGCCATTATCTTCATCACTTGCCACGAATCTGCCACCCATCACGCCAAGCACCACCATCCTCTCCACTTAATAAAATCGCCTCGTTTTACTTCAGCCATTATGAGATTCGTTGCTACTCTCAGCTGCGTCCATAGTTGAACATAAACAATGTTAGGAAATTGCTCGCCACATGTTTGATATAATGCCAAAATTGAACTCATGTCGATTTGTCTCCTCGTGCCATCAATCTCGAAGCCAAAATGAAACCTAGAATGCCCAAACCCTTGCCAAAGTAAGCGGTGGCCAGCGCATTTTTATGGGCTCCGAGATCGAGCAAAAGCAAATCCAAAAGTTTCACGAACAAGAGAAGCATGAGCTGAAGGCCAAATTCCACTGTCAGTCAATCCTCCTCTACTGTTGCCGCCTCCAAGCCCAATCCCTCCTCCTTCATCTGATGTTGTAGAGCTCAAACAAAAAACTGGGGAGAGAGAGGGAGAGTGAGAGAGAGATGAACGATGTCGTTCAACAAGAAATTGATCGCTAGGTTTTTCTTATGAAAAGGAGTCGTTTTGGGTTGTGCAGGCAATTGAACGGTGTCGTTTGAGGTTTCATATTGATTTAGACTTTGGTGAGCCACATTAGACGAAAAAAGTATAAAAATATTGTCACGTCATATTCTCAGCTAAAATGATTGGATTTGGTATTAAAATGATCATTTTTTTTTTCAAATTGATATTTAAGTAATTTGAAAAAAAATTTAACACTAAAGTGACTGCCTTGCAATACTTTTGATATGTTTAATGTCCTTCTGCTGTTATTTATGCTTGTGTTCATGGATTCTGAAGGAAAAGCGGGTTCTTTAGATGATGATGGCCATCAATGCACAAATTCAGTGCAAACGTTAAGAGTCTCTAGGTGCTGTGGACACCGGGAAGGGTGTCAATGTACGGGTTTTGTGTAGAAGTTGGGTGACAAGTCATGCTCAATGCCCAGTTACTCCCGCTGTCAGAGGCTAGACCAAAGATGCATTCCTTGATCTCGAATCTGCCCTTATGGCGAACGAGAAAGAAATAGCTTTTCATGCTCCTATGGATGATGATGCATTAGACAGGAGGGTCATCGATGGTCGCGGGAGTGTACTCATAACTTGTCAAAAGCAAAAGCATACGGATGATCAGCGAAGCAGCGTTCCCCGTCAGCTTAGTGTTGGCCCCTCGACCGATGGTTGGCGGGGAGGGGTTCGTGGAAGGGACCTGGCCATGTTGGAAGGCAAGGAGATGTTCGAATCGATTTAGCAATATTCGTTGGAGGTGATTTTTCTCCAGAAGGCCGAGGATCTTCTCGCCCAAATGTTGAAGGCGAAGGGATCAATTTAGCAAATGGGGATCGCGATTTTATTCATGCTTGCCTCTTTCTTCTTTCTTTCGTTCTTTTTTCTAGTTTAGATCTTTGTAATTCTTATTCCTTTTATCCTGAATTTTCTTTTTAATTTTTAGAAAAGCACATTAGAAGTTCTAAAATTTGTCAAAAAAGCGTAATTGAGTATTTAAATTTTTAAAAAGTATAATTAAGTTCTAAAACTTATTATGAAAGTATAATTGAGTCATATCTTAAAATTTGTCAAATTAATACAATCAAATCCTTTCATTGATTGCATTTTTTAAAAATGTTAAAATACGATTGTACTTTCGTGATAAATTTTAGGACTTGAATGTATCTTTTGAAAGTTTGAGGATTCAATTACACTTTCATGATAAATTTTAGAACTTGATTGCACTTTTTAAAAGTTTTAAAACCTAATTGCAATTTTATGAAAATTTTTAGGACTTCTAGTGTAGTCATTCCTAATTTGTTTTTAATCCTTTTCTCTTGTTGGTTTTAAATTTTTAACTTTCTTCCTAGTTAGGAAATTTATGATGCCACATCAGCATAATTTATCTATATTAAGAAAGTCTTATTGGTATTTTTTTTAGTCAAATTAGACAAAATTAACGGAATAATTTGATTATACTAATCTAACAAGTTTTAGGACTTCAATGCACTTTTTGAAAAAAAGAATTATAACTCCATTGCACTCTCATGACAAATTTTTGATGCATTTACTCTAGATAAAATGATAAACCGTCGAGTTTCTACCTAGCCTTCTAATTTTCACTTAATGGGTCATGCTTCCGATCTAAGTGCAATATTGGTAACTTGTTCTTATGTTTAAAGTAGGCACGAAGTTCAAGTTTAATAATGTCTTGTTTCACTATTCAGTGAAGTCCTTGGAATTTAAGTATTGTTTTTACAGTGATTAACTTGATACTGGCTTCCAAATTGCTTTGCCATGCGTCCAAGTAGAATTTTCATGAGAACCATGTTTTATTTTTTAAGGTGAATTAAAATTTCGCCAACGAAGAAAATTGTAATGTCAAAATGGCTAAGATAGCCGACACATCACATCCTTCGTCTTTATAATAAAAAACCACGAGATGTGTCCACCACCATAAGGAAAAACAAATCAAGGATGAAGAAAGTTCTTGGTCCCCAAGGCATGATCTTGCCGTGCATACGAAAACTGCTCCAACCACTATGACCTCAGCTCCGCCATCATGCCTCCTTGATCTCCAAGGAATCATATTAGATGTATTAAAAATGATCAAGGTTTGATTTGAATTTTTGGGAGAGTAAAACCTTCACCAGGTAGTTTAATCACCAGTTGCGTACCGGCTTCTACATGCAATCAACTATTATCGCCGTGATGGAAATGTTTATCCACCCCGCGGCCGACCCCGTCGTGATTTCGTATAAGTAAAGCGGACCCTCCTCCATCACGAACATCTCCACGACCAAGCCTGAAGCCACTTTAATCAGAAGACACCAACCAGGAAAAAGACCTCCATAGCCATCGGAATCATCAGCATGGTCAGAGCGGAGCTCGTGTTCGTTCCATCGCCGGGCTTGGGCCATCTGGTGTCGACGGTGGAGATGGCGAAGCTCTTGGTCGACCGAGACCCCCGCGTGTCCATCACCCTCCTCATCATGAAGCCACCGCACGAGTCTCACCCCGGCATTGACAGCCGGACGCGATCACTTGCCGACTCAATGGCCGGCCGCTTCCGGTTCGTTCATCTTCCTGACATCGACCCCATCACGGAGACCAACCCCAGCAAAATCCGCGATCTTTGCGTCGAGAGTTACAAGCCTCACGTGAAAGAAGCTATCAGGCAACTCACCGAGTCCGACTCGGGCCCCGACTCACCTCGTCTTGCGGGGCTCGTTGTTGACATGTTCTGCACAACGATGATCGACGTGGCGAACGAGCTCCGGGTCCCCTCATACGTGTTCTTCACATCGGGGGCCAGCTTTCTGGGCCTGATGCTCCATCTCCAGAGGCTGCAGGATGAACACGGAATCAACTCGACCGAGTTCAGGGACTCCGACACGGAATTGGACTTCCCAAACTTCAGGAATCCACTGCCTGCCAAGGTCTTGCCCAGCGCATATCTGGTAAAGGAGGCCGCCCCGGCTTACATTGGCCACGCTAGGAGGTTCCGGGAAACCAAGGGCATTTTCGTGAACACATTCGCTGAGCTCGAAAGGCATGTGTTGAAGTCCTTGGTCGATGACATAATCCCGCCGGTTTATCCAGTTGGACCCATAGTAAACCTCACAAGGTCGACCGGTGGCACAGGACCGTCCAATGGTTTGGAGACCATGAAGTGGCTCGATAGTCAACCGGATTCGTCTGTGGTGTTCCTGTGCTTTGGAAGTCGGGGTAGCTTCGATGCGGATGCCGTGAGAGAGTTTGCCACCGCGCTTGAGCGTTGTGGGCACCGGTTCCTGTGGTCCCTACGCCAGCCGCCGCCCAAGAGCAAGGTAGGACCCCCACGTGATTATGCGAATCCCAAGGAGATTCTACCGGAAGGGTTCCTCGATCGGACGGTCGGGATAGGGAAAGTAATCGGGTGGGCCCCGCAAGTGGACATCCTCGCCCACCCGGCAGTCGGGGGATTCGTGTCCCATTGTGGCTGGAACTCCACCTTGGAGAGCTTATGGTTTGGCGTGCCGATTGCAGGATTGCCACTATATGCGGAGCAACAATTCAACGTGTTCGAGATGGTCGTGGAGTTGGATCTCGCTTTTGAGATTAAGATGGAGTATAGGAGGGATGTAAGGATGAAGAGCGAGACAACGGTGACCGCTGAAGAGATAGAGAGAGGGGTACGACGTGTGATGGAGCCGGATAGCGAACAGAGGAAGAAGGTAAAGGAGATGAGCGAGAAGAGCCGGAAGGCCTTGGATGAGGGCGGTTCTTCATGCTCGTCCCTCCGCCGTTTGATTGACGATATCTTCAATAACATGCCCTGATAAGAGTTTTATCTCCAGATGAAATTTCACATGCAATGGACGCGATCGCTCAATGTGTCCAAAGGAATTTTTCTTTGGTTTGGATAGCAAATATTATCTCTATCCTCATTTGGATTCAGTGCCACTATAGAATACATTCAATGGTAGCATAATAATGGATGTTCTAGGAGAATATGGCTTCTGGAAAGCAGTTCCTTATGTGTATACTTGCAATTTGCAACAAAGAAATAAATCAATTTTGCGAGGCTTTCGTTAATTTTCTGCCATGTTAATAGATCAAATAAATGTTAGAATAATATAAATTTGATTGTTGAAGATTTGAGCACATTGGTTACTGAGCTCTGAATTTGGTTGTTAGTATTCTTTAAAGGATGTCTTGATTTATGGTAGGCAGAAGAAGAAGATTAAAGACAAAAGGAAATCGGCATGATTTATATTGGGCTATATTTGGATAGACCCTCTATCATTCAATGAGAAGTAAATGCTTTCATAAGGAAAAGAGAGTTCTTATTTGGTTTCTTGGTCAAAAAGCGTGAAGTTTTAACATTATAAGGAGTGAAGACTTCATGGCCTTTAGCTTATTTAATGTTTGTGTTTTCTTGTTGTTGACATTTTGTTCTTAGGATAATAAGTGTGTGGGATGTTTGTCTTCATCTTTATTGTAGTTTAGGTGTTCTGCCATCATATAGGACGTAAGGGTGTATTGTAAACAAGAAGCCACTAGAAAGTATTCTGAGAAAAATTTCTCCCTTCAGCTCGTGTACTTGTTCTAAATTTCCAAAGTTGCCATTATTTTGTTTTTTTGTTCCAACATTTCGTAATTGAGCTAGAAATGGCATCCACCAGTTTCGTTCAATTGTAACTTCCAAAGTTGCATGGAAAGAATCTTAACAACCAGTCTGTTCAAATTAAGGTTCTCTTCAAATCATAAGTTTTGTGGAATTTGGTAGAAAATGGCTACACTGAAGTGGGGAATGTATGAAGCATTTGAGACTTTAAGAAAGGAGGAGAAAGATTCTTTGATGAAGTCCCGATAAAAAAAATCAAAAAACATTGTATGCAATCTTTCAAGATATTGAGGAAATGATATTTGAAAAAAATCAAGGAGACTGCAAAAGAATGTGGCTTATTTTGCAAAAAATCCTACAAAGGCGATGAACCTGTCCAACAAGTGTGACTTTAAACACTTTGAGGCAATTTCGAATATTTATGCATGAATGACTTTGAATCAATCTTGGTATATGTTGACTGCGTTCAAACCATCGTTAACCAATTAAGGGTTACTGGTGAAGAATTCCAAGATGTACAAGTCATAGAAAAAATCTTAAGGTCTTTTATTAAAAGACTTGACTATGTCGTCGCAGTGATTGAGGAAGGGCAAGATGTGTCAAACCTAGCATTGGAGTGATTGATGGTTTGTTGTGCTCGTATGAGCAAACAATGAATCAAAAGTCCATTGATTCAAATCCTGAGCAAGCATTGTAGAGTCAAGTCACTTCATCAAGTTAAGGAGGCCATCAAAGCGGTCGAGGCCACAGAGGAGGCTGAAATAGAGGTGGAAATTTAAATTTCACCGGAAAATATAGAACACATGACAAATCAATAGTCAAGTGTAAGTGCAATAAATTCGAACATTACAAATCCGAATGCCAAGCAAAGGCAACGTACGAGCCAATAGAACATGCACATGCCACCCATGTTGAGGAACATATGATGCTAGCGTGTGAAAAGGATGACCCAAGCACCATAGACACCAACATATGGTACTTGGATACTGGTTGCAGCAATTATGTGTTTGGCTGAAAGGAGTTACCCTCGCAATTGGACAAGACGAGTAGTGGTGAAGTCAACTTCAGGAATAAATAAAAAAATTCCAGTTATGGATAAAGTTAACATTAATATCAAGTCAAAAGATGTTACTAATGTTATCATTGCAAACATTTACTTTGTGCACGGACTTTTTTTGGAATTTACCAAGTGTTGGGTAACTTTCTGAAACAGGCTACAAGATTTGTATTGAAATTGCAGTTTGCACCATAAAAGGTGTCGACGGTGATAGAGAGGCGCAAGTCGCGATCGACGAGGAGCTTGGCCATCTCAACCATCGATACTAGATGGCCCACGCCAGGGGATGGGACGAACATGAGCTCGGCATGGGTCATCTCGATGTAAGACCAGCAGAATGTAGAATTGGTTACAGACGAATTGAATGAGGAAGCTCATTGCGGACGTTTCCTGGACAGTGTTGTCCTGAGGAAGGTGGATGAAGCGCACCCGGGCGGCGATGGACCCAGCGCGATCGGCTCAATCCGAGAGTCAATCTCAGAGCCGAACGGGAAATTCATGATGACGGTGACAGAGAGCCGATCGTCGCAGCTGGCAGGGACCTTGGCTGTCTCCGTCGTTGACATGTAAGTAAGGTCATTCGGAGGCATCAAGGTGATGTGCTCCATACACGAGGAAGAAAGGGACAAAGGGAACAGTTGCATCCACACACCAATGCAACCAGACAGATTCGACGGTCCACGAGGTAATAGTTTGCCAAATCTTTCACACAAAAACTTTCGCACCATTCACGCAATCTGAATCTAAGAGATGCAACAAAAATCTCGACCACTCATAATGACCACATATTTTAAAATGAATTATTGGAGCATACGCTGTTTAAAGTAAATTAAACTTTATACGAACATTCTTATCAAACCTCAATTTCAGGATTTTAACTAGCTAATCTCTTATTTAATCACGAAATAGAGAGTCTATAGGACCGCTCGTAAAAATTACTTTTACGTTGACGGCGTGTGTTAGATTTCCACGGTAAGCTCACTTTTATAAGTACAAATTGATCTAATACAATGAAAGTCAACATTTTTTTGATTCAACGTGGATACACCTGAAATGCTGAAGATTCCAACTATCGAAGTCATCTTAATCAAGGCATATTATTCAAGATGTCCTCGATCAAACGACCCAAAGCCAAATAAGAAGAGCCACCCTCAGCCAATACCTTCCTACTCTTCTCACTCACTTCTTTCACCTTCTTCCGCCTCTCACTGTCGACGTCCTCCATTAACTTCTTTATTCCGCCCTCTATTTGGTCTGCCGTCACGACAAAGTCGCTCTCCATCCTCAAATCCCTCCTGTAATCCATCTTGATCTCCACCGCAAGGCCTAGCTCCACCACCAGCTCGAACGCATTAAATTGTTGCTCTGCATAGAGGGGCCACGTGGCCACCGCCACACCGAGCCAAATGCTCTCTAGGGTGGAGTTCCATCCGCAGTGCGAAACGAACCCCCCGACCGCTGGGTGGGCAAGGACTGCAGCCTGTGGGGCCCACCCAATCACTTTCCCAACGCTGGCCGTCCGGTCAAGGAACCCCTCCGGCAAGACCTCCACGGGGTCCGTGTAGTCACGTGGTAGATCATACTTGCCCTTCGGCGGCGGCTGTCGTAGGGACCATAGGAAGCGGTGCCCACTCCGCTCCAGCGCGTAGGCAATCTCCTTAACCTGGTCCTCGCGGAAGCTTCCCCTACTCCCGAAGCACAAGAAAACCACTGATGAAGGCGGCTGCTCGTTGAGCCACTCCATGATTTCCTCGCCTCGGCTGCCACCATCAGCCTTCGTTTTAGTCTCCCCCTTCAAATTCAATATGGGCCCCACGGGGTACACCATCGGCGCCCCGAGGCCCGCCAAGGACCCCAGTGCATGTGGTTCGAGCTCGTCGAGCGTGTTGATGATAATTCCCTTGATCGCTCTAATCCTCTTGGCGTGCTCCAGGAATGGTTGGACCTCCTCTTTAAACAGAACTACGGACGGTAAGACCTTGGCCGGCAAGGGATGCGCGAAACTTGGGAAGTCCAGCTCAGCGACTGAGTTCTTGAATTCAGTTATGTCCACGTGTTGCTCGTCTTGGAGCGACTGTAGGTGCAGCATTAGCCCAAGGAACGCGGCGCTCGACGTGAAGTAGACATAGGACGGGACTCCAATTTCGTCTGCCAGCTCAATCATGGTGGTGCAGAACATGTCGATCACGAATCCTGCAAGCCGCCAGGTCGAGACGGCCGAGTCAATGAGGTCAGCGACGGCCTGCTTGATGTGGGGCTTGTAGCTTTCCATGAAGTCGGTGAGGAAACTGCCCGAGGAGATCTTGGTGTCTAGGTTCACGTGAGGGAGGTGGATGAAGCGGATGGGGGCGGCAGCCATGGAGGTGGCAAATGAGCTTGTGTAAGAGTCGACCTCGGAGTCCATCGGAAGCTTCATGATGAGGATGGTGATAGAGAGGCGGGGGTCGCGGTCGACAAGGAGCTTGGCCATCTCAACCATCGATACAAGATGGCCTGTTACGGGGGTTGGGACGAGCACGAGCTCGGCATAGGCCATCGCGATGTAGCCGAATATCTCCCGGGCTCAAGCGAGTGCTTCGAAGGTTTCGGGGTTGATTATCACTTGTGTTGGGATGTGATTTGTGGGGTGGGGAAGATTCCTGGTTAGATAAGTCTTCTCGCTGCATTATTGTCGTTCTTTAATTTGCGTTGTTTGCTTTCGTTTATTTTATGCCGTGAGGCATTTGTCGTTATCTAGATGCGTGGAACTCAAAAAGAAGAGAAAGCCGAGAGATGCTTGGGCAGCAAGAAGGGAAATGACGTCATTGCTTTGCTGGTTGCGGTCAACTCGAGTATTAGTCCGACTCCAAAGCAGAGAATAAGGGATGCATGACAAACTATAATTTCTATTCCATAAATAATTTTTCTATTCTAAACTTATTTTTGGAATAAAAATTTGTTTGATAAAATTATTTCATTTTTTTATTTTTAAAATAGATTTTTATTTCACAAATAAGTTTGGAATATAAATTTTAATTAAAAAATTTCTACCTTTCTTTTTCTGGAATAGAAATAATAAATAAAAATTCTTCTCATCGTTCCTCCTTATTATGAACCAATCATCCATCCATCACCGCCGACCACTGTCCACCAATTGCCGACTGTCGTCAGCTGCCATCTGCTGTCCGCCGTCCATCGGTCGCTGGCCATTGCCGGCCGATCGCTGTCCATTGGACGCCATTATGACAGCCTGAATTTTCAGATTTCATTTTTAATTAAATAAATCGGGCCTTTCGCCGACGTGCTAATAGTGCTATTCTCTGAGCTGATCACTTATAAGATAACTGGACTATCTGGGGAAGCAATTAAGGAATCTAAATGCATTGGACTTAAAAATTCAATCATAAATCGACTGCTCGACCGTGTTGATTTGCAAGAGTCATTATGGCACTGTCAGAAATCGATCAGAGACCAGAAATAGGTCAACTTGACTGAGATATATGATCAGTGTGTGGATGATTCCACATGATTGCAAAATACTCGTCGATCGACGCTTGACTAATTTTTCTATTATTTTGGTACTTGGTGTCCGTGATTGACTCAAGATTTCCACAACAACTAGGGGTCACTAATAAGTTGGAGATGTACATTGTGAGTCAAGGTAAATCGATCATGGGTCAATTGCACCAAAAATTCCTAAAATTACCCGGTAGACTAGGTCACGCTGAAAGCGCATTGGATTGAAATTAACTGCAAATTCGAACCTAATTTCAAAAATTGAAAGTTTTGTCATATCACAAACTATTTTAGGAATGTCGACTCATGCTTCGAAAAATTTTCAAAGATTCCAAGATTTTTAAGGAAAATCGTTCGGATGTTGTGGAAAATTAACGGAAATTCAGATCGGCCAAAATGAAGAGATTTTTGCCTTCCAAACCAAGCTATATGACAAGAGGGACTTATAGAAATTATGTGGGCTTTTTCTACATCAAAATTGGACCTCAATTTGGGAAATTGAGTGAAGAAATTGAAGTTTAATTGGTAAAATTCGAAATTGATTCTTGGGGTAGTAAAATTGGCTTTAGAATTTGGATTATTGTTGGATTTTATGCAAGAAAGTAATAAGAGATGTTGAGATAAGTTTGAGGTTCTTTTTTTTTTTTTTGGGGGGGGACCAAGCATTTAATCTCTTGGTTATACTATATTGAGTTTTGCCATTTTTCCCTCCCTTCCGTCATACGCCAAGGAGCCAACCTTCCCTTTCGTGTCTTTTGCTTTTCATTCTTCTTTTTCGGTTGACTTCATTTTCTTCTCACCGAAGCACACATCCATGATTTCTTTCTCTCGCCTGTCTCTCTCTTCCACTCACTCTCTCTCTGATGGCCACAAAAGCCACAAACCGAAGCCATCCACCACTGCAGCAACTGGTCAGCACCTCAAGCCTCCCTCGAAGTCATGCTAGCCCACGTCCACGGTCTGCCCTCCTTCGATCATCACGCCTGCAACCATTGCCTTCATCCACGTGTCCAAGCCAGCGTCTTCATCTCGTCCTCACACCAACGCATTTAGTTAACTGAAGCTATCGCCCACTCGTCCATATCCATCGAAACCCCCTCCCATCAGCTTCAGCATATTTATTGACCACAAATCTCCTCCACCTCCACTGATCCACATGAGGGCAGCAAAGCAGCCTAGCCATCGAAGCTGTTTTTTCGTGGCCCACTCTAGTGAGAACAGCGTGTCTTCGGCCCAGCTTTCAATAGCTCCAGTGAAGCCCACAACTTAGCCAAGTTTTTGGCCTAACAGCTTGCTTAGTTTAGCCCGAGAATTCCAGCAAAATCAGCCTAGCGTCTTCAGTCTTTCAAGCCAAGCAAAGCCTGGTTCAGCAACCCTCAAATCAGTGAAGTTCAGCCCATTGGATTTCGGTCCAATTTCAGCCCATTTGAGCCTACAAAGGAGGCCCAATCGCAGCCAAGCCCAAGCCCAGAAATTTGTTGTCACGCCCCGAATTACCGAGCGCGCCAACATCTCTTCATGGTCATGTGAATGCGACATTCCCAGGTAGTGTCGCCGACCCCATTCATTTTTAATTTGCGCATGCGGAATGTATTAAAGAACCCCTAACTAAAATTTATAGAATAAGAAAGTAGGAAACAAACTCAATCATAATCAACAGGCTTTCATGCATATATAATCACCTCAGAGTCATGTACATCTAAAAATGGGTCAGAGTTTTTGTACATCAAAAGGTCAGCCTACAAAAAGGTCGGTCTACCCAAAAAGAAAGAACGTTTTTAAACCCCTACTCTAACTGGCTCACCAACCCGACCTCTGACTCTTCCACCATCGGAGACGATGGGTCCACCACTCTACCATCGGGAGGGTCAGCTACCTCCTCACCCAAAATGGCCTCAATCACAGCAGGAGAAATATCAAAACTATTTAGTAGCCCGATCCTGAAACCATTGGCCCTAAAGTAGAACCATGCTCGGTATTGATGAAGCACTCTGACATACATGTCCTCCTCGACCCAGACCATGGTTCTAATCAGCTCATAGACCTAATGACTATCAGGATTAGGAGCACTAAACCTTTGCTCGTTAACCTACATTGGGATACCATATCGCTCCGGGGGCCCTGCCATCTACGGTCCTGAAATTTTGACCCACAACGGGGTGAGACATTGTCTCAGCAAGTTCACCACCTAAACCCCTATTAGAAAGGAAATACGCCCAAGGGTGGCCTAGCCACGATATCTAGAAGACTTACCTCATCTTAGTCCTTACCTGCAGGTTAGTACAATTCATATAATTCAATTATGTGCAATAATAGGAACCAAACAATTGGAGTACAATCACAATCACATAATCGATACCACGCAGCAAGCATTCCAATTATTGTTCGTTACTACACATGAGCATAGCCTACTTGCAATTCGTCTATCTACCAGCACCTTCTCTATCTCAGTGCACATCAGGAATTCAAAGGCGCTTTATAGTTCCTGAACCCAAAATGCTACAGCTTCGGGATCTCCTGCTCCTGTGAACGTCGGCGGATCCAACTTCAGGAATTGCTCCACTAATTTATGCATGGGCCTCCCAGCGGCCTCGTTCCCAAGTGGAACTACGACAGGCGCTGCAACTTGCTCGACAATAGGTATGGCGGCAGGTGCAACAGCAAGTGCGGCGGCAAGAGCGACAATAGGTGCGGCGACAGGTGCGGTAGCAGCATTGGCGGCATTAGTGGCATTAACGGTGGTAGCGATAGCGGCGGCTGAAGCAGCAGCCTGTTGATCCATTCTGTCTCCCATCACCTCGAGCATCCTCATAATCCCAGTAAATCTTAGATCCTTAGGGGCTACTACCCCAGCATCGACTGGAGGTGATGCTTCAGCACTTGCGCTTGCCCTAGCCCGCGCTCTACTCGGGGCACCACGGGTATTGACTCTCGACGACGGCCCACCCCGAAACATAGCGCCTACAGCTCTCTTCCTAGCAGCTCTCGGCACCCGGTCACTCATGATACAAGCTCAATATAGATACCTACTTCAATTCCAATACCACATTAGAACCTGAGTGACCACACAAGCAAGCTACCAAACAGCTAACAATCACATGCATCAAAATATTAAAAGCCTTTCCTACTAACTATCCCATGACCCATTGCACCTTATGACTCCATACACAAACCATGCTCTGATACCACTTAAACGGGGATGTCATGGCCCGAATCGTCGAGTGCGCCAACATCCCTCCATGGTCATGTGAATGTGACATTCCCAAGTAGTGTTGCTGACCCCATTCATTTTTAATTTGCGCATGCGGAACGTATTAAAGAACCCCTCACTAAAATTCATGGAATAAGAAAGTAGGAAACAAACTCAATCATAATCAACGGGCTTTCATACATATATAATCACATCAGAGTCATGTACATCTAAAAATGGGTCAGAGTTTTTGTACATCAAAAGATTAGCCTACAAAAAGGTCGGTTTATCCAAAAACAAGGAATAGTCCTAAACCCCTACTCGGATTGATTCAACGATCCGACCTCTGACTCTTCCACCATCGGAGATGATGGGTCCACCACTCTACCATCGGGAAGGTTAGCTACCTCCTCACCCAAGATGGCCTCAATCACAGCAAGAGGAATATCAAACTATTTAGTGGCCCGATCTTGAAACCATTGGCCCCAAAGCGGAACCACGCCCAGTATCGATGAGGTACTCTCACATACATGTCCTCCTCAACCTAGACCGTGGTCCTAATCAGCTCATAGACCCAATGACTGTCTGGATTATGAGCACTAAACCTCTGCCCATTAACCTGCACTAGGATACCATATCACTCCGGGGGCCCCACCATCTATGGTCCTGAAATTTTGGCCAAGAACGGAGTGAGACATTGTCTCAGCAAGTTCACCCCTAAACCCCTATTAGAGAGGAAATACGCCCAAGGGTGGCCTAGCCACAACATCCAGAAGACTTACCTCATCTTAATTTTTACCTACAGGTTAGTACAATTCATATAATTCAATCATGTGCAATAATAGGAACCAAACAATTGGATCACATCACAATCACATAATCGATACCACTCAGCAAGCATTCCGATTATTGTTCGTTACTACACATGAGTATAGCCTACTCGCAGTTCAGCTATCTACTGGCATCTGGCCAGGCATCGTCTCCCCATCTTGGAGCACTGCTTCATCAGTACGTTGACGGCGTTCCCAAAGGAGTATAGGCTCAGAATCGATTGCAACTCGCATCCGTTGTAAGGGGCATCTCATATAGGGGCAAGTCCAGCTCAATAGCCCACGACAACTTCCTTTTAATTATCATATAATAAATTCATCCTCGGCCCAGGCCACTTTGCATTTCACTCAAAAATTCTAATTAAGATAGTGGTCCCAACCTCTTTTCTTCATATAAAAAAAAAATATTCAAGAAATTACTCATGTGTATGGGAACACATCAAATTTAAATTCAGAAAACTCAATTTCTACCTTTTCCAACCCCACTATTTAATATAATAATTAAAATCAAATTTTGGTGCCAAAACTCAACACGTGGGAATTTATAAATAAAATCCATAATTTTTCCAATTCAACACTCAATCGGCACCATCCAATCATCAATTGCATAATTCAAATACACCATGACAATGCGCACGAAAAACTGATAATTTAAGGTCCCGAAGAAATTTTTCAGGATTTTTTTGGATTAAATAATAATATTTTAATAATTTTGAAAAGTAATATTTTATTATATTATTAAATGATTCCGAAATCTTTATTTAATCCAAAAATAAATTAATTATGTCACATCAAGGCTTATTCCAAATAAACCTACTTAACCCTTAGTAAACATGCATTAAAATTAAACCCTACTTTAATCTAATGCACACTTAAATAAAATAAACTAACCACCTAAATACACTTAACATAAACTAATCCACCCTAATGCATCATTAACCTCACTAATCCAAGTTTAGAGGTTAAACTCACCCGATTAGCAAGCCGAGTGGTTCCAAACGACGGCGACACAATGGGGATCAATTTCTTCAAAGGAGGACCTAGCTTCCGGGGCCGGGAAGCCAACCAAAACGGGCCAAAACCGGGCTGGAATACCCAAGTTTCCAGCCACAGATTTGGGGCCAAGGAGGGCGGACACGGTGGCAACTTGAGGCGGAAGAGGCGGAGGCAGCCGCAACACGAGTTGTGACAGAGCTTCACAGCAGAGCTAGCAATGGCTGGAGGCGTGAGTGGAGCTGCTAGGTGACTGGATGGCACGAGCTGGAGTTGAGTGTGACGATGGAGCAGTGGGCTGGCGTGGCTCTTCGCACGCAGACGGGACGATGACAGCGGCGGCTCCTTCGACAATGACGACTGCAGCAACGAACGGCGACTAAAGGACGGCGAAGGGGGCATCGTCGAGCTTGCTGGCCGATCAAAGCTCCCTCCTTTTCTCCTTCAAAATTCCTACAACTCTAAGCTTGAAGATGATGTTGATTGGTGAAGGAGATGTCTACACTTTTTTAGACTTAATCCACACCCTCCACTTGTCAATTTCTTCTTCACTTGGCCCCAACCACCATGACATTACCCTATGTCACAATCCACTAACTCCATTTCCTCCACAGCATCTTCAATGGGTCCAATTTCATTTTCCACCGGGGCATGAAAATCTTATACATCAATTTCTTCAATCCCAATCAATTCTCTTCCAATTGAGTCCAATTAAAGTCCATAAATTTATCCAATGATCCTAATAAGATTTGTGACACCACAGGACTTCCAATTTCTGAATTCGATCCCAATTTTCACGGTTAATTTCAACCTGGTACAATTTCAGCGCTTCCTAACCTACCGAGTAGCTTTTAGGGAAATTTTCTTGCATCTGACCTAAACGTAATTTGTCCCCAAGTTTGACGCGTTAAAATCCCTTAATTGCTTCACATAATAGACTAGTTCCCTCGTGAGTGGCTAACTTAGAGAGATGAACTATATGCACAGATGAAATGCCCGACTCAATCGACTGAAAATAGAATTAGAAAATCGTGATGTCACATTTGTTGTGAGCTTGCAAGGCTTTTGGGCCCAGCCCGAGTGTCTGCTGACGCCGCCAAACATTTGGATTTCGACCATCGTCGCGCTGTCGACGCGGTGTTTCGGTCTTCGCATTTAACAAGTGAGTTTCACTCACTAATCCTTGCTTAGTATGTTAATTATGCTTAGAGGTTGATTAGTTTAATTAAGCATGGTTTAGGTGAATAAATTAGATTAGACTAGTTAATTTAATTATCTGCCGATGCATGTTAGGTGGTTAATTAGTGACAATAGCATGTAGGCTCGTGCTAGTATTTATTGGACGAGTCTCAGGAATTTTACGGGCTTGTCTTGGCTTCCAATTAGGTTATAACGGGCATAAGTTGGATTTATTGCATTTATTTAATACTTTCCATAATTATTTAATTGTTTATTTATTTTCTGAATATTAGGCTGGGATAGTCTGTGGCATCCTGAAAATTTCTAACCCTTGAAGTATATGTAGGCGATGATTAAAAAAAAAAAAATTTAATTGGCTTGTATCAAGGCTCGATCATGAGCTTGTAAGGGATATGTATTATGAATATAAGACTTTAGCTATGTGAATTGAGTTGTATATGTTACAAATTAAATTTAAGTTCTTGATTTAATTTAATCAAGAAATTGTTATTATAAATTAATTAAAAATTTATTTAATTTAATTATTAATTAGGCCGATATTTTAGTGGGCCTGCGACAGGCCAAGTGGGCCGGCCACAAGCCCACAAGGCTACCGGCCCATGGCCCATAACCCAATTAAATGGGTGACCGACGCAAGGGGAGGGGGAGAAGACCGGTTACATGCAATTTGTGCATGTAACCCAAGTGTAAATGGCCATCATTACTAGCAATGATGGCTATGTGGGGAATTAAAAGAGGGGAAGACCGGTTTATTGAGGCCATCGACGGCATAGAGGAGAGAGAGAGAGTGAGAGAAAGAGAGAAGGAAGAGAGAAGGAAGAGGGAGAGAAGGGAAGCCGTACCTCCGCCCGAGTCCTCCGCCCCCATCCTTGCTCGATTTTCCTAGTCTAAGGCAAGAAATTTATTCCCTCATCTACTCTTGCATGTCTTAGTGTGGATCTTGTGTGATTTATGGTAAAAATCGTGGTTAAAATGAGCTAGAAATGAGGTCTTGAGCTGAGATTGTTTGCTGTTACCTTCTGTTTTGTGAAAAACTGCATGCACCAGAAACTTCTATGGACTTGCATGTGGTCTTGGAGTGGAAATTTCATCTTGACTTCTTCATGTGATTTGAAGAACACATTCTGAATTTCAACATACTAAAAATTGAGAGAAAAAGGACAAGATTTAAGGGGTGAACTCTATTTTCTAAGAAAATGCTCAGATCTGGCGTTGCATGTTGAATCCGAGTGATCTTGGAGGTTGTATCTGAAATTCTATTGAGAATCTTGCAATGATGTCCTCACGAAGATTGTAAAGGACATGAAGGGGAATAACATATCCAAAATTGAGATCAAATAAACAAAAATAGCCTAGGGAAAGGTCGATTTTACTGAAGCCGTGTTTACTGGGTAAGTTGTACTACGTATCAGTAGCTTCAACGGCTTATAAGAGGGTTTTACTCTGAGCTTTTCACTTCGGGATCTTAATGAAAGTTGAAGAGTATCCTTTAAACAAGAACATATCAAAAATTTAGAGAAAAAGAAGCACAATAAGGGGGTCTTACGTACTGTATACGGAGGAAGGACGTGCCGAGGATACTGTTTTGTGAGTAAAAGTTCTTTTATGAACATTAAATTTTATAAAAATGAAATTGGTCAAGGTATCTTCATGATAAATTTATATGAGAGTCTTATGGGTTATTTGATGGAAATTTATAAAATTTTGAAGGCCAATTGGTTAATTAATTTTAATGAAAGTTAAATGTTAACTTCGGGTGTTAACAGGAATATAATAGCGTTGGGGGCAGCAACTTTTAATTGTTGTAATTAATTAATTAAATTGAATCTGACTTGGAAGTCTTAATGAAAAATATATTTTTGTATCTTGGCTATGATGTGGTGAATTATAATAATTTTTGAAGCTTGTTTCATAATTAATTTTAATTAAATGGTAAAACGGTGTAAACCGTGTACCCAGGTATGAAGTGCTGAATTGTTTAATTTACATCTTTTCGTGGGATGATTGTTTGGATTAATGTTCTTCATGAAAGATGAACCTTTAAGTCTTTTTTAATTCGTGATTTAATTTTATAATTTTTAGAGGTCATCTAGTTATTTAATTGAGGAGAATTCTGAACTGGTGTAAGCTGTGGAATCCGAAATCTGTTTGTTGTGAAGTTAAAAAAATCATATCTTTTTATGTAATGACTTTTGAGACTTGAATTCTTTATGGAAAATATGTTAATGTGTTTTGGCTATTATTTGTGCAAGTGCATAAATTTTTGAAAGTCAATTGAGTATTTAATTTTGAGCATTTTCATGGAACATGTAATGAGGCATGTTTAAGTGAAATCCATGTCATGTGAGAGGTGACATGTGATGTAGCTTGCTGTTGCATACTTGAACATCATGTAACATGTCATAAGAGCCATGCATGTAAATATAACTTATGATAAAGGGAATGCCGTCGGATGGTGTGAGCCGACGATGCCCCGGGAGTATCGGGATGCCCGGCCGGGGAGTGAAAATGCCGGATGCCCAGTAGCCCGTGTGCGTAAATCTGGATGGCCTCGGAGTTGAGATGCCCGGAGCGTAGGGGATGCCGGAAGCACGGATGGTGTGTGCCGTGAAATGTCTCGTGATGCCAGTTGGGGTGCGAGATACCCGGCCAGGGAGTGTAAATGCCGGAAGCACGGATGGTGTGTGCCGTGATTCCTCGTGATGCCAGTTAGGGTGCGAGATGCCCGGAATGTGGGGGGGGGAGGGGCCGGAAGCCCGGATGGTGTGTGCCGGGAATGCATTAAATTGCCAATTAAAAATTATAAAAATTGGAATGAGGCATATGCATGTGGTAATATGCATAGATGAGTATGGCATGATATGTATGGTGATATGAGGCCATGAGCATGGATTGGTATACATATGGTGAAATGTATGCATGGACATGGCATGGTATATGTGAATATGCATATGATGGTGAAATGTATGCATGGACATGGCATGATATATGTGAATATGCATATGATGGTGTGTATGCATGGACATGGCATGGTATATATATGAATATGCATATGGTGGTATGTATGCATGAGCTTGAATTGATGCATATGGTGATATGTATGCATGGATATTGAATTTGAATACATAGATGGATGTATTCCTATGGCGAAATGTGTTATATATGTGGATGTGTGAAGATGTATTGCTATATGATGCAATTTCATGTGTATAGATGTTAATTGTGATGTCTTGTGTGATGCTTGAGTAGCCATAGGGAATTATTTATTTGCTGAGTGGTTGTACTCACCCCTTTTGGGGACTAACATTTCAGCTTAGAGATGCCGGTTCCTCCAGTCACACGGGGCACCTTTTATGGTATCCCCTCTGATGTCGATGTGGAGGTAGAGGTGATAGACTGCCCTCATGTCCCTAGGTTGACATTTCTTCGAGTTCGCGCGGTCGTTTCCTATGAGGTGGGCCTACCCGGCGGCCCGGTTATTCAGGAGTTCATCTCCATCCACGTACGCCGAGATGGGATGATGAGAGGGATGTTACCTCCTCCACCACCCGATGCGCCGGGGTGGGTGTAGCTGCCGTGTGGAGGATAGGCTGGAGAGCGATAGACTTTTTGGACATAACCGACACCATGGAGAGATGGGTCACACTTTTGGGACCGGTGAGAAGGGGGTAGAGGAGTTCCTTTTTGAGTTTTAAGCCACACTAGATATGCGATGGCTTCCTTTTGTACGTACCTACCCCAAGGTCAACCCATCTTGTAAATATATAAATAAAATGGTTCGGTTTTCTTTCTTTGATGTCTAGCTGGTGTGTATTTGTCTTATGTTTGTGTGAAGGGAGAGTTGAAAGGATTACGCTTCCGCAAATATTTAAACTGCGCGGGACCGATAAAATAAGAAAAAAAAAATGCCCAAGTATTTATTGGTTTAACTATAAGAGAATGTTTGACTGTGATGATCCCTTTGGGTTCAGGGGTGTCACATAGTCGACGACTAAAATTTTATGCTAGTTATTGTGGTGCAGTCTATTTATCTAATTGAGCATTGGTTTGTGAAAATTGAGTGAAGTGGTGATTATGGGGAAATTATCCCAAAATTGGAGAATGTTAGTATTTGAGTGGGAATATAATCATGAAAGGTTGTGAGTGGACTTCAAAAGCCGCCAAAGTATGGCTGTGCCAGTTGGGTCGAGATTAGCCACCGAATTGGAATTAGTCATGCCCTATTAGGCTATGATTTGCCACCTGTTAGAGGTTGTGCCCACTGGACCGTGATTCACTACCTGATAGAGGTCGTGCCTAATATGGCCGTGATCTGCCACCTAATAAGGGTTGCGCCCACTAAGGATTGAATAAATCATGTTCTTTGAGCCAGGAGTAAGATTTGAGATGGAATACTTGTGATGATCATAGAGTAGTCTTGATGAATGTAATTGATTAAGTCGATTGATCAATGATTCGATCTGATTGAATTGAGTGGTCGATGTACCTGTTAGTATTTAAGAATCAAACTAACTTGCAGGAAGGAACTAAGGCCAAAGTAAGCCCTCTAACTTGTGGTTGTGCTTAGGCAGCCCCTAGGACATATTTTCTTCCTAATCAAGTCTTCGGGGGTAGAACTCGCTGAGACGTTGTCTCACTAGTTATTGTATAACTATTTTCAGGTCCATAGATGATGTTCATGGAGGACTTGAAGTCCAGGAGTTTGGAGAAGTGAAGGAAACAGAATCGGCAAATCTGTCTGACTTGTTAGTCATAGGATAGTCACTTTTTGATTAAGCCGATATTTTTGTAAGCGACCTGATATTGTAAATAAACCTCTGTGTTTATAAAAGGTTGATGTTGCTTTGAAAAATTTATGGCCCTACTTTCCTATCACATTGTTTTATTGTTTGGGGATTTCTTATGCTTCTGCATGCGTATATTAAATGAATGAGCCGATGATGTGTCATGGGATGTCACTATTAGAAGACCAAGGAGGGATGGGCACATGCTCGGAGGGTCGGGGCATGATAGCCACCGCCACCGCCACCGCCACTGCCGCCGATCGGTTGCCGTCCGCCGATTGCTACCGTCCGAAAGAAAGAAATTTTGTGTCGTTATCAAACGAATTTCTATTTTTAGAGTAGAAATTTTGTGTCGTTATCAAATGGGTATTTATACTTAGAAACTCATCCAGAAATAAAAATAGAAAAATCTATTTTTCTTCCAGAAATCAATTTCTAGCCAGAATGGTTATCGTTCGCGCCCTAACACTCTAGACAGAATTGGCAAGATTAGATCCTCTGCGTAATTTCCACTCCAACATCATCTAATGTATAAATTTCTCATCCGTCAAGGTGACTACATTTGGTTTAGGAAATTAATTTGTCGAATGCTCTTTTTTTACTTTTTGTTAGAATATGTCATGAGTTCGAATCTGTTGAACAAAGCCCGACAGGATAAAAACGTTCAAAGCCCAACCACGTGAATGTGGAAAGAAACAAAAAGAATTAGAAAAAAAGAAGAAAAGTCCATGGACTTTGTTTCCCGTTCCCACTTGACATGGATCCAAACTTTAAGCTGCTTTCGGCGGTGGGATGAATATACATATTCCCTAGGGTTTTTTATGTATGTCTTATTAGTTGAGGAACAAGGCACAAATCTAAGCCATTGTTGATGTGTATCGTGAGTTTTCCAAGTGGCGAGACATTTAGACGTCCGATCTGGAGCTTGCCATTCGACGTATTTGAGAATTGCATTGAAGAGACTGTGTTTAAGCAAAAAAAATCTTGGCATGAAGATTCGTGGATTTCTTTACGAGAGATATATTGTTTTAGGAAAAAATGGACAGGATTGAACATTATGTGAATTATTTGATGTAACATTATGTGAATTATTTGATGTAGTTAGGGGTGGAAAACATCTGGAGCATCTAAGTGAATCGACTATGGTTGTAATTTTCGTTACATTGCTTGATCAGAACCATTTGTTATTCTCCCATGTGGAGTAGGTTTCACCATCTAAACTATGTAAATTAAGTGAATGATTCATTCTCTTTTTCTGTTTATTTGGTTATGCAATCATTTCCTTTTCCAGCACTTACATTAGAGATTGTTGATCATGCACATAAAATTCTTTAACCGAACCCACCCATGGTCAGTCGTGTTGGTATTCATTCTCTCCTACTTCAATGTGGTCGAGAGCTTGAATCCCCGCGTTGCTATTGCAATTTAAGTGGGGGGCCCTAGTAGTGGGTTGCTAGGCCCGCTTCCCCCGAGGTACTAATGTCTAAATAGTGTTCGCACGATGTCCGATGGTGCCACCGGGCACCGGTGGGTGGTGTGACCCCGACTAGCATAAGCAAAAGGGCCTCCAACGGAACCTTGGTTACCCAAAAAAAAAAAAAAAATTTCTTTAATGGGCAATTGAATATGAGTTCCATTTATGTTTATACCATCTTAGAATATGTCATATCTGATAAAGGCTAGTGAATACACCTAGAGGGGGGTGAATAGGTGTTCATGAAATTCTTTTCAAACCTTTAACCAAAATCCTTTGGCTTGAAAATAAAATAAAAAATAAATGAATCACGCAGCTATTAAAATAAATAGAGTAGAGTAAGAGAATTTTGACACCGAAGTTTATAGCGGTTCGGCTTATTGTAAGCCTACGTCCACTCTCCACGCTGGTAGCCAACTGGCTGTAATCACTATGTAGCAAATGAGAGCTTTACAGTTTACGATCTAGACTTCTTTTGTTGAAAGTCTATTCTACAGCTTCTCGCAATTTCACACTGTAAGTATCTCTCCTTAGCACACAATTTGAGCTCAAGAGATTATGAGAACAATGAGTTTCAGAGGTTCGAACTTCGAATTTTTCTATCGGCTCACTCTATTTCGAACAACTTCAACACACCTTAAATATCCCTTCGTGCCTCTATAGCCGTTAGCACTTTCCAAGAGTTCATCCAATTTACCTGTTGGAATGAATCAATTTAGGTGATATTTACGTTGTCGAATATAAGTGGAAGATAGCTTGTCAATCCTGCTCGCCCATACAATCAGGATCTTGAGTTTCCAAAAGTGGATCCTTCCAAAACTTGCTTGATCTTCAACGGATCAAATCCAAAAAATCTTTCGAGCTTAGAATCACAGCCAGAAATCTTTCATAGATAAATCAAGGAAGATAATATCCAAATCTTGATTTCCTTAACCGTAAGAATAAACTGCTGACAGCTTAGCAAAATCGTAAAACTGAGTCTGACTGACTTCAGACTTTGATAGGGTCTGAAGATCATTAGACCGTAACTTCTGGGTCTGGTAACCTTCAAACGGAAACACTTGGGTCTTGAACTCTTCAGACTTAAGCGACTGAGTCATGGATTCTTCAAACCTAACTGACGAGGATGTTTTGTTAACTTCAAAACTTATAAGGGATTTTTCTTCAACAATCTCCCCCTTTTTGATGGTGACAAACCACCTCGGCAGATTTGTAAGCTCATAACCTGCAAAGAAAACTCATACATATTTTGAGGAATACTTCTGCAAACACAAAAAGATGTTAGTCCAATAATAACTATCCTCACAAATATAATGATCCTGCAAGTTCACAAATCTACAGATCCAATCATCAAACCAGTGCATAAAGTCATAAGTTCAAATATTTAAACAATCCAAAACTTTAAATAAACATAAACAGTTTACCAAACAAAAACGAAATAAAAGTTCAAACGAAATAAAAGTTCAAATCTGCAAAGCTCTCCCCCTTTTTGTCCCATCAAAAGGAGGTACAGGAATCAAGAATTGGGTTGATAAAATTCAGGGCTCCTTTGGAATGCGAACAAGATGGTATTCACTGAGTGAGTGTACTGTCTTCTCAAGGCTGGTGAGAGCTTCCTTTACTGAATCCAACTCAGTGCCTTTTACATTCGATTCCACTTGAAGTTTGAGGGCATTGATTTGGTCTTGCATTGACGAGGAAGTAGCCAGCATTGCCTTCTTGAGGTCTCTCAGCTCGTAATCCATCCCAAAAACCTGTTTTTTAGGGTCCAACATGATATCCAACAGTCGAGAAAACTCTGTTGAATTAGCATTACCTGAACTGGGACTAATAGACTCCGTTCTTTGAGTCTGAAAGCTAGGTGCTTCTTTTTCAGCCCTTTGCCCGTCAGATGGAGAGGATTCTTCAATCTCTGGAAAGTGTGATGCATAAATGTCTTCTGCATCAGCACCTGACCTACTGACATCACTGGTATGAAGTGGCGATAAAATATTTTGATCAGCAGCAGCTCCCCCTGTTTTGTTGCCAGTAGGTGGAGTCGAGTATTCTTCGCCAAATTCCATTTCATTTTCAGCAGTGTGATGCAGTTTAGCCTCCTTTCTAGAGTGTTCTTGAGCTGAGGATCGCTCAAATCCTTCAGCAAAATCCTCTTGAGCCTTGCTTTCCTCTTCATTTCTCCGTTTTCTTTCTTCCTCTTCTCTTCTGAATTCTTCTTCTTCTCTTTTCTGTCTCTCATCTTCTCTCCTTTGTTGCTCCTCTTCTCTCCTCTGTCTCACTTCTTCTTCTTCTCTTCTCTTCCTTTCCTCTTCTCTCTTTCTCTGTTCTTCCTCTCTTCTCATTCTCTCTACTTCTTCTTTTGCTTCTCCTTCTCTCCTTGCTCTCTCTTGATTGTCAACTCTCAAACTGACTGTGCTCCTTAACTTTGTAAGAGCAGAAAGAGTCATGGCATCCTCAAACTCTTCTTCATCATCCTCATCCTATAGGATGACTTTCCTTCTCTTTTTCTCGGGAACAGCCATGGGCTCTTTACCCTTTCTTTTGGCAGCAGCAGTAGCAAACTCTTTGGAGGGAGTCTTCTCCTTCAGACCTTCTAGTGCAATGTTCAACTTTTGAAGTTTCATCTTCATCACCATTTTATATCCCACAAGCATCAAACTTAGGTTGGTCAGGCATAAAGGTGCAAGAATTTGTATCTTAAAGTGCCTAAACAACTTGGTGATAAGAGATGAGTAAGGCAACTGGCCTTTATACTTAACCACTGTCCTGTACATGTGGAATAGGACAACATGGGGAAGTGAAAAGGGCCTGTTTTCATTTAGAGCGAACATGAGTTTGGCTTCTGTTTTTGAGACATCAGTTTTTGAGGTCGCCTTCGGTCTCAGACAATTGATGATAATTTTGTGTACTAGAACATTAGAGGCATTCATCCTAGTGTAGGATATTTTCCCCTCCAAACTCCTATCTCGCACAATCTCAAGAGTAGCATATGCTGTGGACACTTTAATTGGTTGGAAACACCCTCTTTTCACCCCAATTATATTAGCAAGAGTGTCAACATCTACAACAAATTCTTTGTCCATAAAAGTGAAGGACAACCTGTTTGCATCTAAAAACGGTAAGTTGGAGTAAAAATATGCTGTCAATTCAGAATAAATACTTGTCACGTTTGTACAGAACTTCTCAAGTTGCAGCCTAGAGAATTTTTCCTTAAGATTTACCTTGATTGAGTTAAGGAAATCAAAATCCACACTTATAGGATTCACAACTCTTCTCTTCAACAACTTAGTATAGATCTGCTCATGTTCTCTTGATCGAAATAAAGTTCCTTGGGGACCAATGGTGTTTACTGCCACACCCATCCAAGGTTGGAATTGAGAGAATAGCCTTTCATCATCATCCATTGGCTGATTGGCGATTCCAAACCTTAGGTCACTCGGTATATTTTCGAAGTGCTCTTTGCGAGCCCCTTTCAACAATACCTAAATCTTCCATTTCTCGCAAGAAAATATATTCATTTCCATATCCTCTTTCCTTCAGAAACTCATCTATCAGCCTTAACTCTGTACCCCCATTTTTCAACTTTCTATACAGAGAATACGCAAGCTTGGGTCTCAAGGTTCTTACCGGTGTAGCACGGTAATTTCTTCCTCTTCAAACTGTTGTTGACTCGGAGTCTCCCTTTGTGGAGAATCTTCTTCGCCGGTAAGGTCCACTCTGGTAGGACCCTCTTGTCGCCTCTGTGGTCCCTTTCTAGCAAGTCTTGATGACTTTCTCAAAGACATGCTTGAATCATGAGCGAATATTCAACTTGTTTGCAAAAAGGTTGGATTTTTGCTAAGTAAAGAAATCAAACAGGGACGCTAGTGGAGAATTTTTTAGGCTTTTAGGGTTTTAAGAAGAAGAAAACAAGATGACTTTTGAACGTTGTGATGGATGAAGACGACGACGATTCGGGAGTATAAATAGCAAGAAAAGATTAAAAAAAAAAAAGAGATATTGAACCGTCGCAAGAAAGAAAAAAAGAAAAACTGCCAATCTTGAAAAAGTAAACCGCAAATTTTGAAAAAGAAAACTGCCATAATTATGTCGAAGTCGAATCAATAGTAGATTTCAATATTTCAAAAAAAAAAAATTATTAATAAAATAAAGAATGACGAAACACGCAATCAGACTTTACATCGAGTCCGAGAGTATCCAGACTTTACCTCGAGAATCTGAAATCTTTCAGACCTTACCTTTGAGTCTGAACACCTTCAGACCTTACCTTGAGTCTGAACATTTCAAGACTTTAGTTTAGAGTCTGAACCTTTTCAAATCTTACGATATTCAGTCTTGAGCGAATTGATTCAAAGTGAGCTTTCTCTAGGGGCTTTGTGAATATGTCTACCAATTGATTCTTTGAATCAATGAACTGAATCACCACTTCACCATTTTGAACATGGTCTCTAATGAAATGATGCTTGATTTTGATGTGCTTTGCTCTTGAATGAAGTATTGAATTCTTTGTAAGGTTGATTGCGCTGGTGTTTTCACATTTGATTTCTGTGCAAGATTCTTCAATTCCAAAATCTTTCAATTGTTGTTGCATCCATAATATTTGAGAACAGCAACTCTCAAGAGCTATGTATTCTACTTTAGCGGTTGAAAGAGCTATGGTACCCTGTTTTCTTGAGAACCAAGACACTAACCTGTTTCCTAATAGTTGACATGTACCTGTAGTGCTTTTCCTATCCACTTTGCAGCCAGCCAGGTCAGCATCAGAATATCCAATGAGAGTAAAGTCTTCTTCTTTGGAATACTAGAGACCTAGCTTAGATGTGGTTGCAACATATTTGATAATACGCTTCACAGCAGTCATGTGAGATTCTTTAGGATTAGATTGAAATACAGAACAAATACAAACACTAAATAGAATATCAGGTCTAGATGCAGTTCGGTAAAGAAGTGAACCAATTATGCTCCTATATATTTTTTGGTCTACACTCTTTCCTTCTTCATCTTTGTCTAGCTTTAATGAGCTTGACATAGGAGTTTCTGTCTTCTTGCAATTCTCCATTCCAAACTTCTTGATGAGGTCTTTTGCATACTTTTCTTGGTGGATAAAAGTTCATTCTTTTGATTGTTTGACTTGAAGTCCCAAAAAATAGTTCAATTCACCCATCATGCTCATTTCAAATTCATTCTGCATACATCTCGAAAAATTCTTGCAAAGATTTTCATTAGAAGAACCAAATATTATATCATCAACATAAATTTGAACAAGTATGAAATCCTTCCATTCTTTTTTGATAAATAAAGTAGTATCTACTTTACCTTTGGAAAAATCATTTTGAATTAAGAAATTACTTAACCTTTCGTACCAGGCTCGAGGTGCCTGTTTTAAACCATACAAAGCTTTCTTTAGCTTGAAGACAAGATTTGGTTTTCTTGGATCTTCAAAATTCTGGTGGTTGTTCTACATAGACTTCTTCTTGGATAATTCCATATAGAAATGCACTCTTCACGTCCATTTGGAATAACCTGAAATTTTTAAAGCAGGCAAAAGCAAGAAGTAATCTTATAGCTTCTAACCTTGCTACCGGAGTATAGGTTTCATCATAATTGATTCCTTCTTCTTGTGTGTAACCTTTTGCCACAAGTCTTGCTTTGTTCCTCACCACCTTTCCTTGTTGATCCAGCTTGTTCCTGAAAACCCATTTAATACCAATAATTGACTTACCTTTTGGCTTAGGAACGAGTTTCCAAACATTGTTGATTTTGAATTGTTTCAATTCTTCTTGCATAGCTTCAATCCAGCTTTCATCTTTCAATACATCTTCTACAGTCTTGGGTTCAATCTCAAAAACAAGTGCTAGAGCACTAGACTCTTCACGTCTTTTGGATCTAGTACGAACTCCATCATTAATGTTGCCAATGATGAGATCTGCAGGGTGACTGGATTTATGCTTCCAATTTGTAATTGGTTTGTCACTTTGATGAGACTCTGTTTCAATTGGAGCCATTGATTTGGTTTGCAGTTGAACATCTGAGATTTGTTTTTCTTCAAGGAAATTCATAGACTCTTGGCCAGATTCATAATCTTCAGGTTGAGTCTGATTTTGAACTAAGTCTTCGAATTTCACATTCATGGATTCTTCCACAGTCTGAGTCCTTTTGTTGAAAACTCTGAAGGCTTTACTTGACATTGAATAGCCAAGGAAAATTCCTTCATTTGATTTTTCTTCAAATTTACCAATTCGATCACTTGAATTCTTTAAGATAAAGCATCTGCAACCAAATACATGAAAATAAGAGACGATAGGTTTCTTACCTTTGAACAATTCATAGGGTGTTTTCTCTAAGATAGGTCTTAAAAAAATTCTGTTTATAATGTAGCATACAGTTGAAGTTGCTTCAACCCAAAATGAGGAGAAATATTACTTTCAATTAAAAGAGTTCTAGCCATTTCTTGCAAAGAACGATTTTTCCTCTCTACAATACCATTTTGTTGTGGAGTGTATGGAAATGAAAAATTATGCTGAATGCCAGAATCATCACAAAATTTAGCAAACTCTTGATTTTCAAATTCACCACCATGATCAGTTCGAATACTTGAAATTGTATATCCCTTCTCAATTTGAATTATCTTAGCAAACTTAATAAAATAAGATAAAGCTTTAGATTTATTTGAAAGAAAGAATACCCAAGTAAAACGAGAATAATCATCTACTATTAGCAAACAATATCTTTTACCTCCAATGCTTTGTGTTCTTGTTGGACCGAACAAATCCAGGTGTAACAGCTGCAAAACACGTTTAGTAGATACTTGATTTATTGATTTATAAGAATTTCTAACCTGTTTTCCAAGTACGCAAGGTGTGCACAATTCATGTTTTTGATACTTCAGGTTAGGAAGTCCTTGGACTAGCTTTTTGGATGAAACTTTTGCGATTTGCTTCAAGTTGACATATCCAAGCTTTCTATGCCAAAGAATGGCTTCGTCTTGAATCAATATCAAGCATTGAGAACTGTCGGACTTTATATCCAGCAAATAGATGTTTCCATGTCTTCTTCCTATAAAAGATTGTGAGAGATCTTTGCTTGTTCCAGAATAAGTATCTTCTTGAAAGTTGATCTTGTATCTAGTGTCGCACCGCTGACTGATATTCAGAAGTTTATAGTTCAACTATTCAACTAGAGAAACATTGTTGATTGTGAGGTTTCCTATCTCCACGGTTCCTCGACCAACAATTTTTCCTTCGTTATTGCTACCAAATGAAACATTTCCTCCTTTTACTTAAGAGAGTTTTGTGAAGTAAGTTGAATCTCCCGTCATGTGTTTTGAACAGCCACTATCCAAATACCACTTGATTTTCTTCTTGATAGTGACCTACATTTAAATGAAAAACTCAAGTTTTCTTTGGTATCCAAATTTTCTTGGGTCCATTATTGTTAGTACCATAAACAGTCTTTACCCAACTTTTCTTAACATGTTTCCAAACTTTGGGACAATCCTTCTCAAAATGTTCTAAGCTTTTACACTTTGAGCATTTAAGAAAATTTCTTCCAACAGGCTTTACAAAAACCTTTTGAAAATGATTCTTGTAAAAAGATTTTGTAGGTCAATTCTTGATTCTTTCTTTTACCTTCGGAAAATCAATCAAGGGAATGGTTTCATATGTCATTCCTAGACCAGATTTATTGAAATAGGGTCTTTGAGTTGAAAGAATTTTGTCCAATTTTTCAGATCCCATTGAAAATTTCTTTGTGACTTTCAAAAGATCTTCTTTCAAGTAGGCATTTTCTTTTGAAAGGACAATTTCATTTTCTTTTGAAACAGCAAGACATTTATCTAGGTTCTTAACTTTTTCAACCAAAGTTTTTTTTTGTTGTTTCAATTTGGAATTCTCCCTTTTTAGTTCAGAAATCCTTTTAAGAGAGACTTTAAGACTGAGATAAAGTTCATCAATGTAGTTCGACACTTTGGTAAGAATTTTTAAATTTCTAACCTTGACATCATTTGTTTGAGTCGAGTCTCGAGTCGAATCGAGTCCGAGTACGCCATAAGACAGATACTGGCATACTCTTCATCACTCTCTTCACATTCTGTGCCACTCCATGTTTTAGCTTTGAGTGCCTTCTTGAACCTTTATGGTTTATCTTTCTTTTTCTTTTTTTTTTTTTAATAAGGGACAGTTGGGTCTGATGTGTCCCTTTTTCTTGCATTTAAAGCAAACAACATCCTTGTTGGTATTGTCTTCTTCATTTGATTTCTTTTGAAATCTTTGATTGTTTTGTTTCTTTCCATTGAACATTCTTCCTTTTCTATTTAACTTTCTGAATTTTCTAATCAGAACATCATCCAAGTCTTCTTCTGAATCTGTAACATTAGAATCATCATTAGATTTTAAAGCAATTGACTTCTTACCTTTGGTGTCAAAGTCCTCATTGAATTGCTCGACTTCATATGATTGAAGTGTGCCGACCAACTCATCTATAGAAAGAGGCATGATCCTCTGTGTTTCTCTAATGGAAATCTTTACGTGATTCCAATCTTTGGAGAGTCCTTTCAACAGCTTATTGACTTTCATTGGTCCTGAGATTGGCTATCCTTGGTATGCTAAGCCATTTACAATTTCTGTAAACCGACTGAACATATCCGTGATGGATTCTCCTGGCTTCATTTTGAAGGCTTCATATTGTCCAAGAAGGATATTGGTCTTGGTTTCTTTAACTCGATCTGTTCCTTCATGAGTGACGTGCAATCTATCCCAAACTTCTTTAGTTGTTTCACAAGATGAAATTCTGTTATACTTAGTAAGAGATAAGGCGCAATATAGAGAATAGATAGCTTTTGCATCTAGGGCTTGTCTCTTTAAAATTTTGGCTTGTGACAGTCCCACTCCATCAGCTATTTCTTTCCCTGTGGTTGATACGGTTTTAGGAACAATTCCTTTCTCTACTACATCCCATTCCTGAGGATCTTTGAATCTTAGGAATGCCTTCATCTTGTTTTTCCATGCGTTGTATTCCTTTCCATTGAAATAAGGAGGTCTGGTGTTGCTTTGGCCTTCAATCAAACCTGGAGCCAAAATACTAGCCATAGATCTTTAGTTTTAGAAAGTATAAACACTTCCAATAAATAAGCAACCTGCTCTGATACCAATTGATAAAGGCTAGTGAATACACCTAGAGGGGGGGAGAATAGGTGTTCATGAAATTCTTTTTAAACCTTTAACCAAAATCCTTTGGCTTGAAAATAAAATCAGAAATTAATGAATCACGCAGCTATTAAAATAAATAGAGTATGGTAAGAGAATTTTGACACCGAAGTTTATAGTGGTTCGGCTTATTGTAAGCCTACGTCCACTCTCCACACTAGTAGCCAACTGGCTGTAATCACTATGTAGCAAATGAGAGCTTTACAGTTTACGATCTAGACTTCTTTTGTTGAAAGTCTATTCTACAGCTTCTCGCAATTTCACACTGTAAGTATCTCTCATTAGCACACAATTTGAGCTCAAGAGATTATGAGAATAATGAGTTTCAGAGGTTCGAACTTCGAATTTTTCTATCGGCTCACTCTATTTCGAACAACATCGACACACCTTAAATATCCCTTCGTGCCTCTATAGCCGTTAGCACTTTCCAAAAGTTCATCCAATTTACCCGTTGGAATGAATCAATTTAGGTGATCTTCACGTTGTCGAATATAAGTGGAAGATAGCTCGTCAATCCTGCTTGCCCATACAATCAGGATCTTGAGTTTCCAAAAGTGGATCCTTCCAAAACTTGCTTGATCTTCAACGGATCAAATCCAAAAAATCTTTCGAGCTTAGAATCACAGCCAGAAAGCTTTCACCGATAAATCAAGGAAGATAATATTCAAATCTTGATTTCCTTAAATGTAAGAATAAACTGTTAACAGCTTGGCAAAATTGCAAAACTGAGTCTGACTGACTTCAGACTTTGATAGGGTCTGAAGATCATTAGACTGTAACTTCTGGGTTTGGTAACCTTCAGACGGAAACGCTTGGGTCTTGAACTCTTCATACTTAAGCGACTGAGTCTTGGATTCTTCAGACTTAACTGACGAGAATGTTTTGTTAACTTCAAAACTTATAATGGATTTTTCTTCAACAATATCACTATATTAATTTTATACAATGATACTATGGACGCCTCATGCTACTATCAACTTGATGTCAAGATGAGAAGAATATAAAATTGGTTATGTCTAGTTAGACATTTTATCGCCCTCCTCTGCAATGCTTTTCTTATTTTTTGAAAAGTGACAGCTGTATATAACACTAATAATATTTTAAGAATATTTTAAATATCAGTTTATTAAAGAAAAAATGACATAAAGCCTAAAATGACGTAAAGCCTATCCCAAACTTCTTTAACTGTATCATAAGAAGAAATTATATTATATTCAGCAGAAGATAAGGCATAGTATAAAAAAATAAATAGTTTTAGCATCAAGAACCTATTTTTTGGTGATTTCTGCTTGATTGGAATCCTCAGCATCTTTATCTATCACTTCTTTTCCCTTGTTTGAAGTTGATGCTGCCTTTGGGTTGATTCCTCTTTCCATAACATTCCATTACAGTGGATCTCTGGATCTTAGGAACGCCTTCATTTTATTCTTCCACACATTGTACTCTTTTCCATCAAAGTAGGGTGGGTTGGTATTGCTATGTCATTCAATCAGCCCTAGTGCCAAGATACTAGTCATAGAATATATTTAGCTTAGAATTAAAAATACTTCAATAAGACAAGCACCGTAACTCTGATACCAATTGAAAATGCTAGTATTACTACCTAGAGGGAGGATGAATAGGTGTAAAAACAAATTAAGCAAATGAATGCAGAATAAGCTATTTCGCAAGCAAAGTCTGATTTAAAGTGACACTAGACTTCTGAAGTAAGTTCAAACTCAATTAAAGATGGCTCAGAAATTCGAGGAGTTGAGAAAAAGATTGCGATGAACAAACCAAAAGAGTTAAGGAAAGAAAAAATTGAACACAATATTTATGGTGATTCAGCTTAAATCAAGCTTACGTCTACTCTTCCACGCTAACAGCCTTCTGGCTGAAATTCACTAAGGTATCAATAGAAATACAATGATTTCAGTACAAACATTCAGTGGAGGATTTCTTTTTCTCTCACTAAGTCAATCTTTGTGTTTTTCTCTATTGAATACATTTTGTAAGCACTGTTGATGAAGAAGAAGTGGTTGTAAAGACCTCAAACTTTGAAATTTCAATTTTCACGCTCTACCCCAATTTGACTAAATGACCTCCTAAAATACTCCTTTATTTCTTTCTAATCGTTGGCATTCTCCAGAGGAATTTCTTCCGATCAATCCGTTGGATAGAATCGATAAAGGAAATATTGTAGCCATTTGAAGATTGAGATGAAAATCCGATAATTCTAGTCGCCCATACAATTACAATCTAGATTTTCATAAGTAGATGTTTCTCAAAAAGAAACTTGTCTTCAAAATTGATTTCATTAATTTGTGATTAATTCTATCAATAAGTGAGATTCTTTGCCAGAAAGCCAAATATTAAGGATAAATCTTGTATGTACAGAATCCTTATCGAAATATCAATAATCTTGAGTCTGATTATATCTTCATTTTGAACTTAGTTTCAGTTTAGATCTTATCAAAGTGGGAAAGACTTTTGGAGTAAAATAGACTTTGACAACATTCCACGATATAGCACAAAAGTCTGGTATCCTTCAAAATAAGAACAAAAATAGGAAAGTTTTGTCAACTTCAAAACCTGATAAGAGTTTTCTCAATAATTGTTTCGACGAGCAAAGAATGAATAAAAAGTCCATTGGTTCAAATCCCAAGCAAGTATTGCAAAGCCGAGTTGTTCCATCAAGTTGAGGAGGCTATCAAGGCAGTCAAGGCCGTGGAGGAGGCCAAAATAGAGAAGGAAAATTAAATTTCACTAGAAAATATAAAGCACGCGACAAATCAAAAGTCAAGTGTAAGTGCAATAAATTCGGATTTTACAAATCCAAATGCCAAGCAAATGTGACATATGAGCTAGCAAATGATGCACATGCCACCCATGTTGAGGAATATATGATGCTTGCATGTAAGAAGGATCACCTGAGCATTGTAGACACCAACATATAGTACCTGGATACTGGTTACGACAATCATATGTTTGACCGAAAGGAGTTATTCTCCCTATTGAATGAGATAAGTTGTGAAGTCGACTTAAGGAATAAATAAAAAATTCCACCAAGTCAAAAAATGTTACTAATGTTCTTATTACAAATGTTACTTTGTATGTGGACTTTTTTTGGAATTAATTATGTGTTGGGTAACTTTCTGAAAATGGCTACAAGATTCATGTTGAAAATGGAGTTTGCACCATTTAAAGTGTTGACGGTGATAGAGAGGTGCGGGTCGTGATTGATGAGGAGCTTAGCCATCTCGACCATTGATACAAGATGCCCCATGCTAGGGGATGGGATGAATATGTGCTCGTCATGGGTCATCTTGATGTAAGATGAGAATACTATAAAATTGGTGTCGCGACCAAATTTTTTGGTGAACCACCTAGGGTTTGGCTAATAGATTGTTAAGTTTAGACTTAACTCAGGCTCTCTCAAGCCCATACCAATTCGCAACTTTAAATTCTTAACATGCAATTAATTTTCAATCAAGAGTCGCCACTAATCTATTTTTTGGTGGGTCGATTAGAAATCCAAGTAAAGTAACGGGATGTTTACTTTACTCTTACAAACCAGAGATTGTAAGTTCGTGGACTTGATTACGCTAGATTTCTCTTACGCATTTTTGGTACCTTTTCTTTTATTTAAAAAAAAATGTTTTTGAATGCAGCTTGGATTGATCTTAAATCCATTTCCCTAATATGTGAGGCAATCATACGAGTGCGCAAACCACCAATTTAACACCCAAGAAAGCAAATAAAAAAAATAATGCAAGACTTACCTTATAGCGAAAGCATCTGCAATGTTAGATTAGAAATCACATTAACAATCCTAAATATGATTTCTAATTAACATGTAATTTTTTTTTTTGTTTTCACTTTATTTAATGAGAATCATCCAATGCATGCTACTAATCTAACATGGGAAGACATGACATGGCAATATAACCAAACTATATGGCATAATAAGATGCAGTCTATACTAAAAAATGAAATCAATTTATTCTAAGGCATTTTTTGGTATTTTCCCTGAAATTTGAAATTATAAAAATGCGAAAATTATCTACCTAAATTAAAATATCATCTAATTTGTATTAGGAATGAAGTTAAGTCAAATCTTAATTTAAACTAGGATGTTACCCTAACTTAGAAATCCCTAACTAAAATACAATCTATCTAAAAAAGTTATCTAAACTTATAATAAATTAAAAACTACTATCTAGAATTAAATTACATGCAATTTTACCCTAAAATGCAATGACATGTGAAGAATGCCCTAATTCTAGGTTTTCTTTTTCTTTTTCTTTTTATAAAATTTGAAATTAAAATTGGCAAATAATTAAACGTGCAATTTAAATTAATGAGAAGAAAATATGACATCCTAAATTAATGTTTTTGGTCTTTTTACTTAAGAAATTCAAAATAAATTTCTTATCCTAAACATGCAAAGTAACCCCAAAACAAGTGATATCCTAACATGCATATAATCTAACTCAAATATATATATATATATATATATATATATATATATTTGGGTTTTTCCTTTATGGGAGCAATCAAATAAAGGCAACACGGCACCAAATCAAGCAAGATATCATCCATGTCCATTTAATTTTGGGAAATAAATTGACGAATCGGATTTCGCGCATGAGATCGAATTGGCCAATTTTCAAATAAAATCACAAATCGTATCTCGAACATGAGATCGGATTGGCGATTTTTCCGTACGATTGCGGGTCGTATTTCGAGCGTGAAATTAGGAAGATTTCCCAATTTAAAATGCTACTTGAGATTACGAATAGCACTATATATCATGAACTTTGACTATGTGTATCGAAATATTTTAAATAAGAAAACGAAATATTCGGAAATTAAATTTTTACCTAATTTGAATATTGGCTTCCAAACTCGGATCCTCGCGACTCGGCGTGATGGTGCTAAGCCTGGTGGCTCGTGGTGGCGATTCGCTACAGATGGTGGGTAACTCGCAGCTGGTCGTGGCAAGTCGCGCACCGCCTGATGAGCTCACTGTTCCCAAGAAAATCGTCACAAGACTTGAGTTCTCGGATGATGGTGCACAGCTTGCTCGTGGTAATGCTTGGAGGAACACCAACGTGGAACTTGGTAGAGGACGCCTTATCTCCTCTCTTGCGAGCGGTGGTCAATAGTCATGGTGTCCTTTGATTCGGCCTCAACTGAGAACAAAATATTCCATCAGGTGTTGTTCCACGTGCCTCTCTTCTCTCCGCTGCTCAATGTTGACCAAAAGTCTACGAAGGTCTGCTGGAGCAATTATTGAACACTTGGACTTCTTGATGATTGCCGTGGGATTGGTAGCCCTTGTTGTCGGGAGGTAGGTGCGGCAATGGGTCAGCAGCTCATTGCCGTGGGGATCGGCAGTAATAAGCCCCGCTCGAGGTGCTTCGTGGAGCTTGTTGGACTTGCATTGCAGGAACTAATTCAAATATTGACTCTCCAAATTTAAAGTCGACAACAGATACGGGAATCGCAGTGGTGGATCACGGTGGATGATTGGCGATGAGTGAGTCACGGTGTGCTGGCAATGCTGTCCCGGTGGAGTTCGTGGCGAGCGCTTGCGGTGGATGACAGCGAGCTGTCATTGGCGCTGGGAGGACACTCGGGTGCCCTGCAAAAACAAAAAAAATCGGGCGTCGTGGAGGGGCTCCCGATAGCACTTTGGCTTTGGTGTTGTCTATACTTTCACTGGAGGATATGGACAAAGTCCAAAAGAAATACAAATCCACCGCTTGGACCTCGAGCTGATCAACAATTTGACTAGAGAATCTGCAGAAGAAACGAAAATTCTCCAAATTGCGGCGGGGTAGCCAGTGTGGGACAATCACCATCAAACCAAACCAATAGAAAGCTTCAAAAGCGCTCGTGGATTGTCGGAAACGCTGCAAGAAATAGAGACTGGCATGGCAACAACTGCGACGTGAAGTTGGACCAGCGAATAGCAAAAGCAGCAGCATCCGCAAGTGCTGAAACACCGTGGACAGCCAACAGGTCACGGTGGAATTCTTTTTTTCCCCTTCGTGAATCTCCCCTCTTTTGTCTCTTCGTGTCTACGTGGGCTTTGGAATTGTGGATTTGCCGGCCTCCAAGTGGTGATGGTCAGATCATGGAATAATCCATGTGACCATCCATGATCACGAGGAGTTGTAAAAATAATATAGTGGAGTACGTGATTTGCTCGAAGACAATAAAAAGGCAAAGGCGTGAATGTGATGAGGGGAGGAGAGAAATATTGTAAAAAATCTGAATTGACGCCGTGCTTCTCTCAATCTCTCAAGCTTTCTTCTCTTTATTCTGTCAAGAGCTCTCTTAGAATTGTGGCCATGTATTCAATGTGTGGCCTCTCTATGAAACCATACGCGTTTTTCTTTTTATAGTCTACGAATTAGGGTTTTAATTTTTCCAAATCGAAATCCACGAAGATTCTTTTTTCTAAACACAATATCACTTTTTATTTTCCACATCTCATGATTTTACTGCCTAAAGATAAGATTACAACCTGATTTTCTTAAATTCCAAAAATCTACCGTAATATCATTTCAATTCTCCATTTAGGTAATTTTTGTCATTAAAAGAAAACAGGCTCGGGTCAATTTATTTGCTTAATGGGCTTAATCTGGCCTGCCAAATTAAAGTTTAGAACCACTAATTCGAACTCATTGTCCACCGGTCTAATAAATAAATGCAAAAAAATGCAAATAAAAAATAAATGCACCTAAACCTACATGTTATGCAATTAATTTTTTCTTTAGGGATAAAATTAACCCCTAATTTTCTATGCAATAAATTACTAACCAGGTTGTCAAAATTTAGGTGTCAACAATTGGTTATAGACGAAGTGAATGAGGAAGCTCATTGCGGACGTTTCCTGGGCAGTGCTGTACTGAGGAAGGGGGATGAAGCGCACCTGGGCAGCGACGGACCCAGCGCGATCGGCTCAATCCGAAAGTCAATCTAAGAGACGAACGGGAAATTCATGACAACGACAGTGACAGAGAGCCGATCGTCGCAGCCGGCAGGGAGCTTGGCTGTCTCCGCCGTTGACATGAAGTAAGGTCTTTCGGTGGCATCAAGGTGACGTGCTCCATACATGAGGAAGAAAGGGACAAAGGGAATAGTTGCATCCGCACGCCAGTGCAACCAGACAGATTCAACGGTCCATGATGTACTGGTTAGGCGAATCTTTCGCACAAGAACTTTCGCACCATTCATGCACTCTGAGTCTAGGAGATGCAACAAAATCTCAACAAATCACAACGACCACGTATTTTAAAATGAATTATTGGAGCATGCACTGTTTAAAGTAAATTAAACTTCATACGAGCAGTCTTGTCAAACCTTGATTTCAGGATTTTAACTAGCAAATCTCTTATTTAATCATCGGATTGAGATTAGATAGGACTTTATATCAATGGTGTGTGCTAGATTTTCACGGTAAGCTCACTTTTATGAGTACAAATTGATCTAATACAATGAAAGTCACATTTTTTTTATTCAACGTGGATACACCTGAAATGCTAAAGTTTCCAACTACTGGAGTCATCTTAATCAAGGCATATTATTCAATATGTTCTCGATTAGACGACCCAGAGCCAAATAAGAAGAGCCACCCTCAGCCAATGCCTTCCTACTCTGCTCACTCACCTCTTTCACCTTCTTCCGCCTCTCACTGCCGATGTCCTCCATTAACTTCTTTATTCCGCCCTCTATTTCGTCCGCTGTCACGACAAAGTCGCTCTCCGTCCTGAAATCCCTCCTATAGTCTATCTTGATCTCCACCGCAAGGCCTAGCTCCACCACCAGCTCGAACGCATTAAATTGTTGCTCTGCATAGAGGGGCCACGCGGCCACCGCCACGCCAAACCAAATGCTCTCTAGGGTGGAGTTCCATCCGCAGTGCGAAATGAACCCCCCAATCGCTGGGTGGGCAAGGGCTGCAGCCTGTGGGGCCCACCCAATCACTTTCCCGACACTGGCCGTCCGGTCAAGGAACCCCTCCGGCAAGACCTCCACGGGGTCCGTGTAGTCACGTGGTAGATCATACTTGCCCTTCGGCGGCGGCTGTCGTAGGAACCATAGGAAGGGGTGCCCACTTTTCTCCAGCGCGTAGGCAATCTCCTTAACCTGGTCCTCGCGGAAGCTCCCTGCACTCCCGAAGCATAAGAAAACCACTGACGAAGGCGGTTGATCGTTGAGCCACTCCATGATATCGTCTTCTCGGCCGCCACCATCAGCCTTCGCTTTAGTCTCCCCCTTCAAATTCAATATGGGCCCTACGGGGTACACCATCGGCGCCCCGAGGGCCACCAAGGACCCCAGTGCATGTGGTTCGAGCTCGTCGAACGTGTTGATGATAATTCCCTTGATCGCTCTAATCCTCTTGGCGTGCTCCAGGAATGGTTGGACGTCCTCTTTAAACAGAACCACGGACGGTAAGACCTTGGCCGGCAACGGATGCGCTAAACTTGGGAAGTCCAGCTCAGCGACTGAGTCCTTGAATTCAGTTATGTCCACGTGTTGCTCGTCTTGGAGCCACTGGAGGTGCAGCATTAGCCCAAGGAACGCGGCGCTCGACGTGAAGTAGACATAGGACGGGACTCCAATTTCGTCTGCCAGCTCGATGATGGTGGTGCAGAACACATCGATCACGAATCCCGCAAGCCGCCAGGTTGAGGTGGCTGAGTCGGTGAGGTCGGCGACGGCCTGCTTGATGTGGGGCTTGTTGCTT
Organism: Eucalyptus erythrocorys; assembly: GCA_014182555.1. Lineage (NCBI taxonomy): Eukaryota > Viridiplantae > Streptophyta > Magnoliopsida > Myrtales > Myrtaceae > Eucalyptus > Eucalyptus erythrocorys. Next base: position 8,935,061 of record CM024597.1, on the reverse strand, counting down.
TTCATGAAGTCGGTGAAGAAACTGCCCGAGGAGATCTCGGTGTCTAAGTTCACATGCGGGAGGTGGATAAAGCGGATGCGGGCGGCAGTCATGGTGGTGGCAAGTGAGCTTGTGTAAGAGTCGACTTCGGAGTCGATCGGAAGCTTCATGATGAGGATGGTGATAGAGAGGCGGGGGTCGCGGTCGACAAGGAGCTTGGCCATCTCGACCATCGATATGAGATGGCCCGTGAAGGGGGCTGGGACGAGCACGAGCTCGGCATAGGCCATCGCGATGTAGCCGATTATCTCCCGGTTTCAAGCGAGTGCTTCGAAGGTTTCGCGGTTTGTTATCACTTGTGTTGGGATGTGACTTGTGAGGTGGGGAAGATTCCTGTTTAGATGCGTATTCTCGCTGCATCATTGTCGTTGTTTAATTTGCGCTGTTTGCTTTTGTTTATTCTAAGTCGTGAGGCATTTGTCGTTCTCTAGATGCATGGAACTCAAAAAGAAGAGAAAGCCGAGAGATGCTTGGGCAGCAAGAAGGGAAATGACGTCCTGGCTTTGCTGGTTGCGGTCAACTCGGGGTGCAGACAATAAACCCCTCCAGACAGAGCTGGCAAGATTCGATCCTCCGCGTGAATTTCCACTCCAACATCATCTAATGTATAAATTTCTCATCCGTCAAGGGTGACTCCGTTTGGTTTAGCAAATTGATTTGTCAAATGCCCTTTTTTTTACTTTTTGTTAGAATATGTCATGAGTTCGAATCTGTTGAACGAAGCCCGACAGGATAAAAATGTTCAGAGCCTGACCACGTGAATGTGGAAAGAAACAAAAAGAATCAGAAAAAAAGAAGAAGAAAAGTCCATGGACTTTGTTTCCCGTTCCCACTTGGCATGGCCTTTTTGAGCGATCCAAACTTTAAGATGCTTTCGGCGATCGGATGAATATACATATTCCCCAGGGTTTGTTAGGCATGTCTTATTGATTGAGGAACAAGACATGAATCTAAGCCATTTTTGATGTGTACCGCAAGTTTTCCAAGTGGCGAGACATTCCGACATACGATCAGGAGTTTGCCACTGGACGTTTTCAAGAATTGCATTCAGGCGACTGTGTTCAAGCCAAAAAAATTGGCTTGAAGATTTGTGGATTCCTTTATGAGAGAGATATTGTTTTCAGGAGAAAATGGACAAGACTAAACCTTATGTGAGTTATTTGATGTAGTTAGGGATGGAAAATATCGGGAGCATCTAAGTGACTCAACTGTGGTTGTAATTTTCGTTACATTCCTTGATCGGAACCCTTTGTTGTTCTCCCATGTGAAGTAGGTCTCCTCATCTAAATCATGTAAATTAAGTGAACGATTCTTTCTTTCTCTGGTCATTTGCTTATGCAGTCATTTCCTTTTCCAGCACTTATATTAGAGATTGTTGATTGTGGACATAAATTTCTTTAATGGGCGGTTGAATATGAGTTCCATTTATGTTTATATCATCTTAGAATATGCCGCATCACTATATTAATTTGATATAATGAAACTATGGACGCCTAATGCGACTCAATGTCAAGATGAGAAGAAATTGGTTATGTCTAGTCAGGCATTTTGTCGCCCTTCTCTGAATTTCTTTTCTTACCATTTGACAAATGACAGCTGTATATAACATTAATAGTATTTTAAGAATATTATAAATATCAGTTTATTAAAGGAAAAATTGACAAATTTTATCTAAATTTTGTCCCAATGTGTAATATAATCCTTGAACTTTTAATTTGTTTAATATGGATCATGAACTGTAATCTAATGTGTAATGTAAATTCTGAACTTTCTATTTGGTCAATATGGTCCTTGCACTTTTGGTTATGTTCAATTTAATCCCTCAATACATAGAAATGTCGAATTTTGTTCCTCCATTAATTTAAGTTCAGAGACAATGAACATTTTCATATAATTCAAAGACTTATGTTGAACACATACCACCCGCCGTGGTGGCTCTGCTTGATAGGCTTCCGACTTCCTTTCGCTGAGAGGTCTGGAGTTCGAAATCCCTGCGACGCAAGTTGCAAGGAGGCTAACGTGAGGCATTGGTGACTTACTCGGTGTCATGTGTGTGGTGGCTAGCACGTGTCACCCCCAGTGGTTTATCTCCGACTGCCGGCCGTGCAGGGTTCCCTGGGTCATCAAAAAAAATAAAAAAAAACATATATCAAAAGTTCAAGGACTATATTAAATATTGGCTAAAGTTTGGGGATCATATTGAACATATGAAAAATTCAAGGGCCACATTGTACATTGAGCCAAGGTTTAGGGACAATTTGTATCATTATCCCTTTACTAAACCACGCAATAAGTTATAGTTAATTATTAGAATGATTCAATCCTACCATATCTTAATTCATAATTTCTACCGGAAAGGTTTATATCAACATTAACTTTATCATCATTTACCAATTCCATTTTCCTCGTTTATTAGTCATTTGCTTGTATTTTTTCACGTATTTTAACCAAATAATAGTATGAAAGTTATATGATTATTGTAAGGAAAATTGTCCAAAGAGTCCAAAATTTATTGTACTTTTGTCAATTCATTCTTAAACCTTTAATTTGTGCCAATTGAGTCATAAGTTCATTCAATTTATTTTAAATGAAAATCACTGACATGATTGGTATTGCGAATAATTTTTAATAATATTTCGATATTTTATATTTCTTTTCTTCTATTTTCTTTCTTGACTTTTGTCTTTTTATTTTTTCTTTGTATTCCTCTTTTCTTATTTTCTTTTTCTTTTTCCATTTTTCCCTCCATCAGCCATTTGCCAACCTCGAGCAAGGGACATGCCTGAGCCTGGGCTGATGAGGGCCGTTCTCACAGGCCTTAGGCGGGGTGCCCTCACTAGCATTGGCGGCCCTTGCTCGAGGCTAGTGAGGACGGTGCTTGTCTGAGGCCAACGAAGGTCACCGAGCATTGATGAGGCCTAACAAGGGAAAAAGAAAAGAAGAAAAAAAAAATGAAACGAAGAGAAAAAAATTATTAAAGATAAATCGAAAAATATATTAAAATATAATTACAAAATTATCAACATTAGTGATTTCTAGCCAAAATTGGCTCAATGGATTCAATTAACATAATTAAAAGTTTTAGAACTTAATTGACAAAAATACAATAGGTTTATCAAAGCTAGAAACAGCATTTGCCAGTTTCGTTCAAGTGCAACTTTAAAAGTTGAATGGAAAAAATTCTAACAATTGGTCTATCCAAATCAAGGTTCTCTTCGAATCATAAGATTTGTGGAATCTAATAGAAAATGGCTACACCGAAGTGGCCAATGCTTAAGTAATTGAGACTTTAAGAAAGGAGAAGAAAGATTTTTCAATGGAGTCCTGGAAGAAAGATCGAAAAGCATTACATGCGATCTTTCAAGCTATGGAGGAAACAATATTTGAAAAAATATGGAGTGCTGAGACCACCAAAGAAGCATAAAATATTTTGCAAAAATTCTTCATAAGTGATGTTCTTGTCCGACGAGTGCAGTTTCAAACACTTCAAGGTAATTTTGAGTCTTTACACATAAATAACTCTGAATCAATCTCGACATATTATGATCGTGTGCAAACCATCATTAATCAATTAAGGGTGTTTAATGCAAGGTCCTTTCGTACAGCGAGGTCTTCTGTTCCTGGCTCCTTAACTGACGTATCAACCACGGTTGCCAAATAACCTTAGCAACCCACCTCTAACAAACAATAGGTTTATCAAAGCTAGAAACGGCATTTGCCAATTTTGTTCAAATGCAACTTTAAAAGTTGAATGGAAAAAATATTAAAAATTGGTCTATCCAAATCAAGGTTCCCTTCAAATCACAAGATTTGTGGAATTTAATAGAAAATGGCTACACCGAAGTGGCCAATGCTTAAGTAATTGAGGCTTTAGGAAAGGAAAAGAAAGATTCTTCGATGGAGTCCTGGAAGAAAGATTGAAAAGCATTACATGCGATTTTTCAAGCTATGGAGGAAAAAATATTTGAAAAAATATGGAGTGCAAAGACCACCAAAGAAGCATGGGATATTTCACAAAAATTTATCATAAGTGATGTTCTTGTCTAATGGGTGCAATTTCAAACACTTCGAGGTAATTTTGAGTCTTTACACATAAATAACTCTGAATCAATCTCGACATATTATGATCGTGTGCAAACCATCGTTAATCAATTAAGGGTGTTTAATGCAAGGTCCTTTCGTACGACGATGTCTTCCGTTCCTAGCTCCTTAACTAACGTATCAACCACGGTTGCCAAATAACCTTAGCAACCCACCTCTAACAAACGGGTTGCCTTAAGCGACGAGATTAAGGTAATCGAGGGTCCTCCTCAACTTCCAATGAACTTGAAACTTCCACCCACTAACAGGTTAAACTAAATTACCCTACGGCAACAATCCATTACAGCAAGATACTCCTTGAGCCAAGCAACAATCCAATACAGCTCGTTGCTTCTAGAGCCTATCCCATACAGCTTGTTACTCTAGCCAGTGGTCCTCCTTTCTCCGACCTCATTTCAATAAACCAAAGTTTTACAAGCTTAACCATACTTTCGCTGGGCCACTCTAATAAAGCTATCCCAGAAACACTGCCCCTCTTGTTCGGTGCATAGTCCAGTTCACTCCCGCCCCCTTCACCATCCTAGAAGCTTACCAAGAGCCACTCCTTGCTCAGGCTCTCTGGCCTCGACGATCACTCCCCGCTCTCATCGAACCAGGTCGTTATAGGCCCACCAGCTTTCACTTGGTTTGTCCTCGAGCTACACATCTACTAAAGGGTGTTGATTAGAGAGAGACTAACTCATAGATATATTCTCCACGTTGGCCTATCCCATGCTAAGCCTCACAGTGTTACCCTTTGATGCATAGGTCGGCACTATCCCAGGAGGTCATCCATTCTAGTAGTGCTCTAACCTAGGCTTGCTTATCCTTCAGGTTCAAAGGCACCAACTGGCTTTAGAGATGGTTAGAACTCCTTTGCCTTGTCCACCAGGTCCTCGATAAATCTCGGTGCATACTTGGACAGTTCGGCAAACTTCGCATCATATTGGTCCATGGACATCTGATTCTGATGTGATATTGGCTAGTGAATCCACCTAGAGGGGGGGTGAATAAGTGATCGCGGAATTCTCTTTCGAATCTTTAATCAAAGAACAATTTAATATAGCTAATGCATCACAATAGATAGATCATGCAATTATAAAATAAATGAGATAGAGTAAGAGAGAATTGACACGAGGTTTATAGTGGTTCGGCTTATTCCAAGCCTACGTCCACTCTCCCACACCGGCAGCCAAGTGGGCTGTAATCACTATGTAGCAAATTGAGATTTGTTACAGTTCACGAACTAGACTTCTTCAATAGACAGTCTCTCCTACAGCTTCCTACTGTTTTTGCACTATATCTCACTCTCTTTGATACATAGTATGAACATGAAAGATTTTAGAGATCAAGTGATTTTAGAGATTCTAACATCGAGATTTTTCTGCTCAGTCTCTCTCCTATTTCCGAGCAACACTGATCCACCTTAAATAGCTTCCGTGCCTCCATACCCGTTGGCACTTACCAAAAATTCATCCAATCAACCCGTTGGACTGAATCAATTTAAGTGATCTCCTTGTCGCCGAAAATGTAAGTAGATAACAACTCGTCAATCCTGTTCGCCCATACAATTAGGATCTTGAGTTCCCAAAATTAGATTCTTCCAAAAATAAGCTTCATCTTCGACGGATAAAATCCGAAGAATTAATCTTCCAAGCTCGCGATCACAGCCGGAGCTATTCCATGGTTAAGATTAGGAAATATAGAATCCAATATCTTACTTTCCTTAGCCATAAGAATAACCTGTAGCCAGCCTGTCAAAATCACAAACTGTCTTCAGACTTTGATTTGGGTCTTAAAGGTCTTCAGACTGAAACTGAGTCTTGATAATCTTCAGACGGAAAACCTTTATGACTTGAAATCTTCAAACTTAACTGACTAAGTCTTGGATTCTTCAGACCTTAATCTCGAGGCTGTTTTGCCAACTTCAAAACTCCAAGGGATTTTTCTTCAACAATCTCCCCATTTTTGATGGTGACAAAACCCTCAGCAGATTTGCCAATTTTAAGAACATGCAAGAAAAACTCATATATACTTTGAGGATTATTTCTGCAAAACAGAGTGTTAGTTCAATAACAATTATCCTCACAGGTATAATGATCCTGCAATGCAAATCCACAAGTCTAGATCCAAACATCAAGTCAGCATAAAGTCATATAAGTTCAAATAAACAACCCAACAAAAATCCAAAACGAAAACAGTCTAAGCAATCAAATCAAATAAACTTCAAATAAAAAAACTCCAAATAAAAACTTCTCAAAGCTTCAAATCAAAAATCTTCAAAAACTGCAATCAAACTGCAATCAAAACTGCAACTCTCCCCCTTTTTGTCCCATCAAAGAGGTAGAGTGAATGTATGAAGGTTTTGAAAAGATTTAGGGGCCTGTAGGGAAACGAACAAGGTGAAACTTGCTGAGCTCCTCGACTGTCTTCTCAAGTTTTGCAAGATTTTCCTTCACTGAAGCTAACTCTGCACTGGTCTGATTCGATTCCACTTGAGCTCTCAATGCATTGATCTAGTCTTGCATGTTCACTGAAGTACTCAGCAGCGCCTTTTTCAAATCCCTCAGGTTGAAGTCCATCTCAAAAACCTGCTTTTTCAGGTCCAACATGATATCCAACAACTGTGCAAAGGCTGCCGAATTTGCATTACTTCCACTTGGACCAGCAGATTGAGTTTGGAAACTAGGAGCTTCTTTCTCAGCCTTTTCCTTCTCGATAGGTGAGGATTCTTCATGTTCTGGGAAATGAGACGTATAAACCTCTTCAGGATCAGCACCCGACCTACTCACATCACTAAAGTGTAGTGGCGATATAGTCCCCTGTTCTGCAGTAACTCCCCCTATATTGATGCCAGTGGGTGGAGTAGAATATTCATCGCCAACATCCAAATCAGCACTTGGATGTTTCTCGGCCTCTTCCCCAGCAAATGATGGCTCTAATCCTGCAGCCATATCCTCCTACAATTTGCTTTCTTCCTCATCCTTCTTTCTTCTTTCTTCTTCTTCCCTTCTCAATTCTTCCTCTTCTTCTTTCCTTCTTTCTTCTTCTTCTTCAGCTTTCCTCTGTCTCTCTTCTTCTTCTCTCTCGTTCCTCTCTTCTTCTCTCCTCCTCTTCGCTTTTCTTTTCCTTTCTTCCTCTCTTCTCTTCCTTTCCTCTTCTCTCTTCCTCTCGTTTCTCGCTTCCCTCTCTTTTGCTTCTTTCCTTGCTCTCTCTCCAGCCCCTCTGTTCTCAAACTAACAGGGCTCCTCAATCTTGAGAGAGCGGACAGAGTCATGGCATCATCTTCATCCTCTTCATCTTGTAGGACGATTTTTCTTCGTTTTTTCTCGGCCATGGGCTCTTTGCCCTTTCTTTTTGATGAAGTAGTAGGGATCTCCTTCACAGCTGTCTCCTCCCTCAGCCTTTCCAGTGCAAGGTTCAGCTCTGGAAGCTTCATCTTCATCACCATCTTCTGCCCAATGAGCATCAGACTTAATTTGGTCAGGCATAAAGGTGCAGGAATTTCTATACCGAAGTGCCTGAACAATTTGGTGATGATTGATGAATAAGGCAATAGACCCTTATCCTTAACCACTATCATGTACATGTGGAAAAGTATAACGTGTGAGAGACAAAAGGGTCTGCCTTTGTTGATGGCGAACATCAGCTTGGCTTCTGTTTGGGAGACGTCGGTCTTCGAAGTCGTCTTTGGCCGGATGCAGTTGATGACTATTTTATGCAACAACACATTTGTGGCATTCATCCTAGAGTAGGATATCTTGCCTTCAACAGTCCTGTCTCGTACAATCTCCAAAGTTGCATAGGCTGTAGAAACTTTGATTGGTTTGAAACTCCTCCTTTCTACACCAATAATGTCAGCCAACAAGTCAACATCAACTATAAAGTCCTTGTCCATAAAAGAAAAGGACAACCGATTTGCATCCAAAAAAGACAAGTTCGAGTAAAAGTAAGCCGTGAGTTCAGAGTGGGCCTCTGTCATATCCGTGTAGAAATTCTCCAATTGTAGCCTAGCAAACTTCCCTCTTAAATTAATCTTTAATGAATCTAGGAAGTCAAAATCCACACTTCTCGGATTGACCACACCCCTCTTTAACAGCTTCACATAAACTCGTTCATGTTCCTTCGACCGAAACAGACTTTCCGAAGGACAAACAATATTAGTAGCCACACCAAATCGCGGCTCAAATTGAGAGAAAAGCCTCTCATCATCATCTAGGGTCTCAGCAGGAGTATTCTCAAGTGGATTACTCAAAATATTCTCCAGTGCCTTTTGTGCTGTTCCTTTCACAACAACATTCAACCTCTCCATCTCCATCAAAAACAAATACTCGCTTTTAAACCCTCTCTCCTTCAAATATTCCTCAATCGTCTTTAGGCTTACCTTTCCATCCTTAAGCCTTTTGTAAAGATCATAAGCAACATTCGGTTTGAGTGTTCTTGCCGGTTCTGCTTCTATAATCTCTTCCTCAAGGTGCTGGCTTTTGACTTCTTGTTGAGGAGAATCTTCTTCCGTGAGGTCCACCCTTATAGGACCCTCTGGTTGTCTCTGTGGCCTCCTGCTGGCGATTCTAGAAGACTTGCGAGACGACATACTTGGAGAGCAAGCAAAGATTCAACTTGTTCGCGAAGAAAAATGGAATCTTTGTGACGAGAAAGGGATGAAACAAGAACGGCAAATGGGACCTTTTTAGGGTTTTGAAAGCGAAAGAGTATGAGGATGGATCGTAAAAGAGTAGTTGTGAGTGAAAAGTAACGATTTGAGAGTATAAATAGTGAGAGAATAACACGGGAATATGAATCGTCGCCAAAAAGTAAAGAGAAAAACTGCTAAAAATAAACCGTAATTCCGAAAAAGAAAACTGCCTTTTTGAAAATATAAACTGCCATAATTGCGTCTCAGAACAATGAGTAAGAAGAGATTTCGAAAATTCAAAAAAAAAATAATTACCAAAAATAAAATAAAATAGAGAATACGAGGAAATTAAAATACGTAAAAAGACTAAAAATACGAGTCGATAGTTGTTCGGACTTTACCTCGAGTTTGAACTCTTTTCGGACTTTACCTTGAGTCCGAGTGCCATCGGACTTTACGTTGAGTTCGAAACATCTTCGAGACCTTGCATTGAGTCCGAACCGCCGGACCTAGCGTTGAGTCGAACCTTTCAAGACTTTAATTTTGATTTTGAACCTCTTCAAATCTTACAATATTCGAGTCTTGAGCGAATTGATTCGAAATGAGTCTTTTCCGGGGGCTTTGTAAATATATCTCGCTAATTGATTTTTGAGTCTACATGCTGAATCACAACATCTCCACTTTGAACATGATCTCGAATGAAATGATGCTTGATTTCAATATGCTTTGCTCTTGAGTGAAGTATTGGATTCTTTGTGAGGTTAATTGCACTTGTGTTGTCACATTTGATTTCTATACTTGTTTCCTGAACTTCAAAATCTCTCAATTGTTGTTGCATCCATAGGATTTGAGAGCAGCAACTTCCAAGAGCTATGTACTTTGCTTCAGCGGTTGAAAGAGCCACGGTACCCTGTTTTCTTGAGAACCAAGACACCATTCTGTTTCCCAATAGTTGACATGTACCGTAGTGCTTTTTCTATCCACTCTACAACAAAGCAAGGTCAAAGCATCGAATATCCAAGGAGAGTAAAATCTCCTTGTTTGGAATACCACGAGACCTAGCTTAGATGTGGTTGCAACATATTTAATAATGCGCTTAGCATTTGTCATATGAGATTCTTTAGGATCGATTGAAATCTAGCACATATGCAAATACTAAACAAAATATCAGGTCTAGAAGCTGTAAAGTAAAAAGTGACCCGATTATACTCCCGTATAGTTTTTGGTCTACACTCTTTCCTTGTTCGTCTTTATCCAGCTTTGATGAGCTTGACATAGGAGTTTCTGTTTTCTTGCAATTCACCATTCCAAACTTCTTGATAAGGTCTTTTGCATACTTCTCTTGATGGATAAAAGTTCCTTCACTTGATTGGTTGACTTGAAGTCCCAAAAAGAAGTTTAGTTCTCCCATCATGCTCATCTCAAATTCATTCTGCAAAAACTTTGAAAAATTCTTGCAAAGCTTTTCATTAGAAGAACGAAAAATTATATCATCAACATAAATTTGAACAACTATGAAATCCTTGCCTTCTCTTTTTATAAACAAAGTAGTATCTACTTTACCTTTAGAGAAGCCATTTTGAATTAAGAAGTTGCTTAACCTTTCATACCATGCTCGAGGTGCCTGTTTTAATCCATATAAAGCTTTTTTCAATTTGAAAACATGGTTTGGACTTCTAGGATCTTCAAATCCTGGTGGTTGTTCCACATAGACTTCTTCTTGGATAATTCCATTTAGGAATGCACTTTTCACGTCCATTTGGAATAACTTGAAATTCTTATAACAAGCGAAAGCAAGAAGTAATCTTATAGCTTCTAACCTTGCCACCGGAGCATAGGTTTCATCATAGTCGACGCCTTTTTCTTGTGTGTAACCTTTTGCTACAAGTCTTGCTTTGTTCCTTGCCACTTTTCCTTGTTGATCAAGCTTGTTCCTGAAAACCCATTTGGTAGCAAAGATTGATTTACCTTTTGGTTTAGGAACTAACTCCCAAACATTGTTGATTTTGAATTGATTTAGTTCCTCTTGCATTGCTTCAATCCAGCTTTCATCTTTCAATGCATCTTTTATATTCTTAGGTTCGATCTCAGAAATGAGTGCAAGAGCACTAGATTCTTCACGCCTTTTCGATCTTGTACGAACTCCTTCATTAATATTGCCAATAATGAGATCTACCGGGTGACTTGATTTCTGCTTCCAATTTGTAATTGGTTTGTCAGTTTGATGCAGCTCTTCTTCAGTTGAAACTTCGAATTGGTTTGTGGCGAGTGTCCGAGGCTTGATTTTCTTCAAGAGAATTTGTGGACACTTGGCCAGACTCAAAATCTTCAGGTTGAGTCCGATTCTGTACTGAGTCTTCAAACTTCATATTCATGGATTCTTCCACAGTTTCAGTTCGTTTGTTGAAGACTCTGAAAGCTTTGCTTGTCATAGAATAGCCAAGGAAGATTCCTTCATCTGATTTTTCTTCAAACTTACCAATTCGATCACTTGAATTCTTTAGGATAAAATATTTACAACCAAATACATGAAAATATGAAACAATTGGTTTCTTACCTTTGAGTAGTTCATAGGGTGTCTTTTCTAATATAGGTCTTAGAAAGATTCTATTTATGATATAGCTAGCAATAGAAGTAGCTTCAGCCCAAAAATGAGGTGAAATATTACTTTCGATTAAAAGAGTTCTTGCCATTTTTTGCAAAGAACGACTTTTCCTTTCTACAACTCCAATTTGTTGTGGAGTGTATGGAGATGAAAAATTATGTTGAATACCATAATCATCACACTATTTAGCAAAATCAAGATTTTCAAATTCTCCACCATGGTCAGTTCTAATACTTGAAATCGCATAACCTTTTTCAATTTGGATTTTCTTTGCAAACTCCAATACTTTGAATTCTTGTTGGCCCGAATAGATCCATGTGTAATAGCTGCAAAACACGATTAGTGGATACTTGATTTATAGACTTATAGGAATTTCTAACCTGTTTTTCAAGTACACAAGGAGTGCATAATTCATGCTTTTGATACTTGAGGTTAGGAAGTCCTCGAACAAGCTTTTTCGATGAAACTTTTGCAATTTGCTTCAAATTGACATGTCCAAGCTTCCTATGCCAAAGGTTGGCTTCATCTTGAATTGATATCAAGCATTGTGGACTGTCAGACTTTACATCCAGCATATAAATGTTTCCATGTCTTCTTCGGTAAAAGATTGTGAGAGATCTTTGCTTGTTCCAGAACACGTGTCTTCTTAAAAGTTGATTTTGTATTCAGTATCACATAATTGACTAATACTCAATAGATTATAGTTTAATCCTTCAACAAGAGAGACATTGTTGATTGTGAGGTTTCCAATCTTCACAGTTCCTTGACCAACAATTCTTCCTTTGTTGTTGCCACCAAAAGAAACATTTCCTCCTTTTACATGAGAAAGTTTTGTAAAACAATTTGAGTCTCCCGTCATGTGTCTTGAACATCCACTATCCAAATACCATTTGATTTTCTTCTTGAAAGTGACCTGCATTTAAAAGAAAGACTCAAGTCTTCTTTGGTACCCAAACCTTCTTGGGTCCATCATTGTTAGTAGCATAAACAGTCTTTTTTTGCTCTTCTTAACAGGTCTCCAAACTTTGGGACATTCTTTTTCAAAATGTTCTACACTTTTGCATTTTGAACATGTAAGAGCATTTCTACCAACAAGCTTTACAAAAACCTTTTGGAAATGATTTTTATAAAAAGTTTTTATTGGCCTATTCCTAATTCTTTCCTTTACCTTTGGGAAATCAATCAAGGGAACGGTTTCATGTGTCATTCCTAGACCAGATTTATTAAAGTAAGGTCTTTGAATAGAAAGAATTTTATCCAACTTTTCAGAACCCATTGAAAATTTCTTTGAGACTTTCAATAAATCTTCTTTCAAGCAAGCATTTATTTTTGAAAGTTCATTTTCATTTTCTTTCGAAACAGCAAGAGACTTGTCTAGACTTTCAACTTTCTCAATTAAAATCTTTTCTTGTTGTTTCAGTTTGTAATTCTTCCTTTTTAGTTCAGAAATCCTTTTAAGAGAGCCTTTAAGGCGAGACAAAGTTCATCAATGTATTTTGATACTTTTGTAGGAATTTTTAAATTTCTAACCTTGATACCGCTGTTTGAGTCTGAGTCTGAATTTGAGTCTGAGTCTGAGTCTAAATCTGAGTTTGAGTCTGAGTCTGAGTCTGCCATAAGACATATGTTTGCATACTCTTCATCACTATCCTCACATTCAGTGTCACTCCATGTTTCAGCTTTGAGTGCTTTCTTCAACTTTTCAGGTTTCCCTTTCTTTTTCTTCAATAAGGGACAGTTGGGTCTAATGTGTCCCGTCTTCTTGCATTCAAAGTACACAACTTCTTTGCTAGTATCTTCTTCTTCATTTGATCTCTTTTGAAATCTTTTATTGTTTTGTTTCTTTCCATTGAACCTTTTTCCTTCTCTATTTAACCTTCTGAATTTTCTAATCAGAAATGCCAATTCTTCATCATCCAAGTCTTCTTCTGAATCTGTAACATCAGAATCATCAGTAGATTTTAAAGCAATTGACTTCTTACCTTTTGTGTCAAATTCCTCATTGAATTGCTTGACTTCATAAGATTAAAGTGTGCCGACCAATTCATCTACTGAAAGAGGCATGATCCTTTGTGTTTCTCTTATAGATGTCTTGACGTAATTCCAATCTTTGGAGAGTCCTCTTAACAGTTTATTGACCTTCATAGGTCCCGAGATTGGCTGTCCTTGGTATGCCAAGCCGTTTACAATTTACGTAAATCGACCTGAACATATCCGTGATGGATTCTCCTAGCTTCATTTTGAAGGCTTCATATTGTCCAAGAAGGATGTTGATCTTGGTTTTTTTGACTCGATCTGTTCCTTCATAGGTGACATGCAATCTATCCCAGACTTCTTTGGCTGTTTCACAAGATGAAATTCTATTATATTCAGTAGGAGATAATGCACAATATAGAGAGTAGATAGCCTTTGCATCAAGGGCTTGTCTCTTTGAGATATTGGTGTGCGTCGCTCCCACTCCATCAGGTAATTCTTTCCCTGTGATAGATACAGCTTTAGGAGCAATTCCATTCTCCACTACATCCCATTCCATAGGATCTTTGGATCTTAGGAATGCCTTCATCTTGTTTTTCCATACGTTGTACTCTTTTCCATTGAAGTAGAGTGGTCTAGTATTGCTTTGCCCTTCAATTAAACCTGGAGCCAAAACACTAGCCATAGATCTTTTGCTTTAGAAATAATAAACACTTCCAATAAATAAGCAACCGAGCTCCGATACCAATTGATATTGGCTAGTGAATCCACCTAGAGGGGGGGTGAATAAGTGATCGCGGAATTCTCTTTCGAATCTTTAATCAAAGAACAATTTAATATAGCTAATGCATCACAATAGATAGATCATGCAATTATAAAATAAATGAGATAGAGTAAGAGAGAATTGACACGAGGTTTATAGTGGTTCGGCTTATTCCAAGCCTACGTCCACTCTCCATGCTGGCAGCAAAGTGCCTGTAATCACTATGTAGCAAATTAAGAGTTGTTACAATTCACGAACTAGACTTCTTCAATAGACAGTCTCTCCTACAGCTTCCTGCTGTTTTTGCACTATATCTCACTCTCTTTGATACACAGTATGAACATGAAAGATTTTAGAGATCAAGTGATTTCGGAGATTCTAACATCGAGATTTTTCTGCTCGTCTCTCTCCTATTTCCGAGCAACACCGATCCACCTTAAATAGCTTCCGTGCCTCCATACCCGTTGGCACTTACCAAAAATTCATCCAATCAACCCGTTGGACTGAATCAATTTAAGTGATCTCCTTGTCGCCGAAAATGTAAGTAGACAACAGCTCGTCAATCCTGTTCGCCCATACAATCAGGATCTTGAGTTCCCAAAATTAGATTCTTCCAAAAATAAGCTTCATCTTCGACGGATAAAATCCGAAGAATAAATCTTCCAAGCTCGTGATGACAGCCAGAGATATTCCATGGTTAAGATTAGGAAATATAGAATCCAATATCTTACTTTCCTTAGCCATAAGAATAACTTGTAGCCAGCCTGTCAAAATCACAAACTATCTTCAGACTTTGATTTGGGTCTTAAAGGTCTTTAGACTGAAACTGAGTCTTGATAATCTTCAGACGGAAAAACTTCAGACCGAACTTTGGGTCTTGACTGTCTTCAGACGGAAAACCTTTGTGACTTGAAATCTTCAGACTTAACTGACTGAATCTTGGATTCTTCAGACCTTAATCTCGAGGTTGTTTTGTCAACTTCAAAACAACTTCAAAACTCCAAGGGATTTTTCTTCAACATGATGAAGACGTTGGCACTCGACCATTTTCTGCCCTCTAGAGTCTCTAGTGCTTGTACGATCCCATCCAACCTAGGATTGCCCAGTGCTTCTCTTACTACACCAGCCTAAGGCAATACTCTTCCCTCAGTACTAGCCTAAGCTGACGCTCTCCCTCTAGTACTTGCTCGTCTCGATGCCCTTCCCCTAGCACTTGTCAAAGCTACTACGGCCCGTCTCCGATGGGCTCTAAGCTCAAGATCACTCATATTGCATGATCTTTATAGAAGCATGCCTTCCAATTCCCACACGTTATTAGAAATCTGAGCGACCCACACAAAACAATCAATCAATCACAAGCATCAACATAAGGAAAATGTCTTTCCTAGCTAACTATCCCATAACCCATCGCATTTTATCACTCCAAACACTGACTAGCTTTAATACCACTTCGGGTGGGGATGTCACGCCCCAGACCCCGGGCATGCACACATCACTTGGCGGTTAATGAAAAATGTGACGTCCTAGGATGCATCGCCGACCTATTCTTTTTAGCTTTCAATTAAGCACATGCAGAAGCGAAATAAATAAACCCCGGCCAGCAAACAAACAATCGGGATAGTAAAACACAGTAACCAATGCCGAAAACAACGTATTCATTTTTTTTCAACTATTACCCCTAGGAAGTTTAACAGTTATAAGCCTTTCCATGGTCACTTCCCATCGACTCTCTCAAAAACCTCTAAGGGTTAGGGTTCAACCTACTTCACTAGCGACAGGGCTAGCCAAAAGGTGTTGCATCTCGTGCCTACCATATCCGCGCTCAACAAATCTCCATGCTACAACCTTGAAAAATGTTAATCACGACGGGGTGAGATAAAATCTGAGCAAGTCAACAACATAAACCTCGATTAGGACACAAATTTGCCTTGAATGCGGTCCTAAACATGCACCATACAAAACTTACCTCACCTCGGCACGTCCCTGCACATCAATGCATCACATATGCATTTATAAATATCACAAGCGCGAGTAATAAACGGAACACATCATTATCATATTTTAAACAATCACATGGGTCCCGATTATAAGACAAAACTGTTATGACACATCTCATACCAGGCCACACAATTTTGCACCATAATCAGGCGCAGCTATCACAACTATTCAAGCGTGTTCTAGTTGTTATGACCCATCGGTCACGGCTAACTCAACAGTTAGCGGTCATCCGGCATAACCAGGCATCGTCCCGCTCTGTCGGGCATGACATCGTCTAGAACCCCTACCTAGACGACATTCCACACAGGAGCTTCGTTTCGAAATCCATCCGTGAATGGCAACATCTAGCATCCTCTGCCTAGACGGCATTCCACACAAGAGCATCATCTCGAGTAATCATACGCATAAGGATGGGTTCACTCAGTGACCACACGATCCCATACTTGGCCAAGAGCACCATGCTTTGCGTTCAAATATCTCGTTTTCAAATAATGAACTTGGCCACTTTTCTTGTATTAAAAATCTCAATAAGAATAATCGTGTGTGGTCACGTAATTAAAAGTGAACCATCAAACCTGGTATGCTCCTGTTTTGAAATTCCACGGTTTTATATAGTACATAAGAATTGGCGTCCAAAACCCACACTTGGCATTTTTCCATTTAAAAGCCTATAATACCGAGTTTTCTACTAAAATCCAAATCACACATAATGTCATCGCATAGCCCAGAACACCAATATCCCTTTTTCAAAATCACACATATATGCCATCAAATTACTGTTCTCTTCTTCTTTTTTCCTTTAAAGCTTTCGGAAATAAATTTGTACGAGGTCACAAATTTGAAATCCACCCGTCAAACTTTGCACACATCTAATTTGAAACCTCACGGTTCTATTGAGCACATAAAACTTGGCATCTAAACCCAACACCATATTTCTTTTCAATTCTTTCTCCAACCACCCTTTTTGAAAACAATCTTTAGTAACCCCCTTTTCTTTTTGTTCAAAATTTTTAGAAATAAATTCGTAGGTGCTCAAAATTAATTCGTCAAATTTTGCATGCACCTAGTTTAAAACCTCATTGTTTTGTTGAGCAAATAAGTTTTGGTTTCCAAACCCGACACCTCATTGTTTTTCAATTTAAAAGCCTATAAGGCCACTTTTTTTTGCAATTATAATAGACAACCAACATAGAGCAATCAATCTCATCATGTCATGCATAAGTTCTTAGCATTCCAAAAATCACTTAGATCACAAAACGTACGTTTTCGAGCAAGCGAGACACCAAGAACAACTACAAGGCTATAACTAGCCCTAATCGGAAGAAACTGGGTCCACTCGCGCGTCTCCAAGTTTAATTCCAAAAACACAACCAAATGAGTTCGGAAAATTCTCAAATTTGAATATTTTACAAAAGACACTTAAACAAACACTTTTCATGAAGATACATTGATCCAGATCTTCCTATAATAAGAGTAGTAATTCACTCAAGTCATTACCAAAATTGTGTCCATGTCCATAAATTATGTTTTCCAAAACCAACTTGGTTCGAGGACCAAACTTGTCCGTTTGCTCTGAAATTTGACTATGTTAAACTTCAAAATGTGATGAAAAACTTTTGTGAAGGAAATCTTCCGAAAATCGAAACTTAAGAGTTGATAAAAATCCTTTAAACACCAAAAGGTCATTGGTTCCAGCACAAATCGAGATTTTGCTTTGAATACAACGAGGCTGAAATCTACTTCTTAATCCATAAAATCTTGAGTAAAATATATGTCATAAATGAAGATGTTTAGAACATTTTTCAAGAATGAAGTAGCCTCAAAATCATAGCATATTTTAATCCACAAAAATAGCAAATGGTGAGGGTCCAGTAATATATTTAAGGAGAAATCCACTAGATTTAGCTAAACCCACTTAATTAACACTAATCCTTCTTAGCACTAATCTAACCATGATTAGCACTAATCTAAAAAAGCTAATTAACACTAAGCTATCCAAGATAATTAACACTAATCTATTTACCCTAATTAATACTAACCGGACCCCCTAAGCGCAATTAACAACCTAATGAAATATAGCTAACTCACCAGATTAGGACGGCGGTGGAGGTCCAACGACGACAGCAATGCAATGGTAGCAAGAACCCGAGACTACCTTGTCTTGCATGGAGGTCCAACGACGGCGAATTTGGCCCTACGAACTCTTGGCCAAACGGGGGAGGCTCGGCTCGGCTTGGAGCTGGTGTGTGGCCGCGGGTGGTAATGGATGCGACTGGACGGGCTGCTGGTGCTGATGTGGACGGAGCGGTGGCTGTTCGGTGGGTTGAGGTCCTTGGACGTGATGGTGATGTTGCTGGGCTTTGATGCTGTTAGTTGGCTTGTGGTGGTAGCTCACGATGATGAAGCCATTACAAAAATGAAAGGAAATGGGGGAACAGAAGGAATGAGGCGTGATGGAGCCGGAAGCAAGGAAGTTGGACGGTGGGGCAGCAAATAAAAGGGGAAATGCAGAAGTTGAAGTGCAGAGGAGAATGGGGAAATGGAATGAAGAAGATGAGGGGAAAAAGGAACGTGGGCAGGAAGGAGAGGTGCGGCTACAAGGGGTGAACGCATGAGGGAGAGGGAGAGACTTGGCCAATGGTAAGCCTCGCAAAAATATCCACCCCATCATGAGTTGTGCCTCCAAATTCTTCGGACCACATTAGTCAATTGACCAACCAATGGCTATTTTCCTCTATTTCTTCACAAAACAAACCATTTTGAGGGCCAAATAATCCAATTTCCCTCTTAATCCGAATTTCCATTTTATTTCGGATTTGTTTTTTTTTTTTTTTTGGTAAAGACTTATTTCGGATTTGTTTGAAATTGATATTTTCCGTAAAATTTTGGACTCGACGAAAATCTCCCGAAAGATGAGACGATGTTCTAAAAATGAATCGTGACACATTCGAACGTCTGATTGCCAAAATTGAATTCAATTTCGTGGTTAAAATCGACCGAACAAGATTTTAGTATGACCTAACCTATCGGGTAACTTTTAGAGATTTTAACATGTTCGACCCATGGTTGATAATTCACGTTCATACATCTCTGGCTCGTAGATAACTCTCGGTTGTCATAAAAATCGCAAGATTTCAATTACGTGTCCCAAGCGCACTATCAATAGAAAATCGGGTTATAGCCGTTCAAAATGAATATTACAATCGTGCGGAACCACCCGCAACTCGATTACATGATTCCATCGAATCAAGCTATATCTATTCGCTTATCGATTTATAACGGTGTCATATTGATCCTTGCCGATCATTATGGTCGAGCAGTTGATTTCTGATCGAATTCTCTAGTCTACCACGTTTACATCCCTTATGGCCTCACCTAATAAATTATGTAACTCGTGAGGGGCCCGCACAAAGTAAAATGACCATAGGCACATCAACAAAACAACTATTTCACATACCCGAATTGGGGTTGAATTTTAGAGAGGAGACAATTTTCAGTTGAGGGTAACGCAGATATCGAAACTTTTTATTTTTTTTAGATCAGAAGAAAAATATTGATTGAGTGATTTTCAGACACTTTAAGAAGGAAAATTATTCAAGAATAGTAATTAAGGCTGTAGTATGTAGATGACAAACAGTGCAATAAGACAAAGAACAAAACAAATAATGGCATCCACGCACGCTAGTACATTAAAATAAGTATTGTGATTGATTACGTTCAATGCATTGCTGGTAAATTAAGTCTAAATTAATTTTTTTATATTTGAGACGTATTGTCCTGGTAAATATGTAATTGACATTCTAAACCATTCAAAGTGGACACGTTTTCAAAATAAATCATTAGAGCATAATATGCAAGAGTAAATAAAATTTTATACGAGCGGGGCTTATTCCCTTTTGATTTGTTGGCAAATAAAAAAATATATTTCATATTGCATGCTAGAAGATTCCCTTCATGTAACGGCAGATTTATCAGAATTTTCCATTGTAAGTCGACTTTAACGAGGACAGATTGATTTAGTACAGCCAAAGCAACTTCTTTTATTCAACAGGCAAAGACCAGAACTGCTAAACTATTGCGGTCCCCTAAATTAAGGCATATTATTCAAGATGTCCTCAATCAAACAACCCAAAGACAAGTAAGAAGAGCCACCCTCAGTCAATGCCATTCTACTCTTCTCACTCGTCTCATTCACCTTCTTCCTCCTCTCACTGTCGACCTCCTCCATTAACTTCTTTATTGCACCCTCTATTACGTCTGCTGTCACCACGAAATCACTCTCCATCCGGGGATCCCTCCGATAGTCCATCTTGATCTCCACTGCAAGGCCCAGCTCCACCACCAATTCGAATGCATTAAATTGTTGCTCCCCATAGAGGGGCAACGTGGCCATCGCCACACCAAACCATATACTTTCTAGGGTGGAGTTCCATCCACAGTGCGACACGAACCCCCCAATTGCTGGATGGGCCAAGACAGCAACTTGTGGAGCCCATCCAATCACTTTCCCGATAGTGGCCGTCCGGTCCAAGAACCCCTCGGGCAAGACCTCAGTAGGGTCCACTAAGTCACATGGGAACCAAACCTTGCCCTTTGGAGGTGGCCGTCGTAGGGACCATAGAAAGCGATGCCCACTTCTCTCCAACGCGCAGGCCATCTCCTTCACCTGCTCCTCGCCTAAGCTCCCCATGCTCCCAAAGCACAGGAAAACCACCGATGAAGGCGGTTGCTCGTCGAGCCACTGCATGATGTCATTGCCTTGGTGGCCACCGCAGGCCTTTGTTTTAGTCTCACCACTCAGATTTAGGATGGGCCCCAAGGAGTACACCGCGGGCGCCCCAAGGCCCGCCAAGGACCTCAGCGCATGCGGTTCGAGCTCGTCGAACGTATTTACAATAATTCCCTTGGCCGCTCTCATCCTCTTGGCGTGCCCCAGGAACGGTCGGACGGTCTCCTTCGTCAGAACCAGGGGAGGTAAGACCTTGGCTGGCAAGGGGTTCGTAAGACTCGCGAAGTCCAGCTCAGCAGCGGAGTCCTTGTATTCGGTTATGTCCACACGGTGCTCGTCTTGCAGCGACTGGAGGTGAAGCATCAAGCCGAGGAATGCAGCGCTCGATGTAAACAAGACATAGGACGGGACTCCCAGCTCGTCCGCCAGGTCAATCATGGTGGTGCAGAACATGTCGAAGACGAACCCGGCTAGGCGGCCAGTTGAGCCGGCCTCAGCGAGCTCGGCAATGGCCCGCTTGACATGGGGCTTGTTGCTTTCCACAAAGTTGGTGAGGAAATGGCCCGAGGAGAAATCGGGGTCAGCATTCTCACGCGGGAGGTGGACGAAGTGGAGACGAGAGGCAGCCATGGAGGTGGCGAGGGAATTTGTGTACGAGTCAACGTCGGAGTCGAAGGGAAACTTCATGACAAGGACGGTGACAGAGAGGCAGGGGTCACGGTCAACGATGAGCTTGGCCATCTCGACCATTGCTACGAGATGGCCCATGCCAGGGGATGGGATGAACAGGAGCTCGGCATCAGCCATCGCGATTATCTCCCGTGCTCAAGTGAGGATTTTGAAAGTTCTGCGAGTGTTTTGAAGTTCAGTCGATGAGGCTGGGGGCCTCTTCAATTGATTATTATGTACGGTGTTTTGAGGAGCCAACGATTCGTAGTTGTATAAGGCTGGGGCCCTCTTCTGTTGATTATTATGTGCGTCGTGCTGTGAGAAGCGGAAGATTCTTGGTTGTATGGATCTTCTGTTGGCATCTTTTGCCATTTTTTACTCGGAATTTTGTCTTTCTTCATTTGCACGGAACTTGAATATAAGAGAAGGCAGAGAGATGGTTGCAAAACACGATCCATCTTAGACGCAATCAACGCCCATCCATCTTAGACGCAATCAACGCCCATCGTCCACGTTGCATGCCGTGCGCGAATCCCACTCCATCCAGTATCTTAATGAGATTTTATACCTTATTTTTTATGGGAATTGTCGACTGAGGACAAAAATTTATCTTAAGGTGCTTGAATATAATTTCCATTTAAGACTCGATCCAGCTTAGGATTCGTCGCATCGATTTTGTAAAATAAATCCACGTACAGCTAATGCTACTTGTCGCTTCTTGGCAAGACGAGAAGAATATAAAAAATCGGCTATGTCCCGCGATTCGTTTCTCCTTTCTCTGCAATGCTTTTCTCGTCCCTTGACAAATAACCGTTGTATATCAGTAAGCAATAGTTTAAGGATATCAAAAGTCTATTAAAATCAGTTTATTAAACGACACAATGAGTTATAGTTAATTAATAGAACGGTTCCAAGTGATTTTACCATAATTTAATTCATGACTTCTATAGAAAAGGTTTATATCAACATCACCTCTTTCATCCTTTTTCTCAATCCCTTACTTTTTGTCTTTATAAATCCTTATGTACTAGCCATTTGCTTGTGCAATGCATCCGTCTTTATCTTGTATTTTGGTCAGACAGTAAGTTTTCATTTCACATGAAAGAGAGGCACATAACTTCGAGATAAAAATACAAATCCCACAAAATAAGTAAATCTGAAAAATTAAATAACTTGATACAACATGTAGAGACTCGCTCATTCCACAAAAAATGATTTTATCATAGCATCAAATTATAACTGGTGGCTAATCATTAAATCTCACATCATCAATAGTAATGAGCACATGCTGAAATTTCCCTCTTTAGTAGCTACAATATTGCCAAAAGATAGTATGCACCTAGGTTCGACATCCCTAGTAGTATCTCCGTATAGAAACAACAACAATGCCAAAAGGTTGAAAGAGTATAGAAAACGCCCTAATCCTAAATCTATATCTTGGTCTAGAAAAAAGACCTAAATCTAGATCTAAGTCGAGATCAGAAGAGAGGGGCTGTAAATGAGATATCAATTGATTACAAATTGACTTTCAAATAAGCCGACTCGGCAGTAGCAGAGTAGCCTCAGAGAATTGCAAAGTGCTCAACGATCTTAAGCAAGCACCAAAGTCGGCGCGAACGAGTAGATCCAGAAGAGTAGATTCTCCCAAGACACTTGCGCTTCAAACTTTCGAGCTCACGGGACAATACTCTCCACTTCTGCGAAGGAAATCGATTGCGTCGTCCACAAGATCAACGAAGAAGTTTTGAAAATGAGGAGATAGAGAGATTGGCAAATAGAGAAGGAGAGTGAGAGGGGGCCCTCCCTTGGGGATGTCGCTATAGAAAGAGCCTAGGCGACGGTTCCAGAAGAAGAGAGGAAATCTTAAATTTACGCACTTGGCTCTTGGAACTATAGTCATCCGTCCATATTTCATTCACGTACTTTAACTTAATAAACATCAACTGCATGACTCTTATATGACTATACTTCTTATGTCGAAATTGTTCCTATCACCATTTGAGAGAGCTTTTCATATTTTAATCCCTCGTTCTTCGATCATGTCAAGGTGTTGAAGTTGTCCACGCAGTCGACACATCGCTCCTCATCCTTTGGGATCGGCCCCACAAGGGCTCTCAGTCATGGTTATGAGTTCTCCCAAGCTCACATCTCGCATGACAATGGAGTTTGTTGTGACTTGATCTCGGCACCATTTTTTTCTAATAAAAAAGGCATAAAGAAGGCAAAGTTTGCAGGTATATAACAATGAAAATTTGCTCAAGGTACTTCCCCCTAACAAGATGTCATCACTTCATCTTTTTGCTGGGTCACAACCACTTGAGCTTACAATCATAACCACAAGCTTTTCCAAAGCTCATACCTCACGTGACAGGTAAGTTTATTTTGAAGTTATATTAGATGACCTCAATGGTGTCTAGGAGTCACCACTAACCTCATTTTTGGGGAGCCGGCCAGACTGCCCAATCGAGGTTGGGAGTAATTCCTCAATACCTACGCAACCAGAGATGTAGAGTTTGAGAACTTGGGCCACGCTAATATTGCTATGAGAATTCTTTTGATACCTAACAATCAATGTATTATCTAATGTTATCATATGTCTATTTGTACTTTTTCATGCAAGTTTATGAGGTAAATGTGGTCATGCATGGATGGTTCGTTCATGCCATTATAATCTATTACTAAGAAAGTGAAAAGGCAAATCAATCAAGAAATTGAAATTTTGGTGCAAGTAAGTGAACACCCAAAGATGATAACAGAGAGTACGACGAAAAGAGTTTACACAATTCTTAGAAAGAAACAAAAAGGAAACCTGCAACTCGTCGGGTATTTATATGACACCAAACAACCCGAGAGATTTGTCAGGGAGCAAATAGTACAATTGAGAGGTCAGATTGGACATCAACCATTCGTCATCTTTGAGTCTTTGGGATCGCCATCTCCATCGACCTATCCCAATTCTAGTCTATGGCTAGGATCAACATACTAATGATGCAAATAAAGAGAATGCAAATGTACCAAACAGACAAGAACACTCACAATCACAATCAAGAAACTAATCGAGGTATTAGTTAATCAAACATGGCCTCAAGATTGACCTTTGAGGTCCATGCAATGACCCACCTAAGATGCCTACTGACTTCATTTTAGTGTGACTTATAACTATTAGCCATCATTTGTGTTCTCACTTGGTGGCTAACGCTAAAAGTCCTTAATGCGAGTTCTAGTATCATCCAAATTGACCCAACGTCAACATGCATCACACCTAAGTCACACATCTAAAAATCACATACAAAGCATGTAGGAAAGCATGCACGCAAGTCATTTGACCTTATTTCTTAATCAATCAACCAATTAAGTGAGCCAACAATGAATCACTTATTCAGTCCTCATATGCCAAACACAGCCACATACATTTCACAGTAAGAAAGACAGTCAATATATGACTCATGTGATGCCCAAAAACCTTTTCTTGGACAATTGGCAAGAAAAGATGTTTCAAAAGAATTTGATAAAAATGAAACATAATTTCATCAATGCTATGGAGCAAATTTGGCCATCAAAGCTAACTTGAGTGCATCAAGGGCACAACTAACCAAGCGTCGCAGATGTTCTAAATATAATCTAGATTTTGACAAAATTTCTGTCAAATCAAGATTTTTAAAGAAAGTACCGAGTAAGGACATGATCCTATCAAATTGAGAATCATTTATAGTCGTTGCATCGAGAGCACAATTGATCAAATATCATAAACATGAATCAAGAATTTAATAAAATCATGTCAAATTGTAATTTGAAGAATGCCAAAACAATTTTCCTATGGGCATCACATGGGCTATCAAAACTTGAGATGGTTTTGAAATCATGTTGGAAAATCAGAATCTAAAAACATTTATGACTTTTGAATGGATGGTAAAAGTACCAAACCGCGTTTTTGTTCTATGAAAACTCACAGCAACAAAATACAGCACTTCACAATCAGTTCTTGAGAAGACATCGAGACCTAATTCATCACACATGATTTTCTAAACATTCAAAAACATGAACATGTCAATCAGAAATGAAACAGGGCAGCAACAGAGCACAAGTTCTATGGCCAATGTACTATACCAAACGACATGCAAAAACTCTCAAATTTTGACATGTTATAGGCCTAAATGTTATTCATAAACTTCTTTAAGAACTCTACTTCAAAATCAATCCATAGAAAGTCACAAAATTGTCCAACAAATTGGATCATAGAAACATGGCAGCATTTCAATTCAACCTAATTGCTAAGTTTGGACCTGATTTAGCGAAAATAGCAAACATGGCAAACAACAAGCTATCGAGGCATGCTATACGTCATTTTGAAGCTTGAAACATCTTTCACAAAGGTGTAGAACACATCGAATGCAATTAAGCATGTTAACACTCATGATCAAAAATATTTCTATCAAGAGGTTTAATCTGTAATGATCAAATCGGTAGCATCCTGAATAAATCATGTTTCATCTTCTTTAAATGACATGAGAAAAATACACAGATTTTTATGCTATTAGATCTAGATGTGAGGTTTAAGTTTCATGAACACATTTCAACCTAATGTAATTAACAAAACATCATGTAAAATTTAAAAAACAAGTCAAATCACCCAAGCGTCCAAGATTGCAAAACCAAAACCTAAATCGATCATGAAATTGACAAAGGTAATGATGATCGTTTGGTGTGATCTATACCTTGTTGAAAAGCTTGTGAGATTTTGGACAACTTTCATGGAGGACTCAAGTCCAATTGAATGTGTTGACTAGCTCATTTCGAAGCAAACATCTATCAGGTACAAATAAGGTAGATCAACTTAAGAATAATTTAATGAAGACTTTCCTATTCAAATCCACTTCAACAAATCTAAAAACAATATGTGTTGTAGTGAAGGCCCTTACTACAACTTTTGTGAAGACATTGACCTATGAATCTAAGTACAAAATTCAGCAAAAAATCAGCAAACAGATTACATGCTCAAAAGTCAAAATCATCATCAAATCTACATTAGTTGCGGAACGGATTGATGAAATTTTGAGGTGGATTCCGAGTATCAAACGACATTCATTTAGGGCCCATAAAATATCAAATTGAAGCTTATCGAACATAAATCGAAAGTCTAGAACACCTCAACTTAAGATTTTGAGGTTTAAGACCTCGTATCTAGCATAACAAAAACTATGTCCAGAGATCCTACAAATTTCCAGAAAATGCTTAAGAACACAGTCAGCATAAAAAACATCCATAAATCACTTCAGTGGATTTCAAGCATCTAATGAATCCTAATCTTTGAATCCTAGCCCCAATCGACTATCTTGGCCTTGCTTTATTGGATTCGAGTTTTGGATCGTTACCTTTGCATTTAACTCGAACCGTGATCGATTGAGCTTGAATGAACTCTGATCATCGGAGCTCTACCAGACTTCAAGGGTCATCGAGGATCGTTGTTGAGGATAGGGATCAATTGTTGGATCACTGATCAGCGATCAAAATTGCTAGCCTTCAAGACCAACTTGGGTGCCAGTGTTGAACCGAGAGAGAGGAGGCATTGGATCAAGGCCGGCCGACAAAGGATCTCATCGACGATGGTTGCGATTGGCAATGTCACGCCCCGAACCTCGAATGCATGCCCATCTTTCGGTGGTCAATAAAATTTGCGACATCCCAAGACATGTTGCCGACATATTCATTTTAATGCACATGCGAAAGCGAATGATTACCTCTAACAGCCACTAATACGGGATAGAAAAGCAGGAAACAATTTCACAACCAAGGAAGTGGAGTACTGTAGCTCTATCAACAGTAGAAGCAGAGTATGTGGCTTTTAGGAGCTGTTGTTCCCAAATTTTGTGGATAAGACAACAACTAAGAGACTTTGAATTGAAAAATCGTGCACTGAGATCAAATGCGACAATAATAGTGCTATTAATCTCACAAAGAACCCAATTCTTCATTCAAGGGCAAAACAAATAGAGATTCGATACCATTTCATAAAAGATCATGTTCAAAATTGAGAGATTATGATTCAGTTCATTGACTCAAAGAATCAGCTGGCAGACATATTTACAAAACCACTGGAGAAAAATCCGTTTGAGTCTATTCGCACTAGATTGAATATTATATCTTCTACCGGTTAAAGTTGGAAGATGGTCAGACTTAAAATATCCAAAAACTACATTTATAAGTTAATATCTCTTCAATGCAGGTAATTTAATATGAAAATTTCAAACAAGTATATTGATATTTGAATCATTACTTGCCTATTTTATGTTTAGAAATTATCTTTTTTCAAAATTTTGAATTTTTGGCAGTTTTTATTTTTGAAAAATGAAGTTTTCTTTTTCCTTACGACAGTTTGTTTTACCCGTTTTACTTTCTTTAAATACTGTCGAGTATTTCTTCTTCATTTACGATTTCTCAAACCCTATAATACAAAATTCCTACTCTCTCATTTCTACTCTCAAGTTTGCTCTACAAGTTTTCAACTTTTTCAACCAAATGTGTTCGAGAAATCCTCCTTGATTTTGAAGATGTCTTTCCAAAGGAAGTCTTGAATTTTAAGCAGGGGACCACGGAATATGCTTGAGGGTCCTACACATTTTGACTTAACCGAGGAAGAAGATTCTTCACAACAACAATATTCTCCACAGCGTGCTACTCAAAATCCTCCACGCCAACAAATGGAAAAGGAGATCGTGGAAGATGTCAAACCTGTAAGAACGTTAAAACCCCAATTTCTCTTTAAACTCTACAATCAGTTGAAGAAGAGTGGTACTACTGTGACCTTTATTGATTAATTTTTGCAAGAATGAGGATATCGGAATGAGACTCTGTTCTTACGATCAATGGAAAGATTAGGCATAGCGCCTACAGGAATGGCAGATAGCACATTTCCTAACTTTCCAGTTGATCCTCGTTTTAGTTCTTTTAATCAGCTAGAGGTAAAGGACGATGATGAGAGAATGTACACGAATTTTCAGCCTAGAATGGGCGTTGCTGCTGAAGTGCGTGGTGAAGGAACGAGTTTGTTTCATTCTAAAGATCGCAAAAAGACTTACTCGAAATTGCTGAAAAGAGAGGTGAATCTAAGGGAGAAGTTGACTCTCCTTCAACTTAAAAAAATTTTGCTGTGAGACTTCTATCGCTTATCCTGAGTTAACTACGTAATTATATTCGAATTTGTCTTTTCTTGATGCGAATAGATTTCATTTTACTATAAGGGAGAAAGAGTACGTGGTGGATGTGGACATATTGGCTTATGTTATTGGTGTGGAAAGAGGTGGTTTCCAACCAATAAATGTCTCTGTTGGTCATGTAGCAGGTTTTCTTATGAGGGACAGACTTTCTGAGGGCGACATTACTTATTTCAAAATGTCCGCCTCAAACATTTTGCTTCACAAAGTCGTGATCAACTGCATCTGACTAAAGTCAACCTCCAAGATAGATGTCTCTCATTTTGAAGCAAAATTAATGTTTGCCATCATTAATGGGATGAAGTTTTCGTTGCCACACACAATCTCAATGCACATGTACAAGACTGTTGTGAAATATAAGGGACAACTCCCTTACTTAGCACTGGTCACACAATTATTTAGACACTTTCAAATTCAGTTTCCAACATCTCTCTATGTTCGAACAATTGCTCCTATGGTTATAGGATTAAAGATGGTGTCAAAAATGAGATTGAATGAATTGAAAAAGGCCTTAGAGCACTTGAAGGAGAAATCCCCCAGCAAAACAAAACAAGACTCTGCTACAAAGAAAAGAAAAGGCAAGGAGCCTATGATTGAACCGATCAAGAAAAGAAGATCTCTTATCCTGCAAGATGAAGAAGATGAAGATGATCTTACTCTCTCCGCATTTGCCTTGAAAAATCTTCGGAGTTTTGTTAGTTTTGAGTAGCCACAGGATAGAGAGGAAAGAGGGCGAGGACAAACAGAGCAAGGAAGAGAAGCAAGAGAAAAGAAGAGAATAAAGAAAAAGAAGAGAAGAAAGAGAAGAAGTAGGAAAAGAAGCAAGAGAAGAAGGAAGAGAAGCAGAAGAGGAAGAGAGTCATGATGACTCTATTGAACCCACTTTTACAATATCCTTGTCTAAGGATTGAGAGAAGACTAGGAGTAGAACTGTAGGAGATGGAAGAGAAAAAGAACATCACTTAGGAGCTGAAGCTGAGAAAGAACAAGAAGAAGATTTTCTTTCTCCACCTATAGCCACGGAAACAAGGGGAGTTCGTGTGGAAATAGGTACTTCTTCTCCACTTTTTACCAGTGATGTTGTTAGTAGATCTCCTGTCGATCCAAAGGATATCTATGCCTCACATTTCCTTGAAGCTAATGTTGGGGCATTGTCACGCCCCGATCCTCGAGTACGCACACATCCTTTCACTTGGTTGATTTTAAAATGCGATATCTCAGGTCTAAGTATCACCGACCCATTCATTAATTAAGCACATGCGGAAGTAATTATAAAATCCCCAGACAATAAAACAATGGGATAGAAAAGCAAGGCCATATTTTCATTCTGAAAACACACAACCAAACTTTTATACATAGCACAAGCCAAGTCATTCACAACTATTTACATTCTCCAGGTTTCACTATATTTACATCTAGATGAGGTTCACAAAAAGGAGGATAAACACTCAATCCTCATCAGGGTCATAGTCAGGGTCATCCTGATCCCCTTCTAGTTCTTCCTCGTCTGA
The DNA here is from genome assembly GCA_014182555.1 of Eucalyptus erythrocorys. Lineage (NCBI taxonomy): Eukaryota > Viridiplantae > Streptophyta > Magnoliopsida > Myrtales > Myrtaceae > Eucalyptus > Eucalyptus erythrocorys. Next base: position 8,904,846 of record CM024597.1, on the reverse strand, counting down.
TTCATCCTCATCAAAATCCTCATCTACCGGCTCCTCTTCCACCGGTTCCTCCTCGGCGGGCACCTCCTCAATCTCCTCCCACTCCTCATCCACTCCCCAGTCTTCATTTCCCGCTGGACCTTCTGCCTCTTGATTTGGTATCACTGGTTCTGCTCCATTATGATTGGCGTCACCTCCAGAGTGCACGGAAGAGGTATACTCACCCGCTGATACAGGATCACTTGCGTCAACCACACCACCGCCCTCGGGATCAGCAGTCCCAGCCCCAAAGGCTTCCTCAAGGACGATGAATGGTACCTCCTCTTCTGGTATGGACCTACCTGCCTTCCATCAGGATAGTAGTGATACCAAGCTCTGTACTCATAGGGCACTAGATCATCCCTACCTTTATCAACCCAAACAGTTGTCTCAACCAACACGTACTCTAGTTCCTCTGGGTCAGGGTCAATCTGAAAGTAAGAGGTCTTCTCGGTGATGTTTTCTGGGATACCGGATTCTTCAGGAGGAGGGATAGGAGGAGGTCCTGGTGCTGCCATCTAAGGGCCTGAAATGGTTTATATCAACTAATGAGACTATGTCTCAGCGAGTTCTACCCCCTAAGTCTCGATTAGGGAACCGATACACCACAAGATTGCCTAAAAGCACAACATGAGTCAAAGGACGTACCTGGGCATCAGTCCCAACCTGCAACTCAAGGTTAAGCACATATACCTTATATGTTGCATCAAACAACAATCAATTCACATATATAAATCACGGTCCTTATGACATAGCGTAAAACAGGTGGAAATAACAACTCCACCAAACATATCTCAGTACTCAATGGCTTTACGGTCCCACTCGACCACTTTCAGAGTTCAATGGCTTTATGGTCCCACTTGACCTTCTCAAATTTCAATGGCTTTACGGTCCCACTCGACCACTTGCAAGATTTAATGGCTTTACGGTCCCACTCGACCTTTTCACAATTCAATGGCTTTACGGTCCCACTCGACCACTTGCAAGATTCAATAGCTTTACGGTCCCACTCGACCTTCTCATAATTCAATGGCTTTACGGTCCCACTCAACCACTTGCAAGATTTAATGGCTTTACGGTCCCACTCGACCTTCTCACGATTCAATATAAAATAAAGCTCAATTAAATAAGCGGATTGTACCACAACGATCAGCATGAAATTCCAGTCACCGGCCATCCTAGTTGAATTTTCGAAAAAATAATTAATTAAATAATTAATTTCGAAAATTAAATAAATAAATACAATAAATTCAATTTGGCACAATATAAAGCTCAATTAAATAAACGGTCTGCGTCACCATCATCAGCATAAAATTCCGGTCCCTGGCCAACCTTATTGAAATTTCGGGAAATAATTAATTAATTAAATTAATTTCGAAAATTAATAATTAATTCCTAAAAATTCATTTAGGCCCGAATTATTAAATTGACACCCAATAAGGGACGGGAAAAATCCCTAGAAGCATCCAATAATTACTAGGGTATATCTACTAATTAAATGCACAATTAATTTAATTAATAAGCACTAACAAGTCTCTAATTTAATATTTGTAATCTAGACTAACCACCTAATTGCAATTAAATAAATCTAACCAACCCTTAGGCATAATTATATCACTAAGAAAGCTTTAGTGAGTAAAACTCACTTGCACAACCCGACGACTGGAACACTTTGACGACGACACAACGGCGGCCGAAACCGGCCTTGCGACGACACTCCCGGGCTTAGACTTGGGCTTAACTTGCTGGGCTTCAAAGTCTGGACTTGGCTTTGGACTGGACTGATTTAATACTCAACTTGGGCTGGCTGTTGCTTTCAAATTGGGCCGAAGACTTCAATTAATGGGCTGTTGCAGAAATTCTGTGAACTTGTGAGCTGGATTTGAAGACGCGTGGCCCGATTCACGCAGCTGAAAATGCATGCAAAGAAGCAGCTTTGGCTGACTTCAATCTTCGTGGCTTCAACTCGGTCCAACCTGAAGACACGTAGCAAGAGAAGTCTTCGGGCAGCCAACAAAATCAACGCTGGTGGGGTCTTTCATTCGCTGTAGTTCACGGATGAAGTAAGCGCTGGCCGCGTGGAGCAGGGGATGTGGCTTCACGGCGTTGTTGAAGATGATGGCCGATAGAAGTGAGTGGAGTTGGGCTCACTTGGTCAACCAAGATGAAGAAGCTGCTGGTTCTTGCTGACCCATCTACCTAGTTCTTGGACGCGTGGGATTGGGCAGCTTCGGTGGAGGTTGCAGGCAGCGGGGTAGAGGGAAAATTGAAGCTGCAAGCGTGCGATCTTGCTGGGGTCGTGGCCTTTTTCTTTCCTTCGCAGCTTTCAAGGAGCTTCGGCTTTCCTTTTTTTTTTTTCTTGTGAGAGACGAACAGGATGGAGAGGCCGCGTGAGAGCGGATAGGAACGGAGGGGGGGGGGGGAGAATGGCGCAGGTGAAGACTGACCAAGGGGGTCCCAAATTTGCAATCCTCATCCCTTCCATTTAATGCTTTGTTCCCCCAAAAGCTCACACAAATATCCCATGTCCCCTATAATACTTTCTAGCCAAATTTCCAAGAATGGCTCAAATAAGAGTCCAAAATACAGCCCTCAAGCTTAATCCGAATTTCACTTATTTTTTTCCAGTATCCGATTTTCCGAACAAATCAAATCCGTTGGGGTCCAAATTGAAGTCAGAAAAAGCCCAAACAACTTTCATTCGCCAAATCACATATCCCAGATGTCAACTGTCTCTTCAAAATGGCTAATCTGAGTTTCTGTTCATTTTCCGAATTGTCCGACCCGATTTTCCGTAAAAATCTCGGGACTTCTGAAAAATCTTCTAAGACTGAGCCGATGTTCCATAAATAGCTCGTGACACCACAGAACCTTCAATTTCTGAAATCTGGCTCAAATTGGCGGTTAATTTCATTTTGGCGCGCTTTTAGCGTGACCTAGACTACTGGGTAGTTTTCAAAACTTTTCAAGACAATTGACTCGTGGTCGATTTTCTTCGAGCCACAATGAACCCACTCGACACATTGGCGACTCTCAATTGTCGTGAAAACCTCGAGGGCTCAATTACAGACACAGGGTACCAAAGCGATAGAAAAATCAAATTAGTACCGGTCGATGAGAATTTTCCAATTTAGTGGAGTCACCCACGATCGGCATACATCTCAGTCGAACCAACCTATTTTTTATCTCAATTCGATTTCCAACTGTGCTGTAATGACCTCTAGAGATGAACACGGTCGAGAAGCCGATTCCTGGTCGAATTCTCAAGTCTATTGCATTAAAAGTCTTTAATGGTTTACCCAGCCAGTCTAGTTATCTCAAGAGTGATCAACTCTGAGAACAACCCTATAGTCGCGTCAATGAAATGCCCGTTCAATTTAATAGAAAACATTACTGAAATTTCTGGATGTCACAGGCATCCTCTCCAAGTCATGGTGATTGACGTGCTAATGTTCCCTCAAATCTCACTAATTTTGAAATTAATTTGGTTGAAGCTAGTACACCAAAAGAAACAACTGCAGACTTTCAAAGGCTGCTAGAGCTCCTTCTAGAGTTAAAAGTACGGCAATATGACATGGAGTTTGAGATCAAAAACCTCTAATCATCTTTAAAATCTACTTCGGATTCTCTACATGAGAAGGTACAGGCTCTTACCCTTTAAGCTCAAGCGACTGCCAAGGGTGAAGACGTTGAGAAGCTGAAGGAGACAGTAAGGAAGCTAGAGGAGACTGTTCAGTCTATGGGGGATTTCCAACTCGTTCGCATCCCCAAACATACCTATTGAACTCCTTTTTTTAATCCTTCTCCACTTTTTGCTGTTGATAAAAAGGGGGAGAATGTGCAAATTTGACTCATTTGACTCTTATTGGTTGAACTTTGGTTGACTATTGTTTGACTGTTGAACCTTTGTTGTTTGTTGAACTTTTTGACGTGACGCTTGCAACAACTTACTCTGGTGATATTGATTATAGATGGATAGTTATTTGTCTTATCTTTTCAAGATTAACATGTTTTCTGTGGTTTCTGAATTGATGCTATCCAGGTCCTAACCAACTTATTTTTATAAGATATCATGTATTGTTTAAGAGTTGTTTTGCAGGTCAAAAGTTATTAAATTTGCAGGAATGTTTTGTCACCATAAAAAATGAGGAGATTGTTGGAGAAAACTCCTTTACTGTTTTGAAGTTAACAAAACCTTTCCAAAGTCTAGTTTGAAGACCTCCAGACTTTAGGTTTAAAATCTGAAGACCGTCAAGCTTTAGGTTCAAAGTCTATCCAGACTGATAGATTCCAGACTGAATGTCACTGAAGAATAAAGACTTATCCAAATGCGAGATTATATTTATTTCTTCAAGGATTCGATTCGTATGGCTTATGGATGAATTTATGATGGATACAGCACCTACATGTTTGACTATTTTTATTGGAATCAATTTCGATAATCAAATTTTTTGGAAGGCAAGCAAACTTGGAAAGTTCTACTTATGGAAATCAAGATCCTGATTATATGGGCGAACAGGATGGATAGGCTTTCATCACAATCATCAAACGACTCGAGATCTTCTTAATTGATTCTGTCCAACTGGTAGATCGGAAAAACTCCTTTGGAAAGGGCCAACGGTCGAGAAGGCATGAAAGAGTATTTAAGGCGGACTTTGCAGTTGTTCAACAAAGTGCGTGAAAGAAAAATTTCAAAGTCTAAAGCTTCCTAATTCCTTGTTATTTCATTCACTGAGCTCAAAGTTATATACAAAAGAGAGAAACTCATTGTGAGATTTTGTGAGAGACTAATAGAGACTCTTCATTGAGAAGTCGAGATCATCAAGCTGTAAAATCTCTTTTGTTTCTTAGTGAAATTCAGCCAGTGGGCTATTAGCATGAGAGAGTGGACGTAGGCTTGATCTAAACCGAACTACTATAAATCTTGTGTTCTTATTCTCTTCCCTGAACTCCTTTATTTTGTTTGAAGTTTTATCTAACTGCCAAAGTCTGAATTTATTTATAGTCTGTCATTTTCTAAAAGCAAATTACTTTTACTAAACTTTGCAAAAATTTTTGTTCACACTTATTCACCCCCTCTAGGTGTTATTACTAGCCCTTTCAATAGGAGTTATGAGTCGATATATGCAAAACCCAGGCAAAGAGCATTGGAATGTAATGAAATGGATATTGAGATATCTAGCAGGTACTTCCAACTACTCACTTTGTTATGGTGGTACATCTCTAAAATTGCAGGGTTATGTAGATGTAGATCATTCAAGTGATCAAGATAGTAGTAAGAATACCACTAAATATATCTTTACAGTTGTAGGTACAACAGTGAATTGGGTATCTCAACTATAAAAGGTAGTGGCTTTATCGATGATAGAGGCAAAATATGTGGAGATCACAAAAGCCTCAAAGGAAATCATGTGATTACAAGATTACATGGAAGAGCTACATCAAAAACAGCCAGTCAGTACACTGTGGAGTGATAGTTATAGTGTGGTGCACTTAGTGAAATGTAACACCCCTTAACCCAAAGGGATCATTACAGTCATTCATCTCCTTTTTAACTAAGCCAATAAATACTTGGACGAAATTTTTTTTTTTTTTAAATACGGTCCCAGCGCAGTTTAATTTGCGGAAGCATAATCTTACCAACTCTCCCTTCACACAAACATGAGACAATCGCACACCAGCTAGACATCAAGGAAAGAAAACCGAACCATTTTATTTGCATATTTACATGATGGGTTAATCCCGAGGTAGGTACATACAAAAGTAAGCCATCGCACAAACTAGTGTGGCTTATACTCAAAAAGGGACACCTCTACCCCCTTTTCACTGATCTCAAAAGAGCGACCCATCCCTCCTTGGTATCGGTCATGTCCAAAAAGACCTTCAGCTTCTAGCCTTTCCCCCCCCCCTCACGCAGCAGCTGCACCCATCCAGGCGCATCAGGTGGTGGAGGTGGCAACATCCCTCGCATTATCCCATCCCGGAGCACATGGATGGAGATGAACTCCTAGGTAACTGGGCCACCAGGTAGGCCCACCTCATATGAAACAATCGCACGAACCCGAAGAAAAGTCAATCCAGAACATGGGGACAGTCGATCACCGTCACCTCTATATCCACGTCGAAGGTATACCATAAAAGGTGCCCCGCGTGACGGGTGGAATCGGCATCTCTAAGCTGAAATGTTAGTCCCCAAAAGGGGTGAGTACAACCACTCAGCAAATAAATAATTCCCTATGGCTACTCAAGCATCACACAAGACATCACAATTAGAGTCCATATACATGAAATTGCATCATATAGGAATACATCATCACACTTCCACATATGTGTCACATGTCGTCATAAGGATCCATTCATCTATATATTCAAATCCAATACTCATGCATACATATCACCATATGCATCAATTCAAGCTCATGCATACATGTCACCATATGCATATTCATATATACCATGCCATGTCCATGCATACATACCACCATATGCATATTCACATATACCATGCCATGTCCATGCATACATACCACCATATGCATATTCACATTTCAATTTTCCCAATTTTTAATTGGCTTTTTAATGCATTCCGGCACACACCATCCGGGCTTCCGGCCCCCACATTCCGGGCATCTCGCACCCCAACTGGCATCACGAGGAATCACGGCACACACCATCCGTGCTTCCGGCATTTATACTCCCTGGGCGGGCATCTCGCACCCCAACTGGCATCACGAGGCATTCACGGCACACACCATCCGTGCTTCCGGCATCCCCTACGCTCCGGGCATCCCAACTCCGGGGTCATCCAGATTTACGCACACAGGGCTACTGGGCATCCGGCATTTTCACTCCCTGGCCGGGCATCTCACACCCCAACTGGCATCACGAGGCATTCACGGCACACACCATCCGTGCTTCCGGCATCCCCTAAGCTCCGGGCATCCCAACTCCGGGGCCATCCAGATTTACGCACACAGGGCTACTGGGCATCCGGCATTTTCACTCCCTGGCCGGGCATCCCAAAAACTCCCGGGGCATTGTCGGCTCACACCATCCGACAGCCTTCTCATTTATTATGAGATATAATTTATGCATGGCTAAATCTTACATGGCACACGACGTGATGCATATATCCAATATCATCATAATATACTAAAAATCATTATTTATGTACTATAGTAAAGCACTTGGGGATCACATAAATTTTCTAAATTCATGTCATCTAATTTTGCTCATATATTTCCTTTATTTGAATTTAATAAATTCCAATATGCATATTTCAAGAAAATACTCAAAAATCAAGTACTCAATTAATCTTCAAAATTACGGGTTTGCATAAGGAATAGTCATAACATGATAAATTATTCCCATGAAAATTTATAATTTTAGAAGTCATTATGTAAAAATAATATTTAACTTTTACAAAGGGAAAAATTTCAATTTCCTCAACTCACATCAATTCGGCATTCTCCTTATTTAAATAATTAAATGGCCTCTACAAATTACAAAATTAAACCACAACATAGACAAGACATAGAGGTACAACATTCAAGAAGGATTCAAGTCCAAATAGTCATTACATAAAAAGATATAGATTTACAAATCAAGCGGCTAACCCTTGTATACACGGTTTGCACCGTTTTTCAATTTAATTAAAATTAATTATTAATCGAGCTTCAAAAATTACAAGAATTTACCACGTGATAGCCAATATGTTAAGGTATGTTTTTCATTAAGACATCCAAGTCAGATTCATTTTAATTAATTAAGTGTAAAAATTATAAGCTACTGTTCCAACATTATTGCATTCCAGTCTACGTCCAGTGTTAACATTCACCTTTCCTTAAAATTTATCAACCAATTGGCCTTTAAAATTTATAAAACTTCACCATATGATCCACAAGACTCTAATATAAATTTCTCATGAAGACACTTGGACCAATTTCTTTATAGAAAATTTATTATAAGTAAAAAGAATTTCTGCTCATAAAACGATGTTCCCAGCACGTCCTTCTTCCGAAATCAGTACGTATGACCAACCTATTGTGCTTATTTTTCTCTAAATTTTTGATATGTTCTTGTTTAAAGGATAATCTTCAACTTTCATTTAGACATCGAAGTGAAAAATCCAAAGGAAAACCCTCTTATAGGCCGTCGAAGCTACTGATGTCCAGTACAGTTCACCCGGTACTCACGTTCTCAGAAAAATCGACCTTTCCCTAGGTTATTCTCGTTTATTTGGTCTCAATTTTTGATATGTTGTTCCTCTTCATGTTCTTTACAATTTTCACAAAGACATCAAAGCAAGATTCTCAATAGAATTTTAGATACAGCAACCAGAATCACTCGGACTCGACATGCATCACCAGATCTGAACATTTTCTTAGAAAATAGAGTTCACCCCTCAAATATTGTCCTTTTTCTCTCAATTTTTAGTATGTTAAAATTCAGAATGTTCTCTTTAAATCTCATGAAGAAATTGAGATGAAATTCTCACTCCAAAGTGACATGCAAGTCCATCTAAATTTCTGGCGCATGCGGATTCACACAAAACCGAAAACACCAGCAAGTAACCCAGTCCAAAAATCTTACTTCCAGCTCATACCATCCACGATTTCTACCGAAAAAACCACACTAGATCCACACCAAGACATGCAAGAGTAGATGAGGGAATTAATCACTTGCCTTAAACTCAAAAAATCGGGCAAAACGAAGAACGAACACGGGCGGGGGTACGGTCGGCGTCTTCCTCTCCTCTCCTCATTCTCTTCTTCCTTCTCTCTTTCTCTCACTCTCTCTCTCTCTCTATGTGCGTCCAACTCCTCTAAGAACCGGTCCTCTCCCTTTTATTTCCTCTCTAAACTCATCATTGCTAATGATGACTTTTCAACACTTGGTTTACATGCAAAAATTGCATGTAAACCGGTCTCCCCCCTTGCGTCGGTCGCCCATTGTTTTGGGTTATGGGCCGGCGACCTTGTGGGCTTGTGGCCGGCCCACTTGGCCCGTCGCAGGCCCACTCAAAGTCGGCCCAAATTCTAAATTAAAGAAATAAATTTTTTATTAATTAATAATAATAATTTCTTGATTAGATTAAATCAAGAATTTAAATTAACTTATAACATGTACAAACTCAAATCACATAGCCAAAGTCTTGTATTCATAATATATATTTCCTTACAAGCTCATGGTCGAGCCTTGGTACGAGTCATGGGCAATTTTCATTGCCAATTAAAATCACAAAATTATCTTTGCCTACCTATATCTCAAGGGTTATTAATAAAAATTCCGGGATGCCACAATTCTCCCCTCCTTAGAGAATTTCGTCCTCGAAATTTGGCAAAACTTATATCCCCTAAAACAAATGAGGATATCTTTTTCTCATCTCAATTTCGCTTTCCCAAGTGGCTTCCTCTACATCATGGTATCGCCATAGAATCTTAACCAATGGAATTCTCTTGGTCTTGAGAATTTGTTCCTTTCGATCTAACACTTGCACAGGCTCTTCAATATACCTCACTTTTCGTCCACCTTGATGACTTCATGATCGAGTATGTGGCTAGGATCCGGTTGATACTTTTTCAACATCGATATATGAAACACATCATGTAAATTTCCTAATTTTGGAGGTAATGCCAAACGATAGGCCACATCTCCAATTCTTTCAAGTACTTCAAAAGGTCCAACAAATCTAGGGCTCAACTTACCTTTCACTCCAAATCGAGATATTCCTTTCATTGGGGATACTTTAAGGAATACATGATCTCCCACATTGAACTCTAAAGGTCTTCTACGCTTATCTGCGTAGTCCTTTTGTCTACTCTGAGTTGTTTTAAGTCTTTTCCTGATAATCTCAACAGCTTCAATGGTAACTTGTACTAATTCAGGCCCTGTCAATTTCTTTTCACCTACTTCGTTCCAACAAACAGGGGTCCTACATCTCCTTCCATATAATGCTTCGTAAGGGGCCATACCTATACTTTTCTGGAAACTATTGTTATAAGCAAACTCTACCAATTGCAATCTCTCATCCCAGTTTCCTTTAAAGTCAATCACACAAGCCCTTAACATATCCTCTAATATCTGAATTACTCTTTCCGTTTGTCCATCTGTTTGAGGATGAAAAGCAGTACTAAGCTGAAGTTTAGTACCTAAGGCATCTTGAAGGCTTCTCCAAAAGTTAGAGGTAAACCTTGGATCTCGGTCTGAGGTAATGGTTACTGGAACACCATGTAAGCGTATTACTTGGCTCACATATATTTCTGCATATCTATTCATTGGGTAATCTGTACGAACTGCTATGAAATGAGCGGACTTAGTTAAACGATCTACTATTACCCAAATAGAGTCATGACCGCTTGATGTCCTTGGCAATCCTTGCACAAAGTCCATCGTCATATGTTCCCACTTCCATTCTGGTATATCTAGCGGTCTTAAAAGTCCTGCGGGTTTACGATGTTCTGCCTTAACTTGCTGACATGTCAAACATTGAGATACGTACTTGGCCGTATCTGCTTTCATACCATTCCACCAAAATTGCTGACGCAAATTCTTGTACATCTTAGTACTACCTAGGTGGACACTGTAACTATTTTTATGTGCCTCCGACAAAATTTCTTTCTTTAATTCCTCATTGTCGGGAACACAAAGTCGTCCTTGACATCTTACCACTCCATCTTCGGAAATTTGGAATTCTGGTCTTTTTCCTAAAGACAATGCATCCTTTATTTTCTTGATTTCTGGATCAAATTCTTGTAAAGCTTTAACCTTTTGAATAATTTCAGGTTCAATTCTCAGCGCACTAAGCATACCAGTAAGGCAATCTACTTTCAATCTAAACTCTGAGTCTGCCACTGATTTCAACAGATTCCACTCAGCCATTCTTAAACTAGCTATTTCCACGGTGACTTACGACTAAGAGCATCAGCTACCATATTTGCTTTTCCTGGATGATATTTTATCTCACAGTCATAATCCTTCAATAATTCTATCCACCTTCTTTGTCTCATATTCAGTTCTTTTTGTGAGAATAGATATTTCAGGCTCTTATGATCAGTATAAATCTCAAATTTTTCTCCATACAAATAGTGTCTCCATATTTTTAAAGCAAATACTATAGCAGCTAACTCTAAATCGTGCGTCGGGTAGTTCAGTTCATGGGGTTTCAATTGCCTAGATGCATAAGCTATGACCTTGCCATGCTACATCAAAACACATCCTAATCCTTTATGAGATGCATCACTATACACTGTAAAACCATCAGATCCAGACGGTAGGGTTAGAATTGGGGCTGAGGTTAGCCTTCTCTTGAGTTCTAGAAAACTCCTTTCACATTCCCCATTCCATTCAAATTTCACGTTCTTTCGAGTCAATTTTGTTAAAGGACCTGCTAATTGTGAAAATCCTTCGATAAATCGCCTATAGTAACCAGCTAATCCTAAGAAACTTCGTATTTCAAAAGTAGGTGTGGTCGGTCTTGGCCAATCTATCACCATCTCAACCTTCGTCGGGTCTCTTTGCAATTCCTTCTCCCGATATCACATGCCCTAAAAATATTATCGATCCAGCCAGTAATTCACACTTACTAAATTTGGCATACAACTTATGATCTCTTAAAGTCTCGCAAAACTATCCTCAAGTGTTGCTCATGCTCTTTAGGCCCTCTAGAATATATCAAGATGTCATCGATAAAAACAATCACAAACTGGTCTAAATAAGGTTTAAACACCCTATTCATTAAATCCATAAATGCAGCCGGCGCGTTAGTTAATCCAAATGGCATAACAAGGAGCTCGTAGTGTCCATAGCGAGTCCCGAATGCAGTCTTAGGAATATCTTCTTCCCTAATTCTTAATTGATAGTATCCCGACCTCAAGTCAATTTTTGAGAAAACTGAACTCCCTTGGAGTTGGTCAAAAAGATCATCAATCCTAGGCAAAGGGTATTTATTCTTAACAGTCACTTGATTCAATTGCCTATAATCAATGCACAAGCGCATTGATCCATCTTTCTTTTTCACAAACAAGACTGGTGCACCCCAAGGTGAAGCACTAGGCCTGATGAATCCTTTATCAAGCAATTCCTATAGTTGCACTTTCAATTCTTTCAACTCTATTAGTGCCATCCTATAAGGGGCTTTAGATATCGGTGCTGTTCCAGGCATCAACTCAATTTCAAATTCAATTTCCCTATTTGGTGGCAATCCAGGTAATTCCTCAGGAAATACATCTTGAAATTCATTAATTATCCTAATTTCCTCAACCTTAGGTTCCTCTCGAGTATAATCCTTAACCATGGCTAGATATCCTTGACACCCATCGTCAAGTAACTTACAAGCTTCTATTGCCGAAATAAGGGGTGTAGACAGGTGAGTTTGACTTCCCAAAAATTCGCAATTAGACTGATCAGGTAAGGTAAAACGAATCACTTTCCTATAACAATCTACTTTAGCCTGATGCTTATGAAGCCAATCCATCCCTATAATAACATCAAAATCATACATAGCCATCACAATTAGGTCTATCTCCATATCTTTTCCTCCCACCGTTATCTTACAATTTCTACATCCCAACGTGGATACAATCACATCCTTTAAAGGCGTAGAAACACAAAGAGGCGTCTCAAGAGGCATAACTTCTATCTCATTCAACTGTCTATATCTTTCAGACACAAACGAATGTGTAGCGCCAGTATCAAACAATGCATAAGCCTTTCTACCATTTATGAGAATCGTGCCTGATATAACATTTTTGGAAGCTTTCGCTTCCTCTTGGGTGATCGCATACACCCTTCCTTGTGCTGGTGGTCTTTGAGGATTTCTTGGTAAATTGGGTCTAACAGCGTTCTGTTGTGGCTGTCGCACTGAGCTTACACTCACTTGCGACCTTTCTTGTGGGCAGCTTCTCCTAAGATGACCTGCTTGTCCACAACTATAACACTTCAGCTGTCCAAAGTGCAAGGTCTGGCCCATGTCTTCCATCACACCTCGGGCATTCTCCATTTCTATTAGGCATTCTTCCTATATTCAGGCTATCCTTGCCTTTGTTAAACTTCCCAAAATTACTCTTTTTCTTGGGTGGCCAGGTCTGTCCTTGACCTACATAGGGTCTCTTACCTCATTTCACATCATTAAAAGACCACTGTTTCTTACCCTCTGACTGCTCCATTTCCAATTCCTGCTCTACTAACTGTGCCCTCTCATAGACCTCAGTATAATCTCTTATGTTTAGAGGCACCAGTTGTTTCCTAATATTGGTTCTCAATCCCTTCAAAAATCTCTTAGCCTTCTCTTCTAGGTCCTCAACCAATCTAGGGGCATACCTAGATAACTCAGAAAATTTGGCCTCATACTGGTCTACAGTCAATCCCTTTTGTTCTAATTGAACAAACTCAGTAATTTTCCTATCCTTAGCACAGTCAGAAAAATGCTTCCTATTGAAAGTCCTAACAAACTCATCCCAATTCACAAGAGTACCTGGTGGAAAAATTATATCCTTTGAAGCTCTCCACCAAAACTTTGCATTTCCCTCCAACTGGTACTCTGCCAAAGTTATTTTCTCAGCATCATTACAGCCCAACAACCTGAAAATTTGTTTCATTCCATCAATCCAATGTTCCGCCTCCTCAGGACTTCCCATTCCACTAAACTTAGGTGGCTTTAACTTCAAAAATTGCTCCACCAGTCCCTGAGTACGGCGTTCTGCTCCAAGTTGTTGTTGTGCCTGTCTTTCCATCAAATTCCCTATATTGGCCAATGCCTGCAGGATATCTTCCATCCGGGGTTCAGCCCTTGCAGCAGAGGCTTCAGCCCTCGATGGATGGGCACTTCCAGTCGTACCATACCTTTCTGCAGGTTGTCAAGCATTCGCCTCGAAATAATATGAGACTCACCGTCTCCATTTAAATCTACCACAGCTATATAAGTAACATTTACATGTTACTAACAACCTAAAATAACTCTAATAGGGATCTACGAGTGAATACACATCACCCGTTGTTCAAGGCTAGACAACTACCCCATTAGTATCCTATGGTGTGCATTGTCATCATGTTCCTCAATTTCCAATTGAGGCTCCTTATCACTCCAAATATACCAAATGCTCTGATACCAAAACAATTGCCCTAACGGATGTAACACCCCTTAACCCAAAGGTATCATTACAGTCATTCATCTCCTTTTTAACTAAGCCAATAAATACTTGGACGAAATTTTTTTTTTTTTTAAATACGGTCCCATAGTTTAATTTGCGGAAGCATAATCTTACCAACTCTCCCTTCACACAAACATGAGACAATCGCACACCAGCTAGACATCAAGGAAAGAAAACCGAACCATTTTATTTGCATATTTACATGATGGGTTAATCCCGGGTAGGTACATACAAAAGTAAGCCATCGCACAAACTAGTGTGGCTTATACTCAAAAAGGGACACCTCTACCCCCTTTTCACTGATCTCAAAAGAGCGACCCATCCCTCCTTGGTATCGGTCATGTCCAAAAAGACCTTCAGCTTCTAGCCTTTCCCCCCTCACGCAGCAGCTACACCCATCCAGGCGCATCAGGTGGTGGAGGTGGCAACATCCCTCGCATTATCCCATCACGGAGCACATGGATGGAGATGAACTCCTAGGTAACTGGGCCACCAGGTAGGCCCACCTCATATGAAACAATCGCACGAACCCGAAGAAAAGTCAATCCAGGAACATGGGGACAGTCGATCACCGTCACCTCTATATCCACGTCAGAAGGTATACCATAAAAGGTGCCCCGCGTGACAGGTGGAATCGGCATCTCTAAGCTGAAATGTTAGTCCCCAAAAGGGGTGAGTACAACCACTCAGCAAATAAATAATTCCCTATGGCTACTCAAGCATCACACAAGACATCACAATTAGAGTCCATATACATGAAATTGCATCATATAGGAATACATCATCACACTTCCACATATGTGTCACATGTCGTCATAAGGATCCATTCATCTATATATTCAAATCCAATACTCATGCATACATATCACCATATGCATCAATTCAAGCTCATGCATACATGTCACCATATGCATATTCATATATACCATGCCATGTCCATGCATACATACCACCATATGCATATTCACATATACCATGCCATGTCCATGCATACATACCACCATATGCATATTCACATTTCAATTTTCCCAATTTTTAATTGGTTTTTTAATGCATTCCCGGCACACACCATCCGGGCTTCCGGCCCCCCACATTCCGGGCATCTCGCACCCCAAGCGGCATCACGAGGAATCACGGCACACACCATCCGTGCTTCCGGCATTTACACTCCCGGGCGGGCATCTCGCACCCCAACTGGCATCACGAGGCATTCACGGCACACACCATCCGTGCTTCCGGCATCCCCTACGCTCCGGGCATCCCAACTCCGGGGCCATCCAGATTTACGCACACAGGGCTACTGGGCATCCGGCATTTTCACTCCCGGCCGGGCATCTCGCACCCCAACCGGCATCACGAGGCATTCACGGCACACACCATCCGTGCTTCCGGCATCCCCTACGCTCCGGCATCCCAACTCCGGGGCCATCCAGATTTACGCACACGGGGCTACCGGGCATCCGGCATTTTCACTCCCTGGCCGGGCATCCCGAAAACTCCTGGGGCATTGTCGGCTCACACCATCCGACAGCCTTCTCATTTATTATGAGATATAATTTATACATGGCTAAATCTTACATGGCACACGACGTGATGCATATATCCAATATCATCATAATATACTAAAAATCATTATTTATGTACTATAGTAAAGCACTTGGGGATCACATAAATTTTCTAAATTCATGTCATCTAATTTTGCTCATATATTTCCTTTATTTGAATTTAATAAATTCCAATATGCATATTTCAAGAAAATACTCAAAAATCAAGTACTCAATTAATCTTCAAAATTACGGGTTTGCATAAGGAATAGTCATAACATGATAAATTATTCCCATGAAAATTTATAATTTTAGAAGTCATTATGTAAAAATATTATTTAACTTTTACAAAGGGAAAAATTTCAATTTCCTCAACTCACATCAATTCGGCATTCTCCTTATTTAAATAATTAAATGGCCTCTACAAATTACAAAATTAAACCACAACATAGACAAGACATAGAGGTACAACATTCAAGAAGGATTCAAGTCCAAATAGTCATTACATAAAAAGATATAGATTTACAAATCAAGCGGCTAACCCTTGTATACACGGTTTGCACCGTTTTTCAATTTAATTAAAATTAATTATTAATCGAGCTTCAAAAATTACAAGAATTTACCACGTGATAGCCAATATGTTAAGGTATGTTTTTAATTCAGACATCCAAGTCAGATTCATTTTAATTAATAAAGTGTAAAAATTATAAGCTACTGTTCCAACATTATTGCATTCCAGTCGACGTCCAGTGTTAACATTCACCTTTCCTTAAAATTTATCAACCAATTGGCCTTTAAAATTTATAAAACTTCACCATATGATCCACAAGACTCTAATATAAATTTCTCATGAAGACACTTGGACCAATTTCTTTATAGAAAATTTATTATAAGTAAAAAGAATTTCTGCTCATAAAACGATGTTCCCAGCACGTCCTTCTTCCGAAATCAGTACGTATGACCAACCTATTGTGCTTCTTTTTCTCTAAATTTTTTATATGTTATTTTTTAAAGGATAATCTTCAACTTTCATTTAGACATCGAAGTGAAAAATCCAAAGGAAAACCCTCTTATAGGCCGTCGAAGCTACTGATGTCCAGTACAGTTCACCCGGTACTCACGTTCTCAGAAAAATCGACCTCTCCCTAGGTTATTCTCGTTTATTTGGTCTCAATTTTTGATATGTTGTTTCTCTTCATGTTCTTTACTATTTTCACGAAGACATCGAAGCAGGATTCTCAATAGAATTTTAGATACAGCAACCAGAATCACTCGGACTCGACATGCATCACCAGATCTGAACATTTTCTTAGAAAATAGAGTTCACCCCTCAAATCTTGTCCTTTTTCTCTCAATTTTTAGTATGTTAAAATTCAGAATGTGCTCTTTAAATCTCATGAAGAAATCGAGATGAAATTCTCACTCCAAGTGACATGCAAGTCCATCTAAGTTTCTGGCGCATGCGGATTCACACAAAACTGAAAACACCAGCAAGTAACCCAGTCCAAAAATCTTACTTCCAGCTCATACCATCCACGATTTCTACCAAAAAAACCACACTAGATCCACACCAAGACATGCAAGAGTAGATGAGGGAATTAATCACTTGCCTTAAACTCAAAAAATCGGGCAAAACGAACAACGAACACGGGCGGGGGTACGGTCGGCGTCTTCCTCTCCTCTCCTCCTTCTCTTCTTCCTTCCCTCTTTCTCTCACTCTCTCTCTCTCTATGTGCGTCCAACTCCTCTAAGAACCGGTCCTCTCCCTTTTATTTCCTCTCTAAACTCATCATTGCTAATGATGACTTTTCAACACTTGGTTTACATGCAAAAATTGCATGTAAACCGGTCTCCCCCTTGCGTCGGTCGCCCATTGTTTTGGGTTATGGGCCGGCGACCTTGTGGGCTTGTGGCCGGCCCACTTGGCCCGTCGCAAGCCCACTCAAAGTCGGCCCAAATTCTAAATTAAAGAAATAAATTTTTTATTAATTAATAATAATAATTTCTTGATTAGATTAAATCAAGAATTTAAATTAACTTATAACATGTACAAACTCAAATCACATAGCCAAAGTCTTGTATTCATAATATATATTTCCTTACAAGCTCATGGTCGAGCCTTGGTACGAGTCATGGGCAATTTTCATTGCCAATTAAAATCACAAAATTATCTTCGCCTACCTATATCTCAAGGGTTATTAATAAAAATTCCGGGATGCCACATGAAAAATGCAGCTTATCACTAAAGGACTAGACATTTCAAGAAGCATTATCACTTTATCAGGTTGACATTGAAAGATATGAGTTGAAGCTACAGAATATTGATGGTTTGAAGAATCTAGCTAACATGTTGACCAAGGTAGTAGATAGAGAGAAGCATATTTTCTGTACTACTACCACTGGTATTACTCCATGTTGATTGATGAAGAGTATCGCAGAAGCACAAGTTTTTCAAGTACTAATTTTTGAAGAAGATGGATGTAAAGTTGTTTAGTGCTCAGGCATATTTGTCTTCAAGTGGGAGATTGTTATAGATGAAGCCAAATATTTTTAGGGGCTTTTTTGTCTTTTCTATTAGATTTGCTTTTAGGTCAAAAGTTATACCGACGATGGCAAAACGCTAACTGTAAAGACGTTGAAAAAGAAAATAGAGAAGCAAGAAAAAGAGAGAAGAAAAAAGTCAGTTTTTTTCTTTATGAGGGTTCTTAACTTATTTGTGTCCTGATCTTGAGAGAATATCATCATTGTATTCCAATTTTTTTTTTTTTTTTTAAGTCTAGTGGATTCGCAGAGTGCCTCAGCGCGGAGATGTAACCTAGGTTTGGATGAACTTCGTTAACAAATTTTATGACATGTTCTTCTGATTATATTCTTTTATTATTATATTTTGCTTGGTGAATTGTTTGTGAGTGTTATTTTTTTAAAATCAACGTGCTATTTCGTAACATTTTGGGAGTGTTTTTGAGGTTCAAGCGACGAGGCACGAGGCCTTTTCTTTTGATCTTTACGGACGTCTTCTCATGGCGTTTTGCATTTTTTTTTGGTAGGCATTTGGCAATTCTTTATTTATAGGGAACTAGAAAGAAGGGAAAGCGGACAGATGACTGAACAGCTAGAAGGAAAATAACGTCTTGGCTTTGCTGGTTGCGATCGACTCGAGGCGTAGTGTAAATTCCATTCATGCTCACGTCATCTTAGGATTTATCACGTCATTAGATCGGTCTTATATATAGACTCCATGTACACCTAATGCTGCTTGCAACCGTTTGTCGAGACAAAAAGAAAATAAAAAATCGGTTTAAGTCTGGCGGTTTGTTCCTTCCTTTCTCTGCAATGCTTTTCTTGTCCCTGGACGAATAACCATTTATTAAGCGACACAATAAGTTATAGTTAATTAATAGAACGATCTGAAGTGATTTTACCATCATTTAATTCACGAGTTATGTCGGAAAGTTTTTTATCCACATCAACTCTATCATTATAAATATTTTGTCTTTATAAATCCTTATGTACAAGTTATTTGCCTGTGCAATGCACCCATCTTTGTTTCATTCGCGTACTTTAGCTTTAAAAATTAATTGTGTGACTTTTATATGATTATACTTGTACGTAGAAATTGTTTCCACCGAGGCATATGCAAGATCATTCTGTTAATGGGAAGCCTAAGGTGTGAAAATTATATATTTAGTGTGGACTTCATCGAAAGTATGGGTCACTTTTCTTCTGCATCACGAAGAATTTAATGAATAACAAAAGCCCACCGATTGAAGACATCACTCCACAGATAAAATAAAAAAAAAAAAAAAGGCACATATTTTAAAGAGGGTGATGGAAACTATCTTGTTTTTTGAACTAATGAGCTCTGAGGAGTTATTATTGAGAAAACTCCATAGTTTGTTCTGAAGATCGACAAATCTTCTCATAAGTATTTAATGAATGTGACGAAAGTCTTTTCAGATGATATTCATGAAGAAACTATGGTCAGACTCTATTTTATTACCATCTGAATATTACATCTGAAATTCTGATTATTCACGTCAAAGACATTATTAATTTATTTCATGGGAATCATTAGAATAATACAAAGATATCAGCAGAGCATGCATATTGATTTTGTGAAGGCACTTGGCATCTTTAGACTAAGGGTGAGCAAAATGAATAGCCTGAACCGAGAAATCTACTTAGATTGGACCGAATTGGTTAGTTGGTTCTGGTTTCTAAGAGTGTTAGTCCGACTTCTGATTTCTAAAAATGGAACCTGTGTCTAGGCAATCTAGTTCCAGACCGGACTGGATAGATTATATATACTTTTTTTTTTCTAATTTCTTTAAAAAATTTAGTAAAATGTGAACTGAAAAGGAAAGATAATAAATAGCGACAGCAACAATGGCAAAGCATGAGCAGAATGAAGAAATAGAACAAACAATGACTTGACACCAACAAATTGAAACACAGAGAATCCAAGCAACATCAAAAACGTTGTTTTTGCATTGATCAGTGATTTACTCAGAAAATCGATGATGAGACGGCTATCACAACATCGCCCGGACGGCTGTTGGAAATAGCTCTGGCCATTAGGAGGGTTGAGGCTCTCTATCCCTGCCGCAATAAGATTGCCCATGTCGGAATTGGAGTCGCTGAAATTGAAAATGGCAGGGAAGTTGAATAAATCAATCGAGTTGCCAAGAGGAAATAAACAAAGCAAAGCCAAGATGACAATGCAGGTCTTTAAGGCCATGGATGGTGTCGCAGGAAGCTTGTGACTTTCTCTTGGAGGTTAGTTAACATTAATTTTTTTTTTTTTTAAAAGTGACCAATTCCCGATCTTAGGACTAACCAGTCCAACCCCCAGTTCCCAATTTTAGGAGCCAGTCCTCCCAATCTGATTCCCAGCTTCACCTTAGAACCAGACCAATTGGGAACCAATCAACCCTACTTCAAACTCCATGAGAAGTTTACCTTGGAAGTATTGAGACTCATAATTGAAACATGTATATATATAAGGCCATGGCTAGTGATCTGGGATTTCTTTCTTGGTAAGAATTGATTGTCTTTCAATCCCGAAAGATTGCGTTACAATGAAATCCACTTAAAGCAAGGATTAGTAATCTTAGTGACAATTATCCAAAGACAAAATATTTTTTCCAAATGAATAACTCTACATATGGAAACTCGGCTGTGGTTGTATGGGTGACTAAATTAATGGGAGACTCTAATCTAGTGCATCGAACGGCTACCAAATCCTCTCGAAGCATTCATGTACAACCAGTTAATTCCAACAATCATTTTGGAAGTGGAAGAGTATAAAAGGAGTGGACATAAACTTGAAATAAGTCAAACACTATAATTTTTATGTGCAAATTTCTCCATCCCTTAACTCTCTATTGTTTTTGTGATAGTATATTACACAAGAGAATTTGATCACAACATAATCTCCCTTCAGACTTTGTTTCCTCGTAATATCAATCTTGACTATTTTAATTCTGTTTAAGTTTGTCAAATTTGTGTACATTCAACTATTTACTTTCCTAGATTATCTCACTCGAAAAAAGGCTCTCATCTATGCAAGTTTCTCTCTACCTCCTTGGTAGAGCCCCTCTTTTATAAACCCTAGATCCCCTCTGATCTTCTGCAACCCTTTTTATTTTTCTCTTTTGTTTTACACAATGAAACCAAAAATAGAAAAACCCAAACAATGTTTTCTTCGATTTTGATTATACAGAGCTTGGTGTTGTTTGTTCGCCAAATAGAACAGTAGCTTCCCCAGTGAGTTATGGCTGTTTCGGCATTGGAGATCTTGCAAATGACGCCATATAAAGGTTGGATTTTGACTTCATTTTCCCGAATGCTTGCCTGGGCTCATGGATGTTAGTAGATCTGAGTGGAATATACACTGTCTTGGCGTTGTCTCGTTTTGGCTTTGTCTCTGGGTTCCTGGACTTGATGTAGCTGTGGATCGCGACTCTGGTTTCTGGATCTGATCACACTTTTCTGCTGCATTTACCTGTTCCTCCAAAGGGTCTCATGGTCATCATAGTTTGCTGTGGAAATCTGATGTTATTAGATATGGGTACAAACGTCTACAAGGTTTCTTGGAAGTAATTTTTCGAGCAGGAGCAGAAAGAATCGAACCACTAATATGTGACTTGCATTTTCTGTACACCTTACCTTTCCTTCTTTGAATTTGTTCATTGAGTTTGTCTTATATCGAGCTCCCTTCAAGCCCTCCCTCATCTTAGGCTTGCATCTCTGAATATCATCTTCGAAAACTTCCATCCCTACAGTAAGAGTATATGGATAGTAAGTAAGAAAATGAGCTGCGAGTGGCAGCATTATGTAAAAGTCTCGGACATCTATGGTCTGAGGATGATGTGGTTGAAGTATGTTCTGAGGTACCTCCACAAAAAAAAGGGATGAATGCAAACGTACTCTTCTGGGTAAACTATACTCTAAACCCAACGTGAATTATCCAGCATTTCTCTCTACAATGAAGAAAGCATGGAAAACTAAAGTTGTAATGTGCGTACAAAAAGAACCAAGTCTCTTTACCTTTGTCTTTCAATCGGAGGAGGAAAAAGAGAGAGTTATGAAGATTGCACATTGGTCTTATGTTAGCAATTTGCTGGTCCTTAAGCAGTGCGAGCCTAAAATCCCAGAACATTGCTATGATTTTTCCAGATCAGCATTTTGGGTGCATATTGGAGGTATTCCCCCTGGCTGGAGGGTAGAAATAGTGTCCCACGATCTGGGAAGAAAGCTTGGTCAGGTCCTGGAAATCCAACTAGATTCAACATGGAATTTTCAGCAAAAAGGAGGAAGAGTAAGAGTGGAAATTGACCTGACTAATCCACTGAAATCAGAGGCTATCTTGGATATTGGTAATAAATGGCTGTGGGTGGAATTTATATACGAGCGATTACCTCATTATTGCTACTCTTGTGGCAAAATTGGCCACTATGCCACAGACTGCGCAGAAATTCCTTATGTGCAGTCACCATGGGCAGTCAACAAAATAGGACCATATGGACCCTGGTTGAAGGCAAAAGCATGCGATCATAGCTCTTATTGGGAAGCTTTTTACGGTAAAATAAAAGAAGAACTTATAGTGGAAGAGACTATACTTGTACCACCTTCCCCAACTAGTGGAAAGGAAATCACAGTTAGAGAGAAAGTCCTTGACATGTAAATTGCAGCCTGCAGCAAAAAGTGAGCAGAAAGTTCTAATGAACAGGAGACAATGGAAGAAATTGTAGCAAGTAAGAAGGAAACCAAAGATTATGGTAAATTGATAGTATGCTCTGAATCTCCCAAACAGACTTCATTGAAAATAGGAAAAAGCAGTAAGAAGAATATGAAGGTGCAAAAAGCAAAGAAGCAAAAGTGTGTACCTGAGCCAACTCCTCTTCTCATAGATGATACGGACCTTCTAGAGACTCCTGTTAAGTTGATCAAAGATGGAACAGAGTGGGCTTTGGTGGCTAGCCCTAATAAGCCACCAACAACGACATGAAAATCATTAGCTGGAATTGTTAGGGGCTGGGCAACCCCCTGACAATCCAGGAACTAAGAGCTTTAATTGCTCTTGAAAGGCCCAGTTTAGTTTTTCTTATGGAAACAAAAAACAAAGCAACGATGGTGGAGAGTGTATGCAAAAAACTACAATTCCAACATTTATTCCTAGAGAAGTCGACAGGCATAGTAGGGGGATTAGCTTTAATGTGGAATGAGGAAGTGACATTGAAGGTGAAAGACAGTCAAAAACAGTTTATCGATGTGGAATGCACTGATTTAGACAGCAAACATGTCATGCAGATCACATTTGTTCATACTTCTACAAATTTTGGAGAGAGGCTGACATTATGGCAAAAATTGAAGGCTCTCAAACCTCATAATTCTATTCCGTGGATATGCATGGGAGATTTCAATGAGATATTATATGTATGGGAGAAGGTGGGGAAAAGAGAAGCTGATAATAATAGAATTGCAGCCTTTAGAGATATGCTTAATGAGTCATCTTTAATGGATATTGATAGTCACGGGTGTGCTTACACATTGGCAAATAATAGGGAATGGGAGGATCTTGTTAAAAAACAACTAGACTGGGTGTTATGTACTTTGGAATGACGAATTACCTTTCATGAAGCAAACTAAGCACTTCCAACCATCGGCTCGGATCACAGCCCTCTTGTCCTTCGGCTCTACCCTGGAAAAAAGAAAAGGAAAAGAGATTTCAAGATGGAGGCTTTCTAGACAGAACAAGAAGATTACCATGAAATTATCCATCAAACCTGGAACCGAACAGCTTCTCAACAGGCCAATTTCTCAAAGCAACTAAAGGAAACTTTGCAAGGATTGACAAAGTGGAGTAAAGAGAAGTTTGCCAATGCACCTAGGTGGATAAAAGAGCTCACTTAGACTTTAACAGAGATAACCAATCAACCAGACTAGTATACTAGCAGGAAGGAAGTTCAAAGTATTATACACTAGATAGAAACACTGAGGAAACAGGAAGAACAATTTTGGGGTTTGAGATCACACATAAAATGGCTGCTATGGGGTGATAAAAATACCATATTCTTTCATGCAACAACTGTACATAGGAGGTAGAGAAATAACATTACAATGCTGCAAATGGAAGACAACAGTTGGTGCCATGATCCTGTAGCGCTCATAACTCATATTCAATCTTTTTACAGAAATTTATATAAAACAGAAGGGCCGAGAAACTACCAGCCTGTCCTCAACCAGTGTCTTTCTCCTGTCGATGAGAACATCAATGAAGATCTGGTGGCTAATCTCACGATGGAGGAAGTTCATGCAACAGTTTTTCAATTAGGAGCTTTAAAAGCCCCTAGCCCTGATGGTTTTAATGGGCTTTTCTATCAAAAATCATGGGAAATTATAAAGCCTGACTTGTTCCAGTTAGTGCAGAACTTTTTCAACACAGGTACTCTGGATCCTCTCCTTAATCAAACACATATTTCCTTGATTCCCAAAGTAAAAAACCCTGAGACAATCGGCCAATTCAGACCTATTAGTTTATACAATTTCAGTTATAAAATTATCTCAAAGATATTAGCAAACAGACTAAAGAAGTGGCTACCGGATATTATAGAATCAGAGCAAAGCGCCTTTGTTCCAGGCAGACAGATACAGGACAACATCTTAGTTGTACATGAAGTGTTGCATTAGCTATGCATCACAAAGAGAAAGAAAAAATATCAGGCAGTGTTAAAACTAGATACGCAGAAAGCATATGACAGAATTGAATGGGATTTTGTACGGGATTGTATGCTGAAAATGGGTTTCTGTACAAAGTGGGTGTCCCTTATCATGCAATGCATATCAACGGTGACATTCAGTGTGAAGATTAATGGAGAACCCACCCCTTTCTTCAACCCCTCGTGAGGTCTTAGACAAGGCGACCCCCTTTCGCCATATTTATTCATCTTAATCTCAAATGTATTAACATGGTTGATGAAAAGAGCAATCGCAGAAGGTAGCATCAAAGGCATACAACTGAACGGGTTTTGTCCTAAGCTATCTCACTTACTTTTTGCCGACGATGTTATATTCTTTCTGGATGGTACTTTAGTGGAATGTCAGAATTTGACACTTACACTTAATCAGTATTGCTATGCATCGGGGCAAGTTGTCAATTTAAACAAGTCAGGGGTTTATTTTAGCAACAATAGTCCCTTACCTCTAAGAAGAAACATGGCCCAAGAACTGAGAGTCCCTATTTTTGAAAAGACAGGCAAATACTTGGGCATTCCTACGGAATGGGGACAATCAAAGAAAGAACTGTTCGCATGGATATTAGCCAGAGTAAATTCAAAGCTAGAGGGCTAGAAAGAAAAACTATTTACCAAAGTAGGGAAGGAGGTTCTGATCAAAAGTGTGGTGCAGGCCATTCTAACTTATGCAATGTCCATCTTCAAGTTGCCAGTGTCCATCTGTCGTGCAATAAAAAGACGAATAGCATCATTTTGGTGGCAGAAAGGAGATGCTCAGCGAGGGATGCATTGGAAAAACTAGGAAGTTTTGAAAACTCGAAAGGATGAAGGAGGGTTGGGGTTTAAAGATCTGCTTACCTTCAACCGTGCAATGCTTGGTAAACAAGCTTGGAGATTATCCAATTCTCTAACTACCCTGTGGAGCAAAGTACTAAAAGGAGTCTATTTCCCACATGGCAATCTCTGGACAACTCGCAAGGGCCAACGATCATCATGGGGCTGGCAGAGCTTGATGCTTGGACAAGACACAATAGAAGCAGATATAAAATGGTCAGTGGGGGATGGAAAATCTATAAAAATTAGGGAAGACAAATGGTTAGCACAGGGAGTTATTGGGGAACAAGCACATCACCAGGAACCTACTATGGTCTGAGGCCTGATCAAAGCAACCTCTCAAGCTTGGGATCAGCAAAAAATTCAACAGTTTTTTGATGCAAACATAGCTAATGAGATCTTAGCGATCCCCTTGAGTCAAAACCCTAAACTAGACACTTTAGTTTGGATAGGCAACAGCGCAGGAAAGTATTCTGTAAAGAGTGGATACAACCGAGCTTACCCATCCACTATAAGCACTAACTAAAATAGGGCATCTTGTTCATTCAAGCCTCCACGAACCTTATGGACTCAGATCTGGAGCCTCTCAGCACCCTCGAAAATTAGAACCTTCCTATGGAGCCTCTATCAGAATGCCATTCCCACGAGAGAAAGTCTCTACAAAAGAAACATCACAACCGACCCATTATGCCCGTTGTGTCACATGAAAATCGAAAACACAGAACATCTTTTCTATTATGCAAATGGACTAAACAAATCTAGGAGGACCACCGATTACAGGGCACAAACATCACAAGACACATAAAGCGATTTGATCAGTGGCTGATGGAGGTATTCGACTCACAAGGGACTTACCTGCATGGGAGTTCATTGGCTTGGTTCTCTAACAGATCTGGAAGGCTCAGAACAATTGGATCTTCAGAGCAAAGCGCCCAAACCCAGCGGATCTACTGGATCTAGCACAAGACCAAAACATCATTTTCAGCAGATGGAAGACGAAACCGAAAGTAGAAACCCTAAATCGCAACATACCGACTTGCTGGAATCCACCGAACAGAAGGGAGATGAAGATGAATGTTGATGCGTCTTGGGTTCCAGGTGAGTTTACTTGCTTTGTCGCCAGAATCGTATGCGATGCAGCGGGGCAAGTCGTGGAGGGCTTCACCTCCGAATCTAGGGTTTCTTCGGCACCACAAGCGGAGGCCGAGTCTATCCTGCACGGGATTTTTTACTTAAAAGAGATGTAGATGCGGCACGTGAAGGGATCCGAAAGTCAAGTAGTTCACTGGAAGTGTGAAAGTGACTGTTCCTTGGTCGTGGACTTCGTGATGGGCCGGGCCGAGCCCCCGTGGAACTTAAGTGAAATTGTTCAACATTGCAAAGAAGAATTATCCACGTGCAAAAACACTACGGTGGCATACTATCCTCATGAAGCAAATAGAGCAACGGATTGGTTGGCATGGACTCATCGAGCCAAGAAGCTTCCTCTAAATTGGTTGAACACCCCCCCCTTTACCTCTCTAGGAAATTTTATGTTTGGAATTTTACCATCGTTGTCGTGTAAGACTCCTTAATCGAATGCATATTCTACTTTTGACCAAAAAAAAAAAAAACTATTTACCCTCCCCCAATGACAGTGCTAGCCATCTTAGTTACTAATAGCTACGATAATGAGGAGCGAGTGCACAAAAACGAAGGCTATTCATTGTCATGCCAATCTCTCTCTATTGCAAGTGGGCTCCATGATAAATAGCACCAAATTACCAAAAAAATCTTAAATGTATTGTATTTATGCCAATTCAATTATAAACTTTTTAATTTAGTCATTTTAGTCCTAAACCTCTTGACATTTGTCAATTTAGTTATTTTAGCAAATTTTGATCGGAAATCACTTACATGAATGACAACTGTCCTACATGACATAGCCAACGCTAATGTGGACAATTGCTATGATTGATTGAAGATGGATTTTGCAACTATTACATGGAAGTTCGTAATAGATTACCGTTGGCTCTTTTGCAATTGTGAAATTTTTGAGGCGGAACATCACACCATTTGTTGGTTGAGATTTGTCAATTAATTGTCCATTTTTGTCCATGTGTCATCAAACGATCAACAATTGATGTTGTACATGGGAAAATTACCAAAAAAGTAGTAAATTGACAAATTGTTAAAAAGTTTAGGTCTTTCTTTAAAAAAAAAAAGGGGGGTTTAGGACTAAATTAGCTAATTTAAAAGGTTTAGTACAAAATTTGTTAATTTAGTCATTCCGGCCAATTTTTATGACTTTTTAAATATTTTTTAAATTTTCTATTTTTATAATATTTTGCATAATTTTTTATTGTTTTCTATTTTATTTTTTTATTTTCATTTTTTTCCTAAAAAGTCTAACCCGCCAACCCTTGCTGACCCCAGCCGAGGCCTAACAACCCTCTCCAATCACTTGGCGAGGGCCTTGAAGCCCTCATTTGTTGCAAGTGAAGGTTCTGGCCTTTAATGCATATATAATAAGAGATATAGTTTATGAATATCGACTATGAAGATTAGTTTATTAAATGATGCAATAAGTTATAGTTAATACACAGAATGATTACCCTAAGTTAATGCAAGAGTTCCATCAGAAAGTTTTATATTAACATTAACTATATAATCTTTTTCTCGATCCTATTTTTTCTCTTTATAAATTCTCATGTACTAGTCATTTGCCCGTGCAATGCACCGATCCATTCTTAGTTCGCATACCTTGATTTGGTAGACATTCGTTGTATGACTGTTTTATGATTATAATTATATACAGGTTATAGTAGACGCTGTTTCCACGCAGGCAAATGCAAGAATGTTATATCAAGTAAGAAACATAAAGTAATCATATATATAGTGTGTACATTATCTAAAGCATGGGTCACTCTTCTCATGAATCGCAAAGACATTAGTGAATAAAGAAAAGCCCACCGACGAAATAAATCGTTCTCTACAAAGACAAAATAAGGCACATATTATAAAAATGCAAGACAGAAACTTTCATAATTTTTGAACCAGATGACTCGGAAACATTACTAATAGTGATGACGACATGAACAAGCGCACAAAAACAAAGATTGTGCATAGCCATGTCAATCCCTTTCAAAGGGGTCGATTGCTTTAGTTCGTTTTGGCATCATTTCAAAGTACACAATTAACGATTGGTATCTCATGGATATTCTGTTGCATTTCTATTTCTCTCGATTGCGAGTGACCTATACAAAAATGGGCTTTGTACTGTATACTTACAGCATCGATTGTCAACCGTTTGATGACACATTGAGAGCAAATGGTCTATGTATTGATAAATCTAAACCGTTGGATAACACAAGAGAGTCCATTGTTCCACCTTAGAAATTTCCCGACCGCCAAAAAAGTAATGGTGATCTATTTATTTGATCTTCCATGTAATAATTACAAAATCAGTCCTCAATCAATAAATTCGCCGAGCCTTAAATGAGGAACTAAAGGGTGCTCTAGGTATGTCCATCATGATTCTCCAATGATTGAGCAAGCAAAGAAGGTACGAGAGAGAGAGAGACACACACACATGGGTCAATTCTCTAGTCTACAAATCTCCTCCCTTGTCTGATAATCATCCCGCCCATGATTATTCTTTTATTAACAAAATGTCGATACACTTTTTTAAACTTCTCTTCCTAATGTTGGAATTAGAGTCTTCCATTGCAGGCTTATCCGCATTTACAAGATCAGTGTTTTAAATCCATCTCAAATATATATACACACACATAAACATATACATATACATATACATATACATATACATATACATATACATATATATATGCACAGCTATCTCAACGTATACCAAATTCAAATTCCGAAAATACCCGTTGATACATCTCCTATCGCATTTGTTGGTACCTATAGAACCTAGAAAAGGATTGAGATGAATAGTATTAGCAAAACACCACCTAGTAAGTAATACAAATTTCTTATGGGCAAATTGAGTATTCACTATGGATATTTATAAATGGTACCAAAAACTTATTTTTTGCCAATTTAGTATACAAATATATTTACAAGATCAAACATGGAGGTCAACCGATTGTCAGAGAGATGGGATTGTCTGCAAGATTTGAATTTTATCCAATCACCATAATTCGTTGACTAATCGATTTCCTAGTAGAAAGTTGTTGGAGTAGAATAGATACGGGGTTTGCAATATAAAATTTAATCTAATTCAACTTTGAAATGGATGATAGTGGGTGACACCAGAGAAAGTGTGGAAAAGCAAGATGTTACACAAGCCAAATTTTAAATAAATAGGTTACTCGTCACCCATAATTAATTTACCCAAGGGACGAGCAAAACAAGAAAATGAAGCTTTTTTGTTCTTTAGTCAAAGGCTCAAAATAAGACATGAATTAAATAAGATTTGCCTTTTCATTTATCATAGCGCGGTTATATGAATTAGCAGGGAAAAACCTCCAAGCATAGGTAATTACCAATACTCATAGGAAAGACAAACTAGTTTTACCAAAAAAACAACTCCAATTAAATAGGACTCTAGAAACTTAAACAACAACTACTAAACCTTGAAAATTTGAGAAAGAAATATAATTGGTTATAGGTCTCAAAATTTTACTAATTCCAATGTAACTGAATTAATGGCTTTCAAGGAATGCTCCGGCATCAAGCGATACTAGGGTCAATCCTTTTTTCATTGATGGCATTAAGTGCTCCAGGTATACCCCATGGCATAAATATGAACAAAGTTCTAGCCTTTTTGGAAGCCTGTTCTCAATTTCTTTGAGGGATCTATAAAAGAAGCTTTGGACTTGTCAAATAATTATACCATGAAATTTATAAGATTTAAAACATACTAATATGAGCATACTAAATGGATTTACTTAATGATGCAGATTTCTGTTTGCCAGTGTTTAGATGATCCCACTAACTTAAATAACCACTTACCATGAGTCACATTATCTAGTAAACCCATTCATACGTGAGTTTTAGTATCTTTAGCATTATGCGAATGCTAACAAGTATTCATTTATTCCTTTTTATCTAATGTGTACGCAAGCACAAAATCAAGAAATCTCCTCTAGAGGTTTCAATTTTATTTGGCTTGGGATACCAAGCTTCGCCAGAGGCTCAAACTATGTTGACGCCCTAGTCATGTAGTTCACAGGGAACACTTGATGAAATAGTTAGGGAAAATTGTCCAAAAAGTTTAAAATTTATTATATGGTAGCCAATTTAATCATTAATCTTTAAATTAAATTTGACTAATTTAGACCTAAGCATTTGTTGGTTGTTAACTTAGTCCTTTCGATGGTGTAGTAGCCGACGCTGATGCAGATAATTTTGTTCCTTCCTTTTTCTTCTTTCATTTCTTTTCTTAGTTCCCTCGCCCAAATGCCATACCTCAACTGTGGCCAACATCAACAGGCAATGGCCAAGACGCCATCGTCATATCTAGGTGAGGGCTACGACGTGAGCCCTCACAAGGATCCTCCTTCACTTGATCTAATAAGGGCCACAATTCCATCACCAAATCTGGGCTAGTGATGTAAAGAAAAGCACTAGACTGCCACGTCAGTGAATTCCGGCAAAAATTAGTTGGGAGAACTAAATTGGCAAATTATTAAAAGATTTAGGACTAAATTGACTAAATTAAAATAATTGGGACAATACTTTTTGGACTATCATCCTTAATAGTTTAGATAAACATTGGACTCGTTTTCAGTCCTTCTCAGATCCGTGGTCATTCTCATTAGTTCGTAATGTATTGCCGGGCAAGTTTGAAGGAGAATCAACCCTAACATGCTTGACACGTGGATGGTGAGAGCGAGGACGATGCTTATAATTAAGGCAACTTTCAGAATGCTACATTTGTACCAAGTCGCAAGTTGTCTTCGTTCGCAAACATAAATC
Source organism: Eucalyptus erythrocorys (assembly GCA_014182555.1). Lineage (NCBI taxonomy): Eukaryota > Viridiplantae > Streptophyta > Magnoliopsida > Myrtales > Myrtaceae > Eucalyptus > Eucalyptus erythrocorys. The sequence continues at coordinate 8,873,139 of CM024597.1, read as the reverse complement.
ATCGAATTGGCACAAAGCCTATCTAACCATCAATCCGGTTCACTGAAATAGTTTGTATTCCCATAGGATAGCTTAGCATGCTGTAATTTTACAAAAATAATCCAAATTCCTTCGGAACGTGAACAATTTCATATTTTATTTTTTGCTTAGCAAGATAAGTTGAACATAATTAAAATTATCAACTTATCAAGTTTAACGTATGTGGAGTTCTATATCTCATATGAAATTAGGAACGAAGTATACCCGACGACAAACCAATTTAGATGAAAAAAATTAACGCACGTTGGATTATTCGGAGATTGAGATGATGTGTTCCCATATGAGGAAGGCTGTCACAGAGAGAGAGAGAGAGAGAGAGAGAGAGAGAGAGAGAGAAATTTTTTTAGATCAATTTTCTAAAAAAAAATTATATTGATTGATTTTTTTTTAGATCAAAAGAAAATTATATTGATTGAGTGATTTTCAAATACTTTGAGAAGGAAAATTATTCGAGAGTAGTAATTAAGGCTATAGTCCATAGATGACAAACAGTGCGAGAAGACAAAGAACAAAACATATAGTGGCATCCACGCACGGACATCAGTACATTAAAATAAGTATTGTGATTGTGTTCAATGCATTGCTCGTAAATTAAGTCTAAATTTTTTTTTTTTTTTTTATATCTGAGACGTATTGCCCTAGAAAATATGCAATTGACATTCTAAACCATTCAAAAGTGGACGAGTATTTTAAAATAAATCATTAGAGCATATTATGCTAGAGTAAATAAAATTTTATACGGGCAGGGCTTATTCCCTTTCGATTTGTTGGCAGATAAAAAAAATTAAATTATATTGCATGCTAGAAGATTCCCTTCATGTAGCGGCAGATTTATAAGAAATTTCCATTGTAAGCCGACTTTAACGAGGATAGACTGATTTAGTACAACCCAAGCAACTTCTTTTATTCAATAGGCATAGACTAGAACTGCTAAACCATTGTGGTCACCTAAATTAAGGCATATTATTCAAGATGTCCTCAATCAAACAACCCAAAGACAAGTAAGAAGTGCCACCCTCAATCAACGCCATCCTACTCTTCACACTCGCCTCATTCACCTTCTTCCTCCTCTCACTGTCGACCTCCTCCATTAACTTCTTTATCGCACCCTCTATTACTTCTGCTGTCACCACGAAATCACTCTTCATTCGAGGATCCCTCCGATAGTCCACCTTGATCTCCACCGCAAGGCCCAGCTCTACCACCAATTCGAATGCATTAAATTGTTGCTCCCCATAGAGGGGCAATGTGGCCATCGCCACACCAAACCATATACTTTCTAGGGTGGAGTTCCATCCACAGTGCGACACGAATCCCCCAATTGCTGGATGGGCCAGAATAGCAACTTGTGGAGCCCATCCAATCACTTTCCCGATAGTGGCCGTCCGGTCCAAGAACCCCTCGGGCAAGACCTCAGTAGTGTCCACTAAGTCACTTGGGAACCAAACCTTGTCCTTTGGCGGTGGCCGTCGTAGGGACCATAGAAAGCGATGCCCACTTCTCTCCAACGCGCAGGCCATCTCCTTCACCTGCTCCTCCCCTAAGCTCCCCATGCTCCCAAAGCACAGGAAAACCACCGATGAAGGCGGTTGCTCGTCGAGCCACTCCATGATGTCATTGCCTTGGTGGCCACCGCAGGCCTTTGTTTTAGTCTCACCCCTCAGATTCAGGATGGGCCCCAAGGGGTACACCGCGGGCGCCCCAAGGCCCGCCAAGGACCTCAGCGCATGCGGTTCGAGCTCGTCGAACGTATTTACAATAATTCCCTTGGCCGCTCTCATCCTCTTGGCGTGCCCCAGGAACGGTCGGACGGTCTCCTTCGTCAGAACCAGGGGAGGTAAGACCTTGGCTGGCAAGGGGTTCGTAAGACTCGCGAAGTCCAGCTCAGCGGCCGAGTCCTTGTATTCGGTTATGTCCACACGGTACTCGTCTTGCAGCGACTGGAGGTGAAGCATCAAGCCGAGGAATGCAGCGCTCGATGTAAACAAGACATAGGACGGGAATCCCAGCTCGTCCGCCAGGTCAATCATGGTGGTGCAGAACATGTCGAGGACGAACCCGGCTAGGCGCCCAGTTGAGCCGGCCTCAGCGATCTCGGCAACGGCCCGCTTGACATGGGGCTTTTTGCTTTCCACGAAGTTGGTGAGGAAATGGCCCGAGTAGAAATTGGGGTCGGCATCCTCACGTGGGAGGTGGACGAAGCGGAGGCGAGAGGCAGCCATGGAGGTGACGAGGGAATTTGTGTACGAGTCGACGTCGGAGTCGAAGGGAAACTTCATGACGAGGAAGGTGACAGAGAGGCAGGGATCACGGTCAACGATGAGCTTGGCCATCTCGACCATTGCTACGATATGGCCCATGCCAGGGGTTGGGATGAACAGGAGCTCGGCACCGGCCATCGCGATTATCTCCCGTGCTCAAGTGAGGATTTTGAAAGCTCTGCGAGTGTTTTGAAGTTCAGTCGATGAGGATAGGGGCCTCTCTTATAGATTATTATGTACGGTGTTTTGAGGAGCGGACGATCCGTGGTTGTATAAGGCTGGGGCCCTCTTCTGTGGATTATTATGTGCGTCGTGTCGTCAGAAGCGAAAGATTCTTGGTTGCATACGTCTCCTGTCGGCATCTTTGGCCATTTTTGACACAGAATTTTGTCCTCCTTCATTTGCACGGAACCTGAATATAAGAGAAGGCAAAGAGATAGAAGCAAGACACGATCCATCTTAGACGCAATCAATGCCCATCGTCCAAGTTGCGTGCCGTGCGCGAATCCCATTTCGTCCAAATTTCTAATCATGATAGAATTGGATAGAATGAGATATGAAATCCTATGATTTTTTTATATCATGTCCATTGTTGGATGAATCGCAATATTAAAATCGGATATGTTTACATCATATAATGTACATTTTTTTTTTTTTATATAGACGGCATATTATTACAAATGAACCTAAAGGTTCATAAACGGAGATGGCGAAAATCTTTCGTAATACTATTCCTTAATTTATTTTTATTTTATTTTTCTCTTTTTTATATTATTTCTTTTATTATCTTTTTTTCCCCTTTCATCATTCTTTAATAAAATTTTATCAAATAGTAAATTGTAATAACACACCTAAAATACAAAAATACCTCAAATATGTAATAAATATAAATACTTAATTTATAGATTGAATGTTTATTATAAGATAAAATTAAAGTTGAGTGTATAAATTAAAAAAGGATAAATAAAAAATGAATTTATTTTTACTTTTAATTTCTTAAATTATAATTCAAATATTATTTATATCGAAATATAATTTCAATTTTATTAATTTAATAGGTTTGTTATTCGAGAAAAATAACTTTCCTCGTATGGACATTAGAAATCTTATCAACCTTTATCCCACCTCCCCCATGGAATAATTTTATCTTGTCTATATCCTCTTTATATTCGACTTTATCCTATCCTAAGCGAGCACCAAATGTAGGATAGGATAAATCATATCCTATCCCGAATTTTATCTCGACTACCAAACATAGCCTATTCTCTTAGACGCGCAGCAATTGATGCCCATCATCCAAGTTGCATGCCGTGTGCGAATCCCATTACATCCAGTATCTTAATGAGTTTTTATACCTTATTTTTGAGAAAATTTCAAATAGGGACCTAAAGTGCCCTCCTTTTCTCAAAAAGGACTTAAAGTGAAATCTGTCTCAAATAAGTACCCAAAATAGTTATTTAGTCTCAAAGAATGACCTCAGTCACCGGCCCGTGAATAGTTACATGTCCAATGCATATTCTAGTGACCTGATTAGGGTATTTTTGTCCAACCTTTTTTTTTTTTTTTTTTTTTTTTTTTTTTGCATTTTTGGTTATCCTGCTTACCATCTTCTTCGAGCACGTCTCCTTTGATTTCCCCCATGAAACAACACGTTACAATTATGTATTTCAAAAGGCACCAATTTGCAGCCTTCACTTAGGAATACCAACAAACACCGACCGAGCATACACACCATTATATCCAAAATGCACATAACCTTGAACTGTTCACTCGAGATGATAATGACACAAAGCAAAGGGGAAGGAAAACGAAGTGCCCACCTTCTTGAGCACCTCTTCTGGTCCGAAAGCCTAGAAATTTGCGCTTGGTGCGCTTGGTTTGGGCGAGCTCGAGATGGAGAAGAGAGCTCGAAGCAACTATTCCCAACAAGCCACCGGTACCATTTCTTCATCTTCAGTTGCCTCCTAACAATGATAGTGAGCCAGTTTGCAGCACTGCGGATCGTCTTGGCATCAAAGACTGAGAAGAATTTTTTCAATTCCGGAGATCTTGTAGTGAGTGAAAAAGTATGCACTTTGGTCCTTATATGGGAATTGTCGACTGAGGACAAAAAATTATCTTAAGGTGCTTGAATATAAATTCCATTTAAGACTCGATCCAGCTTAGGATTTGTCACACCGATTTTATAAAATAAACCCACGTACACCTAATGCTACTTGTCCCTTCTTGTCAAGACAAGAAGAATACAAAAAATCGGCTATGTCCGGCGATTCGTTTCTCCTTTCTCTGCGATGCTTTTCTCGTCCCTTGACAAATAACTGTTGTATATCAATAAGTAATAGTTTAAGAATAACAAAAGTCTATTAATCAGTTTATTGAACGACACAAAGAGTTATAGTTAATTAATAGAACGGTTCCAAATGATTTTACCATAATTTAATTCGTGACTTCTATAGGAAAGGTTTATATTAACATCACCTCTTCCATCCTTTTCCTCAATCCCTTACTTTTTTGTCTTTATAAATCCTTATGTACTAGTCATTTGCCTATGCAATGCATCCGTCTTTATTTTGGTCAGACAGTAAGTTTTCATTTCACATGAAAGAGAGGTACATTATTTCAAGATAAAAATGCAAATCTCACAAAATAAGTAAATCTAAAAAATTAAATAACTTGGTACAACATGTACAGACTCGCTCATTCCACAAAAATGGATTTATCATAGCATCAAATTACAACTAGTGACTAATCACTGAATCTCACATCATCATCAGTAATGAGCACACGTTGAAATTTCCCTCTCTAGTAGCTACAACATTGCCAAAACACAGTGTGTGCCTAAGTTCGGCATCCCTAGCAGTATCTCCATATAGAAACAACAACAATGCCAAAAAGTTGAAAGAGTAAAAAATGCCCTAATCCTAAATCTATATCTTGATCTAGAAAAAGCACCTAAATCTAGATCTAAATTGAGATCAGAAGAGAAGAGCTATAAATGAGATACCAATTGATCACAAATTGACTTTCAAATAAGCCGACTTGGTAGTAGCAGAGTAGCCTCATATTACAAAGTGCTCAACCATCTTAAGCAAGCAGTAGTCTAACATCCTCGATTATGACCCTGTCAGGATCAGCGATAAGGTCTTAAGAGAATCGATCATGGGCCATTGGCCATGAATCGATCAGTTCAATCGGCAAAGAATCACGGATTTGTGACACCCCCCCTGACGGCCTTTTATTCATTACGGTCACCACACCATTTCCTTGTCTTGGATGGCCTTTATTTTGATACCATTGGATTTCGGCAAATCCGTGAGTTTGGGGGTCTATCACATTTTTCATTGGTCCCTACGCAATTTAACTACGGAAGCGGATCCATCAACTTCTTTCCTAAACATTGAAATGATGCACACTAGATATATACATAGATGTCAACTAGACACTTTTTATTTACATATATTTGATAGATGTTGTTCGTTGGTAAATCAAAAGCCAAAGATTTCTATATTGGCTTTATCTAAAAAGACCAACTTTTCCGATAGCCATTTACAACGTCATCTATCTACAAGTGTTGGTGTCCCAAAAATTCACTATTGTCCTCTCTTCCTCTACTACTCTACTCCACTCGAACCTCCATCATCATCCTCTGGCGGTGGTGGCAGTGGCCCCATGGTATGTCCATCCCTCTAAACATACGGGACCACAAAATTTTGATACATGGGACCCGAGGGGAGGCTGGTATCAATCGTTAGCACCACCCTTATCCGAATGAAAGTAAGTCCTAACAGATCAGGGTCAGGATGCTCCAATTGTTCCCATTGTAGATCAATAGGAATGCCATAGAAGGTACCGAGAGATGCACGTAGTAGTCGCATCTTTCTTATCATGAAATATGTTAACCCCACGAGGGGTGAGTACAACTACTCAGTAGTTAAAGTTCTACTAAACTATATTGCGAAGCCTATCGCTACCCGATTCTACGCAATCCAAATCAACACATATAATAATGGTAATAGACATGCATCAATTTAAAAGGATTCAATAATAGAACATCATATCAAAACAATGAGAATTTAGAAATTCATTTTATCTCGATCCACTAACATCATCTTCCGGAGGACAAGTGTTTGCATCCCTCCAGGCATATCGCACCCTACCTGGCATCACGAAGGCCTCTGATTCCATATTTCAGTCACCATGCATCCGGAGCGTGTTACGTCACACATCCAAGCATCTCGCACCCCACCTGGCATCATGAGGAACCTCCGGGGCTCACCATGACAATAATGTCCCCAGGCATTCGGAACATGTTTCGTCACACTTCTAGGCATCCCGACACCCGGGGAACCTCGAAGGCTCACCAATCCCTAGACTTCCAAAGGCATCGCCATCACGATCTTCAAAGCAACCCGACACCCGGGGCATCGTCATCCCGAGGGTCCGACAACATTGGTAATGTATCAACCATGGTATAGCAGCCAAATCAATTCAATGTCAAAGCATTTTATAACACCAGTGTAGAAAAGATGTTTGCTGAATTTAGGGAGGCTATGACTAGCTAGCTCAAGATGATAGTTCTCGGATTGATGTCATATTTTCTTGGCCTTGAAGTAAAGCAACAAATGATGGCATATTTATTTCATAGAAAAAATATTCTAATGATATTTTCAAGAGATATGGCTTCATTGGATGATGTGTGAATTAAAATATGAACAAACAGGTTGTGTCAAAATAATGTGTGATAATAAGTCGGCTAGCCAAGAATCTAGTTTATCATGGTAATAGCAAATACATCGACATCAAGTATCACTATATTCATGAACGAGTCAAAGATAGTAGCGTTGAACTTAATTTCTAGATTAGAAGATCAAATTGCAGATATTTTGATGAAACCATTGAAGGCAAATTTGTTCGAAAAATTAAAGATGATGCTCGATGTTGTTGATTCCAAAAATTGTTGGAGAAAACTCTCTTGGTGTTTTGAAGTTAAAAAAACATCTTCGTCAGTCTAGTCTGAAGAGTTCAAGACCCAAATGTTTAAGTCTGAAGATCTCTAAACTCTATCTTCAAAGTCTTAAGATCTCTGGACTCTATTATCAAAAATCTGAAGATAGTTAGACACAAATTTCAGAGTCTGCCCAAGTTGATAGCTTTCCAATCTAATGGTCTAGGATTTTAAAGATTGGATAATATCTTCAATGATTTGTTCTATTTTATGGAAGATCTCTGGCTGGACTTAGCTCGAAAATTATTTGGTTATTCTCATCAAGATTTATCTCGATTTGCATATCCGTTGAAGAACAAGCAAAAATTTGGAAGGTTCTATGTGGCATCCCAAAAATTTAAGGCAACCTCTAGATATAATAAAGTCAATGATTAGGTAATGAAATTGCCTTTGGTTTATTCTTTAGCTATTGATTTCTTTTAAGGCCAAGTGTTATTTGGATGGGAATGTATCTTGTGTTCATGGGTTATTAAAGTTAGTATTATAGGATAATTTGATAAGAAGAATTTGTTTTTGGCTATGCACCTCATAGATTTGATTTTCATAGTTTAATGTTACAAGTTTTATGGCCATATGAAATTGTAATTTGGTATTTATAAAAGAGGGAATTAAGATGAATTATTAAAAATAAACATAGGCTTGTTTAAGGAAATTCTTGGGCTATTTAAGTTTGGACTTTAGGCCCAAGAAGTGTTGGACCTAAAGTGGGCCAAAAGGCCGGCCCATGAAGCCCATGAAGGGCTGTCAACGTGGGGGGGGGACCGGTTGCATGCCGCCCCACATGCCCCTTTGGTGTTTGCCAAGTGGCAAAAGAGGAGACAACATCCATTGGTCACCTTGGGCGGCAACCTAATCATTACAAATGATTGATTAAAAGGGAAATAAAGAGAGGGACAGTGGTCGGTTTTGAGGGTGAGTGAGAGAGAGAGCTGTCGAGAGAAATCGAGAGAGAGGAAGAGGGAGGCCGCGCAAGGAAGAAGGAAGGGAGTTCGTCCGTCGTTCGTCGCCGTTTTGCCTTTGTTTGTTGCTAATTTGTACTTGAATCTAAGGCAAGTAGAGTCCTAAAACCTACCCTTTGCTTGCTGTAAAGTGTGTGTAGAAGATGATAAATTTTGGTTGTGGTAAGTGGTACAATTTCGGAGCTTTGGGGAGAGGTTTATTGGTCTTGCATGCTGTTTCTGGAAAAATCAGCTTGACTGTTCATGTGTTTGTGTGTTGCATGTAACTTTTATGTGGAATTTTACTTTGACCTCTTCAAGAAAGTTGTAGAGAACATCTTGAAGTATAACATACTAAAATTTGAGACAAAATGGATAAGTATTGAGGGGTCAAACACTTTTTCTACCAAAATGTTAGATCTGGAAACTGTTTTGTTGACCTCTTGGTGATTTCGTGTGTTGCATGTAACTTTTTATTTGAAATTTCACTTCGACCTCTTCATGAAAGTCGTAAAGGATATCTTGAATATTAACATACTAAAATTTGAGATAAAACGAACAAGTATTTCTTAGTGAAACGATTTTCCTTTGAAGACATTAGATCTGGAATTTGTTGTACTGACCTTCAGTGATTTCGTGGACTGTAAAGTAGCTTTCTTTTAAAAATATCACCCTGATCTCTGAATGAAAGTTGTAGTAGACTTCTTGAGGTAGAACATATCAAAAATTCAGAGGAAAAGAAGAAAGATAAGTCGGTGAAATCGTTGTTCTTTGAGCAAACTGGATCTGGAAAAATACCACTTCAACCCAGGAAGACTCCGTGATTTTTATAAAATCATCTGGTCAAAATTTCATCATATGTTCTTAATGAAAGTTGTAGGTAACATTCTGAGGAATAAAATACTGAAAAATTATAAGAAATGAACATAAATAAGTCGGAGAATCGAGTTTCTTTGAATAATGATAGTCTGGAAAAGATGAACCCGAGAACAGGAAAAGTAAATTGGTTTTAACTTTTAATCTAGAATGAATTGGACTTCGATTTCTTCATGAACATTGTAGCTCCAGATCTTAACTACAACGTCTCCAAAATTTCATAATTTTCTGAGTACATTTACGGGTTCAATTGAAATTGTTTTCGAAACTGTGCATGGATCATGTTAAAAACCCATTTCAGTGATATATACGGATCTATATGTATTCTGTGAAGCCTTGTTTGATACGGTGTCCTTCATGAAATATGTTTTCTTAGATCTTGTCTATATTGTGGTAAATTTTCAGAATTTATTTCCATCATTTGCTAATTTTCTAGAATTTTTCATGAATAGTATGCATTATGTTTAAGCTTGAAATTGTTTTAATTACTGTTTATTGGATTTATTATGTGAATCATGATATTCTGGATTATTATTTGTGCAATGACATGATGACATTCATACATATCATATGACATCAAAGGATTGATGGATTTTTTATGAACTCAATGAAGGTTTCAAAACCATTACATCAAAATGGTACTTTTCTCAATGCATATTATATAGTTTTAAAAAGGGCTGGTTTCAATCATTGGCACTGTTGCATCAATTATGAAACTGAAAATGAGATGGATGGGAATATGCATTGTGGTGATGAGAAAGCCATCGGAAGTGTGAGCCGACAATTCCCCGGGAGTGTCGAGTTGCCCAGTGGGTCAATGAGTCAACGCCTTATGGATGAACGGTGGCCGAGAATGGCCGAGAATACCGGAGGGTCCTCGTGGAGCCAAGTTGGATACGAGATGCCCAGAGGTTTTTGCTCGGATGCCCGGTGGCTGAGAATGGCCGAGAATACCGGAGAGTCCTCGTGGAGCTAGGTTGGATGCGAGATGCCCGGAGGTTTTTGCCCGGATGCCCGATGGCCAAAAATGGCCGAGAATACCAGAGGGTCCTCATGGAGCCAGGTTGGATGCGAGATGCCCGGAGGTTTTTGCCCGGATGCCTGGTGGCCGAGAATGGCCGAAAATACCGGAGGGTCCTCGTGGAGCCTATTGGGGTACGAGATGCCTGAAAGTTGTCCGAATGCTCGAAAATTTGTTCCAGAGGGTCCTCGCGATGCCAGGATTGGGTGCAAGAAGAGGGATGCAAACACTGATCCCTGGAAAAAAGAAATGAGATCTTTTGAAAGCTAAAATGGAAACTAAATCATGCATATGTGTGTGAGCATATGGCATGGGATATGATTGCATATGAAATTGAGCTAATATCATATGGCATCAAAATTGTGATCATGGATGCATTAAGTGGATCTCATGGGATACATACATGATGGTATGGTATGTATGAGATGATCATGTGCATGGATGTGTGCATAAGGCATAAGATGACCCTTATGGAAATGCAAGCATGAAAGTGCATGGTGATACATACATGGCTAATTGATGATACATGTATAAGTGCATAGTGATATATGCACATGGCATGGTGATATATGCTTGACTGTGTGATGATACATGTATAAGTACATGGTGATATATGCACGTGGCATGGTGATATATGCTTGACGGTTTGATGATACATGTATAAGTGCATGGTGATATATGCTTGACTGTTTGATGATACATGTATAAGTGCATGGTGATGTATGCACGTGGCATGGTGATATACACATGGCTTAAGGTAAGGTATGCTTGAATGCATGAACGATGTGTGTATATGATACCTTGATTGCTTTGCTTGCTGCATTGTGTAGTTTGGTGGATCTTTACTGCTTAGTGGTTGTACTCACCCTTTTTGGGGATTAAAATTTCAGAGTAGAAGATGCCTCTAGCACCCGTCACGCGTGGCATGTTCTATGGTGTTCCTTTGAATATAGAGATCGAGTGCATGGAGCACCCTTGCATAGTGTCCCTAGGTTAGTGTTCGTACGAGTGCGTGTTGTGATGATGTTTGATGTGGGCCTCTCTGATGGCCCGTGATACAAGAGTTTTTATCGGTCCACGTTTGCCGCGATGGGACTATGAGAAGGATGTTACCGCCGCCACCGGCCGATGCACCTAGCTGGGTGTGAGGGGAGCGCGTGACTGGTGTAAGCTAACACTTTTTGGGATGGCCGACACTACGTGATGGACTAGCTCGTATGAATGCCTTGGAGTCGAGTACTTTTGGATGTAGCCAAGTCTAATAAACCTTTGGTCTTTTGTTGTATCGACTCTCCTGATGTCCATATTTTATTATGTAAATAAAGTGTTCCGGCCTTAATTTTCCACGTTAATGAAATGCTTAGTTGGTGTGCATTGCATTATGGTTGTTGGAGGAAGGGATGGAGATGTTAATTTTGCTTCTGCTATATGAATTGCGCTGGGACCTTTTTTTTAATATATATATATATATATATATATATATATATATAGGGACTAAAAAGGGGAAAAGAATTTTGTTAGTCAATCCCGATAGTTCCTCTTTAATTGAAAAGCCTTTAGACTGGCTTGTAGTAAGTTAAGTGGTAAGTACCTGTGGTGACCCTACGGGTGTCGGGGTGCCACATTCTACTTATGGAAACTCAAGATCCTGATCGTATAGGTGAGCAGGATTGACGAGCTAACTTCCACATTCATTCGACAGCTTGAAGACCACCTTAATTGATTCATTCCAACGGATAGATTGGATAAACTCTTTTGGAATGTGCTAACGGCTATGAAGGCACGAGGGAGTATTTAAAGGTGAAGTCATTGTTGTTCGAAGTGTGTGCTGATAGTAAAATTTCAAAGCCTGAATCTCTGAAGCTCCTTGTTCTCACAATTCTTTGAGCTATAGTTGTGTACGAAGGAGAGAAACATACAGTGAGGATTTGTGTGTGTAATAGCCAAGACCCTCTACTGAAGAAGTCTACATCACAAGCTGTACAAATCTCTTTTGATTCATAGTGAAATCCAGCCGGTGAGGCTGTCAGCATGGAGAGTGGACGTAGGCTTGGATTAAGCCAAACCACTATAAACCTCTATGTTCAAATCTTCTTACCTCAATCTCTTTACTTATATTGCTGCACGATTTAATTGTTTAAGTGTTTTCTTTCAAATCTTTATACTCTAATTTTTAATTCAAAGTTGAGTGAATCATCTTAAAGTTTTTAAAAGAAATTTATAAACACCTATTCACCCCCCTCTAGGTGTGATTACTAGCCTTTATCAATTGGTATTAGAGCTAGTGTGCTTGATTGTTGGAAGTGTTTATACTTCTTAAGCTAAAGATCTATGGCTAGTATTTTGGCTCCAGGTTTAGTTGAAGGCCAAAGCAACACTAGACCACCCTACTTCGATAGGAAGGAATATAACATATGGAAGAACAAGATGAAGGCATTCCTAAGATCAAAAGATCCTCTGAAATGGGATGTAGTAGAAAAATGAATCATTCTTAAAGCTACATCATCCATAGGGAAAGAAATAGCAAATGCAGGAGAACTGTCACTAACCAAAATAACAAAGAGACAAGCTCTTGTTGCTAAGGTATTTATTCTCTACACTGTGCTTTATCTCCTACTGAATATAACAGAATCTCATCTTGTGAAATAACTAAAGAAGTCTAGGATAGGTTGCATGTCACCTATGAAGGAACCGATCGAGTTAAAGAAACAAAGATCAATATCCTTATTGGACAATGTGAAGCCTTCAAGATGAAGCCAGGAGAATCCATTACTGACATGTTTAGTCGTTTTACAAAAATTGTAAATGGCTTAGCATATCAGAGTCAGCCAATTTCAAGACCAATGAAGGTCAATAAGCTGCTGAGAGGACTCTCCAAAGACTAGAATCACATAAAGACTTCTATAAGGGAAACACAAAGGATCATGCCTCTTTCTGTAGATGAATTGGTTAGCACACTTCATTCATATGAAGTCGAGCAAATCAATGAGGATATAGATCCCAAAGATAAAAAGTCAATCGCTTTAAAGTCTAACAATGATTCTACTGATATAGATTCAGAAGTTGACTTAGATGATGAAGAGCTAGCACTTTCGATAAGAGAGTTCAGAAAGTTGAACAAAAAAGGAAAAAGGTTCAATGGAAAGAAACAAAGCAATCAAAGACTTCAAAAAAGATCAAAGATGAAACCAACAAGGATGTTGTTTGCTTCGAATGCAAGAGAAAAGAACACATTAGACCCAACTGTCCCTTGCTAAAGAAAAGAAAGGAAAAACAGAAAAATTCAAGAAAGCACTCAAAGCCGAAACATGGAGCGACACAGAATGTGAAGACAGTGATGAAGATTATGCCATCATCTGCCTTATGGCCAATTCAGACTCAGATTCAGACTCAAATTCATAATCAGACTTAGACTCAGACTCAGACAGTAAGGTTAAGGTTAGAAATTTAAAAATTCCTACTAAAGTCTCAAAATATATAGATGAACTTCGTCTTAGCCTTAAAGCTTCTCTTAAAAGAATTTCTGAATTAAAAAGGGAGAATTCCAAACTAAGACAATAGGAAATAGCTTTGATTGAAAAAGTTGAAAACTTAAACAAATGTTTTGCTGAATCAAAAGAAAATGAAACTATTCTTTCAAAAGAGAATACTTCCTTGAAAGAAGACATTTTAAAAGTTACTAAAAAGTTTTCAATAGGATCTAAAAAATTAGATAAAATTATTTCAATCCATAGACCCTATTTTAATAAGTCTGGCTTGGGAATGACACCAGAAACTATTCTCTTGATTGATTTTCCAAAGGTAAAGGAAAGAATCAAAAATAGACTCACAAAGTCTTTTTACAAGAATCATTTTAAAAAGGCTTTTATAAACCTGTTTGGGGAAATGCTCTTAACTGCTCAAGGTGTAACGGTTTAGAACACTTTGAGAAAGAATGTCCTAAAGTTTGGAAACTTGTTAAGAGAGATTGGGTAAAGACTATCTTTGGTACTAACAATGTTGGACCCAAGACAGTGTGGGTACCAAAGAAAGCTTGAGTTCTTCATTTAATTGCAGGTTACTATCAAGAAGAAGATCAAATGGTACCTAGATAGTGGCTACTCAAGACACATGACAGGAGATTCAACTTGTTTCACAAATCTCTTACAAGTGAAAGGAGGAAGTGTATCTTTTGGTGGCAACAACAAGGGAAAAATTGTTGGTTGTGGAACTGTGAAAATAGGAAATCTCACAATCAACAATGTCTCTTTAGTTGAAGGTTTAAATTATAATCTTCTCAGTATCAATCAGCTGTGTGACATTGGATACAAGATTAATTTTCAAGAAGATACATGTTCTGGAATAAGCAAAGATCTCTCTCAATCGTTTACTAGACGAAGACATGGAAATATCTATCTACTGGATATAAAGTCTGATAGCTCTCAATGCTTGATATCCATTCAAGACGAAGCTAATTTCTGGCACAAAAAGCTTGGACACATCAACATGAAGCAAATTGCAAAAGTATCCTCCAAGAAGCCAATTCGAGGGCTACCCAACCTGAAATATCAAAAACATGATCTATGCACACCCTGCATACTAGGAAAATAGGTTAGAAATTCCTTCAAATGAATAAATCAGGTATCTACTAAACATGTTTTGCAGCTACTACACATGGATTTGTTCGGACAACACGAACTTGAAGCATTGGTGGAAAAAGATAGTTTGCTAATAGTAGATGACCATTCTCGTTTTACTTGGATATTCTTTCTTTTGAACAAGTCTGAAGCATTGTCTTACTTCACTAAGTTTGCTAAGAAAGTTCAAAATGAAAAAGGTTATGTTATAACAAGTATTTGTACTGATCATGGAGGTGAATTTGAAAATCAAGATTTTGCTAATTTTTGTGATGACTTTCTTTTCGAGCAGGGGTTAAATTTAAGAAAATGGGATTCAAGATGCAAGTCCAATAAAAAAGAAGTTTCGGAATCCCCCACTCGATGCAAACAAAGGGAGACTTTTTTCATCTATTTTGTATAGGGTATCATACATTTTGGCGGCATGGCCGAGCGGTAAGGCGGGGGACTGCAAATCCTTTTTCCCCAGTTCAAACTCGGGTGTCGCCTGATCAAGAAAAAACTCGAAATCTGGTTTTCAGCATAACTTTTCATCTCCATACACTCCACAGCAAAATGAAGTTGTGAAAAGAAAAAATCATTCATTACAAGAAATGGCAAGAACTCTTTTAATTGAAAGTAATATTTCTCCTCATTTTTGGGCTGAAGCAACTTCAATTGCTTGTTATATCATTAACAGAATTTTTCTAAGAACTATTTTGGAGAAAACTCCTTATGAATTGTTCAAAGGAAAGAAGCTAATTGTCTCTTACTTTCATGTATTTGGTTGCAAATGCTTTATTTTAAACAATGCAAATGATCGAACTGATAAGTTTAAAGAAAAATCAGATGAAGGGATTTTTCTTGGTTACTCAATGTCAAGCAAGGCTACAGAGTATTCAACACGAAGACTCAAACTGTGGAAGAATCCTTGAATGTGAAGTTTGAAGACTCAATACAGAATCATATCAATCAGATTCAACCTGAAGAATATGAATTTGTGCAAGTTCCTACAAATTTAAATTCCACCGAAGAAAATCAAACTTCAGAAGTTCAACAGCAGACTAAATCAGTAGCTCCAACTGAAACAGAAACTTAACAAAATGACAAACCAATTAGCAATTGGAAACATTGCTAACACTAGTAACATTGATGAAGGGATTCGTACAAGATCCAAAAGACATGAGGAGTCTAGTGCTCTAGCACTTGTTTCAGAAATCAAGCCCAAGACAATAGAAGAAGCCTTGATTGATGAAAGCTGGATTGAAGCTATGCAAGAAAAATTGAATCAAATCAGAATCAATAATGTTTGGGAACTTGTTCCTAAACCAAAAGGTAAGTCAATCATTGGAACTAAATGGGTTTTCAGGAATAAGCTAGATTAACAAGGAAAGGTGGTGAGAAATAAAGCAAAACTCGTGGCAAAAGGTTATACATAAGAAGAATGAATCGACTATAATGAAAACTACGCTCCAATAGCAAGGTTAGAAGCAATCAGATTACTTCTTGCTTTTGCATGTTTAAAAGATTTCAGGTTATTCCAAATAGATGTGAATAGGGCATTTTTAAATGAAATTATCCAAGAAGAAGTCTATGTGGAACAACCACCTGGTTTTAAAGATCCAAGGAAACCAAATTTTGTCTTCAAGCTAAAGAAGACATTATATGGATTAAAGCAAGCACCTTGAGCATGGTATGAAAGACTGAGTAATTTTTTAATTCAAAATGGTTTTGCTTAAGGTAAAGTAGACACCACTTTATTCATTAAAAGAGAAGGAAAAGATTTTATACTTGTTCAAATTTATGTTGATGACATAATTTTTTGCTCTTCTAATGAAAATCTATGCAAGAAATTCTCAAGATGCATGCAGGATGAATTTGAGATGAGCATGATAGGTGAGTTAAACTTCTTTTTGGGACTACAAGTCAAACAATCCAAAGAATGAATTTTCATTCACCAAGAAAAATATGCAAGAGATCTCGTCAAAAAATATGGAATGGAGAATTGCAAGACAGAAACTCCAATGTCAAATTCATCGAAGCTGGACAAGGATGAAGAAGGAAAAAGTGTAGACTAGAAGCTATACAGGAGTATAATTGGTTCACTTCTTTACCTTACTACATCTATGCTTGATATTTTGTTTAGTGTTTGTATTTGTGCTAGATTTCAATCAAATCCCAAAGAATCTCACATGGCTGCTGTGAAGCGTATTATCAAATATGTTGCAACTACTTCTAAGCCAGGTCTATGGTATTCCAAAGAATGAGACTTCACTCTCCTTGGATATTCTAATGCTGACTTAGCTAACTGTAAAGTGGACAGGAAGAGTACTTTAGGTACATGTCAGTTACTGGGAAACAGGTTAGTATCTTGGTTCTCAAGAAAACAGAGTACTGTAGCTCTTTCAACAACTGAAGTAGAATATATAGCACTTGAAAGTTGCTGTTCTCAAATATTGTGGATGCAACAACAACTAAAAGATTTTGGAGTTGAAGATTCATGCACAAAAATCAAATGCGACAATACCAATGCCATCAATCTTACAAAGAATCCAATACTTCATTCAAGGGCAAAGCATATTGAAATCAAATATCATTTATTAGAGACTATCTTCAAAATGGAGAAGTGGTGATTCAGTTCGTCGACTCAAAAAACCAATTGGCGAATATATTTACGAAGCCATTAGAGAAATGTCATTTTGAATCTATTCACTCATGACTGAACATAATAAAGTCTAAAGATGTTCAGACTTTAAGGCAAAGTTTGAAATCGTTCGGACTCTAAAGGTAAAGTCTTGAAGTGTTCGAGACTCAAACACAAATCAAGGAGTTTTAATTCAGAATTATGTCGGTAAGTTTTTAAATATGCCATAATAGATTTAAATTTATTTTTGGTATATCGATATATGCCTTTTATTTATTTTTTTGACACTTTTATTTATGGCGGTTTTCTTTTTTCAAAAAATGGCAGTTTTCTTTTTTAAATTTGGCAGTTTTTGCCTTCCTTTACGACGGTTCAGTCTCCTCTTTTTGTTCCTACTATATACCTCTGGTTTGTCGTCTTCCTTTTTCACACCCTCTTTCAAAACCCTAGAGTTAAAAAAAAAAAAACTTCCACTTGCGATCTCTTTTCCCTTTGTTTACTCCACAAAAATCTCTTCTTTTTGTGGACATTTTGTCTTTTCTCCCTTAAAGTTAACATGTCTTCAAGAAAGTCGTCAAGGCTTGCTGGCAAGGGACCACAGAAGAGATACGAGGGACCTACTCGAGTTGATCTCACCGAGGAAGAAGATTCCCCTCAAAAGGATCCACCTAGTCAACAACAAGAAGAAGTCGTCAAGAATGTTGAACCAGTAAGAACCCTAAGACCAAAACTCGCTTATTCTCTTTACAAGAAACTGAAAGAGGGAGAAACAAATATGAATTTGATTAATGGATTTCTAAAAGAAAGGGGTTATAGAAACGAGACCATCTTTTTGCGTGAAATGGAAGAATTAGGAGTGGCTGGTGAAGGAGAAGCAAAGAGAGCTTTTGAAAACATGACATGTGACCCGCAGTTTGGTACCGTAAATCAACCTTTGGACGATGATGAAAGGCTATTTACTCAATTTCAACCGAAAATGGGTGTGGCTATCAACTCTATTTGCTCTGAGGGAAACATCTTTTGCTCAAAAGAACATGAGAGAATCTATTCAAAATTGCTGAAGAGAGGGGTCATGAACCCCAGGAGCGTGGATTTTGATTTCCTTGATTCCATTAAAGTCAATCTGCAAGGAAAGTTGTCTCGATTACAGCTTGAGGCCTTTTGTACTGACTCTACAATCGCCTATCCCGAACTGATTGCTTATTTCTATTCGAATCTATTTTTTTGGATGCGAATAGATTTTCCTTTACTTTTAAGGATAGGGAGTATGTGGTAGAAGCTGACACTTTGGCTGACATAATTGAGGTGGAAAGATCGGGTTTCCAACTGATTAATGTGTCCATTGCTCATGCTACATTAGAGCTAGTTCGTGACAGAAGCCTAGAAGGCAAGATCTCCTATCCAAGGATGAGTGCCTCTAACGTTCTGCTCCACAAGATTGTGATTAACTGTCTCAAGCCTAAATCGACGTCAAAAATAGATGTTTCGAAGATGGAGGCAAAACTAATGTTTGCTATCAACGAAGGAGTTAGATTCTCTCTCCCACACACAATCCAGTTTCATATGTACAAGACTGCGGTTAAGGATAAGGGTCAACTTCCTTACTCCGCTCTTGTCACTCGATTGTTCAGGCATTTTAGGATTGAAATCCCTGCTCCCCTATGTCTGACTAACTCTACTCTTATGCTCGTTGGTTATAAAATGGTTATGAAGATGAAGCTGAGAGAGCTCAACAAGGCTCTTGAGGAATTGAAGGAGAAATCTCCTTCAAAGTCTGTCAAAGAATCTGCTACTGCTACAAAAAGGAAAGGCAAGGAGCCCATGGCTGCTCCTGAAAAAAAAAAAAAGAAGAAAAATCATCTTGCAGGATGAAGATGATGAAGATGATGATGATGCCATGACCCTTGCAGCCTTAAGAGATTTAAAGAGCTTCATTAGTTTTCGTGACCGAAGAGAGGAGCATGAGATGAGAGAAGGAGAGACAGAGAGAAGAAGTGAGAGAAGAAGATAAGAGAAAGCAACAGAAGAAGAAGAAGAAGGACAAGGAAGAGAAGATGAGGAGAGGATGAGAAGAGAAGAACAGGAGAAGGAGAGAAAGGCACAAGAGGAATTCGAACAATCCCTTAAGCCATCCACTGCAGTACCACCATCAAGAGAAGATGCTGGAAAACATCACTTTGCTTATGCAGAAGAAGAAGAGCACGGTGAAGAATTTTCTACTCCACCTACTGGCACTAAGACAGGGGGAGTTGCTGAAGCTAAAGGTACTTCATCGCCCTTCTTTGCAAGTGATGTTAGTAGGTCAGGTGCAAACCCAGAGGATGTGTATGCCTCACATTTTCCAGAAGTTGAGGTATCTTCTCCGACAGAAGGCGATAGGGCTAGAAATGAACCCCCAAGCTTCAAGACTCAGAGAACAGAGTCTGCGGGTCCAAATACTAGTAATGATCATTTAGCAGATTTTTCAAAACTGATGGATATAATGCTGGATCTCAAGAAGCAGATATATGGGATGGAATACGACATGCAGGATCTAAAGAAAGCACTCTTAGATACTTCCGTATCAATGCAGGATCAAATCGACTCCCTCAAAAATCAAGTACAGTCAAATGTGAAGGGTGCTGATTTGGAATCTTTGAAGGAAGCCTTTGCTAGCCTTGAAAAGATGGTTAACTCGTTGGGAGAATTTCAGCTTGTTCGGATCTCAAAGCAGCCCTGATTTTGATCATTTCTTTCATTAATTCTCTTTTATACTCTGCCTTTTTGCTATGACAAAAAGGGGGAGAGAATATTGCAGATTTGATCAGATTTGATTTTCGTTTGGACTTTTGTTCGTGTTTTGACTTTAACACTTTGATTGGCATGTTTGAACTGGTACTGTTTACTGGTGTTATTGATGATTTGGTTTGAACTTTTGAACTTGCAGGTTTATGTCATACTTTTGAGGATAATTTTTGCAGGACTAAAATGTTTTATGTGGTTGCAGAAGTATTACAAATTATTCCTCAAATTATGTATAAGTTTTTCTTTGTAGGTCAAGAGTTTTCAAATCTGTCGAGATGTTTTGTCACCATCAAAAAGGTGGGAGATTGTTGGAGAAAACTCTCTTGGTGTTTTGAAGTTAACAAAACATCTTTGTCAATCTAGTCTGAAGAGTTCAAGACCCAAATATTTAAGTCTGAAGATCTCTACACTCTATATTCAAAGTCTTAAGATCTCTAGACTCTATTATCAAAGTTTGAAGATAGTTAGACTCAAATTTCAGAGTCTACTCAAGTTGATAGCTTTCCAATCTAATGGTTTAGGATTTTAAAGATTGGATAATATCTTCAATGATTCGTTCTATTTTATGGAAGATCTCTGGCTGGACTTAGCTCGAAAATTATTTGGCTATTCTCATCAAGATTTATCTCGATTTGAATATCCGTTAAAGAACAAGCAAAAATTTGGAATGTTCTACTTATGGAAACTCAAGATCCTGATTGTCTGGGCGAGTAGGATTGATGAGCTATCTTCCACATTCATTCGACAGCTTGAAGATCACCTTAATTGATTCATTCCAACGGATAGATTGGATGAACTCCTTTGGAAGGTGCTAACAGCTATGAAGGCACAAGGGAGTATTTAAAGGTGAAGTCATTATTGTTCGAAGTGTGCGCTGATAGTAAAATTTCGAAGTCTGAATCTCTGAAGCTCCTTGTTCTCACAATTCTTTGAGCTATAGTTGTGTACAAAGAAGAGAAACATACTGTGAGGATTTGTGTGTGTAATAGCCAAGACTCTCTACTGAAGAAGTCTAAATCACAAGCTGTACAAATCTCTTTTGATTCATAGTGAAATCCAGCTAGTGGGGCTATCAGCGTGGAGATTGGACGTAGGCTTAGATTAAGCCAAACCACTATAAACCTCTGTGTTCAAATCTTCTTACCTCAACCTCTTTACTTATATTATTGCACGATTTAATTGTTTAAGTGTTTTGTTTCAAATCTTTATACTCTGATTTTTAATTCAAAGTTGAGTGAATCATCTTAAAGTTTTCAAAAGAAATTTATAAACACCTATTCACCCCCCTCTAGGTGTGATTACTAGCCTTTATCAAAAATCAATTTTAAAGGACACTATTAGAGTAATATAAAATTGATTGTTGAAGATTTGAGCCTGTTAGTTATTGAGCTATGGATTTGTTTGTTAGTATTCTTCAAAGGATGTCTTGACTTACGATGGGTGTCAAAAGAAGATTGAAGACAAGGAAATCAGCATGATTTATGGTGGACTATGTTTGGGTAGACCCTCTACTATTCAACAAGGAGTAAATGCTATCATAAGGAAAAGAGAAGCTCTTATTTGGTTTTTTTTTTTTTTTATCATAGAGCTTGAAATTTTAACGTTGTTAGAAGGAGTGAAGACTTCATGAATTTAGTTAATTTAATGTTTGTGTTTTCTTGTTGTTGACATTTTGTCCTTGGGATAATAAGTGTGGGATATTTGTCTTCATCTTTATTGTAATTTAGGTATTCTACTATTATATTGGATGTGAGGGTGCATCCTAAACAAGCCATTAGAAAAGTATTCTAAGAACAATTTCTCCCTCCAATTGGTGCACCCATTCTAAATTTTCAAATTTGTCATTTTTTTTTTTATTCCAACAACAAAAACCTTTCAGCAACAAAAGTCTTAACTTGTCACCAAAGCAATAACCGCCAAATGTATTCAAAGAGAAAAATATTTCTTTATTAGTCAATGAGAGGTGAACAATTAGCACATAGCTGTAAGTGCCCCAAAAAAGAAACATCCTGGACAACAGTAAGGGGGAAAAAAGCACACGCAACAAGTACTTAGAAATTCAAGCCAAACAATGATCGTGCAAGCCAAATATGTTAGTTGGGTTCATTCCTATGTGGAGGAGACCTAATAAGTTGCAAGCCCAAAAAGGGCTTGAGCCCGTATGACAAGTTATATGAGGAAATAGGGTTTCTCACTATCAATATAAAGTGGTAGCCGCAAAAAGACGTAGTAACAAGAGAAAAAGAGAAAGCAAAAAATCTGGGGGTTAAGGCAATATCAAATTTACATCAAGCTGGCATTGGAGGTCGATTCGTGGTCCGATTGAACTGAAATTTTGTCGACATGTTCCGGGCGCAATCTTCTCAAATCTAAACGGTTTGATTTTTGTTTAAGGCTGCCTACATCAGGTTTTTCGTGGATTGATCAAAACTTGCGTTTTTGGTTAGATTTATCCTTGATCTCTTGTGAAATTCATGTATATTGCCAATAATTATGTTCTTGAGGTCTTTGCTGCTATATATCTCTAGTATTTGCTAGAGAAGAACATTGTTCACCTAATTCCATTGATAGTGAAGAATTTCGGGTAGACTCCAATCCCGTGGTTTTTTATCTCCTCACATCAAGGAGGTTTTCCATGTAAAAAAATCGTCCTGTGTTCGCGTGCTTGGTATTTATTTTACTATACTATATCGATTCCTATTAGGTTTACACAAGAGGGGAGATTATTTCATTCCACTGCGTTGATTCGATATTGTTCGAATTGTTATTGTTCTCCCATTAGAGTGGTATCAGAGCATCTGGTTATTACTTGATTTTTCTGCCTTGTGTTAAACAATGGAAACGAATATGAGTAGAATGATTACACTGAATGGTTCGAATTATCATATTTGGAAAGGGAAGATGGAAGACCTTTTATATGTGAAAAATTTTTATTTGCCCGTATTTGCCAAGGAGAAACCAGAAAATACAACTGATGTTGAATGGTCTATATTTCATCGTCAAGTGTGTGGTTATATTAGGCAGTGGGTGAATGATAATGTTTTGAACCATATTATTGAGGAAACACATGCACGCAGTTTATGGGATAAGCTCAAACAGTTATATGCTCGAAAGACTGGGAATAATAAGTTATTTTTAATAAAATAGATGATGGCTTTGAGATATCAAGATGGTACTCGTTTGATTGATCATTTAAATTCTTTTCAAGGAATTATAAATCAGTTGGCTGCGATGGGAATCAAGTTTGATGATGAGATATAAGCACTATGGTTGCTTGGTACTTTGTCGGATTCATGGGAGACGTTCAGAACATCTTTGTCTGATTCTACCCCGGATGGTACGATTACCATGGATTTGGCCAAGAGTAGTATTTTGAATGAAGAGATGAGAAGGAAGACGCAAGGATCGTCATCTTCACATTCTGATGCCTTGGTTGTTGAGAAAAGGGGAAGAAGTGAGTCTTGAGGTCCGAGAAATAGAGATAAAAGTTGAGATAAAAGCAAAGGTAAGTATAATAGATTTGCTAATGTTGAGTGTCATTATTGTCATCAGAAGGGATATATTCAAAGGTTTTGTCGCTAGTTAAAAAGGGAGAAACAAAAGGAGAAAGGTAAAGAGAAGAAAAGTGATAATGACAGTGATGACAATCGTGTTGCTGCACTTAAAGAAAACTTTCTCATTATTTTTTATGTTGATGTGGTGAATTTTGTATCTCATGAGACCAGTTGGGTAATTGATAGTGGTGCATCCGTTCATGCTATGTCTCGTAGAGATTTCTTTACATCATACAGGTCAGGTGACTTCGGATCTGTGAAGATGGGAAACAATGGGCTAGCTCAAACTGTAGGCATCGGTGATGTGTGCCTAGAAACCAGCAACGGCACAAGGTTAGTATTGAATAATGTTAAACATACACCTGATATCCGCTTGAATTTGATTTCTACAGGTAAGTTGGATGATAAGGGGTATTGCAGCACCTTCAGCAATGGTCAATGGAAGCTCACCAAAGGTTCTCTTGTTATGGCTAGAGGTGAAAAATATTCTTTGTTGTACATTATGCAGGCAAAGTTGTCCACAGACAAATTAATGCAGTAGACAGCGAAGATGCAACTGAGTTATGGCATAAGAGGCTCAGTCACATTAATAAGAAGGGTTTGTCAATATTAGCCAAGAAGAATCTCCTTTCAGGATTGAAAAGTTCGGCATTAAAGAAGTGTGCTCACTGTTTAGCAGGAAAACATAACAGAGTTGCATTTAAAAGCTCCCCTCCTCCAAGAAAGTCAGGTATACTGGATTTAGTGTATTATGATGTTTGCAGTCCTATGAAAACAAAATCACTTGGTGGATCTCTTTATTTTGTTAAATTTACAGATGATTTTTCAAGGAAAATTTGGATTCATACCTTCAAAACTAAAGATCAAGTGCTAGATACTTTTAGGCAATTTCAGGCTTCAGTTGAAAGACAAACTGGAAAGAAATTGAAATGCATCAGAACTGATAACAGGGGAGAGTATATTGGACCTTTTGATGAATATTGCAGATAACAAGGTATTCGACATCAAAAGACACCTCCCAAGACGCCTCAGTTAAATGGCTTAGCTGAGAGAATAAACAGAACACTGGTTAAAAGGATAAGATGCTTACTTTCACAGTCAAAGCTACCTGGATCCTTTTGAGGGTGAGGCTTTAAATACAGTTGTGCATGTATTAAATCTTACTCCATACGTTCCTTTAAAGTTTGATGTTCCTAACAGAGTTTGGACAGGCAAAAATGTTTCTTATGATTATTTGCGTGTCTTTGGGTGCAAAGCATTTGTGCATATTCCCAAAGATGAGAGATCTAAACTTGATGTGAAAACACGACAGTGCATATTTATTGGTTATGGACAAGATATGCTTGGCTACAAATTTTATGATCCAGTTGAAAAAAAAAATTGTAAGAAGTAGAGACGTTGTGTTTATGGAAAATCAAACAATAGAGGATATTAAGAAAGCAAAGATGACTTCAACACCACAGGTTAGTGATAATTTGGTTGATTTTGATCCAGTTCCTCTTACAAATATTCCTACACAGGTTTATGAAGAGTAGCAGGAAGTCAATGTTCCAAATAACACAAATGTTCCTGAACATGTTGAAACAGATTATAATATTCTTGAACCAGAGGCTCAATTAGATGTTCCACTGGATGTTCCAGTCCGGAGATCCATTAGAGACCGATGACCTTCCACTAGGTATTCTGAATATGAGTATGTATTATTGACTGATGCAGGTGAACCAAAGTGCTATGCAGAAGCAATAGAAGATGAGCACAAAAGCAATTGGTTTGATGCTATGCGAGATGAGATGCAGTCACTTTATGAAAATCATACTTTTGAGTTGGTGAAGTTACCTAAAGGTAAAAGAGCTTTGAAGAACAAGTGGGTATATAGGTTGAAGCAAGATGAACATACTTTACAACCATGGTACAAAGCTAGATTGGTTGTTAAGGGATTCGCTCAGAGAAAGAGTATTGATTTTGATGATATATTTTCTCTAGTAGTGAAAATGTCTTCTATTCGTGTGGTATTAGGCTTGGCAGCTTCCCTAGATTTGGAAATTGAGCAAATGGATGTCAAAATAGCCATCCTACATGGTGACTTGGAGGAAGTGTGGCATCCGAGAAATTTGGACGACCCTTGGATATGCAACCGTCCGTGATTAAGTGACAAAGGTGCCATCAGATTGTCGTTGATGTTAGATACGAATATTGGTTCGTATTATAGGACTGATGCATTTCGTTTAAGGATGGTCTAATTGTCGAGTAAACCATAACCTTGTCGGAATCCCTTTCTTAAGGTCATTGATGAGACCAACCTCATTTGTAAATTTTTGCCGACCTCAGAAAAGTAACGACGCGTTGCGGACTGACGAAATTATAATTGGAATTCGTCATCGTCGGCATCGCATTTGATCACCGTTTCATCGCCACTCGACGTCCCGAAATATCTAACGCATTTTACTACTAGACCAAGGCTTATTCCGAGGAATGTGTCGATGAAATGTCCTTCATACTAACTCAAGCTGTTCAATCCTTTAGACCCTTATACTTTCGGTTCCAAAAAAAAATCTATTACTACGATATCTACGTTGATGGCCAGCAAGTACATGTCTTATGCCAAGTTACAGCCCATGTTTCACGTTGGGATGAAGAGCTGCAAGAGTTCTAATGAAATTTCATTTGGTCCACGCATGAGGC
The DNA here is from genome assembly GCA_014182555.1 of Eucalyptus erythrocorys. Classification (NCBI taxonomy): domain Eukaryota; kingdom Viridiplantae; phylum Streptophyta; class Magnoliopsida; order Myrtales; family Myrtaceae; genus Eucalyptus; species Eucalyptus erythrocorys. The sequence continues at coordinate 8,846,740 of CM024597.1, read as the reverse complement.
ATGCATGGCATTTCACGTACAAGCGGCCACCAAGTCCCATTTAGCCGACTATGGGAGTCCACTAACGAAGACACATTAATGTGGCGGTCGATTGAAAGAAAATGTTTGACCCATCAGCCACGTGACTTCATCCTCGGTGGCCAGCGAAGGAGGAAATCAGGACAGCTGCCTCGGTTGTGTCTTCAAATGGCGATGTAATCCCCAAGTGCTGCCACGTCTTCTCCACCTATCCTCACCCCTTTCTGCAGCTGAATTGTTCCCCAAATTGTTGACTGGTTTTGGTGAAAACCACTGACTAATTAGCTCGTACATACGAGCAATAGAGAAAAGAAAACGGACAGAGAGACCGAACAAAAATTTGGTAGAGAGAGAGAGAGAGAGAGAGTTCGTGAGGGCGTGAATGGTAAGAGGGAGAGGAGGTCAGCCCCGCTGTGAGCACACCTGCTGCCGCTGTCGACACCGCCAATCCCCGTCGCCAATTGAGCTGCGTTCGAAGTCCCAAGTCTCTGTTTTTGGTTGCCGAGCAAGCTAGGTGTTGAGGCAAGTGAAAGCTCATCAATCTATGTTTTGCTTGCTGTAATTATCTAATGAAGTGCTGGTAGATGAGAGAAAATGCAGAATTTGGAGCTGCATGTTGACTTTAGATGAATGAGATGAAGCTAGACTAAGAAACTGAGCAAAAACAGAGTATGTTCTATGGATTTCGGTTTTTGAATTGAAATAAGAACTCAAGGATCTAGCTATGGTGGATTTTTGGAAGTAAAGAGGCTGTAAGATGGTGTAATACACTTGTAAACACTTGGCTGTGGACGTTGGATGCTGAGATTCAAAGAGTAGGAGTAGTTCTCTTTAGGACAGTAGACTGTTTTTGCATAAGACAGTATGACCTTCAGTGATTTCATGAATTTTCTGTATTTATCTAGCCAAAATTTGACTTCGAATCCTTAATAAAAATTTTAGGGCATATCTTCAGGAACAACATATCAAAAATTTGGAATAAATGAACAAGGTTTGATCGATGAAATGATTTTTCTATGAAACTGCTAAATCTGGAAGTCGTTACAGTGCGTTAGCAAGGAATACAGCAATTAATGCTCTCGATACGTAAGAAATTCGACTTGGTGTTCATCATGGAACTTTTTTATTTAGGTCTTATTGATAACATGTCAAAATTGAGGACAAATGGACAATATTTAGTTGGTGAAACGAATTTTCTTCGATAGGTACTGAATCTGGAATTTACTGCAGAATTTTGAAGGAAAAAGAAAACTGTTACTCTTTATACACTATGAATTTGACTTGGTGCCCTTCACGAAATTTCTTTCTTTTGGTCTCATCTATAACATATCAAAATTTCATAATTTTCTGAGTTCATTTGGGAATTATTCCGAAATTTTTAACAGATCTGTGTATTTTAATGATCAAGCTGTTTTGTTTTGAATTTGCACAAATTGTCCCAAAGGTGAATATATCTTGATTTGTTATGTGACATGATGATACTGGCATTTGATATAGGTTAGTGAATTCACCTAGAGGGGGGTGAATAGGTGATTACGGAATTCTTTTGGAATCTTTTACTGAAGAATACTTTACTATGAAGAATATATCAATAATAAATAAATCATGCATTCATAAAGTAAATAGAGTAGGGTAAGAGAGAGTTGACACAAGGATTATAGTGGTTCGGCTTATTGCAAGCCTACGTCCACTCTCCATGCTGGCAGCCAACTGGCTGTAATCACTATGTAGCAAATGAGAGCTGTTACAATTCACGAACTAGACTTCTTCAGCCGAAAGTCTCTTCTACAGCTTCTTGCTGTTTTCGCACTATAAGTGACTCTCTTTGACACACAACTTGAGCACGAGAGATTTTAGAGAACAATAGATTTTAGAGGTTCTAACATCGAGATTTTTCTATCAATTCTCTCATTACTTTCGAACAACTCCGATCCACCTTAAATAGCCTTCATGCCTCCATACCCATTGGCACTTTCCAAGAATTCATCCAATCAACCCGTTAGACTGAATCAATTTAAGTGATTTTCACGTCGTCGAAAATATAAGTAGACAATAGCTCGTCAATCCTACTCACCCATACAATCAGGATCTTGAGTTCCCAAAATTAGATCCTTCCAAAAATTCGCTTGATCTTCAACGGATAAAATCCGAAGAATAAATCTTCCGATCTCTCAATCACAACCAAGGATATTCCATGGATAAGTTAGGGAATGTAATATCCAAATCTTACTTTCCTTAACCATAAAAATAACTTGCTGTCAGCCTGGCAAAATTGCAAACTATCTTCAGACTTAGATTTGGGTCTAGAGATCTTCATACTGTAACTGGGTCTGACTGTCTTCAAACGGAAAAACTTCAGACCGAACTTTGGGTCTGACTGTCTTTAGACGGAAAACGCTTGGGTCTTGAACTCTTCAGATTTAACCAACTGAGTCTTGGATTCTTCAGACTTTACTAACGAGGCTGTTTTGTTAACTTCAAAACTTCAAGAGATTTTTCTTCAATAGCATTGGCATATTATGCAATATTGAGACTTGATGAAGGATTCTTGGGACATCTTGTCATTGCATTTGAAAGTATTTTTGGAAATTAAGATGTTAATTGTTGCCGTTGGACTCTCGGGTCAACGATGCCCCGGGAGTCGGGATGCCCAAAGGATCGAATGAGTGGATGCCCGGTGGCCCGTAGTGGCTAAATGCCGGAGGCTTTTTCCCCGAGAGCTTCGGGATGCCCGGTTGTATGCTTGTCAGTACGTAAACCCGGATGTCCGGAGGTGTGTGCCGGAGATTCCTCGTGATGCCATGTGGGGTGTGAGATGCGTGGAGGTGTGACTCGATACGCTCCGAATGCCCAGTGGCCCTAAGTGGCTGAATGCTGGAGGCTTTCGCGATGCCAGGGTGGATGTGAATGCCTAGAGGGATGCAAACATTGGTCCTCCGGGGGATGAAACCTTTTGAATGATAAAATGGATGATTCTACTAAGTGTGTGTGTGGTCTGGTTATAGGATTAAATTGTATGGCATGGAATGGGACATGTCACTATAGTTTGGCCCTGTGATCGAGACTTGGGTAACTAGACAATATGCATTTTCATTCTCTCAAGGTTACATCTTGCTGTTGCCTTAAAGAATATCATGATATTCTTGCACAATTATCTCCTGATTACTTGTTTTTGTCTATCTTGCATGAATTTGGATATTGATAGTAATGCTTGATATAGTTTGATGAATCTCTTACTACTGAGTGGTTATACTCACCCCGTGTGGGGACTAACATTTCATACTAGACAAGAAGACGTCAACGGCTGACCAAGTAGTGAGGAGTGACCACGATAAGGAGGACAACAGAGGAGGAATTTTGGACACCGACACTGATCGATCGACTTTATGTATATGACTGTTGAAAAAGACGTCGGTCATCTTTTGAAAGTGTAGTCGAGTATAGAAGACTATGGCATTTTGGTGTACCGACTAAAAATGTCCATCAAGTTTATGTAAATCAAAGTGTTCGGCTTTAACTTATAAAATGTTTAATTGGTGTGCATCGCTTTAATTTCAGGGTGGGGAGTAGTTGGTTATGCTTCCGCTATATAAACTGCACAAGAACCAATTTAAAAGATATAAACCCCCAGGACTTATGGACCTATTATAATTCTTTGGTATCAAAGTAATACTCACACGACAAAGTGAAAGGTACTTGTGGCAACCCTAACGGATCGGGGGCCGTCAGAGGGTGCCACACGAAGAGATACACATGGAACAACCTGAGGGTTTTAAAGTGAAAGGGAAAGAGGATTATGTATGCAAATTGAAGAAAAATCTCTATGGCCTAAAACAAGCACCGAGGCAATGGTATAAAAAGTTTGCGTCAGTTATGACAGAACAATGCTATAAGAAGACTTTCTCGGATAACTGTGTGTTTGTCCAAAAATTTTCTTATGATAACTTTATTATTCTTTTGCTTTATGTTGATAATATGTTGATTATTGCCAGGAATGCTTCAAGAATTGAGTTATTGAAGAAACAATTGAGCAAGTCTTTTGCCATGAAAGACTTGGGCTCGGTGAAGCAAATTCTTGGCATTAAAATTACCCGAGATAGAGATGCTAAGAAGTTGTTTTTGCCGCAAGAGAAATATATCGAAAAGATCATTCAGAAATTTTACATGGACAAGGCTAAAGTGATTAGTACTCCTCTTACTGTCCACTTTAAGTTAAATATGAAGCAAAGTCTTACGACTGATAAAGAGAACAAAGATATGGAAAGTGTTCCATATGCCTCAACTGTAGGAAGCTTAATGTATGCGATGGTATGTACATGCCCAGACTAGGTGCACACAGTTGATGTTGTTAGTCGCTATTTATCAAATCTAAGGAAAGAGCACTGGAATGCAGTAAAATGGATTATGAGGTATCTTCGGGGAACTTCAAATTTGAAACTCAGTTTCAGGACCGGGAAACTTGAATTAGTTGGATACACAGATTCTGACTTGGCAGGAGATATTGATACTCGTAAATCTACTTCTGGTTATTTGATTTCTTTTGCGGGTGGAGCTGTGTCATGGAAGTTCAGATTGTAGAAGTGTGTTACACTTTCTACAACCGATGCTGAATTTATTGCAGCGACTAAGCTAGTAAAGAGATGCTATGGATGAAGAAGTTCTTAGAAGAACTTAGGTTCAAGCAAAAGAGATATGTGCTATTTTGTGATAATCAAAGCGCAATTCATCTTGGTAAGAATTCATCTTTTCATTCTAGATCGAAACATATTGATGTTAGATATCATTAAACAAGGGATGTTCTAGATAAAAAGTTGTTGGAACTTGAGAAAATTCATACAGATCACAATTGCTCTGATATGATGACGAAGACTCTATCAAGAGAGAAGCTTGAACATTGCCAATTGATAGCAGGGATGGTGAATCCCTCCACATTGTCGTGAGGGGGAGATTTTGTTAGCTGGGTTCACTTCTATGTGGAGGAAGCCTAATGAGTTGCAAGCCTAAAAATAGCTTAAACCCATATGATAAGTTATATGAGGAAATAGGATTTCTCACTATCTATATAAAGTGGTAGCCACAAAAAGACATAGTAACAAGAGAAAAAGAGAAAGCAGAAAATTTGGGGGTTGAAGCAATATCTTATTTATATCAAGCTGGTGTCGGAGGTCAATTCGTGGTCCGATTGAGCTGAAATTTTGTCAGCATGTTCGTGGTGCAATCTTCTCGAATTTGAACGGTTTGATTTTCATTTGAAGCTACCTATATCAGGTTTTTCGTGGATTGATCAAAACATATGTTTTTGGTCGGATTTATCCTTGATCTCTTGTGAAATTCATGTGTATTGCCACGGATTATGTTATTGAGGTCTTTGATGCTATATACATCTAGTATTTGCTAAAGAAGAACATTGTTCACCCAATTTCGTTGATAGTGAAGAATTTCGGGTGGACTCCGATCCCATGGTTTTTGATCTCCTCACATCGAGGAAGTTTTCCACGTAAAAAATTCGTCTTGTGTTCTCGTGCTTGGTCTTTATTTTACTTTACTATATTGATTCCTTTTAGATTTACACAAGAGGGGAGATATTTTATTCCGCTGCGTTGATTCGATATCATTCGAATTGTTATCGTTCTCCCATCAAAATCAAGGCAAATTATTCGAGATGAGGAGAGTTCGAAGTTCTCAAGATCATGATAATGATGATGATGATGTCTTGGGAATTTTTTAATCCTTGCTGAGTCAACTCGTTTGAATTAGGCCGAGGATTATGCTCGTCACGGTGTGATTTCTTTACTCAATTGTGCTGTCTGGTCATTTACATGATCTCCAGCTGGTGAAAGAAATACTCCAAGCACGCAAAGGATTCCAACCACTGTAGCCATTGTAGTCATCTAAGTCACGGCGCATTGTTCAAGATGTCCTCCATCAACCGACCCGAGAGGCAAGTAAGAGGAGTCTCCCTCGACCAATGCCTTCTGACTCTTCTCGCTCACCTCCTTCACCTTCTTCTGCCTCTCGCCACCTGCCTCCTCCATTAACTTCCTAATTCCGGCCTCTATTTTGTCTGCCATCACGATGTCACTCTCCATCCCGAGATCTCTCCCGTTGTCCATCTTGATTTCCGTCGCGAGGTCCAGCTCTGGCACTAGCTCGAAAGCGTTGAACTTTTGCTCCTCGTACAGGGACCACATGACCAACGCCACACCAAAGCATACGCTCTCGAGGTTGGAGTTCCATCTGCAGTGCAACACGAACCCCCCGATCGCCGGGTAGGCCAAGATTGCAGCTTGCGGGGCCCAGCCAATCACTTTCCCGATGCCGGACATTCGGTCTAGGAACCCCTCGGGCAAGACCTCTGTGAAGTCCTCGTAATCACATAGCTACCAATTTTTACCGTTTGGCGACGGCAGCCGTAGGGACCACAGGAAGCAGTGCCCACTCCAACTCCAGTGCGCAGGCCATCTCCTTCACCTGATCGTCACCAATGCTACCGCTGCTCCCTAAGCATAGGAAAAACTAATGAAGGTGGTTGCTCACCAAACCACTCAACAATGCCATCGCCGCCGCAACTACCATTAGCCTTCTCTTTAGTCTCACTATTCATATTTAGTATGGGCCCTGCGGGATACACTACAGGCGCCCCGAGGACCTTACACATGTGAATCAAGCTTGTCATACGTATTTACGACAATGCTCTTGGTTGCTCTCATCCTCCTGGCGTGCTCTAGGAACATTGACCGTGTCCTTCATCAGAAGCAAGGTGGGTAAGACCTTGGCCGGCAATGGACTCGTGAAACTCAGGAAGTGCAGCTCACTGGCCAAGATAAAGCTTGGCCGGCAATCCATGATATGGTCAAGATAAGCTTTGTGCAAAGTCGTTTCTAATCCTTGACATTACATCAACGGTCACTTTAGTTTACTAAGAACTCTCTATGAAATAGTAAAGATAAGCATTAAGCAAAGTCAGCTTTCAATCCTTAGGGTTAGATCCACGGTTACTCTGTTTGAAAATAGTAAAATTGATTTTGTTTTTGATTAGCTTATTTCGTCTTTCAATTGTTTTTGGCTAAAGCGTGTGAAAGCAAGAGTATGGTGGTTTGCAAACCGCCAAAGAGAAGTGTGCTACAAGAAGGCACACGTTGACTAAAGAAAAGTGTGCTGCAGTGCCACTCCTTAAACCAAGTATTCTTGAAGAAGCCACGAGCTGATCAAGAATAGAAAATATGATAGGAGCTTCAAGAAGCAGAAAAGCAAGCTTCAACTTGCAAACTTGAACGTGAAGGAAAAGTTGCAGCCCACAATTGTTGACTCCTTAGCCAAGAAGAAAATGAAAGTCCATCATGCATGAAGTCAATGGCGGTAAAGTGCAGGCGGTGGAGTCCACGCGGTGGAGATGTGTATAAATATATGTACCTACGCTAGTTTTCTTTTTAGAGAGAGAGAGAGAGAGAGTGAGATAGCTTTAGAAGCATATAAAAAGAGAGAGAGTTTTAAGCTTAGCAAAGCTTGTGTGTGAACTCTATATTAAGCCTTTGCAAGGCATATTGACTAGGATATTCTCTCTATGTGTATTTACACTCTCTCCCTACCAAATCCTTTAAAGCTCATTTTTTCTTTTGGTTCCAACATACTCGTGGTGATTCGTAGTGTAAGTTCGCCTAGTATTTTCAAATGAAAATCAACCCCAACATGCCTCACGAGTCGATGATGCAAGTGAGGATTGATGCTCACGAATAAGGCGAATTTCATGATATTATGTTCATACAAAATACCAAATAGTCTTTGTTCACAAGTTCAAGTCATCGGTCCGGTAAAAAGCTAGATAATTATCAATTTGATTTGCTAAAATTGTTTGAATTCTCGAAAAAATAACTTTTCTTGCTAACATTTCACAAAACAAATTCAAACTCTCTCGACAGTTAATATATTTAAATTCGGTTAAATTATCAAATTTTCAAGTTTAACGCATGATAAATTATGCATTGGATAGAAAATCATGAATGAACTGTGGGACCGACCGACCAAAGTAGGCCGAGGATCAAGAATACAAGGTTATTCGGAGACATCAAGGGGATGTGGCCCACACGTGATGAAGACTTGTCAACGAGAGACAGACAGACAGACTTTCCTGCGCAATGCACAAAGTGGGAGAAGAAAAGGACAAACGGAATAGTTGCATCCACACACCAGTGCAACCACATATTGGGATGGGACTATTCTAGTCCATAATTTCGATTAACAAATGATATTTAAGCGACTTAAGTCACCACTGAGATCTCACAAAAAAACTCAAGACAAATTCAACGGTCCACGATGCACTTGTTAGGCAAATCTTTCACACATGAACTTTCGCACCATTCATGCACTCTAAGGCTTGTCTAAGAGATCCAATAAAAATCTCAACTACTCAAAGTGACCATGTATTTAAAATAAATTATTAGAGCATACACCGTTAAAGTAAATAAAACTCTGTACAAACATTCTTATCAAACCTCAATTTCAGAATTTTAACTAACTAATTTTTTATTAATTATCAGATCGAGAGTGAAAATACTGCTCATGAAAATTACTTTTACATTGACTGCATATGCTAGATTTCCACGGTAAGCTCACTTTAATGAGTACAGATTGCTAAAGATTCCAACAATTAGAGTCACCTTAATCAAGGCATATTATTCAAGATGTCCTCAACCAAATGACCCAAAGCCAAATGAGAAGAGCCACCCTCCATCAACGCCTTCCTGCTCTTCTCACTCACCTGTTTCACCTTCTTCCACCTCTCACCGCTAGCGTCCTCCAATAATTTCTTTATTCCGCCCTCTATTTCGTCTGCTGTTACGACAAAGTCGCTCTCCATCCTAAAATCCCTCCTGTAGTCCATCTTGATCTCCACCGCAAGGCCTAGCTCCTCCACCAGCTCGAATGCGTTGAACTGTTGCTCTGCATATAGGGGCCACGTGGCCACCGCCACGCCGAACCAAATGCTCTCAAGGGTGGAGTTCCATCCGCAGTGCGACACGAACCCCGCGACTGCCGGGTGGGCCAGGACCGCGGCTTGCGGGGCCCACCCAATCACTTTTCCAACGCCGGCCGTCCGTTCAAGGAACCCCTCCGGCAAGACCTCCGCGGGGTCCGTGTAGTCACGTGGTAAATCAAACTTGCCCTTTGGTGGCGGCCGCCGTAGGGACCAGAGGAAGCGGTGCCCACTCCGTTCCAGCGCGTAGGCAATTTCCTTCACCTGGTCCTCTCGAAAGCTCCCCCCGCTCCCAAAGCACAAGAAAACCACCGACGAAGGCGGCTGCTCGTTGAGCCACTCAATGATATCGTCGCCCCGGCCCCCACCATCAGCCTTCGTTTTACTCTCCCCCTTCAAATTCAATATGGGCCCCACGGGATACACCGTGGGCGCCCCGAGGCTGGCCAAGGACCCCACCGCGTGTGGTTCAAGCTCATCGAACGTGTTAATGATAATTCCCTTGACCGCTCTTATCCTCTTTGCATGCTCCAGGAATGGTTGGACCGCCTCCTTTAACAGAACCACGGACGGCAAGACCTTGGCCGGCAAGGGGTTCACGAAACTCGGGAAGTCCAGCTCAGTGTCCGAGTCCTTGAATTTGGTTATGTCCATGTGCTGCTCGTCTTGGAGCGACTGGAGGTGTAACATTAGCCCAAGGAATGCTGCGCTCGAAGTGAAGAAGACGTAGGACGGGACTCCAAACTCGTCCGCCAGCTCGATCATGGTGGTGCAGAACATGTCAATAACGAACCCCGCGAGCCGCCGGATCGAGCCAGCTGAGTCAGCGAGGTCGGCGACAGCCTGCTTGACGTGGGGCTTGTTGCTTTCCATAAAGTGGGTGAGGAAACTGCCCGAGGAGATCTCGGGGTCTGAGTTCACACGCGGGAGGTGGACGAAGCGGATGCGGGTGGCATCCATGGAGGTGGCAAGTGAGCTCGTGTAAGAGTCGACTTCAGAGTCGATCGGAAGCTTCATGATGAGGACGGTGATGGATAGGCGGGGGTCGCGGTCGACGAGGAGCTTGGCCATCTCGACCATTGATACGAGATGGCCCATGCCGGGGGTTGGGACGAGGACGAGCTCAGCGTAGGCCATCGCGAAGTAGTTGATTATCTGCGGAGCACAAGCGAATGCTTCGAAGGTTTTGCGGTTGGATGAGGCGGTGATGAAGCTTGGGGCTGCCTATGTTGATTATCACTGGTGTTGGGATGTGACCGTGAGATGGGGGAAGATTCCCGTTTAAATACTACTTCTTGCGGCATTTTTGTCTTTCTTTAATTTGCTTTTGTTTTATTCTATGTCGTGATGCATTTGTCGTCGTTTGAACGGATGGAACGCGAAAAGAAGAGAAAGCAAAGAGATGCTTGGGCATCAAGAAGGGAAATGACGTCATGGCTTTGCTGGTTGCGAGTCAACTCGAGGACTAGTCTGACTCCAGCCCGGACACTAACACCCTGGACAAGCTGCAAGATTCGATCCTCCGCGTGAATTCCGCTCGAGCATCATCTATTGTCTAAATTTCTCATCCCCCAAGGCTGACTACGTTTGGTTTAGGAAATTAATTTGTAAAATGCCCCTTTTTTTTCACTTTCTATTAGAATATATCACGAGTTCAAACCTGTTGAACGAAATGCGATGATAAAAATGTGTAGAGCCCGACCACGGGAATGTGAAAAGAAAAAGAAGAATCAGAAAAAAAGAAGAAGAAAAGTCCCAGTTGGACTTTGTTTTTCCGTTCCCACTTGGCGTGGCCTTCACGGGGGATCCAAATTGTAAGCCATTCTTGACGTGTACTGCCAAAAATTTTCGAGCGGCGAGATATTCGAGTATCTGATTTGGAGAATGCGGCTTGGTGTATTCAAGAATCGCATTCAAGAGATTGTATGCTTAAGCAAATAAATCTTGAGAAATTTGTGGATATTTTTTTTATGAAATTGAGATATTGTTTTTGTGAGGAAGTGTGTGAAACTAAACATTCAGAGAAACCACCCGCCGCGGTGGCTCCGCTGGGTATGCGCTAGACTTCTATCGTGGTTCGAAGCACCCAGTGGCACGTGTGTAGTGGCTAACACATGTCGTCCCTAGTGATTTACCTCCGGCTGCCAGTCGTGTGGGGTTCCTTAGGTAAAAAAAAAAAAAAAAAAAAAACATTTAGAGAATTAGTTGGTGTAATTAGCAGGTGAAAAATATCAAGAATATTTGAGTGACTCGACTATGATAATAATTTCCGTTACATCACTTGATCGGAATCTTTTACTATTCCCTACCATGGAGTAGGTCTCACCTTCTACACCACATAAATTTGATCGCCCAATATTCTCAATCATTTCCTTTTCCAGCACTTATATTAGAGGTTGTTGATTGATGACAGAAAATTATTTAATGGTGCTTAAAAAAAAAGTTCCACGCATGTTTATATCATCTTAGAATTTGTCATGTCACTATATCAATTTCATATAGTGAAACTATGAACGCCTAATGCTACTTGTGACTTGATGTCACGAGGAGAAGGATATAAAATTGGTTATGTCCAGTCTGACATTTGATCCCCCTTCTCTGCAATGCTTTCCTTATCATTTGACAAATGACAGCTTTAAATATAGCATGAGCAATATTTTAAGATTATTATAAGTCTGTTGGGATTTGTTTATTAAAAATAATAAAATAAATGATCTATAAACTTTAATTCAATATGTAATAAGATTTCTAAATTTTTAATTATTTCAATATGATTCATGAATTATAACACAGTGTGTAATGTAATTCCTAAATTTTCAATTTATTCAATGTGACCTCCGGACTTTTGTTACATTTTGAAAATGACCAATGTTGTTCTTAAAGACAATATTGAATATTTTTATATAGTTCAAAGACTAAGTTGAATATGATTGTACGTTTGGGAATCATGTTGAACAAATTAAAAATTTAATGATCACGTGAAATATTAGGCTAAAATTCCATATTAAATGAATTTAAAATTCAAGAACCACATAAGGACTATTAGTGTCATTATCCCACTAAAGGAAAAATAACACGTGGTCATGGAACTATATTAAACTATGCAATAAGCTATAGTAAATAAACAAAATGATTTGGTCCTACCATAACTTAATTCATGGGTTCCATTAGACATGTTTATATCAATATTGACTTTTTATCGTACTTTTACAACTTTGTTTTCTCTTGTTATAAATCCTCGTGTATTGGTCAATTGGCCGTATTTATTCACGCATCTTAACCAAATAAATGTATGAAAGTTATATGATTATAATAAGAAAAAAAAATTCTGCAAGAAGCTGAGATGTCTTTTCCTCTCTTCTATTTTGATTGTCTTCTTTCACCATCAACCATGGGAAGGTTTTGAGCTAGTCTCACCTCCCTTCCATTTATTTTGATTTTCTTTTAGCTTTTTTTGTACTTCTCCTCTTGTTTCTTTCTCGATCTAGATTTGGGAGCCATGCTCTCCTGGTCTACTTCTAGATTTGAGAGTTGGAAATCTTCAAATTTAGTTCTAAACGTAGAAGTTTTTCTCTCCTGATTTAGATCAAGGAGTTTAATAATATTTTTGAGGATTCGATACCCCCATACTCTATCCATGTACAGGTTCTCTACCTCCAGTTTTAATGATGACCATAGGAGCTCTAGCGTCTCATTAAACTATGAAGATTTGATTTTCCAAAAATTATATTTGTGTTTATTTAACCTATTTTGAATAAAAATTTTGAGGATTCCATACCCCCATACTCTATCCATGTATAAGTTCTCTGCCTACAATTTTAATGATGACTATAGGAGGTCAGGCATCTCATTAAATTATGAAGATTTGCTTTTCCAAAGGTTAGATCTATGTTTATTTAACCTATTTTGATTATCTCTATACGACAATGGTGTAGATAAAGCCGAACCTAGGTGCACATCACCAAATGGCAACACCGAAGTTATAGGAGAAGGAATTTCTGGTATGTATTCATCACTGACAACGATACAAGATCTAATGATTGGTTTTGCTTGACAAATTTGTTCTTTTGGAACTAGTGTATGCTTTACCTTATTGGTATTTTGTTGATCCTCCTCATTTTTTTTTTTTTTTTAATTTGGCTTTGTTTTGTGGTATTCTGGCCTTTCTTCTATTTTGATTTGCTTTACCATGAAAGTCTATGGGTGCGTTTGGATGGGCATTTAGAAAGCCCATTCAGCCCCCAAAGCCCCTTCAGCCCAAATATGGGTATTTGGCAACCAATCTCAATAGGTTTCAAATGAAAGCCAGGCCTTGGGAATGTTGAAAGCTGAAGGCTGGTAGGGACCAGCCTTGGGCTTTCAGCATTCGTCCAAATGCTGAAAACATTTTTTCTCTTCCTAAACTACCATCATTAATTTTTCATATTTCCGTTATTGCCCCTGTATTTATTTATTTTTTTAATTAAAAAAGGAGCAGCTATTCGCCGGTTCGGCAAAGGGCGACGATCGCTGGCGAGCCAGATCGCGCCGGCGGCCGTCGGCTAAGGTTGCCCGAGGTCGGCGACCTCCGGCGAGGGTTGCGCGACCCAACCGAGGGCCGCCGGAGGTCGCCCGACCTCAGGCGACCCGGCGAGGGTCGCTCGACCCAGGGGCCGCGCGACCCGGGCGACCGCCACTGGGTCTCACGGCCGCAAGCGGCCCTCGCCTAGGTCTCGTGAGGGTCGCGCGACGGCTTCGGGTCTCGGAGGGTCGCACAACGACTTCGGGTCGCACGACCCTCACGAGACCCGGTGGTGATCGCTTGGGTCGCGTGGCCCCTAGGTCAAGCAACCCTAGTCGCCCGAGGTTGGGCAACCTCCGGCGGCCCTCAACCGGATCGCACGACCCTCGTCGAGGGTTGCCCGAGGTCGGGCGACCTCCAGCGGCCCTCGACTAGGTCGCGCAACCCTCGCCGGAGGTCGCCCAACCTCGGGCGACCTCGGCCCAACGGCCACCGGCACCAGATCGGCTCGCCGACGGCCGCAGCCCTTTGTTGGATCGGTGAAGGGTTTAGCTGAATTTTCAAAAAAAAAAAAAAAAAATATATATATATATATATATATATATATTATACCCATCAAAGCCCCTTGCGAAAGTTTTCTTTACCAAATGCACATTCAACTCAAAGTCCAATTGCAAAAAATTTTTACCAAACACAATTGCATTTTCCCCAAGTAACTTTGGGCTTTCAGCATTTGCATTGGACTCAAAACCCATTGCAAATGCTGAACTAAACATACCAATGTACCTCTCATATATCATTTTGAGCCATGAATACAATTTTTTTCGACCAAAAATAACAACAATAATAAGGAAAATTGTCCAAAAAATCCTAAATCTATTGCAAGTTTGCCAATTTAGTTTTAAAGATTTTAATTCTACCAATTGAGTCATAAACACTTTTGTGTTTTGCCAATTAAGTCCATCTGGTCAATTCTAACCAAAGAAATCACTCACATAGTCATTTTATGTTACACAACCGATATTAACATAGATAAATTTTAATAATATTTAATTTTAATTTAATTTTTTAATTTTTTCTTCTATTTTCCTTCTTTACTTTTTTTCATCTTGTTATTTTTTATTCCTCTTCTCTTCCCTTTGTTTTTTCTTTTTCTTTTTTTTTTTCCATTTTTCCTTCTATTGTCCATTCATTGACCTCAAGCAAGGGTCACCTTGTTGGCCTTGACCAAGGGCCACGCCCAAGCTTGGGTTGGTGTGGATGAGGGCAGCCCGTGCATGAGGCCAACAGAGGTCGTCGGGCATCAACAAGGCCTAGCGATGACCAATGAGGGAAAAGGGAGAAAGGAATTAAAAAAAGAAAAGAAAAGAAAAGGTAAAAGTATAGAAGGAAAAGAGAAGAAAGGGAAAAAAAAAAAGGAAAAGGAAATATAAATAAATGATTTTAATAAAAATATTTAAAATTAATCATGTGTTGCCCATGCCATTTGTAGGACGCTTGCTATTCATATTAGTGATTTTAGGTCAAAATTGGTTAGATGGACTCAATTGATAAAACGTGAATATATTCATAAATCAAATGGCTCAATTAAAAGGTTTATGACTAAATTGATAAAAGTATAATAGATTTTGGACTTTTGGAATAATTTTCCCATTGTATATATAAGTTGTAGTTGACATTGTTGTTTCCACACAAGCATATGGCAGATATGCTATCTATTTAGAAACCTAAGGTGTTTTTTTTTTTTTTTTTTTTTTTTTTGGTCAATAGAAACCTAAGGTGTGAAAAATTATAGGGGTAATACCACAAAAAAAAAAAAAAAAAAAACTCAAATTGATATACATGTAACAAATTTACCCTTTGTTGATTCCAATTAATTTCTAATGTGAAATTACTGAGTTGGATGACACGTAACAATTGACAGATACATCAATTTAGGGTTTTACTATCCATTTATTATAGATGTACTTGTCTGTGATTTTTCCTAATATTAATTCAATTTAACGAAAACTAACAAAGGGTAAATTTGTCATAAATATATATTAATTTAAGATAAATTTACCACAGATGTGTCAATTTAGGTTTTTTACGGTATTAACCCAAATTTATATATTTACCCTTTACTTTATCAAAAGTGTTAATCACTTTTCTTCTGCATCACAAAGAATTTTATGAATAACAAAAAGCCTACCAGCGAGATAAA
Source organism: Eucalyptus erythrocorys (assembly GCA_014182555.1). Classification (NCBI taxonomy): domain Eukaryota; kingdom Viridiplantae; phylum Streptophyta; class Magnoliopsida; order Myrtales; family Myrtaceae; genus Eucalyptus; species Eucalyptus erythrocorys. Next base: position 8,831,044 of record CM024597.1, on the reverse strand, counting down.
TCGTCTCTACACAAAAAAGAAAGAAAGAAAAGATGTATATAATGCAGAAGCGTGATGGGAATTATCATATTTTTTGAACCAATAGACCCGGAAACATTACTAATAGCGACGACAACAGGAACGAGTGCCCATAAAACAAAGGCTTTGATTCAAATGAGTTGAATGTTTTTCGGTTGTTTTCGCAAATTACAAGTACATCAAAAGCTCGACATCTGGTATCTAATGAATGTGATGTTGCATTTCAATCTCTCTCTCTCTCTCTCTCTCTCTCTCTCTCTCTCTCTCTCTCTCAAGTGATCTCCCTATTCACATCACAAGTAGGTATAGTACAGTATTGTCGACTGGTACAATGAGAAAAAGGGTCCACTAATGAAAAAAAAAAAAAATTGCTTCTTTTAATATACAAAAAACAATTTTTTCTTTAAACCCCGACGAAATTGAACAATAGTTCAAATAGCGTAGTGGTTTGATCCCAATGCCAAAAAAATGGGGTTTGAAATGTTTACTAACTTTGAAGCTTGATGTGATAGTACAATTTCATTAGAATCGTGGTGAAGAATGACCCGGTTTAGATGAGCACTTACTGTTTCTTAAATAACCATCTACCATTCCCATATTATATTTTAAACATTTTAGTATATGAGTTTTTATATCTCTAGCATTACTTAAACGATAATAAGAGACTAACAAGGATTCATGTTTACACTCGATATTTCAGCCATTCAATTCAAGGAAATTTGAAATGACTTCTTTGCAAACTACACCCACACCCACGAAATCAGGACATCTCCTCTAGACGTTTCCGTTGTGTTTGTCTTGGGATACCAAGATTCGCTAAAGGTTCAAACTATGTCAACATCCTGGTCATATAGTATTATAAAAGAACACTCGATGACGAAGTCAAGACAAGCATTGGGCAACGTCGTTTTCCATCCTTAGCATTACATCCGCGGTCAAGACACTCGATGAAATAACCAAGATAAGCATTAAGCAAAGTCGTTTTGAATCCTTAGCGTTATATCATTGATCACTTGTAGTAATTCATAATGTAAGTTCACATGGTATTTTCAAAGAAGAATTAACCCTAACATGCTTCACACCTTAATGATGAGAGGTAGGACCCATGCTCATGGATGTCAATTTTCAATATACTATGTTCATACAATATTCCAAATGCCTTCGTTCACAAGTTTAAGTTATTGATCAGAAAAAGGCTGGATAACTATCACATTGGTTTGCTAAAATTATTGGTATTCACATGAATAGTTTAGCCTGCTGACATTTTACAAAAACAATTTAAACTAATTTTTTTTATTTTATATTGGATGGAAGATTATGAATGAAGAGTCAGACCGCCAATCAATTTAGACATAGGATTAAAGAATGTTAGGTTATTTGGAGATTAAGGTGATGTGGTCCATACATGAGGACGATTTGTGGGAAAAGAGAGAGAGGGGGGGAGAGAGAGATGGTAGAAAGATTTTTTCCCAATTTGAGACTATTCTAGTTGAGAGAGAGAGAGAGAGAGAAGAGAGAGAGAGAGAGAGAGGGGTTCGGTAGAATGATTTTCGTACAAGTTGAGACTATTCTAGAGAGAGAAAGAGAGAGAGTTGGTAGAATGATTTTCGTACAATTTGAGAATCTTCTAGTCCACAAAGAGAGAGAAAGAGAGAGAATAGGTAAAATGATTTTGGTACAATTTGAGACTATTCTAGTCCACAATTTCGATTGAAACTTCTTTGAAAAGTATTTCGCAGGCAATGTCACAAACTGCGAGAAGAAAGGGACAAAGGGACTATTTTAGTCCACGATTTCAATTAACAAATGATTTTTAAGTGACTTCTTAAGTCATCACTAAGAGATCTCACGAAAGACTCAGACAAATTCATCAGTCCACAATATACTTGTTAGGCAAATCTTTCACACACAAATGTTGGCACTATTCATACATTGATTGATTTTAACCATCGAATTGCTCATAAATCAAGCCTATTTTAAAATTCTTTTTCATATAGTTCTAGAATGAGGCCTATCTAAGAGATGTGATCGTTATTCTTATGTGTTTTATAATAGATCTAAAAAGGTGTATACTGTTGTGGGAGAGTGTTCAGAATATATACACAAGAAAAGATTTGGATATCTTAATCTCAAGATTCTTAAGCCGAGCTGCAATGTCCCTCATTTTCATAATGTACTCACTCACAACTCTTAACACTAGTGAGCTTAAATGATGAAAGCTTTATAATTAGGGTCATGGTATGTCTTTTCTGAAGTCTCAAACTACACATCAATAACCTCCAATAAAGCCTTAGCATTGTTATGTTGCACAATCAAACCACGGAGATTAGGAGATATTTTAGTCCTTATGAACATCGCAGTTTAGCAGTTGGACTGCTCTCATTATTCACAAAGGGCTATCTCAGCTGCAGTGCTCAAATCAGTAGGAGGAAGTGGTTCGTCTTTCCTTATAGCATAGTCAGTGTTCATGCACCCCAATTGAAGAAGAATTAACTCCTTCCAAACTTTATAGTTTTCACCATTCCATATAGGAACATCATTCTTAAATTAAGAGAAATTCACAAATTGCAAAAATGTATATCAAACAACCATGCTTATGTCATAAAGTTTAAGGCAAAATATATATAAATCATGTTTTACCAATGTAAATATGTTATAAATATGAATCACATAACATAAAAACTGTCTCTGGGCTAAGTTTCTAATTTAAATAGATCCATAATTACATCATGAAGAAACTACCATATTATATTCATTTCCTTAATCTCTATGGGGGAATTAAGAAAAATAATATGATATTTCATTCTAATTAATCTTATTAATATAATGAAAATTCTTGTGGGATAAAATTCATCATATTGATATGATTAATTACAATCAATGTCCATTTCTAAATATGATCCGGAGACTCTTAATATATAATTTAATTAATTAAATATGTTGTAGCTACTCTCTAATTAATAAAAATATATGGATCACTAGATATTTAATTTCATGTATACAATATTCATAAAAATGCATGAAAGGTTAAAATAGTAAGTAAATTCAGCCTAGGGCATAAAAGTATATTCAAATGGCCAAGGGGCAAAACTGTGAAGATTCGTCAATGGCAAAATCGTGAATCGTCGAAAAGGGAGGGCAAAACCATAAAATATGAAGCAAGTCCGTGGGTCCATGGGCGTGTGCATGGTACCTATCGCTGCGCAAGCACATATAGTGCACAGTCCTGGCAACTGTTGTGTAGCCAAGCGTGGCACACACACTTGCAATTGCCCATAGCGGTTCTACACACATGGCCCCACTAGCTTCTTCCTCCGTGCGAGCATAAGGCTTTTTCTTGCCTTTTTCACCGTTCCATCACGATTCCACCATCTGTCGCTCCTTCGGCAACCCATCTTAGACCAAAATAAATTATGGGCTTTGAAGATCATACCTGCGCGACCACATAGGTCCAAATTTCAGTGAAAATGACCAAGAAATTGGTCCCAAATCAAACAAAAAAAATCCCCAAATACAAACCCTTAACCATCGCGACTTCACCACCGAATTAACCTCCGGTAAACACCGATATGCCGAAATATCTTATGACTATTCTTCCCCCATGGCGATGCAACCATATCGGTCCGAAGTCAAGTGGTGCGTCATCAGAATTTGGCCGGAATCGGCGATTTTCCTCCTAACTTCAAAATGATCGATTTATCTAAAAACCCCAAAAAAATACACCAAAAGTTTGACGAAAACAAGGCAGAGGCACTAAACATACTTCAAAACATAAGAATGATATGTAGAAAAACATGATCAAATGTAAACTAGACCTCTGGCTATTATTCTCAGAAAATGTCGTGGAAAAACTACATATAGAATAACCGACACTTTAAAGAGAAAATGTCGGTCCGAAAATGTGGGATCACATTATATAAATAACATTCTCCCACTTGATCCAAACATTTTCATCATACGGATTATCCAATCAAATTCACGAAAAACTTTATGCTTAAAGAAATGAAACAAAACACATGGATCATGGTGACATATTCTCTAAGAACGAGTAATATCTTCCATGTATCATAATGCATTTTATTTCTTTAATGTCAACCTATACGTGACAACACATCTTAATGAATAAACCCTATGTTTATTCCATAACAAAGAATAAATGCTGTTCTCATAAACTACAAAATGTGTACACCAAAATTGAGAATCAACATTACAATAGAATAAGAGTTTCATACAATAAAAATCGTCCATATAACAACAATTCACATGATGAGACCTATTCACATGAACCTTATATTTCGTTGGTGGCATGTCTTACTTAAAGGATTAGTTATCATTAATTCAATGCTAAATGTACTATGACCACTTTATTATCCTCAACACGTTCTCTTATAACTAAATACTTGATGTCGATATGCTTACTTCAATTGCCACTTTTTGGCATTTTTAGCCATAAAAACCGCAGCTGAACTATCACAATATATTCTTAATGGCCTGGAGATAGAATCAACAATTCTAAACCCAGAAATGAAACTCTTCAACCATACACCATGCGAGGTAGCCTCAAAACAAAAAACGATCTCGGCCTCCATAGTGGAAATAGCAGTCAAAGTTTGCTTCGCCTTCTTCATAATACAGTTCCATCAACTAACATAAAATGTATCCAAATGTCAATTTTCAAGAATCAACGCAACCTACAAATCCACATCCAAATAACTGACTACTTCTAGGTTGTTAATCCATCTATACATAAGCATGTAACCTTTGGTACCTTGAAGGTATCTCATCATTTTCTTTGCAGCTTTCCAATGGTCCATACCTGGATTACTCTAATATCTTATCAACATTCCCATAGCAAAAGCGGTGTCAGGTCGAGTGCAAACATAAACATACATCAAGCTTCTGATAGCAAAAGCATATGGAATGTTATTCATTTGTTCTATTTCTAGATCAATAACCTGTCACCCTTCACTATGGGTGCTATACTTGGTGAACGATCTTTCATCCGAAATCTCTCTAGGACCTTATCGACATAGGTTTCTTGACATAGTCTTAAAATTCATTGAGGTCTATTTCTATGGATTTTAAGATGCCTCATTGATATCCTTCACGTCAAAATCTTAGAGAGAAATTGTTTTACCTCATGTAGCAACCCCTTACCATTGGTTGTAAGTAGAACATCATTCACATATAGCACAAGGAAATAAATTTTGCTCCCATTGACCTTTTGGTCTATACATTAATCTATGACATTCTCAACAAAACCGAATGAAGAGATGACATCATGGAACTTTAAGTACCATTGGCGAGATACTTGTTTTAAGCCATATATAGATTTCTTAAGCTTGCATACCAAATGCTCACCTTTACTAGAGGAGAATCCTTCAAATTTTTTCATGTAAACCCCATCCTCTAGTTTTTCATTGAGGAACGCCGTTTTCACATTCATCTGATATAATTCCATATCAAAATGGGCAACCAATGATGCCAAAATAATATGAAGAGAATCTTTCTTAAATACAGGAGAAAAAGCCTTTGTATAATCGATTCTTTCCTTTTGAGTGAATCATTTGGTAACGAGTCTAACTTTATATCTTTCAATGTTACTCAATGAATCCTTCTTAATTTTGAAGACCCATTGACAACCAATGGCCTTCGCACCATCAGGCAACTCAACTAAATCCCAGACTTTATTAGATGCCATAGAACTCATCTCTTCCTTCATAACATTATACCACAAATTGGATTTATCACTGTCCATAACTTGTGAAAACATTTCAAGACCATTCTCAACTCCAATATTGTCATTAGGAATAGTGGATTTCCTTATTCTAACGGATCTTTTTAATGTTGCATCAACATTCTCTTTAAGAGTGTGTTGCTCAACCAGTCGTTTGACAGTTTCTGGTAATTGCTAAACAACTGGATCTATTATATCAATATCAGCAGGTTGTGGTACTTCAACAATTGGTTGTTGAAAAGCCGATTGAAATGAGAGGGCATTATGAACAATAACTAACCTTATACTTGAGGTGGAAGATTGAGTGTCTAAATGATCTTTTGTTAGGAATAAGGACATTCAATTGATCGCTCATACTAATCAAGTCATTTTCAAGAAATTTAGCCTTTTTTTTATTCCACAATTCTAGTGGTGTGAGATGAACAATAAAACATATATCCCTTGGACCTTTGGGCATATCCAATGAAATACCCACTTATGGTCCTTATGTCCAACTTCTTTTCTTGTAGATTGTAAACTCTTACTTCAGACGGGCATCTCCAAACGCGTACATGTGGCAAACTCAGTTTCTAACTTTTAAATAACTCAAAAGGTGTCTTTGGGACAGCCTTGGTCGAAACCTGGTTTAATATGTACATTGTCGTCCTAAGTGCTTTAGTCCACAGGGACTTAGGAAGTTTGGAGTCACTAAACATACTTCGCACCATGTCCAATAAAGTTTGGTTCCTTCTTTTCACTATACCATTTTGGTCCAAGAAACCATGCATAGTATATTGGACAACTATCCCATGGTCTTGAAGAAACTTTGCAAATGGACTGGGTGCTTGTCCATCTTCAGTGTATCTACCATAAAATTATCCACTTTTATCTGATTTCATAATCTTAATTTGCTTACGGAATTATTTCTCTACTTCTGCCTTAAATACCTTAAATGCATATAACGCTTTATGCTTATTATGAAGCAAGTAGAAATACATGTAACGTGAGTAATTATCTTTGAAAGAGATAAGGTATTTTTGACCACATGAGTCCATATCCAAACTACAAATATACGTATGTATGATTTATAATATTTATGCACTCTTCATGACACATTTTTTCGTCTTGTTGATCTGTTTTCCCTTTATATAGTCTACACAAGTATCACAATCAATAAAATCTAAAGTACTTAGTACTCCATCATTTACCAATCACTTAATTCTATTTATGGAAATATGTCTAATCTCTGGTGCCACAACATATAGGAATCTTCTTTCACAACACATCATTTTATACCAGCATTATCATGAACATGCATTGTATTATAATAGGCATGTCTTGTAAATTAATTCGAAAAAAACCATCAGACAAAATGCCAGTGCCACTCCCAACAATTTCATATTTAAATGATAAACATAAGTTTGAATCTAAAAAGTTAAAAAAATAACCCAAAGATACAAGTCTTAAAACTAAAATTAAGTTTCTAGAGTGGGTAAGTACATTAGAAGTGCAAAAAATTGTGTAGTGCGCTTACTTTAGTAAGTTTTTTTCGGATCACTTAAGCGCCACTAAATTAAAAAAAAAAAAAACGATCATTTAAGTGTCAACTCCGATCCGGATTGCCGGAAATCTAACGTGTCTATATTTTATTAATTTCTCAACCCTACATGGCTCACCGGCATGCCCAGTTAGCATATAACCCCTAAATGATATCATCCAAAAGTTGTAAATAGTGATCATTTAAGTGCCAAATTTTTTTAAAAGTAATCATTTGAGTGCCAAATTTTATTTAAAATGATTATTTCAATGCTAGTTGTTGTTAAAAAAACAATCACTTCAATGCCAAGCATGCCACATGAAAATGCCATGTGGACTGGTTTTTTGAAAAATTTTAATTATAAATAACACGTAATTAGCTTGGCCGGAATTTCTCGCCGTTGACACTAAAGTATCGTTTTTCCTCCGATTTAACATTTAAATGAGCCAGTGAAAACTTTTGGTACTGAAGTGAGTGCCGTATACAACTTTTGGCACTTCTAGTGTACTTATCCCATTTCTAGAAAGACTAGGAACATAAAAGGTCATTTCCTAATTCAAAACAAAGCCACCATAGAAAGCTAGTCTACATGTCCCAATAGCTTCCACATGTGAACGTATCATATTTCTTGAATAGATGCTTTGTTCACTTCCCAATAGTTTCCTTCGGTTTTGAAAACCCTACAAGAAATTCGAAATATGGATTGTAAATCCAGAATCAATCCACCAAGTGTTGTAACTCACATCAACCATATTAGATTCATAATAAACACAAGAGATTGGATTACTTTTCTTCTCGAGCCAGGCTTTAAATTTGACGCAATCTTTCCTTGTATGCCCTTTCTTTTTACAGAAGAAACATTTTGATTATTTCTTAATGTCAGCTTGGGGAGGCATCTTACATTTTCCCTTATACTTGCCATGGCCCTTATTCTTTCATTGTGTTGCCAAATGAGCACTTTCTCCTAACTCCATTATTAATTTTTCTTCCTTTTGAACACACATGGTCATGAGTTCATTAATTGATCATTTTATTATTATGTGCGTTGTAAGAGATCTTGAAAGGTGCATACTATTGCGGGAGTGTATTCAGAATATAATACACAATAAAAGACTTAGATATCTCAACCTCAAGATTCTTAAGTTGAGCTGCAATGTCCCTCATTTGCATGATGTGCTCACGCATACCTCTAACGCTAGTGAGCTTCAATGATGAAAACTTCATAATTAGGGTCATGGCATGCGCCTTCTCTGAAGTCTCAAACTACACATCAATGGCCCTCAATAAAACTTTAGCATTGCTATGCTGAACATCCAAACTATGAATACTATGAGATATTTTAGCCTTTATGAACATCGCACTAACATGTTTAGACCGCTCCCATTGATTATAAAGGACTATCTTAGCTATAATGCTCAAATCAGTAAGAGTAGGTAGTTCGTCTTTCCTTATAACATAGTTAATGTCCATCCACCTCAATTAAAGAAGAACAAACTCCTTCCAAACTTTATAGTTTTCACTATTCAATATGGGAACATCACACTTAAATTTAGAGAAATTCACATTTTGCAAGACTGCATATCAAAAATCATGTTTATGTCAAAAAATTTGAGGCAAAAATATACATAAATCATGTTTTACCAATGGAGACATGTCATAAATATGAATCACATAACATAAAAACTGTTTATGGGCTAAGTTTTTAATTTAAATAGATTCATAATTACATTATGAAGAAACTACCATATTATATACCTTTTGTTAATCCCTGTGAATAAATCAAGAAAAATAATATGATATTTCATCCTAATTAATCATATTAATATAATGAAAATTCTTGTGGGATAAAATTCATCATATTAATATAATTAATTACAATCAATGTCTATTTCTAAATATGATCCAGAGGTTCTTAATATATAATTTAATTAATTAAAGATGTTGTGAGCACTCTCTAATTAATTAATTAAATGGATCATTGGACATTTAATTTCATGAGAAAATATTCATAAAAATGCATGAAAGGGCAAAATAGTAAATAAAGGCACCAAGGGGCAGAACAGCAAATAGATCGCCCAAGGGCAAGATTGTAAAATTGTAGGAAGGGCAAGATGCGAATTTTAAAAATGGCGTAGGGGCAAAAGAGTAATTTTAGCAATCATGGGCAAAACCGTGAAATCGCAGGAAAAATTGCCGAAGCGCATCAGGTGCATGCCATCCACGTGTTCGCAAGCAAATGGGCGCGGGCGCATGGCCTGCACGCGCCTAGCATTTGCTACATAGGCGCATGGCCCTACACGCTTCTTCGCACGAACAGAAGCCCTCTCGCCGTTTTTCACCATTTTCCACTGCAATTTTGCCGTCATTTATTCTCCGGCAACCCATTTAAAACCGAAATAAATAATGAGTTTTGGAGACCATGCCGACGCAACCACATAGGTCCAAGTTTCGGGAAAAATGACCAAGAAATTGGCCCCAAATCAAACGAAAATTTCCCAAAATGCAAACCCTTAACCACCACGACTTCCGCTACCCGATTAGCCTCCGGCAAACAACAATATGCCAAAATAACTTATGGCTATTCTTCCTCATGGTGGTACGACCGTACCAATCCGAAGTCGAGCGGTGGGTCCTCGGAATTTGGCCAAAATCAGTGATTTTCCTCTCGACCTCAAAATGGCCAAATTATTGTTCACATCCAAAAGTTCCAAAAAATACACCAAAAATTCAACAAAAACAAGGCAGAAACACTAAATATGCTCTGATACCAAATGTTAGAAGTAAAAATCAAACGTGGAAAATAGGATCAATTATAAACAAACCTCCAGCCATTTTTGTATTCACTTTCGTTAGAAAATCCTAGAGATTTAATGAAATATCAGTCACATTCTATTAACCCAAAACCCTCATGTACTGATGGTGTACTTTAAAATGAGAAGGTTTGCGTTAGACCTTATTGTTACCCCTTAAAAAATGAATGATGGTTCCTTTTATACACCGTCTCCCATCATGACAGTCACCAAATGGGTAGTTGTCACGAAGAGGTACAAGGCGTGGAAAAATTACATGTGAAATAACTGCCATTTTAAAGAGAAAATGTTGGACCAAAAATGTGGGATGACGTTATATAAATAACAAGCAACACCCTTGAGATTCAGTATGGGCCCCACAGGATATACCGCGAGCGCCCGAGGCCCACGAAGGACACCATTGCATGCGGTTCGACCTCGTCGAAAGTATTTATGACATTTCCCCGGTCCCTCTCATCATCCCGACGTGCTCCAGGAATGTTCGGACCGACTCCTTCTTCAAAACTACGGAGCATAAGACCTTGGCTAGCAATGGTTTCTCGAAACTCGGGAAGTTCAGCTCAGTGGCCGAGTCCTTGAATTTGGTTATATCCAAGCGTTGCTCGTCTTGGAGCGACTCGAGGTGCAGCATCAGGCCAAGGAACGCCGCGCTTGACGTGAAGAATACATAGGAAGGGACTTCGACCTCGTCAGCCAGTTCGATCATGGTGGTGCAAAACATATCGAGAAGGAACCCCACCAGCCGCCCGTTTGAGCCAGTCGAGTTGGCGGGTTCCACAACAGCCCGCTTGGCATGAGGTTTGTTGCTTTCCATAAAGAAAGTGTGGAAGTTACCAATGGAGATCTCAGTGTCTATGTTCACACGCGGGAGGTGGACAAAGCGGATGCGAGCAGCGTCCACAGAGGTGGCGAGCGAGTTCGTGTACGAGTTGAAGTCGGAGTCGAGCAGAAACTTCATGATGACGACGGTTACGGAGAGTTGGGGGTCGTGGTCAACGAGTAGCTTGGCCATCTCAGCCATTGATATGAGATGGCCCATGCCAGGGGTTGGGACGAACACGAGCTCGCCATAGGCCACCGTGATGTAGCTGATTATTTCCCGGGCTCAAGCGAGTGCTTCGAAGGTTTTGTGCTTGGAAAAGGTAGCGATGAAGCTCAAGGCTTCTTATATTGATCATGACTTCTTAAAATGCTTCCTCCTAGCTACATTTTTGTAATTCTTATATTCGCATTGTTCGATTTTTATTAATTCTATTTCGTGAGACATATGTCGTCCTTTAAACGGTTGGACAGCGAGACGGGAAATTGCATTGTCATGGCTTTACCGGTTGCGGTCAACTTGAGGCGTTATTCGACTCCAGACGGTACTTAGCAAAAGATGGGACCAAGCGACTAAACGATCGTCATGTTATTGGCAAGACGCGATCTATTATAGACCGGATTGATCTCGATTGATTATGACTCCAACGTTAATGTATAATTTCTCATCAATCTAACATGATGATATTTGATTTAGAAAATAAATTTGAAAGTACCGTATTCATTATTTTTTTAGAAAATGTTATGAATCTGAGTCTATCGGACAAAATCCAATTAATGAGAATATGCGGAAGCCCGACCACCTGAAAGTGAAAAAATAAAAATAAATAAATAAAGAAGAAGAAAGAAAGGAAAGTCTCCGCTGGACTTGATTCCTACATCTCCTTGGTTGGTAAGGAAGAGGGCACAAACCTTAGCCGTTGTTGATGTGCGTCGTGACTGTTCAAGTGGCGTGACATCTATATTGCGATAGGGCGAGCGATCGAACAATAATATAGACAAAAGAAGAAAATAAATCGGACACGGATTTACGTGGTTCAGTCGTAAAGACCTACGTCCACGGGGAGAGCAGTAGCGAATTTCACTATAGATCAGCGATACAAGGAGATTACACACTCAACTCACTCAAACACTCTCTTGGTGTTTCCCAAGCCCCAATTATACCCAAAAATGCACACAGTGTTTAGTCCCGAAATTCCTCACAAAATAATCTCTCAATCTCATGAAGGAATTACACGCAAATCTTACCACAAGATTTAATTGGCTTGAACACTAAATCTTCTTGGATGTAATTCACGAACAAGAATGACAAAGAAAATCCCTCTCAAGCACTCGACGACGAGACGGCGCTTCAAGACCAATTCTTCATGATCAACGGCGGAACACCAAGCACTCACGCGGCGCTTCAAGACAATTTTGTGATCCACACCTACCACCCATGGCCACAGGTCTATATATATATGACTGAACTTTTGCCAACTTCTCATAGGATTTTGTTTCCTATTTTAAACGATTTTATCCAAAATATATCTCTATATATTTTAAACAAAATCCAAATCCAAGTCGAAGTTGAACTTTCCTATTTCAGATATCCGCAACATATCCAATTCGAAATATTCAGAATTTCACATTGGACTCAAACTCGAGACATATTTTAACAATCTCCACCTTGGCTCGACGTTTGAGCCAAGTCGCAATCGCTTTGCAAAAATTCAAATTTTGCCGCTACTTTCCCATTGCTCTCGATGGGTTCAACCGCCACAAATATTATCCAAGTCCAAGCCTCGCTTGAACTTCGCCATAACCGAGGACCTCATCAGAATACCAACTCCACATGCACCTTTAACTGCTCCGCAAGGATTTTCTGACACAACCTCCCTAACCGCAGATAAAGCAAAACCATTGTTGCATCCATATCTGTCAGGAGATCGAAAACATACCTTATCAATATCAGCAATTACAGCAATCGTTGGCTCTATAGGCTCCACCTTGCTATGAGCACCATCTGTGTCGATTACTTTGCTAGTACTCATACTCGCTACCTCAGGAGTTTCTGGTCGCAACTCAACCTCAAGCTGAACACCGTTCAGATCCGTATTAACACTGCCACAAACACTCCTAGCCAGAAGTATCGGAGACTCATCAAGGGTAACTTCTCTGCTGTTAACAGGTGAATTTATATCCGGGCTCCACAACTGATCACCTCGCTCACCTTGTGCATAGCCATGGAATATGCACATTGCCCTCCCATCGAGCTTACCATCACTCACTCGAAAATAACATGGGCAATTAAACATTCTAAAAATAGAATAATCAGCAACGTTACCTGACCATACTTCTTCAGGAGTTCGCCATTCAGTAGCAGTTGATGGGGATCTATTCACCAGGTAGCTTACTGTACTTAGCACATCAACTAGGAATCTCCTAGCCATACCAGCACTAGAGATAATTTTTTGGGCCATCTCTAGTAATATTCTGCTCATCAATTCTGCAAATTGTTGTGATTTACTAGCACTAGTGCGGTGTTTCAATATGTTCTTTTTCATGTAGATTTTATTTGTCAGCTCTGAGCAGAACTCCATGCTATTGTCAGTTTGCACATGCTTGATCGACTTACCAGTCTCCATCTCGATCAAAGCTCTTGACTGCAAGATCCCGACACCAAGCATCAAACTTGTGCCTTGGCATAAACACCTGTGTCTTCTTCGAGCAGTCCATAGACCCTCGAACAGATGCATCCGACGTCTCCGCAGCGAAACCTGTCATCGTCTCACCTTGAAGTTTATACAGGCCTCCATGCTTGATTCCTTTCATTATCACCAGGGCACCTCGAACAACCTTCAAAACTCCACCTTTTGAAGAATACCTGCAACCAGCTGAATCTAGGGCACCCAAGAAAATTAAGTTCTTCTTTAAATCTGGAACATGCCTCACTCCAGTCAATGTCCTCACGATACCATCATGCATTCTGATTTTAACATCACCAACACCCACAACATCGCACTCAACATTGTTCCCTAACTGAACTTTATCACTACCCATGCATTGATAAGTGATAAACCAGTTTTTATTTGGTGTGATATGAAAAGAACAACCAGAATCCATAATCCATCCATCAAGCGATGAATCATTAGTGACAGACAAGACATAATCGGCATTATTTGCTACAGCTGCAACATTATCTGCAGAATCAACTATAATTCCCTTACCCTTCTCATTCTTCAGCTTAAGGCAATCCCTTCTAAGATGCCCCCTCTTGCCATAGCTCCAACAGACAACATTAGCAGTCCTAGACTGACTACGCATGTTCATATTAGTACTACTATTACTCACACGTGTTCTAGATCTTCCTCTATTTTCACCTACTAAAGCAGTAGATACATGTTCGCCAGATTCTCTTCTACGAATGTCCTCGCTCAGAATCAAATCTCGAACTCCATCAAACGTCAAACTTGTTGACCCAGAGGAATTACTAACAGCAGTAACAATAGTATTCCAACTATCAAGCAATGAGGATAACAGAATCAAAGCACGTACCTCATCTTCAAAGTCAATCTCAACTGAACTCAATTGACTAACAATCACATTGAAATCATTGATATGATCAGCAACTGACGCACCTTCGCTCATCTTCAAATTAAATAGATGTCGCATCAAATAGACCTTGTTGATCGCAGAGGGCTTCTCGTACATATCCGACAGGGCTTGCATCAAATCAGCAGTGGTCTTCTCCTTCAGTATGTTAAACGCGACGTTACGAGCCAACGTTAACCAAATAACACCCATAGCTCGTCTATCCAGCAAATCCCAAATAGCTTTCTTCATCATCGCTGGTTTCTCCCTAGATAAAGGCAAGTGCAGATTCATCTGGTAAAGATAATCTTCAATCTGCATCTTCCAGAAATTAAAATCCTTCCCATCAAATTTTTCGATTCTCACTTTTACTTCTTCTGTCGCCATCGATTCGCTTCAACTTAGCCAAGCCTGGCTCTGATACCACTTGTTGCGATAGGGCGAGCGATCGAACAATAATATAGACAAAAGAAGAAAATAAATCGGACACGGGTTTACGTGGTTCAGTCGTAAAGACCTACGTCCACGGGGAGAGCAGTAGCGAATTTCACTATAGATCAAGCGATACAAGGAGATTACACACTCAACTCACTCAAACACTCTCTCGGTGTTTCCCAAGCCCCAATTACACCCAAAAATGCACACAGTGTTTAGCCCCGAAATTCCTCACAAAATAATCTCTCAATCTCATGAAGGAATTACACGCAAATCTTACCACAAGATTTAATTGGCTTGAACACTAAATCTTCTTGGATGTAATTCACAAACAAGAATGACAAAGAAAATCCCTCTCAAGCACTCGACGACGAGACGGCGCTTCAAGACCAATTCTTCATGATCAACGGCGGAACACCAAGCACTCACGCGGCGCTTCAAGACAATTTTGTGATCCACACCTACCACCCATGGCCACAGGTCTATATATATATGACTGAACTTTTGCCAACTTCTCATAGGATTTTGTTTCCTATTTTAAACGATTTTATCCAAAATATATCTCTATATATTTTAAACAAAATCTAAATCCAAGTCGAAGTTGAACTTTCCTATTTCAGATATCCGCAACATATCCAATTCGAAATATTCGAAATTTCACATTGGACTCAAACTCGAGACATATTTTAACAATCTAGACATCCAATTTAGAGAATGCAGCTAGGTGATTTCAGTGAGTTTTATGCAAGAGACGAGTGCTCAGGTCAACAAATCTTGTGGTAAGAGTTACAGATTACTTTGTAAGATCGAGAGATATTCCGTAAGGACGTGTGCGAGGCTGCGAGGCTAAACATCATATAAATTAGTTGAAAAATAGCAATAGAATTTGAATTGTTGGCGTGAGCTGATTTGTAGGAGTGATATGTATAGAAAGAAAATATTTATATTTGGGCGAGTTGATTTGTGGGGGTAATTCACATAGAAAGTGAATATTTTAGATTGTTACCCTAGTAGTACTGTATGTATATATATATATATATATATATATATATATATATATATATATAGCCTTGTAAAAAAAAAGAAATATACTGAAAATAATAGCGATCTATTTTTCAACATGGTATCAGAGCAAGAACCCTAGTTTTCTCCATCGGATCAGATCGTCGCTGCAGCTTTAGGTTTTTCCTTATGCTGCCGCCGCACCGACCAAATCAGATTGCTGCCGCAACATTGACTTGTGCTATTGTTGCACTAGTCTGACCTGACCAGAAATTCCTTTACGAAGGAATTGTGATTGGCAACCATGAGAAAGCCACCACTTTTTGTTTCTTACTTCGCCAAGTGACTAGATTCCCCCCCACAAATGTAAAATACCCTGAAGTTGACCTTCTGTCATACACACTCCCCGCCCAGTCTGCGTCCGTGTAACCTTCAATTCTATCTTTTCCAGGATATCCTCACGAAGGAGATCATTGGACGTGGTACTAAACGCGGGGGGGGCTATATTACCTGAATGATCTCAAGTTTGGAAGTGTGCATCAAGTCCGGGGTTCACCTAGCAATAAAGAAAAACAGATTTGGCTTTGGCATCGACGATTGGGACATCCTTCATTTGGCTATATGAAAAAGCTATTTCCTGAATTATTTTTGGATCTAAAAGAGTTGGATTTCCATTGTCGACTTGCATTTTGGCTAAGAGCCACCGTGTTTCCTTTCCCATAAGTTTGAGTAAGAATAACGTGCCTTTTTCATTAGTTCACTCTGATGTGTGGGGTGCTTCTCCTATTACTGCTATCTCAGGTTGTCGGTGGTTTGTTATATTCGTTGATGATTGCACGTGTATGACTTGGCTTTACTTGATGAAAACTAAAGATGAAGTGGTTAATGTATTTAAAGTATTTCACAAGATGGTTCAAACACAGTTTGATGCTAAGCTACAAGTTCTTCGAAGTGATAATGGAGGAGAGTATGTGAATCGACATCTCAAGGAGTACTTTCAGCAACATGGTCTCATTCATGAGACCTCATGTACACAAACTCCACAACAGAATGGAGTGGCCGAAAGGAAGAATCGCCATATTCTCGAGACCGCTCGAACTCTCTTAATTGAGGGACATGTTCCTTCATGTTTTTGGGATAATGCTGTTGCCACGGCGGTGCATCTCCTCAACCGAATGCCCTCGAAAGTGTTAGATTTCCGTACACCTCTACAAGCACTCTCTGCATTTATCCCATTGCCATCAGTCTTGACAATTCCTCCTCGTGTGTTTGGATGTGTTGCGTTTGTTCACATTCCGAAGAACCAACGTACCAAACTTGATCCATGTGCTTTACGGTGTATGTTCTTGGGGTATGGTACTCATCAAAAGGGCTGTCGATGCTACAACCCATCTACTAAAACAACTTATGTGACTATGGATGTCACATTTGTCGAAGGAGAGTTCTTTTACCCGAGTACCAATTCTACCTTTCAGGGGGAGAATTGGCTAGAAAGGGAGAATTGGTGGGAGATTATTGCTGGGGTTACACCCGAAGGAAGAGACGCGATTGTTGGAGGTGGTGGTAGTGTCGATGATAGCGGATTATTGTTACACCCGAGTACCAATTTTACATTTGTGGGGGGGGGAATCTAGTCACTTGGCGAAATAAGAAACAAAAAGTGGTGGCTTTGTCGAGTGCAGAGGCAGAGTTCAAAGGGATGGCCAAAGGGTTATGTGAGCTTTTGTGGCTTAAAAAGCTGATGTCTAAATTGGGATTTCCTCCAAGATTCGAGATGAAGCCCTTTTGTGATA
This sequence comes from Eucalyptus erythrocorys, assembly GCA_014182555.1. Classification (NCBI taxonomy): domain Eukaryota; kingdom Viridiplantae; phylum Streptophyta; class Magnoliopsida; order Myrtales; family Myrtaceae; genus Eucalyptus; species Eucalyptus erythrocorys. The sequence goes on along the minus strand of CM024597.1, from coordinate 8,813,341 downwards.
ACAAGGCAGCTACTGACATATCACATAATCCTGTGCAGCATGATCGAACCAAACACATTGAGGTTGATCATCATTTTATTAAGCAGAATTTGGATGCAAAGATAGTTCAATTCCCATTTGTGAGGTCCGGAGATCAACTAGCGAGATATATTGACGAAGGCGGAGTCTCGAGCGAGCCTTTCACAGCTCACTTGACAAGTTGGGCATTAGCGACATTTATGCACCAACTTGAGGGGGAGTGTTGGCGTGAGCTGATTTGTAGGAGTGATATGTATAGAAAGAAAATATTTATATTTGGGCGAGTTGATTTGTGGGGGTAATTCACATAGAAAGTGAATATTTTAGATTGTTACCCTAGTAGTATTTGTATGTGTGTATATATATATATATATATATATATAGCCTTGTAAAGAAAAAAAAAATATACTGAAAATAATAGCGATCTATTTTTCAACATGAATGACTCAAATGTGGTTGTTATCTCCTTTATTTGCTTGATAGGAATCCCGTGTTGCTATCTCTATGAATATCGATCCACATAAATCTAATGTCCAATTTATTTATTTGTTTTAATATATTTTATTATTTGGTCTTTTTTTTTTCAAACACTTTCCATAGAGAATGTTGATTGAAGCAAAAATTGTCCAAGAAATTCTAAATATATTGCACTTTTATCAATTTAGTCTTAAACCTTTTAATTTTGCCAATTACGTCCTAAAACTTTTCACGTTTTGCCACTTAAGTCCATCCAGCTAATTCTAGCTAGAAATCATTGACATGGGCATTAATAGTGTCATGGCATGATCATAATTGATGTTGATAATTTTTATAATTTTTTAAAATTTTCTGAATTTTTTTATTATTCTTCCTTTTCTTTTTGTTTTCTTACTAGCCCAACGAGGGCTTTGTGACGCTTGCCTAGTGGCCAATGAGGTTGCTAGCCCTTGCCTATGGTGGGTGAGGGTCAATTGGTGACGCTCGTTGAACTTTTTAGGAACGAAAAAGGAAAATAAAAAAAGTGAAAAAGAATAAAAAATAAAAAATCATTTAAAAAATTGTCTATGTCTGTGTCAATTGCCCCAAGTGGAATTACTAGCATCTACGTCAACAATTCTAATTAAAATTGATGGATTGAATTTGCAAAATGTGAAAAAATTTAGAATTTGCTTGGCACACACAACAAGTTTAGCATTGAATTAGCAAATTGCAATAGGTTTATGACATTTTGGACAATTTTCCCTTTAATTAAAGTCTGAATATGAAAAATCTTTTGTGGGTGCTTGAATATAAGTTCCATTCATGTTTATATGATCTTAGAATATGTGGTCGCAAGATCGATTTACTCCATTTACACCTAATCCTACTTGCGACTTTTTGTCAAATGAGAACAATATAAAATTGGTTAGGTCTGACGATTTGTTCCTTTCTTCCTCTGCAATGCTTTTCTCATCTCTTGACAGATTACTGCTGTAAGAATACAAACGCAATAAGTTATAGTTAGTAAACGGAACGATTTAAAGTGATTTTACCCCTGAATTCTATCAAAAAGGTTTATATGAACATAGTGAACGCTGTATGGCCCTCATGCATATGCAAGATTACTCTATTAATCTAGAAACATGACGTGTGCAAATTATAAAATTATTAAGCACTTAATCAAAAGTATAGGTCACTTTTCTCCAGCATTAAAAAGAAATTTATGAATGACAAAAAGTCCACCAATGACCGATTTCTCCAGCCCAATAATTAAAATGCTCTCGTTTTGTTGAGCTTCTCTACCAACGAGGTAGTTTTGCTTCGCTTCTTCCTTCTTCATCTCAATGACCGATTTCTCTCCCTCAGCTCTTCCTCATCTTGCTAGACCCTTCCTTCTTCAGTCCATTCTGCTGTTCCCCTTTGCATGTCGTTAATCTTCTCTGGGTTGCGACACTGTGTCCTCGAAGATTTCTTCTTCGCTATCTCAATACTTTGCATGTCCTCAGGTTCTTCTGGATTGACACAGTCTCATCGGCAATTTCTCTTTGCATGTCATCAGTAGTCTCTGGGTTACTTCCCTACTTGATTTTAGCACCATCTTCGAGGTGTTACCCTGGAGTGAGTATGTCTCAAGGAAGGGACCCTGATGCAGCCAGAGTTGCGGCTCTCTGTCGCAAATTAGGTCGCCTGTGTTCTGAAAAGGAGATTGATGAATGGCAAGTAGAACCCTCACCTGTGGCTCTTGAAGAGTGTAGGTTAACGTTGATTGGTAAGATCCCTTCGAACCCTGCCTTTAACTTCCAAGGTTTTCAAGCTGCTTTGAAGAGGGCGTGGAGAACTGAGCATGTTGATATTCTGCAAAGAGAGGGAGGTTTTTACTTAGCAAAATTTCGAACTCAAGCGGAAAAATAGAGAGTGTTAGATAATGGCCCGTGGCAATTTTCAGGGCATCTAATCATTTTTAAACCATGGGTGGAGAATACTCCCTTGCATTGCTACAATTTCGACTCCTGCCCATTCTGGGTACAAATAGTGGGACTTCCACTGGAATGTTACACGGAGGAGTTGATTAGGAGAGCTGCTAGCACGGTGGGAAAGGTGCTTCAAGTCCGGTCGGACTTTGTAACTGGTAATACGCTAAGGGCAGGAAGAGCAAAAATTGAGTTTGATCTGTCTCAACCTCTTAAAGAAAGAAGATTAATTAAGTGGAAGAACAGAACACGATGGCTGGATTTTCGATATGAGAGTTTACCTCACTACTGCTATTCATGTGGTCGTTTGGCCCACTATGCTGAGTCTTGCCCTTGGGTACCCTATAAGGAAAATATGTTTCTGGAACCTCATTCAACACCCTATGGGCCTTGGTTAAAGGCAGAAGTGCAGCAGTATAGTCCCTATTGGCGATTTTATTATGAACAGTCAGATTTGGGGGATGATTGGGAGGAAGAAGTACCTGAAACCCCTCCTTACAAGGCCCCTCATATTCCTCTGTTGCCCCCACCTGTACCTGGCATTGTTATCCAGCCACAACCTCATAATCCTTCTCCTCCTAGAGATAGGAATCTGGACTCAGGTTCAGTTTCCAGGACTGCCACACCATCAACAACTGCTCTTATTCCTGCTGAACTAAAGCAAAAAGGTGTGCAGTTTCAGTCGCCAATTCCTCAGAAAAAGGTTAAAGGTCTTCGACAGAGTGGCAATATTGGACCTACTAAGAAACCCAGAAGATACTCTCCATATGACTTACCAGACTATGATGAATCTATGTTGCTTGATGCGCCAGTTGTTGAGGAAGGCAGAGCAACTACTTGGGCGTCGGTGGCTGGCCCTGAACAGCCACCAAATCAAAGATGAAGATCCTCAGTTGGAACTGTCAGGGGTTGGGCAATCCCCTGACAGTTCTATCTCTAAAGACCCTCGTGGCAAGGGAAAAGCCCGATCTGGTTTTTGTGATGGAAACTAAAAATAGTGATCAGGTTGTAAATAGTTTAAAGCGTACCTTGCACTTTTTGAATCTTTGTGTGATTACTCCTGTCGGTCTTGCAGGAGGTTTAGCACTTTTTTGGAATGACTCTCTGCAGATTTCTGATATTAGCTCCTCTCAGCATATGTTTGACTTTACTTGCAAGGATATTACTGACAATAGAATTATGAGGATTACCTGTCTCCATGCACCAGCTGTGTTCCAAGCTCGTCAGGTTTTTTGGCAACAACTGCGGGAAATCAGCTCTGTTAACTCTTTACCCTGGCTGTGCTTAGGGGATTTTAATGAAATTTTAAATAGATGGGAGAAAAGGGGCACTTGAGCTGCTGATTCTTACCATATCTCTTCTTTTAGAAGAGTTATTAATGATTGTTGTCTTCTAGATCTCCCTTCTCAAGGTTGCTCTTATACCTGGTCCAATCATCGAGAAGGGGAGGCTTTGGTACAAGAACGTCTGGACAGGGCTCTTTGTAATGTAGAGTGGAGAACATCCTTCCCAAATGCTCAGGTCTTTGTCCTTCCTGCATTAGGATCTGATCATAGTCCTTTGGTTATAGAATCAAATATAGCTGGGATTCGTCAAAAAGGACTCTTTACCTTCGAGGCTTTTTGGAATGAGGACTCTGAGTGTAGATCAGTAATAGAGAGATCATGGCACTCCCCTTCAGTGAGCAACTCCCCACTCCTAGTAAAGCTGCAGAAAGTGATTGCTACGTTGTCCTGTTGGAGTCGAAAATTTAAGAACAATAGATCCCAGGCTACTGCCTTAGAACAGCAGCTGCAGAGTTTAATGAGTCAAGATAATATGTCAGAGCATTTCTTACAGATTCAAGCATTGAAAGAGAAAATTCAGCAAGCTTGGCAAAGAGAAGAGCAGTTTTGGGCAATGCGCTCGAGGATTAATTGGCTAAAATGGGGAGATCGTAATACTAAGTACTTTCATGCAGCCACAATTCAGCGAAGACAGTGCAACAGGATTACTTTGTTATGTGATGATAATGGAGAATGGGTTCGGGATCCTGATAGGCTCAAGGAGATGACTACCTCTTACTTTGCTCACATGTATACTACATCTGGCCCTAGAAATTATCATCAAGTGTTACAGCAATGTCCAACAGTAGTCACTCCAACTATGAATGCAGCTCTTATAGCACCAGTCACCATTGATGAAGTCAGGGAAGCTACTTTTCAGTTAGGTGCTTCAAAAGCCACAGGACCTGATGGTTTGAATGGTTTATTCTATCAAAATTATTGGGATATCATAAAAGAAGACCTGTTTCAATCAATTCAGCAGTTTTTTCAGTCTGCCTCTTTTCCCTATCAGTTGAACAGAACAGCTATTGCATTAATCCCTAAAATACCAAATCCTGAGAGTCTAGATCAATATCGTCCTATCAGTTTATGCACTTATGCCTACAAGATTATTTCAAAAGTGCTTGCTAATAGACTTAAACCCTTGCTGCCTACATTAATCTCTGAGGAGCAGTGTGCTTTTGTGGCGGGTCGTCAGATCCAAGATAATATTCTAGTGGTGCAGGAAATTATCCATCAAATCAAAGCAAGAAAGAGGAAGCGCCATTTTCAAGCTGTTTTAAAACTTGATATGAGGAAAGCATACGACTGAGTCGAGTGGGATTTCTTAAAGGATTACTTGCTCAGGTTAGGTTTCAATTCCCATTGGGTTCATTTGGTGATGCAATGTGTTTCTACCACTACTTTTTGCATTAAAATGAATGGAGATTATCTACCTCAATTTAGACCCACTAGAGGGCTAAGGCAGGGAGACCCTTTATCCCCATACCTGTTCATTCTCATGGCCAATTTATTATCCTATCTTATTAAAAATGCTATTGATATGGGCTGTCTAAAGGGGATTCGTTTGAACAGTAGATGTCCTGTGCTATCACATCTTTTCTTTGCGGATGATGCTGTGTTTTTCTTAAATGCTACTCTTATGGAATGCCAAAATCTATCCAACTTTTTAAATCAGTATTGTATGGCAACTGGCCAAGCAATTAATCGCAACAAGTCAGGAATATTCTTCAGCCCTTATTGTCCAGACTCTTTGAAAGAGAACCTTGCAAATGAATTGAGGGTACCAGTTCTTCAAAGGTGTGGGAAGTATCTAGGACTGCCTACTGACTGGGGTCGATCTAAGAAAGACTCGTTTTCGTGGATCCTGAGCAAAATTCAATTCAGATTGGAGGGATGGAAAGAGAAGATGATTTCGAAGGGTGGAAAGGAAATATTGCAAAAATCAGTGATTCAAGCTATACCTCATTATGCAATGTCTGTGTTTAAAATTCCTATCTCTCTATGCAAAACTGTTGAGAAGTATATGGCTAAATTCTGGTGGAGCAACGATTCTAGCAAGTCAGGTATTCATTGTTAGCGTTGGAAGGTTATGCAAGATAGAAATGAAGTAGGTGGTTTGGGCTTTAAGGATTTGATGAGTTTTAATAAAGCCATGCTTGGTAAGCAAGCATGGCGTCTATTTCAGCAGCCTGATTCTCTATGGGGGAGGTTATTTAAAGGATTGTATTTTCCTTTTTCATCCTTGTTTAAGGCTGTTAAAGGCTCCCGCCCATCTTGGGGCTGGCAGAGCCTGTTGTGTGGAAGAGATGCTATTATGGATCATATTTGTTGGTCAATAGGGGATGGATTATCTATCAACATAAGGGAGGATCGTTGGCTCCCGTCGGGCATCATCTGTGGACCAAGGGCCCAAGAAGAACCCCTACTTGTAGCTGATCTTATTGATCAGTCTACAAGCTCGTGGAAAGAACATCTACTGCACCAATACTTCGATTTGCAAACCATCCAACAGATTCTAGCAATTCAGCTAAGGCCTACTTGCACTAAAGATGAACTTATTTGGCTAGCCAATTCTCAAGGAACTTATACTGTGAAATCAGCGTATCATCTTATTCGTCAAAGATCAGCAGATCAGGAAGAAAATAATGCATCATCCTCATATCAAGTTCCTACCTTACTATGGCGCTTACTCTGGAAAATGCCTTCAGCCCCGAAGATCCGCAGCTTCCTGTGGTCTATTTGTACAAACTCTGTTGCATCGCAGAAAGATCATTAGCAACCCTTATTGTGTAATATGCAACAAAAATGCTCCAGAAACAGTGGAACATATCTTCTTACTGTGCGATTGGACTCAACGAGTTTGGTCTCATCCTCAGATTGGAATCTTTGTCTCCCCCACAAATGTTTGGCGCTTGGATGCATGGTTATTATCCATCATTGGTCACAAAAATAGATCAGATCGGCTGGCGCTTATTTCCAATATAATGTGGCAGATATGGAAAGCTCACAATGCATACCTCTTTAGAAGATGCCCTCTTAATCCTCGAATGGTAGCCGACCTTGCTCTATCTCAGTCTCGGGTTGATCAGCTTTCTGGTCTCGCGGGTTGCAACAGGAAAAAGATGATGTCGTCTGGAGATCTTCTATGGAAACCCCCTCCTCCTGGTGCAATCAAAGTTAACGTGGATGGATCTTATGAACTAGGCAGCAAGGAAGGTCGAGCAGCTTGTATATGCAGGGATCATCGAGGTTTTCTTACCGATGGATTTTCAATGGCGGTTGTTGCGTCCTCGGCGTTGCAAGTGGAGATACAAGCCCTTTCTTTGGCTCTCAGGCATCTGATCTCGCAGGGCCTTCAAAATGCGTAGATTTTTGTTGAATCTGATAATCTGTGCCTGGTAGAAACGTTGAACCTGAGGAAGCCTGCACCGTGGAGGGATCGTGCCCTATTCACAGAAGCGGCGAAGCTACTCGAGTCTTTTGGGAATCTCTCCTTAGGGTTTTGCAGGCGGGAGGCAAACGTGGTTGCAGACTAGGCTTCTAAAGCCCATCAGGGCTCCTCTTCTTGTCGTAGCTGGGCTATTTTTCCCCCTTTTCAACTTACTAGTCTTATTTGTGCAGATGCTTTAGCGGCGGGTTGTAATATTTTTGCTTGTTGAATATATTCCGCTCTTCAGACCAAAAAAAAAAAAAAAAAAAAAAAATCTCTCTCCACGAAAAAAAAAAAAAAAAAAGAGAGAGAGAAAAAAAAAGAAACCACGAGGAAAACTATCATATTTTCTAAAGAATGGACTCGAAAAAATTACCAATAGCGACGACGATAGGACAGGTACACAAATAAAAAGGTTGTGCATTGTCATGACGATCTCTTTCAAAAGGGTTAAATGTTTTGGGTTCTTATGGGGTGCATTTCAATCACCCTCTGTTGCAAATGACCTAGTCAATAGTGGGCTTTATAGTGTATAAATTCAAATTGTCAACAGTTGGAGGGTACATTGAGAAATAGGTTACAATAATAGACACAAATCTCAATTACTGGATAACACGACAGACAATGTATTGTCCTATCTTCTAAATTTCTCGACTACAAAAGAGAACTAGTGATCAATTTGTTTGACCTTCCATGTAATAGTTGCAAAATTGGTCTTTAATTAAGTTCGTGAGTCTTAAACGAGGAGCTAAAGGGCAGGCTCATCAGATAGGTGAGCCGAATTGAAAATGATATAATCTAAATTGATCCATTTTAATGTAATACAACTTTCGCAATCCCAACTCGACTCGACCCAACATGCCATACTAAAACACAACCGTATTTTACCCAATTTATGCTAACATATATCTCCCTTTAAGCACTTCATGTGACTTATCTTACTTCAATAAAATTTTATATCAAATGAAAAATGTAAATTGACAAAATAAAAAGTTATTTTTACCTACCCAACTCAATTGAGAGTCCCACCTTCGCTTGACCCCGAGACACTTCGGTCCAGCTCCCAAAACTACTCGTTGCTCTCTCTCTCCCCGCCCGTTCATATATGAGATCGCAAGCTAATATCTAACTTCACTGGTCGCTGTGGTTGCGACATCGCCATGACCCTGGTCAACCTAAAACTCATATTTTCAATGCACAAACCAATGCTGTTGCTCGGCCAACATCATCGCCACCATTAGCACAGTCACATTAATGTTGTTCGAAATTGTTTTACATTAGAGAAAGATAAATCTACAAAATAAAAGATTAAATCAATTTTAACTCACTTGAATAAAAAGTGTCCTTATCTCGAGTGGACGATGAAGATGAGAGGAACAGGATTTTAAGAGGAAATCAAAAGACGTGGCATATAATTGGCTACCGATACAAACAAAGGGGCTTCGTGATCAATTGGATAGACAAAAATCAAAAGCGAGTAGGCTTGGGCGCGAATGATAACCATTCTTGTCAGAAATTGATTTATGGGAGAGAAATAGATTTTTCTATTTCTATTTTAAAATGAGTTTCTAAGCAAAACTACCCATTTGATAACGATACAAAATTTTTACTTTAAAAATAGAAATTCATTTGATAACGACACAAAATTTCTTCCTTTCAAACGGCGGCCGGCCAATGGCGACGATGGACAACGACGACGATCAGCAACCGGCGGACGATGGTGAACCAGTGAACGATGGATGGCGACAACGGCCAACAACCAACAAATGTCGGACGGAGGCGGTGGCCAGCGGACGGCGGCAGCCAACAAATGGTGGCGGCGGCCGGCGGACGACGGCGGCGAAGGCGGCTGGCAATCGGTGTACGATGGTCAGTGGCAACGGATGAATGGTTGATTCATAGCAAGGATGAATGATAAGAAGAATTTTTATTTCACATTTGTGTTTCAGAAATAGAAAAGTAGAAAATTTTTACTTCGATTTCTATTCAAAAAAATATTTCTAGAACAAAAAATTATTTCAAAAATAGAAAAATGGAATAATTTTATCAAACGAATTTTTATTCTAGGTACAAGTCTGGAATAGAAAAATTGTTTCTACAACAGAAATTGTAGTTTGTCATGCACCCCTTATAGTAATCATGAGGTTGGCTGGTGATTCGGATTTTGGCCTATATTTTGAAGTGTCCAAAGCTGCTTTAGTCTTAGAATGCCTAATGAGTTAAAAATTGAATTATTTAAGCAATTCATCATAATTTGCCAAGACTCTATTTGTTTCCCCAACGAGGAATGATTAAAGATGATTATTTTTGTGACTTACAAAAATGAATGAATAAAAAATATATTTGTCAACCACAATAATGCTTAATTATAAATTATTGTCAATAATAAAAATATTTTTTATTAATTAATTCTTTCAAGCTATATATAAGTGAAATGGTCCATTTGATAACTCTTCTGAAACGTGTTTCAAATATTTTTAACTATGCGTGGTTAAAATTGGGTTTGGAGTCAATTCAAAGCTAGCTCAACTTACTTGAAAGACGAACTCACCTCCAACTCAAAAAATGGCTGCCAACGAGTGAAAACAGGTGCCAAACACATTAATCTGAATCTGGCTTCAAAAGTAAGCAACAAAAACAATTTCGAGTTTAAAAGGTTAGGAAAAATTATGTCCCATTAATTGCATTTACTCAAAATAATAAGGGATAAACTATATAATTTACTTCTTTTGATGAAAAAAATAAAAACAAAAAGCTCTCTTTATCCTTTTGCAACACAAACAGAGTGAACATAGTCCTTCACCGCTGGGATGGATAAATCGATACATATGGAGCATCTAAAGGTAATCCTGAACATATAGGAGCCAGAGGATTATTCCGAAATGAAGAGAGAGACTAGCTTGGCGGTTTTATTTCATTTCTTAGAATATGTTTGTCTCTACAAGTAGGATTATGGGCGTTATGGGTGGGATTTCCCATCGCAAAGCAACAAGGTTTCCACAAACTCATCATTGATATGAGCTCCAAAATTATTACGAACTTATTAACCAAGAGAGAATAGTAAATAACACTTAACCAGCACTACTTAAGGTTATCATAAGGTTATAAAGCTCTCATTTTGAGCTCAAAATTCATCATATTTTTCAAGAAGACAATCAACCTACTGATTTGCTTGATTGTAGAGAATTATCTCATGTTTTGCTTAGTGACAAAATTGAGATTGTAGAATTTAGATGTTAATAGTTTTTAGTTTTTAATCTTATATTTACCCAATAAGAAAAAAAGTGAACATAGTCTAAGTTCCGAAGTTGCTGAACTCCAGTCAAATAGCAAGAAAGAAAAAGGAAAAAAGAAAAAGGAAATTGGGGTTCGGATTGATTTTGAAGCCTGACGTGACGGTACAGTTCCATTAAAATGTGACGAATAAATGACCAAGGCTCAGCAATGCAATTATATATCTGCAATATGATCCATGTACCTTTCAATATCATTTCGGAAATTTCAATTTATTTAATACGATTTTTATGCTTTTGATACATATTCAATAATTTTCATATAATCATTGAATTAAATTGAACATGTATTAAAATTTAAAGGATTATATTGAACAAATTAAAATTCAAGAATCATATTGCAGATTGAATCAAAGTTTTGAAACCATATTGAACAAATTAAAAAATCATAGAATAGAGATTATTTGTGTCATTATCCTTATAAATTATAGGTCTTAGCATTTGTTGCTGAACATCTTTTGAGGGTGATTTCTAAGATTTCCTTAAGATTGTTTTGGCATCCCACAACTGATCAAAAGCCTCTATGTAACTATTGAGGGGAGGATAGGTGAAGGATAATGGAAGCATATAACGAAAATGATTATTGAGAACTGTAGCAAGAAAAGGACACTTCAAAACTTGGGATAAGTACACTAATGGTGCCATAAGTTGTGTACGGCGCTCATTTTGGTGTCAAAAGTTTTCGTCGGATCACTTAAGTGCCAAAAAATTTGAAAAATGCTCACTTTTGTGCCAACACCGATCTGATCGGCCGAAAATCCGACGTGGCATTTTTTATTATTTTTTTAGGCTGACGTGGCTTGCCAGAGAGCACAATCAGCATCTAAACCACAAAAACGACGTCGTTTGGCTTCTTTCCCCCAAATGAAAACCCTAAATCCACAAATTGAAAGAGAGAGAGAGAGAGAGAGAGGGAGAGAGAGGAGGCACGTCGTCTTCTTCCCTGAAGAGCAACACCACCAGCGAACGGCACCAACAGCAACACCAGCAGCACACCAATAGTAGCACCAACAACGGCACCAACGACGGCAACGGCGGCGCACCAGTAGCGGCACTTTCGACCCCTCTTCTTCCTCCTCCTCCTCCGCCCTCACCTCCTATTCTTTCTGTCACTTTTTGCTTGAGCAACAATCTCATTCTCTCCTCGCTCACCTGGTCGAGCATCTACAATGGTGGCCAAGCAATGGTGGCTGAGCGTTGGCGGGCGAACAACAGTGGCCGAGCGGCGAGGAAGAAAGCCTAACCCTAATTTCAATCCACGTACAAGCTAAACGGCGTCATTTTTGCGAGGGTGTCCACGTATAAGGGCAAAACGACGTCGTTTCTTGAAGAGGATGGAAAACGACGTCGTTTAAAAGCCGAGCAACTTTTTTTTTATTAAATATAAATGCCACGTAATCATTTTGGCCGGAATTTCTCACCGGTGGCACCAAAGTGATCGTTTTTTCTTCGATCTGGCACTTAAGTGATCCGATGGAAACTTTTGACATCAAAATGAGCACCGTACACAACTTATGGCACCATTAGTGTACTTATCCCTCAAAATTTCTTTAAAAAGCATCAATTCTGCCGCAGAACAAGTATTTCCCCAACAATGTGACAAGACAACGACAAAAGAAATTAGTGAGAAAATTACCAAAAAAACTATAAATTTATTACAATTGTATCAATTCAATCCAAATTTTTTTTTTGGCCAATTGAGTTGTAAACCTTTTATAATTGTGCTAATTCAGTCCATTCGGTTAAATTTAGCCGACCGGTGCTGATGTGGACGTCGACCGGTGCCAGCGGATAATTTTTTCCTTTTAATTTTACTTTTTCAATTTTTTTAATTTTTTTTTCCTTTTTTTTTCTCTCTCTGTTTTCTTTTTCCCTCCTCCATCCTTCTACTCGTGATAGGCTAGATTGGACTAAAGGGAGGGCCGGTCACCGAACCGAGGGCAAGCTCACCCCGCCATCGCTAGGCAAGGGCCGCTTGGCCACCGACAAGGCAAGCCCTCACTAGATCAAGCAAGGGTTGGCCTCACCAATGGCTAGGTGGCCCTTGATCAATGACGATGGGGTGAGCTTGCCCTCAGTTCGGCAACCAGCCTTCCCCTCTAGAGGGAGGGAGGGAGGGAGGGAGAGAGAGAGAGAGATTCAAATAATATTAAAAAAATTTCCACTAGCATTGATTGGCATTCACATTAGCACTGGATTTTGATATGTAATTTTGATTCACTCGAAACTTTATTACATGACTCAATCCATTGCTAGATAGATTTCACAAAAGATTTGTCGAATTGAACATTCCAAAATGAATCAGTTCATGACGCATTTATCTAGATAAATATTTCACATTTTCACTCTATTCATGTACTATGATTAATTCTATTCATAGCGTCGTTCATAAAGCAAATCTATGCTAAATTCTTTTATATCTCACACGTTTGTTCTAGAAGGAGGCCCCGTTTGTTCAAGAGACAAAATTGACATTCTTAAACATTCGAAGTGCGCAATTGTTTAATACTAAACATCAAAGGATATATACAAATCTGTGTATTCCACCATAGATATGAGGATTATGTGGCAAATCTCTCGCTAACCGTCAAATTAAGAGCCGGACACACCACTCACGGAAATGTATTTTCATGCTGACGTTGTACGTTAGATTCACGCTTTCGAAATTCTACCAAACCCAAATTTTGGGAAAGTTTCCTTTATGTTGCGGAACATCCATCCAAAATTTGCACATTAAATTGACTTGGTGAATACAAATTGATCTGGTACAATGCAAGCAACCATTTTTTATTCAACATGCTTACGGCAGAAAGACTAAATATTCCAACCACTGGAATCACCTGAATCAGAGGCATATATTATTCAAGACGTCATCAATCAAACGACCCAAAGATAAATAAGAAGAGCCACCCTCAATCAACGCCTTTCGGCTTTTTTCGCTCATCTCCTTCAGCTTCTTCCACCTCTCGCTACCTGCCTCCTCCATTAACTTCCTTATCCCGCCCTCTATTTCATCGGCTGTTAGGATGCCGCTTTCCATCCTGAAATCCCTCCTATAATCCATCTTGATCTCTGTCGCAAGGCCAAGCTCTACCACCAGCTCAAATGCATTGAATTGTTGTTCCGCCCTTAGGGGCCATGTAGCCACTACAACACCGAACCATAGGCTCTCCAGGGTAGAGTTCCATCCACAGTGCGACACAAACCCTCCAATTGCCCGGTGGGCCAAGACCGCAGCTTGCGGGGCCCACCCAATCACTTTCCCGACGCTAGCTGTCCGGTGCAGGAACCCCTCGGGCATGACCTCTGCAGGGTCAGCATAGTCACTTGGGATCTCAACTTGGCCTTTCGACGGTGGCGGCCGCCGTAGGGACCACAAGAAGCGGTGCCCACTCCGCTCTAGCGCGCAAGCCATCTGCTTCACCTGGTCCTCGCCGAAGCATCCCCTGCTCCCAAAGCACAGGAAAACCACTGATGAAGGCGGTTGCTTGTCGAGCCACTCCATGATATCATCGCCTCGGTGGCCATCAATAGCCTCCTTTTTAGTCTCACCATTCAGACTAAGTATAGGCCCCACGGGGTACACCGCAGGCGCCCCAAGGCCCGCCAAGGATCTCACTGCATGCGGTTCGAGCTCGTTGAACGTATTTACGATGATTCCCTTGGTCGCTCTCAACCTCTTGGCGTGCTCCAGGAACGGTCGGACGCTCTCCTTCGTCAGAACCGCAGAGGGTAAAACCTTGGCTGGCAACGGGTTCGTGAAACTCGGGAAGTCCAGCTCGCTAGCTGAGTCCTTGAATTCGGTTATGTTCACGTGGTGCTCGTCTTGGAGCAACTGGAGGTGCAGCATCATGCCAAGGAACGCGGCGCTCGACGTGAAGAAGACGTAGGACGGGACCCCAAACTCGTCTGCCAGGTCGATCATGGTGGTGCAGAGCATGTCGAGGACAAAACCCGCAAGCTGCTGGGTCAAGCTGGCCGAGTCGACGAGCTCGGCGACTGCCCGCTTCACGTGGGGCTTGTTGCTTTCAATGAAGTCGGTGAGGAAGCTACCCGAGGAGATCTCGGTGCCGATGTTCTCACACGGGAGGTGAACGAAGCGGATGCGGGCAGCAGCCACAGAAGTGGCAAGGGAGTTTGTGTACGATTCGACGTCGGCATCGAACGGAAGCTTCATGATGAGGACAGTGACAGAGAGGCGGGGATCGCGGTCAACGAGGAGCTTGGCCATCTCGACCATCGATATGAGATGGCCTATGGCAGGGATTGGGACGAACACGAGCTCGGCATGGGTCATCTCGATGTAGCCGATCCTTTTCCGGCCTCAAGTTTTGGGGTTGGAAAAGACGGTGATGAGTTTTGAGGCTTTGTATGTTGATTATTACTGATGCTTGTGTTGTGAGGTGGGGAAGACTTGCACGGAACTTCAGAGAACGGGAGGAGCTTGGACAGGAAGAAGGGAAATGACGTCATTGCTTTGCTGGTGTAGTTTGACTCCAGACAGTACATGATACAAGAAGAGAACAGTCGACTTTTCAACGTTCATCACACTATCCATGTATAAATTTCTCATCAATCTAACGGGATCACATTCGGTTTAGGAATTTAACTTATAAATACTAGTGATTAAGGATGAGAATTCTCGTACGGTAAATTGAATATAGGTTCCATTTATGCTTATATCATCTCAAAACTTGTTACGTCATCAGATCGACTTTATAAAAATCAATCTATATACATCTAATACTATTTGTGACTTTTTGTCAAGGCAAGGAGAATACAAAATTGGTTACGTCTGAGATTTTTCCTTCATTTCTTTGTAATGCTTTTCTCATCCCTTGAAAAATGACTGTTGTACATCATGAGCAAGATATTAAGAACATGAAAAATCTATTTTAAGTAAATTATTAAGCGACGCAAATGGTCATAGTTAGCAAATAGAATGATTCGAAGTGTGTACTTTATTGTAAATAACAAATGGCCCACAATAAAAATAAATCACTCTATGGAAAAAAAGACACATGTTTCAAAGAACCGTGATGGAAATATGATATCTTTTTGAACAAATGGACTCAAAACATTAGTAATAGTGACGACGACAGGAACAAGTGCACAAAGACAAAGGTTGGATGGCATGTCGTGTCAATCTCTTTCTATTGTCCATCATTTGGATGACACATTGAGACGAATGATTGCTAATTGACAAATCTCAATCATTATATGACAAAACAAATGATGCATTTTTCTATCTTAGGACTTTTCCGTGTTGCAAAAGAGGCAATAGTAATCAATTGATTTGAACTTCCATGTAACGGTCACAATCCCGGCGAGTTCTGCCTTAGAAACCGAGCTTCTAGCTCTAATCTTCTCTCTTAAACATCTGCTTCAGCAAAATCTCCAAGATGCTAACCTTCAGATGGAATCTGATTGCCTCAGCCTAATCGAAATCCTACGAGCTGATAGATCTCCTCTATGGCAGCTCCGCCTCCTATTCGAAGAGGCTGCCATTCTGCTTTCCAAGTTCTCTACCCTAGAGCTACGCTTCTGTCAACGCCAAGCAAACCTAGATGCTGATTGGGCTGCCAAGGGCCATAACCCTGTTTCGGCCCAAAATTGGCTTATTTTCCCTCCTTTCGAGTTGCTTGACTTAGTGTATACGGATGCTTTCTCTTCAGGTTGTCCGTTTCCGTTTACTTGAATACAAGTAGCGTTTTCGACCAAAAAAAAAAAATCAATAGGTTCGCGAACCTTAACGAGGAACTAGAGGGTGCTATAAGTTTGTCCATTCAGACTCTTTGATGCTTGAGCAAGTAAACAAGGTAACGGAGAGAGATATAGGTCGATTCTCTATATTCCAAAGCGCCTACTGATGTTTATTCATTCATTAACTAAATGCCAATGTACTTTCTAAAACTTCACTTTCTAACGTTGAAATAAAATTTGACCATGGTAGACTATCCATTTATATGATCAATGTTTTTAAAATCCATTCCAAATATATGCACAACTCTTTTAGGTTATACCAAAATCCAACTTCCAAAAATTCCCCATTGGTGCATCTCTCATCTCATTAGTTGGTAGGTGTAGAATCTGAGAATTGTTTTTCTTTTTGAAATGAATGGTTTAGCTTACCATGAATCTGGGAATTGTTTTTCGACCAAAAAAAAAAAAAATCTGGGAATTGTTTTTCTTTTTGAAATGAATGGTATTAGCTTACCATGGCTCAATATGTAGTACAAATATCTTTTAAGTAGTATCAACTCTTTTAAGCAAATTAAGAATGCACTATACACATGTATAAACGATATCAAAGTCACATTTATCCAAATCTAGTATGTAATATGTACAAGATCAAATATGAAGGTCAACCAATTGTCAGAGAGACAGAAATAGAGAGAGAGAGAGAGAGAGAGAGAGAGAGAGAGAGAGAATTCTTCAATTGCACTGCCTTAAAAATAGCTAGAGTCTATCCATTCAACGTAATTTGTTGACCAATCGATATCCTAGAAGCAAGTTGTCGGATAAGAGTAGATAGTGGGGTTCGTAGATAGAATCTAGTCTAATCTGACTTTGAAATGGATGATTGCGAGTGATACCCAATTGATTTGAATCGATCAATTCCTTTTTCATTGATGGCAACAAGTGCTCCTGGTAAAGTTCCCGGGGCTTGTATTGGATGGAGATGGCACCTATTTGGGCTACAAGAATCTTACAATTAGTGACAAGAGATTGGGCTTGCCAGGGAGCTACTGCACGGCCCATTAAACTCTCTGCAAGTGATAAGTTATCAGTTGATAAGTGTAGGGGCAGATCAAGAGAGCGAAAGACTTCATCTGCTTCAGTTCGCGCGGTGTAGGGGCTTCTATTTTCCTTGACCCATTTCAAAGCCGTTCTCACAGCTAGGGTTTCCACGATGAGGGCAAATGGAGCTGAGATCATTTCAGCAAAGCCAGCAACAAGCCGGCCGGCCGCATCCCTGCATACCCCAGCCATTGATCCTGTCTGGTTTTCGCAGGTCCAAGCAGCGTCGACGTTCAGCTTTAGCGAGTGCAGGTCAAGGGGCTTCCACTGTTTGCAGCGATTTGGCTCGGGTACAGTTGAGATTGATGTTTCCTTGTCCTATTTTACCCATTTCTAGAAGAGATCTGCTGTATGCCGAGCTTTTTCTTTGGTGAGGGATGGATCCGGCACTATTCCCCTGAATATTGCAGCATTCCGAGCTAGCCATATGTTCCACAAGAGAGCGGCAAAGAGAGTTTTGGATTTTCTTTCAACTCTTGAGATAAGATTCTCATAGATCCACATATCAATCCTGGTTATGTGTTTAGGGTTTGTATCAGCTGGGTTTTCAGGGTCTAACCATACGGTTTTGGTCCATCCACAGAGGATGAAAACATGTTCGGTTGTTTCTGGGGCTTGGCTGCAAATTTTGCACGTTGGGTCAGGTAAGATTTTCCTGCGATGGAGGTTTTCTGTCGTTGGAAGTGAGTTATTGCACATGTTCTAGATTAGGATTCTGATTTTTGGAGATGTGGGAAGTTTCCATAGTGTATGCCAGAGTGATTTTGGTGTTTGATATGATGAGGAAGGTTTTTGTGTGGGAGGGTGAGTAGTTGAGCTATGTATTCGATTATATCCACTCTTGACAGTGTATATGCCTGCCTTGTTTGTCATCCATACAAGTTTATCTGGTTTGGGATGGATGCATAGGGGTTGAGCTAGTATCTCTCTAGCTATTTCTTCCTGGAACAGGATTGTCACTCTTTGTACATTCCATTCTCTGCTGGTACTTTCAATAAGGTCAGCCACAACCGTTGGATCGTCTTTATTTGCTGGACCAATGATTCTGCCAGTGGGCAACCATGAATCTTCACGAATTATGATTGTTTTCCCATCCCCAATCTCCCATCGAGTATCTTTTTCAATTGCTTCTCTCCCCTGTAAAATACTCTACCAACCCCATGAGGGTCTGTTGCCTTTATTGGCTGTCCAAAAATCACATCTAGGAAAGTAGACGCTTTTCAGCACTTTGTACCATAAATCATTTGATTGATTGACAATTCTCCATGCCTGTTTTCCCAGCATGGCTAAGTTAAAAATCTTTAAATCTTTGAAGCCCAAGCCACCATTATCCTTCCTGATTTTCAATTCTTCTCATTTCTTCCAATGAACACCTCGTTTTCCAGCATGTTGATTCCACCAAAAGGAGGCGATTCTTGATTCAATAGTACGACATAAGGAATTTGGAAGTTTAAATATGGACATCACATACTGCGGGATAGCCTGGATGACTATTTTTATAAGGATTTCCTTACCAGCTTTTGAGATTAACTTTTCCTTCCATCCTTCCAATTTCATGTCTACCTTTGCCAAAATCCCAGCAAACAAGTGCTTTTTAGTTTTCCCCCAATCAGTTGGAGTGCCAAGGTACTTTCCTAAATTTTCTGTGGTAGCCACTCTCATTTCTGCAGCTAGATTCTGTTTAAGGTTGAGAAGGCAGCTCTTCCCAAAAAAAAGGCCAAATTTGTTGAGGTTTATTGCTTGGCCAGACATATTACAATACTGGTGCAGTATATTAGAGACATTCTGAGCTTCTCGAAGTGTGCCTTCTAAAAAGAAAATGGCATCGTTTACAAATAGGAGATAGGAAAAGGTAGGGCATGTAGGGTTGAGACGAATACCTTTAATGGTTTCATCTTGGACAGCTTTGCACATTAGGGTGGAGAGGATATTTGACATGATAATAAAGAGATAGGGCGAGAGGGGATCCCCCTGTCTGATTCCTCTAGTAGGTTTGAACTTGGCTAACGGCTCCCCATTAATCAAAATGTTAAAAGATACAATAGAGATACATACCTTAATCCTCTTGACCCACTACGCATGGAACCCCAATTTCAGCATGTAATCACAGAGAAAATCTCATTCTACTCTATCATATGCCTTTTGCATATCTAATTTGAGGATAGCTTGATGTTTCCGTGTCCTCATTCTCACCCTTAAATGATGGATCACCTCTTGTACAATGAATATATTATCTTGAATCTACCTATTACTCATAAAAGCTATTTGTTCTTTTGCAGTTAACATTGGCAACCATGGCTTGAGCCGATTGGCCAACACTTTAGCTATGATTTTGTAATTGAAAATGCAGAGGCTAATGGGTCTAAATTGAGTAATGCTTTCTGGGTTAGAGACTTTAGGAATGATGGTGATATGGGTGCGGTTAATTTCTAGTTTAAAGATACCTTGGCTAAGGAAGGAATTTACCATACTGAAGAGATCATCATGAATAAGAGGCCACTGAGTTTGATAGAATAGGCCTATTGGCCCATCCAGTCCCGGTGCCTTTGAAGCCCCTAGCTAAAAAACTGCCGCTTCAACTTCTTCTTTAGTGACTGGCTTAATTAAATATGCATTTATCTCCTCAGTTACCTTCACTTGACATTGGTCTAATACAGGTTGATAGTTGCGGTCACCAACAGAGGTAAATAAAGATTGGTAGAAGCTAGTGATGTGATGATGAATGGTGTCTGGATCCCTGCACCAGGTATGATCAGCTATCTGAAGCATAGAAATGCGATCACGCTGACGTCGTTGAATAGTGGTTGCATGAAAGTACTTAGTGTTTTGATCAACCCATTTCATCCACGCAATCCTTGATTTCATACACCAATATATCTCTTCCTGCCTCCACAGCTCTTCAATTTTTTGAGTTATGATGCTGATTTCCCCTCTGTTTTGTTCCCCAGTTGTGCTGTTGGTTAATTCCATGAGACGAAGTTTGAGAGAATTGATTTGTTTTTGGGCATTCTGGAATTTTCCCCTGCTCCATTTGTGTAAGTTTGCTTTGGTCAGCTTCAGTTTTTGAAGAAAACTGGTAGCGGCAGTGTTTGGGGTAGTCCATACTCGCTGAATTATCTCATCAAAATCTGGGTCTTCAAGCCAAAAAGGCTGAAATCTGAATTGTTTCTGTGATTTTCTGCCTGTTTGATAAGGGATAGAATAATCGGGTTGTGATCCGAGCCTATGGCTGGTAATGCAAAAGCCTGCGCATTGGGAAATTGCACTCTCCATTCCATAGTATAGAGTATCCCGTCGAGCCTTTTTTTAACTAATGCAACTCCTTCTCTGTTGTTTGACCAGGTGAAGGCGCACCCCTTGCTTTCAAGATCCATCAAAGAACTCTCATCTAAGAAGTCCTAGAAAGCTGCTATACGATATCGATCCACCTCCCTACATCCGACCTTTTCCCAGTGGTAAAGTATTTCATTAAAGTCCCCAATGCATAGCCATGGTAGTGGGGTAAGAGAATTGCTATCTCTCACGAAACGCCAGAATCTGAGCCGCTCCTGAAAATTTGTAGGTGCATGTAAGAAGGAGATACGCATTAGGCAATCACTGTAGGCATCTCGACATTTAATATTAATAAGGTTCTGGAAACCTCCTTCCACTTCCACTTGAGTCTTTGCATCCCACATCAATGCTAATCCTCCAGCTATACCAACTGGTTCAATAATAGAGGAGTGTGTTAAAAGAGTCTTTTTCCTAACTCGCTCCACGACATGATTTTGATTCTTTGTTTCCATGATGAACACCAGGTTGGGCCTTTCTTGAGCCACAAGGGCTCTGAAATGCTGGACTGTCAAGGGATTGCCCAGCCCTTGACAGTTCCAGCTAAGAAGCTTCATTTATGCTGAGGTGGCTGTTTCGGGCCAGCCACCAAAGCCCTTGTGCTTGCCCTTTCCCATGACTAGATCGGGGTGTCTAATAGTAAATTTTCATCCAAGACATGCTCTTGTATCATTTTCTTTTCATATGGACTGACCCTTTTTTGTTTCTTCACCGTAGGAGCTTTATAGATCACCTTCCCTTTCTTTGAATTCAGTGGTGGCAACTCACTACTAGTGGGACAAAGGATTAAGGTCTGTTGTTCTTCTGAAGAATAACTGCTGGTCGAGCTCAAGTGTTCTGTTTTTTCATGTTGAACAGGGGTTATTGCCAGAGCGTAGGGTTCTATCATGGTTGCTGCCGCTAGTGTTTCCAATACCTCTGTCTGTGTCTCCATGACAACCTCATCATCCAACTCCAAAAGATCAAGGTTACCTAAAAGGTCTTCCAGTAGGGGCTAGGTTCCTTCACTTCGGCCTTTAACCATGATCCATAGCACCCTGGTTGGTCATGAGGTAAGCCAGTTTCTTCAAAAGGTATTTCAGGATATGCTGTTGCATAGTGTCCTATTCGGCCACAAGAGTAACAGTAATAAGGAAGCCTTTCATATTTATAGTCAATCCACCACTGTTTGCCCCCACAGGAGATAACATTACTTGTTTTGAGTGGGTTAGACAGATTTAGCAACACTTTAGCCTTCCCATTTTTGGCAGCATTTAAACTTCTTGGCTCAATTTTTATCTCTTCAATTTCTCCCAGCTTAGTGGCAAGAAGACGTATAGCTTCTTCAGTAATCCTGGCTCGGGGTAGACTGATGAAGTGGACCCAAAACGCATAATGTGTAAATTCGTAACAATGCTCAGGTATGTTTGGATCACCTTCTTTTAGGACTAAGAGGTTGCTTGAGAAAGACCAAGGGCTAGATTGAAACACCCTTTTTTTCTCTTCCTTTGACTGAAAGGTAAAGGAAAAGAAACCTGGTTGTTCACAATTGATAGAAGCAGTTTTCCAAGCCCGTTTCATGGTTGTACTGAAAGCTTGAAAGTTTACATTCGGCTTCGAATAAAGCTTGCCATACAGGGTGAGCTCGCTTTGCTGTTTCGCTGCTTTAGGTAGCTCATCATCTAGATCCGTGAAGTCATCATCAGACCATAAGTCGCCCATTTTGCGACATAGAGCTGCTACACAAAGGTGATTCTCCTAGTTGTCTACCATATCTTAACTCCGTAACACAGAACTGTGACAACTTTGTCTTGGAGCGAAGGGAGCTCTGGGATCAATCAGATCTAATGGGGTGCGGTTTATAGGAAGATAGATGACAATGATTTCCAAAAAACAACTGGATTGCAAGATGAGGCATAAACCCTATGGACGATCTAGTCGAGGGAGAACCAGGTGGGCTGGTCCTTTAAAAGAAGAAACCATGGTCGTACCTGTTGAGGGTTGACAGAGATTCGATCATACAGGATCCAGACGATTGAAGTGGAAATTGAAATTTGGGGTTTCACAACAGGGCTCCATTGACAATGCTCCTTCTGGGAACTGGTTGGCTGTGAAGATCGGACGCTAATCTAGAGGGGAATGAAGATATATAGCCATTTGTGAGATAGACTAGGGTTTTAACGAAGGTTTTGTAAGGGGATCGGGGAAGCTATCACCAAGGGACAGAGGAGAGCTCAACCAAGTTGAGAGAGAAACTCGCAGAGACGAGATCTTGGGAACTTCATGGTCTAAATAATCATAATATCAACATCGTTCCAGCCTCTTTTCTTTTTCTTTTTTTCTTTTTTTTGGTAACGGTTCCAGCCTCTTTTCTTTGTAAAGCTTTTTCTCGATTTCTTTGACAAATCTATAATAAAACCTCAGGGCTTTTCAAATAACCATACCATAAAAATTATAATATGTTAAACTTACTAAATGAGCAATTTAAATGGATCTACTTAGTGATGCGGCATAACTCTTTTTGCTAGTGCTTAAATGACCCCCTTACTTTAAGGACCATTTTTAACCACATTATTCAGTAAACTCATCAATATGAATTTTAGTATCTCTAGCATTATGCAAATGCTAATAATCAACTGACAAGTAATCAATTTTGTCCTTGGTATCTCAGCCATTCAAATCTTGAAATCTTGAGATGACTTCTTAGCACGAAATTGAGACATTTCCATTGGTAGGTACAATATCAGTTGTCTTGGGATATCAATCTTTGCTCAAGGCTCAAACTTGGAAAAAAGTACCAAAAAAGTTTTAAACCTATTGTATTAACACCAATTTAGTTATTAGATCTTTCAATTGAACTAATTTAATCATAAATCTTTTTATATTGATACTAATTCAATCATCTTGGCTAATTTAGGTTGGAAATTGCTAATGTAGGTACTGGTTGTCTTACGTGGCATAACCAATATTGACGTGGACATTTTTTAGTAATATATTTTTTAATTTTTTAATCTTTTGTTCTTTTCTTTTCCAAATTTGGGTGAGGGCCACCTCATTTGCGAGGGCTTGTTGACCCTCGCTTGCCAAAATGACAAAATTGCTCTCCATCCAGTGATTCCCCCGTAGTCCATCCTGATCTCCATGGCAAGACCCAGCTCTACCATCGGCTAAAACGCGTTGAACTGTTGTTCACTGGACAGGGACAATATGGCCATCGGCACTTCACAAACCATATGCTCTCTAGGGTGGAGTTCCATCCACAGTATGACATGGACCTATAAATGACTGGGTGGGCCAGGACAGCAACTTGTGAGGCCCATCCAATCACCTTTCCGACGGCGGCCGTCCGGTCCAAGAATCCCTCGGGCAGGACCTCCATGATGCAATCGCCTCGGCGGCTACTGTAAGCCCTGGCTTTAGTCTCACCCTTCAGATTCAGTATAGGCCCCATGGGGTAGACAGCCGGGGCCCCGAGGCTCACCAAGGATCTCACCGCATGTGGTTCGAGCTCATCAAACCTTTTTATAATAATTCCCTTGGTCGCTCGCATCCTCTTGGCATGCTCTAGGAACGGTCGGACGGTCTCCTTCACTAGAGCCACAGAAGGTAAGACCTTGGCTGGTAACAGGTTCGTGAAGCTCGGGAAACCCAGCTCGCCAGCCAAGTCCTTGAATTCGGTTATGTTCACGTGCTGCTTGTCTTGGAGCTACTGGAGGCGGAGCATCATGCCGAGGTATGCGGCGCTTGACATGAAGAAGACATAGGACGGGACTCCAAACTCATCTGCCAGGTCGATCATGGTGGTGCAGAACATCACGAGAACAAACCCTGCGAGGCGCCCGGTCAAGCCGGCTGAGTAAGCGAGCTCGGCAGCAACCTGCTTAACACGGGGCTTGATGCTTTCCACGAAGTTGGTAAGGAAGCCACCTGAGGAGAATTCGGTGTCAGCGTTCTCATGAGGGAGGTGGACGAAGAGGAGGAGGGGGCCGGCTGTGGAGGTGGCGAGTGAGTTTGTGCACGAGTCAACGTCGGAGTCAAACAGAAACTTCATGACGAGGATGGTGACAGAGAGGCAGGGGTTGTGGCCGACGACGAGCTTGGCCATCTCAACCATCGCTACGAGATGGCCCTTGACAGGGGATGGGATGAGCATGAACTCGGCATGTGTCATCGCGATTATGTCCTGCGCTCAAGTGAGGGTTTTGGAGTTTTGGGAGCGTTTTTGAGGTTCAGGGGACGAGGCTCGAGGCCTTTTCTGTTGATTATTACGGACGTCTTCTCTTGGCGTTTTGCATTTCTTTGGTAGGCATTTGGCAATTCTTTATTTGTATGGAACTAGAAAGAAGGGAAAGCGAACAGATGACTGAACGGCTAGAAGGAAAATAACGTCTTGGCTTTGCTGGTTGCAATCGACTCGAGGCGTAGTGTAATTCCATTCTTGCTATAATGTCACTAGATCGGTCTTATATATAGACTCCATGTACACCTAATGCTGCTTGCAACTTTTTGTCAAGACAATAAGAATATGAAAAATCGGTTAAGTCTGGCGGTTTGTTCCTTCCTTTCTCTGCAATGCTTTTCTTGTCCTTGGACGAATAACCCTTTATTAAGCGACACAATAAGTTATAGTTAATTAATAGAACGATCCGAAGTAATTTTACCATCATTTAATTCATGAGTTATATCGGAAATTTTTTTATCCACATCAACTGTGTCGTCTTTCTATTAATCTTTTATCTTTATAAATCCTTATGTACAAATTATTTGCCCGTGCAATGCACCCATCTTTGTTTCATTCGCGTACTTTAACTTCAAAAATTAATTGCATAACTTTTATATGATTATACTTGTACGTAGAAATTGTTTCACCGAGGCATATGCAAGATTAATCTGTTAATGGGAAGCTTAAGGTGTGTAAATTATATATTTAGTGTGAACTTCATCGAAAGTATGGGTCACCTTTCATATGCATCACAAAGAATTTAATGAATAACAAAAGCCCACCGATTGAAGAAATCACTCCACAGGAGGTGAAAAAAGGCGTATATTTTAAAGAGAGTGACGGAAACTGTCTTGTTTTTTGAACTAATGAGCTCCGAAAAGTTATTATCGAGAAAAATCCTTATTTTGTTTTGAAGATGGACAAATCGTCTCATTAGTGTTTAATGAATGTGACGAAAGTCTTTTCAGATAATATTCATGAAGAAATTATGGTTAGACCCTATTTTATTACCATATGAATACTGCATCTGAAATTCACGTCAAGGACATTGTTAATTTATGTCATGGGACTCATTAGATTAATAGAAAGATATAAGCAGAGCATGCATATTGATTTTGTCAAGACACTTAGCATCTTTAGACTAGGGGTGTGCAAAATGGCTAGCCTGAACCAAAAACCACTCAGATCAAACCAAATTGACCAGTTACTTCTGGTTTTTGAGAGTGTTAATCCGACTTCCTGATTTCTGAGAGTATTAGTCTGGCTTCTGGTTTCTTAAAGTGGAACCAATGTCCGGGCGGTTCGGCTCCAGACCGGACCAGACAGAACATACACTTTGTTTTTTTAATTTCTTCAAAAAAATTAGTAAAATGTGAACTAAAAAGGAAAAAATAATGAATAGCGACAGCAACAATGGCAAAGCATGAGCAGAATGAAATAGAACAAACAATGACATGCACCAACAAATTGAAACACAGAGAATCCAGGCAACATCAAAAACCGTTGTTCTTGCATTTATTAGTGATTTACTCAGGAAATCCACGATGAGACGGCTATCCCAACATCGCCCGGACGGCTGTTGGAAATAGCTCGGGCCATTAGGAGGGTCGAGACTCTCCATTCCGGCCGCAATAAGATTGCCCATGTCGGAATTGGAGTCGCTGAAATTGAAAATGGCAGGGAAGTTGAAGAAATCTATCGAGTTGCCAAGAGGAAAAAAACAAAGCAAAGCCAAGATGACAATGCAGGTCTTGAAGGCCATGGACGGTGTCGCAGGAAGCTTGTGACTTTCTCTTGGAGGTTAGTTACCATTAATAAAATAAGAATTAAAACTAAAATAAAAAGTGACCAGTTCTTGGTATTTAGACTGAGAATCGAAGCATGTATATATATAAGGCAATGGCTAGTGATCTCAAATTTCTTTCTTGGTAAGAATTGATTGTCTTTCAATCCCGAAAGATTGAGTTACAGTGAAATCCACTTAAAGCAAGGATCAATAATCTTAGTGACAATTATCCAAAGACAAAATATTTTTTTCCAAACGAATAACTCTACTTATGAAAACTAAAATTTGGTTGTATGGGTGACTAAATCAATGGAAATGCTCTTTTCTTTTTTACACCATGCTGAGTTCTCCTTTCCTCTCTACGAAGGTAGAGCTGCCCCTCCTTCCATGGAGTCCTTCCCTATCCCCAACGGGTGATAGTTTCCCTAAACCCTAACCCCATACTGCCTGCCCTCACAGAATCCCACATCTTCGATCCACCCCCTACCCCTCTCTACTTTGCACAACCCAAAGATCAAAACCTTTCCAAACCCTAATCATCGAACTTCACCGGGCACTTTCTCATCTTCGATCTGCGATCTGGTCTGGATAGCGGAAGTCACAGAGTGTTGTTTCATACGGTGGTAGCCCACCCAAGCTTCCGTAGAGAGCCCCCTTCAATCGACATCAAAGCTCTCCTCCAAACCAAGTACACCCTGTGCCCAAAGTGTTCGAAAATGGAGAGCGGGGAAGAAAATGTGTGTTGCAAAATGGAGGAGAGGGCACCTTTGGGAAGAAAAGGATGTCATCACAGTTCGGGAGGAAGTCCCCAATGATAAAATTATAGAATGTCAACATACCCTCTATGGGAAACTGCTGTCGCGGCCCCTTGTCAATTTCCAAGCATTCTGCTCCACGATGAAGAAAGCCTGGAAAGTCAATACACTTCTCATAACCCAAAAAAGAACCGGGGTTTTTCTCCTTTATGTTTGAATCAAACGAAGACACGGAGCGAGTGCTAAGTTCTGGTCCATGGTCTTTCTCAAATAACCTACTGGTATTAAAGCAATGTGTACCTGATATTCCCGATCATTGCTATGACTTCATGAGCTACAATTTCTGGATTCATATTCAAGGCCTGCCTCCGGGGTGGATTCTGGAGGAAGTCTATGTTGATGTGGCTGGCAAAATAGGCGCAGTAAAGGAAATCCATTTAGATATACAAGGCAATACTTTCACTAAACCTGGGAAAGTACACATTGCATTAGACCTCTCAGCCTCTTTGAAAACTGGGACACTCGTGCAGATGAGTGCAAAAAAGCTGTGGGTTGAATCCAAGTACGAACGCCTTCCCCATTACTATTATTTCTACGGCAGACTGGGACATTATGCTGCCAACTGTGAAGAAATACCCTACAAACAGTCAGACTGGGCAATAAACAAGGTAGGGAAATATGGATCGTGGCTTAAAGCTGAGTCAAGAGATAAAAGCCCTTACTAGGACAATGTTTACGGCACAGTCATACCTAATCCAGAAACTGAGGAGTATGTACTTGAAACTCCTCTACAATCTAACCTCAACATAGTAGGATGCTCTAGAGTTCCTGTTGAACCTAATAGAAGCAAAAAAAAAAAAAAAAAAAAAGGATAGAGAACCCATCAGCAGATGACAACAGAGCCGAAAATATGCAAACCACATCAAGCAAGTCAGCTAAAGGAAAGCAGCCTTTATATCTACTAGACTCAACTGCAGCAGGGCACCATGAATCAGAGGGGTCCACTAGGAAGGGGCCAAAACTCATCGAGCAAAAAAGCAAAAGAAGAGCAAGGAAACAAGGGTGTAGTTGATAGAAGACATGGAGTTACTAGATACTCCTATTCACCTGGTGAAAGAAGGGAATGATTGGGCTTTGGTGGCTAGCCCTAATAAGCCACTGGCGACGCCATGAAAATCCTGAGCTGGAACTGTCAGGGGTTGGGCAACCCCCTGACGTTCCAAGAGCTTAGAGCCCTTGTGGCTCTTGAAAGGCCCTCCATCGTTTTCTTGATGGAAACAAAACATAAAGCAACTTTAGTCGAAAAGATAAGAAAGAGACTTAGCTATTAGCAGTCTTTCCTGGTTCAACCAAGAGGAATTGCAGGTGGACTCGCTCTCCTGTGGAATGAAGAGTTTAAAGTAAATGTGAGGAGCTGCTCCAACAACCTCATAGACATCGTCTGTGAAGATCCCCGAAGTGGTAAACTAATGAGGGTAACATTCCTACATGCACCTACTAGCTATCAAGATAGACTTCAATTATGGCAGGAATTAAGAGGTTTTCATGCAAACAATCATTTACCGTGGCTATGTATGGGGGATTTCAATGACACTCTATATACCTGGGAGAAGGAAGGGAAAAGGAATACTGATTATTACCATGTTGCAGCATTCAAGGAGATGCTAAATGATTGTTCACTCATGGACATAGGGGGTGTTTGGTTGGGCATTCCCAAAGCCCCTTGAGCCTCCAAAGCTCCTTGGGGGAATGTTTTGGTGTTTGGCAAGCATTTTTGAATGCTCATTTGCCAAATGTGAGCATGCTAAATGCTGAAAGTAGAATGCTGGGGGGGACCAACTTTGAGCATTGGGCATTCCGGACATGTGAGTTTCTTGTTCATCGTCGTTCTTGTTCATCTTCTTCTCTCGTTCGTCTTCGTCTTCCCCGCCGCCTCGAGTTCGGCTTCTCGGCAACCGCCACCACCACGTGGGGGTCGCGCGTCTCGGTGACCACCGCCCGAGGTGGCGCGACCCGCGACCCAGGAGAAGCCGCCTGGGTCCGCGTGACCTTAGGTGGCGTCGCCTAGCTCGTGCGACCAGGCGACGCCGCCTGAGGCGTCAACAGCCAAATCTGGCCGTCGGGAGGCCGAGATTTGGCGGTCGGCGGACCAAATCGGCCTCTCGACGGCCGATCGCGGCTAATGCCTCGGGCGGCGTTACCGGTCGCGCAAGCCGGCGACGCCGCCGAGGCCTCAACCGCCAAATCGGCCATTGGGAGGCCAAATCTAGCGGATCCGGCGGCCAAATCTGGCCGTCGGGAGGCTAGATTTGGCGGATCCCGGCGGCAGATCTAGCCTCCCGACGGCCAAATCGGCCTCCCGACGGGGGGCGCGGCCAGATTGGGCGCGGCCGTTGGCGGCCGGCCGACGGTTGGCCGGCCGCCGGATTTTATTTTCAAATTTTAAAAAAAAATAAAAATGGCAAAAGCTAATTGCAAATGCAAGTTTTGCCAAACGGTATTTTTGCTAAAGTTATTTTGCAATACTAAATTTACCAAACCGTGTAGCATTTCGCAAAACCCCTTTACCTCAAATGTATTTGCATTCTCTCAAGGGCATTTCCCCAAACCGAACCAAACGGGCCCATAGACAGTAAAGGCTGGAAGTTCACATGGTCTAACAACAGAGAAGGGGAAAATTTAGTTAAAAAGCACTTAGACAGAGCTGTTTGCACAATGGATTGGTGTATTACCTTCCCAAATGCTGAAATCGTTGCTTTACCAATAGTAGGGTCGGACCACAGCCCCCTCCTTCTCTCTTTATACCCTGGATATGGCAAAAGAAAAAAGGAGTTCAGATTTGAAACTTACTGGCTAGAGGAGGAGGAATGCAGAGATGTAGTCAAGAATGTTTGGGCTAAACTCCAACTAGACAATAGAAGCCTGCCACAAAAGATCCAGCAAGTCACAGCTGCTCTACTGGTTTGGAGCAAAAAGAAGTTCTCCAATGCTTCCATTCAAATTAAGGGGCTCAAAAAGCGCCTAATGGAGCTAACAAACAACAACCCTGCTAATTCCAGTAAAGTAGAAACTCAATCAATTAAGGAAAAAATTGATCATCTATGGCGGCAAGAGAAAATGTATTGGGGCATACGATCTCGCATCTCATGGCTTAAATGGGGTGATAAGAATACGAAGTTTTTCCATGCAACAACAATCCAAAGGAGACAAACAAACAAACTCACCATGTTGAAGATTGATGAACAGCACTGGACCAGGGACCCTCTGACTATCAAGCAGCAAGTAACGACTTACTTTTGAGATCTCTATGCTTCGGTGGGACCCAGAAATCTCCAGCCCATCTTAAATCATTGTCCACAAGTAGTAACAACAGAGATGAATCAGAAATTGATGGCTGAAATAACTAAGGAGAAGGTTAAAGAAGCTGTCTTTCAGCTTGGATCCCTAAAGGCCCTAGGACTAGATGGTCTAAGTGGCAGTTTTATCAACATTTTTGGGATGATATTAAAAGCGACGTCCTGAACATGATCCGGCAATTCTTCGAGTCAGGTCAGTTCGATCCTGTTCTTAACCAAACTTTCATTGTCCTAATACCAAAAATCAAAAATCCAGAACATATTAGCCAGTTTCCACCAATCAATCTATGTAATTTCAACTAGAAAATCATCTCAAAGGTCCTGGCAAATCGTTTAAAACATTGGCTACCACAGATCATATCACAAGAACAAAGTGCTTTTGTTCATGGATGCCAAATACAGGACAATATCATGATTGTTCAAGAAACGCTGCATCAACTGAGGATCAGCAAACGAAAAAGAAAATTTCAAGTCATTTTCAAACTAGATATGCAAAAAGCATATGATAGGGTGGAGTGGGATTTTCTGCACATGAGTATGTTAAATATGGGTTTTTCAGACCAATGGGTTCATTTGATTATGCAATGTGTATCTTCGGTCTCTCTAAATGTGAAAGTTAATGGAGAGCAAACATAATTTTTTCGGCCTACAAGAGGAATACGACAAGGCGACCCTCTTTCTCCCTACTTGTTTATTGTGATGGCTAATGTCCTCTCGTGAATGCTACACAATGCAATGACAAAAGGCAGCATTAAAGGGATTAAGTTAAATAGGTATTGCCCTACCTTAACCCATCTACTATTTGCTGATGATGCAATTTTCTTTATGGATGGATCAGTCCGAGAATGCCAGAGCTTGGCTGCTATCCTTAACCAATATTGTTATGCTACGGGTCAAGCGATTAATCTAAATAAGTAAAGCATGTTCTTTAGCCAAGGCTGTCCATAGGATATCAAAAGGAATATGTCCCAAGAAATGCTAGTGCCAATCATTGAAAGGACTGGAAAATATTTAGGGCTCCCCTCAGACTAGGGAGAAACTAAAAAGGACATGTTCGCTTGGATTTTATACAGAGTCCATACAAAACTAGCAGGGTGGAAAGAGAAATACCTGTCCAAAGCCGGGAAAGAAATCCTAGTCAAGACTGTTGTGCAAGCATTGCCGCAATATGCCATGTCCATCTTCAAAATACCTGTATCAATTTGCAGAGCAATTGAGAAAAGAATAGCAGCATTCTGGTGGAGGCAAAACGATGCAAAGAATAGTATGCACTAGAAAAAATGGGAGACTCTGAAATGCAGAAAGGATCACGGAGGATTAGGTTTTAAAGATTTGATTTCTTTCAATCTCGCTATGTTGGGAAAGCAGGCTTGGAGACTATCCTAGACCCCCTCAGCCCTATGGAGCCAACTACTGAAAGGCCTATACTTCCCTCAAGGAGACCTATGGAAAGCAAACAGAGATCCTCGACCTTCTTGGGGATGGCAAAGTGTGCTCATGGATCGAGATGCCATACTACCAGATGTAAAGTGGATAGTGGGTGATGGAAATTCTATACAAATTCATCAAGATCACTGGCTATCACAAGGTATCCTTGGTGGACCAAAAAACAAGGGTGACTCTCACCTAGTGGCCGAACTCATAAACCAGGACAACAAAGAGTGGAACGAGCTGTTGTTAAATCAATTATTTGAGCAGAGAATAGTCAATGAAATTCTCTCAATTCCTATACCACAGCAGCAACAGGCAGATAAACTAATATGGACAGGTAATCAAAAAGGGCAATACACTGTTAAAAGTGGCTATAATAAGGTTTATGATGCCTCCTTACCACAGGACCAAAACAAAGCCTCCTCCTCCTATTAGCCTCCTCGCCGGTTGTGGACAGCCCTATGGCGCCTCGCAATCCCCCCAAAATTGCAAATTTTTGTATGGAGCCTCTATCAAGACACCTTACCAACAAAAGAGAAGCTTTATCAGAGGAAGGTAGTACCTGATCCGGTGTGCCCTTTGTGCTCCAAATACCCAGAAACTGTAGAACACATCTTCCTTCACTGCAAACACGTTGAAAAGGTTTGGTCAGACCCTCGCCTACATCTACACCAAATCACATAGTTGGCCACCAGAATGGATAAGTGGGTAGTAGAATACCTAGTCGCCGACCCGCAGGTACCAAATCGTGAACTGGTATCCTCTGGCAAGTTTGGAAAAATCGCAATAACTTTGTATTTCGGAAGACCCAAGGCCAACCTGAGGCACTAATAGACACAGCCCTTGCACACAGGAAAGCATATCATAGATGGTCACCGAGAGACTATTATGGGTTGAAGGAGAAAACAACTTTACCTATTATATGGACAGCACCACATAAACCAAATCTGAAGTTGAACGTGGACAGCTCGTGGATAGCAATCAACTTGCCCAACGCGGTTGCTGGAATTCTTCGCAACTCCAAGGGGATCTTGATCGATGGGTTTGCCAGAGGTTTTCGCATCTTCCCCTTTGCAGGCGGAAACCCTAACTGTGCTTTATAGGTTGAAGATGCTGGAGGAGAGAGGAACTCTGCACATGGGACAACTAAGAGAACTGAACGGATGTCTTCAACTCGAATCTGATAGTCAAACACTTGTGAACTCCATTCTGGGCCGAGAAGTTGCTCTGTGGGCCGTGATGATTCAGGTGCAGGAATGCCAAAGTCTCTTAGCCCATATGCCATCAACAACAATTTCCTTTTATCCGCGAGAGGCAAACCACACTGCAGATTGGGTAGCCAAGGCTCTAAGATGTAAATCTCTTCCTTCTAATTGGCAGCGTATACCACCTGCCCCCTAATGGCTTTATTATGTTATGACTTTGACTTATCTTGTAAAGCTCGGTACTATTAATGAAAGCATGACTCACTATTATCAACCAAAAAAAAAAAAATCAATGGAAGATTCTGATTTAGTGCATCGAACAACTACCAATTCTTCTTGAAGCATTCGTGTACAATTAGTTAATTGGAAGAATGATCATCTGAATATTGTCCAAGGATTATTTTGGAAGTGGAAGAGTATAAAATGAGTGGACATAGACTTGAAATAAGTCAAACACTATAATTTCTATGTGCAAGTTTCTCTATCCCTTAACTCTCTATTGTTTATGTGATAGTATATTGCTGACAAGAGAATCCGATCACAACATAATCTCCTTCAAACTTTGTTTTCTTGTAATATCAATCTTGACTTTTTTTTTTTTTTTGTCGAAACTACCCATATATTAAGTTAAAAGGAGATACAACCAGATGCTAGAGCATCACTATAGATAATATCCTATAATACAAACAGAGGAAAATATTCCAGTTACAGGGCTGGCCTTGGGTCCGTCGGGCTTTGGCGGCCCAATCAGTAGCAGCAGTATTGGCTTCTCAGCTACAATGCTGAACTAAGAAATTAGGGCAATGAAGAAGCTTTGCTCAAAGTGCTGCAAAGAGATGGTGTTCCACCCATGGCGTCGGCTTCTTCCGCTTGACGATCTCCACCAACAGTAGGCAATCCGACTCCATCACCACTCTCTCCTAATGTAGCCCCTACTGGATCAGATGATGAATTGACATAAGGAGGGCGTAAATCTCTTCTTGGAAAGCCGAATGCGCAAGGACACTTCGTGTGAAAACATCAGTAAGGACATGCTATCGAACCTTCCTCACTCCCTAGTTGATAAGCCCCATCAACGTTGCATTTGATACTACCTTTTGCAAGAGGTTGCCATCTTCGATCTGAGATCCCATCTGATGCTGGATGCCGAGGTGTAGAAGGATCGACAATTGACCAAATCTGACTCTGAGCCAGAGCATTCTCCACAGCTTGGAAAGGATTTGGTTCTTTCTATTGAAGATTGCAGAATTTCGCTGACGCCAGATCTCCCATAGACTAGCAAGCACCTCAAGAGCAGGGGAAGTCTTTGAATGAAAGACCCTGGCTGCAACCCAAGCATCAAAACGACTGACAGACATAGGTAAAATCCAAATCCTTACTTTATTATGATTCCAGATATCACCTGTCCAAGTGCAAAAGAAAAAGAGATGTTCAACAGTTTCCGGCACATTTTGGTTGCAAAGGCTGCAGAGGCGGGTAGGGGAAATATGTCGATGAAAGAGGTTGGCTTTAGTAGCAAGGGCGTTTTTGCAAGCTAACCACATAAACACACGAATTTTGGGAGCAGTTTTCATGTGCCATATTTTCCTCCATAACTGAACAGGAGGTTGATAAGATGATAAGACATGTTAAATGCATCGATGTGTCGGTAGAAGTGTCACAGGCTATGAGATCTAAATAATTGTCCTCCGATTATAGTACAATGATATCAAAAGGATCATTCCAAAACAGCGCAAGTCCTCAAGCCAAGCCGACGGGATCCCTTTAAAAAGAGTGAGGGAAATGAAACCTACGCTGTAAGCTCCTTATTACTGATTCTATATTCTTTGTTTCCATTAAGAAAACAATATCAGGCTTTTCAAAGGCTAAGATAGCCTTTAGGGCTTGAATTGTCAGGGGGTTGCCTAGCCCCTGATAATTCCAACTCAGGAGTTTTATTTAAGAGTCGATGGCTGTTGAGGGCCAGCCGCCAAAGCCCATGGTGTAGGTTCTTCTGCTGCAAAGACAGGGGTATCCAAAAGCTAAGACTCACCCAGATCTGAAGAGTAGCTTGCTCGAGTTTCATACGATGAGTATCTCTTATTTTTCTTGCTTGATCCCACAGCTGTGATCGTTCTAGGGATTTTTTGTTTCTTTTGTGTCGGAGCTTCAAAAGGAGGATGCTGTATGTTCTTCAACTTGGCTCTTGCAGGTACCAGATTAGTTGTCCTGAGAATTGGATTGACAGGGTCCATCCTAGAGGAAGAACTTGAGGGAATAACTTGAGTCGAAACTGGGGTTTCTAAAACAAGAGCAATGGGAGGCAGAGCTAGAACAGGCAACCGCATAGCTGGCGGGGTTTCAGGTATGGCCTCCTCCATCGGCTCTGGATTATCTGGGGGATTGTAAAAGGCTTCCCAATAGGGGCTAAACTATCGAACCTCTGCTCTTAGCCACGGGCCATAAGCCATTTTCGCTAGACCTTCAAATTGAGCTTCCTCATAAGGATAATCTTTACACGTAGCTGCACAATGCCCGAGCTTTCCACAAGAATAACAGTAGTGGGATAAACGCTCATAGCGAAAATCCAGCCACAAAGTCTTTCCTTCTATCCGAATGAGCTTTCCTAACCTCAAAGGTTCTTTCAAGTCTATTTCAATCCGGACTCTCCAAGACATATCAGATTTCACCTCAAGCACTCGTCTCACCTGCTGGACAGCCCTTCGCAGAAGCTGTTCAGTATTCCATTCCAAAGGTAAGCCTACCACATGAACCCATAATGTGCATTGTGAGAAATCATAGCAGTGTAGAGGCGTATTTGGTTGCCAAGGTCGCAAATGGACCAAATGGCCTGAGAATAACCAAGGACTACTCGCTAATATCCTCTGTTTTTCACTTTCAAATCAAAATTTAATGATATACAGACCACCATCACCAAGAGATATCTCGACTTGATCAACACGCCATGCCCTCTTCATAGCAATTTGAAAAGCAAGGAGATTAACGGCAGGATTAGTAAAGATGTTACCCACCAGAATGAGGCGACACTCCTTGAGCTTGTCCGATGAAGGTACGTCATCCCAAACCTCCAATTCTTGTTCGGAACACAGTCTTCCCAAACAGTGACACAGCGCAGCAATGCGTGAGGAGCTATCTCTCTCATTCACATCCATTATAACTGATGAGTCACCAATAGCCTACTTTTGACAGGAACCCAGAGCCGAATCTAGCTCCCTTGGATTGCATGTCAAAGATCGACGACATGCAAGGCAGGACCCACAAAGACGAACCAAATTGAGAATGCCAGGGCCAAACGGACAAGGGTGGAGAGAAGAAAAAGTTTCGAGAAACTAGAGACAACTGAAAAATTCACATGCAAGGCAGAACTAAAGAAAATAGGGTGATACAAAGAGGCGAAGCTGGTGGAATCGAAGACTCAAGGGAAGAATGTGAAGAAGAAGACGAAGTAGAGGGCGGAAAAGTAGAAGACGACATTGAAAAGCTTGAACATGACGCGAGAGAGAACTCTAGCATAGACGAGAGAAGTCAAACGATATTCCACTCAATCTTGACTGTTTAATTCTGCTTAAATTTGTCAAATTTGTGTACATTCACCTATTTACCCCTCCCTTAGTGATAGTGCTAGCCACCTTAGTTTAGAACTAAATTGACTAAATTAAAACAATTGGGACAACACTTTTTGGACTATCATCCCTAATAGTTTAGATAAACATTAGGTTCATTTTCAATCCTTTTCAGATCCATGGTCATTTGCATTAGTTCGTAATGTATTGCTGGGTAAGTTTGAAGGAGAATCAACCCTAACATGCTTCACACATGGATGGTGAGAGCAAGGACGATGCTTATAATTAAGGCAACTTTCAGGATGCTACATTTGTACCAAATCGCAAGTTGTCTTCATTCGCAAACATAAATCATCGAATTGGCACAAAGCCTAGCTAACCATCAATCTGGTTCACATAGCATGCTGAGATTTTAAAAAAATAATTCAAATTCCTTTGAACATGAACAATTTCATATTTTATTTTTTGCTCAGCTGGATAAGTTGAATATATTTAAAATTATCAAATTATCAGATTATCAAGTTTAAGGTATGTGGAGTTATATATCTCATATGAAATCAGGAACGAAGTATACTTGACAACAAACCAATTTAGATGAGAAAAATCGAAGCAAGTTAGATTATTCGAAGATTGAGGTGGTGTGTGTGTGTGGTGTGTGAGAGAGAGAGAGAGAGAGAGAGAGAGAGAGAGAGAGGACAATTTTCAGTTGAGGGTTAAATTTTTTTAGATCTAAAGAAAATTATATTGATTGAGTGATTTTCAGACACTTCAAGAAGGAAACTTATTTAAGAGTAGCAGTTGAGGGCGTAGATGACAAACAACGCGAGAAGACACAGAACAAAACAAATAGTGGCACCCACACCCACCAATATAGTAAAATAAGTAATGTGATTGATTACATTCAATGCATTGCTGATAAATTAAGTCTAAAATTTTTTATATCTAAGAAGTATTGTACTGAAGATTTTGCGGTTGACATTCTAAACCATTCACCATCGGATCTAGGGGAGGGCTATGACGTGAGGCCTCGCGAGGGTCGTCACTTGATCTAATAAGGACCACAATTTCATCACCAAATTTGGGCCAGTGATGTAAAGAAAAACACTAGACCGTCAAGTCAGTGAATTCTGACAAAAATTAGTTGGGAGATCTAAATGGCAAATCGTTAAAAAGTTTATGATTAAATTAACTAAATTAAGACAATTGGGACAACACTTTTTGGACTATCATCCTTAATAGTTTAGATAAACATTGGGCTCATTTTCAGTCCTTCTCAGATCCGTGGTCATTCGCATTAGTTCGTAATGTATTGCCGGGTAAGTTTGGAGGAGAATCAACCCTAACATGCTTCACACGTGGATGGTGAGAGCGAGGACAATGCTTATAATTAAGGCAACTTTCAGAATGCTATATTTGTACCAAATCGCAAGTTGTCTTCGTTCGCAAACATAAATCATCGAATTGGCACAAAGCCTGGCTAACCATCAATCCGGTTCACTGAAATTGTTCGGATTCCCATAGGATAGCCTAACATGCTGAAATTTTATAAAAATAATTCAAATTCCTTCAGATCATGAACAATTTCATTTTTACTTTTTACTTAGCTGGATAAGTTGAATATATTTAAAATTATCAAATTATCAAATTTAACGTATGTGGAGTTATATATCTTATATGAAATCAAGAACGAAGTATACCTGACAACAAACCAATTTAGATGAGAAAAATCCAAGCACATTAGATTATTTCGGAGATTGAGGTGATGCTCCCCATCTGAGGAAGGATGTCAACAAATGTGAGAGAGAGAGAGAGAGAGAGAGAGAGAGAGAGAGAGAGAGGAGGGGGGGAGACAATTTTAAGTTGAGGGTAATGCAGATGTTGAAACTTGTTAATTTTTTTAGATCTAAAGAAAATTATATTATTTGAGTGATTTTCAGACACTTTAAGAATTAAACTTATTAAAGAGTAGTAGTTGAGGGTGTAGATGACAAACAGCGCGAGAAGACAACGAACAAAACAAATAGTGACACCCACACACACCAATACATTAAAATAGATACTGTGATTGATTACATATAATGCATTGCTAGTAAATTAAGTTTAAATTAATTTTTTTATATCTAAGACGTATTGTACTAGAAAATATACCATTGACATTCTAAACCATTCAAAAAATGGACACGTATTTTAAAATAAATCATTGGAGCATATTACGCTAGAGTAAATAAAAATTTTATACGGGTGGGGCTTATTCCCTTTTGATTTGTTGGCAGATAATAAAAAGAATTATATTATATTGCATGCTAGAAGATTCCCTTCATGTAGCGGCAGATTTATCATAATTTCCCCGGTAAGCCGACTTTAACGAGGACCAATTGATCTAGTACAACGAAAGCAACTTCTTTTATTCAACGGGCATAAACCAGAACTGCTAAACCATTGCGATCACCTAAATTAAGGCATATTATTCAAGATGTCCTCAATCAAACAACCCAAAGACAAGTAAGAAGAGCCACCCTCAATCAACGCCATCCTACTCTTCTCACTTGCCTCATTCACCTTCTTCCTCCTCTCACTGTCGGCCTCCTCCATTAACTTCTTTATTGCACCCTCTATTACGTCTGCTGTCACCACAAAATCACTCTCCAACCGAGGATCCCTTCGGGGATGCCTCTGATAGTCCATCTTGATCTCCACTGCAAGGCCCAGCTCCACCACCAACTCGAACGCATTAAATTGTTGCTCTCCGTAGAGGGGCAATGTGGCCATCGCCACACCGAACCATATGCTTTCTAGTGCGGAGTTCCATCCGCAGTGCGACACGAACCCCCCGATTGCTGGGTGGGCCAAGACAGCAACTTGTGGAGCCCATCCAATCACTTTCCCGGTAGTGGCCGTCCGGTCCAAGAACCCCTCGGGCAAGACCTCAGTAGGGTCCACTAAGTCACTTGGGAACCAAGCCTTGTCCTTCGGCGGTGCCCGTCGTAGGGACCATAGAAAGCGATGCCCACTTCGCTCCAACGCGCAGGCCATCTCCTTCACCTGCTCCTCGCCTAAGCTCCCCATGCTCCCAAAGCACAGGAAAACCACCGACGAAGGCGGTTGCTTATCGAGCCACTCCATGATGTCATTGCCTTGGTGGCCACCGCAGGCCTTTGTTTTAGTCTCACCCTTCAGATTCAGGATGGGCCCCAAGGGGTACACAGCGGGCGCCCCAAGGCCTGCCAAGGACCTCAGCGCATGCGGTTCGAGCTCGTCGAATGTATTTACAATAATTCCTTTGGCCGCTCTCATCCTCTTGGCGTGCCCCAGGAACGGTCGGACGGTGTCCTTCAACAGAACCAGGCCAGGTAAGACCTTGGCTGGCAAGGGGTTGGTAAGACTCGGGAAGTCCAGCTCGGCGGCCGAGTCCTTGTATTCGGTTATGTCCACATGGTGGTCGTCTTGCAGCGACTGGAGGTGCAGCATCATGCCGAGGAACGCAGCGCTCGATGTAAACAAGACATAGGACGGGACTCCAAGCTCGTCCGCCAGGTCAATCATGGTGGTGCAGAACATGTCGAGGACGAACCCTGCTAGGCGCCCAGTTGAGCCGGCCGAGTCAACGAGCTCGGCAGCGGCTCTCTTAACATGGGGCTTGTTGCTTTCCACGAAGTCGGTGAGGAAATGGGCCGAGGAGGATTGAGAGTCGTCATTCTCACGCGGGAGGTGGACAAAACAGAGGCGAGGGGAAGCCACGGAGGTGGCGAGGGAATTTGTGTATGAGTCGACGTCGGAGTCGAAGGGAAACTTCATGAGGAGGACGGTGACAGAGAGGCGGGGGTCGCGGTCAACGATGAGCTTGGCCATCTCCACCATTGCTACGAGATGGCCCAGGCCAGGGGTCGGGATGAACAGGAGCTTGGCATCGGCCATCGCGATTATCTCCCGTGCTCAAGTGAGGATTTTGAGAGTTCTGCGGGCGTTTTGAAGTTCTGTCGATGAGGCTGGGGGCTTCTTCTGTTGATTATTATGTAACGTTGTGATTTGAAGAGCAGACGATTCGTGGTTGCATAAGGATGGGGCCCTCCTTGTTGATTATTATGTGCGTCGTGTTGTGACAAGCGGAAAGATTCTTGGTTATATCAGCATCTTTTGGCATTTTTAGGGTACGACATGATAAAATTTCTGAAATAAAAATTGATTCCTTGTTAAAAATTGATTTTTTATTGTAGCATTATGATGTTCTCCATTTGCACGGAACTAGAATATAGGAGAAAGCTTTGAGATGATTGACGAGCGGGACGGGACGTCGTGGCTTCGCTGGTCGCACGACACGATGCATCTTAGACGCAATCAATGTCCATCGTCCACGTTGCATGCCGTGCGCGAATCCCACTCCATCCAGTATCTTAATGAGATTTTATACCATATTTTTTTATGGGAATCGTCGACCGAGGACAAAAATTTATCTTAAGGTGATTGAATATAAATTCCATTTAAGACTCGGTCCTGCTTAGGATTTGTCGCATCGATTTTATAAAATAAATCCACGTACACGTAATGCTACTTGTCCCTTCTTGTCAAGACAAGAAGAACATAAAAAATTAGTTGTGTCCAGCGATTCTTTTCTCCTTTCTCTGCAATGCTTTTCTCGTCCCTTGACAAATAACCGTAGTATATGATAAGCAATAGTTTAAGAATATCAAAAGTCTATTAAATTCAGTTTATTAAACGACACAATGAGTTATAGTTAATTAATAGAACGGTTCCAAGTGATTTTACCATAAGTTAATTCACAACTTCTATAGGAAAGGTTTATATCAACATCACCTCTTTCATCTCAATCCCTTACTTTTTGTCTTTATAAATCCTTATGTACTAGTCATTTGCATGTGCAATTAATTGTCTTTATTTTCGTCAGACAGTAAGTTTTCATTTCACATGAAAGAGAGGTACATAACTTCAAGATAAAAATGCAAATCCCACAAAATAAGTAAATCTGAAAAATTAAATAACTAGTAAATCTGAAAAATTAAATAACTTGGTACAATATATAGAGACTCGCTCATTCCACAAAAATAGATTTATCATAGCATCAAATTACAACTGATGATTAATCACTGAATCTCACATCACCATCAGTAATGAGCACACGCTGAAATTTCCCTCTTTAGTAGCTACAATATTGCCAAAAGATAGTACGTGTCTAGGTTTGACATCCCTAGCAATATCTCCGTATAGAAACAACAACACCACCAAAAGGTTGAAAGAGTATAGAAAACACCCTAATTTTGATCTAGAAAAGCACCTAAATCTAGATTTAAGTGGGGATCAGAAGAGAAGAACTGTAAATGAGGTAACAGTTGATCACAAATTGACTTTCACCTAAGCCGACTCGGCAACACTAGAGTAGCCTTAGAGACTTGCAAAGTGCTCAACCATCTTAAGCAAGCACCAGAGTCGGCACGAATGAGTAGACCCAGAAGAGTAGATTCTCCCAAGACTCTTGCGCTTCGAACTTTTGAGCTGACGGGACAAAACTCTCCACTTCTGCGAAGGAAATCGATTGCGTCGTCCACAAAATTAACGAAGAAGTTTTGAAAATGAGGAGATAGAGAGATAGGCAAATAGAGAAGGAGAGTGAGAGGGGACCTCCCTCGGGGATGTCGCTATAGAAAGAGGCTAGGCGACGGCTCCAGAAGAAGAGAGGAAACCTTAAACTTACACACTTGGCTCTTGGAACTATAGTCATCCATCCATATTTCATTCGCGTACTTTAACTTAATAAACATCAACTGCATGA
The DNA here is from genome assembly GCA_014182555.1 of Eucalyptus erythrocorys. NCBI lineage: Eukaryota > Viridiplantae > Streptophyta > Magnoliopsida > Myrtales > Myrtaceae > Eucalyptus > Eucalyptus erythrocorys. The sequence goes on along the minus strand of CM024597.1, from coordinate 8,770,630 downwards.
CTTTTATATGACTATACTTCGTATGTAGAAATTGTTCCTATCACCATTTGAGAGAGCTTCTCATATTTTGATCCCTCGTTCTTCCACCATGTCAAGGTGTCGAAGTCGTCCACGCAGTCTAGGCATTGCTACTCAAGATACAGATCTAACTTAATTTTTTCAGGCATTGCTCCACTTTCGTATATATTGCAACCTGACCTTAGTGCCCAGTAAGAATCAATGGGCAAACAGGCATAAAGTACGATTTAGAGGTGGTCAACCATAAGAGTATCCTCACGGTACCTAACTCTAAGGATGCTATCACCTCATCCTTTTGGATCGGCACCATGAGGACTCTTGGTCATGGTTATTAGCTCTCCCAAACTCACATCTCACGTGATAATAGAGTTTGTTGTGACTTGACCTCAGTACCATTTTATATATATATATATAAAAAGCCAACTCAACCCAAGAGCCGTTCACAGCAGAACTTCGAAAACTTCAACTTGAGCAGAGGATCTAGTACTACTGCTGTGGACATCATCGAGTTTGTTTCATCCATGCTTCTGTAGTACTTGTCAAGATCTCCTTCATTTTCCACAGCCATCGAACTCCACACGTAAATAACTCAAATTTCCCACAGAACTCCACACATCAGTGCGAGGGCAACTCTAGATTTCAATGGTTCCCATCAAAGATTCCGACTTTACCTTCTCAATCAAATCAAGTTTCATGCAATCCTTAGTTGGTAAAGCGTGAAACTCAGCCCGAATGCACGCCCAACGCGCTCACAAAGTCCTTGGGGTCGTATTTTTGAGCTTTGGGGTTAGGGTAATGCAATGACGGACTGAACAAATCTGAAGTGCGAGGAAATTTAACAATGTGACGACGACATAATCGAACAAATTGCACGAGCATGTGCAATGTTTAGGTCTCTTCAAGTCCCTCTATGTTCATCATTAATCTTGCCTTCTTATTAGCAACGACTAATTATGATGACAACAAAGAAATTTCACGTGTGCGCGAAAGGTTAGCCCCGACAAAAGAACAGAGATCTACATATAAACAGAGAACGATGTAACGCTACAAGAACTGTCTCCCTGGAAATTTCAGGAATGTCCCGAATTTCATTTCCAACATAAGTTTTGGAATCATCAAATTTCGCGGTCATTCGAAGCCAAAAAGAACACGATGAATCAACAGCAGCAAAATCCTCCAAGAAAATTGAAGAAATTCTCAGCGTTTCAAATAATTGGAGAGCTTCACATGAGCCGTGGGATCTCTCTTCTTCTTCTTGAAATGCTTGGTTGCCGCCTTCAGCACCTTATCCCAACCCTGAAAAAATCCCAAAACCAGACGAACCCTGATAAAACTGGAAATCCCGAATACAAAATTCGATAAATTGCACAAAGAAATCGCACGATTCAACCTCAGATTTTCATTAAACAGAACGAATTTCCGAAAAAGAAATCGACAAGAACAGGGAGAGAAACGGATAGTGGTAGTACCTTTCTGGCGAAGGGCGCGCAGGCGACGTTCGTCGGAGTCATCGACGAATCGGAGACCTTCGCCGACCTCTTCTTCTTCTTGCCGCTCACCGAGAGATCGACGACCTTCTTCTTCTTCTTCTGCTGCTTCTTCGCCCTCCTCGCAGTCGCCGTCTTCTCAGGGCCGAACCCGAAGCAGAGCTTCCTCGGGGTGGCGAAGCAGCCGGAGTCGACGGGGAAGTGGGAGCGGGGGAGGAGCGGGGACCAGATGGAGCTCTGCGAGTAGTCGAAGCCCAGGGAGGAGCAGCCGTCCGGGAACTTGTGGAGGAGGTCCCGCGACATCGCCGGCACCAGGTACTCCACCACCTTGCAGGCGCCGGGCAAGAGGCCGAGGGTCTCGTCCTCGTCGCCGTCGCCGTCGCCGCCTCCGTTGTTCATGGCGTCGGTCTTCCTCGGTTGCGAATTTGCGGATCGCTTGTTTTTTCCGGCCGTTGAGCGATCGGGGGACTTTGCTCTGGTTTTGTAGAGAGAGAAAAGGGGGAAAAGTTACCGTTGGATATGGGGGAGGTGGGGAGGTACAAGTCAAGTGAAGGAGGCACGAGAGTCGCAGCACTGCACGTGAACGTCAAATCCCCAAATTTTCTTTGTCTCTCTCTCTTTTTTTTTTTTTTTTTTTGAAAATAAATTATGAAACCGTTGGCTCAAGTACGGCCAAATCGAAACAATTGAGAAAGTTCAATTAAATTATGAACGATTAATACTAAATAAAAACTCAAACTAATACATATATAATTTATCCCAAATTAATTTTTGGATTGTAAGAAAAATTTCTAAATCAATACACTTTACCCAAACTAATTTTTAGATTACTAAAGACCTCAAATCAGTAAATTTGTAATTAATTTATCCCAACTTGATATGAATTTCTAGTTTAGTAATATTATGGAAGTTAACAAAGAGTAAATATGTCATAAGTATATCGATTTGAATTTTTAGTAATTCAAAAATTAATTTTAATTAAATTTATCATAAGTGGATCAATTTGAAGTTTTTCGTAATATTAATACTAAATGTTCTAAAACCGGTGCAATTTTATTTTCATATTGAGTTTATGTAGGTCGACAATTGGTCAGTAGGACAAAATTGCACGAGTAATAAGTTATTGAAGACTTGGTCGCACTTTTCGAACTTATCAAGATTTAATCGTACTTTAGGCCAATCATTTAGGAATTTCGGTCTACTTCCCCCTTTTTCTCATGGGTATTTATGGGGAGCGCTCGTTACAAGTTAGCAATCGACTCGTTATGCAAGGGCCTTTTTAAGTCCCTTGGCTTTCGAGGTGATCGTGGATTTTAAGCTGGCCTAACGAAGCACAGGGATGTCGATGGTGAAGAGTCGTCGTGATCAGTGCAATCTTCTTCTTTGGTCATGTCATGGGGGTCTCGTCCCATACCTAACGCAAAAATTTGATCCCAATTATGCTAAGAATAGAGAATTTCTTCATATGAGGTAGCAAATGCTTAACATATAAGCTAATCGAGATTCATTAATGATATGACTCGAACTTGTGATTTTGTGAAAGACAAGCGACTCCTGTGCCGCTAAGATCTGGCAATTGGTCGTAAATTGTTGTTTCTTCTATTATATCATTCGAGATAAAAAAAAAAAACAGACGGTTGACTATGATCCTATGGTTCGACAATATCAATAAAAAGATTTAGAAAAGCAAATGTGCCTAAATACAAAATGGCATAAATCCAATGTAATTAAATTCCCAATATATTCGTGAATCATTTATAAAAAATGAAATCAAACGATTCATATGCAGCAAAGTTGTCAAACTAAATAATTTCCAATGACGCCTGGTTTTCGGTTCTAGTGATCAAAAGTACTTGACTACACCTTGGAAAAAAGTTTAGGACGTATTGCCCCTATGGTCGTGATGTGGTGGAACATACTTGTTTAGGATGTTATGTTGTACTTGGTTGTTTGACTCCATGGTGGTAAATGACCAAATATACATAAACCCTATGGAGAATTTGTTGTGCATACCATGGGACTAAACTTTGGGATGGTAGATATTTTGCCCTCGAACTCTCAACTGTTACACAAAGTCCCTAAAATTTTTCATATCCTTTCGGCTGTTACTATCCATTATCTTTCTAGTTAAAATATGTAAAACACGTGACTATTTTAGGAGTAATTTTTATCTCATTTTGAAGGAAATCTCTTTTTTATCTTTAATTGTTGCAGCAAAAAAATACAAAACCGGAGAAAAATAAAGTAACTAGAAATTTAATAATATAAAAAAATAAGTTTCAGTAATAGTATTAAACAATAATTAGAGCCACTTTAATAGAACTAATTGAGATTTTTTTAGATAAAGAATAAATGCAAATTAAGTAATTAAGCAAAAGGCTTCAATAACAAAAATTTGTCAAATCACAAAAATTGGTTACTCATTATGTATATTAGACGAGTTTATTAATGTAAAAATGATAGATTTAAAAATTTTAAAAATATTTTAGAAGGAAATTCTGTCCTCACCTCATAAAGAGAACGATTAACTGAAATTCAAGGTGATATTTTTAGATGTTAATATATTCATCAATTGACCATTTAGATATATTTGATGAGTAACCAATTTTTATAATTTGACTTTCGTGTTATTGAAGCCTTTTTTTTTATTTTACTTAATTGTGTTCCTTTTCCTAAAATATCTTATTAGCTCTATTGATATTTTGATAAAAATTTATTCTATTTTTTAATATTTGTCATTCATACTTAATTTAAAAATTAAATTTTTAGCCAATTTATTTTTCTACATTTTCTTTGTTCTTTTTTTTTTTTTAAAGATATTAAGGGTGAAGGATCAATTTCCTAAAAAAAATGCAAATGAAGTTAATTTCTACTCCATAAAAGTCATGTGCATTTCACATGTTGACGAAAAATATAATAGAATGTTATCAACGGTAAAGAATGAAAGCTCAAGGGGTAATGTGTAACATTAGAAAGTTTATGGCAAGTGCATACCATCCCATAATTCAAGGTGTTTTGTGTAATTTCCCCCTTTTTTATATAGTGAGAAGGGTGGAGAGGATAGATCAGTGCTAGTGATCCCTTTCGGATATTAAGATGAGGGTCTTGTACCCGTTATGAAATATTCGGTTTAAGCCATAACTACTTAGCACCAGTTGCAATTCAAAAGTTTAAGGTCGGAGAATCCGTCACCACAGCTCCACCAAGATATTAGTAGTCAAAAAATCTCCCTACACAAGATATGTTGTAGTTAGGCAATGTTGCATGATCTATTCAAAAGTTTGAAATTGAACTATGACCTTGTGGAAGAACAATGAGCCCTTTACCACTAAGCTAATCACTTCTTTCTTCATATACCGATCATGTGGCATCCGAGCCAATTTTAAAGAAGCCCAACTATTTCCCTTCTCAAGCAATCTCGAAGCTGCACTTCCCCATATCAATCTGATGTATTCAGTATACTCAATAACACCTGAACTCAAGATCATAAGGAGAAGAGCAAACTTCTTGCTATCCAAACCGATGCTTTTCTTTCTTTTAAGTTCAGGAGGAGAGAATGTTAACCCACGTCAAGGTCAGGGCGTACTAGAGGCCTAGATTGTCTTAAAATGGAATTACATATCACCTACCAAAAAGAATTGCTGGGCACGGTGTGCAGAGATTCCAATTTTACTAGCTAAGCCAACCAAGTTAGTACTTCCTTTGTTAGGACCACCTTGTTTTGCACTAGAAGCTAAGCCTGAAGTTCAGTTTTATCCTCCGCAAATTACAAACACAGAGAGAGAGAGAGAGAGGAGTGAAAGCCAAGCAAAAAAAGAAAGTACATAGAAAACAGGTGTCCTAGTACATAGAAAACAGGTGTCCTGATTTCCTCGACCATCAAGCAAAGCACATATTCCATGTAGGAAGAAAGAGGAAAAGGCAACAAAAACAACCCACGCTAGAACAATCCTAGAATCACTCCTATTTCGCACTAAAAGCTTATGTCTCCCCACCTGTAATGTGTCCCGGAATTCACGTGAAAAAGCAAGCGACAAAAAGAACGATACTGCTCCTCCTCCCGTTTAAAGTCCTGTATTTATACACTTGCTCCATCGCATCTATTCACAGGAGAAACCGACGAGAATCACAAGAAGCAACTCAGTCCTGGCTTTGAGTACACGGCTGCATTTTCGCATAATGGCGTTCGGAGGCCTCCGGTCGAGCATCTTGGTCGCCTGCATCGTCGTGATGGCTGGTACCGGCTTCACTTTATGCGGTAATTATGTCCGTGCCCTCCCCTCCCGCTAGTAGCGCTCATATAACGATTTTTTTTCACGTGTTCTTGCAGAAGCAAGATTGTTCGGTACGTCGGAACTACAAGGTGGCGAGATCCCCGAGGATTCGGGAATTCAACCAATGGAGATGCCGGAAATATCATGTGAAACGGACGTTGGTGCCCCATTGAACTCCCCCAATTCCCATCCGTATATCACAGTGCCTCATTTCGCTCTGCCGCCTCTTGATTCAATGGCACCAATTCCTCCGCCAACTCACCGTGTCACTACTCCTCCGTATGGTTCAATTACTCCACTGCCAAGTGTGCCTGCCAAGACGCCTAGCCCACCAAGGCGTAAGCCCAGCCCAAGCCCACCAGGGTTCGGTTACAGCCCGCCAGGAAGTCCCGGGCCCTGCCCACCCAAGCTCGCCCCCAACCCGCCCAAGCTCGCCCTCAGCCCGCCCCTCTACTCGCCCCCTGTCGGGCACCCGCCGGCACCGCCGTCCCCGCCTAAGGCCCACGTCTACGCCGTCTGGTGTGTGGCGAAGCCGACCGTGCCGGACTCAATAATCCAGGTGGCCATGGACTACGCGTGTGGGGCAGGGGCCAACTGCAAGCCGATCCAGCCCAATGGCGTCTGTTACCAGCCGGATACGCTGCTGGCGCACGCCTCCTACGCCTTCAACAGCTACTGGCAGAAAAGGAAGGAGGCTGGAGGGACGTGCGACTTCGGGGGGACGGCAATGCTGGTCACTGTGGATCCAAGTAAGTGCATTATCGTTACCATTTGCTATATTACTAACACAAACCTAAACATGAATATGAGATAATGTCCAAGATCTGGGTCTTCTCTTTGTCTCATGCTTCATACACATTGTTTTTTTGGCAGGTTACAATGGATGCCACTTTGATTATACTTGAAATCCTTTCCTGCTGAAGGCCTTGGGATATATAAAGCTCAGTCCTACTCTCCAGTGTGCAATGTGCTCTTGAGTCTTGCCACAGAGTTTTGTAATTAGCTACATATGGCTTTGTTTGGGAATTACGCATAGACATGGTTTACATGTAATTAGGAAATGGGGTTTATATGTAAGTTGGGACATAATATATCGGAAACTCTTTAATAACGTAAGAAATTCTCGTCTTTGGAAAATATACTCTATGGCGATCTCATTTTTCATTTGTCACCGGTTTAATATAAAGCCATCCTCATACATTACATAATGAATTGCAACCCAATTCCATCCTCATGCGCGCATCATTTCTCTTATTGCGAGTATAGGAGAGCTTAGAATCGAGTGATTCAAGAACCAACGAGTTTGAAGAGTTTAAGTATTTCGTATATCAAATATATCATATAATAATCATATTATAAAAATAAATTATTAATAACTAAGAAAATTTCCGAAATTCAAACATGAAATTGGTCGAATGCCCATCGCTCGAGTAAAATGATTGATCGGCAATATCAAATCGATGTACAAAATTTTATCTTTCGGGAGAAGGAAAAAAAAGAAAAAACTAAATTAGTTTAAGCAAGAATTTGGTCGAAACTTTAATAAGCGGGAGATGGAGGGGCAGACGTGAATTTTTACCGGCACAACTCCCGCCTTTATCAATTCCTGCTTTTCGGGCTCCTATTTTCTTCTTCCTTAACTCCAATTCTGACGTCTCCAATGCTGTCGCGAACCGCCGTCGCCGTCGCCGTCGCCGCCGCCGCCGCAGCTTCACCGCAGTCTCTCCATCTTCTCCTTCGTCGCCGCCTTCTCCTCCTCCGGCTGCGCAGCTCGAACTGAGGCGAACCCACGATCGGAAAAATGGAGATGCAGCAGCTCCTGAGCATGGGCTTCTCCAGCGAGCTGGCCGCCGAAGCCCTCGCCGCCACCGGCGGCAATTCCACCCTCCAAGCCACCGAGTGGATCCTCGCCCGGCGGCCGCCGTCCTCGTCCTCGCCATCGCCGGCCGCCGCCAGCCCTAACCCTAGCGCTAGCGCCGCCGGCGGCCCTAATCCCAGCCCCACCCCGCCGCCGTTTCAGCCCAAGCTCGACCGGTTCTTCCACTTCCACTCCAAGCCCTCCTCCAACGATCCTTCGCCCCCTTCTCCTCCGCCTCCTCCGCCGCCGCCCCGGGCCGAGGCGCGGCCGCGGGACGACGGCTCGCCGACCCCGACTCCCCCCGATTCCAAGCGTCCCAGGCTCCTTTTGCCGGAGCACCCGCAACCCGCTGTTCCCAGAGGGGCGCCGGAGAGGAAGGGCTCGCCGCCGCACGAGCCCTTGGCGGAGCGGATGCGGCCCCGGACCGTGGACGACGTCGTCGGGCAGGAGCATTTGCTGGGCGGGAGCTCGCTCCTGCGCTCGGCGATCGCGGCCGATCGCCTGCCCTCGATCGTGCTCTGGGGTCCTCCAGGTACGGGCAAGACCTCCATAGCTAAGGCCATTACGAATTCCTCTTCGAGACGGTCGGTGTATAGATTCACTTCTCTGTCTGCTGTGACTTGTGGGGTTAAGGAAGTGAGGGACGCGGTGGAGGAGGCGAGGAAGGCGAGGGTCAAGGGTAATAGGAGGACTGTGCTGTTTGTGGATGAGGTGCATAGGTTTAACAAGTCGCAGCAGGACTCGTTCTTGCCCGTGATCGAAGACGGGAGCATCGTGTTCATGGGGGCCACCACGGAGAACCCGTCTTTCCATTTGATCACGCCCTTGTTGTCGCGCTGCAGGGTCCTCACACTCAACCCTCTCAAGCCCCATCACATAGTGTCGCTCCTTGAGCGGGCGATAGGCGATTCGGAGAAGGGGTTAGCGAGGAGTGTCGATATGAATGTCGAGGCGAAGGAGGATGCAGTCGAGTTTCTGTCCACTAATTGTGATGGTGATGCCAGGGTGGCACTGAATGCCTTGGAGATTTCGGCCATAACTGCTGCTACACGGGTGTCCAAGCAGCAGCTGAAATTGAGGGGCGGGAGCGAAAGCTCTGATGGCAATTTGTTGGGAGATGTGGAGAATGGGATCAGTCCGCCTGTGGCAATTGTTACGCTGGATGATGTGAAGGAGGCACTCCAGTGTAAGCACCTAGCTTACGATAAAGCTGGAGACGAGCATTACAATCTAATTAGTGCACTTCACAAGTCTATGAGGGGAAGTGATGCGGATGCCGCCATTTACTGGCTGGCGAGAATGCTGGAAGGAGGCGAACAGCCTCTTTACATTGCGCGGCGATTGATCAGGTTTGCAAGTGAGGATGTTGGTTTGGCTGACCCGTTGGCTCTTAATCAGGCCGTTTCTTGTTACCAAGCTTGCCATTTCATAGGGATGCCAGAATGCAACGTGGTTCTTGCACAGTGCGTCGCCTACTTGGCTTTGGCTCCCAAATCAATTGCCGTTTATCGAGCGATGGGAGCTGCACAGAAGGCAGTGAGAGAATCTGTGGGGCAAAATGAGGGAGTCCCGCTGCATCTGAGAAATGCGCCTACCAAGCTGATGAAGGAAATCGGATATGGGAAAGGCTATGTATATACTCCTGATGATCCTCAGGCAGCGCAAAGCTACTTGCCACCCTCACTTCAAGGGTACAAATTCCTGGACTGGCCAAGTACTAATACCCATGAGAAATGAGGAGCTCTTAAGCTCCCGCTAAGCAGTCTTTGGAACTGTAAATTTTGCTCGTTAGTCACTTTTATCCATTCCTAAATTGTGTGGTTGAACAAGTTCATAGCCTCTTTCGCCTTCGCATTTATAATCGCGTTTTTTGTTTTGGAGTAGGTTGATAAAAGCACTGTAAAGTATCTTAAGACTGTAATTAGAAATTTAGGAAGTAAGATGCTGAATGTGCGGACTCTTTCCCAACTACAGTCTGTGCTCATATACTAGTACTACCCTACTCCATTTAAGACAGTTTGACAACTGAGACATTTATCTTCTCATGCTCTGGCACCAAGAGATTGTCTGGCATCTGATGTTTATCGTTTGCCGAAACGAGACAGATGCATCCTCGGTGTTTGAGGTGACTATTGGCTTCAGATAATGTTGATGGTGAAACAAGAAGCAATTGAAGCATAGCGTTGGAATTCTTGAGTTTTGAATCATGAGGATCTCCGCACGCTTGATAGAACCTCCATCCATTCAAGCGGCGGATTTTTGCGCTGTTTCATCTCATCATTAACCTCATAGTCTTCAGATCATTAGGTAACAATCAGTACAAGTCATGAAGAATTGCTGCAACTTGTCTTTCAGGTTATTTTCGTGATGGATTTGATCTTTTCTTTTAGTAGTTGTCCTCATACATTAGTAATTGTATTTGGCTTAGTTAACCATATAATATAGTCCAAGGCTCTCAAGTCGGAAGGACAACTGCTCCGAGCTACCCTGCCATTAAATTAACAATATCGACAGTTCCATAACAGAAGGGCATCGCTTGAAGTCACTTACTTCCGTTAGAAGTCATGTACTACTCTCACTACCTACCTTCGAAGATCTTTCAATTATAACATCCTTCAAATATAAGTCTCCCCCAAGGACCCCTTTAAGAAACTTCTAGTTTTCCCACTTTGCACTCCCCCTAATAAGAATGATTAATTTGTTTGTCCTGCGTTATCATTTCTTGTTAAGCATGATCAAAGCATGTTTGACTTACAAGCTGATTCGATTGTGATAGACATGTTTGACAATAATTGTCCTCTGTTCCTAGTAATTTGACAGACCACAAAACCACAATCCATGTCTTGAGGATGCAGCACCATAGAAAGACCAGCAAAATGATTTGTTTGTTATTGATGACATCAATTGTGGTTTGGTCACCCTTTCCGAGGAATCAAGAAGAAACCCAGAATCATTCCTTTGTCATCCATTCCATCCAGATTTTATGCACGCCAACTCAAAAACATTGATGCATGTTCTAAAACTTGAATATGAACTGAACCGGCATCTCAAAGGTCTTAAAGAAGAATGGCCGACCAGCCAAGAGCAAAGACAATTGCGCCATTTCATGGAATCCCGAGTTTTGAGATACCAAACTGTTTGGTCAATAACAACAGAACTACTGAAAATTGTCAGATCAAGAGTGCTGATTGAGGATCCTCTGGTGCCTTCAGTATAAGCTCCCGAACAAGTCAAGACAATCAAAAGGGAAAATCGCAGCTTGCTAGACATGCGGTACAACTTGACAAAAGTAGCTACTTGTATCATCCAGAGTCTATCCTGATTAAAAGAATGCATAAACTGAAAATCCAACTATCATCCTAATCTTCATTACCTTGGAATATAACTAATTTTATGATGAATGCATCACAAACACCTAAATTTCCTACCAGCATCAAACGAAGAGACCCTAGAATGAAGCCATTGCCCCTGTGCAATCCATGAGACAAGGAGGTTTAATTATTTTTGCTTCTACGTAGTAGGGAAGACACCAAAGGACAGTCAAATTCTCCATGCCTTCAAGCATAATGAGATCAAATGGCGACATGCAGGATGTAAACGATCAAACATTTCCAAGTTTGACATCAGACCAACCAAAAGTAGATAGACAAGCATGGACGCACACATAAATGTAGATAATGCTGCAGCTGCACACACAGAAAACATCATGATAATCAGTACCGGAGCCAACACTAATGAGAACGACCGAATCAGACCCAGAGGATAGGAAAGTTAAAAAATAGGTGAGAACCTGCAGAACTGGTAACAATCATCCATTAAGAGAAAGAGATAGAAAGAGAGATTTCATTGAACTTGCAACTACATTTGGCAGTTAAAGAGGACACAGATACAACAGCAACCACAACCCCTAAACAACACACAGTGGAGACAGAAATATACACATCCCAGAAAAATGGACAAACCATGCAATTGGCAACTACTCAACAACCTTCACACCCGAGAGGTAGACTTTACTCTGGATTACATCGCCACCAATCAAAAAACCCGGCATGACCATCAAACCAACCTTAGGTTTTTCATCAACCTCATTCGTCACCCAATTCTTCACCACACTTTCCATATAAACCTCAGAGTACTCGCTCCCACTCTTGACCTGGAAAACTTTGATGCTAGGATCAAAAGAATAAGCCAGCCTATGCAAAAGCCATATCGACTTCGCCAGTTTTAGAAATACTTGATAGAATGGAGTCCGAGGATGCCCACCACCAGTTACAAAATTCCGCTGATCCAAGTTCCCAAAGAATGAAGCTTCCATCTTGGGGTGAACAACCAAAAGATATTTGCTCCGACAAAATTTCCCAAAGATCGAGTCTGGGTTCTGGCCTAACATGTCCAATGGATCCATCTCCTTCAAGGCCAAGAACTGATGGAAAAAGCTTTCTTTATTTACAGCAAGAGTATCCGACTCTATTCCAAAGCTTTCCTCTTGAAAAGCACCGAACATTCTTTGACATATATGGGACTCAAATGCATACTTCTTGTGAGCACGCTTTGCATAAACAACATCAGGTTCAATGGAAATAGCAGCAGCATCAAGGTCCCAACCAGCCGCTTTCATCATATTGATCAAGGGCTTTGAGAAGTCATGAATGGCTCGGTAAGTGGCTTCAACAGTTGAGAGGAACAGATCAGGGGTTAGATCAACAGGGAAGAATCCATTCTCATGCCCTGAATCATCCGATTCTTTGCTTGACAAGCCCCTAAGCTTAAGATTCTTTTCGAGTTTTGCCTTCTTCACATCCGCTTCTTCAATTTGCTGCTGCAATAGATTAATCTCGGAGTCCTTATTATGAATTTCCGACTGGAACTTCTTGACCATTACCTCATATGTCTTCAGAAGGCTCTGCTGTTCTTGGATCTCAGCAGCTAAGCGAGAGTCCTGAGGTGAGATGCACACTGGCTTAGGGTTGTTCTCCCGGTAAGAATGCTTGAGTTCGGACAGGTTCTTCAGCTCCGAAACCACAAGTTTATCAGCAGCTTGGATCTTATCTGGATCATACGGAGTATGAGCGGCTTGGAGCTGTATGTAAGCAGACTTCAAGGAAGAGACATTGGTGAATATTTTAGAAATGATGGCTTCTATGGCTTCTGGGTTCGGACTCCTGGAGTCGTCCATGGGTTGAGGATGAACCTTCTGGCTGTTGCTCTCACGGAGTTGATTATCTCGAGCTCCAGTGGGTAGCATAGCTACTTCCAGTGGAGTACTTCAGACAGCTTTATTCAAAAAGAAGAAAAAAAGAAAAAACACCAATTTAACTAACGTATCAATATGTTCTCGCATCATCATCATCATCACTGCAAGTTAGAAAAACACAATGACTCTGAATGAGTTGGCCTGTATCATGTTGTTTGCATAAAGTTTCCAAATTGGTCCTCATTAAGCACAGTTCTCTAAAAAAGTCTACGCAGCTCTATTATGTAAACAAGCTTCTAGATTTGCAATCCATGTCAAGGTTGACAACTAGGTCAAAATCACAACTTGAAAATATCATCGACCCACAAAAGAATTCAGCATCATGCGGCAAACAGAGCACAGCAACCGAGCTTACAAAAAACCCAGAAAAGGGCGAGTGCCAAAACATCATTAGACCAGAAATGTCAGACACACACTTGTCTTTTTTCCCTTAACTCTCCCTGATCTGCGAAAGAAGCTACCACAACGAAATCAAAGCCCAAACCAAGCGGAAAACGCTACAATCAGGCGGCACACGTCCACAACGACCTCGAGCAGAGGCTCGAGGAACGTGGGGAAACAAGAACAAGCCGATCTGCGACATTGGAGGAGGGGCGGAGGAGGAGGGGCGGAGAGAGAAAGGGGGCGTACCTTGCTTGCCGAGAGGAAGACGCAGTGCAGAGAGACCATGAACGTCTAGTACCCGGGGATAGTCCAAGAGGGCGTGCCCTTCCTTTCAGCCGCTTTTCAGAAAAAAAGAGAGGCGATGAGGCTTGACTTTGAGCCCAATAAGAAGGTTGGGCTTTCATACTAACCCAAGAATTCTCCTCCATATCTTCTTGATTGCTAGAGAGAGAGAGAGAGAGAGAGAGAGAGAGAGAGATGGATTTTTGAGGGAAACAAGAAGACAAAGTAGGTGACATAGAGAAAACAAATTTCGTGGCATTATAATAAGAGATTATAGAGTTCATCGTAACCAAAAATTTGAATTATAGTAAAATTCGAGTCGTGAAAGTTTGAGATTTCATGGAAATGGTAAATTATGGCGTTGTAGAGTCGTGGGTCTGATGGGAGTTGATTTGAAGCGATGGTATTGTTGAAGAGAGATTTTGGGGTTTTGTGTTCACGTGTGAATTCCGCGTCGTATTTAGGTTTGATTAATTGCTTTAAGTGAATGATCTGTTAGTACGTAGAAATCATTTTGTTATCAAAATACGTATCGATAGGCCCTAATCAACTTTTTGAGGCATGCAAGTTTTGGGATATATTTATGATTATTTTGTCAAATTCATTTCTCTTAAGCTTGAACTTGCTTGCGCCATATTTTCCTCTATCTATCCCTTTGACAGGTGGGTTATAATTATAAACGGTCACACCTTAGATCACAGAAGAAAAGAGGGATGACATGGGCCGTCCTTTTATTTGAAGGACGCGGTCTCAAACTAAAACCCAAAAGTCTAACTTCAAAAAGTCTCTGTCAATAACGCTCTCCCTCCATTAACTATTAACCGAGAATTTGAAAACATTAGGTAAGAAAGGGTAAACAACTATAACTTAATGAATAATACATATCTCTTATAAATAGATCGAGCAATCATATATATAACAATACAAAAAACTCATAATCCAAGACTTTAATATACATATCAAGTTATGTACAAGTCATTCCATTTCAATAAGCTATATATAATTTAGAAAATACTCATTTAATCATTATAAATGTCAATGGTCAAGTCCATTAATCAATCTCATTAAAATCACTTGTTGATGGTCCATCCATCAACTAATCTTTTGCTCAATAGTCACAACATAAAGCTTGGTGATAAGGCCACTAAAATTCCCCACTTGACAAAATCTCCACTTCTAAAGTCGGTGGCTCGACCCAGAAAAATATTATAAACCTCATATACATACCCACAAGTCCCTCAATGGGTTCACAACGATATTAAGTGCCAAACCCACATCTTCCACTACCAACAATCAAATACACAATCAATATTAGTAATTGATTTCACAAAACATTACGCACAATCTTGCTAAACTTCATTCATCAAACAAAATACATCGAAAGATACTTCTCAAACCAATCAGAATTCCTTTTATAAACCACATTCACAACAAAAGATCTTTCATAAAACTTTCTCAAATCATTCTAGAATTCATTCCATAAACCAATTCATGAAGCAATACATATCATTTTCACAATGCCTTATGTAAAACCATTCTTGAATATTAAAATATAGTAATTGCCCGATTCAGAATTTTATGCAAAAGATATGCTTTAATAACTTGTGCAATACTCAAATCTTTATCACTTTCAAGACACAATTTTCTAAATTCATAGAAGAAATAGTACCACTTAGCTTGGAATGCCTACCATCAAACAACGAACATTGCTCAAATCACTGAACTCACGATTCTATCACATAAGCAAGAAACAACGTTAATATTGAGTAACCTGCTCAACTACAAAATGGCTATACTACGCCTAAACGTTAACAAAACAACTCCAATGTGAACAAATTGCATACACAAAGCGATTATTCAAGCTGTTCGCAACGCTGAGCTTGAGCGTGAAACTTAGTCACACCATAACTCTCTCCACTGAATCTCATTTCAAACGCACTTATAGTCGATTGAAAGCCATTTCAATATACTACAAGAATCCCAAGTTAGCCGACCCAAAATGAAGTCACAAATTGATGAAATATGGCCCCATATTTACTAGACGTACATCGTTCATCACATGTGGGAAATTTCAAAATTTGTTTTTGGCAAACTGTAAACTTGAATCAAGTTTTGTAAAATCCTAAAACACCACAATATCCTAAACTATCATTTTCATATATATACACAGCTCAATGACTCCTTAATCGAACCTTGAAACTCAAAATCAACCAAACCTCGAATTTGTGCCCCAACTCCAAAAATTAATCCGATTAGAAAAACGAGAGCACGAACACTTACTAGGCATTGTGACATGTAATAATTTTGGCTTGGTGAGGCGCATGTGGCAAGTACCCTTATCTTCCTTCCTTCCTTCCTACTTCTTCTTCGTTCTTTCCTTCCTCTCTCTTTCTTTTCTCCCTTTTCTTTCTCCTCTGTTGTGCGCCAGCCCTCACTCTTAAAAGGGAGCTGAGAATCCCTTGGTTGACTGGGTTAGATCTTCATTTATATTTCATATTTTCATTTTGCCCGGTCCAAAAAAGTTCAAATATTATGCAAACATTATCCACTCCCACTATTGCAATTAGTTTATTTCGTGGGTGGGTGTTGTCATAACCCACAAATAACCCACAAATCTTAAGGGTGTTCGGAGGGAAGAATAATCATTTTTCCTCAATTTTAAGAGGTTGCCCCAGTAAAGAAAACGAAAATCATATCTGAAATCCTACATTCCTATCGTTCATTTCACTCTTGTACAATACCTCCAGCCACTCCCAATGGCGACTTAGTCCAACAATCAATGACTCTTGGCATTAGCGTTGACTTAGAGTGTCCTATCGAGTTGCGGTCAATTTCCGTTTGTCCTTACGTAAAACCAAGTTTCTCCCCAGGAATTGACTGAGTCCGTTTTCATTAAATATAAACAACTTCTCAATTTTCCCTCTTCTGAAAATGAATCTGTTGATTTCATTAATCATCGCATAAATAAAGAGAAACGAGAACGAGAGCGCTTCACTTTCATCATTTGCAAGGTACGTTCCGTGTCATTTGATCTTCATTTACTCTATGTTTCCTTGCTTTGTCCGAATAGAAATCAAGCAATTTGGTTTTCATGGTGGAATTCTGATGCTTTATGATCTTTCATTGATAATTGAATTAAAGGATCTGCTTCTCTACAGCCTCATGCCGATTAAGGATGTTTTTCGTGCTGTGATGCCATGAAAGATCCAAAAATTTTTCATTGATGATTTGAGTATCGTCTCGAGTGGCAGTTCGTGAGTTTTATGGAGGATATTTCAAAGCAATTATCATTTGAACTTGAGCTTAGTTGCCTGATTTAGCTGTCTACTCACAACCATTCAACCGATTCTCTTGCAGATATCAAGATGACAACCTCTGCGATCAGGAGTTGGGTTTTCTTTGCTCTCTCTTCAATTTGGTATTCTTTGGGCGGAGGCTACATGCACACGTACACCTACAATGACTACATGTCTGCCAAAGTTAATTCCTTGACCTCCCTCGACACCTTGCTTCCCTTCAGCTACTATAGTCTCCCATACTGCAAGCCCGTATGGGGGATCCAAGAAAGTGCCGGCAATGTTGGCACCGCTCTGATGGGAGAACAAATCATCTCCTCACTATACCTGTTCCGAGGGTATGTCAACGAGTCCGTCTACCTCTGCACCACTGACCCCCTGAGCAAGCATGAGGCAAGGCTCTTGAAGCAACGGATTCGCGATTTGTACCAAGTGAACATGATGCTCGATGATTTGCCAGTAGCAAGGTATGCCAGCTATGATGGGCTTAACATTCAGTGGACCGGCTTCCCAATCGGGTATCAAGTACCAAACAGCGATGATGTTTACATCAGTAATCATCTCAAGTTCACGGTCTTGGTGAATGAGCACCGGGACCACAGTTACCAGGGCTACGACATAATGGATCTTGATGCGCCATCTGATGGCGTAGTCTCTGAGTATCATAAGGCTGCACCGCTGTTCGAGATTGTGGGCTTTAGGGTGGATCCTTGCAGTGTTAAGCATGACCCGGAAAACATGAGAAGGCTTAAAATGTACGACAACATAGATTCAATGGAATATCCCCTCGATCTCAAGACATCGCAGGTTGTGAGGGAGAATGAGAGTATATCCTTCACTTATGAGGTTCAGTTTGTGAAGAGCAATATCACGTGGCAATCACGTTGGGACACTTATTCGAAGGTGGGAGATTCCCAATGCCATTGGCTCTCGGTACTCATTTCTCTGATAACGATCCTTGTCTTAACTGGTATTGTGTTCATGATATTCCTGAAGACAATATCTAGGGAACTTGCAAAATGCCAGGGACTCGATAAGCAGGCTGAAGCACAGACTGATGAGGAGCCTTTGGGTTGGAAGCTTCTTGCTGGCGATGCATTCAGAGAGCCGAATCACTCTAAGCTTCTCAGTGTGATGGTTGGCACTGGGGTCCAAATCACACTGACCATATTCGTGACTGCAACCATTGCTGCCTTCGGCTTAGTACTTCCCAGTGCTCGAGGAATGATACTGACGTTGATAATAAGGGTCTACACTTTCTCGGGAGCGGTTGGTGGCTATGTTGGCACCCGTCTGTGGAGAACACTGAAAGGAAGTACCTATGGTTGGAAGTCAGTGACATGGTTGATAGCGTTTCTCTTTCCAGGAATCATTGTAACCATACACGCAGTGCTCAACCTTGTAATGTGGGTCAACCAAAGCACTGCTGCTATCTCCATCTCCATGTACATCACCGTTTTATTGCTCTGGTTCTGCATTTCAGCACCAGTCACCCTCTTGGGAGGATTCCTAGCGACCTGGGCTGAGGCTATCCAATATCCTGTAAAAACCAATCACGTTCCTAGGGAAATCCCTGCTAGGACACTCCCCTCATGGCTCTTAGTTTTCGGTGCTGGGACAATCCCGTTTGGTACACTATTTCTCGAACTCTTCTTCTTTCTAAGTAGCTTATGGTTTGGTTGGTTCTACAGCGTGTCAGGGACCCTCTGCCTCTCTCTTCTGTCCCTTGTTGTCATCTGCGCTGAAACTTCCTTGATCATTACTTATCGCAATCTACAAGCTGAGGACTGGAAATGGTGGTGGAAGTCTTTCTGTGCTTCCGGTTTGTTTTCCATCTATGTGTTCATGTACTGCATCAATTACTTGGTTATGAGCCTGGCCGGGTTGAGTGGGACCCCATCAGTCATACTTTATGTTGGTTACTCGCTCATCATGGCAATAGCAGCCCTGCTATCAACTGGTAGCATGGGTTTCCTTGCTTCGTTCTACTTTGTGAAAGCTCTCTTCTCATCAACGGAGATCTGAGGAGTCATCTTATCCTGATTTTTCATCTTCTGAATGAGCTACTTGCCGTTGGAAACTGAAGTTGCCTCGACCAAGTACAGGAGTTTTCTATATTTTATCTATTGCCCTGCCTTTTTCATGTTTCGCTGATGAATAAAGCATGAGAACAGTTGTCAGTACCTATTAATCTTTCCAAGTAATGTATTGCCATCTACTGTGCACATTTCCACCATCATTTCTGTATCATGTGACAATCAAGTACGGAGCTTTATTGTTAACAGTCTTCTTCAAAGGTGAATTGAGTAGCTTTGCAGGAATGTCATACATCGTATAATCTCTAGAAGTCATAGTTATAGATTTAAACAAGCTATGAGATAAGTTGCATGGTAACTCTAGAAGGAGAGGCGGGTGATGATGGGCGCCATCGACTATTTAGCAGATAGATAGCACGCATGAGCAACTCAGGATGGCCTGTACCTTCCTAACAATAAACCTATTAATGCCCAACCAAGTCTCTGGACTAACCTTATAAGTCAGTAAATCAGCAACTGAGCATTGTTAGATCCATGAAGCACCATTCATAATAGGGTCAGCACCATTTTTAAGAAGAAGGCCATTCTCTAGACATTATAGGAACAGCCATGGATTGCCCTTCTCAACCGTAGGACTCCTTGCATGGCCTTGAAAGACTTCTCTTCACCGATATTCTCAACCTTTAGCTCGACAAGGACTGAGACACTGAAACCTCATTCAGTTGTAGAATTGATGCTCTGTTGCTCCCTGGGGATCCAGCATTCTTCATAGTTCGAGTCACACCGTGATTGATCCCAAGAGCTTACAGGTCGTGATCAAAAGATGGTTCAAGTCAAGAAGACTGACAGATCGTAAAATCTCTTGGGGCTGTTAGAAAACGATGACATATCCCCGCCCTTGCCATTTATCCCACTCTGCTAATCTCTTGTCCCTAGCCCAAGTCCCTTATGCCAAGCAGATTGAGAATCTGCACCTAATGTCCCCCATTTCGTTTCATATTCAGTCTTTCAACTCTGCCATTCAGTAGATACAAGAGCAATGAAAGATTCCGATGAACTACATAAATTTTACTTCTTCTGCATCAATCGGCATCAATACCAACTGTGACAAAACTGGAGTCATATAATGTTGGCTTGGCATGTTGTTTCTAATTGCTGGCAACTCCTATTTGTCCAGACATAAAACCAAGTCTTCCTAGAAAGCAATCCAATGAGTTTGATTCAGATATTTTGTCGTTTCGTCTCCTTCATGCCAAGCAACAAAGAGAAAGATAAAATGACAGTGTTACATTAATCATCACAAAGATAAATAGGAGGGAAAGAGGTGGCAATTCTATTTGCTCTGCATCGCGAGAGTATCACCATTGTAAATATTGTGGTTCGCCAATTTATTCATCAGTATTTCTCATTACTGTGTATACCTCTTCAATATTGTGGTTCGCCAATTTATTCATGGTGTCATCTACTTCCGTTATGCATCTTCTTGTGCCTTGTAACCTTCCCTTCCCTTAATAGAAGTCCTAATCGAGACAATCTTATATTTCTCTCTAACGACTTGCAGTCATGAAATTTCTGCAGCAAGTCAATTTCAGCTTGCAAAAAACATAAGCTCTATAAAATCATCTTCTATTATAAACACCAATCATTTTCTGCCAAAGAACAATTAAACTGGTCCATATCTTTTCAAGCTTCCCATTTTCGCTTTCCACTTGTCGAAGCATAACAGTTGAGCAGGACAAAAAGTTATGCCGCCGCTCATTTTTGTGATCAAAATTCAATGAAGCCAAAGGGTGTCATACTGGTGAATGATGATAATGAAGGACTACAAAAAGAGGTCATTCTTGTCCAGCCGTATGAGTAGCTTCATCCTCATGGCGCTTCTCATGCTCTATTACCGTGAAAAGGCTGAATTATCATTGATGATTTGCACAAAATCTTCAGAATTCATACTAGAAAATCATGTTATCTGTAAGAACATCCAGAATACAGCATGCATGGCCACTGAAGATACAAAATGACTGTCAGTCAAGCTCAATTGAGTCCTCTAGTTGATGCGATTTGTTGGAAGAAAGCTCTTTCAAAAGATGAAAAATATTTCTTTCAAATTTAGAAGTTTACTTAACAAAATGACAGAGAGAGATTATTTTAGCATTGTATAAATGAAGGAATCCAACTTTACAAATTTAAAGCACTTTTATCGGCAAAAGAAATACGTTTTTTTTTTTTTTTTTTTTTTTTGGGTCAAAGGAGTATATTTATTATGAAATATTCCTTAGAAAAAAAAAAATGCATATTGATTCACGTCATTTTTCATTGAAAATTCATCTTTACCACTATTAATTCTAGAATAATGCTAAAGAGTGCCCTGACGATCTCATCGGTTGCCCCTTGGAAACGTACGTATCTCGATCTGAGGTAGGTGACTTTCATGTGTGTTCTTGCTCGACTTTCCAAAGGGTCGTCTTTTTCTCCATGGGCATCATCCACATTTTATATAATTAATTTTATATGCTCGTGACGTCCACGGCTTGCGACTTAACAATCAAGAGGGTGGTCGGAGGAAGATATGACCGCTTTCTCGGGGTATTTGTTAACTGAATTTCCTGGAGATTGTCCATGAGATAAACGACAAACGTACACAGCCTAATGTCGATATTTTTTCTGGTTTGTCCTAATGTCGATATTCACTATGAAAGAAAATGGAGTCGTTAGCGTTGACTTGGAGTGTCGTCACTTGTTGACGGCAACTAGCTCGTCCTTGGAACAAAACCAAGTTTCTTCCCAGAAAGTGACCGAATTGATTTTAATTAATATTAAAGAAGTTTTCAATTTTTCCTCTTCATGGGAATCAACGAAGCAGAAAGATGAAAATGACTCGTCAATCACGTTAATCATCAGATAAAAAACGAGAGCGCTTCCCTCCCGGAAGCAATTCCAGCTGCTCCCCATCACCAAGGCCAGCATAATTCATCACTTGTGAGGTAAGTTCTTCACAAATGTCTCCATGATGGATTAGATTCTGATGCTTTATAGAGTTTCCATAGTGATAGACCAAAGGATCTCCGTGCTGCGATATTAAAAACCACGAAAGATCTGAAATTTTTCATTGATGATTTGCGTAATATGTACGCGTGTTGTGTATACGTACAATTGGAGATTATATCTGGAGATTAATTATCACCTGAACTTCGAGTTGGTTGCCTAATTTGGTTCTCTACTAGCAGCCATTCAATTGATTCTCTTGCAGATATCAAGATGACAAGCTCTGCAATCAAGAATTTGGTTTTCTTTGCACTCTCTTCAATTTGGTTTTCTTTGGCAAGAAGCTACATGCATACATACGCCGGTAATGACCTCATATTTGCCCAAGTTAATTCCTTGACCTCCATCGAAACTTTGCTTCCCTTGAGCTACTATAGTCTCCCATACTGCATCCCCATGGATGGGATCCGAGAATGTGTTGGCAATGTCGGCGCCGCTCTTGGGGGAGACCAAATCATCAACTCTCCATACCGGTTCCAAGGGTATGTCAATGAGTCTGTCTACCTCTGCACCACTGTTCCCCTGAGCGCGCACGAGGTAAGGATTTTGAAGCAGCAGATTCGCAACATGTATCAAGTGAACATGATGCTTGACGGTTTGCCAGTAATAAATTATGCCTATGGTCGGTTTAACATTCAAGGGACCGGCTTCCCGATTGGGTATGCAGCGCGGAATAGCGATGATGTTTACATTATTAATCATCTCAAGTTCATAGTCTTGGTGAACGAGCACAGAAGCCGTAATTTTGACATAATGGATGTTGATGTGCCGTTAAATGGCACGGTTGCAAAGGGTTATGAACTGCCGCCGCTGTTTGAGATTGTGGGCTTCAGGGTGGTTCCTTGCAGTGTTAAACATGACCAGGAAAACATGAAAAAGCTCAAAATGTTCGACAACATAGATTCCATGGAATATCCCCTCGAGCTCGAGACACTGCAGGTTGTGAGGGAGAACGAAAGGATATCCTTTACTTATGAGGTTCAGTTCTTGAAGAGCGATATCCAGTGGCAATCTCGTTGGGACACTTATATGGAGCAGGGAGATTCCCGCGTCCATTGGCTCTCGTTACTGAATTCTCTGATAACCATCCTTCTCTTAACCGGCATCGTCATTGCAATACTCCTGAAGACAATATCTAGGGAACTCGCAAAATGTCAGGGAATCAGTAAGCAGGCCAAAGAAGAGACTGATGATGAGCCTTTGGGTTGGAAGCTTCTCGCCGGCGATGCATTCAGAGAACCGAATCACTCTAAGCTTCTCAGTGTGTTGGTTGGAACTGGGGTCCAAATCACACTTACCGGTTTTGTGACTGCAACCATCGCAGCCTTCGGCTTCCAGCTGCCTGGAGCTCGAGGAATGATACTGACGTTGATGATGACTAGCTACTATTTTTCAGGAATCGTTGGTGGGTACATTGGCGTGCGTCTGTGGAGAACTCTGAAAGGAAGTACTGATGGTTGGAAGTCGGCTTCATGGTCGATCACATTTCTCTTTCCAGGAATCGTCCTCAGCATACGCACATTGCTCAACCTTGTAATGTGGGTCAACCGTAGCACGGCCGCTATTTCCATCTCCATGTACGTCACCGTTTTATTGCTCTGGTTCTGCATTTCAGCGCCAGTCACCCTTTTGGGAGGATTCCTAGCTACCCGGGCTGAGGCTATCCAACATCCTGTGAAAACCAATCACATTCCCAGGGAAATCCCTGCTCGGACACTCCCTTCGTGGCTCTTTGTTCTCACTGTTGGGATGATCCCATTCTGCACGCTCTTTATTAAACTCTTCTTCTTTCTGGGTAGCATATGCCTTGGTAAGTTCTACAGCACGTCGGGGACCCTCTGCCTCTGTCTTCTGTCCCTTGTTATTGTCTGTGCCGAAACTTCCTTGATCGTTACTTATCGTAATCTACAAGCTGAGGACTGGAAATGGTGGTGGAAGTCCTTCTGTGCTTCCGGTTCGGCTTCCATCTATGTGTTCATGTACTGCATCAACTACCTGGTTTTTGACCTGAACGGTTTGAGTGGGCCTCCATCTGTCACGGTCTATGTTGGTTACTTGCTCATCGTGGCTATAGGCACCCTGCTATCAACCGGTAGCATCGGCTTCCTCGCTTCGTTCTACTTTGTGAATGTTCTTTTCTCATCAACAGAGATCTGAGTAAAGTCACTTTTTTCTGAAATTCATCCTCTGCTTGAACTCCTTATATTTGGAAAACTAAAGTCACCTGGATAGAGCACAGGAATGTTTTACTTTAGTATCTATCGCCTTGCCTTTATCATGTTTTGCTGTCGAAAGAAGCACGAGAATATTTCTGAGTAGCCATTACTCAAAGTAATGTATTCCCATCTATTGCACACATTCCCACTGTCATTGCTGTATCATATGATGATCAAGGACAAAGCTTTATAGTTAACAGTCTTCTTCAGAAAGAAGGTGCAGATTAGTAGTTTTGCAGGAACGGCATGCATCTATATATCCAAACAAGCTATGAGATGAACTGGAGGGTAATGCTAGAAGGAGAGTTGGATGATGATGGGAACCGTTGGATATTAGCAGATAGATAGCACGTGCAAGCAACTCAGGACGGTGGATACCTTACTATTAATGGCCAATTAATGTTTAGATGAATAAGCAAATATTGCTCAACGAAGTCTCTCCACAACTGAGGATATCTGTCCATGAAGCACCACGATTCATAAATAGGCTTAGCATCACTTTTAGCAAGAAGGCCATTCTCTAAAAACTACAGGAACAGCCCAAGAATGCCCTTCTCAACAGTAGGACTACTTTTGCATGGCCTTGAAAGACTTCACCGATCTTCTTAACCTTCAGGTGGGCGAGAACTGAGATAGCAAAACTCTGTTCAGTTGTAGAATCGATGCTCTGTCGCTCCATGGAGAGCCAGCATTCTTCATAATTCGAGTCGTTTCTCGTTGCGGGCAACTCCTGTTTGTCCAGACATGAGACCAAGTCTCCCCAGAAAGATATTGAATGAGTTCAATGCAGAACTTCGGTCATTTCATCTTCTTCATGCAAAACAACAGCAAGGGAAGATAAATATGACGGTGTTAGATTAATTGTCCCTGAGATTAATGGGAGAGGAAGAGGGAGAATCACCAAAAAAGTCTTAAATTTATTGTATTTGTATCAATTTATTCTTAACTTTTTTTTTGTTTGACCAATTAAATCTTAAACCTTTTACATTTATACTAGTTTAGCACATTCGGCCAATTTTAGTTAGAAATCGTTGATGTGGAGGTTGGCTGTCTTACATGACGCATTAGGCATTAACATGGATAATTTTTTTTTTTTTTTTCCTTCCTTCTTTTGTTTCCCTGATGGTTGGCGCGGGCAGAAATATGAGGATAATCAATGTAAATGTGTATATCGATATGCAAAGGTAAAACTCGTTAACTAGGTATGGATTTTGTATTCTAAAAAATAGAGGCATGTTTCTAGAATTTTGTCCTCCACTGCTGACCACGGTCGAAACAAAAGAAGGAAAAAAATTAATAAAAATTTAAAAAAATATGAAAAAAAAAATTCATAATAGCGTTGACTAAGGCACTTAGGATAGCCAACACTTACGTTAACGATTTTCGGCCAAAATTAGATGGATTGACTGAATTGACATAAATATAAAATTTTTTAACTTAATTGACAAAAAAAAAAAGATATCATGATTAAATTGATACAATTATAATAGGTTGATGGCTTTTTTAATAATTTTCCGATAGGCTTTACTTCGAGCTCAAGCTGGGTTTTCACGCTTCTCCGAGATTCCCCATGTCTTCTCGATTGAGAGGGGGAGGACCACAGAAAACAATTTCAATGGTATCACCTACAAATGACGCCCCATCAGCATTTCAGAATGTAATAAGCGATTATAGAGAGTTCATGGTGACTAAAATCCCGGAGCAAAGATAGATGAAAATAAATTTTAGAAACTCGATTGCAAAAAATATTAGAAAATTGATACACCCTAATCAAGTTTGGAAAAGAAAATCAAAGGGGGCACGGAAAATGTGATGTTTCTGCCTAAAGTAATGCATCTTTTTATGTTAAAGAGACATGAATGATGTATGAGTTTGGTCATTTACCAAAAAAAAAAAAAAAATGATGTATGAGTTTGGTCATTTACCAAAAAAAAAAAAATGATGTATGAGTTTGGCTCAACGTCATTGCTACATCAATTTTCCCTTCGCCATCTTTTAATTGTAATCTCAACAAACTTGTGTCAGTAAACATCTGTCTGTCCACCTTTTCAGTGTCGGACAGCTGGAGTGCCAAAACTTAGCACGGAAGGGCACCTAAGTACTAAAAGTTATGAAAGTAATATTTAAGTGTCAAAATTGGAGCAAAATGAGTCATTTAAGTGACAATCCCGCCAAAATCCGGCAAAAAGGACGTGGCGATTTTTCCGACGAAATAAATGCAAAACAACGTCGTTTTGCATGCTAACGTGATTAGAAAATGCAAAAACGACATTGTTTTGTCTCTAACGTAATAAATAATTAATATAAAAATTAATTAAATTAAATTTATTTAAAGCATTTAAAATTTAAAAAAAATTTGGGGGAAGGGGAAAAGAGACGGGTGAATTCGAGCGCTTCTTGTCGCCGCTAAGAAGGGTTGGCGATCTTTTGGCCCCGGCCGATCGGCGGCAAGGCTCGCAAGCCCTAGTCGGATCTCGGGTGAGGGCCGGGACTATTGTGCAAGGGTTTGCGAGTCCTTGCCGCCTCCCTATTGTCGCCGGGAGGGGCCAATTACCCGGCTGATGGGCTGTCTAAATGGGGCGAGAGTCGTGGCTCTCAGCCGCCTTCTTCCCCCCTTCCTTAAATAAATAAAAATATATATATATTTGTATTTTAAATGTTTTAAATAAATTTAATTTTTAATGTTATTTTATTTATTTTTACTACGTGAACACCAAAACGACGTCACTTTTACCTTGTCTAGCCACATCAACGTACAAAATGAGTATTTCGTCAAAAGATCGCCACATCAACATTTTAACTAAATTAGCACTTCAATGATCAATTTTGTTACAATTTTGACACTTCATTATCACTTTATTAATTTTTGACACTAAAGTGTCCTTTCGTATCAAGTTTTAACACTTAAGAGTTGTACTTCTCTCTCTCCACCTTTCTATTCCTTGGGTCAATCGATTTGCCATCAACATTACGTGAATTATCCAATTTTGAAGGTCATTTTTAATGTGATACATATAAATCAAGGGATTTTATGATTGAAACAAGTGCCCTAAACTCAAAACTTTTTCTTCTTACGCATGCTTCCCAAATGCCCCCGCCCCTGAATTCAGAAAAGCCATCCTCAAGAGGAAAACAGCGAAAAGGCAGAGCCAATTCCTTCCACTTATTAAAATGCAAAGTCTAAGTTGAGCAATGTAAATCAAAACCGGGTAAAACTATTGACCAGATTCTTAACCGGTGCTGCAAGTTACAAGAAAATTGTGTAGTGATTCGACGAAGATGTCACATAAATTGGTGCAAGTAACCAGTGGCTTGCAAATAAATACTCGGCGTGCCATTAGCACAAGGACCAAAAAAATCTCCAATGTCCGTACGTCAAGTAGATTTTCGTCCAAACAACTGCTACAGGAATCAACCCGGTTGTCATGTCCTTTAGTAACCAAGCGCCACATTACCGAGTGACCCTGTATCCCTACATTGACAGTGGAAAAAATCATACACCAATTTTGAAACTAGGTGCACGTCGTCGGACTTAAAGTACAAGGAGCTTCAAAAACTAAAATTATATTGTTGCGGTAATTTGAATGGACCGTGGAAAGATGCATACCTTAACTCTCTTCAGCAGATCCTTCGCATTAGCGTCTTTGTTGAAATGATCACGTACAGGCTGCATAAGAAAAAAGAACTTATGAATATTGCCAAGAAGCTATAGATAGACATGTGTCCCCCCTAGAGAAGTTCAGGACGATTAACATTGCTGTAACTGCAAAATAAGAGCTTAGTCCTAAATTTGTGCGTGGTAATGCTCATGCCATCTTCCATACCCGTCTCCTCATATGTAAGGAGACCAAATGGTCATTCAGGATTCTCAACCAATTATGCCCGCATAAAAGATGCTCATTAGGATTGCAGGAGAGCTCACCTGAAGTATCTTATTCAAAGACTTTGAAAGGGCTGGTTTCAGATCACCAGGATGCAAATCTCCACTTTCGTAGTCGACAACAAGTTCATCAAAGCTTTTAAAGGTCCTACACCACAAGATAGCAAGAAAGAGAAACAAAGTAATCAAAACATGCTAGTATTCCATTAGCATGACAAAATTGCATGTGAAAAAGCAACAACATTTCAACATCATAGCAACTCACTTGTCACCGCCGTTATCTGCAGATCGCTCCACTTTGAACTCATTAAACCATGGCAATATGATGTATTTTATGTACTCCAAACATGGGTTGCCTTCAACAATCTTAGGTGGACAGTATGCTTTTTTTATCTTCACATTCACCTCAGCCTACAGATGCCATAAAAAATTTATTCTGCAGAATGTAAAATAAAAAAGGCAGCTCCTAAAGGCTGCACAAATATATGCAGCTCCGGCACAAAATTTTACCTCGGTATCTTCCATAAAGATGGATGATGACGGATCGCTTTTTGACATTTTTTCTTGGCCTTGCTGCAGACCAGGAAGCATATCTACATATCAAAACAATCAAGACCAAAATAACCATTCCAACCTTCGAGAAATGACTGACTTTATAAGAAGAAAGAGAGTTGAACCATACGATGAGACAAAATGATAGGCTTATTCTTTCTCTTTATGTCATCACAGTACTCCCTAGCAAGTACATTCACCTTCCGTTGATCCATTCCCAGTTGACAAATGTCAGCCTGTTCAAATAAAAGCATTTTGCGTGGAGATTTTCGTAGTGACGAAAGATAGAGCACAACCTTTAAGATACAAAGAAAGCAAGGCTACCAGAATACCATCAGCTGTCTCAATCACGATTCTTTCGCTGCACTATCAAGTACAACTCGGCATGCACATTTTGCAAACAGTCATCTATGGTACTAGAGATCACAAATAACATTTACAATTTGCATGCATCTGTGGGGAATGGTGGTACCAAAGGTTCAGATGCCCCATATTATCCAACAAAAAGACATGAACTCATGCATGCAAGTCATAATTTCCTGCACGGTACTCATAGTGCTTGCAGTTTTTTAAAGAATTTATACAATTATAATAATAAACTGCTTAACAAATTATCACGAGGGAAGATAAAAACCAAGCAAAGATTGTTTCTCTAGGAAGTCATAGACCAACAAACATAAGAATTGACAGAAAACAAGTATTTTAATAAAGTCTGATAACAAATACTATAAGAACCTTCAAGAAAAATATGTCAGCACATTGCATGCATGGGTAGAGAATTTGGGCTGCGCTGAGCTCATCCTGTTCGCTACGACCCATTATCTGTGAGCACCTGGAAACAAGAAAATCAATGAGCCGCAATCTATTATATCAGTCATGATCGACATAATAACCGCAGGCCTCAGTTATATACCTGATTATCCTAGGGAGCTTATTTCGGCGGGCAATGTCCATAACCAGTGGCCAGTATTCATGTGCTCGGGAGTTAATTTCATCTGACGACCACAGAAATTCCACTTTATTATCGGCGAGATCCATGCCGACAGCTTTCCATATCTCAATCAAATAGCGTCCAACCGTTTGGATTTTCTTCAAGTCTCCATCCATTTTGTTGTTCAACTGTGCAAACCAATCAGCAATCCATATCTTCACTTTGCATCCAGCAGAAGTCATTTTGTTCACACTTATCGTCTTCATGACTCCCTGCCCCAAAGGAAGATGTAACTATAAACTTCGAAACTGATAAAAGCCAGTCTCAACAAAATTTCAGCCGTAATCTTTAGCTTAAAATTGAAAAAGCAAGCTTTCATCAGAAGTGTAAGCAAAGGAGCAGAAAACAGTGCACTATATAGCAAAATGTCTCTACAACTTAAATGAGTCCTCTCAATGAGCCAGCAGATAAGTCCTTTACATCAAGAAATCTTTTCTCTCTGAAAAACTAGGCAAAGAATAGTTAAGCAAAGCTACAATAAAACAGACAGAGATTGGATGAAGCACACAATAAGCAACACTAGGCAAAGAAATAGATTTATGCACCATGGAATGGCAATATGCAAGCTTATTATGAACTGAAGCACACACGACTTGATGTCACTGACTAAACAGACAGCAAAGTACAATTCATCAGCCTTGACTTGCATCAAGTTTATTCTCATCTCTACTATTCACTAAATTACAAAACGAAGCATCTTTATATTTATGGTGCGGAAAAAGCATTGCAATCTGTCATCACAGTGTTTGGACATTTCCAACTGATACTCCATGGACGATGGATCAAAATTGCAATGTTGTGTTACAGGACCGTTCTGTCTAAGGCTAAACAACTAGAAGGCAAAATCTAGGCGACTTTGCCTAGACGCAAGCTATAAAATATCTCAAGTTCAAATAGTTTCCAGAAAAAAGGCAAATACAGAGTGAGAGACGACAGTTCTTGATGCCACATCTATGGATCCAAATAGGCGAAGCAGTAATTTGCCAACGATAGATGTAAACATTGCCAATGCCACGAGTAATGACGTCAAACTACACTATTAAACTATCATGGGCCAAACGCAACATATCAACATAATCAGATTAACTAACTCAAGGGAAATCAGGGGAAATCAAGACCTGAGCAATGTGCATCCTGCCAGATGGTTCGAACCCATCGTAGCAAATGGGCTGGGGCTTCTTGGTCAGAAGATTCAGCAGCTCGTCTTCCTGAATGCACTCTTCCCCGACGCTCCTCACGATTCGAAACCGCTCCCCCACACTCATCCTGACCAAAACAAAACCCATCAACCAAACTCACTCAGCAAATTCCATGCGTTTTCCCAGACGGTGACACTCCTCCGGACTCATCATACTGACCAAAACAAGCCCATCAACCAAACTCAGCAAATTCCATGCAAATTTTCCCAGATGGCGACACGGAGTGGTGGGTTTCGAAGAGCTTACTGGGTTTCCGTCGGGCAACTCGAGGAGGAGCTCCCTTCCGCCGCCTGAGATTTGACGGAGAGAGACTCCATTTCATTGGAAGGTGGGTTCTGATCAGATTGCTTTTCCATTGAGATGAAGCCCACGTCCGCTGCTTTCGATTCAAGCGACTCGCCGGCGACGGCGGAGGAAACCCAAAACCCTAAGCGACGGAGAGAGAACTAAGCGTCGAGGAGGAGGTGGTGGAACCGGACCTGCAATCACGATTCTTATTCTGCCAGTTCATTAATGTGCGACCATTTTCTTATTTGTTATATAGTTGATGGATACTCATGTTAACATCATTTTCGATTCTACAATAATAATAATAATAATAATAATAATAATAAATAAATAAATAAATAAATAAATAATTTCATATGCTTTTAAAGAAAATAAAACCGTATATTTTTTTGAGAAAATTTTAAATAAAAAGTTGAAATATTATCACTTTTCCAAACAAAGATCTAAAATGAATTTTATTTCAAATAAAATAAAAGCTAACTACCCTTGTCAACTAGAGGCGAGACGAGGCTCTCGCCAAAAAAGAGAGTGTGGTGATTGTTTTTCAAATCTGGACAAGGACCCAACGCAAGGTCTTAGGACATTGGACATTTTGATAAGCATAAACTTACTTTCTCAATATACCAAGGCACTAATAATAATGCGAACAATATACCAGGTGGCGGTTGTTACGTAAACAAGCTTCTAATTTGCAATCCATGTCAAGGTCGACAAGGTAGGTCAAAATGGCTACTTGAAAAGATCATCGACCCAAGAAAGAAAAAAAAAAAAAAAAAAGCAGCACCATGTGGCAAAGTCAAACGAAGCAGATCAACCTAGCTTTAACAAAATGTCCTGAGAAAGGCGGGTCCCAACACATCGCTGGATCAGAAATATTAGGACCCTTCTTTTCTTAATGCTCCTCCTCATCTGAGAACGAAGCGGTGACATCGAAATCAAGCCCAAGAAACGCCACGATCAGATGGTAACCATGCGGGAGCTCGAGGAAAGGGCGTGGCTTGACTTTGAGCCTAATAAGCAGGTAGAGAGAGAGAGAGAGGGAGGGACGGAGGGAGGAAAGATGTACATTTCACTTTGTAGGGAAACATGATGACAAAGCAGGTCACATGAGTGTTCATCTCGTTAAAAAAAAAAAAAAAAAACCGAAAATCAGGTGCCCCTTACAAGGTCTCACATAGCTCTACTAATGTTCGGTGGCACATTCGGCCCAACGTCAGTAATTCGTGGGAGACTAACACAAAACCCCACCACTATGGTCTCCACTTACAATGTTAGCAATTGTAAATTTCGAATTCTCAATCTCGACAATGAGAGAGTGACTCTCAATTAACGCAGTTGCCCACCAGTGGATAAAATATTAGAAACTTGATTGCCAAAAAAATCATAAATTTGATAAATCCCATTTGAGTTTGGGGAAGAAAATCAAATGAGATGCGAAAAGTGAGACGTGAGGTTTTAGCTTATGGCGATACATCTTACTTTATTAGTGAGACGTGGATGATATATTAAACGACTCCCAGTCAACGTACTACTATTCTTTATCACTATTCTTTATCCGTTTTGCCTAGATCTTGGATCAACCAATTGCCATCAACATTACATAAATTTATTCAATTTTCGAAGTCACAAGCTTTTTTCATGTAATCCGTATAATCAAGGGTTTATGGTGGAAAAACCAGTGCCCTTAAACTCAAAAACTTTTCTTGTTAAGCATGCTTCCCTGAATTCCTCCACCGCTAAATTCGGAAAACCCGTCGCAAAAGGAAAACAGCAAAAATACATAGCCAATTTCTTCTATTGATAAAATTCATACTTTAAACTAAACAATGTAAATCAAAACAAGGTAAAGCTATTGACCAGATCTTAACCAGTTCTGCAATTACAGGAAAATTCTAGGGTGATTCAGTGAAGATGTCACGTAAATTAGTGCCAGTAATAAGTAGCTAGCAAATATATACTTGGCGTGCTCATTGCACAAGGACAAAAAAATTCTCTGATGTCCAAACCTAAAATTAGATTTTTGTCAAAACGATTGTGATAGTAATCAACCAATTGTCACATCCTTTAGTGTCCATGTGCCACATGACTGAGTGGCCCTGTATCCCTACATTGTCAAAGCACAAAAGCACACCACAATTTTTGGAAAGGTAACTGATTACTCATACAGAGCTTTAAGGCTTATTTGATAATGTTTCTATTTCTCTTAAATTCTATTATTTTTCTTTTATTTTTCGAGATAAAAAAAGAACAGAAATCTGTTTATTGGCGTCAATTAGTTTTTTTTATTCCTTGAAATAAAATTATTAAAAAATTAAAAAGAATTCTACATTACAAAATTTTTTATAAATTATATTAAACGCATTCATGTTCTTTTTTTATTCCAAGAATAAAAATGGTGTAGTTACCAAATATTTTTTTTTATTCAGAAATTGTTCGGGAAAATAAAAATAGAAAAATACTATTTTGAAAAGAAATTATTTCTTGGAACCAAACGGATCCTTAGAAATTGGAACCTAATTATTTATGTAATTTTAATGGACACAAAAAAAAAAAAATGCGTATCTTAACTCTCTTCAATAGATCCTTCAAATTAGCGTTTTTGTTGAAATGATCACGTATCCCCCCTAAAGTTTGCAAGGGCTTCTATTGCTGAAATTGCAAACTAAGGGTATACTCCTAATATTCATGCATGGAAATTCTCATGCTGTCTTTCAAACTTGGAGAAAATCATTTAGCTTGGCTCCTCATTCGTGACGATACCATATGGTCATTCTGGATTCTCAACCGCGTGTGCCTGCGTAAAAGATGCTCATGAGGATGGAAGGACAGCTTACCTGAAGCATCTTATTCAAAGACTTTGAAAGGGCTAGTTTCAGATCCCCAGGATGCAAATCTCCACTTTCGTAGTCGAACACAAATTCATCAAAGCTTTTGAAGTGCCTACACCGCAATATAGCAAGAAGGAGAAACAAAGTAATCAAAATTAACTAATATTCGATTAGCACTAGGTGAAAAAGCAACAATGTTTCAACATCATAGACAGCTCACTTGTCACCGCCGTTATCTGCAGATCACTCCCCTCTGAACTCATTAAACCACGGCAATATGATGTATTTAATGTACTCCAAACATGGGTTGCCTTCAACAATCTTAGGTGGACAGTATGCTTTTTTTATCTTGACATTCACCCCAGCCTACAGATGCCATAAAAATTTTATCCCTCAGAAGGTAAAATAAAAGGCGGTTTCTCATTACTGCACACTTTATGCAGCTGTCACAAAATTTTACCTTGTCATCACCCATGAAGATAGATGAGGATGAGGATGAGGATGGGTCACTTTTGGACATTTTTTCTTGGCCTTGCTGCAGACCACGAAACATATCAATATATTATTAGAAAGTTCAACCTAAAGGCTTAAGTTTATAAGTGAAGGGAGATCACATGAATAAAAAAAACATTTAGGACCCATTGTCAATCGATGTAGGGTAATATTTCAACACCCCAACATCCCCTCTCACAATCAAGTCGGATTACAAATTGCACGTGAAATTTCATGGAATCTTTTACCACACATCTTCGTGTAAGGGGTAATTGGCTTTAATACTTTGTTAGAAAATTCAACCCAAAAAATTAAGCTTATAAGTGAAAGGAGGCCATATGAATATAAGGAGTATTTAGGAGTTCAACGTAAAAACTTAAGCTTTTAGGTAAAGGGAGACCATATGAATATAAAGAGCATCTAGGATCCATTGTCAATTAATATGGGATAATATTTCAACACACACCAAAATAATCAACACAAATAACCATTTTAACCTTAGAAAAACAACTAAATTTATGAGAAAAAGAGAGTTAAACCATACCATGGGACAAAATGATAGGCTTATTCTTTCTCTATGTCATCACAGTACTCTCTAGCAAGTACATTCACCTTCCGCTGATCCATTCCCATTCGACGAATGTCAGCCTATTCAAATAAAAGCATTTTCCAACAACATTTTTAGTAGCGACAAACAAATACAAGTTCGAAGTACGTAGAAAGCAAGGAAACCAAAATACTAGGAAGCTGTCTGAATCATGATTCATTCACTGCACTATCAAGTATAACCCAGCACGCACATTTTGCAGACAGTCATTTACGGTACCAGAGATCACAAACAGCACTTATAATTAGTGTGTATCTATGGGGAATAGTTTAATCAAAGGTTTGGACACCCCATATTATCCCACAGAAAGACGTATGAACTCAAGTGTTGGTGTTTTTGCGGAAGCGTGTGTGCACAAGTGTGTATGTTTGTGGGTGGATATAAGTGAACTACAAAGGCAAGGGAGTATGGGTAAAAAACATAACTTTTATCATGAAAGGATGTATTACAAAGGAATGAGTGTTTTTGGCTTTTTTGGCTACCAGGAACAACAGCCATCCAACTCTTATTTATAGGTGTGAGTACCGCCTTTCTTCACCGACATTGATTACAAAAACTTGCTTCTTTGTGTCACGGGCCGATCGATTTGGGATCGAACCGTGCGGCGACTCGGGCAACTTTGGATCACCCAAGCCAAGCCTTACTCGATCAATCGCTCAACTCGCTTGCACAACCGGGATCTTTTAGAGAGAAAGTTTAGAGAGAGAAGCTCTGGAAGGAAAGTGAGCTTGGATTGCTGAAATGTTCGATGATTACAAATGAAGGAGGACACCACTT
The DNA here is from genome assembly GCA_014182555.1 of Eucalyptus erythrocorys. Lineage (NCBI taxonomy): Eukaryota > Viridiplantae > Streptophyta > Magnoliopsida > Myrtales > Myrtaceae > Eucalyptus > Eucalyptus erythrocorys. Next base: position 8,734,869 of record CM024597.1, on the reverse strand, counting down.
TTATAGTTGAGGGCCTCGGCTTACAACCGTTGATCTACTTTTCATCCGACGAGCGAGATCGCACCGCCTCAACAACCGACATAAATATCAACTACCGTCTACCGACATAAATAACGGAAGCAACCAACCATCGACATAAATGAGGGGCTTCTAGAATTAGGTGGAATGACGGTTTCGTCCGCCCTTGGAAATTTCGGGAAGTAGACTTGGTGGAAATCCGAGCGAGAGTAGGAAGTCCACGGGCGAGTCGTGATCGTGCGCGGGGAACCTCTCGGGTCGACACTCTTTCGGCCCGTGACATTCTCCCCCACTCAATCGAGCGACGTTCTCGTCGCTCTCAGCTTGACGGTCGGTCTTCTTGGCATGAGCACGGGCTTTGGCACGGGCTCTCTTGTTCTTGTTTCTCTTCGCTCGGATGCTCACAAACGAAGGGCCACATCCTTCTATGGTCCGCTCGGGCTTGGCATGCGACTCCACCTTCGGCTTAGGCGTGGCATGCGGTGAGCACTCGACCTTGGGGAAGAGCACTTGGATCGGCATAGAGTGCGTTGGAGTAGGATCCAACTTGGCCTTTGGCTTCACCTCTAGCTTGTTGATGCGCATCACGGCCTTCAAGCTCTTGTCGAGGCGTCGGATCGTGGCGATGGTCTTGGTGTCGACCACCCCTTTGATCATGGGGATCGTTGTTGGGTATTTCGGGTCGAGGATCACGAGGCACTTGGTTCTCATATCGATCATAGATCTCACACTATGGAAAAATTGAATACCAAGGATGAGATCATAATCATCGAGAGGGATTACCTCGAAATCCATCTTGCCCTTCCATCCACCAATCTTGATATCCACGTCCGAAGTCGATCCTACACCTTGGACGCCTTCCGAGTTGATTGGTTTGAACGTCTTATCAGTTGGTTCCACGCGAAGTTTCAAGGCCTTTGCAACCTCGGTCGACATGAACACGTTGGACGCACCAGTGTCGACTAAGGCATAAAGCGTTCGGCCACATACCTCAACTTCCACGAAGAACATTTCGGTATTTGGTGTGATTCCTTCTTCGGACGGCGATCGGGCTCGGACGGAGTTGATTGTCTTCACACTTCCAAGTCGAATTTGCCGCCTTTCTTCTTTGGGCTCCTCCTTTTCTTCCTCGATGGCAAGGAGGGCGTTGATTCGGCCCTTCTTCGGGCATTTTTGAGTCCAATGTGGGCCTTGGCAAATGAAGAAAGGAGAAGGCGGGGGTTGATCGAACTTACTTGTTGTGCAGTCCGATTGCGGTCGACCCATTTGGAAGGATGGCTTGGAAGACCCTTCTCCCCATGCTTTGGCTCGGCCGCCTTGATCGTGCGCGCCTCGGAGAGTGTTTCTTCCTTCGTCCTCGGATCGATCTGACCTCCACGGTCGACTCCTTGGTGAGGTCGACGAGCGACTTGGCCACACTTAGCGCTCGCGCAAGACTACTCACGTCTCGACGCTTGAGCTCGAGAAGTGCCCATGGCTTCAACCCATCCATGAACGCTCCGAGAGCCTCCTCTTCGCTTATGTTGCGAATTTGGAGTTTAAGCTCTGTGAACTCCTTCACGTACTCTCGGATCGCACCTCTTTGCTCGAGGCGATGGAGCTTGCTACGGGCTTCTTGTTGAGCAAACTCGGGTAAAAAGTAGTCGCGGAACTCTTTCACGAAGTCATCCCATGTCTCCACGGGATTGGCACCGCGTCTAGTCTCGTCGCACCTATTACGCCACCAAAGCATTGCGGTATCAGTAAGGAACATGGAAGCGGTTTGTACCTTGATCGACTCGTCGTGGATGTTGGCGGCGCCAAAGTATTGCTCCATGCTCCAAACGAAGTTGTCCACCTCTTTGGCGGATCGTTCGCCTTTGAATTCTTTGGGTTTTGGCACCTCGATCTTGGGCACCGCTTGAGTAGGCATCGCTCCATTGGCGATGCTCATCTTGCATAGGGCGAGCTCGGTCTTGAGCTCTTGGATCTCCGCCTTCATGGCTTCGACCTCGTCCTTCCGTGGACCTTCTTCCTCGATCACTTGGACACGCTCCTTCAAGACATTGATCGATGCTTCAAGGGCTTCATCCTTCTCGTGCAAAGGGGCGGTAGCTTCGTTGAGGCTAGTCGTAAAGTCTTCACGGAGCGAGGTTTCAACCTCCATGATTCGGTCTCGCAAATCGTCAAGACCTTCCATGAGTTCGAGCACGGCACTCCGGACCTTCGCGATCTTCTCATCGAACGCAGCTACGGCTTCCATCGAGGCGTCTCTTTTCTTTGCTCGGCCACGGGTCTCCTTGACTTGCGCGGCCTCTCCCTCCATAACAGCTTCTTGGCTCGACATTCCTTCGAACAGTTGGCACTCCTTCTCCAAACGAAACTCTCCTTTGCTCTGATACCACTTGTCACGGGCCGATCGATTTGGGATCGAACCGTGCGGCGACTCGGGCAACTTTGGATCACCCAAGCCAAGCCTTACTCGATCAATCGCTCAACTCGCTTGCACAACCGGGATTTTTTAGAGAGAGAAAGTTTAGAGAGAGAAGCTCTGGAAGGAAAGTGAGCTTGGATTGCTGAAATGTTCGATGATTACAAATGAAGGAGGACACCCCTTTTATAGTTGAGGGCCTCGGCTTACAACCGTTGATCTACTTTTCATCCGACGGGCGAGATCGCACCGCCTCAACAATCGACATAAATATCAACTACCGTCTACCGACATAAATAACGGAAGCAACCAACCATCAACATAAATGAGGGGCTTCTAGAATTAGGTGGAATGATGGTTTCGTCCGCCCTTGGAAACTTCGGGAAGTAGACTTGGTGGAAATCCGAGCGAGAGTAGGAAGTCCACGGGCGAGTCGTGATCGTGCGCGGGGAACCTCTCGGGTCGACACTCTTTCGGCCCGTGACATTTGTCTATCACTTGTGCGGCTTCTTCGGATCTTCTGGTGGCTTCTCCATTTTTCTGCAATTTTCTATTCTGCGGCTCCTCTTTTGTTGACTTGTTTACTTTTTCTTTTGTCTATTTGCTGCCCACGTGGTCTGCTGCCCACACGTACCAGAAGATTCTTCAATATTTGAGTGTTCTTGCATTTTCTTGCATGTATGTGTACTCACCAGTTGCCGCCAACCTTTTTATTTCTTCATTAAACATGAATAGTTTAGAGCTTTCCAAAAATGGATCACTTTTTTAACACTCCTCCTTGATCCATTTTTGTGATACTCCGAGCATGCTTCTCAATGTCTTATAGAATTCTTCGTAACCATATTGCTTGACTGGCGGTCATAGCAGCTGCAATGTATTCAACTTCTGCAGTAGACTGTGCCATCAAGTCTTGTTTTTTGGATGCCCATGAGAATATGCTAAAACCCAATGTGAATGCATAGCCAGTAGTACTTCTCTTATCATCAGCTGAACCTGCCCAGTCGCTATCAGTGTAGCCAATGAGCTTGGCGTTTGCACTTGAGCGATACCAAACGCCGTAATCTATAGTTTCTCATAAATACCTAAGAATTCTCTTGGCAGCTCCAAAGTGAATTTGACTTGGATTTTGTATGAATCGTGATAGTAGACTTGTCGCATACATAATATCCAGTCTTGTAACAGTGAGGTATAGCAGACTGCCAATTAGACTTTTATAGAGGGAGGCATCAGCTTTTTCTGCTCCATCTTCTTTCAATAGTTTTTCATTTGTCATGAGCGGAGTTGAAACTGCTTTGCAATAGTTCATCTTGAATTTCTTCAAGAGATTCTTAGTATATTTCTTCTGCGAGATAAACACTCCTTTGTTTTGGTCAATCTCGATGCCAAGGAAGTAATGCATCAAGCCCAAGTCCGTCATCTCAAATGTCTTCATCATTTTTCTTTGAATTGTCATTGTCTCATTGTTTCCTGTAAATATGAGATAATCTACATATAGAGAGACAATGAGAGTGTCGAGTCTTGATGTAGAGTGTTGGCTCACTCATACTCCTCCCGAATCCTTGCTTGATGAAGTACTCATCAATTCTACTATACCACGCTCGTGGTGGTTGCTTTAACCCATATAAGGCTTTTTTGAGTTTGAGAACTTTTTCTGCTTGGCCTATTACAGTAATGCCTTATAGTTGTTCCACATATATTTCTTCTTGAAGATATCCATTTAAAAATGCCGACTTTACATCTAGTTGATAGATCTTCCATTTTTTTTTTTTTTTTGTGCTGCTAAGGCTATGAGTGCTCGAATAGTATCAAGGTGAGCGACGGGAGCAAAAGTTTTAGTATAGTCGATATCTGGTTGTTGCAAGTATCCTTTCACCACAAGCCTTGCTTTATGCTTCTGGATTGATCCATCCGCATTGAGCTTCATCTTGTAAATCCACTTGACGCCAATGATCTCTTTATCTTCGGGTCGATCGACAAGCTCCCAAGTTTCATTTTTCTCGACCATCTTGATCTCTTCCTCCATGGCTTTTATCCAGACTTCTTCTTTGGATGCTTGTTCGTAGTTTTCTTGTTCCAAAACAGCAAAGTTGCATGTGTTGTAAATTCTTCTAAGGACTTTTACCTTTAGTATTGGAGACTCTGGAGTAGATTCTTCTTGCGTCACTCTTGGAGAGCTTGGTGGAGTTATGTTGTGAGTGGTGGAATCTGGTACTTCTCCTTCTTCTTGTGACATTCACTCCTCTTGAGCAGGTGGTATGTCTAGTAAGGTGATGTACTTCTTCTCGATCTTCTCGCTCTCCCAATTCGAGGCAGCGTTTTTGTTGAATTCGACGTCTCGACTAATCATAAGCTTTTTAGTTCTTAGGTTGTAAACCCAATAGCCTTTTGATTGGTCATTGTAGCTGAGAAATATTCCCTTTTATGTCTTTTCATCTAGCTTACTCCTTTTTTGAGCAGGGATGTGGACGTAGCATATGCATCCAAACACTTTGAGATGCTTTACTAAAGGCTTCCGTCCACTCCATATTTCGACTGGCGTTTTATTTTGAACAGCTTTAGTTGGACACCTATTTAACAGGTATACTGCAGTATAAACTGCTTCTGCCCAAAAAGCATTGGGAAGGCCTTTCTTCTTTAGCATGGACCTCGCCATCTCCATGATGGTTATATTTTTTCTTTCGGCTACTCCATTTTGCTCGGGAGCGTAGCCAACAATCAGTTAAAAAAGTGATCCATTTTTGGAAAGCTCTAGACTATTCATATTTAATGGAGAAAGAAAAAGGTTGGTGGCAACAAGTGAGTACACGTACATGCAAGAAAATGCAAGAAGACTCCCAAATATTGAAGAATCTTCTAGTACGTGTGGGTAGCAGACCACATGAGCAGCAAATAGACAAAAAAAAAAAAAAAAAAAAAAAAAGTAAACAAGTCAACAAAAGAGGAGCTGCATAATAGAAAATTGTAGAAAAATGGAGAAGCCGCCAGAAGATCCGAAGAAGCCGCACAAGTGGTAGACAAAGAAGCAATTTTGTAATATTATATTACTTTTTGTAATCAATGTCAGTGAAGAAAGGCGGTGCTCACGCCTATAAATAAGAGTTGGATGGCCATTGTTCCTTGTAGCCAAAAAAACCAAAAACACTCATTCCTTTGTCATACATACTTTCATAATAAAGTTCTATTTCTATTTTTTCTTTCGGCTACTCCATTTTGCTCTGGAGTGTAGCCAACATTTTGCTCTGTGTATGTTTGTGGGTGGATATAAGTGGACTACAAAGGTAAGGGAGTATGGGTAAAAAACAGAACTTTTATTATGAAATTATGTATTACAAAGGAATAAGTGTTTTTGGTTTTTTAGCTAGTTCATACAGACGTGTGTGGTCCAATGAGGACACCCACACTCAATCAGAATAAATATTCCATCCTATTCATTGACGATTACACAAGAATGACGTGGATATACTTTCTTCGAGAAAGATAAGAGGTTTTCTCTATCTTCAAAAAATTCAAGAACCACGTCGAGAATCAAAGTGGCCAAAGAATCAAAGTCCTAAGGAGTGACAGAGGCACATAATACAATTCAAAGGAGTTTAATAAATTCTGTGAAGATGAAGGAGTCCATCATCAACTAACACACATCCGTATGAACTAGCTCCAATGGCTTCTTAGCTCTCCATGCACCTCCAATGGGAAGGACTGTCTCTGTTGTTTTCCAAGGAGACAACCTTCACAAATATCTGAAATTTCTGAAATAGCTGGAAAGTCTTTCATCATATTTTTTTGATGGAGAGTTTTTAGCCCAGCAAAATTGAAGTGGCCAAATCTTCGATGCCATAGCCATGAATCATCAAGTTGAGCTTTCATGGATATATCTTTAATATATTTCCATCAAATAGGAAAATTTTTTTTTTCCATCTTAATAGAGGCAATGACATTTTTATATGGGATAAGTGCAGCGGAAATCCTAAAACTTGTCACGAATGTGCATTTCAGTCCTAAAACTTGCAAAATGTTCATTTCAGTCCTAAAACTTGTCGAAACGTTACAAATGAGTCCTAAAGCCGACGCCGTTAACTTTTTCCGTTAAAAATGCTGACGTGGCATTTTAAATTATTTTTTTATTTTCCATGTGGATTTTTTAATTATTTTTTTAATCATTTTTTAAAAAAAATAGATTTATTCATTTTATCTAATTTTCACCAAAAACTTAAAAAGATAAAATAAAAATTTTATTTTTAAAAATTGTTTTAAAAAATTGTTTAAAAAATGATTAAAAATAATTAAAAAATCCACCTGGAAAATAAAAAATAATATAAAATGCCACGTCAGTATTTTTAACGGAAAAAGTTAACGGCGTCGGCTTTAGGACTCACTTGTAACGTTTCGACAAGTTTTAGGACTGAAATGAACATTTTGCAAGTTTTAGGACTGAAATGCACATTCGTGACAAGTTTTAGGACTTCCGCTGCATTTATCCCTTTTTATATTTATCATAGATATCATAGATAATGCAGGCATCTCCACTAAAATATAGAGAATACCCACTTTGTATCATTTGGCCCACACTTTAGAGATTTTGTGCAAGACGAGGGACTAGATATACATTATGTATATATTTTGGGCCTTTATTTGTTTCCACGGCGATGGTGCCTTTTCCTTTGACATCTACTAATGCACAATTGCCCAACTTTACTTGAGATTTCACCGACTTATCAATATCAGTGAATATAGATTCGTCCCCCGTCATGTGATTGCTACACCCACTATCTATGTACCATGTTTCATTTTTATTATCATTTGCTGCTTGGCCTGCATAGAATGTATTCTCTTCACTTTCTTTTTTTCCTACATAGTTTGCTCGATTATTTGTTTCAAGCGACAATCTTTTTCTACGTGGCCATATCTTTCACAAAAGCGGCTTTGTTTTTTATTTTTAAAACAACAATCCTTCTCCAAATGATTTGTTTTCTCGCAAATACCACAAGGTGGATAATTTTCCTTTTGTATAGTTTCTCCTCCTCTTTTGTTTTTCCATGAGCTCCTTCCACCATTTTTAGATTGATGAGACTGTATATTTACTTTAGACTGGAAGGCACTTTCAACTGAATCTTCATCTTGTGCCATTAGTCTTTTCTCATGTGCTTCTAGAGAGCCAATTAATTCACTTATTGATAGGTTCGTCAAGTCCTTAAGTTCCTTCTATAGTCATGACTATGGGGTTGTATTTTTTGGTAAGTGACACTAATATTTTCTCGACAACCCTTTGATCAGTTATTCCATCTCCATAGGCTCTCATTTGATTAACTAAGTTCCTTTAATTTTCCACAATATTCTTGTACGGTCTCATAATTTTTCATTTTAGAATTCTCAAAATCTCTTCTCAGTGTTTGAAGGCGAATAGTGCGTACCTTTTCCGATCCTTGAAATTCCTCTCGTAGTATATCCCAAGCCCCTTTTGCAGTCCTCGCTCCAATTATTCTCGGAAATATGGTTTCCGAGAGTGCTTGCTGGATAAAATATAGCACCCTTGCATCCTTTTGTAGTTGATTCTTCGAAACACTTGCACCTTCTTGGGGAGCCTCACAACCTTTTTCCACGATGTCCCATAAGTCTTGGGCCATCAAGAATGTAGTCATTTTTATGCTCCAAAAATCATAATTGTTCCCATAAAAAATGGGGATGGGAAATGAGGATGAGGTAGAGTTGGCCATGGTTTAGTTAGTGGGTATTTGGAAATGGTAGTTTTAGGAATGGGTAGGTAGGACAAACGCCCAATACCAATCAAAGAACGTGGCTTTGATACCACTGTTGGTGTTTTTGCAGCAGCGTGTGTGCGCAAGTATGTATCTTTGTGGGTGGATATAAGTGGACTACAAAGATAAGGGAATATGGGTAAAAACTAGAACTTTTATTATGAAAGTATGTATTACAAAGGAACGAGTGTTTTTGATTTTTTTGGCTACCAGGAACAACAGCCATCCAACTCTTATTTATAGGCGTGAGCACTGCTTTTCTTCACCGACATTGATTACAAAAGGTAATATAATATTACAAACTTGCTTCTTTGTCTACCACTTGTGCGGCTTCTTCGGATCTTCTGGTGGCTTCTCCATTTTTCTACAATTTTCTAGTCCGTAGCTCCTCTTTTGTTGACTTGTTTACTTTTTCTTTTATCTATTTGCTGCCCACATGGTCTGCTGCCACACGTACCAGAAGATTCTTCAATATTTGAGAGTCTTCTTGCATTTTCTTGCATGTACATGTACTCACTTGTTGCCACCAACCTTTTTCTTTCTCCATCAAACATAAATAGTCTAGAGCTTTCCAAAAATGGATCACTTTTTTAACATCATGCATATAGCTCACAACTTCCTGCACGGTATTCATCGCGCTTGCAGTTTTTAGAAGTCTTCGAGAATAGAATAAACTGCTTAGCAGTTGTCATGGGGCAAGTAAAAAAACCATGCAAGAGTAGTTTCTGTAGTTGTCCGATGACAGAATACTATAGGCACCTTCAAGAAAAATATGTCAGCACATTGCATGCATATGGGTACATAATTTGGGCTCCTGTGAGCTTATCCTGCTCGCTACTACCCATTATCTATGAGCACCTGCAAAAAAGAAAATATGAGATGTGATCTCTAATATCAGTCATGATTCAACATAATAACCGCAGGCCTTAATTATATACCTGATTAACCTAGGGAGTTCGTTTTGGCCAAGAATGTCCAAGACCAGTGGCCAGTATTCACCTCCCCGGGAGTTAATTTCTTCTGACGACCACAGAAATTCCACTTTATTATCTGTGAGATCCATGCCGACAACTTTCCATATTTCAATCATGTAGCGTCCAACAGTTTGGATGTTCTCCAAGTCTCCACCCATTTTTTTGTTCATCTGAGCAAACCAATCAGCCATCAATATCTTCACTTTGCAACCGGCAGAAGTCATTTTGTTCACGCTCATCGTCTTCATGACTCCCCGCTGCAAAGGAAAATGAAAATATAGAAGACTGATAAAGAAAACCAGTCTCAACAAAATTTAAGGAGCAATCTCCAGATTCAAATTGAAAAGCAAGCTTTATTCAAAAAGGTAAGCAAAACAGCAGAAAACAGTGCACAAAGAAGCAAAATGTAAAATTAAATGAGTCCTCCGAATGACGATACGCAAGGCAAACCAATCAAACTATGTACCATGATGATGATAACATGCAAACTTATTCTGAGCTGAAGCACCCACGACTTGATGTCATCGACTTAAACAGATGCCAAAATACATTTCATCGACTCAACTCGCATCATGTGCATTTTTTTTTTTGGTAAAGGCATCATGTGCATTTTTATCTCTACTATTCACCAAATTATGAACCAAGCATCTATAAAGTTTCACAGTGCAAACATTGCAGGCTGTCATTTAAGATTTTTCAGAATTTTAAGACTTAACTTTATCAAATGATCCAAGGTGCTTGGATATTTTCTAATGATACTCCGTGGACAACAAACCGAAACCGCGATGTTGTATTACAGGACCGTTTTGTCTGTAATCTTTATTCTCGACGGGCTAAACAACAAGGAGGCAAAAACTAGGCCACTTCGCACGAACGAAAGCTAGAAAATATTTCAAGTGCACATAGTTCCCAAATAAAAGGCTGGTACAGAGTAAAAGATGAGGGTTCTTGATGCCACATCAATGAATTAAGATAGGCAAAGCATTAATTTGCCAATGACAGATGTAGACATTGCCAATGACATGAGTAATAACGTCAAACTTTATAAAGTACACTATTAAACTATCATTGGCCAAATGCAACATGTCAACATAATCAGACTAACTCAAGAAAAATCAGGGGAAAACAAGACCTGAGCAATGTGCATTCTGCCAGATGGTTCGAACCCATCATAGCAAATGGGTTGGGGTTTGTTGGTTAGAAGATTCAGCAGCTCATCTTCCTGAATGCACTCTTCCCCGACGCTCCTCACAATCCGAAACCTCTCCCCTGAACTCATCTTGACCAAAACAAGCCCATTAACCAAACTCAACAAATTTCACGCTTGATGGACACATAAATGCAATCTTCCGTATCATGATGAAGGGGAATTCAAATTGCTCACTGGATGGCCGTTGGGCAGCTCAAGGAGAAGCTCCCTTCTGCCTGAGAATTGATGGAGAGAGACTCCATTTTATTGGGAGGGGAGTTCTGATCAGGCTCGTTTTCCATTTAAATGAAGTTTTCGTGAAACCCCAGTTCCGTTTCTTTCGATTCAGGTAAAATACTCTAACCCACAACCTCTCAGAACCAAAAATGCAGCATCTTCACCAACTTAAAACCAGCTCCAAGGAACTGCACAAGCCCAGTGGAAATATGATAACCTCAAGAACCTCCAATTAATTGAACGGTTTCTAATCTTTCTAGTCCTAAAATAATCACATTTTCCTATCAATTACAATCAATACAAATCAGCAATCAGATTCCAGATCTTCAATCGTATCTTCAACGTGATCCTTACACTTCATCAACCGACACATGAGACAATCTAGCATCCGCTGCGCTGATTAGCTTGTAGAACTTGCCTCCAGGCAAGGATTTCGGTGATAAGCTTGCACCCTTCGGGGAAAAAGGAGAAAACAAAAGGACACATATTTACAGAATTAGCAGTTACCCGGAATCGGAAACGCACTCAACACTGGTTTTTTTTTTTTTTTGTTAGTCCTACTCTATACCTATTCTACACTCACTCTCAGACTTTTGCCCTGCCTCTTGCAGGGCGTGGGCGTCAACACTGGTTCACACAATCAAAATGCCCGAGGTGATGTGACAAACAGTAAAACAGGCTTTATCTATTAGCTTACGAACCGACGCAACTATTAAGGGTCATGCTTGATGAGATATCGCTAACCATCTTGCGGACATTCATCATTTGAATATGCGATTTCCAGTGCATTCGTAGAGTTTTTCAAATTGGTAATGTGTTGATGCCTAAATTTTTTTTAATTAATTATTTTTTTATTTATTTTGTCCCTTTTTTTTCAGATTATAAACAATAAAAACAAAACAAGAAAAAAACAAAAACAAAAAATAAAGAAAAGCAGCAACCCCCCCTCTGTGGGCCTCCATGGCCCAAACGCAAGGCTTGGCCCCCCCGGGTCGTCTTCCTCCTCCGTCCATCTCTGCAGTACATGCGCAGAGGGCGTGACGCTAGATGGATGAACGGACGGACAGTGATGCGTGTGGGGGCAACTAGCGGACAGGTGGCGGATGGGACGCCGATTTGGCCGGCGGAGGCCGTTCGGCGTGGGAGGACCGGCGGTTGAAGCTTCGTTGACCAACAGCCCCCCTCGCCTATAAATAGGCCCCTGACGAAGGCAAACAGAGCATGGAACAAAGGAGAGAGAGGAGAGATCGAAGATGCGAGCACTCAAGCTTCCCTCAAGAGACTTCAGGGGAGGCCCGACGCTCGCAAGCCTAGATCTGAGGGAGAGACGAGAGGTTTGAGCACTCTCCGCCGTCGTTGCCGTCGCTGCCATTCGCCGTTGATAGCCGTCGTTCATGGATAGGTAACATACCGCCACCATTGCCGTCGCCATTGCCATCGCAACTCCCCCCGTACTCCGTTGACCTAGCTACTGTCGCCGTCACCATCGCCTAGTCCGCTATCGCCGCCATGGCCGTCGTCACCGCCGACACCTCCTCGGCGCTGTGGATCGAGAACCCTAGGGTTCCCGAATTTTCGGGTTACGGCCATGGGTCGTCGGGTCAGACTCGGGCCGAGAGTGGGGTAGGGTTTCGCGCGTTAGGGGACGGCTGAAATTGGATCGTGGAGTTGGAGCCGGGTCGTGTAGGGTTTTGTAGGAACCAAGTCGTCAGGTCGGGTCGGTTCTTTTTCAAAAATAGGCTACTAGGTCGTAAATAAATAAATAAATAATAAAAAGAAAAAAATAAAAGTAAGTCGGGCCGCGTTGTGCCCATCCGCATTTAGGGTTGTCGACTTGGGTCGGACCCAACTTGCGGATCCGGCCGGTCGATTTTATATTATTTTAATGTAAAATAATATTTTAATAAATAAAAATAAATAATTTATTTTCCAAAAAATCAAAAATAATTTATTTTTGAAAAATAATAAAAATAATAAAAATATTTTATTTTCCAAAAAATCAAAATAATCAAAAAAATTATATATCTCATATTTTCCAAAAAAAAAAAACCAAAAATTCATAAAAAGCGAAAAGACTTATATTTTCCAAAAAATATCAAAAAAATCCATTTTATGTTTAAAAAAAAATAGAATAAGTCCCCAAAAATATTTTTCCTCCACAAAATGCACGGAAAATCCCTCAAACATCCAAAAAAACTTAGAGTTTAAACAAGATTAGGTATCAAAAAGGGCATTAGTGATTAACTAGTGTAATTAAGTCCGCGATCCTAATTTCTCTAGTTACGCAGGAGCAAGTATTTCTCCCAATACTTCGCATGGGTTTCTAATTAGCCCACCTCAAATTGATTAGTGGCGACTCCATTTTAAAAATTAACTTACAGATTAAAAACTTGGACTATTAAAGTCGTGAATTGGTGGACTTGGGAGAGTTCGAGCCTAATAAATTTAGCCGAGCCATTAGCCTCCACCGACGCTCGTATCTAATTACGGGTGCCCAAAAAAGGGGTCGTGATAGCTTGGCGACTCCGCTAGGGAGGATTTGAGGACTTAGACCATTTTTGTCTTGTTTAAATGCTTTACTGACTTAGGTTTTTTTTCTTTTGTGCAGGTAAGTATCTTAGTTTTTTTAAATTGTCTTGTGATTATAAATTATGTGCATGCTTTACTTTTCTAGCACTACACATGGCACACACAACCCAGCCATCGAACCTAGGCCGCCGTAAGATATTTAGGATGGTGTTAAGAAAGATATGGCTTTGAACGCGAGACTGCGTTGTAAAGGTTGCCTTTCTTTTCCCTGAATTTCTCTAGTCAAGATTAAGAGGGTACGCTGCTAATGCGAGATTGTGACGAGCGGATACTCTTTTAATTTCAACAAACCTTCTCAGTTAGAAATCGAGCCACACATATCATGCACATGTCTATGTGATTGTCATCAATTTTCTCGTGTGAAGTAAGTTTTTTTTTTTTTTGGTTTCGTGTACTTTGCAATTTACTTATCTTCCTGCATATATTGAGCGGTCCATGATCAGTTTAGGATTTAATATCATGGTCATTTAAATTCGGAAGTAATTGCCATAAATTTTTTTAAAAAACTTTTGCAAAAGAAATTACTTTCGTTTGATGTTTTTTATTCTCAAGCATGTTACAAAGTCCTTTTCCGCAAGAATTTTCGTTTGCTTTAAAAGAGATAGAAGTCTTTTTCAAAATTTGTTGCAATTCATACTTTCTTTGCCTTTCAAATTGAGTACCTTTTTAGTCCATGATAACATATCATATGCTTTTTTTTCAATTTATACTTAGGAAATTCTCTTCATGTTTAAACTTTTCATAAATAAACAAAATGGTAGGATTAGGTCATCATCATTGATTGACTCCCTACTTATGCCATGTATTTACGCACGCTTGTTATTCATGACCAGGTAGTCACGGAACGTCAACGTTTGCCGATCCAAACTCGCTCAAAAGCAAGATAAGAATGGCCGAAGAAAATGTACCAAGCCGTATTGCGGTCGCAGAAAGCAAAATTAAGCAAGTCTTCAATGTGCTTTAGCAATTTTCAAAGCAGATAGACTCCATCCAAGGCAAACTTACTCCCACCCCGGCCTCAATCAAGGTATTGTTACCACAATCATCCACTAGAGGTGATCAAGATAAAGATCCCAACAATAACATGCTTGAATTGGAGGATGATTCGCACCAAATCGTGATTACGAAAGCTGAGCCAAACAATTTGTCTAAAACTGAGCATGACAAATGCCTTGAAAAGCTTGAGGAGAGGTTGAAACAACTGCAAGGCCTCCAAGATCCTACTTTGACAAACCTCTCCATTTATTCCAATGTCAAAACGCCAGAAAAATTCAAAATGCCTGAATTTGAGAAATATGATGTCATGACTTGCCCGAGGGCTCATTTGCAAATGTACTTGGTTCGAATGACCCAATACGTTAATAATACACCGTTAATAATCCAGTTATTCCAATCAAGTCTAATAGGCCCTGCCTTGAGGTGGTACATCACAAAGAAGATGAACCTCCTCGAAACATGGAGCGAAGTGAGTGAGGCATTCCTCAAGCAGTATAAGTTTATAATGGACATTACCCATTCTCGTGAGGATCTTTGAGCGTACCGAAAAGAAAAAGCATGAATCGTTCAAATAATACACTATTAGATGGAGGAATCTGACCACCCAAATTAGTCCCAAACCAACTGATTTTGAGCTGAGAAAGATGTTTATCAAAACCCTCCCCTACGAGTACTGCAATAGAATGGTAGCCACGATAGCCAAATCGTTCAATCAACTCATTCCAGTAAGGGAGCAAATCGAGATAGGGTTGAGGGATGGTTGCTTCACTGAACCCGCACCCGCTAGTAGGTTCAACGTGAAGAAAGATAAAGAACCCCTAGTAGATGTCAATGCGACCTATAATCATCCTCCAACAATTCAGACAAGTGCAGGACAGCCACAGAGCACCAACCGTCAGCCGTCCCAGCGTTACGGTAACAAGAGACAATTTACTTCTCTTCTTAGATCTCCATCACAAGTAGTGGCAGTCCTCCGGAAAAAGAACCTCCTTTCGATTGAGCCAAAACAACCTAACACTGAAAGCTTTTCCAACTATGACTCGTTAAAGATATGCGACTATCACATGGGAGAAGTGGGACACTCGACTGATGAGTGCTTCCCTCTTAAGAGTCGAATCCAAAACCTGTTAGACACTAAAGCTTTCTTATTCCGGAGCAATCCGCTCCCTGATCACACTGATAAAGTAAACGCAGTATTCAGTTATGAAGTCAGTCAGATCAGAAACATCAAAGCACATGCCGCTGACATTTATCAAGGGCTAGTAGAGGTCGGGTACTATTTGAGGTGTTGAAGTACTGCCCTTAACAACAAAGAAAGAAAGGCCATGTGACGTGACCACCATGTTTGGAGATCTTTTCATAAGTGCCGTTGAGGAGGAACAGTTAGAAGAAACAGGCGATAACTTCTCATTCACCCAGCTTCAACGTCAAGTCGATGAACTACGCGAGACAGTACACCATTTGACAGAAAATTTTGCTCAAGCTACCCGTACATTTCACTCTCGTCACAATGAGGATTTGGTAGCCAAAGTAAATGAAGAAGACCCTATTGACACGATCTCGCAAGGGGCTTGGCTACCCAAATCCCCAAGAAACACGCGGTCATATTCGCCTCTTCCTAAGTCGTTAATCATTATTTTCCCCATCCTCTTGGAGCAAGGAATAATCTCTAGGGAACTAAGGCGTCCTACTCCCAAGTACTTCCTTGATTATAATTCATCCAAGCACTGTGACTATCATTCGGGGGAATTAGGACACTCATTAGATGACTGTACTATCCTGAGAGACAAGATTCAGGATCTTTTGGATGTTGGGGAATTCATGTTCCGCTCACCATGGCTATGTTATGGCAAAGATGACCTTCTCGTTGTATCCAGCACCCATACCATGCTCCCTAAACATGCTAAGGAAACGCATAGAGGAAAGGCAATCATGGACACTTTGGGCCAACCAAGTGGTAAATTCGACTACTATGTCAACTATTCAATCCCCTAGGGTTTCTATGACCATCATCAGAGCATCATCCTTGATGGATGGGGAGACATGGATGATCTGAAATTCACAAAGTTGGGAGCACAAGGAGGCGTGAGTAGTGACTGGTATGAGGACTTCTTCGTGGACGCTATCAACGAAGGACCATCAGGGGAAATAGGTGCAGGCCCGCTTAAGTAGAACCCTTTTTGATTGCATATTCCCTTATGTGAGAACCTGTACATTTTTCTTAAGTCTGGCTTGTTTTCAACATCAGTTCCACTTGAGGAACTAACTTTTGAAATCACTCTTCCAAAATGTAAATCCACTTATTACTATATAAAGTTGAAGATATTTTGAGGGCATGAGGAGACACACCAAACCAGCCCAGTAATGCTATCCAACCAGGAAAAGAAAATATCATCCAAAGAGAATACTGAGGGCTAGACTTCATCATGCTTTTTCTCCCCCAAAGACATATTTTGAAAATGAAAATTATTTCATCACCAAAAGCTTTCATCAAAACAAGATGATAAATTTAATCATGTTTGTCTTTCTGACTCACTCACTTCATGTCTTAGAATGTCATCCCGTTTGACTTAGTGTGACAAAGGCATTTGAAACTGGCATATCATGTGAACAAACGAAATTCGAGGACACCTTTTCAAGAAAGTAGGGGCAAACAGAAAGGAGCATTCCGTTTCAAAAAGGGTAAGCCTTATTCCCTTAACGTAGTATTGGGAATGACGTCCCCTCTTTTCTATTTAGAGGATACAAAAGATGACGCTTAATAGGTCCAGGCATACAGTTGAACTAAAGCATGCATAACATGCCTCGCTCCTGTCCAACTCCCTCCTAAGTCAAAGGAATATCTTGTCGCACGACATGCCCAAACAACTAAACGTTCCGGTTTCTAGCTTCGACGAGCCAAGAAGCAAGGAGGAGATTTCTTTTCTTCCTTTGAATTGATTACTGTCAATAGGGAGAAAATCCAGACAGTCAAGGTGATCTATAGCTCCCCCACTCTAAACGACTTTAGAATCTGGAAGCTTCACTCCGTGTTCCAAACGCATATTCTTCCAAGGAGTAATTGCCATCAGAAAATTGGAGGTTTTTGATTGTCCATCTCAGATTTCATAGAAACTTGAGGTACGTGACCTTGCCCAATGCTGCTATAGTCAAAGACAAAAGGAGAAATTCCACAGAAGGAAGGCATGGAAGATGAATCAATGACCGGCAATCATGCATACATGATCACAAATGAGAAAGGCCAATCAAAAGAAATGTTGAACTGTGTCAAGATAAAGAGGCCATCATCGACATTCAAATATCCTTGGAAACTAGCATAGACAAACTCTGGGGAAGGGTAATTTAGTATCGTTGCCAATACTCCCACTATCTGAATCCACTTTTGACGTATTTTCCCTATTGACAGGAAGCATTGGGAATCAAGAACCAAACTTAATGGTCAATATTGGCCAAGTGAGGTTCATGAGAATGACCTGTATCGAATTCACCTGACTTCGTATAAAAGGGCATGTCATCCATAAGCCAATTAAGGAGAATAATTGACCTGACGAAATGGGAGATGTAGGACTCCGTGTCCTCCTCGTACTCCAAGTCCACTTAATCATTTGCAAACCAGAGAAGGGTAATGTTGTATCGCTTCTAGTTGTTTGACTTCTGAAAGAGTTCGTGGTTAACACGCTCCCTCTTGCCTGTTACAGGATCACTTGACCATCAAAGGTGCAAAAAGCAAATCAATGAGAGGCATGTCAGACTCTGATAAGCTCTCCCAAACAAAATGGCGTCTCAAGTATCGCCAAAGCAAATGACAGAGATCCTTCAGGCCTGAAATCACTTATGATCTTGGCCCTACTGATTGATCTATTTCCACATCTTCTCTTCTACAAGGGGCAAAAGTAAAGATGCCCAATTAGATTTCCAATCCCTAGCTGATCATTCATGTGTCATCTTCCTATTCAGTAGGGACAATCCATCGACACCCTTTTGTGAATAACCCTTTTGATATTCAAAATCTTAAATATTTGGAAACACCATTATGGTAACCCCTAAAGCTGTTAATAGGGTTTCTTGAGTAAAAACCTTTCATTTGTTTTGAGAGCACAAAATCTTTCATATCCCTCATGCCTTTTTCCATGTGAATTTTGCATGATGATTTTCTCTTTCTAAATCACTGATTTCATCGAGGATTGTTAGAATAGACAGCTAAGTGAAGAATATAAGATTGATTGAGCATGTTGGACGAGGCGCATTAGAATGATGATAGGCAAACCATATCCTACACACAGTCCCCCATCTATACACTTGTGAGATGAGTGTAGAAAATTCCATGACTACAAGGTAAAGAGTTCTCTTGCAAATGGTACGATGACCAAAACAATGAGAGGCATTCTGTCGCTCACTTTGAGCCCCATACATTGGTGAAATTTCTGCCCTACCCCCGTCAAAGAACCACCCCACATTGGGGCAAGTCGAAGGCAAATCAACATCATAAGGTGAGAAAAGGAATAGAAATTCTCTTGCTTGCACTTGCATCAATCTTTAGGTGTCTTTATTGCATATGAACACTCGCGTTAATTTAAGTGCCCTAGAAATGACGAAGAGCAATTCTTTCTTTACACACTTGTATTCATTGTACAACCCAATTGAGTCTGTAAGTTCACCCTCACATGGAAGCAAAGCAGAAGTTACTGCCATTCAAGCAGCATAATCAGAAGCACTGGCAAAAGATGAAGACTCAATAGTCTAACAAAGGCATTTGCTTGAACTTGTCTAGATCAGTTCCTCAAGCACCAAGAACAAAAAAACTAGGGGCATAAAAAAGCAGTGTCCTGGTAAAAGTAAGGTCAATGCCCATGAATGAAAAATTGGAACAAAAACTAGGGGCTTAAAAAAGCAGTGTGCCTGGTAAAAGCAAGGCCGATGCCCCAAACAAAAAATACAGCCATTTGTATTCCCAAGAGAAGTTGCTGTTATGGTCCATGGAACCATCATCTGATCGTGAGAAGAAAAACCGGTGACAAATGCCAAGACAATCACCAACTCTCACCTTTTTACACATGAGTCAAACCTATTTTGCATCCCATTGTAAAAGTCTCTTCAGATTAGGGGCACTTCAATTAATGTAGGATTTCATATGTTTATAAGCATCGCTCGAAGAAGTGCGAGCAAGTTTATTCTATCTCTTTTCGCAGGATTCTTGACTTGCAAACTCGGAGATGATTATGCAGCATCTTTTTTTTCACAGAGCCATGACCTTGTTAGTCCCCTTTGATAAGCCGTTGACCAAGCCTTCATCACAATTTCAACAAAGACCTCTCACATTGGTAAAGTCGTACCACTTGTGATAATACTCGAACTTCTGTTGACATGATGACAGTGAGATAGTGTGGTCCTTATAAATCCTGTATCAATGATCAAGATAGCCTTTTCCATGAGAGTGAGCGAAAAGTTCTTTTAGACTGAAAGTCCCTCATTTGGCATGCTCAAAACATCTATATTTTAAATGAAAGTTGTCTTTCAAAATCTTCCTTAGAAGAATTCAAATGATGCAAAATTGACAAGATTATCACGCATAAATCGCATTTAAATTTATGAATTTACAGCATATACAATCATTGTGTACATGTGTGCATATTGTGCAAATAGCAAACATACTCTTAGAGATCAGAGGTATCACTAGAAAAGCATATCCCCATCCCTACTCCCAGAACCTTATGTCTAATAATTTTTTAGTACCCACCACTCGTTGGATACTCCCTCTTATTGACACTTAACTTGTTCGAGTTGTCCCCAAAGTATTGATACTTGTGACTGACCAAGTATCCCTTTATCTTTGAGCACCTACCACTATCCAAGTGCTCCCTCTTATTGACACTCAACTTACTCGAGTTGTCCCTAGAGTATTGATATTTGCGACTATCCAAGTATTACATTGTCTTTGAGACCGACCACCGTTCGGATACTCCCTTTTCTTGACATTTAACCTATTCAAGTTGTCTTTAAAATTTGGATACTCATGACTGTCCAAGTATCCTCTTGTCTTTAAGTACCGACCACCGTTCGGATAGTCCCTTTCGGTGACACTCGACCTGTCTAAGTTGTTCTCAAAGTTGTGTCATTGAATGCTAACGGCAGTGCAAATATTCCACCACATTATGCTCCTACGATTACCTAGGTATGCTTTCTTACACTTGGATCAAATGAGTGGTCCCTGATCATATCATTAAATATTTGTGTTCATCCAAGTATTCCACTACTTTGTACACCAGTGTGCCTGTGGCCATCCAGGTAAGTCTTGTGCTACATTCAAATTCCCAATTACTAGGAGGTGAGAGACCTTCACGAATATGCGAGGCGCATCCTCGATATTCCCAATTACCAGAAGGTAAGAGACCTTCATGAATTTTCAAGGTACGTCCTCGATATTCCTAACTACCAGGAGGTGAGAGACCTTTACGAATATCCCAAGTACGTCCTCGATATTCCCCAATTTTCAAGAGGTGAGAAACTTTCACGAATATCCAAGGTACGTCCTCGATATTACCCAACTATTAAGAGGTGAGAGACTTTCATGAATATCCAAGGTACGCCCTTGATATTCCCTTTACTAGGAGGTGAGAGACCTTCACAAATATGCGAGGCACGCCCTCGATACTCGTAATTACCAAGAGGTGAGAGACCTTCACAAATATCCAAGGTACGTCCTCGATATTCCCCTTGCCAGGAGGTGAAAGACCTTCACGAATATGCGAGGCACGCCTTGATATTCTCAATTATCAGGAGGTGAGAGACCTTCACGAATATCCAAGGTACGTCCTCGATATTTCCCTTACTAGGAGGTAAGAGACCTTCATGAATATGCAAGGCCCGTCCTCGATATTCCCCATTGCCAGAAGGTGGGAGACCTTTACGAATATCTCAGGTACGTCCTCGATATTCCCATTACAAGAAGGTGGGAAACCTTCACGAATATCTTAGGTACGTTCTCGATATTCCAATTACCAGGAGGTGAGAGATCTTTACGAATATGTTAGGCACGGCCTTGATATTCCCAATTACCAGGAGGTGAGAGACCTTCACGAATATCCAAGGTACATCCTCGATATTTCCCTTACAGGAAGTGAGAGACCTTCACGAATATGTGAGGCCCGTCCTCAATATTCCCCATTGTCAGAAGGTGGGAGACCTTCACGAATATCTCAGGATCGTCCTCGATATTCCCATTACCAGAAGGTGGGACACCTTCACGAATATCTCAAGTACGTCCTCGATATTCCCATTGCTAGAAGGTGGGAGACCTTCACGAATATCTAAGGTTCGTCCTCGATATTCCTAATTACCAAGAGGTGAGAGACCTTCATGAATATCTCAGGTACGTCCTCGATATTCCCAATTACTAGGAGGTGAGAGACCTTCACGAATATCTCAAGTACGTCCTCGATATTCCATTTACCAGCTACTCCTTCGATACCTGCGAACATCCATGTATTATTCAAGAGTTCGTACTTGTGATCATCCAAGTACCCCTTCGATACCTGTGAACATCTAGGTATCCCCTAAGAGTTCGTACCTGTGATCATCCAAGTACCCCTTCAACACCTGTGATCATCCAACTACCCTCTTCAACGCCAGCAAAGGCCCAAATATTCTTCAGGTTAGTACTTGTGAATATCCAGGTACTCTTTGAAATGCTTGTGAATGTCCAGGTATCTTCCACAAAATAGATGTCCTGAGAAAGGTCGGCGCATCTCCCGAGAAAGGTCGGGTACCAATTGGTGTCCTTGATACGAATCAGGCACGCACAAATAGATGCCCTGAGAAAGGTCGGCGCATCTCCCGAGAAAGGTCAGTTACCAACTGATATCCTTGACAGAGGTCAGACACCCCACAAATCGATGCCCTGAGAAAGGTCGGCGCATCTCCTGAGAAAGGTCGAGTACCAACTAGTGTCCTTGATACAAATCAGGCACCCACAAATAGATGCCTTGAGAAAGGTCGGCGCATCTCCCGTCACGGCGACCAAAGAAAGGTTCGAGTCCTGAAAAAGCAATTTCCCGTCAAGGCGACTAAAGAAGGGTTCGAGTCCAAGACAAACCACTGATTACTTTAACAGGCGACCAAAGAATGGTTTGGGTCCTGGAGAAGCAATTTCCTCATGTCACCAGGTAAGATGATGCCTTGATACTTGCCAAACTCGGGGTTCACACCTTATCTCACTCACTCTCAGTAAGTAACTACAAGTATCTTCTTATCTGTCTTAGTATGAGTAATGTTATATTGCTCTTTTTCTGCATAGGATAATAAATCCCAAATAAAATATAATTTGCTGCATATAGATGGATAAAATTTAGGCATCAGTTTGTCTTTGAATGCAACATCTGCGAGCTCACCTACAAAGAAGGGTAGCCGTTGACACCTAAATTTTTTAATTACTTAGGCTTTATTTATTTATTTATTTATTTATTTATTTATTTATTTATTTATTTATTTATTTATTTATTTATTTATTTATTTTGTCCTCTGTTTGTTGAATTATAAACAATAAAAACAAAACAAGAAAAAAAAAAAACAAAAATAAAGAAAAGCAATAGCCCCACCTCTGTGGGCCTCCACGGCCCGAACGCAAGGCCTGGCCACCCCGGTCTTCTTCCTCCTCCGTCCATCTCTGCAATACACGCGCAGAGGATGCGACGCCGAATGGACAAAGGACGGCGATGCGAGTGGGGGCAACTGGCGGATAGGTGGTAGATAGGACGCCGGTCCAGCCGACGGAGGCCGTTCGGCGTGCAAGGACCGACGATCGAAGCTTCGTCGACCAACCGCCCCCCTCACCTATAAATAGGCCCCCGACGAAGGCAAACAGAGCACAGAACAGAGGAGAGAGAGGAGAGATCGAAGCTGTGAGCATTCAAGCTTACCCCGAGAGACTTCAGGGGAGGCTCGACACTCACAAGCCTAGATCTGAGGGAGAGAGGAGAGGTCTGAGCACCCTCCGCCATCGTCGCCGTCACTGCCATTCACCGTTGATAGTTGTCGTCCACAAACAGGTAACGTACCGCCGCCGTCGCCGTCGCCATCGCCATCGCAACTCCCGTCATACTCCATTGACCTAGCTACTGTCGCCATCACCATCGCCTAGTTCGCCGTTGCCGCCGTCACCGTCGTTGCCGCTGACGCCCCATTCCCTCCTTGGCACCGCAGATCAATAAATCCTAGGGCTCCTGAATTTTTAGGTCGCAGCCATGGGTCGTCGGGTCGGACCCGGGTCAAGAGCCGGGTAGGGTTTCGCGCGTTAGGGGGCGGCCGAAATCGAATCATGGAGTCGGAGCCGGGTCGAGTAGGGTTTTGTAGGAACCAGGTCGTCGGGTCGGGCCGGTTCTTTTTCAAAAACAGGCTACTAGGCCGTAAATAAATAAAAATAAAAATAAAAATAAAAATAAAAGTAAGTCGAGCCCGCAACGCGGTTTTTGTCCGCATTTAGGATCGCCAGGCCGGGTCGGACCCAACTCGCGAATCCGGCCAGGTCGATTTTATATTATTTTAATATAAAATAATATTTTAATAAACAAAAATAAATAATTTATCTTCCAAAAAAATCAAAATAATTTATTTTCGAAAAATAATAAAAAATATTTTATTTTCCAAAAAATCAAAAAAATTAAAAAAATTAAAATTCTCATATTTTCCAAAAAAAAAACCAAAAATTCATAAAAAGCCAAAAAGACTTGTATTTTCCAAAAAAATACCCAAAAAAACAAAAAAAAATTCCCTTTTATGTTCAAAGCATAGAAAAAGACCCAAAAAATGTTTTTCCTCAACAAAATGCATAGAAAATCCCTCAAACATCCAAAAAACCTTAAGGTTTAAACAAGACTAGGTACCGAAAGGGTATTAGTGATTAACTAGTGTAATTAAATCCCGATCCTAATTTCTCTAGTTACGCAGGAGCAAGTATTTCTCCCAATACTTTGCATGGATTTCTAATCAACCCATCCTAAATTGATTAGTAGCGACTCCATTTTAAAAATTAACTTACAGATTAAAAACTTGGACTATTAAAGTCATGAATTGGTGAACTTGGGAGAGTCCGAGCCTAATAAATTTAGCCGAACCATTAGCCTCCATTAACACTCATACCTAATTGTGGGCGCCAAAAAAAGGGGTTGCGACATAATGTGTGTGTCAAACCCTAGGAACAGCTTCGCCGATTAAGCGAGAGAGTCTGACCTTGAATCGCCTCTAATCGCCAATCACCATGTAGTTGGAGAAATCCTGGTCCATGGTGCTTGCCGCCACCATGATCAGCCAAGGCGAGATGTTCGAGACTGTGCCGTCGCTGGGCCCAGCATTCTCAACCGAGCAAACCACGACGATGCCATTCGTCACAGCATGGAAGGACCCAATTGCAATGCTGTTGTTGAACAATGGGGAGGGGTCGTCGCCGAGGGAGATAGAGAGGACGTCCACGCCATCATGTATGGCAGCGTCGAAGCCGTCCAGTATGTATGTGTCAAAGCACTCGTTGCCGGTGACCGGAGGCCAACAGACCTTGTAGGCAGCAACCCGAGCCCTTGGAGAGCCACCCTTGGCCGTGCCTCGGCTGTAGCCAAAGACACAAGCGCCGGCAACAAAGTTGCCACCGGCGGTGGAGAGGCTGTGGGACCCGTGGCCTTCATTGTGTGGGGCGTGTCGAAGGAGGCGTTTAAGGGCCCCCCTGCGATGGTGTAGCCTTTGTTAAAGTATTTGGCATCAATGAGTTTCTTGCAGATCAACGTTTCCGTTGGCGGGAGTTACTTTGGCATTTTCTTTTTTCAAAATCTAGGACTAATGTTTTTTCTGAATATTTAATAGAGGAAAAGGAAATGTGTACAAAAAAAAAAAAGGAAAGAAAAGATTAAAAAAAAAAGGGTTGTCAACTGAATGTGTCAGAAGGAGATTTGGAAATAAGAAATTTGTTTATTTACAAATTCCAGTTTCACTTATTGAAGAAAAACACTGAAAAGTTAAAACATTGAGAATGATTCCTTCTCTCCATGTACAAATTTCGGTCTCAGGTGTTAAGAGTCCGAATGGTATCGTGCTAATTACAATTCCATGTACCAAACTAGATGTATAAACATTGTTCGGTCAAAATTAGGTCACTCACCTCATGTGATAAGAAATTATTTCATTAAATCTTCATTTATTTCGCGAAAAATAAATAATTAAAAAAATTCCTAAAATAATATTCTACAAAAAAAAAAAAATTGAATGAAAGAAAAGTATTTTTATCATGCATGAAAATATTTAAATATAAATTTTTATTAATAATAAAAATATTTTTTTATTAACTATCATTTTAAGCTATGTAAGTACTATTTTTTAGAAAATATTTTTACTATTTTTTCACGAAATAAATGAAGTCTAAAAATAAGTTATAAATGAATAACAGTACAAGCTGTAGATTACAATTCTTCTTATTTTGCAGAACAATATTGTCCACTAGTTAGAGTAGTTGAAGCAAGAAATGGTGCGCGAAAAGACAGTCAATGGAAACGAAAGTCAACAATTAAAGAAAGAAATGGTACGCGAAAAGACAGTCAACGAAAACGAAGGTCAACAATTAAACCATGAAATGGTGCGCGAAAAGACAGTCAACAAAAACGAAGGTCAACAATTAAACCATGAAATGGTGCGCGAAAAGACAGTCAACGAAAACGAAAGTCAACAATTATGGGTTTTTGATATCTTTTAGCTAACTTGATTTTTCAGACGAAAACAAAAGTTTGAAAAGAAGAAAGAAAAGATGGTTCGGACCCAAGAACCGGCCAAAGCGAATTAGCGGAGCGAAATGAGATTTGTTCGTTTTGAAGAAAGACGAAAAAAAAAATATTAGGTGATGACAACGAACGCAGAGATGAAGATGGTCATGTCT
Source organism: Eucalyptus erythrocorys (assembly GCA_014182555.1). NCBI lineage: Eukaryota > Viridiplantae > Streptophyta > Magnoliopsida > Myrtales > Myrtaceae > Eucalyptus > Eucalyptus erythrocorys. The sequence continues at coordinate 8,708,792 of CM024597.1, read as the reverse complement.
CGGGAACGTCAGCCAATTCAAAATAGAATTGAGAATCAGTTAAAATTAACAAATGTAGAAAAAAAATTTCTAAATTAAATGCAATAAAACAATTAAATAAATGTGTTAATTTCATCATAACGACTAAATATAAATTTCAAATTATTATGCCTATAAGAACAATATCAAACATGTGATAACAAATCTACACAGTTTATCAACCCACCATATATCTAGCTGAATTTTAATAAACATAAGTGCATTAAAATCTATTAATATTCCTAATTTACAATGAATCTATTGGACCACCTTATCATCAAAAGCTATGCAAGTAACATGATACATCTCTATCCACATTTAATTCATGGCTATATATCATAAAGAGTAATTGCATATTATCACTTTTCAATCTTAAACATGCAAATTAGATTATTCAATGGTGGCCAGTCACCTAAAAATATCAAGTGCAGTAATATATAACTCACATGAATGAAATCACTTGCAAAACATAAAAATTATGAAATTCATATCATCATGGTCAAACTACATCATAGTCCTAACAAAAGAAAATTAGAACATAATAGAAAAAGAAATGAACAGATAAATCAAACCCAATATCTTGAATTAAAAAATAAGAATACCATCACCTTTTTTGTTTCCTCTTCAAAATGCTTGAAAAAGTCTTTGAACAATGAAAAATAATCTAAAAATAAAACCTAGTCTCCATAAGCTCTCAATGTTCTCCTATTTATAGGATACATCCAAGAATCATATCTCAAGGCAATTGCTTACTTTTTATATAAAATTAGGGAATAAATCAAAGAATCCCTTATTTGATATCCACTTTCCAACTCTTTCCGACAAAATTAGGAAGTAAATCACAAAAACCCCTAATTTGATATTCATTTTTCAACACTTTCTTATTTGAATTCTTGAATCACAAAAAAATCCTAAGTTCTTCATTTCCTTCTTTTTATCATTTTTCTTATTTTCTCCATACCTCTTTATACTATATAAACAAGGAAAAATTGAATAAATACAAGGAAATCCAAATATTTTTTCATAGATATTGCGTTATTTGTTACCAAAAATATGTCAAATAACTCTATTTTTCTAATTAGTGGACTATTTTTAATAAACTTTTTCGATAAAATAGTTACAAAATGTAAAAATAATATTATGTGTTCAATGTTGGATGGGTAACATGTGTTTTGAATTTAGTTTTGTAGTTGTTTTTTTTTTTTCCACATGTCAATCATTTATTTACATAAAAATAATAATAATAATTTTTAAAAAATATATTATAATATTATAAAAAAAACTGTCCATGTCAATACTAGTTATACCATTGCCCGGTGTCCATGTCCATAATTTTTTATAAAAAAATTAGCTGAATGAACTCAATTAACATAATGTTAAATTGTTTATGACTTAGGTGGTAAAATTGAAAATTTTATAATTGAATTGATTAAAGAACAACAAATTTATGACTTTTGGACAATTTTCTCCATTACATGCGATTCGTCCAACCACTAAATCCAAAAATCAATGCCAATTCCTTGTGAACTACGGTTGACCCTTATCGATATTCACTATGGGAGAAAATGGTGTCGTCAACGTTGAGTTGGAGCGTCGTTTGTGGGTTGCCGGCAATTTCCGATTGTCCACATATAAAACCAAGGTTCTTCCCGGAAAGTGACTGAATTGACATTAACTATTAAAAAAAAAAAAATCGATTTTTCGTCTTCATGGGAAGCAACAAGGCAGCAAGATTGAAATTGACTCTCTGTTAATTACATTAATCACCGCCATTTATAAACGAGAGCGCTTCACTCCCAGAAGCAATTTCAGTTGCTTCCCATCACCAAGGTTAGTATTCTGATGCTTTATAATCTTTCTTTAGTAATAGATCAGAGGATTGCTTCTCTCTAGCCTTATGCTGATGAAGAACGTTTTCCGTGCTGCGATGCTATGAAAGATCTGAAATTTTTCATCGATGATCTGAGTATTGTCTCGAGCGTGTTTATATATAAATATATAGTGGTAGTTCATGACTTCCATGTAGGATGTTTGAGATTAATCATCATTTGAACTTGAGATTAGTTGCTTGATTTAGCTCTCTACTCACAACCATTCAACCGATTCTCTAGCAGATATCAAGATGACAAGCTCTGCAATCAGGAATTGGGTTTTCTTTGGCCTTTCTTCAATTTGGTTTTCTTTGGCAAGAAGATACATGCACACATACGCCAGTGATGACCTCATATTTGCCGAAGTTAATTCCTTGACCTCCATCCATAATTGGCTTCCCTTCAGCTACTATAGTGTCCCATACTGCAAGCCCATGAGTGGGATCCGAAAACGTGTCGGCAATGTCGGCACCGCACTCATGGGAGACCAAGTCGTCAACTCTCCATACCGGTTCCGAGGGAATGTCAACGAGTCCATCTACCTCTGCACCACTGATCCCCTGAGCGAGCATGAGGCTAGGCTCTTGAAGCAGCGCATTCGTGATTTGTACCAAGTGAACATGATGCTCGATGGTTTGCCGGCAGCAAGGTATGCCAGGCACACTCAATGGACCGGCTTCCCGATTGGATTTGTACTACCGTGCAGCGATGATGTTTACATCATCAATCATCTTAAGTTCACAGTCTTGGTGAATGAACACAGAAGCCGCGGCTACGACATAATGGATTTTGACACACCATCGGGCCCTAAGGTTTATGAACCGGCACCGCTGTTTGAGATTGTGGGCTTCACTGTGGTTCCATGCAGTTTTAAACATGACCAGGAATACATCAAAAGGCTCAAAATGTACGACAACATAGATTCAATGGAATGTCCCTCCGATCACGAGACATTGCAGGTTGTGAGAGAGAACGAGAGGATATCCTTCACTTATGAGGTTCAGTTTCTGAAGAGCGATATCCACGGGCAAGCTCGTTGGGACATTTATTTAAAGCAGAGATATTCACGAATCTGTTGGTTCTCGGTACTCCATTCTCTGATGACCATCCTTCTCTTTACCGGTATTGTCTTCCTGATATTTCTGAAGACAATATCTAGGGAACTCGCAAAACGTCGGGGACTTGATAAGCAGGCTGAAGCACAGACCCATGAGGACCCTTCGGGTTGGAAGCTTCTTGCCAGCGATGCATTCAGGGAGCCGAATCACTCCAGGCTTCTCAGTGTGATGGTTGGAACTGGGGTCCAAATCACACTGACCGGATTTGTGACTGTGACTATTGCAGCCTTCTGCTACTTGACACCTGATGCTCGAGGATTGATACTGACATTGATACTAACTGCCTGCTCTTTTTCGGGAATCGTCAGCGGGTATATTGGTGTGCACATCTGGAGAACGCTGAAAGGAAGTATTGATGGTTGGAAGTCAGTTTCATGGTCGATCACATTCTACTTTCCAGGAATGGTCCTAATCGTACACACCGTGCTCAACCTCATAATGTGGGTCAACCATGTAAGAGTTTTCCTGATTTATGGACTAAATTATTTTGACATTGTTATTGTAATTTACCGTTTAACGTTTACCGTTTTACAGGGTTTGGTCTTAGGTGAGATAGAAGGTTTTTAATTAGTCTTATATGGGGCTGGCTAGTGTGGGCCGAGTTGAGCCTGGCCCGTAATGAGGGGGACTGGCTGAAAACTCTATAAATAGTGCTCAAGTCTCTCCTCTAGCCCTAATTTCACATATTCTCACCTAAGGGGCGTTGCTCTAACGTCAATCGTAAGAGGCCGCCTCATTGAGCCAGTGATCAGGAGGGTAATAGAGGAGAAGGATTTGCGCAAGGAACATTGTGTTTCCTCCGCTTCCGCTCAAGAACAATGGATCCTAAATCAGGTTTGTCAATCCTTCTATTCACAATTGCTTCTTCTCATGTTCTGGTCATGGAGATCATGGGGTTGCATGAGTTGCAACCTACATGTGGTATCAGAGCCTCCATAACCCTAGAACATGAACGCAATTGGTTTTGCCCTAATCTCTACGAATTTGCCTAAATTATCTTGATTTGCCCTAATTAGTATGATTTTTGCCCTAATTTGCGATTTTCGAGATTTTAAGTTTAATAAAAATCAAATTAAATTGCAAATTGGGACTCGGCTCGACGAGATGGTGAAAACCGTCGGCGGCGCGTCGCCGTGGGACGCCGCACGCGCCCCCACGCGCGGCCACGTGCCGCTGGGGGCGTCGAGCACACGCCCACGCACGGCCACGCGCCTACACGCGCGGGGCGTGCGTTGCACATGGCCGCTGATGTCAGCGTGACGTCAGCGACCCAGGTCAGACCCGATGCGTGCGTTGCACGTGCCGCTGACGTCACGGTGACGTCAGCAACGCAAGTCGACCCGACCCGGTCACTGACCCGATGACGTCAGCGGACTGCCCATGACGTTAGCAGGCCGGCCGACCCGAACCGGTGACCGACCCGACCCGAGATCCGACCCGACCCGGGCTCCAACCCGACCCGGGCTCCGAACCGACCCGGGATCCGACCCGACCAGGGTCCGACCCGACCCGGTCAACGGTTGACCGGTCCGGTCAGCCGGTCAGACCGGGCGGCTGGATCGGGCGGTCGGACCGGGTAACCGGTCGGACCGATTTTATGGCCGGCTTGACGTCAGGCGCGTGAGCCCCACGCGCCGCGCACTCAGGCGGCGCGTGCGGGCACGTGGGGCCTCCTTTCGGCGAGTGCTCGGCGGCGTTGGATTCGTATGAGGATTTCCTATCTTGTGGCATATTTATTTTATATGTTTGATGATTTTATGGATGTGAAATTGCATATAAAGCCCTAAATACGTGTATTTTAAGTGAATTTTTGCATATTTTTCTTGTATTTTTCTGTGATTATGGAAATACAAGTCTTTGGAGTTCTGGTATGCTATTTTGTTCATTCATAAGGTAGATTAATTAGCATGTTATGTGATTTGAGTGATATGTGCCTCTATCACTACAATTAAATCACATGTATATGGTGTGTGTGAGATAAATATATCCCTGATATGAGAGAGTTTCAAGGATTCAATTGAGTTGTGACCGCCAAAGTGGCACACTTGATTGAGTTTAAGAAATTTCTGTCTCGTATGTTGTCCGGGATGTCTCCTGGTCTAATGCATAGTCATACTCCCAAAGGAGGTGATTATGTATTAGCTCCTGGAGGGATACATGATGATGTGGTGGAGGATTGTCTAGTCTTAGTGGTTCTTCTGCCCAAAGGTGATGAATTCACGAAGATTTGAATATATTCTCCTAACCGCTGTCATGTGGGAGTGTACAATTGCATGTCATGTATTCGCCCAAAGGTGATTATGTGATTTTGCATGTAACTCTCGGATGTGTACTTGTGTACACAATACTCACATGATGCTAATTGTTATATCTTGCTGTTTTTCAGTCACCTTTTCGTCAATGGTAACTCCGTCATTGTTGAGGTTCTCCTTTGGTTCCAACTTTAAGAAGTGGAAAGAAGATTTTATGTTTGCCATGGAGATGGCGGATGTTCATTTGGCTCTTCTGGCTGATCGACCAGCAGCCATTACTCGCCGAGAGTACGAGAGGATCGAAAGCACACTTTCTGCTGGGAAAAGAGCAATAGAATTTGCTTGCTGTCTATGAAGCGTTCAATTCGGGAGCACTTGAAAAGTGGTTTGCTGCGAACCGCTTGTTAGGCAAGCGATGGAAGCTTTGGTGGCTAGGTACCGTGTGTCATCTAATCTTTGAGATAGGGACACACATTCATACACTGTTTACCATGAAGTATGATGGTTCTAGTGGGGTAAGAGATTATATTCTGAGAATGGTTGATTTGCATATCAAGCTTCAGGCTCTCAATGTTGCCATTCCCACTACCTGCATCGTGCATCAAGCTTTAAACACTCTTCCTCCGATTTTGGGATTATCAAGACTAATTATAGTTCCTAAGATGAAGCATGGTCGGTTAATGAACTGATTTCTAGGGTGGTGGCGAGAGGAAGAGAAATTGAAGAAAGACAAAGGGCACATTGCTCTTTATACTTCAAGTTACGCAAGCGATAAGGGTAAGAGTGTGAAGAATTATACTCGAAGAGAAATTCGATGCGTTTGGGCCTTCCAATGGTAAAGGAAATTCGAAGGTGCTGGTCCTTCTAACGGTGTTGGTCCTTCTAACAAGTATGGGACCTAAGAAAACATTCCCTAGAAAGAGGGGTGTTTTTGCTACTTTTGTAGGGAGAGAGGACATGCAAAGAAGTTTGCCAAAGGTTTAAGGATTGGTTGTCTAACAGAAACAAGAAGAGTGAGCCTAAAGGGGTTCATAAACAAAAGGACGCCAAATCAGGATGAATCAAAGCTCACTATTGGAAACAACATAGGAGTTGATGTCGAGTTCATGGGAGATGTTGTTTTGGTTTTGGATTCTGGTTTTAGGATGATGTTAAGGAACACTTTTACGTATCTTCATTTAGGCGGAATTTAATTTCGTGTCTTGTTTGGACATGAGTGGATACTCTTTTGAGATAAAGAGTAATGCTATTGCCATCTTTTATGATTCCAATAAGATCGGGTGTTGCAATTTATCCAATGAATTATATCGATTGAGTTTATGTCCCAAGGACATGTATGTTGCATATTCGGCTGAAAAGGTGTTTCCAAAAGGCCTCTATCTAAGGAACAGTCTTATACATTGTGGCATAAATGACTTGGTCACATATCCAAAGAAAGAGTAGAAAGGCTTGTTAAAAGGCGACATCCTACCTACTCTTAAAGGTGATCAAGAGACTTGTGTAGACATGTTGTAGAGGTAAGATGATGAAAATAAAGAAGAAATCAATTTGTTCGAAGTTCGGCTTGTTGGAGATTATTCACACCTGATATTAGTGGGCCATACACAGCTACTTTATGCAGAAACTTTTATTTCATCACATTTATTGATGACTATTCCTGATATGGATACTTATATTTGATTAAAGAAAAGTCCGAGTCCCTTGACAAATTCAAGATTTTTCAAAGGCGAAGTGGAAAAACGGTTGGGAAAAGTTATAAAGATTGTCGATCGATCGTGGTGGTGAGTATTATGGTAGGCACGGTGATCTTTGGACAACTTAAAGGGCCATTTGCCAAATACTTAGAGGATTGCAGGATAGTAGGTCGGTTTACTATGCCTGGAAGTCTGAACAAAACGGCGTAGCGAAAGGCGCAATCGAACTCTTATGGACATGATGAGAAGTATGATTAGTAGGACCAATTTACCTACTTTTCTATGGGGTGAAGCTTTGAAAACAGCTCTCTACATTCTTAATCGTGTTCCTAGTAAAGCGGTTCCATTGACTCCTTTTGAGTTGTGGACCGGACGTAAACCTAGTACGAATCATTTTAGAGTTTGGGGATGTCCAGCGAGAGGTGAAGTTATATAATCCTACATTGAATAAGCTGGATTCCAAAACTACACGATGTTATTTTGTGTCTTACCCGAGATCATTCAAAGGGGTATCGGTTTTACAACCCCAATGGGGGTACAAGAATTGTGGAATCTCGGTCGCAAAGTTTCTTGAATTTGATGTAGCTGAAAAGGGTAGCTGTTCACAAACTTCGAAGATGATAGTATGGTGGGGATTCTTTGGATCCTCATCTCATCCTATGCGGACAATTTTGGATCCTCTTGTGCCACAAAATGAACCTGTTGTGGCTCAAGATCCCATTGTTGAGATAGTTTCTGATGCAATTCCTCAAGCTCCTCAAGTTCAGAATGAGGTTAAAGTAGCTCCACTCAGAAGATCTACTAGGGAAAGACGTTCTGCTATTCCACCAGACTATGTGGTCTACCTGGGAGAGCATGATTATGATATTGGCTGTGTTGTTGATCCAGTCACTTATAAGGATGCTATCTCATGTCCTCAATCGGATTTGTGGCTAGATGCGATGAAAGATGAGATGCAATCTATGAAACACAATGGTGTTTGGGAGCTTGTTGAATTACTTGGAGGGTGCAAACCTATTGGCTGCAAATGGGTATTCAAGACTAAAAAGGATTCCAAAGGAAAGATTGAAAAGTTTAAGGCCAGACTGGTGGCTAAGGGTTTCACTCAAAGAGAAGGAATAGATTATGAAGCAACATTTTCTCCAGTTTCTTCTAAAGATTCCTTTAGAGTGATCTTGGCATTGGTAGCTCATTTTGATATGGAGTTACACCAGATGGATGTTAAGACCGCATTTCTTAATGGAGACCTCAATGAGGAGGTTTATATGGTGCAACCCGAGGGCTTTCTGAGTTGATGACTCGGGTAAGCTTGTTTGTAGATTGAAAAAGTCTATTTATGGCCTTAAACAAGCTTCTAGACAAAGTGGTATTTCAAATTTCATAGTGTTGTCACTTCATGTGGATTTATTGAGAACAAAGTAGATCGGTGCATATACACCAAGGTCAGGGGGAGAAAATATATTTTTCTCATACTTTATGTGGATGATATCTTACTTGCAAGTAGTGACATTGGTTTACTGCATGAGACAAAGCGGATGTTATCGGAAAATTTTGATATGAAAGACCTTGGTGAGGCGTCTTTTGTTCTTGGCATTGAGATTCATAGGGATCGCTCATGCCGTTCATTGGGCTTATCTCAAAGGGCATATATTGATCGTATTTTGGAAAGATTCGGTATGCAAGGCGCAAATCGGGAATTGCTCCCATTATTAAAGGTGATAAATTGAGTCTTTCACAATGTCTGTTTCAGATTTTGAGAAAGCTCAAATGAAGAATATACCTTATGCTAGTGTGCTTGGAAGTATCATGTATGGTCAAGTTTGCACTAGGCCAGATATTGCTTTTGCGGTTGGGCTTCTAGGCGGATATCGACAAATCCAGGATACGATCACCGGGTTCTTTGCCAAAAAGGTTTTAAGGTACTTAAAGAGAACAAAGGATTATATGCTGATTTTGAGACATGTTCCCGACTTGCAACTAGTAGGGTATTGATGCAGATTTTGCTGGTTGTCAAGATGACAAAAAGTCAACCACGGGATACATATTTATGTTGGCGGGAGGTGCGGTATCATGGAAGAGCGAGAAAAGAAATCCATATCTTCTTCTACCATGCAAGCGGAGTTCATAGCATGTTTTACAGCGTTTGCTCGGGCTATTTGGCTCGGAACTTCATTAGGGAGTTATCGGTTTTTGATTTTGTGGATCGACCCATACAACTATATTGTGACAATAATTCTGCGGTGTTGTTTATTAACAACAACGAAGTCTCAAGGGGTCTAAACACATGGAGGTCAAGTTTTTGACTATAAAGGAATCGGTGCGAGAATGGTGACGTTGCTGTAGATTATGTTTCTACGAGATGATATGATTGCGAGATCCACTAACTAAAGGCCTATGCCGATGTGTGTTTGATCGACATGTCCTTATTATGGGCCTAGGAGCATCTTGGGATGCTGTCATTTAGTGGGAGTTATATTTTATTTTCCTTGAAATAAAGTTTATATCTGCATTTGTTACAATTTAGTAACGTTTTGATATATATATATTTCAACTTTTGCATTCAATACAATATTTTGAATGGTTTGTTATTTTGTTGAATATATATATTGTTATCATTCTCAAGGTATTACCTTGAGTGAAGGCTAGGGGCAATTCATTATTAGCCCTGTGCATATGTTCTTGTAAAAGGTTAACCATAAGGACAAGACATATGTGGGTTTATTAGAACCATAATTTCATTCTCTTGTGGCACAAACTTTTGTGTCGCCTAAGTAAGAGAATGGTGACTGACAAATGGATCTCTCTATGAGAGATGTTAGCCATTGCCACACTTCCATATTAAATCCATATCAAATAAAGTTGAAAACACTTGTGACCATGGAAGGCTCGTGTGTATACATGCGATTTACCGCCATGATTCGGTGTTGGAGGCTTTATGGGATAGGATTGACTATTAAGAATTATCTACGGACCAATGTGCGCACATACAATACAATTTCAATTAATATAGTCCAAGTGGGAGAACGTAAGAGTTTTCCTGATTTATGGACTAAATTATTTTGACATTGTTATTGTAATTTACCGTTAACGTTTACCGTTTTACGGGGTTTGGTCTTAGGTGAGATAGAAGGTTTCTTAATTAGTCTTATATGGGACTGGCTAGTGTGGGTCGAGTTGAGCTTGGCCCGTAATGAGGGGGACTGGCTGGAAACTCTATAAATAGTGCTCAAGTCTCTCCTCTAGCCCTAATCTCACATATTCTCACCTAAGGGGCGTTGCTCTAACGTCAATTGTGAGAGGCCACCTCATTGAGCCAGTGATCAGGAGGGTAATAGAGGAAAAGGATTTGCGCAAGGAACATTGTGTTTCCTCCGCTTCCGCTCAAGAACAATGGATCCTAAATCAGGTGCGTCAATCATTCTATTCACAATTGCTTCTTCTCATGTTCTGGTCATGGAGATCCTGGGGTTGCATGAGTTGCAACCTACAAACCATAGCACTGCCGCTATTTCCATCTCCATGTATGTGGCCATTCTATTGTACTGGTTCTGCATTTCAGCGCCAGTCACCCTCTTTGGAGGACTCCTGGCGACCTGGGCCGAGGCTATCCAATATCCTGTGAAAACCAATCACATTCCAAGGGAAATCCTGGCTTGGACACTCCCCTCGTGGCTCTTAGTCTTTGGTGCTGGGATGATCCCGTTCGGAACACTCTTTACTGAACTCGCCTTCTTTCTGAGTAGCATATGGGTTGGGAGGTTCTACAGCATGTCGGGGACCCTCTGCATTTGTCTTCTGTCCCTTGTCATTCTCTGTGATGAAACTTCCTTGATCGTTACTTATCGCAATCTACAAGTTGAGGACTGGAAATGGTGGTGGAAGTCTTTCTGTGCTTCCAGTTCGGCTTCCGTCTTTGTGTTCATGTACTGCATCAGTTACTTGGTTTCTGACCCGTACGGTTTTAGCGGGCCTCCATCAGTCACAGTCTATGTCGGTTACTCACTCATCGTGGCAATGGCAGCCCTGCTATCAACTGGTAGCATTGGGTTCCTCGCTTCGTTCTACTTTGTGAATGCTCTATTCTCATCAACAGAGATCTGAGTAGAGTCGACTTTTTCCGAATTTCGTCCATTGCTTGAGCTCCTTGCTTTGGGAAATGCTGACATGACCTCGATCAATATAGGAACATCCTACTTTATTATGTATTGCCTTGCCTTTGTCATGTTTCACTGTCGAAATAAGCCCGAGATTGTTGTAAGTAGCTATTACTGTTTCAAAGTAATGTATTCGCATCTATTGCACACATTTCCACTTCCATTGCTGTATCATCTGATGATAAAGTATGGAGCTTTACTATTAACAGTCTTCTTTGATCTGAAGGCGTCAATCAGTAGCTCCGCAGGGATTGGCATCATCAAATAACCGTTATAACTCAAAGTTATGAATCTGAACAAGCTACGAGGTACATTGGATGGTAAAACTAGAAAGAGAGGTGGATGAGGATGCACACCGTCACCCATTTATGACGCGTTTGGTAACGATTTTGTTCTGGAAAACAATTTTTCATGAGAAATGATTTTTTTTATTCTGTTTTTTGGAATAATTTCTAAGCAAAAGAACACATTTGGTAACTTCCCAAAACGTGTTTCGTAACTTTCCAAAATTTCTATTCTCAGGATAGAAATACATTTAGTAGGCTTCTTAAAATTTTTCTTTTATTTCTTTTAATTTTTTAATTCTTTTATTATATTTTCTTTTTTTTTCCTTTTTTTCTCTTTGGCCGGTCGCCCGCCACGGCAATGGCCAGCAACTGGCTAGCCAAGGTCCAACGAGCTCGTTGTAGCCTCACCAAGCTAGGGCAAGGACTAGCGAGCTCGCCGGAGGCCAGCCTTGTGCTAGCTGGGGAGGCCAAGCCTCGCGTGACCACAGCGTGGCTCGGGCCGACGAGCCTTGCCGTGGCTCGGCGTCGTCGCCGGCCCTGATCTAGCCGATCGACAACATCGGCCATGGGCCAAGGCCGGTGTCACGCCCCAATCCTCGAGTGTGTGCCCATCTCTCTCTGGTCAATAAAATTTTGCGACTTCCTAGGACGAGTCACCGACCCTTTCTTTTTATTACACATGTGAAAGCGAAAATAAATCCCCTGACAATAATCATCTCGGGATAGAAAAGCGGGACAACAGATTCACAAAACGAAACATGTTTTTATATTCACATAGAATCATGTACAAGGTCTATGACCAAAACACTACAAGACTGGCTTTCCCAAAAAGAAGCGATCCTAACTAATCTACACTTCCAATCACCTCATCTCGACTCCAGGTACTTCACTCAATGATCCTGAAAATTTAACCCACAACGGGGTGGGATATAAATATCAGCGAGTTCATACTCTAAATCTCGATTAGGAAGAAAATACACTTAGAAGCATTCTAACCATACAATCACACAACCAATGAGACTTACCTCGTCTCAGATCCACTTTGTAAGTCAGTACAATCCATATCACAACTAGAGCAACACTCAAGCTCAATTAATTGGAACGCAATACTCAATCTCAAATAACCACAAGGATCTTGATTATAAAGCCAAATCATTATGACATATCTCATACCATGCCACACAATTTTATCCCATAATCCGTCGTATTCAACTCAATTAAATATGCGTTCTTGGTTTTGATCTTGGCATATAGCACAGCCTACTCTCTGTTCGGCGGTCTTCTGGCATTGCCAAGCTTCGTCTCACACCATTGAGTACGGCACGTCTCTATCAGACGGCTTTCCCAAATGAGCATAGGGTCCAGAATCTACTGCGATTGGCTTCCCGTAGTCTAAGGGCATCCCATATAAGGGTTACTGTCTAGCTTAATAGCCCAGGACGGGTTCTCTTAACCAACACACAATTACCAATTATGGCACAAGGTACCGTGCATTGCACTTAAATGCCTCAATTAAAATGATGAACTTGGCCTTTTTCTTTATATTAGAAATACATGATAAAATATTCGTGTGTGGGTACACAGTCAACTCAACTCAGAAAAATCGATATCTTTTCTTTTAAAATCCTACTATTTTATATAGTACTTACAATTATTTTTTGGTGTTAAAATCCGACACTCGGGATTTTATGAAAAAATATTGGAAATTCATAAATTCTGGAATTAAACACTCAAATTTCCAATCAGCACTCAATTTGCGCAATTTAATATCCAATTGCAAAAATTAACTACACCATTGTAATTAGCACGAAATTCGATCACCTACTATCCCGGTCTAATTTCTGGAAAAATAATTAATAATTAATTAATTTCTAAAATTAATTAAATAACTCAATTTAAATTCTAGAAATTGCCAACCTAGGCCAAAATCACTAAATTAAATATCGAAACGGGCCTGGAAAATTCTCAAACCCTTCTAGATAAATAGCACAATTTATCTAGGCCTCACTTAATCTAATCTAACCACCTAACATGCTTAATTGCATAATTAAATCACTAAATTAATCTAACTAACCACCTAATTTTTAATTATTTAAATCTAAACACCCCTTAAACGTCATTAGTCTATTAAGAAGAGTTTAGTACATAAACTCAACGGTTTATTACCGAAACCGATTTACCGCGACAATGGCACGACGGCAGCCGAAATCCTAATTTTTGACAGCATCAGCGGACACTCGGACTAGGCCAAAAGCCTTGCAAGCCCACAACAAGTGTTGGGCTTGGCTTTGGGCTTGGGCTGCTTCGCGGGCTCAGGCTTCAAAACTAGGCTAGACTTGCGAGCTTATTGGATTGAAAATTTCGCTAGGCTGAAACTTGGGCTAAAATCCAATGGGCTGAGCTAGAATGGAAGTTGGGCTGAGCTGAATTCACTTGAACTACTGGCATGAGGATGCGTTGGAGTTGGGCCACGAAGATTTGCATGGGCTGCTGCTGCTCGCGTGGGCTAAAGACTATTGGGTTGGGCTTGCGGCGGAACGGTGCAGAGAACTAGCAAAAGAATTGTTGGCCTTGTGGCTGAGAGCAGCTACTTCAGGCAAGGAAATGGCAGACGGCGCCTGCCCGAGCGTGGAGAGACACGGGAACAAAACTAGTAGAAGCTGGGACACTGGCAGCAATAAAGCAGACGAGTGGCAACAAAAGGAAAAGGATCCAGTGGGCTTCAATGGATGCCGGGCTGAAATTGTGGGCCAGCGAGATGGATGAAGCTGACGTTTTTGTGGGCTGAGGAGACGCGTGGACTGAAGCTCGCTGGTGGAGGCGTGGAAATGGACCGGAGATGTTGGGCTGCTTGGTGGAAGGAGAAAACGAAGGTGGTGTTGCAACGCTCACTGAGGAAACTTGGTGGGGAGAGAGATTGAACGGTGGCTTTGGTGGAGTGGACTTCGACCGAATGAAGTAAAGCAAAAGTTGAGACAGAAGGAATAAAAATGAAGAGAAACCGTGAAGAAGATGGGGACGGAGGAGGCGTGCTCGAGTCGTAGAGGGGAAGAAAGGTCCAAAGTCAAACATCCTCATCCCCTCCATTAATTTCATGTCCCCCCTTATTACTTTCTTGTAATGCAATTCCACCAATTAATCCAATTTAAAGCCAAGAATATGCATCCGTCCCAAGCTTCGAATTTTACACTCTTGGGACCTTAATTTCTTCACCAATTCTCCAAATCAAAGTCCAATTTCGATGAAGAAAAATCCCGTACAATTTTCTATAAATCCCTGGCACTCAAAAAGCTCGGCTTGGAAGTCCAAATTTCCTTGAATTTGGCCCATCCGAATTTCTGCTAATTTTCCACAACGTCCGAATCGATTTTCCGTAAAAATCTCGAAATCTCCGAAAATTCTTTAGAGTATGAGTCTACGTTTCTAAAATAGATCGTGACATGACAGAACTTTCAATTTCTGAAATCGAGTTCAAATTCGCGGTTAATTTCAATCCAGCATGCTTTTAGCATGACCTAGTCTACCAGGTAACTTTTAGGAATTTTTGGTACAATTGACCCGTGATTGATTTATCTTGAGTCACAATACACATCTTCAACACATTGGCGACTCTCAGTTATCGTGAAAATCTCGAGATTTCAATTAAAGGCACTTAATGCCAAAACGATAGAAAAATCGGTCTAGTGCGGATCGACAAGTATTTTGCAATTAGATGAAATCACCCATACTTTAATCACATATCTCAGTCAAATTGACTTATCTCCGGTCTCGATCCATTTCGATAGTGTCGTAATGACCCTAGACCAACACGGTTGAGCAATCAATTTATGGTCGAATTCTCAAGTCCAATTGCATTTAAATTCCATAATTATTTTCCTATATAATCTAGTTATCTCGTAAGTGATCAGCTCAAAGAATAGCACTGTCGGCGCATTGACAAAAGACCCGATTTATTTAATCAAAAACAAAATCTGAAAATTCAAGCTATCATAGCCGGCGATCGGCCAAAAGGAAGTAGAATAAGAAGAAAAGAAAGGGAAGAAGAAAAGAGAAGAAGAGAGAAGAGAGAAAAAAATATATTCTAGAAATTATTCCCAAGAACAAGAAGTAACATTTTTTTACTTTTTGTTTATGTTCCAAATCTATTTCCGTGAACAAAAAATGATAACAAAAAATAGATTTTTTTGTTCATGGGAACAAAAATTTGACTAAATAGATTTTCATTCTTTTTTCATTCCTCGGAACAAAGGAATAGAAATAGTTGTTCTAGGGAACAAAAATAAATTTTACCAAAGAGAGAGCCTTAGCAGATAGATAGCATGCATGAGCAACTCTGAACCACATGTACATTCATAATAATAACCTATTGATGTTTGGACAAATGAGTAAATAATGCTAAACCAAATCTCTCAACAAATCTTATACTACGGTGATTCTGCAATTGAGTATTTGTTACATATAAAAAGCACCATTCATAAATACGCTCAGCATCGATTTTAACCAGAAGGCCAATCTCTAAAAACTAGAGGAACAGCCCTGGAATGACCTTAGCAATAATAGGACTCCTTGCATGACCTTGAAAGACTTCTCTTCACGGATCTTCTTAACGTTCAGCTGGACAAGAACTGAAACTGTGAAACTTCATTCGTTTTCAGAATTGATGCTCGTTAGCTCCGTGGAGAGCCAACATTCTTCGTAGTTTGAGCAACACCATGATTGATCTCTACATATTGCAGCCTTCAAGCAGAGGATTGGAAACCGTGGTGAAAGTCTTTCTATGCTTCCGGCACAGGCTTTGATCTATGTCGGCTACTCACTCAGTGGCAATAGCAGTCCTACTACGACCAGTAGCATTGGTTCCCTCGTTTCCTTCTACCTCATTAATGTTCCCTTCTATCCCATTCATCGTATAATACAATGCCTTTGTCATGTTGCACTTGCCGAAAGTGGGACAAGAAGGATACGCCAACTCTTAATGTATTAAACGACGTATTCTCATCTATTTCACATATTTCGGCTGTCATATCTACATCAGGTGAAAATCAAAGGGGGAGCTTTGTTAAGAGACGTAGATTTATCTCGGTCCACTGAGTCTTCTTTGAACTGATTGGCTGATTAGTCGTCCAAGCGAAGGGATAATCTTCTGAAACTTCAGTTTTCCAAACAATGGATAAAGAGGAGCAGCAGCAGGATGCTCGCACAATAAATGAAGAAGAGAACCGAGTTCTCGTGCAGATGCAAAGTATGCTTGCATGCGTAAAATGCACAACGCTCTCATTATAATGACCGATTATCGTTTAGATGAATATAAAATTTATCTTCATCCTAGTTTCTGAATTAATAAATTTTGGCACCTTTTAATTTGCAAACCATTATTTTAAATTCATGAAGCACCGTTCATGAATAGGATTGACATCAATTTAATAAGGCCATTTTTCGGCACTATAATAACAGTCAGGAGATGGCCTTCACGACTATGGGACTCCTCACATGATGTTCAGTGTCCGACCATATCAGCTCTCCAAATGAGTAGTCCCCAGTTGCATTGGCTCCTTTCGCCTTCAGCACAACCTTGAAAGACTTCTCTTCATTAATCTTCTTGAACTTCAGGTGGGCTGGCTTGACAAGAACTGAAACTCCATTCGGTTCCAGTACCGATGCCTTGTAGGTCCCTGGCAAGCCAACATTCTTCACAGTTCGAGTCACCGTGATTGATCCCGAGAGCTTAGGAACCGTGATCGAAGGATAGTTGAAGTCCAGAAGACCAATGCGTTTCGAACAATTGTAGGCACCATCAGAGAATACCGAGATCTGCGTTGCATTGTAGCCTAGAGAACACAAGAAGTTGAGATAATCTTTGATGCCCAGATCATAGACCAGGCCAGGGTCCATAGCACGGTTGGGCTGGATGTGTCCAGCTCCGTAATTGAATGGAGTCGCCTCGTTGTAGGAGGCATTAATGATCGATTCCATTGCATTATCTCGTATCGTTGCTGCAAGCAAACAGACGGGGCAAAGATCTATCAATACGTTACGCATCTTGCAAACACCTATCAAACACCAGGCTAGTTAGTCATGACAATAATATGTACAGGTTCGGTTCGCATTGTTTTTAGTGGAGATTGCAATAGGGGCGGGTTTGTCATTTTCACTCCCCTAAGGTTCGGCATGCCCATCAGACATAACAGTCGAGCTCATAATGTAGTCGAAGTTTATCATTCACTCATACTCACCACTCGTCATGATTGCCGACCGAATCACAGCAGGACTCCATTCTGGATGTAGAGTTTTCAGAAGACCAGCAACGCCGGAAACATGAGGACACGACATCGAGGTGCCTGACACAGCATTAAAAGGCACCCGGCGTTGATCGATATCCTCATTTGTCGGCCCCACTGCTTCAGTGTACGCAGCTATGACGCTGAGCCCAGGTGCAGTAATATCCGGCTGGCCATAATCATTTCAGCAACTCAACAAGCTATTGTTACAAAAGCAGCGTGACTAAATCGGCAATGAACCTTCAAAGTACCTTTAGAATTTCGGGTGTAATGGTGTTCGGCCCCTTTGAGGAAAAAGCCGCCATGAATGGAGATGGCTTCACGCCCAAATTCGTCACTACGCGCGTGATCCGAGCAGTGGGAAACCTGTCGCAATGAAAGGTTGCAAAAACATGTCAAATCACACAAAAACAATTTACGCCGGTCTCATGAGCCAGACCAAAAGCAACATTGCGCCGTCACAGAATCTGTCATTAGGGAGCAAAAGAGGAGCCTGTGTGCACTTACTTAGTTGAGTTGATGTAACTGAAGATGGCGGCCCCCTCGGTGTAGTTGACGTGAGATGCGAGAAGGAAATGTGGGTCTGCGACGATTTCGTTTCCCGAGAGGATATTGTTGGCAAGGACCATCCCAACCGCACCGGCGAGGAAGGCCTGCTCTCCCTTGTCGACCCTCGCGTTTTCTCCTCGAAGGCAAACCAGGATCTTCCCCTTCACCTTCCTCGGATCAAGCGTTCCATTCTGGCAGAGTAGCCTGTCTTATGCCACCATAAACACATCACAGTTAGCGATGGAGTATTCATCGAGCTGAGCAAAAGAGGTACGTCAATTTTTCAGCTGCAAACGATAATGGCAAGATATCAATAGCCTGTCTTGTTGTGATCCTTACGCTTCATTGGCCGACACATGAGACAATCTAGCATCCGCTGCGCTGATTAGCTTGTAGAACTTGCCTCCAGGCAAGGATTTCGGTGATAAGCTCGCACCCTTCGGGGAAAAAGGAGAAAGCAAAAGGACACATATTTACAGAATTAGCAGTTTCCCAGAATCGGAAACGCACTCAACACTGGTTCACACAATCAAAATGCCCGAGGTGATGTGACAAACAGTAAAACAGGCTTTATCTATTGTCCAGATTAGCTTACGAACCAACGCAACTATTAAGGGTCCTGCTCGATGAGATATCGCTAACCATCTTGCGGACATTCATCATTTGAATATGCGATTTCCAGTGCATTCGTGTAGTTTTTCAAATTGGTAATGTGTGTGTCAAACCCTAGGAACAGCTTCACCGATTAAGCGAGAGAGTCTGACCTTGAATCGCCTCTTATCGCCAATCACCACGTAGTTGGAGAAATCACGGTCCATGGTGCTTGCCGCCACCGTGATCAGCCAAGGCGAGATGTTCGAGACTGTGCCATCGCTGGGCCCAGCATTCCCGGCCGAGCAAACCACGACGATGCCATTCATCACGGCGTGGAAGGACCCGATCGCAATGCTGTCGTTGAACAGTGGGGAGGGGTCGCCGCCGAGGGAGACTGAGAGGACGTCTACGCCATCGTGTATGGCAGCGTCGAAGCCGGCCATTATGTCTGCATCAAAGCACTCGTTGCCGGTGACCGGCGGCCAGCAGACCTTGTACACGGCAACCCGAGCCCTCGGGGAGCCGCCCTTGGCGGTGCCTCGGCCATAGCCAAAGACACTGGCGCCGGCGACAAAGTTGCCACCGGCGGTGGAGAGGGTGTGGGACCCGTGGCCTTCACTGTCGCGGGGCGTGTCAAAGGAGGCGTTGAGGGGCCCCACTGCGGCGGCGAAGCCTTTGTTGAAGTATCTGGCGCCGATGAGTTTCCTGCAGATCGACGTTTCCGTTGGCGGGAGTTACTTTGGCATTTTATTTTTTCAAAATCTATGACTAATGTTTATTCTGAATATTTAATAGAAGGAAATGTGTACAAATAAAAAGAAAAGATAAGATAAAAAAAAAAAAAAAAAAAAAAGGGTTGCCGACTGAATGTGTGAGAAGGAGATTTGGAAATAAGAAATTTGTTTATTTACAAATTCCGATTTTACTTGTTGAAGAAAAACAATGAAAAGTTAAAACGTTGAGAACGGTTCTTCTCTCCATGTATAAATTTCAGCCCTAGGTGTTAAGAGTCCAAATGGTATTGTGCTAATTACATTTTCATGTACCGAACTAGACATATAAACATTGTTTGGTCAAAATTAGGTCACTTGCCTCATGTAATAAGAAATTATTTCATTAAATCTCCATTTGTTTTGAGAAAAATAAATAATTTTAAAAAATTCCTAAAATAATCTTCTACAAAAAAAAAATGAATGAACCAAAAATATTTTTATCATGCATGATAATATTTAGATATAAAGTGTTATTAATAATAAAAATATTTTTTTATTAACTATCATTTTAAGCTATGTAAGTAATATTTTTTAGAAAACATTTTTATTATTTTTTTCATGAAATAAATGAAGTCTAAAAATAAGTTATAAATGAAAAACAGTACGAGCTGTAGACTAGAATTCCTCTTATTTCTTTTTTTTTGAACGAAAGAATTCCTCTTATTTCGCGGAACAATATTGTCCACTAGTTAGAATAGTTGAAGCAAGAAATGGTGCGTGAAAAGACAGTCAACGAAAACCAAAGTCAACAATTAAGGCGAGATATGGTGCGCGAAAAGACAGTCAACGAAAAGGAAAGTCAACAATTAAAGTAAGAAATGGTGCGCGAAAAGACAGCCAACGAAAACGAAAGTCAACGATTATGGGTTTTTGATATCTTTTACCGAACCTGATTTTTCAGACGAAAACAAAAGTTTGAAAAGAAGAAAGAAAATATGGTTCGGACCCAAAAACTGGCCAAAGCGAATTAGCGGAGCGAAATGAGAATTGTCCATTTTGAAGAAAGACAAAAAAAAATATTAGGTGATGACAACGAACGCAGAGATGAAGATAGTTTTTTTTTTTTTTTTTTTTGGTCGGTGATGAAGATAGTTATGTCTAGTGAACGTCAGCCAATTCTTGAGAAAAATAATAAAGGGAGGAAAAGAATGGCTTCATATGTCAAATCGATTTTTTTTTTTAAAAGAAGGGGACATGTTTATTTGAATAACAACTTCTTCTTTTTTTTCTTTTTTTCTTTTTTTTATGTTGCCTTGTTATATAGCTCTATGCATATCAACACATTTACAGGTAACTTGATGATTGCAAATAAATTCGTCATTTGAGAAATTTACATAATAGACTTAGACCCAAAGAAAGCCTTGATTTTCCGGAGAAATGAACGCAGTGACACCACTAACGGTGTCACAGCCAATAATTGGTAGGTGAATACAACTTTAAATGAAGTTCTACTTTTTCTATTATAGATACCAAGAAAAAGATAAATAGATAAAAAGATTGATTCAACTTTATTATGGAATGGATTAGATTCAATATTTAAGAATAGTTTAAGGATCACATTAAACATATCAAAAGTTTAATAATAACATTATACATTGGATTAAAGTTTAAAAACTATCATCATCATCATCCTTCTTTAATCATGTCTGCGGGTTGTATGGTACAAGTTATTCAAAGAGTGTCTAATTTCTATAGGTCTGTTTGTTTGAAAAAAAAAAAAACTCTTTCCGATAAATTGTTTTATGCCTTTCTAGTATTTTGATGACAGAAAATTAATCAATGTATGGAGAATGTTTTTTTCCAAGAATTGAAAACAACAAGTTTAAATGAGAGAAAACCACTTCCCCTTATGGCAAGAAGGAAATCATTTTTCCTAAAGCACCCAACAAATGAGAACTAATTTTTTTTTCTTTTATTGCAAAGTTTTTAATAAAACAAAAGCAACCTAAGACCTAGTTTATAACCATGGACTAGTTCGAGTAGTTAGAATAGTTCATAACATAGCGAACTCTATCTTAAAGAAATTGACCTTAAAAAGAAATGCTCAAAAGGCTTCGGACACTACCACTGTCCACAGTACCGAAAGATGTAATGGGAAAGTATCTTTTACCTTCTCGAAAGGAGGTGAGTGGAGAAAGGTCAGCGTCTTGAGCATGGCAACTTTTTTTTTTCTTTTTTTTTTTTTGTGTTTTTCCTTTTTGGGTTGAGCGTGGAAGGATAAGAAAATGGGAGAGTGGGAGCAAGCAAAGAACCTGTTGCAGCGAAAGCGAGGATCCTTGTCGTTTTGACAGATTCCTTTCCACTTTGGAGGAATCGGTCCCAACCCTTCGTCGCTAAAGCTCTTGGATTCCGGCCACGCCCCTGCATGCGCCAAAACCCCAATCGATTACATCTTTTTCCCCATTTTTCTGCACCGAGGCTTATCAATTCCAGGTCCAACATAGCAATAGTGGCAAATAAATCAAACCCCCCCGTGGGGAGTTTTGTGTTTTCTTTTCTTGACGTTTTTAATCATGAGGGTGCGCTTCACCTACTCCGGAAAGAGGGTTTGTCTGGGGACAGCTTTTGTGGGGATTATCCTCTGTGTATTTTGTGGTTTTGGCCCACGGACACGTGCTCTTGCAAGTACCAAATTCAACTCCTGAGGTGAGCACAGCACTTACACGTGACAGGATGATTCCTTTGGCCCACAGGATCAACTATGCTAATGGTCTAATTTTCTCGAGAGAGAGAGAGAGAGAGAGAGAGCTTCCGAGAGTTTCTGTTGCAATTATGAATTATTAACCAAACACTTTCCAAAGTATACTGTTGTGGAAAACTATAGTAAACAATCTTATAGCATAAGAATGGGAGTCCTCTACAATTAGGGGATAACTGACTACCTCAAAGATCGAAATGGCTTTATATATAAAGAATTTTAATCCCAAGAAAGCTATACCTAAACCCAATATATAGATATATATGCACCCCACCTCGCCCTCATGCATCGAGCCAATGCTACTAGCTTTGGCAGCTATAGTGACCAGCCTCCTTTCACTGGCTATCACTTGGTCTCTCTCAATCCCTCTGTGATCGGAAGTAGAGAAAGCACACGTGATAGCCGAGACCACTAAGATGTCAATTTAGGCTTTATCTCCATTCCTAGCATAGCATCATATCATGTGTTTTAGGCATATGGTTCATTAGATGCACAAAGATGTGTTCAAACTGACTTTTGCTCTCCATCGCTCTATGATTGAAAGTAGAGGGAGCACTCGTGATCGTCGAGACCACTAAGATGTCAATTTAGGCTCTATCTCCATACCTAACACAACATCATACCACGGTTTTAGGCATATGGTTCACCAGATGCACAAAGATGTGTTCGAATTAACTTTTACTTTCCACCCCTCTATGATCGAAAGTAGAGGGAGCACGCATGATGGCTGAGACCACCAAGATGTCAACTTAGGCTTATCTCCATCCCTAGCATAGCACCACATCAAGAGTTTTAGGCATATGTCTCACCAGATGCACAAAGATGCGTTTGAATTGACTGCGGCTCTTTACTATTGAAAAATAAATTATCTCCATATATGGCTTTTGTAATTTGACTTTCATGAAATGTTGAATATCAAAAGTTCTTTTGAAAGAACATTCGAATTGAGACATGTTGAGTTAATATATATAATTTCTTTCCATGTTTTGTCAAACATATATTACTCTTTTTCGCTCAAAATTTTTGACCTGAAACAAAAGATACTCATTTTTCCAAATTAAACAAACGGTCTAACAATGTGCTGACCGATATATATATTCCAAGTTAGACTAGTCTTAAGACATGATGTATTTCCCTTCTAGTACCTTTGACTAATATTCAAGATTTGAACGCATCACTAATGTATAAACACATATATCGTATATACATCCATAACCATGTGCCACGCATTCGCAATTAGATACACAACAAGGGGATGGAGAAAACGTAGATGACAAGCACCTCTAGAGCACCTCCACCAATTTTCACTATTATTTTCCCATTTGCATGGATTTTTTTAATAGAATTTCGGTAATGCAGCTGAACAGGGTGTGCTCCTCCTCAAGTCAGCCAGCGAAAGACAACACCCAACAATTTTCGATAAAATTAAATTTTCCACATGGGTCGAGGAAAATCTTTAATTTCTTTACATGCACACATGTCTATCATTAATGGCAGAATCTTATTATATCTACTCGTTTACTGAGGATTAGGCTCACTGGAGCGTGCTTGACTCGCTACCCGTTTCTTTACTATCTACCCTCTTATATTATGCCCCAATCTGTATTATGCAGATAGGACGATGAGTTGACGACACAAAGTCGATAGCTTTTGAAAATCATTAGACGGTTATCGGTAGTTACACAGATTAAGACACAATAAAAGAACGATCCGTGTTAGAGCGAAGAGAACATGCGTGGCCGAAGCAAGATGCAAACATGGAGAGTGAACTAAAGTCGAAGATCTTGAAACATTCGCATTTCCTTATGATAGATAAACGAGATGACAGCCTTGCTCTGGTTGTTATATAAGTCAACGTTTGTGGTTTTTGGGGGACTCTTATGTTATTTTTCGTCAAGAAAATATGATGTTAGACTAAATAAATGAATAAATAAATAGTGGGTCGAAGTCGCTTGCCTGTGTCCAGGTTCCCAATGATGGTATCTTCACCAAATCGAGCTTTCTTCCAAATTGAATCGGACGAAACCACGCCGTTCTGCTCGAGGCCTAGAAACTCCCACGATCTTGTCGTGTGTAGTTTCTTGCCCTGGTTTAGAAAAACCGACACCACTCTTGGGTGCCCTGCCATAGGTTGGAAAACCAACAACAGTCATTAAAGATGAATAAAAACAAGCGCTTCCTTAGCAGAAAAACGAAATTTGAACGATTAGAGTTGATTTATTTAATGATGTGATGGGTTAAGTTTGGATTTATTAGTGATATACGTGACATACGCGTCATCGCATCATCTAGTGCGATAGTCTTTCTCAAAGTTTAGTAGATGTGTAGGGACTGTTGCACTCCAAGTTTATGACAGATGCAAAACAAAAGGACTGTTGTTTCGGAGGTCAAACTTCAAACCAAAGGAGAAAATTTGGGCCGGAGCTTACGGGCGATCTGGGCAGCTACTTCATCTTCGAGAGTCGCGGCAAAGCCGTTGATGTGCCTCGTGTACGAATAGAAGATGGCCTCCTCAGCGTCGCCTCGGCTATACAAACCATTGTCACCAACGCATACTACAAACCGAAAAGAAGAAGAAGAAGAAGAAAAGTGGTGGTGGTGGTGGTGGTGGTGAACTTTATCTGCATTGAAGTGCAGTACCTTCTCAAGAAAGAGCCGAGAAACTCATGGTGAGACTCCGTCACTCGACTCAGATCAGCCAACGAAGCATCTGGGCCG
Source organism: Eucalyptus erythrocorys (assembly GCA_014182555.1). NCBI lineage: Eukaryota > Viridiplantae > Streptophyta > Magnoliopsida > Myrtales > Myrtaceae > Eucalyptus > Eucalyptus erythrocorys. Next base: position 8,683,788 of record CM024597.1, on the reverse strand, counting down.
TGCGAGTGAGATCCCAAGTAAACCACGTATGACTTCGATCCACCACACACACACACACACAAAACAACAAGGAAAGATTCATGATCATGATGATGATGATATCAGCAAATGTAGGGTCCTCTTCAAACCAAGACAAGAATGTAAAGATTCCATTGTTAACAGAACGGTGCGACGGCTTAGGCTTCGAATGCTCACCTTTTTCGCAGCAAAAGCGGGTGTCCGGTGCTGTGTTAACGAAAGAAGAAAGAGCACGAGAAGGTGAACGGAGAGGCTCATGGCAACTTCTATTTGAAGGGCACTTGCATCACCCCCTTGTGGGAACAGTGGAAAAGAAGCGACTGTGGGTGTGTCCTCTTTATAATGTTTGGAACGGAGAGAGAGAGTCCCACTCCACGAGCCCAGCCAAAAGGAGGGGTTGGATTCTCTTTTGTGGAGCCGATTAAGAAGCTCAGGACAAAATGGTCCAAAGAAAAACCCTAATTACTTCATGAGGCAAGCCCCATCTTGGGATATACTTTATTTCTTCATATACCATGCGAGGAAAACATCATATGACTATAAGTCATGTGGCCGACTTGTAAGGAAAGATGGTGTAGAAAACAAGATGGAATTCATAAAACGCAGGCAACGATGATTAATTAGCTATATGATATCATTGCTATTCGTCGCATAAATTACTTTTTTCAACCTTAGGACCTGTTTCGAGACGTCCCATCTTCATATTTTCTATAAAATACTGAATGAGGAGGGAGCTTCGGCGGTGAGGATATGGAGTTTAGTCCGCTGGACACTTCTTACAAGGTCAGCTACACTGCTATTTTATTCATGCGACGGCAGAGGAAACTGTCCAACTGTGTGGATATTTTTTCTTATTGGGTTAATAAAAAAATTAAATATAATTCAATTTGATCAGGCTGGCGATGGAAAAAGGAGCTGGGGGAAGTGGGAACCGGGGAATTTGCTCATTTGACCTGTCTAGTCGAGAGTTCATTAAAGTTGGAGATGATCCATCCCGGCGCCACAGTCAGCATATTCTAAAGGGAGAAAAAACATTAAAAAAAAAAAAAAAAAAAAAAAAAAAGAGGCCCGGGGGTACATTTTTTTTATGGCTATCAATGTCCTTTTGCCGCCGACCAAAAAGAAAATGTCCTTTTGCCCTCTCTCAATGTAAGTTTTTCACACACAAAAAAAAAAAAAAAAAAAAAAAAAAAAAAAAAAAAAAGAAGTTTTCGACCAAAAAAAAAAAAAAATGTAAGTTTTCCAGGGTAGTATGTAATTATGTGCAGCAAAAGTTGTAGTAAGAGGTCGGCGTTGCTAAAAAAATATAAGATTTCAATGAGTTTTATATTTGCTAGTTGCGAGATGTATTATATGAATGTATTGATGCACCCTCTTTTATCTAATAATTAATGTGCTCTTTGTTATTTTAACATCTCTTCGAGTTGGCACATTTTTGATATACTCATTAGCAAAGAAGAGAAAAAGAAAAAATACTAAAAAAAGTCCTAAACTTGTTGTTTTTATAGCAATTCCGTCCTAAATCTTCAATTATATTAAGTTTGTTCTAAGATAATTTACCAATGTAGTTAATATGATAAAATTTGTCTACGTCATGCCATTTCTCGTAGAACCCCCGTCAATTATTTATAATAAAAATTGGTAATTGATGAATTACATTAATAAATCGTCCAAAATCTTTGGACTCAATTTGTACAATTGAAAAATGTATGATTAAATTAATACAAATACAATGAGTTTAGGACCCAACCATGGGCAGCTACATTAGTTGAGTCTCTCTTTCATCGCTGAGGTTGAGAATTCAAAATCCGCGTTTGCTAATGTACTGTAAGTGGGAGGCCATGGTGTTGGCTATTCTCTCCCGAGGTATAGTCGCTGCTAAAGTTCGAAACTGCTGTCAAGTGTAGTGGAGGACCTTGTGACCTCAAATAGCATAAACGAAAGAGGACTCAGGTGAATCATCAGTTACAAAAAAAAAAGAAAAAATAAATGAGTTTAGGAATTTTTCAATACATTTCTCGATGACAAAAGCAAAAAAGCACCTTAAGTTAGATTTGGGATATTAGGGCGAAACAGAAAAGTGATACAACAAAAAGTTCGTCGATTAGTGATTGATTTGGGTAGATGGAAACATCGTGAGTTGGAACCTCTATAAATTTTATGAGGACATCCTAGTGGTGACTTTTAAGTTCTGATGGAAGAAGGGACGATCGCCCAACAAGGTGACTCGAGATGGCAGCAACGCTGTGGACTCAAAAGTGCTCTCTCAAATCCAAGGCCCGATCCAGAAAGAGCTTGATTGCAGAAACGGGCTTCAAGATGTACTTCCGCTACTTTCCTCCAATTGGAGCCCAAGTTTCTTGCAAAGTCAGGCTCCGGTTGGGGTCCTGTCTTTGGTCCTTTAGCTTTTTGTGCGGATTGATCATCTAATTGTTTTGCTAAGCAACCTAGTCCCCCATCTTTTCTTTATTTGTGTAGTCAATTAAGGTCTCTATCAACTACTTTTGCCAACATTTTTCAGTTGATGACACGACCACGTCATTACGGTCGAAATTTGAAAAGAGGGGCATTGCGTCAGAGTCGCGCCGTCGTGAATTTTCAAGCATGCTAAATAGCGTGGACCTGAAGTACAGCACCTTTATATAAGCATGACTTTTTGAATGGCGTAAAGAAAAAATTGCAGGTATAGAGAACCACTATACAGTGTGAGTTATGAAGACATCATACAATTAAAGCTTTGGGATACTGGAAGAAGCGTCCTTGGACGCTTTCGAATGTCTCTTTCACCAAATGAATGCGGATTATCTGGTTAATGGCCGCTTATTGTTTGACACATCAAACACATTTAATGTACCGGTCATAATATTTCTAGCATTCCTCTCTTTTGTTTTGCTGATAAATTTAGTTTTTTTTTTTTTTTTTTCCCTCATTAGGCAGTTAGCTTTTTAGTCATCGTGCTATCATATATTTTAATTGCGTGATAATATTTGACAAGAAAATTATCCAAAAAGTTTGAAACTTATTGTACCACTGCTAATTCAATCCCAAACATTTCAGTTTTGCTAATTTAATTCCAAATCTTTTGATAACGTGCTAATTCAGTCATAAACCTTTTGAAAACTTGCTAATTCAATAATAAATCTTTCAATTGTGTCAATTTAGTTTTAAACATTTTAATGATTTGCTAAACTAGTCATCAACCTTTTAACACATTACGAATTTAGTCTTTCTAGATAATTTTAGCCGGATATCGATGACACGACAATTTAATCAAAGACAGCCATCCTAAGTGGCACAACCAATGCTAACATAACCAACTTTTTTAATTTTTCAGATTTTTCCTTTTCTTTTTCTTTTCTTTTTAACCAAAAAACAAAAAAAACAAAGGGCCAATAGGGCTACCGGCAACCTCCACTAGCCATTAAGCAAGGGCTAGCAACCTCTGATGACCCCAGGGCTTGCAATGGCCTGGGCAAGGGCTTATGACTCCCTCGTCGACCACAACAAGGGCGGGTGAGGACTGTGGTTGGCAAGGGTTTTACGAAGGGTTGCCAACCCTTGCTTAATGATCAGGAAAGGTCGTCGGCCTTATGTTAAAGAGAAAAATAAAATAAAATAAAATAAATTCGATTTCTTAAAAAAAGTTAAAAATTATCCATGTCAGCACCAACTACACCATATAGAATGGCCATCATTGACTTAATCATCATGACACCAATATCCGACCAAAATTAGCCGAAAAACTTAAAGTGGTAATTCATTAAAAAATTTAGGAATAAGTTGGCCAATTGTTAAAAGTTCTATGACAAAACTAGCAATTGAAAGGTTTAAAACTAAATTGACAAAATTAAAAGACTTAGAATCAAATTAACCACCGAAGAATGGGTTAGAACTTTTTATATAATTTTTCCAAATTTGACCCACATGCATAGAGTAATTTTCACTTTCAATTTGTAAATCAATGTCGTGACTTATCCCTGGGGCCCTCGGGGAGAGGGAATAGATTTAGGGGTATTGCCTAAAGATTGGGTCTACGGCCCATGGTCAAGTATGGGCTTTCCCAAGCTCATACCTCGCGCGACATTGGAGGATTCATAGAAAGTTTGTAATAAAGAGTTGCTACTAGCCTAATGGGGTCGGTTAGAAACCAAGTAAGGCATGAGAATATACCTCATTTCTTACGCAACTAGAGAATCTAGGTTCGAAACTTGATTACACTAATTAACCAATTAGTGCCATTTCGTTACCTAATATTGTTCATTTAAAAAAAGTGATGTTTTTGTCAGGCAAAGTGAATTGATTTTATATCTATTTATTAATATGTGAGGTGATTACACGGGTGTATAATCATTAAAATACTAATTAGTAGCCAAGGAGAGCATTTAAATAAATTGCATGGGAGAGAATATATATATATATATATATATATATATATATATTTGGTAAAGGTAGGGAGAGCAAAGATTTCACATCAAAGAAAAAGATAAATACTAATCCTAACTAAACTAAAGGGAAGCCAAAATTAATATACCAAAATTGCACAATAAAGAGTATTCGTCTTTAAAGACAACTAAAACCCCTTGAGCAGAATTCTAAATTGAAAATAATTCCATTTTTTAGGAGAAAATAAACCAAGAGATTAATTTTGACATTTTTAAAGATTTTTTTTTTAAAAAAAAAATTTAGACTTTTTGGATTTTTTGGAAAAATTGAATTTTTGAATTTTCCAAAACCTTTTGATTTTTATTTTTGGTGTCTTTCTAATCACTATTGAAATTTTTAGAATTTTCTGAGAATTTTTTAATATTCCATAATTTTCTAGTTTTTCTTTTTCCATTAATTTTTAAAAAAACTCGAATATTCAATATTTTCTGAAATTTTTTGCATTTTTATTTGAAAGTTGTTGAATTTTCGAACATTTTTGAATTTTTAAAATTTTTAATATATTCTTAATATTTAATATTATTATATTCGGGAAAATGGGTTCGGACTGGGTAAACCCAATCCGACTTGCTAGCCCGAGCCAATGACCCGAACTTACCCTAAGAAAGACAAAACCTATTTTAAAAAACCTTTTTGCTTTTTTTAATATTAATAATATTTTTAATTAAAAATTTTTAATTATTTTTTTGTCTTTTCTACTGTACTTCCCCCTCCCACTCGACCACTCCTCTGCACACCGGAAGCCAACATTTGCTTTCTTTTTCTCTCTCTGTTTTTTTTTTTTTTTAATTATTTTTTGCTACACTTTTATTTCTCTTGCTTTTTCTTTTCTTTTTTTATTTTTATTTTTATTTGTCCCTTCCTTGTGCCCATCTCCTTCCTCGACGATCTTCCTCAACAAGCTCCCGCCCTCACCGGAGCTCCTACGTTTCTAGAGAAACCTCGTCCAAATCTCAAGCCATCGCCGAGCTACTACCCTTCACCGGTCGTACACCCCCGACCACCACTCGTCGGCTGACCTCCCCGTCGATTTCCTTTTGTCATCGGACGGCCATTATCGGCCACAAAGCATGAAACACATAACGATGCAAACAATAACGTGGGGCGGTGGCAGCGAAACGACCGAACGACCAACGCCTGGGGAATGCTAATCACAAAAAACGACATCTCAACTGAACAAATCAACCTGGTGGACATTCAGTTATGGCCAAGAAGGGCAAAAGCAAAACTAGATCTCGGCGAAGCATTTCATCGAGCGGGTGGCGTGCGACATCGAGCGCAGGGTTTCCGACTCAGTCGGGACTCGGAACGGGGCCGGGATTCTCACCAAACATCCTACGACGCCCGGCGACTTAGCTAAAGGCCTACGGGGGCCGGAGTTCGTGGTGAGCCGAATGGCCACGAACCCCAGCCCGGCGTACCCAAGAGGGGCAGCAAACAAAGGCAAAAACGGAAGCTTACTAGTTCGGGCTTGCGGACTTCTTCCAGGAGGGGTCGTTGGACGGAGCTCGCTCGCGTGTGGCCAAGTGGTCAGCCGAGGCTCCCTCTCGCTCTTCGTTCAGTCTCAGCTTTCACTATCTCGACTCCTCACATCTCTCTCACCACCCCCCCAAAAAAAAAAAAAAAAAAACGAAACCACTCTGACACATTTAAGCACCGGCGCGCATGGCCTCCTGCCATTGCCGGCCTGCCCCCCAACCGAACGTCTCACTCACGCGACACTCGCCCCTGTCCTCTCTCTGACCTGTACGCCTCTTTCGCTCGCATACCCTCCTCCTCTTTTCTGCAGAACGCGTGAAGGACAAAGAAGGAGAGGAAAATAAGGCTCGGCTCATCTTGGGCAAAATAAAAGACAAGTGGGCCGGCCCAGGCGAAGAGAAAGAAAAGGGAGAGAAAGAGGCCGGGTTGACACGCTCCCAGCCCGATCTCATTTTTCCCATTTTCCTTTATTTTTTTGCCTTTTTAAACTAATTTCTTTAAATAATTTTTTAATTAATTTTTTTAGCAACTAATTCCTATTTTTTTATGCGATTAGATCCTAAATAAATTGATAAAATTTAGATGTCAACGATCAATTATTATAAATTTCATCAAACAATCTAACACATCATTACCATTTTGCAGAGGCTTAAACCCAAGGCAAAAAGAAAATGGTAATCAGGAAACCATTCCAAAATATCACATGGTATAGAGAGAGAGCATTACATGATAGTGCAACAAGTCTGTTGGCCAAAATATCACATGATATAGAGAAAGAGAGACAGTATTACATGACGGTGCAACAAGTTGGTTGGGATTCCGTTTCAACATACGATAAGTACGATGGATACAACGGATACGATGGATACAACGGATATGACGGATACGATACCTCCTCTAGCTTGGGCTTCTTTGCTTCTTGTTTGTCCTCCTCTTTGACTTCGTTCACCATCTCCAAATTCGCATAACCCAAGCTCTTGCAAAGCTTAATAGTGAGCTCAACCGCGTCGACTTCATCTCCTATTACTTCAATCACGTCTCGGTCTGTTCCTTTCAAACTCAGCGATTGGAACCCTATACGCATCGGTCGAGTAGAGAAATCATAGACCAGTTAAGCCTTTCTACTAGAAAACCACATGGAACATGTTTTGATTTACTATCATAGTCCGATTAATTTCTGCTCAATGAATTAGTACAACAACTCCTAAAAAAGCATTAGAACTAAAATTTTATTTTTCGAGAATTTTTTTTTTTGGAATCTTTCTTTCAGACAACCTCAAAAATAAACTGCTTATATTACCAGGAATGGCCGTTGCAATTTGAAGAGCCTTCACGTGATTATCTTGCCTTCTAAAATTTGGGAAGAGTGAGGACTTCTGATTCCTACCGCTCATGGACACCTTGACCACCACCTTTTTCTAGAATAATAATAATATTTGTGTATATATACATACAAATATACAATAAAATAAAATAATATTTTCTTGTAAAAATAATTATAATATTATTATTCTATGTTACATACCTTAGCCATAGTCTTGGTTTGCTAATAATGCTCGTCGATGGACCTGCAGATAATTACTCCAAATTTTTAGAATATGAGAGATGGACTGAGTTGAGTTAGGGAGGGATATTTGAATCGTGAAGGTCATTTGGACAGTGTCTTCCATATCTATAGCCATTTCTCTAAAGATAGTTCATTCACATCGAGTCTTGACAGGAGTATCCTATGTGGAAAAAGAAAAATTTCCTAACAAAATTAAAAAGGTGGAAAAAAAAAACATATTGGATTTTTTTTTTTTTCAGGAAATTTATGTCCGGAAATATCGACACAATCTGAGTTTTTAAGATAATTTCTGAATTATTTCCATATCATAGAATATAAAATGCACAAAATAGAGCAAAGCTACAAACTCTAGCTACTCAATTATCAAAGAAATATCCGGAGATCCAATAGATGTGGCATGACCGACTTATTGTCTCGCCCACATGGTATGCATTCCATGCTGGGGACAAAATTTCGCACCCGTCAAAAGGAAGAGGAAGATGAATTTTTTTTTTTTTTGAAAAAAAAAAAAAAAAAAAGGTTGCCTCGAGGCATTGAGAAGAGTCAAGACGTTACCTCCTCTGGGATGCAAGTAACTGCTACTTTCAGGCGGATTCTTCAAGAAAATGTCTATATTATCTAAGAACTATCGATTTTCGTGGGGCTAGGGGGGGGGCAAATTATTACTCGACACCCAGCGCACCTGAAGTGTTGAGCTAACAACCCTAATATCGCTTGTCGGATTCAAGTGGATATTCGGACTACAACTAAGCACTCTCTTTTATTATTACTAGAAGACTCAATTACACACCCACACTCACGCAATGAACTCTCTACCTTCATCTCCACGCTCTACACCACTCTCTGCTCACGCCTCTCACAACACCGCGCACTGCCCCCAAAAACACTCTAGCAAGTTGGGTAGGGTAAAACCACCTATTTATACTAAGTCAAGTCAAGTTGGGTCCCTCACGTATTTTCACAGCAAGTTGGCAGCTTTCGCTAATTTTCCACATACAAGACAACAAGCAACAGCTTAGAGTGGAAAATGGAGTCTTTGAGTTGTCAGAAAGCAGACTCATTTTTCCACGTGACGATCTAGGGAAATAGGAATCATGATCAACAATTCTAAAAGAGCAGATAAAAACCTAAAAAAATTTGAATTCAAAACCTTTTAGTCTGATATAATGTAAGATTTTGTCAAATCAGTGCCTCAGAAAGGTAATAGATAAAGTGAAGGCAAAGATTTTATGTAAGATATGGAAATATATAGGCAACTTTATGTGCCATGCATACAACACCAATTCTTGAAAGGGGTCCTTTGTACTTTCTAGTTTACTCTATTGAAAAATACCAACAACGCATCTAGAAATATCCATTGAATACGAATTGAAAAAGCTAGTTACTTTCTTAGAGAATATTTAAAATCGAACTCCACATGATCTCGTATATATTTAGATATGTATTGAGACGGTATCCTTTTCATCGAGGATGTCTTTTTCGTGATAAATTGGAAAGTGTTGTTTGTTCACTGACTGGATAGAATCCCAATCCTATCTTATGGGAGTGTGCGGTCCACATGTATATATGTGTGTTATCAATGCGATCAATCAAAGGTCATTCTCATTTTTTCAAGCCTCTCTCTCTCTCTCTCTCTCTCTCTCTCTCTCTGGTGCTTGTAGTCATGCAATACGTGTTCCAAGCAAGATTAACAAGATGAATAGAACAAACTCCCAAGACCAAGACCTGTGACTTTCAAGTTTCTAACCGAGAGTAGAGAGTAGAGAGAGGCTTGACCACTAGCTAAAGGAGGAAGAAAGGAAGGAAAAAAAATTAAATAAATAAATAAATTCAAAAAATGTAAAAATATTATTAAAAATTGTCTACGTCAACTATGGCCATGCTACGTAGGACTGGCGGTGTTCACGTCAGTAATTTTAGGTCAAAATTGACAAGAATGGATTCAATTGGAAAAATATTATAAGAATTAGTACTCAATTGGCACAATTAAAATATTTAAGATTGAATTGGCAAAAATATAATAAATCCCGTATACTAACCTTGTTGCTCATGATCAAAGAAACATTTAGTGACACAATAGATGTGGCATGAGCGACTTTTCATTTCACCTGCATGGCATGCATTTCATGTTTGGGGCAAATTTTAGCATTCATCAAAAGGGAAAGGAAAATAAATTTAAAAAGATGGTGGCTCGAGGCATCCAGAGGATTCGAACCATTGCCTCTTCCGACATGCGAGTGGCTGATATTTTCAGGTAAAATTTTCAAACTAAATGTATATATTATCTAAAAGTTATCGAAATTTTGTGGAGCTAGTGGGTTCAATAATGCTCACACGCAGCGCAGCCCTTGTCTTTATATAGCACATTAAGGTAGCAGATAATGTGGAGGGAAAGCTTTATACGAGATATAGAAAGGTATAGGTGACTCTAGTCTCTACGCACCACACACATAACACCAATGATTGAAAGGAATGTCCTTTTCTAATACTTTATTGAAATTTCCCAACACCGCATCCGAAATATCTAGTATATGCAAACTGAATGAGTTAATTACTTTCTTGAAGAATAAACTTTCAATAAATATCTAAATTCAACCTCTATATGATCTTATATATATTGAAATGATATCATTTTCATCTTTAAAAGATGAAATTTCTTTCGAGGAAAATTGAAAAATGCCAATGGTTCACTAAATGGATAGGATCCCCAATCCTATCATTTGTGAGTGTGTGGTCCGCATGTACATACGCGGGAGTTATGGATGAGATCAATTAATTGTCATCCTCGTTTTCTCAAATCGGTCGCTTCCAAGTTTCAAGCCAAGAGCGAAGCGTAGGGAGAGGGACGTTTCCTTAGGTCTCGACAAAACAAAACGCGAAGAAAGTCCAACTGGAAATTAATAGATTTGATCGAGCTTAGAAAGTGAATGCTCTCGGAGCGAATGAGACCGTAGCGAAGACCTTCCTCCTCTTTCTCTTCAACCTTGGGTCAACTATATGGGAAATCAAGAAGAATGATCGCTTTTAGGTGGAGCGAGATCAAGAGAATTCCATGCTCTAATTGAAAGGAGCTAGCAAATGTTGGGGGTACTCGTGATTCCTAGAATAAGATTTTTCTTAATATACTTCGGGAGCAATCACAACCGTTGATTTTGGAAAAACGACAATACCCGGATCCATTTGAATCCACTTATGGATCAAAATAGATGGTTCCAGTCACATTTATAAGTACCGAAAAAAAAAAAAAAAAAAAAGGTTTTGCAATGGATATGCTTGGAAATATTCTCCATCTAAAAGAAAACGTCCAATATGCCTAGTAATGTCGTAACCTACTCAGGCCTCGTTTGGTTTGGCATTTGGAATAGGCTTTGGGACTCTAAAGGGTGCGTTTGGTTCAGCATTTGCAAGGGGCTTTGAGTCCAATGCAAATCTTGAAAGCCCAAAGCTGCTTGGAGGAAATGCAAAGACTATTTGGTAAATTTTACTTTGAAAAGCAACTTTGAGAGAAATCTTTGTTTGGTAGAAAACACATTTGCAAAGCCCCTTTGATGATTAATTTAAATATTTTAATTTTAATTTGTTTAAAATTTTAAAAAATAATGTTTGTGACTTTTTTAATTTATATTTGACAACAATATTAAGAATGTTGTGTAAATAATTTTACTAAAATTAAAATTTCTTATTTTGCTAAAAAAATCAAATGGAAAAAATTTACATGCTCTCTCTCAATTACATGAAGAATACTTTTATTACAATAAAAACATGATAACATATAATTTGAGGAAAGAAGCACATTATTCTTAAAAATTACAAATATCCTTAATTATTTTCTAAAGCACATTATTCATGTCGGCTAGCATGTATGCTAACAATTTCCAACTAAAAGTGATAAATTGTCAAAAGATTTAAAATTGAATTGGTCGTCATACAATATATTCGATACTTTTTGGGCTATAATGCGTGGATTATTTCATGTAGAGATGATTGCAATTCATTATGTCCCCTGAAAAATTAAATGTGTAATCTGGGATTGCAAGAAAATATCGAATTGCTAGGCGTCATACTATGAATGTCCTCATGGGCGAATCTGGATGAAGCCGTACTAAAAGTCGAAAAAAAAACAAATGTTGAAGTCTCCTTCTCGTGAATATTTTTCTCCGCCGCAAAGACAATAAAAGGGCGAAATGCACTTATGGAAAAGTAAGGAAGAAATCACTCAACAAATTCCCCCGGGTTTTCTGTATAAAGATTCGGCATCATATTACAACTGCTACATATCACTTAACACAAAAGAGTTACTTCGAAAAGATTTCGCGTGAGCGCCAACATTGGTGCTTGTCTTCCACGTGTTTGGCAATTGCGAAATGTGCTCAGCCCTCTCTTCTCGTCAATCGTCACGATGGCCTCCTCGATCATCTGTTGAAATCGCCATCGGGAATTCATCAGAAGATGCCGATGAACACCTCCGTATCTGAATGACCAAAGCCATGAAGATGGTTGGCGAAATTCATGAGCCTCTCGATCAAAATACAAACACGGTGGATGGACATTTGGATTTTTCATTATACCTGGAGAGACTCAACAATGGAGCATTTGTTCTTTTCTAAATTTATGCAACTAATATGACAAAGTGGAAGCATCAGGATTCGGACTAGTAAGGAAAAACTAGCAAAAACTTCAGCAGAATCCAATAATGTTAACATACTAATGAAGAAACGGTGGTGACATCAGCCACTTTCTCCTTCATTCCACCTGATAAATAATGCTGAGCCAAGCTAGCTTTTGTCATGAGGTCACATTCCATGCCTTTAGCCTTCATCATCTCAACAACTTGATCCATGCCTTTCAGATCATTTATTCGGCCTTTGACATTTATTAAGAGCCTGTAGGTGAAGGCAGAGGGCTTAACATTTTCCTTCTCCATCAACAACAATACATCGAGATCTTCTTCCTGTCATGCCTACTGTAAAGCGGGAGCAAGCGATCGCAAGAAAATGATGTCGAGAGGAAATTCTCGATCCCTCATTTTATTGAAAACTTCCTCTGCTTTTCGATGTTGTTCTCCACGACACAGCTTGCTAACAATGTCCTGTAGACTCTTTCCCCCTGGAAGGATTCTGGAATATTCTCAACGTAGTTCTCTGCCTCCTCTAGTCCAAGCACCTTGGCAATTAGATCAACTTGAGATGCATAATCTCTCTTAGAAGAAGGGAAATGCTTCTTCAACCGCTCTGAAAACTGCAAACCGACATCATGTTAACATGTATCTAATGAGCAGTGTTGACACCTAAAATTTTGATTATTTTTATAAGGAATTTCATTTTTTCAATTTATCCTTAAGATTTTGAAAAAATGAAAATGAAAAATGAAAATAAAAGGGATAAGGGATAGGATAGAATATTTTTGTAGATGAGATTTCGAAAGATTTTGGATAATGAAGCCATATCAAAATTGATCGTAGAGAATTTGGGGCTATGTTCTGTTTGAGCGTATATATCCTTTTCGAAGGATAATCCTTAGCGATTGGGTCGACTTATTGAGCGTATATTTCATTTTTGAAGAATGATCCTTAGCGATGGGGTTGAAATACGCAAATCTTCACCGATAACAACTCGGTTTCGTTCTATAAATAGGGGGGGTCTCTCTCGGTTTGGAAAAAAAAAAAAAAAAAGGAGGTCAAAAAGTCAGAGAGAGAGCCGAGTGAAAGGGACGTGAGAGTGATAAGTTAAGAGGGGGAGAGAAAAAAAAAATAAGAAAAGAGGGGAAAAACCCCTTCGTCTTCCTCGTGCAAGGGGGGACCCTCGACGCCGCCGTCTCCCTCCCGAAGCCGCGAGCCCCCTCACCGGAGCTCAAAGCCGTCCCTGCTGCCCCCACTTCCTCGTGACCCAACGCTAGTGACCCGCAAGCCCCGTCGTCGCCGCACCGGAGCGCCGATCTCGCCCTGACTTGTCGCCAGGCTCAAATCCGAGCCCCTCTGTCTTGCTCCGCTCTTGCTCGCCCATCCGTCGCCAGCAACGCCGTGACGACCTGCTGCTTTGCCGTGTCGCAACCCGGAGTCCTTTGCCCAGCTCTGATCCACAGATCCCCCTGCAGCAGCCTCAGATCGCACCCGCGACCTCTGCACCCCCCCACAGCCGCAAGCACCTCCGCGATTCTGCAGCGCGCTCACCACCAGATTTCGTCCGTGCCAGCTCTCCACCGAATCGGTTTGCCCTCTGCTGCAGCCCGCTGTGCCGCCGGTCTGTCTGTCCACGTCCCCTGTTTTGGTTGCTGCCCCTTTCGTCGAGATCTGCCGCGCGACCCAACGCCGACACACGCTGCTCTGCTCTGTGCGCGACCGCCTCTGTTCCCAACCCGACGCCCCTGTGGAGCCTCCGTCTGACGCCGCGCCGCTGTCCCTGCTCCGCCACGTCGTTGTCCCTGCCCCGCACCGTCCCGCCGCAGGATCCCCCTCGCCGGAACCCTTGCCGGAGATCCTCCTCCCTCACCGGCGACAGCCCACTGAAGTTGTGGGTAAAAAAAAAAAAAAAAAGAAAACGAAAAAGAAGAAAAATCTTTTTAGGTAGTTTTTTTTTTATTATCTATTTGCCTTATTTTATTATTTTATTGCTTTATTTTATTTGTTCTCTTTATCCTTTAATGTAAAATTGAGATTGCCTTATATGAAATTGCATTGAAATTAGTAATTGTCGGTTCGATTTTCGGCCCGAAATCCGACTCGCAATTACTTAAAAAAATTGCCAATTCGAACTCCAAACCCGAGATCCGATTTGTGATTTTTCGCGAAATGGCCCGGCCAACCCGATCTCATGCGCGAGATACGGTTCGTCGATTTAGGGAATCAATTTTGCTTGATTTCTTAGGGTTGTTTAACTAATTTTCTCTTTAAAAAAATCAAAAAATAAAAAATGTAGCTTTTTAGGGTCTGCATGATTAGGATAGAAATTTCATTTTTTAAATAAAAAAATCAAAAAATCAAATTAACTGGTTTAGGTTGCATGTTTAGGAGTTGTTAATTTCAAAACACAAAAAAGTGAAAAAACTCAAAAAATGTTGAATTGGGATTAGGTTTGTCTTGCATATTTAGATTAGGGATTTTATTTAGATCATAAAAAAAAAAAAAACAAAATTCATTTAGGATGCTAGTTCAATTGCATGTTAAATTTTAATTAAAAAAAAAAAAGCGAAAAGCAAACAAAAATCATCATGAATTTTAGAATAGAATTGCATGTTTGATTTTAAGCTTAGATCATTGTTTTAGATAGATTGCATCTTAGGCTAGAAATTACTAAATTAAAACAATGTCTTAATTTAAATTAAGATGACCTAATTCCTAGTTTAAATTGGATAGAATTTTAATTTGGTTAGCAATTTCATTTTTTTTAGAAAAATAAAAATAAAAAAAAAAAATCAAAAAGAAAAAAATCAAAAATCTTGCATGAGCATGTAGAATTAGGAATATAGATTTAGTAAATAAAGCATTTAGGCTAGTAAATTAGGTTTTTTTATAATCACATTTTTAGGATCATAGTTTTTAGAATTTTTTTTTTTTAAATAGGTTAGAATTAGATTTAGATAATTTCATTCTTAGGAAACTTGGCACCTTTTTTTAAAATAAATAAATAAATAAAAGAAATGGTTTTCTAAGTCATAATAGGGTTAATTCAAATTAATCCCAAACGTGATTTAGAAAATTATTCATTTAGGGTAGTTCAATTAGGACTTTTTATTAGTTCAAAATTCTAGATAAAAAAAAATCCAAAGAATTAGGTGCATGTTAAGTAATTTGCATTTTAGGGCCATTTAATTAAAATTTGCATATTAAGACATTTAGGTTGCTATTTAAATTGCACTGCACTTCTTTAGGATCTACTTTTGTTCATGTCATTTAATTAGATCATTTTGCCATGTCATATTAGGTTGTTAGCATGCATTGCATTTAGATTAAATTCCATTAAATAAAGTGAAAACAAAAATCAAAAAATTGCGTGTTAATTAAAGAAACCATATCTAGCATGATTTAAATAAAGTGAAAACAAAAATGATGTGGATTTTAATTTAACATTGCAGATGCTTTTTCTGCTTTGAGGTAAGTTTTGCAATTTATTTATTGTTTTTCTTGGGTGTTAAATTGGTGGTCATGCACCCGCATGATCACCTCACATGTTAAGAAAGTGAATTAAAATCAATTCATTTCGCTTGCAAAACATTTTTTCAAAAATGGTACCGAAAGGGCATTAGGGTAGTCTAATATAATGAAGTCCCGTACCTTTAGTCTCTCGGTTCGTAGGGGTAAAATAATTCTCCCGTTATTTTACTTAGGTGTCTAATCAACCTACCAAAAAATGATTAGTGGCGACTCCTAAATAAAAATCATCTGCATGTTAAATATTTGAACCTAAGTCACGAATTGGTATGGGCCTAGGAGAGCCCGAGCTAAGTTAGAGACTTAGTAATCCATTAACCTAATTTTAGGTGGTGCACTGAAAAATTAATTAATTAATTAAATCTGTCCAGACATGACCAAATAGGATAGTCATCGTCGACTTCCAAACGGTTTTTTCACATCGGTTCATATTGATCATTCATATAGCAATTTCAGCGTATTAAATATGTAGAAGTTATGAAACTAAATTCCTAATGATCTCCATAGCAAACAGCAAACAAAAATTTGATGGAAAAACAAGGCAGAGATCATAACATAGATTTTGATACCAATATAAGATAAAAGTCAGCGAAAGAAACGACTAATTTTTTTTTTTTTTTTTTTTTGGTAAAGACGACTAAATTTTTTATGCACAACAAAAAGCAATAACTCAGGAATATACATTGAATCACCAACGCATGGTAGATGAATCTATGACTTCACGATGGTCTAAATACAATCACAAAGAAAGTATTATTGTTCCATAGCGTTAATGCCAATTGTCTTCTCAAAATAATAATAAAAGCCTTTTTTTGTGTGTTGTTCTTTGTGAAGGGAGGAGAATGTTATTTTTAAAAACATTGTTTTCTATTTCTCGATGTATTGGTTATTTATAGAAATTATTTTTTAACTTCCCCAAAGCTGATTACTCATATCTCTTCGAGAAGTACCTCTCAAGACACACCCCATCATAGGCAATTGGTGCCTCTTGAGCGCCCATCCCATTAGGGCAAACCATGCCCCTTGGACACACCCCATCTTGGGCGAACTGCCGAAATATAACAGTGCTATGAATAACTGTTTGGTAAATCAAGACCCGCTCAATAAAAATGTGTTACACAAGTAAAGACCCATTTTCCAATTGCGTGTTAAAATGTGGCCCGCATGCATGGTGCAATTTTCACTTTCCATTTGTAGCATCGCCTAATATAAACTTCATCAACGACCACAAGCTTGCCATTATTCAAAGGCTCAAATACAAGGCAAAAAGAAAACGGTAGTCGGGAAATTCTTGGGAAGTATCGCATGGTGTGGAGAAAGCGAGAGGGAGAGCTTTACATGATAGCACATCAAGCTGGTTCGGGTTTGCACTCCGGTACGATGTACGGCAGGTATGCCGAGAAAGCCGGCGGCTCCACTGCCTTGGGATGCTGCTCATCTTTCTTGGGCTTTTGTTCTTCTTTCTTCTCCTCTTTGACATCATCCACCATCTCCAACTTCACATGAGCCACGTCCTTGCGAAGCTTCTTGGCGAGCTCAACTGCATCGACTTTGTCCCCCGTTGCTTCAATCACGTCTCGATCCGTTCCTTTCAAACTCAACGATAGGAACCCTAAATGCATTGATCGAGCAAAGAAATCATGGACCAATTAAAAATTCGTTCTACTAGAAACTCGCACGAAACACATTTCAATATACTATCATGGTCTCATTAATGTCTGTCCAATCAATTTGGCGATCTAATTTACTACCGTGAGGGAAAAAGCTGCTAGAACTCTTTAAAAATCACAGTCCTCAAATTTCTGCAAGCTACTAGGGGTTGAATCTTTTCTGCAATGTGATTCTGCGGTAGGAAAAGAAGAAAAATTCGCTTCCGAGGAAATAGAAATAGTTCAAGTTTTATGCTTGCTTCTCAGCCTTCTCCATTACGCATGGCAAAGAAAGGATTTCTTTTCTTGTAAAAACTTCTTGTATGCTTATATCAATCCTTGAAACCAATTCCTTCCTTCATGCAACAAGTTTCTTTTCGGACAAGGACCTCTTCAGTGTCTGCTTCATATTCTTAACAAGTATTACAACTAAATTTCCTCCCTCAGTAACCTTTTTAATCTTTCTTGTGGGCAATTCTAAGTACACTCATTTTCATTTTCGATTATTACCCGGGACGGTGGCAGCAATTTCCGTTTGGAAACTTCAGTTTTCCAAACAATGGATGAAGAGGAGCAGTAGCAGGATGATCGTGCGATAGATGAAGAAGAGAACCGAGTTCTTGTGCAGATGCAAAGCATCCTTGCGTGACTAAAATGCACAATGCTGCCATTATAAAGACAGATTAGCGTTTAGAAGAGTAAAAAAAAAAAATTATTCTTCAACCTAGTTTCTGAATTAATAAATTTTGAGACCTCATAATTTGCAAACCATTATTTTAAATTCATGAAGCACCGTTCATAAATAGGATTGACATCAATTTATTTAGAAGTCCATTCTCTGGCACTATAACAACAATCAGGAGATGGTCTTCACAACAATAGGACTCCTCACATGATGTTCAGTGTCCCACCATATCAGCTCCCCGAACGAGTAGTCCTCAGTCACATTGGCTCCTTTCACCTTCAGCATGACCTTGAAAGACTTCTCTTCGCCAATCTTCTTGAACTTCAGGTAGGCTGGCTTGACAAGAACCGAAACTCCATTCGGTTCCAGTATCAATGCCCTGTAGGTCCCTGGCGAGCCAACATTCTTCACAGTTCGACTCACTGTGATTGATGTTGAGAGCTTAGGAACTGTGATCGAAGGATAGTTGAAGTCTAGAAGACCAACGTGTTTTGAACAATCATAGGCACCGTCAGTGACATTTGAGATCTGCATTGCATTGTAGCCTAGAGAACACAAGAAGTTGAGATAATCTTTGATGCCCAGATCATAGACCAGGCCAGGGTCCATAGCAAGGTTGGGTTGGATGTGTCCAGCTCCATAACTGAAAGGAGTCGCCTTGTAGAAGGAGTTATTCATGATCGATTCCATTGCATTATCTAGGATAGTTGCTGCAAGCAAACAGACGGGGGGCAAAGATCTATGAGTACGTTATGCATCTTGGAAACACCTATGGAACACCAGGCTAGCTAGTCATGACCATATTATGTACAGGTACGGTTCGTATTGTTTTCAGTGGAGATTGCAAGAGAAGCGGAGTTGTCATTTTCACTTCCCTAAGGTTCAGCGTGCCCATCAGACATAACAGTTGAGCTCATAATGTAGTCGAAGTGTATCATTCACCCATACTAACCACTTGTCATGATTGCTGATCGAATTGCAGCAGGACTCCATTCTGGATGTAGAGTTTTCAGAAGACCAGCAACACCAGAAACATGAGGACATGACATCGAGGTGCCCGACATAGCATTATAAGGGACCCGGCGTTTGTTGTAACCCTGATCCGTCGGCCTCGCTGCTTCAGTGTAGGCAGCTATGACACTGACTCCAGGTGCAGTAACATCCGGCTGGTCAAGATCATTTCAGTAACTCAACCATCTTTACAAAAGCAGCGTGACTAAATCTGCAATAAACCTTCAAAGTACCTTTAGAATTTCGGGTGTGATGGTGTTCGGCCCCTTTGAGGAAAACGCCACCATGAACGGAGATGGCTTCACGCCCAAATTCGTCATTACGGGTGTGATCTGAGCAGTGGGAAACCTGTTGTGAGAAATGTTGCACGAACACGGTCAAATCACGCAGACACAATTTATGCCGGCCTCATGAGCTGGACTGAGAACAACATTTGCCTCGCAACAATCTGTCATTAGGGAGCAAAAGGGAGCCTGTGTGCACTTACTTAGTTGAGTTGATGTAACTGAAGATGGCAGCCCCATCGGTGTAGTTGACGTGAGACGCAGGAAGGAAATGTGGGTCCGAGAGGATTTCGCTTCCTGAAACCAAATTGTTGGCAAGGACCATCCCGACCGCGCTGGCCAGTAAGGCCTGCTCTCCCTTGTCAACCCTTGCGTTATCTCCTCGAAGGCAAACCAGGATCTTTCCCTTCACCTTCCTCGGATCAAGCGTTCCATTCTTGCAGAGTAGCCTGTCTTATGCAACCATAAACATATCACAGGTAGCAATAGAGTATATACCGAGCTAAGCAAAAGAGGTAAATCGACGGGTTCAGCTGCTAACAGTAATTGCAATTGCAAGATATCGATAGTGCGGAACTGGTTGTGATCCTTACGCTTCATTGGCTGACACATGGGACAATCTAGCATCCGCTGCGCTGATCAGCTTGTAGAACTTGCCTCCAGGCAAGGATTTTGGTGATAAGCTCGCACCCTTTGGGGCAAAAGGAGAAAGCAGAAGGACACATATCTATAGAATTAGCAGTTTGCCGAAATTGGAAATGCATTCGACACTGATTCACATAATCAAAATCCCCAAGGCAATGCGACAAACTGTAAAACAGGCTTTATCGCTTGTCCAGACTAACTTATGAACCGATGTGATGATTAAGGGTTTTGCTCGATGACATATCACTAATCATCTTGCGGACATTCATCATTTGAATATGCAATTTGCAGTGCATTCGAGTAGTTTTTCAAATTGGTAATGTGTGTCAAACCCTAAGAACAACTTCACCAATTTTAGCGAGAGAGTCTGACCTTGAATCGCCTCTGATCGCCGATCACCACGTAGTTGGAGAAATCCCTGTCCATGGTGCTTGCCGCCACCGTGATCAGCCAAGGCGAGATGTTCAAGACCGTCCCGTCGCTGGGCCCATCATTCCCGGCCGAGCAAACCACGACGATGCCATTCCTCACGGCGTGGAAGGACCCGATCGCGATGCTGTCGTTGAACAGCGGGGAGGGGTCGCTACCAATGGAGACGGAGAGGACGTCCACACCGTCATGTATGGCGGCATCAAAGCCGGCCAGGATGTCCGCGTCGAAGCACTCGGTGCCGGCGACCGGCGGCCAGCAGACCTTGTAGGTGGCAACCCGGGCCCCTGGGGAGCCGCCCTTGGCGGTGCCCCGGCCATAGCCGAAGATGCTGGCGCCGGTGACGAAGTTGCCGCCGGCGGTGGAGAGGGTGTGGGACCCGTGGCCGTTGTTGTCGCGTGGGGAGTCGAAGGAGGCGTTGAGGGGCCCCACCACGGCGGAGTAGCCTCCGTTGAAGTATCTGGCGCCGATGAGCTTCCTGCGGACCGATGTTTCCATTGGCGGGAGTTACTTTTGCATTTTCTTTTTCAAAATCGATTTCCAATTTTTTTCTTCTAAATATTTAATAGAGGAAAAGGAAATGTGTACAAATAAAAAAAAGAAAAGATAAAAAATATATATAAAAAGGACTGCCAGATGAATGTGTGAGAAGGAAATTTGGAGAAAAAGAAAAATGTTTATTTACAAATTCTGATTTCGCTTAATGAAGAAAAACAATAAAAAGTTAAAACGTTGAGAATGATCCCTACTCTCCTTGTACAAATTTCGGTCTTGGGTGTTGAAGTCTGAATGGTACCATCTCGATTGCATTTTCAGACACCGAACAAAAAAGTATTAAACTCTATTCGATCAAAATTATGTCATTTATTGTCATTTTCCTAATTTTTGATACTTAAATATTTTTCGTGTTAAGTTTTAACACTCCAAATATCCGGGACTTGAGAAAAAAGTATGAGTGATAGGCTAGAATTCTTTTTATTGCGCTGAACAATCTAGTCATCAAGAGTCGTTGAAGCTGGATAAGTTGTGCAAAAAGATTGTCAACAAAAACGGAAGTCAACAATTATGGGCTTTTGATATCTTTTACCTAACTTGATTTTTCAGACACAAGCAAAAGTTTGAAAATGAGGAAGGAAAGATTGCTCGGACCCAAAAACTAGTCAAAGTAAATTAGCGGAGTGAAATGAGATTTGTCCATTCTGAAGGAAGACAAAAATTGGAACAACCATGATGACAATGAAGGTGCAGATGAAGACAGTTACCTCTCGTGAAAGTCAGCTAATTCTTGAGAAAAATAATAAAGGAAGGAAAAGATAAGGGCTTCATATGTCAAATTGATTAAAAAAAGAGGCGTTTTCAATTGAAATGCATTTCTTTTTTTTTTTTTTATGTTAAATTGCTATATAGCTCTATGCATATCAACTTTACATGGATTGAGATCCTTTTAAATTGGAGGGACTCCAAGATAACAAATAAAGTCATCATCGGTTGAGAAATTTACATAATAGACACGCACCCAAGCGGCATTGCACGGTGAAAGTTGCAGCCGACAATTGGCAAGCCGATTCAACTTTAAATGAAGTTCTACTCTTTCAATTATAGAGATCACAACAAAGGTAAAAAGGTAATGAAAAATGGCTTCTTTTTTTTTTTTTTTTTGTAAATTTAGGAAACGGATTAAAATGGAAAAAAAATATTCTAAAATTTGGGTAATAGCGAAATTATATAAAATTGTCAATAGTGCCAAATGATTAATTTAACTTTATCAAGGAAGGTCGATGACTCGAATTGGATATCTAAAACTAATTTAAGGATTACATCGAACACATCAAATGTTTGAGGATGACATTATATATAAGGCTAAAGTTTAAAAACTATTAATGTCAATCATTATTGCTTCATTAATCATGTTGCGTGTGCTGTATTGTGTAAGTTATGTGAAGAGCATCTCGTTTCTTAGACAAAGTGTATAAGCAAGGACTAGTTCTAAGTTAAAATAGTTCATAACATGGCCCAACTCTATCATGAAGAAACAGTACCAAATAAGGATGGGTATAGTCCGAGTGGGTGATTCCTACCTTAGAACTGAGAACCGTCCACTAAGGATCAATTCCCAAAAATTGAAATCGGTACCCTCCCATTGATTCCGTAAATCCACCCAAGAACCGACTCGTGGGTCTAGTTCGGTTCCTAGGTGGATCCATGGAACCGGACTCAAATCCTTATAAAATTGCATTCATGGTGGACCTAATTTCTATTTAGAGCATCAAAGCTTGTTCGGCCTTATATTCAGGTTGAATTATGAGCCATTGATTTTGATTAAGGATTTAAAATTATGGGGCAAAACAAATGAACAATATTCATTAGCTAAAAACTTAATTTTTTTTTAAGATCATGGTATGGTCCTCTTATGATTTTTTGACATAGAAAACATGTGGAGAATTAGACTACACATAAAAGTCCTAACCTATACAAAAGTTAAAGCATTAATCGCTCGATACATCTTCTTTCAACATCAACCTAATTTAATCATGGAAATGACTAAGGAGAGACATAATTATACTCTTAAAACGAGTCATTGGCTCTTAATTTTGTATCTTGATGACAAAGTGCTACAATATTTATGGACATTTCCAATCAGTTCACTTCTTTCTCTTCGTTTGTTTATTTTATTTTGGTTGAGAAAACTAATAAATGGATTATTAAAATGAAAAAAATTATGGAGTTAATTCTTTTACATGCCCAAGAGACAAAATTAGTCAATAATGTTCAGCAACTATAATATATTGGGTTGAGAAACTACAAAGTAATTAAGTAATTGAGATGAAATTTCTTGTTATATATATACACACACATCGGTCCGGTCCAGGTGGATGGATGGGCGATTGCATACCTAAAACCGGGAACGGATAGTGTACTCACCGGTTCCACTAAATCGGAATTGAAAACCGAACCGGCTCTCATAGGTTTCACTAGTTTTTAGTCCAAATCCGGATAATTTAGGTAATTTTAATTCTTTTGCACACCTCTAATACCGCAAGATAATAATTGGAAAGTAAGCAAATATCATCTCGAAATGAGGGGTAAAGAAAAGTCAGCGTTTTGAAAATGGCAACTTTTTTTTTTTTTTTTTTTTTTTGCTGTTTTCCTTTTGAGGTTGAGCGAAGAAGGGTAAGAAAGTCGGAGAGCGAGAGCAAGCACAGAACCTGTTGCAAAATAAAGCGAGGATCCTGGTCGTTTTTTGATTCCTTTCCATTTTGGAGGAATCGGTCCAAACCCTTGGTCGCTAAAGCTCTTGGATTCCGGCCACACCCCTGCATGCGCCAAAACCTCAATCGGTTACATCTTCTTTCCCTTTTTTTGCACCAAGGCTTGTCAATTCCAGGTCCAACATAGCAATAGCAGCAAATAAATCAAAAACCCATGGAGAGCTTTTTTTTTTTTATGTTTTTCACGTTTTTAATCATGAGGGCGCGCTTCACCTTCTCCGGAAAAGAGGGTTTGTCCGGGGCAGCTTTTGTGGGAATTATTCTGTGTGTATTTTGTGGCTTTGGCCCCCGGATATGTGCTCTCGCAAGTACCAAATTCAATTCCTGAAGTAAGCGCGGCACTTAAACATGGCGGAATGAACGTTGACCCTTCCTTTGGCCCACAAGATCAACTTTGCTAACGGTGTAATTTTCATGAGAAAGAGAGAGAGAGAGAGAGAGAGAGAGAGAGAGCTTCTGAGAGTTTCCATTGCAATTATGAGTTATTAACCAAACACTTTCCAAACTATACCGTTTGATACTTCTAATTGTTGTGGAAAAACTATGCTAAACAATCTTCTAGCATTAGGATGGGAGTCCTCTACAATTAGGGGATAACCAATTACCTCAAAGACCGAAGTGGCCCTAAATTAATAGAATTTTACCCCCAAGAAAGCTATACCTAAACCTAATATATAGATATATAGATATATATATGCACCCCCGTCACCCCCATGTGCCAAGCCAATGCTACTTGCTTTGGCAACCATAGTAACCAGCCTCCTTGCATTGCCTATCACTCGGTCTCTCTCCATCCCTCCATGATCGAAAGTAGAGGGAGCACGTGTGATGGCCTAGACCACTAAGATGTCAATTTAGGCTCTATCTCCGTCCCTGGCATAGATCATATCAGGTTTTAGGCATATGGTTCACCAGATGCATTAAGATGTGTTCAAATTAGCTTTTATTTTCCATCCCTCTATGATTGAAAGTAGAGGGAGCACATGTGATGGCCGAGACTACCAAGATGTCAATTTAGGCTCTATCTCCATCTTTAGCATAGCACCACATCAGGAGTTTTAGGCATATAGCTTACCACATGCACAAAGATATGTCCGAATTGACTTTCACTCCTTCCTATTAAAAAATAATTATCTTCATATGTGGCTTTTATAACATGACATGCATGAAATGTTGAATATCAAAAGTTCTTTCGAAAGAACATTCGAATTGAGAAATCTAGAGCTAAATTAATAATTTCTTTTCATATTTTTCCCAACCATTGAAATACTTCTTTTCACTCTAAATCTTTGACTAAAAGCAAAATATACTTATTTTTTCCAACTCAAAACAAACGGTCTAACAGTGTGCTAACTTCAAATTAGACTTAAGACATGATGTATTTCCCTTCTAGTGCCTTTGACTAGTATTCGAGATTTGACCCTCTCAAACGTGCATCTCTAATGTCTAAACACTTACGTCATATATACATGGATAACCATGTGCCACGCATTTGCAATTAGATCCACAAGAAGAGGATAGAGAATGTACATCTCTAATGTCTAAAAGCAAAATGTACTCATTTTTTCCAAATGAAAACAAACGGTCTAACAAATGTGCTGACTTCAAATTAGACTTAAGACATGATGTATCTCCCTTCTAGTGCCTTTGACTAGTATTCAAGATTTGACACTCTCAAATGTGCATCTCCAATGTCTAAACACTTATGTCATATATACATGGATAACCATGTGCCACGCATTCGCAATTAGATCCACAAGAAGAGGATACAGAATGTGCATCTCTAATGTCTAAAAGCAAAATACACTCATTTTTTCCAAATCAAAACAAACGGTCTAACAATGTGCTAACTTCAAATTAGGCTTAAGACATGATGTATTTCCCTTCTAGTGCCTTTGACTAGTATTCAAGATTTGACCCTCTCAAATGTGCATCTCTAATGTCTAAACACTTATGTCATATATACATGGATAACCATGTGCCATGCATTCGCAATTAGATCCACAAGAAGAGGATAGCGAATGTGCGTCTCTAATGTCTAAAAACAAAATACACTCATTTTTTCCAAATCAAAACAAATGGTCTAACAATGTGCTAACTTCAAATTAGACTTAAGACGTGATGTATTTCCTTTCTAGTGCATTTGACTAGTATTCAAGATTTGACCTCTCAAATGTGCATCTCTAATGTCTAAACACTTATGTCATATATACATGGATAACCATGTGCCACGCATTCGCAATTAGATCCACAAGAAGAGGATAGAGAATGTGCATCTCTAATGTCTAAAAGCAAAATATACTCATTTTTTCCAAATCAAAACAAACGGTCTAACAATGTGCTGACTTCAAATTAGACTTAAGACATGATGTATCTCCCTTCTAGTGCCTTTGACTAGTATTCGAGATTTGACCCTCTCAAATGTGCATCTCTAATGTCTAAACACTTACGTCATATATACATGGATAACCATGTGCCACGCATTTGCAATTAGATCCATAAGAAGAGGATAGGGAATGTGCATCTCTAATGTCTAAAAGCAAAATGTACTCATTTTTTCCAAATGAAAACAAACAGTCTAACAAATGTGCTGACTTCAAATTAGACTTAAGACATGATGTATCTCCCTTCTAGTGCCTTTGACTAGTATTCAAGATTTGACACTCTCAAATGTGCATCTCCAATGTCTAAACACTTATGTCATATATACATGGATAACCATGTGTCACGCATTCGCAATTAGATCCATAAGAAGAGGATAGAGAATGTGCATCTCTAATGTCTAAAAGCAAAATACACTCATTTTTTCCAAATCAAAACAAACGGTCTAACAATGTCCTAACTTCAAATTAGGCTTAAGACATGATGTATTTCCCTTCTAGTGCCTTTGACTAGTATTCAAGATTTGACCCTCTCAAATGTGCATCTCTAATGTCTAAACACTTATGTCATATATACATGGATAACCATGTGCCATGCATTCGCAATTAGATCCACAAGAAGAGGATAGCGAATGTGCATCTCTAATGTCTAAAAACAAAATACACTCATTTTTTCCAAATCAAAACAAATGGTCTAACAATGTGCTAACTTCAAATTAGACTTAAGACGTGATGTATTTCCTTTCTAGTGCCTTTGACTAGTATTCGAGATTTCACCTCTCAAATGTGCATCTCTAATGTCTAAACACTTATGTCATATATACATGGATAACCATGTGCCACGCATTCGCAATTAGATCCACAAGAAGAGGATAGAGAATGTGCATCTCTAATGTCTAAAAGCAAAATATACTCATTTTTTCCAAATCAAAACAAACGGTCTAACAATGTGCTGACTTCAAATTAGACTTAAGACATGATGTATCTCCCTTCTAGTGCCTTTGACTAGTATTCGAGATTTGACCCTCTCAAACGTGCATCTCTAATGTCTAAACACTTACGTCATATATACATGGATAACCATGTGCCACGCATTTGCAATTAGATCCACAAGAAGAGGATAGGGAATGTGCATCTCTAATGTCTAAAAGCAAAATGTACTCATTTTTTCCAAATCAAAACAAACGGTCTAACAAATGTGCTGACTTCAAATTAGACTTAAGACATGATGTATCTCCCTTCTAGTGTCTTTGACTAGTATTCAAGATTTGACATTCTCAAATGTGCATCTCCAATGTCTAAACACTTATGTCATATATACATGGATAACCATGTGCCAAGCATTCGCAATTAGATCCACAAGAAGAGGATAGAGAATGTGCATCTCTAATGTCTAAAAGCAAAATACACTAATTTTTTCCAAATCAAAACAAACGGTCTAACAATGTCCTAACTTCAAATTAGGCTTAAGACATGATGTATTTCCCTTCTAGTGCCTTTGACTAGTATTCAAGATTTGACCCTCTCAAATGTGCATCTCTAATGTCTAAACACTTATGTCATATATACATGGATAACCATGTGCCATGCATTCGCAATTAGATCCACAAGAAGAGGATAGCGAATGTGCATCTCTAATGTCTAAAAACAAAATACACTCATTTTTTCCAAATAAAAAAAAAAAATGGTCTAACAATGTGCTAACTTCAAATTAGACTTAAGACGTGATGTATTTCCTTTTTAGTGCCTTTGACTAGTATTCGAGATTTCACCTCTCAAATGTGCATCTCTAATGTCTAAACACTTATGTCATATATACATGGATAACCATGTGCCACGCATTCGCAATTAGATCCACAAGAAGAGGATAGAGAATGTGCATCTCTAATGTCTAAAAGCAAACTATACTCATTTTTTCCAAATCAAAACAAACGGTCTAACAATGTGCTGACTTCAAATTAGACTTAAGACATGATGTATCTCCCTTCTAGTGCCTTTGACTAGTATTCGAGATTTGACCCTCTCAAATGTGCATCTCTAATGTCTAAACACTTATGTCATATATACATGGATAACCATGTGCCACGCATTCGCAATTAGATCCACGAGAAGAGTATAGAGAATGTGCATCTCTAATGTCTAAAAGCAAAATACACTCATTTTTTCCAAATCAAAACAAACGGTCTAACAATGTGTTGACTTCAAATTAGACTTAAGACATAATGTATTTCCCTTCTAGTGCCTTTGACTAGTATTCAAGATTTGACCCTCTTAAATGTGCATCTCTAATGTCTAAACACTTATGTCATATATACATGGATAACCATGTGCCACGCATTCACAATTAGATCCACAAGAAGAGGATAGAGAATGTGCATCTCTAATGTCTAAAAGCAAAATATGCTCATTTTTTCCAAATCAAAACAAACGGTCTAATAATGTGCTGACTTCAAATTAGACTTAAGACATGATGTATTTCCCTTCTAGTGCCTTTGACTAGTATTCAAGATTTGACCCTCTCAAATGTGCATCTCTAATTTCTAAACACTTATGTCTTATATACATGGATAACCATGTGCCGCGCATTCTTAATTAGATCCACAAGAAGAGGATAGAGAATATGAAGATGTTAAGCACCTCTAGAGCAAATTCCTCCACAAATTTTCATTATTATTTTCCCGTTTTGCATGCATTTTTTCTAATAGACTTTCGATCATGCAGCTACAGAGGGTGTGCTCATCTAGTCAGCAGGCAAAAGACAACATCCAACAATTTTCGATTAAATAATTTTTCCTCATGGGTCGAGGAAAATCTTTGATCTCTTCACATGCACACATGTCCATCATTCATGGCAGAATCTTATTATATCTACTAGTTTACTGAGGATTTGGCACACATTGGAGTGTGCTCGACTCGCTACCCGTTTCCTTAATATCTGCCCTCTTATATTATGCCTCACCCTGTTAAATGTGCGTAGGTCAATAAGCCGACAACACAGAGTCGATAGCTTGTGAGAATCATTAGATGGTTATGGATAGTTATAATATGACACAGTTTGAGACACGATGAAACTACGATCCGTATTAGAATGAAGACAACATGCGCCGACCGAAGCAAGAACCGAACATGGAGAGTAAACGAAAGTCGGAGATCTTGAAACATTCTCATTTCTTTATGGTAGATAAACGACATGAAAGCCTTGGTCTGGTTATAATGTAAGTCAACGTTTGTGGGTTTTGCGGGACTTATATTATTTTTTGTCAAGAAAATATGATGTTAGACTAGATAAATGAATAAATAAATAGTGGGTCGAAGTCGCTTGCCTGTGTCCAGGTTCCCAATGATGGCATCTTCACCAAATCGAGCCTTCTTCCAAATTGACTCGGAAGAAATCACGCCGTTCTGCTCGAGGCCTAGAAACTCCCAGGATCTCGTCGTGTGTAGTTTCTTGCCCTGGTTCAGAAAAACCGACACCACTCTCGGGTGCTCTGCCAAAGATTAGAAAACCAACAATGAGCATTCAAGATGGAAAAGAAAAACTATGTGCCTCCTTGGCGGAAAAACGAAATTCGAACAATTAAAGTTGATTTATCTAGCAATGCGACGGGCTAAGTTTGGATTTTCAATCGAATATTATTGATACACCTGACGCACGCGTCTCGTCCACTGCACTAGCCTTTCTCAAAGTTTCATAGATGTGTAGAAACATTGCTCTTTTGTTAATTATTTCGAGGGTTTGCGCTAAAAAAATGCATAGGGTGGAGCAACAAGCATTGTGGGAGCAAGGGGTTGTTCGACTTGTCATCAAGAAGTGCAAGTTGCACTACAAGTTTACGATAGAAGCAAACAAAAGGACTATGTTGTTTTTGGTGGTCAAAACTCCAAACCAAGGAAGAAAAAAAGGTTCGGAGCTTACTGGCGATTTGGGCAGCTACTTCATCTTCAAAAGTTGCGGCGAAGCCATTGATGTGCCTCGTGTATGAATACAAGATGGCCTCCTCAGCGTCGTCTCGGCTATACAAAACACAGTCATCAATGCGTACTATAAACCGATAAGAAGAAGTAGAAGAAGAAGTGGTGGTGGTGAACTTTATCTGCATCGAAATGCAATACCTTCCCAAGAAAGAGCCAAGAAACTCATGGTGAGACTCTGTCACTCGACTCAAATCAGCCAGTGAGGCATCTGGGCCGTGCGAGTGAGATCCCAAGTAAACCACGTACGACTTCGCTTCCACGCACACAAAGACACACAAAACAAAAGGCAAATTTTTAATGATGATGGTGATGATGGTGATGATGGTGATGATGATGATGACGATGATGATATCTGTTAAGATACGGCCATCTTCAAACCAAGACTAAAATGGAGAGATTCCATTGTTAACGGAACAGCACGAGGGCTTAGGCTTTGAATGCTCACCCTTTTTGCAGCAAAAGCGGGCGTCTGGTGCTGTGTTAACGAAAGAAGAAAGAGCACGAGAAGGTGAACGGAGAGGGTCATGGCAATTCTCTTCGGAAGGCACTTGCATCACCCCCTTGCAGGAACGGTAGAAAAGAAGCGAAGATGGGAGTGTTCTATTTATAATGCTTGGGGGAAAGAGAGAGAGAGAGAGAGTCCAACTCCACAATTCCAGCCAAAAAAGAGGGTTCCCATTCTCTTTTGTCCTTTTGTGGAGCCGAAACAGGGGTTGAGGACAAAATGGTCGACAAGAAACCCTAATAAACTTCCTTGGACAAGCCCCGTCTTGTAATACTTTATTTCTTCATATACCATGCGAGGAAAACATCATATGACCATAATCAGTAAGATGGAATTCGTATAATGCAAGCAACGGTGATTGACCGATTACACGATGTCATCACCATCATCATCCCGTAATGTATTTGTCGCATAATTTACTTTTCTTGACTTTTGGATCTGTTTCGAGATGCCCCATTTTCACGTTTCATATAAAATACTAAATGAGGAGGTTTATTATTTTTTTAAGAGCTTTGGCGGTGAGGATGTAGAGTTATGGTCCGCTGGACGCTTCTTAAAGGTCAACTGTACTGCTATTTTATTCATGAGACAGCAAACGAAATTGTCCAACTGTGTGGATATTTTTTTCTTATTGGGTTAATAAAAAAAATAAATATAATTCGATTTGATAAAGGTGGCAATGCAAAAGGAACTAGGGGAAGTGGGGACTGGGGAATCCGCTCATTTGACCTTTCTAGTTCATTAAAGTTGGAGATGATCCATACCAGCACCGGAGTTGAAATATTGTAAAGGAAAAAAAGAAAGAAGGCCCAAAGCTACATTTTATGGCTATCAGTGTCATGTTGCCCTCTCTCAATGTAAATTTTCCCCCAAAAAAAAAATTATAAGTTTACGACGGGAAAAAGAAAAGTGCGTTTTTCAGGGTAGTATGTAATTCGTGGATGGTATGCAGCAAAAGTTATGGCAAGAGCTTGGCGTTTCTTGAAAATACAAGATTTGAATGAGTTTTATATTCGCTTGTGTTAACACCAAAAATGGCTCGACAAGCCATGGATGAAAAATAAGGCCCAATACGTTTGAGATTTGTAAAGCAAGCCCATAACTATCCAAGTGAGATCGCTATTACAAGTACCGACTATCCGGTACTGATTATCATTCAAGAATAGGAAGATAAGAATGAAGGTGGTTATTGAAACACTTGATACTGATAAGAATGAAGGTGTGAAGATTCCATAAAATTTGAAATTGAAGTGATGATTGTCACAGGACGGTTCTTTGCAATAATTGATTATAAATACCCGAGAAAACACCATTGTAAAGGGATCGCACATTTGAAGAAAAAACTTGACTATACTTAGTTCCAGCTATCTTTCTTTACTTATCTTCGTTTCGCATTTAATTTCAATTGCTTTAGGTTTGTCCTTTATTTTATCATAGTTGCATTAGAATATATAACTTCCTTTTCAAAGCGACACAAGACCCAATATAGAAAAATAATAATAAATAATTGAAGAACCATCCTTCGGTGAAAGAAATTTTGTTTGAAAACCTTCTCGGCGAAATAGCTAGTTGCGAGATGTACTATACAAATATATCGATGCTCCCTCTTTTATCTACTAATTAACATGTCCACTTTTTTTTTTTTGGTCAGTCCTACTCTATACCTATTCTACACTCACTTTCAGACTTTTGCCCTGCCTCTTGCAGGGCGTGGGCATCGAAACCCACTCCTGAAACTTGCGCGTCGCCACCCCATCCCTCCCTGAGAATGTGGAGGTTTGAACCCCTCACCTCCCCATTCCATGTTGGAAGGGTGGCCACGGGGGCGAATCCCAGTGGTTTAACATGTCCACTCTGAGTTGGCACCTTTTTAACTGATTCATTAGCAAAGAAGATAACGAAAGAGAAAAGCACCAAAAAAGTAACGTGTTGTATTTATATCAATTCAGTTCTCAACATTTAATTATGATAATTGAGTTCGAAACTTTTCCATGATTTATCAATATAATCCATCCAATCAATTTTGGTTGAAAAGTGCTGACATAGACTCTAATCATCTTACATATTACCACTGGCACTATCATGGACAATTTTTTAAATTTTATATGAATTTTTGTAACTTTTTTATTTCTTTCCTTTCATTTTTCCCCCAATTGTGCGCCGGCAAGGGCCTTCACGCCCTTGCCTCAATCTAGGAAGGGCCTGACCCCCTCTCTTGGATCTTGTAGTCCAAAGTTGTAAAAAGAAAAGAAAAGCAAAGCAAATAAAATAATAAAAAATTGATTAAAGTATTTAAAAAGTATAAAATTTATCCGCATCTACGTCATGCCTCATAGGACATTTGACGTTCATGTCAATGATTTTCGATCAAAATTGACTGAATGAATTATATTGGCAACTTGTCAAAAAGTTAAGGACTCAATTTGTAAAATTAAAAGATTTAGGACCGAATTGATACGAATGCAATTAATTGAGAAATTTTCTAATACTTTTCCTAATGTTGAAAGCAAAGAAGCACCTTATGTTGGAGACAAGCCATTAGGACGAAACGGAAAAGTGGTACAACAATGGGTCATCGATTAGTGAGAGGTTTGGGTAGATGGGAAGGTCGTGAGCTGGAACCTCCGGAAATTTTGTGAAGACATTATGGTGGTGACATTGAAATTTCTGATGTAAGCAGGGACGATTGCCCAACAAGGTGACTCGAGATTGCAGCCACGTTGTGGACCCAAAATGCTCCTCTTAAATCCGAGGCCCGATCCAGAAAGAGCTGGATTGCAGAAACGGGCTTCAAAATGGGCTTGTACTACTTTAGTCCAATGGAGCCCAAGTTCTTGCAAAGTCGGCTCCGATTTTACCAGCTTTTCTTTATGGGACAACGAGGTTTTGACTAGGTTTCCATTGAAAATGTTGGGGAGCATATCTTTGGTCCTATAATTATAGCTTTTTGTGCAGCTTTATCGTCTAACTATTTAGTTTTATGACCGAGTCCCCTGGCTCTGATCCCACTCAGGAACTGGATTAGAAGGACCGATTCTCCATTTCTGGAATTGAAGACCACACCATCTGCTTTTGGGATGCAATAGACTAGAGCATTTGATCCAATCGATTCTCAGACGATCCAATGAGATCAATGGACTAGACAAATTCAAATAAATTGCAAAGCCTTCTAACCTGATCTTTGGTGGAGCGCTGGTGGGCATGAACGATTTGATCAAACAATAGATATTCTTAACCGAACCAGCTTGCTTGAAAGAGGGATTATTGTTGCAGGGCTTCTTCGTGGGCTCCGCATGCAAGCCCCATCTTGTAATACTTTACTTCCTCACATACCATGTGAAGAAAATATCATACGGCAATGATAAGTCAACCAACCTATAAAAAAAAGAGATGCGTATACGCATGGAGAGAAGTAAGATGGAATTAGTATAATGCAAGCAATGATAATTAACCGGTTAGACGGCGTCATTGCCATCGTCACCTCGTAATGTACTTGTCGCATAATTTACTTTTCTCAACTTTAGGACTTGTTTCGAGATGTCCCATCTTTACATTTCCTATAAAATACTAAATGAGGAGGCTTGGGATTGGAATATTTCTGTTCTTGAAAAAAATTTTATTTTCAAAAATAGTTCTTATTATCTTGAACAGTTCATAAGTAAAACAATGTGTCTGAAATTACACAAATTTTCTATTCCCAAAATAAATAAATAAAAAAGAACATAAATGTGTTTGATACAACCCACAAAATCTTTTGTGATGTAAGATTTCTTTTCAATTTTTTAGTTATTTTTTTAGATTTTTTTTCTTCTCTCTTTTTTCCTCTCTTCTTCTTCCTCCTCTAACCAGTTGCCAAGCGACGGCGACGGGCGATAGATAATGGTGGCAACAAGCGGTGGCGAGCTACAATGACCGATGGCAGGTGGCAGGCAACGAGTCTCCACCAACCGATTCAAAAGAGAAAGAAGAAGAAAAGTAAGAAAATTACTTATTTTTGAAAATTGTTTTCATGAGTAAGAAGCCATTTTTTTTTTTTTTTTTACTTCTTATTTTTGTTTCAAATCTAGTCCTTACCATTTTTTTATTTCGATAAATAGAAAAATTAATCGACGTTACCAAATATATATTTTTTATTTTTCTATTCCGAGAAGTAAAAGAACAAAAGGACAGAAAAATTGCAACATTGCCATGCAAATCTATATTATCTTCATTAAGAAGTTTGGCAGCGAAAATGTAGATTTTTTTCTTATTGGGTTAATAAAAAAATTAAATATAATTCGATTGATCAAGGTGGCAATGTAGAGGGATCTTGGGGAAGTGGAGACTGGGGAATGTGCTCATTTGACCTTTCTAGTTCATTAAAGTTGCAGGTGATCCATCCAGGCGCCACAGTTAAAATATTCTAAAGGCCAAAAAAAAAAAAAAAAAATTTGAGGATACATTTTATGGCTATAAATGTCATTTTGCCCTCTCTCGATGTAAGTTTCAAAAAAGAAAATGTAAGTTTGCGACTAAAAAATGTAAGTTTTCCAGGGTACATTGTGTACTTCATGAATGGGATGCAGCAAATGCTGTGGTAAGAGCTCAGCATTACTTGAAAATACGAGATCTAATAAGTTTTATATTCACCGGTTGTGAGATGATTTGTACAAATATATTTATGCTCCCTCTTTTATCTAATAATTAAAGTGTCCTGTTTTTTTTTTTTTTTTTTTTTTTTTTTTGACAGGTTGGGATGATATTCATTGCTTAGCCCATAAAAGGGGCACCATAAGATGATAAGTCTAAACAAAGTAGGGAAATTAAAGACATAGGAGGATAAGTAACCCAGTTGGGAGGGAGGGTGTTCGCAAGGTGTGCTCGCGCTACCCAATCAGCTGCTGCGTTTGAGTCCCAGTGTGCATACTCGAAAGTTGTGGTTTCCAATTAAGCTGCAAAGGTCTTACAATTGTCCACAAGGGAGTGGGCCTGCCAAGGGGCTGCTGCGCGGCCCAATAAGAAGTCAGCAAGGGCAAGATTATCGGTTGATACGAGCATTGGCAGATCAAAAGGGGAAGAGTCTTCGGCTTCTGCAGTTCGTGCAAAACAGGGGCTTCTGTTCTCCAAACACCACTTCAAGGCATGCCACATGGCTAGGGGTTCCGCTAAGAGGGCGGACGGAGTGACGATGGAGTTCACGAAGCCAGCAGCCAGTCGGCCGGAAGCGTCCCTGCATAGGCCGGCCACCGAACCCCTCTGAGTTTCTTTGTTCCAAGTAGCATCTGCATTCAGCTTCAAAGAGTTCAGGTCAGGAGGTTTCCATTTTTTACTGAGATTTGGTGCGGTTTCATGTTGAAGTGAAGCCTCCTGTTCTCGTTTCGTCCATTTCCAGAACAGATCTGCTGTATGGCGGGCGCTTTCCTAGGTGTGGGCTGGATTCGGCACTCGTCCCCTGAAGATGGCTCCGTTTCGAGCAAGCCAAATGTTCCACAGAGTAGCAGCAAAGATGGATTTGGCTTTTGGTTCGACTCATGAGTTGAGATTTTGATGAATCCATTCATCAATCCTGGTGATGTGTTCGGGATTTGTCATGGTTGGGGTTCTAGTCTCTAACCATATGGTTTTAACCCATCCGCAGAGGATGAAGAGGTGTTCGGCTGTTTCGGGGGCTTGGCCGCAAAGTTTACAAACTGGGTCAGGTAAGATTTTCCTGTGATAGAGATTTTCTGTGGTTGGAAGGAAATTATGGCATGTGTTCCAGAGAAAGATTCTGATCTTGGGGGAGATGGGAGCGTTCCATAGTAAATGCTAGAGTGATTTAGGTGGTTGGTATGATGAGGAAGGGTTTTGGTTGAGGTGGAGACTGCCTGAGCTATGAATGCGGTTATATCCACTTTTGACAGTATATGTGCCTTCCTTGTTGGCTGTCCAGATAAGTTTGTCTGGGTTTGGGTGGATGGGTAGAGGTTGGGTTAGTATGTCTTTGGTTATTTCGTCCTAAAGCAGGGTTGTCACTCTCTGGACATTCCATTCTCTGCAAGTAGAATCAATTAGATCAGCCACAATAGATGGATCGTCTTTATTTGCTGGTTCAAAAAGTTTGCCAGTAGGCAACCATAAGTCTTCACGAATGCGTATCGTTTTCCCATCTCCGATCTCCCATCGAGTGTCTTTTTCTATGGCATCTCTTCCTTGTAAAATGCTCTGCCAACCCCATGAGGGTCGATTGCCTTTGGTAGCTGTCCAGAAATCACTGCGGGGAAAGTAGACGCTTTTCAATACTTGGCACCATAGATCATTTGGGTGGTTAACGATTCTCCATGCCTTTTTGCCCAACATGGCTAGGTTAAAAAGCTTTAGATCTCTGAATCCCAATCCCCCTCTATCCTTTCTAATTTTCATTTCTTCCCATTTCTTCCGGTGGATACCTCGTTTACCAGCTTGTTGATTCCACCAAAAGGATGCTATTCGCGACTCAATTGTGCGGCATAGAGAGTTGGGGAGTTTGAATATGGATATCACATACTGAGGAATAGCCTGAGTTGACACCTTTTTAATGGATTCATCAGCAAAGAAGATGATGAAAGAGAAAGGTACCAAAAAAGTAACGGCTTTCATTTATTCTAAATGAGGTATCAACATTTAATTATCTTAATTGAGTTCGAAACCTTTTTATAATTTATCAATGTAATCCATCCAACTAATTTTAATCGAAAATTACTAACATAGACTTCAACCATCCTACATGTTATCATTGGTACCATCATGAACAATTTTTAAAATTTTTCATGAATGTTTGTTTCTTTTTCGCCCAATTGTGGGCTGGTGAGGGCCCTTGCACCCTTGCCTGGATTTGGGCGAGGGCCCGACTCCCTCACTTGGATTTTGGCGAGGGTTGCTAGCCCAAAAGTTAAAAAAAAAAAAAAAAAAAAAAAGAGAAAGAGAGAGGGAGAGAGAGAGAAAAGAAAAGGAAATAATATAAACTCATTAAAATATTTAAAATTTGTAAAATCTGTCCACGTCAACGCCATGACTCATAAGATGCTCTGTGTTCATGTCAATAATTTTCAATCAAAATTGACCAAATAAATTACATTAGCAAATCATTAAAAGATTTATAATTCAATGTATACAATTGAAAATTTTATGATTGAATTAATATAAATGCAATGAGTTTAGAAATTTTCTAATACTTTTCTCGATAATGAAAGCAAAACAGCACCTTATGTTGGAGTCGGGCCGCCAGGAAGAACAAAAAGTGATACAAAAATGGTTTAACGATTAGTCGTTGGTTTGGATAGATGGGAATGTCATGAGTCAGAACCTCTATAAATCTTACGAGGACATTCGGAGGGTGACTTCGAAAGTTCTGCTGGGTGGAGGGCCAACTGCCCAAAGTGACTCATTGCAGCCACGCTGTGGACTCAAAAAGTGCTCTCTCAAATACAAGCCCGATCCGGAAAGAGCTTGATTGCAGAAACGGGCTTCAAGATGTATTGGTGCTACTTTCGTCCAATTGGAGCCCAAGTTCTTGCAAAAGTCGGTTTCGGCCGGGGTCCTATCTTTGGTCCTTCCGCTTTTTGTGCGGATCGATCATCTAACTGTTTTGCTGGGCAACCCCGTCCCCCATCTTTTTTTTCTTTTTTTTTGATGACCAGGGACCGCCGTACAGCCGATAGCTAGTGACGTAAACCCGGGACGGCGCCACAGGGACCCACCTCCCACAATGTTGTAGGTAAGGCGCATGCTGGGACTTGAACCTCCCCCCTTCTGCAATTAGAGGGGGAAGGCCTAAGCCAGCGCGCCTACAAGCGGGGTGGATATCCCCCATCTTTTTTCTTTATGTAATCACTTAGACTGCGTTTGGTTGACTAGATAAAAATCAAGATAGGATATGTCTTATTTTATCCCGTGTTTGGTAACTGTCTAGGATAGGATAAGGTCAGATATAGAAGGAACATAAACCGAATAAAAAAATTTGAGGGGAGGGTTGGATAAGGTCTCTATCAACAACTTTCGCTGGCATCATTCAGTTGATGAAACGGCCACGTCATTACGATCGAAATCCGAAAAGAGCGGTGTTGTATCAGAGTCATGCCATCGTGAATTTTCGAGTGAGAGCTTTGGAACTGGAGCGTGGCACCTTTATACAAGCATGATTTTATGAATGGCCTAAAGAAAAAATTGCAAGTATAGAGAATCACTATACAGTGTGAGTTACGAAGACAGCATATAATCAAAGCTTCGGGATAGCGGAAGAAGCGTCTTTGGGCACTTTTGAATGTCTCTTTCACCAAATGAATGCGGATTATCTGGTTAATGGCCGCTTATTTTTTTACACATCATTTAGTAAATACGTTTACTATACCAGTCGTAATATTTCTAGCATTCCTCTCTTTTGGTTTGCTAATAAATTTAGCTTTTTTTTCTCATTAGGCAGTTAGGTTTTTAGTCATCGTAGTATCATATATTTCAACTACGTGTTACTATTTGACGAGGAAATTATCCAAAAAGTCTGAAACTTATTGTACAGTTATTGATTCAATCCTAAATATTTCAATTTTGTTTATTTAGTTCTAAACCTTTTGATAACTTGCTAATTCAGTAATAAATATTTCAATTGTGCTAATTTAATCCTAAACCTCTAATGATTTGTCAAACTAGTTCAAAACATTTTTAAACATTGTGAATTTAGTCCTTCCGACTAATTTGGGTCCAATATCAATGATGCGACTATTCAATCAATGACAGTCATCCTACATGGCATGACAAACACTAATATGGACAATTTCTTTAATTTTTCTAAATTTTTATTCTTTTCTTTTCTTTTTGGATACGGTATTTTGACTTTGCTCTATCGCCTCTTTTAATTTTTCCTAAATTTTCTATTCTTTTCGATTTCGAACAAACCTTTTTTTTTTTTTTTCAAGAAAAAAAATCGATATCCATAAAGATTTCTTTTCCAAATATGCGATCAGTGGCCCCTCCAAAACCCTAAACGAACAAACCTATTTATAGGCCACCGATTAGGTTTTCAATTTTTTTTCAAACCAATATCCATAAAGATTTCTTTTCCAAACGCAATATTTGAATTGAAATCTCACAAAGATAAATCCGTAAAATCTCCTTGAAGATACGGGCTTGGGCCGATTTGCTCTCTTCGTGGGCTTAGCCCGACTCATTAAATTAAAGCTCAGAACCACTAATTTGAATCCATCCGCTACCGGTCCAATAGATGCAAAAATGCGAATGTACCTAAATCTATATGCTATGCAGTTGATTTTTTTCAGGGATAAAATTAACTCATAATTTTCTATGCAATAAATAAATGATCAGACCGTCAAAATTTAGGTGTCAACAAAAGTCGGTGGAGCCCTTTACACATTTACGTAGCAAGTTTGGTAGCTTTGGCTAATTTTCCATGCAGAAGACAACAAGTGGCAGCTTAGAGTGGAGCCTTCGAGTTATCAACAAGCTGACTCAAGACGTATTTTAATAATAAATTTCATCAACCAATCTAAAACGCCATTATTATTTTCCAAAGGCTTAAACCTAAGGCAAAAAGAAAGTGGTAATCAGGAAACCATTTCCCAAATATCAAGTCATATGAGAGAGAGCGAGAGAGGGAGAGGGCATCACATAACAGTGCAACAAGCTGGTTGGGGTTCTGCTATAACATACGATGGATACAACCAGACAACCGGCAGCTCCACCGGCTTGGACTACTTTTCTTCTTATTGTTCCTCCTCTTTGACTTCGTTCACCGTCTCCATATTTGCATAACCCAAGTTCTTGCGAAGCTTACTGGTGAGCTCGGCCGCATCAACTCCGTCCCCGTTACTTCAATCACATCTCAGTCTGTTCCTTTCAAACTCGGCAATTAGAACCCTACACGCATAGGTTGAGCAGAGAAATCACGGGCTAGTTAACCCGTTCTACTAGAAAACCACACAGAACACGTTTCGATTTACTATCATGATCTGCTTAATTTCTGTTCAATAAATTGGTACAACAACTCATTAACAAGTATTAGAACTAAAATTTAATTTTTCATGATTTTTTTTTAAATCTTTCTTGTGGACAACCCTAAAAATAAACTGCTTATATTACCAGGAACGGCCATTGCGATTTGAAGCGCCTTCAAGCGATTATCTTGCCTACTAAAATTTGGGAAGAGTGAGAACTTTCGATTTGTACCGTTCACGGACACGTTGACCACCACCTTTTTTTGCAGCAATAATAATAATAATAATAATAATAATAATAATAAGGTATACTTACACATACGAACTTATAATAAAAGTAATATTTTTTTGAAAAATAATTATATTATTTTTATTCTATATTACGTACCTTAGTCATAGTCTTGTTTTGCTATTAACGCTCCTCGGCAAACCTCCAGATAATTGCTCCAAATTTTAAGAATATGGGAGATGGATTGAGTTGAGTTAGGGAATGACATTTGATTGTGAAGGCCATGTAGACAGTGTCTTC
This sequence comes from Eucalyptus erythrocorys, assembly GCA_014182555.1. Taxonomy (NCBI): domain Eukaryota; kingdom Viridiplantae; phylum Streptophyta; class Magnoliopsida; order Myrtales; family Myrtaceae; genus Eucalyptus; species Eucalyptus erythrocorys. The sequence continues at coordinate 8,642,829 of CM024597.1, read as the reverse complement.
CATAATTATGGTCATTTCTCATGAGTACGTTGATTCATATTGAGTCTTCACTGGAGTGGCCTATGTGGAAAGAGGGAAATTTCCTGGCAAATTTAAAACAAAAAGTTAAAAAGGTGGAAAGAAACATGTTGATTTTTTTTTTTTTTTTTTTGGAAATTTATGTCGGATATTTCAACGTGACTTAGATTTTTAACATAAGTTTGGAGTTATTTCGCTATCTTAGAATATAAAATGCAAAAAATTGGGCAAGGCTACAAACCTTTGCTGCTCAATCATCAAAGAAACATCTAGAGACACAAATAGATGTGGCATGATTGACTTGCTTTCGCTCGCGTGAGGCATTTCGTGCTGGGAACAAAACTTCACACCTGTCAAAAGGAAGAGGAAAATGAAATTTAAAAGAAGAATGGTTAGCTCGAGGGCTGAGAGGATTCGAATTGTTACCTCCTCAGGGATGTGAATACTCAGCACTTTCAAGCAAATTCTTCAAACTAATGTGTATATATACCATCTGAGAACTATCGATTTTCATGGAGCTGGCGGGCGAACTAATACTCAACACCCGGCGTACTTGAAGTGTTGAGCAACGCAGCTTTGATACCACTTATTGGACTCAGGTGGATTGTCCGACTAAGAACAAACACTCTCTTTTACTATTACTAGAAGACTCAATAAACCCCCTACCTTACACAATGAACTCCCTACTTTTCTCTTCACACTCTACACCACTCTCTACTCACCCCTCTCACAACACCACGCACTGTTACACAACAATCCATATGTTTCTCTACACACCTTTCCACAACTCCATTCAATTGGGAAGGGCGAACCACCCATTTATACTAAGTGAAGTCAGTGGAGCCCTTCGCACATTTGCATAGCAAGTTGGCAACTTTGGCTAATTTTCCACGTAGAAGACAAGAAACGACAGCTTAGAGTGGAGCCTTCGGGTTATCAACAAGCTGACTCATTTTTCTTCATAAAATTCGAGAGAACTCAAGGGAGAGAAAGAATGTACCCCATTAAGGTTGTGAGATCTTGTGAAACTATAGCCAACTATTTTAAAAAGGCAAATAGAAACTTACAAACATTTGAACTCGAAGTCTTCTACTTCAATATCATGTGAAATTCTACATGACCACTACCTCAAAAAGGTAGTAGATAATGTGGAGGCGAAGATTTTATGTAAGATATGGAAATATATAGGCAACCCTATGTACCACACATACAACATCAATGCTTGAAGAGGGTCCTCTTAACGTATACATGGGTATTTTCTATTTTACTCTCTTGAAAAATGTCAACAACGCAGCTGGAAACATCTAATGGATGCGAATTGAAAAAGCTAGCTATTTCTTAGACAATATTTAAATTAAACTCTATGTGATGTCGTATATATTTAGATGCATATTGAGATGGTATCCTTTTCATCCTCAAAAGATGATATCGTTTTTTGTGATTAGTTGAAAAGCACTGATTGTTCACTGAATGGATAGGATCCCAATCCCATCATGCGGATCGATGAAAGGTCATTCTTGTATTTTCATGCCACCACCCCTGCTCCCCCCCCTCTCTCTCTCTCTCTCTCTCTCTCTCTCAAAGGTGCACATCCCATGTGGTGATGCTGGTAAAGACATAATAAATGTTCTAAGCAAGACATTGACATGACGAATAGAACAAACTCCCAAGACCAAGACCCGTCACTTCCAAGTTTCAAGCCAAGAGCAGAGCGTAGGGAGAGGGGCGTTTCCTTGGGGTCTCGACAAAACAAAACGTGAAGAAAGTCCAAATGGAAATCGATAGATTTGATAGAGCTTAAAAAGTGAATGCTGCGGAGCAAATGAGACCGTAGCGAAGACGTTCCTCCTCTTTCTCTAAAACCACTGTTCAACTACATGGGAAATCAAAAAGAATGATCACTTTTAGGTAGAGCAAGACCAAGCGAATTCCATGCTCTAATTGAAAAGAGCTAGCAAATGTCGGGGGTACTCATGATTCCTAGAACAAGATTTTTCTTAATATGCTTCGGGAACAATCGCGACCGTTGATTCTGGAAAAACTATAATACCCGGATCCTTTTGAATCCACTTATGGATCAAAATAGATGGTTTCAGTCGTGTTTATAAGTACTGAAAAAAAGATTATGCAATGGATATGCTTGGAAACAGTTAGTGGAAAAAATGAGTTGTCCAAAAGCCCTACACCAATGATTATTGCCTTGGCGATGGATATTTTATATCAGGCTAGTGGTAGATTGATAATTGTTGGCCTCGTTGACACTAGGTGAGGGTCAGTGATCCTCGCCCACAACTGGCCAAGGCTTCGCAGCCCTCACCAAATCTAGGTGAGGGCTCGACCCTCACTTGTGGCCAATGAGGGTCAGCTAGCAACCCTTGCTTGGGCTTAGGAAAAAAGGAAAAGAAAGAAAGAAGGAAAAAAAAAAAGGAAAGAATATTATAATAATATAGAACTTTAGAAAAAAATTATAAAAATTGTCCACATCAACCCTCGCTATCTTACGTTGGTTGTGCGACGTAGGATAACTATTGTCCATGCAAGCAATTGCTAGTCAAAATTGGCCAAAATGACTAATTGGCAAATAGCCAAAAGATTTTTTTTTTTAAAAAAGAGTTAAAAAATAGCCAAAAGATTTAAAATTAAATTAGCAAAATGGAATTGTTTTAGGTCTAATTTGGCACAAGTATAATAAATTATAACATTTTTTGCAATTTCCCAACTAGTTCGGTCACAACACATGCATACTTTTCTAGCTTTTTTATGTGCATTTCAATTGTAAGGTTTCTTTTATGCTTTAATTTTATTTACTAACAAATTTTATTATGCTAATTTATTTTTTTCATTTGGTAAAAAAATCTATTTAAGTAACATATTCTATGAAGAGCTTTAAGTCTGTCAAATGTTTTGGTTTGTATATGCATGTATTTTAGTGATGTAGGTTGGGTCAATATAACTGTATTACATAAAATTAGGTCGATAAAAGTTAAATTGATCAATTTTAATCGGATCAATTTCGACTCAACCTACTCATTTAATGGGATGGGCCCACTTGTGCATACAACAATACATGTTTTACAACCGTAACCCTTCAGAACTGGATGAAGACACAGTCCAAAAGGTATGAGTTGACCCACGACAGCTAAGGATCTGTCGAATGACATCCCAAAAGATGAAATACCGTTTTCGCAGTTAGTAACCGATACAAGAAAGCTAGACCAAAGGGGGAGCATTAAGTTGATTCGGGACACTATCATTGAGTGGAATGCTAGACAGATTAAGCCTGTAAATGGTTATGGGCTATGGCCTCTTGACCATGGAATAAAATTTTCCAATTGATTGAGGCAGCTATTTTGAGAAATATATACATGTATATTAATTTTTTGATTTTAGAGTATTTTGATTTTAGAGTATATTGATTAGCCTTCTCATTATAAATATGCTAGTATAAGCACACGACGTTTGCTAAGAAATGCAAAATGTTAAACAAAAAGTTAAATCGACATATTAAGGGAAGTTAATCGATTTCCGCATCATCCAAACATCACCTTACTGCATATCATATTCCTTTGTAAATTAGCCTGTTTATATATAAGATCAACAAAGAGAAAAGCGACACAAACCTCACATTACAATACCATCATATAATAATCTCGACAAAATTACACCCAAAGCCAAAGGGAAAAGTACCCAAAAAAAAAGGTCCCTCGCCCTCGTTGGTAGCCAGCAACCTCTACCGAGCGGAGGTGGGTGGAGGAAGAGGAAGAAAGGAAAGAGAGAGAGAAATGGAAAAGAGAGGGAAAAAAGAAGAAAAAGGAAAAAATTAATAAAAAATAAAAAATAACTAAATATCATACAAAAATATCCACGTCGGCACTGATTGTACCACGTAGGATGACCAGCATCCATCTTAGCAATTTTCGGCATAAATTAGCCAGATTGACTCAATTGGTATAAATATGAAAAAATATAAGACTTAATTTCTACAATTGAAAAGTTTAAAATTAAATTAATATTAATGCAAATAAATTTAGGACTTTTTTTGCACTTTTCCCCAAGCTGAAAGCTAGTCATTCAAGTAGAAGAGCCCGGAACCATAACCCGAGTCTCACGCACGGAGTTTCTACATATTGTTGGTGGTATCGTGGAATCAACTGATGGGCAGAGTTGGAACGAAGTTGTATGATTCAACGTATTGATATGAATGGACGGATGATTAAGAGTTTAAGACCACGCCGCCTGATTTCTCTGGTGCAAGAATGGAATAACTTTGCCATGAAGCAACGAATGACTCCAACAGAAAGAAGCAGGAACAAGCCCTGAAGTTTCACGCAACATCAGCACTTTTCGCTGTCCCCTCCCCCGCGACTTCGTCTTCGTCTCCCTGGTCATTCCATTCGTTTCCGGTTCTCTATGTTGCCGCGCCGCTCTCATTGACCTCAGTTGGTCTATTCACTCTGGTCGTCGATGGTTCATCTTCTTGGCTCAGGCTTCCCTAGCCGTGGAGGTTGAAAGTTGTTTCCGTTGGTTCGAAAGCCCCCGCCGCTTCTCTCTGCACCGAGACCCGAGGATCATCTGCGTCGGAGACAGTTGTCCGGCCGGCGTCCACGTCAGCTCCGGCCGGCAAAATGGACTGAATTGGCACAATTGTAAAAGGTTTAGGACTCGATTGGCAAGAAAAAAAGGTTTAGGACTAAATTGGCAAAAGTGCAATAGGTTTAGGACTTTTTGGACAATTTTCCCTAGCTACTGGTGGCAGGGGTAACGTAACCATTGCCGATGGCTGGTGAGGATCTACTGGTGGGCGCCGCTTGCCCTCACCGTGAGCAAGCAACTCCTTGGCAAGGGCCACCTCTCTCTCTCTGTCTCTCTCTCGATTTCTTTGTTTTCTCAAAAAGAACTTAGTTTGCTGTTCTGTCTACCATTGATAGCGATATACGACGGAAGATTTTGACTGCACAAATCAAGAGGGATAAAAGGACGTGGTTGCTCAATAAAAAAGAGTTCTAGAGAGCCAACAATGCATCAATACTTGATGTTAAAGAACTAACATTGTACTTAACCCAGTAAAATAGGTCTATGGAGTGATTAAGAAGTCCGAAGAAAGACTGGTGGGCATATCTAACATGTCGTGCCCAATACGGCGGATTTGATTTAGAGGGCATTAAGCATTGTGGGATCTTTAACGTATTAATCTCCACTATTGAATCATATCAAGTTGGAGGAACCAGTATTGACATACTGTTTACTAAACAACATAACTGATTTCTGTTTGGTGCTTAGATGGACCCGCTAACTTAAATGATTTTGCCACATTATTCGGTAAGGCCATATAGTATAATGGTGTATGTGTATCTAGCATCGCTCTATTTGTTTTGCCGATATATTTAGTTTTTGCGCTTTGTTTTATTGGCCATCCGAGTGGAAGTTGCCTATTATTACCATTAAATTCTTCTTCTTTTTTTGGGTCAAATATTGCCATTGAGTTGCTGACTTTAATCCGTTTATATGGGCACGGCATGCTAAAACTGCCCAAAGGCATGTTCAATCGGTCGGTCTCATCTTTTTAAAACCCTTGGTGAACCAAGGAATTGGTCGGTAAGAAGTTCTTGTTCATGCCCTCCAATTTCTAAGGTCGAAATTTAAGGAGAAATTTCGATGAAGACGGATGCCCTAGACGTTGGAAGAATGGAAACAGAACTTTGATGTCTCTTCCGGATCTGCCATGAAATTTCATGCCATTGCTTCAAAAGGCTCTGAATAATTCTTCGATGTATCAAGCCCCGTTTTATAAAAATGCGTTGCACGAGTCAAGACCCCATATTCGAATTGCGCGTTGAAATGCGGTCCGTGTGCATGATGCAGTTTTCACTTTCCATTTGTAGCATCGCTTAATATAAACACCGCCAATTTAAATAAGCTCACCATTATTCAGAGGCTCAAATACAAGGCAAAATGAAAACGGTAGTAGAACCCCAATCATGAAATTCCTTCTCTCCCACTTCACACCTCGGAGCACACCCTTATATCGTCAAGAAGTATCGCATGGTGTAGAGAGAGAAAGGGAGAAAGGGAGCGCTTTACATGATAGTACAACAAGCTGGTCCGGGTTCAAATTCCGTTACGATGCATGTTGGATGTGCCAAGACAACCGGCGGCGGCGGCTCCACTGGCTTGGGCTTTTCTTCTTTCTTCTCCTCCTTGACTTCATCCACCGTCTCCAACTTCGCATGACCCACGTTCTTGCGAAGCTTATTGGCAAGCTCGACTGCATCGATGTCGTCCCCCGTTACTTCAATCACGTCTTGCTCCGTTCCTTTCAAACTCAACGATGAGAACCCTACAAGCATTGATTGAGCAAAGAAATCATGGACCAATTAAAAACTCATTCTACTAGAAAGTCGCATGAAACATGTTTCAACATACTATCATAGTCTTATTAATATCTGTCCAATCAATTTAGCAGTCAAATTTACTACCGTTAGGGAAAAAGCTGCTAGAACACAACGAAAATCACAGTCCTCAGATTTCTACAAGGTACTATTGGTTGAATCTTTTCTGCAGTGTGATTCTGCAGTGGGTAAAGAAGAGAAATTAGCTTCCAAGGAAATGGAAATAGTTCAGGTTTTATGCTTGCTTCTCAGGCTACTCCATTACAAATGGCAAAGAAAAGTTCTCTTTTTTGTTGTAAAAACTTTGCTTCTGTCAATCCTGGAAACCAATTCATTCCTTCAAGCAACAAGTTTCTTTTTGGACAAGGACCTCTTCAGCGCCTGCTTCATATCCTTAACAGGTATTACAACTAATTTTCTGTCTTCAGGAACATGTTTTATCTTTCTTGTGGACAACGGTCCGTTCCTTTCAAACTCTAGGAAAGCTTAATGCATTTGAATCATTATTACCTGGGACGGTGACTGCAATTTTAAGAGCCTCCGAGCGATTATCTTGCGCTCCAAATTTCGGGCAGAGCCAGCACTTCAGCTTCCTACCGTTCATGTTGTACACCTTGAACACCACCTTTCTCTGCAAGCACAAAGAACCGGGATCATATATATCAACATTTTCTGGTAAACAGATCAAACATTAAGTGTCATACTAGATTTCGCACCTTAACCATCGTCTTGGTTTGTTGAGGATGCTCTTCGACAGACCTGCAGATAATTTTCCAATCTTCTTAGGGATGGACTGAATAGAGTTAGGGCATGATTTGTATTGTGTGGACGACAGAGAGAGAGAGAGTGTGTGTGTTTATAGCCATTTTCTTCTATTCATATTGACTCTTGACTGGAGTTTTTTACTGGAAAAAGGGAAATACCGCCACAAATTTCAACAAGAAAAGGTGCAAAGAAGCTAGACAGAGCTGGGGGGAATCTGTTTGGGGAAATTTCGAGGCGACCTGCCTCCAAAATAAGTCCGGAGACGTCGCTTTCCTAACATTTGACGTGCAAATTGGGGCAAGGCCAGCGGCGACAATAAAATCGCAATGATCTACAAACCCTAACCGGTTAATCATTAAGGAGAACATATAGAAAAAAACCCGGTTTAGAGAATTTGAATGTACCACAAATCGAGAGCACGGACATGCGATTGAAATCTGTCTTTGCTCGCGCTGAACACGATGATACTCTAAACCTACTGTTTACCTCTCAAGAAAGTATTTTAGCTGCTCGATCTAAGGAAACATAGAGAAAACCGGGTTTGAAGAATTTAGACGTTCCGTAAATTCAGAGCATGGACTTTGCTTGCCCCCGGCACATTGATACTCTAAACTGACTATTTACTTCTTGAGAAAGATTTTTACGTATTGATTACACAGCAGATATGATGTGACCAACTAATTGCTTAGTTGCATGGTACATCCCGGATTGGAGACATATTATCTAATTGGTAATTCCCTCCTCATCGCTATTGCAGAGGAATACATCTTCGGAATTTGGAGAGCCCCAAAAGTTTTCGGGCACAAATTCTAAGACCTCTCCAATGGCTTTCTCTAAGGGAAATGGTGGAAGATGATGAATCCTGTGGTGAAAAGAAAGGAGATGCTTAAGCTGAAAAAGGCTAGTAAACACACCTAGAGGGGGGTAAATAGATGTATGAAATTTTCTTTTAAAAACTTTAAGAAGATTCAATCAACTTTGAAATATAATTCAAAGTATAAGTACTTGAAGTAAAACAATTAAACAATTGAATCGTGCAGCAATAAAAGTAAAGAAATTAAAGTAAGAAGAATTGAACATAGAGGTTTAATAGTGGTTTGGCTTAATCCAAGCCTACGTCCACTCTCCCACGTTGACAGCCCACCGGCTGAATTTCACTATGAATCAAAGAGATTGGTACAGCTTATAGTGTAGACTTCTTCAGTAGAGAGTCTTAGTTATTACACACACAAAATCTCACTGTATGTTTCTGTCTTTTGTACATAGTTATAGCTCGAGGAAATTAGAGAACAAGGAACTTCAGAGATTCAGACTTTGAAATTTTTCAATCAGCTCACACTTCGAACAATAAAAGAATCCACCTTTAAATACTCCATCGTGCCTTCATAGCCATTGGCACCTTCCAAAGGAGTTCATCCAATCTAACCGTTGGAATGAATCAATTAAGGTGATCTTCGAGCTGTCGAATGAATGTGGAAGATAGCTTGTCAATCCTGCTCGTCTATACAATTAAGATCTTGAGTTTCCATAAGTAGAACATTCCAAGTTTTGCTTGATCTTCAAAAGGATATTCAAATCAAAATGGATCTTAATGAGAATAATCAAATAATTTGAAGCTATATCCAGCTAGAGATCTTCCATAACAAAATAGAATAAATCATTGAAGATATAATCACATCTGCAAGAATCGTAATCCATCAGTCTGGAAAGCTATCAACTTGGGCAGACTCTGAAATTTGAGTCTAACTATCTTCAGACTTTGATAATAGAGTCTAGAGATCTTTAAACTTAAACATTTGGGTCTTGATATCTTCAGACTAGACTGACGGAGATGTTTTGTTAACTTCAAAACACCAAAGGAGTTTTCTCCAACATAAGCCACTTGAGCCTTGCGACTTCGGCATTTGATCGCAACAATAAAAAACAACGGCCGGGCTACTAGCCAATGTCCAAAAGCTGGACATGTTTCCAGAGTAGTACTTGGGGGCAGCCGACCCCCAGGATGTGGTCCGGATCCAGACTTGGTAAAATCATATTTTCAAAATTCATATTGTATCGGAAACTTAGGAAAACTTTGAAGAGTTTTTAGAGCTGTCATTTAAGAGAGATAAGAGTATGAGAATACTCCTATTTTGTGATTGATTATTGTGGTTTGAGATGTTCCTATGATGAGTGAGAATTTCAAGTGATTGCAATAGTTTCTTAGCCAATTATAAAGGAACCATCCCATCGATCTCTCCCCTGTACAACAGGCACATCATCAACCACATAAATGAGCTGTGTTCATGCTTTGTTTTCGCAATATTTTGTGCTCCAATTGTCTCGTTTGTTCACGCTTTCGAGATGCTTGGACTTTGGTTTTTCGGGCACAAATTCTAAGACCTCTTCAATGGCTTTTTATAAGGAAAATGGTGGAGGATTATGAATCCTTCTTATGGTGAAAAGAAAGGAGATGATTAAACCACTCGAGCCTTGCGACTTCGGCATTCAATCATTAAAATTTAAAACGACAGCCAGGCTACCAGCCAATGTCCAGAAGCTGGACGTGTTTTGCGTCCGACCCCACGATGCAATGCTGATCCACATTTGGTACGACCCTTTTTTTCAAAACTTATATTATATTGAAAAGTTGTGAAAACTCTAGAGAGCTTTTGACAGCTGTCATCTCTCAATGAGAGTACTGGATTGCCCCTCTTGCAACCGATTCCCGTGGGTTCGGATGTACCTAGGATTGGAAAACCCTTGAGTGTGAGTATTTCGAGCGATTACAATCTTCTCTCAGCAAAATTATAAAGGAACCATCCCGTCAATCTCTCCTTGTACGCTCGGCACATTGCCAACCACATAAATCGGTTGTATTCAAGGTTTATGTCCGCAATACATTTCTTGCTTGAATTATCTTGTTTGCTCATGCTTCCGAGTTACTCTTGAAAATATCATATTTACAATGGATTTTGGCTTTTTCTAAGGACAAAATAACAGGAAAAGGAAACTTAAAGTGACAAATTTCTGAATTTGCACAGGATATGGAATGATATATAGCTAACTATATATACCACCCATGCAACACCAATGCTTGAATGGATCCTCTTTATTCCTGAATTGGTATGTTCTATTTACTCTATTGAGAAATACCGTCCAGTGGATGTAAATTGGAAGAGTTAGTTAAGAATGACTTTTGTCCCGAATGACTAAGATCAAACTCTATAATTTCATACAGATTTCGATGCTTATTGAGGTAAAATCCTTTTCATCCTCAAAAACCGGTATTATCTAATCATAAAATAAGACGAGTATGATAACCATTCTATTTCCTTATTTTTCTATCCCCAAAATGTGTTTAAAATAGAAATCCCTTTAGTAACACAATTTCATTTTTCTATTTTCGAAACAAATTTTTAGTCCAAAAATAGGTTTAGAATAGAAATGAGAAGTAATTTATTTTTATTTTTTTGCTTTTCTATTTCTAGAGCAAAAATGAAAAATAAAAACTTTTTTCATCGCTCACCCTCACTACTAGCTAGCCATCCGCTCTCCCCCACCGCCTGCCCACCCACCCGCCACCTCCCATCTCCGCCCTCCCACAAAAGAGAAATTATGTGTCATATTGAAATCGAAAAATCAATTTCTACTCAGAGATTGATTTGTGGAACAAAATCCTTTCATCCACGCCCTTAAAAGCCGTGAATCATTCACTAAGCATAGGATCCCAGTCCGAATTCCATGACAGCGTGTGTTTATGTTATATGCACGTGTATACATGAATGCGTTATGCATTATGGATGTGTTTTAAGGTCATTGTCACTGTTGCATTTTGGGTGCGCGAGATGATATTGACATGGCTGTTATAAAAAAAAATCCGTAGACCAAGACCTGCAGCTTTCAAGTTTCACGCCAACAGCCAGAACGTGGGCGGCGGAGGGACTTTTGTCCAGGCCTTGACGAAACAAAAACGGAGAAAGTGCGATGGAAATTTACTAATTGAACGACCTGAGATTGATCGAGCATCGAAAATGTATGTGCCGGAGTGAAGGAGACTGTAGCAGAAGTTCCTTTTTAGCTACCATTAACCGGTCAACATATATGGAAATACAAGAAGAATGGTCGGTTTAGGTATTGTAAGACCAAGAATTCAATGGCTTGAGTTAAAAAAACAGCTAGCAATGTTGGATACCCCTGAGAGGAGATGGTTGAACTATGGATTATTTTATATCGGTCTTCTGCTGGATTGATAATTGTCGCAATAAACTTCGGTTTGGTAAATGCAGTTGTGGCTGCGCTGCAATTGCAGTCACTTGTGCGAATGACAATACATGTTTTAAAACCCCGTTTTTTGGTTTCTTTGGGTTTTATCTTGTTCACAGGTCGACCCCATAGCAGCAAGAAAAGGTGGCCTTCTAACAAGAAAAGAAAGGAGAACCTATTTTTCTTTGTTTTCAGGGAGGGAGGGAGAGAGAGAGAGAGAGACCCACAATGAAAAAAGTTGAAGGGAAAAACAAAATCAAGAAGCCGCTATTGAGTGAACCAGCGATCATGCGAAGGGAGATTGGAGAGAAATCCGTTCTACCTTCATCGCGTATAAATGGCTTAGCGAACTCAAGAGTACCTTTGTAAGAGACTAGCTACTTTTTGAGTGAACTAGACGCGCCCAATCTGCTTGTTTAAACATGCCAAGTGTGCCGACCCAAGCCCCAACTTCTTCGATGGTTACGCCATATTATAAGGTCGAGCAAAGGCACTCAGGTGCACAACAAGTATTCAATTTCCTCCGTTGTATCACTCACCTTGCATACTATGAGAGCTAACTGGTTACTTTTTTACCTTGCTTACCTTTTGGACTATAGGAGCTATCAAATTGAGTTAGTCAATATTCTCAACTACTCCTGCCCTAACTAATGGGAAATCAGTTCAAAAAAAGTGATTTATTTGAGACTTCATTATGCTCCACATTGACATTTTGCATACCCCGACTAGCGGGGCGAATCTTTGGCTCAATCAAATGTTCAAGGAATTGGAGGTAACATTCCACTGATGTTAAATTATGGACCAATTTCTTTAGCACTTTTTTTTAAGTGTTGGTGTTTTGTATGACCTACATAAGAGTCACCGTAGCACTTCAAAACTGGATGAAGAAACATTTCAAAAGGCAAGAGCTGAAGCACCGCAAACGCCTTCAAGATGCAATGTCCGTTTTCACAGCTGTAATTGCTACGAGAAAGCTCGACCGAGTACGCTCGGAGTCGAGAGAACTTGTGACCGGATTGGTTTGGGAAGGCCTGGATTCATAACCATTTGTAGACAAGCAAGGGCCCATGGGCCCTTAGGCAAACTATTGTTGAGTGGATTACTAGATGGACAGGCCTGTTGGTGGTCATGGACTACGGGCACTGGAATAAAATTTTCCACTTGAATTAGGCAGCTATTTTTGAGAAATAAACACGTTAATTTTTTTGATAGCCTTCTCATGGTATATACGTATTCTAGTATCAAGCTACACATCACGTGTTTGCCAAAAAATGCAAATTGTTAATTGACAAAACCAATCAAAAGTTAGTCAATCTCTACATAATCCAAATGTAAGCTTACAATCTATCAAATTTATTTTTAATTCTATCTTTCGCGCGTATATATAACACCAAACGAGAGACGAAACGACACCAATCCCATAAGAAACACACCCCGAGAATTATATCCGGGACGAAGCACTATAAAACCCAATACCGAAAGCAAAGGAGAAAGAGCCCGGAATCACGAATCCACTCTTGTGCCCGGAGTTTCCTCGACGTCGCCAGCGGTCCGTGGAATTGCCGTTGGTACCGCCGGTCGTAGGTGAAACGGAGGAGTCACACGATTCGACGTGTGGATGTAGATGGGGACGAATGAATGATTAAGGCCGTGCCAGGACCGAGACCTCGGATCTGAAGCAGCTTCTGGGCGGCGACCAATGATGACGGGTCGTGCGAAGGAGGAGTCCGTGGCCGAAACGCACCGGCGGCTCGTGCCTTGCATCCACTGCTCAGGTTCATGGGGAGTCTCGTCCTATTAATTTCCCCCAAGAACCAATGCCTTCTCAGATCCCACACGTTGAACTTTCTACCCCGACGAGTAAACAGTCAAAATATGTTTTTTTTTATCATGAGTTAATGAGTAAACGCCAGTTTCACACGTTATGGTCAACCCCATTTGTATTTTTAAAAAAAAATGTCCATATAATGTATTTTCACATTGATATGATGTTAGTAAACATAGCTACCAAATAATCTATAAGCTTATTGTCTAAGATAATTTATATTAGGACCTCATACCCTAAAAAGTCTCATTTAACTCCAATCTCAATTCTATCCTATTTTGTTTTTTTTCTCGTAAAAAACCTCAAACTTTTTTGTCTACTCCTAATTTCATCCTAATTTTTATTTTACCTCATAAAAAATTGCCAACTTTAGGTTCAATCTCAATTCTACCTAAACTTTTTTTCATTAACTCTCCGTCTAAAATCAACCTTAATGACGTGATTGCTCTAGTTTTTTCTCAAATCACACGTGCAAGAATATGTCTTTTTAGGGATGAATTTCCATGTTAGCCCAAATGACACATTATTGGATCTGAAATTTGGGTAAAAATTGGAGCAATTAGTATTAGCTTTCTTCATTTGCCCTTACTCTTAAGAGAGTTTTTCTTTCATTATGCTTAAGGATCTTCAATTTTGCGCTGCATCTTCAATCTCTCATAATTTGGAGTCTTCCATCTCTCATAGTTGGAGAGCTCACGCTCAAGACACTGGGCTCAGGACCCTTCAACAGCTTGTGCTCAGGAGTTTTCTATCTCTCTGTTGTCAAGAAAATTTTTGGAAAGATGATGAACGGATGCAGATTTAGGACTCAAGTGAAAATTTGTGACTTTTATGAGACAAAAAAAAAAATTATGATAGAATTGAGATTAACTCTAAAGTTGATGGTTTTTCATGGGCCAAAAACATTTTATGGTAGAATTGGAATTAAACCTAAAGTTATGAATTTCTTAGGGTGTTAGGCCTTTGAAATATACTTGCTTGAGGAATTATTTTTGTCTATTTCAATAAAACTCCCCGTCAACTAGGAAGACAAATGAGAAAACTCGATAAGCCCCAAATATTCCACAAGATCCCTACCGCAAGGGCAAAACTCAAGACACACTCAACAGTCTAAAGTAATTCAGTTAAGCGCGATCAATCACTTCGCATGCCAAACTTTCCCTAATTCCCTCATTTCCAATTTCGAATCTTGCCTTTTTCACATTTTTAATCGTGGAAATCTTCCTTTCGGCACATGAAAGACTGCGTACTCCGGGAAAAAGTAGAGCTCAACTTAGGCTTGAAAAAGAGCTTTGGCGAGTCCAAAAAGGAGACGTCGACTCTAAGAAAGCATTTTGCATGGAGGGAACAGCACATCCAACGCTCATCAAACCCTTCTTATTTATACCTGTCAAAATGCCAAGGAAGAAGCGAAGCAAACCCCCACCTGGATTCTCTTGCGCAAGCATGGAATATCTTGCCATGAAGCAATGAATCCTATCCCTTGAGGCCCCTGAAGGGAAGCCAGGAACGGCACCTGGAAGAGCGTGATGCAACATGGGCACCTCGAAGGCCTCCTCGCCCGCCCCCTCTCCGTCGCCCCGGTCATCCAGTTCGCTTCTGGTTCTCTATCTCGTCGTGCCGGTCGTGCTGATCTTGGCTGGCCTGTTCGCTCTGGCTGGTAACGGGTCGTCTTCTCGGGTCGAGCTCGTCTCGCCATGGAAGCTGAGAGTGGCTTTCGCCGGCTCGAGAGCCACTGCTGCCCTGTCTGCACTCAGGCCCAGCGATTTGCCCCGTGCCATCGAATCTCCGTGGCCCTCGAGCTATTTGGAAGAAAACCAAGTAGCTTTTGCCCCTGCAACTGTAAGGATGGAAATTTCCTTCGTGCAAAATTTCCTCTCTCTCCTTTTCATTTTAGACATCCTGCATGGCCATGCTCTAATAATCCTCGGATCTTTTGCTTGTCCTTTCTATCAGGCGCCCGAGAACGAGCCGCCGACGGAGCAACCAGAACCAGATGAAACAGTCGATGTCGAGGAGCCTGTGAGGGCTGTCAAAAGATATAGCAGGTTAGGAGGAAAAGTGTTGGATTTGAGTTAAAAGCCAGGCCTTCTGCATGCTTTTACAGCCTGCTGATTGAGTCATTGATACTCATTTGAGGGCATCTGATCACTTTGGGCAGGTTTGAGAGGCTAGAGGCCAGCCTCTCCCGGGCCCGGTCCGCCATCAGGGAAGCCGCTCTGGTCCGGAACCTGACATCGGTCCATGCCGACGCCGACTACGTCCCCCGAGGACCAATTTACAGGAACGCCAACGCCTTCCACAGGTAAAACCGCCTCCTTCCCTGCATGCCGCCAGTCGATCTTCCTTGTAACACCCGATCAATTCCCCATCGCTCGACGCCATGAACCGGAGAAAAACTACGTGCAGGAGTTATCTGGAGATGGAGAAGCTGTTCAAGATATACGTGTACCAGGAAGGGGAGCCGCCCATGTTCCATGACGGGCCTTGCAAGAACATCTACTCCACGGAGGGAAGGTTCATCCATGAGATGGAGATAGGCCACAACATGTACCGGACCACGGACCCGGACGAGGCCCTCGTCTACTTCCTCCCCTTCAGCGTAGTCATGCTGGTCCAGTACCTCTACGAGCCCGGGTCCCACGAGACGCACGCCATCGGGCGGGCCGTGGTCGACTACATCAACGTCATCGCCGCCAAGCACCCGTTCTGGAACCGGAGCCTCGGGGCGGACCACTTCATGCTCTCTTGCCACGATTGGGTAATGATGCTGAACATCACAATTTCGAGACTGGTCGGGAACACGTCGATTTTCGCCGTTCCGCCTCCTTTGCACTAAAGTTTTTCAAAACCGTAGTAGCAAGTAACTAAGTGCATTACTCAAAGTCACTACCCGTTTAGCCTTCTTTGCACTCAAAGGCTTGATTTCTAATATAGGATAATATCATGTTAGCATGCCATGTCTCGGTTTCGCTAGCATCTTCGATCCTGCTGACGCCGCATTGCGCGATCCATTTCGACTCTCCACAGGGGCCGCGCACGTCCTCCTACGTGCCCAACCTATTCAGCAAGTCCATTAGGGTCCTGTGCAACGCCAACACCTCGGAAGGGTTCGACCCCTTCAAGGACGCCTCGCTCCCGGAGATCAACCTCAAGACGGGGGAGATCTCCGGCCTCCTGGGCGGCCCCTCCCCGTCGCGCCGCAGCATCCTGGCCTTCTTCGCGGGCCGCCTGCACGGCCACATCAGGTACTTGCTGCTGCAGGAGTGGAAGGCCAAGGAGGACCCGGACGTGCGAGTCTACGACCAGCTCCCGCGCGGGGTCAGCTACGAGTCGATGCTGAGGCAGAGCAGGTACTGCCTGTGCCCGAGCGGGTACGAGGTGGCGAGCCCCAGGGTCGTGGAGGCCATATACGCCGAGTGCGTGCCGGTGCTGATCTCCGACGGCTATGTGCCGCCGTTCAGCGATGTCCTGAACTGGAAGGCCTTCTCTGTGCAAGTGCAGGTGAAGGACATTCCCAACATCAAGAAGATACTCATGGCCATTTCACCGTCTCAGTACCTGAGGATGCAGAGGAGAGTGAAGCAAGTGCAGCGGCACTTCGTGGCCAACGGGCCGCCGAGGCGATTCGACGTCTTCCACATGACCGTGCACTCCATCTGGCTCCGCCGCCTGAATATCCGGATTGCCGACTCGGCTTAAACCGGCAAGCATGCCGAGTATGCGATCGGAAGGAGAGACTTGCTGCAGCTTTTTCTTGTATATCTAGCATTGCAAGTAGGGAAGAATTTAGTTAGTCTCATGGCCGTGAAACAAATTTTTGTGAGTATCATGTTCTTGGATAGACTACTTGGAAAAGGACACTGCACTTCTTCTGTAGCAGCCCAAACAGGGAGGGCAAGAAACCACCTGGGTGGGATTTTATGTACTCAAAATGTTTACAATCATAAAGTTCTGAACAGTGCCAAAGTAAGATTGTATTGCAAAATTCACAGCCAAATTATCCAATCAATCACTAAATCTATTGTACAAAATTATATTCAATCCTAAATTTTTCAATTTTATCAATATAATCATAAATCTTTGCATGAAATTTTATTGTAGTCATTTGAGCCAATGTTCACAAGAATTCATTGACATGATGGTGTATTGTGTAGAATAGCCAACAATGACCAAATCGTCAGTATAACAAGTTTTCAATAAAATTTGGTCGAAAAAACTAAATTGAAATTTTACGTAAATATTTAAGACAAAAACTAAATTGAGATCCATATGATAAATGTAGGATTGGTCGTACAATTTCTCTTCAAAATTGGCAACCCATTCGAACAACAAGTATAGTCGGATCAAGAGAGGTGTATCCAACTAGTAACTTGTTATCAAGGGTTTTTCAAGCCCGGTTCTTAACAAAATAATAATTTTACATCAAAAGTTAATAAATAAATAAAAAAATAAATGAACATTGTGTGTGTGTCTAGAAATTACAAAACCGGAAATTACATTTATGTAATAAACGAGAACTGGGGATCCGAAATTCACACACAATCATCTATAATACAAAACACGAAATTATAAATAAAATAAAAGAAGAAGAAGAAGAAGAAGAAGAAGAAGAAGAAGAATTAATCCATTTTGCTCCTTATCTTTTTGGGGTTTCGAGTGGGTTCCCGCCAAAAAAAGGGAGAAAACATTCCTCTCGACACGCGTCCCCCGTGATTCCTCCCGCTGCCTGCCACCTCACGCGAAAAAGCTCTCTCCCTCTCTTCCCCCCGCATCGTCATCTCCTTCTTCTTCGCGAATCTCTCTCTCTCTCTCTCTCTCTCTGCATCTCTGCGTGCCTTCGCTTCGGGAGCCGGCGATGGAGGTCCCCGTGGGGTTCCTGGCCAAGCTGTGGAGCCTCGTCACCTTCCTCCCCTTCTTCTTCTCCCTCTTCCTCCTCGGCCTCCTCAAAGGTAAAAAACATCTCCTCTCTCGCGGTCGCGTTTGAGCGACACTCCCCCTGTCCGCATCCGACGGTGGTGGTGATTCGCCCCTTGCTTTTTTTTCTCTTTTTTTTCTTTTGTTTCGAACAGCCGCCGTGGTCGGCCCGGTCGCGGCCTGCGTCGTCGGGATAGGGAACTCGGCGGTGATCGTGGGGCTCTGGATCGCGCATTTCGCCTGGACTTACTACTGCGTCGCGAGGTAAAACGTTGCCGCCGGCGATTTCGCGAGATTTCGGGCTCCTCTGTTTTTTTTTTTTTTTTTTTTTTTTTGGTAATTTAGCGGTGCCGGTGATTTCCAGGACTAAGAGGCTGGGGCTGATTCTGAAGATTCTGGTTTTGATGATGCTTCCGGTGCCGCTAGTGCTCTGGCCGGTGGTCGGGATCGCCGGAAGCGTGCTGGGGGGAGTTGCGTACGGGGTCTTTGCTCCCTTGATAGCGACCTTCGAAGCGGTTGGGGAGAACGTGACGGACAAGCTCTATCACTGCTTTCTTGTGAGTCCCCACTTTGGCTGCTGTGTCTGGTTTTGGTTCTGGATGGTCCGCAGCGATTTGAAACGTGTGACTAGGAAACAGAGTGTTTGTGCTGATTTCCAGCACCGAAGATATTCTGAATTGTAGTGTATCTCCAATACGTTATGTAGAAAAAATTGTCAGCTATTATAGAAAATATGAAGATCATCTCAATTACCGGTCGAAGTCATGTTAGGGGTGCATTGAGTGATGTTTATGAAGAGTGGCCTTACAGAAGGTTGGCAGCTAGAGGATGCAATTTTGTGTGGGCGGGGGAGGGATTAGGCTGCTTAAAATAGAATTCAGAGAGCAGCTCGCATGAGTCCTTCTGTCATTGACCACATAGCAGTTCTCTCCCAGTTCCATAACTTCCTTTAGTCAGAAAACCCTTGCAACTTTAGACTGAAGTTTTAACATAAAGTCATGAACAGTAAAAACTTTATGGGCCGAATGGAACTTAATTGCGAGCTGTTTTTGACTTGAACAAGGCGATCATCTTTGTTAATGTTTCTCTATCATTCTGAATAATATATTGAAAGCAAAAACTCATAAAATCCCTTGTAGTTTTTGGATGATTTTTTACATCTCCAATCATAAGTAAGCAACCACTCCATGTGAGAGTAAATATCTTACCCGTAAGCAAGGGAAGTGGGACACTTTTTGTTCGGGTCTCATATGCACGTAATCTCTTTCCTCCTGATAGCCCCGTCCTTTAATTTCATGCGCAGTCTTTTGTAGTCCGGTTTATGCATAAGGAGTGTTAAATCATCTCAAAAAGCTTTTTTATGGGGTTCGTATGGGACTCGTTTACATGTAATAGCTTGGATAGTACTTGGTATTGGTATTAGATAGAATGCAACAGGAAATGTAACTGACTCCATTGAGTTGGGAAAAGCTTGGTTTTGGTTGTGTTTTTCTTATATAGTCGGTGCTTTCTCTTTTAATCTTTGCGTGGTAACTGGGAGTCCTTTCTTTCCAGTTATTCACTTTCACAACAATATGCGGTGCCTGTATCCCAATTATAAGTATGGTTTTTATGGTACCAGGATGGTCTTTGGTCCACAGTAGAAGGAAGTTGCACTGCAGTACGGGACTTCACAGATTTCTGCTTCCACTCCTACTTTTCCTTTATGGATGAATTGAGAGAGAAAATACGGCCAGATGAAAAGCCCATGGACATCAAGTAAAACTTTACCTTTCTATCTTGTGACAATATGCAATATGGCAACTACGGGGCATTCACATTACGATATTATCTTTAGGTTATCAAAGTTGCCTGCTTCTTTGTTGGTGAGTCTGGTGGGGGTGGTGGTAGATGTTCCTTCAATCATGGCTGTTGCCCTGGTGAAAAGTCCGTATATGTTGTTCAGAGGGTGGAAGAGACTACTGGAAGACTTGATTGGCCGAGAAGGACCATTTTTAGAGATGGTCTGTGTCCCATTTGCGGGGCTTGCCATAATTTTGTGGCCTCTTGCCGTTGTTGGAGCTGTGACAGCAGCTTTCCTTTCTAGCTTTTTTCTGGGGTTATATAGTGGGGTAGTTGCCTATCAGGTACTAAAATCTGCCACCTTCTGAAACATCCTTCTATTTGAACAATTCTGCATCAGTGTGTTGATAGCTTTTCTTTATCCTCAAGTTTGATCTGAACAGAGATACCTAATTCCAGGAGGATTCACTTCGAATGGGAGTGGCATACATTGTGTCAGTTGTCTCATTGTTCGATGAGTATGTTAATGATTTACTTTACCTGCAAGAAGGGTCTTGTCTGCCAAGGTGCATTTGTGATCTTCTTTCATTTGATTATTCATGCTTCATAATCTGTGAGGATTTGTTCTATTACAATGTTTAAGTTTGAGCTACCAATTGACAGCCAGGCCCAAATATCGTCGAAACATGAATGCTAGCCTCGAGAGAAAGAATTCCAGCGTCAACAAGGGATCAAGGGATGGCAAAGGAGGTCCATACATTTCAAAGCTCTATTCACCACAGTCGAGAACATTGAAGCGGGCAATCCAACAGTATAAGCCAGTGCAAGTGAGAATAATAGACATACCACCTCGATCATCTTTTCAATATGATGCTCGCCAACAAAAATCTTATCTCTGCAGGTGTGGGATTGGCTCTTTAAATCATGTGAGGTTAATGGTAGGATACTTCTGCATGAAGGTTTGATTGACGTTAAAGACATTGAGGATTGCATGTTGAAAGGAAATTGTAAGAAGTTAGGCATCAAGCTTCCTGCTTGGTCAATCTTACAGTGTCTGCTAGCTTCAGCTAAGTCAGAGACTGACGGTTTGCTCATCTGTACGTCTATCAAATCTGAGTATTTCCTTTGTGGAATAGGAGTAGTTCGATGTCATATTAATGACTTCTCACAAATGTTTCAAATGGATTCACAGTTGATGATGTGGAGCTTACAATGATGAACAGTCCGAGGGACAGGATGTTTGAGTGGTTTATTGGGCCTTTGTTGATTATCAAAGAGCAAATCAAGAGCCTTCAGTTAACTGAAGACGAAGATGCATGCCTTAGAAAGCTGGTCATGAGGTGCAAAAATGAAAAACCTGAGGAGTGGGACAATACTAGTTTTCCATCAGATGACAGTGTGAGAAGGGCCCAATTGCAAGCCATAATTAGAAGGTATTAGTATGCTTTCGATCTCTTGCCCCTAGGATTAATGGGTAATACAAAAATGTATGCTATCAAACTGAATGTGCCATGTCGTATTAGATTCGACCCATGCTGTCCCCCCCTCACCTACTTGAAATCGAAAGGCTGATGGAATCCGTTTCTTTCATGCATTTACTTAATGGTTGCAGACTGCAGGGGATCGTAGCTTCCATGTCCCGACTGCCGACTTTTAGACGCCGGTTCAGAAATTTGGTGAAGGTGTTGTATTTAGAGGCTGTCCACGCCGCTTCCTCAGCGAACCGAGTGGGAGACATGGCCATCTCGAAATCTGGAAATGGTAGGAATAGCTCCACAGGAACTGCCGTTGGAGAGGAAAGAGAAGCAGAGCCCGTCAGCATGCCCGATGGGATCGTCTAGTGACTCTTTTTGCCGCGCGTGATTTAGACTGTATGTAGATGGTCATGCACTGTCAATAGTTTCGATCGGTTTTGGATTGAACCAGGAAACACATTTACCAAGGTATGTACATAAGTATTCGCGTTGGCTGATGTTTTGGGTCACCTGTCTCATGCTTTGGCCAAAACTTGTGATCAGAATGTCGGACTTCTCGGGCAAACGGGGGATTTGCATATAGGTGCGGAGATACTTTTCAAGCCTATCTTTCTTTAAGTCGGTTAGCTAAGAACAGAAGTGCTAGTTTTCTACAAAAGTTTAAGGTGTTTTTATTTTACAAAAGAAAACTCTTATAAATGGATGTATTTTCATGGAAATTATTCCGAGGGAAATTCTTAATTTTTATTTATTTGATGGTTTAGAAAAAGTTGTTTTATTTTTATTAGAAGGAAATTACTGTTCTCATCTGATTTAATTTGTTGTTTTAACTTCATGAAAGATGTTTTTTTGTAAATTTATTAGTTTTGAGGAAGTCGAAAAATAATTTTGAAAATAGATTTTTCTTTAAATAAATGGACTTTAAAAATCTGATAAAAGAATACTTGGCGATTTCTTGTGGAGCTTACATGTGAGGTTGATCATTTTTCTTTCGCCGAAAGAAAAAAATAAGACAGGACTGCTGTTGAACAATTAGCTCAGCTGCCTTAGCAGACTTATCCGGAGAAAAATAAGATGCATTGATATGAGGTTTAATTATCTGAATTCAAGCAAAAAGCAAAAACGGTTTTTTCTTTCGCCATCTTGTCAAAAATTATTTCTTTTAAAATCATTTAAGATTAAAACAGAGTTTTAATGTTGAAAGAAATGAATCGCAAGATTTTGATGAGTAAAAGGTAAAATGCCAGCCACTTCAAACAAATTAGTCATGTTCCTACTTCAGAGAATACTGTCGAGTGTCCTTGCTGCGATTTCTAACCTTGCTATTCAAATCATGTAGAGCTTGAGACAAACGTCACGCTCTTTCGTATAGCTCAATAGATGATATATTAATCTACAAGAAAAATCAACACATACGAAATTCAAGCTAAATTATTTTTTTTTAGCCAATAAATATCATTCCATTTGTAAATTATAACTATAAATAAAGAAAATTACAAATAAAGGCCTGAATAGTTTTCATTTTCTCCGACAAAAACTTGTAGTGGATATTATTTTAAATGAGAATTTGAAATATTCTTATTTTCTCAATTAAGAGTCTAAAGTGAATATCGTTATAATTAAAAGTCCGAAATACCCATATCAATCTAAAAAATGAGCCTAAACTAACCAACTGTGAAAGGCAATTTTGTCTTATAAAATTTTTAATTTTTAATTTTTTTTTTTATCTTTTGTCATAAAAAATTGAAAAAAAGGTAAACACGGGTGAGTTATTTTTTCCTTTTTAAAATTTTTAATTTAATTTAATTTAAAATTGAACTTGTGTTTTGATAAAAATATATTTAATCAGTTGGAATATTTTGCCGGCCAATAAGATTAGGCCATAATTTGAAACAATCATAATTATTTTAGGTCTCTCTTTAAAACTAATATGACATGATTAAGCATACGCTTGAAATAAAATTCAGTCAGGTCTTTATTTGAAAAAAATAAGATTATTCCGAGACTTTATTTGGAAATTTTTCATTTAAATAGGTTACCTTTTTTAGAAAATTCAGGAACATTAATTTATTTTTAGAAAAAATGAATATTTGTTTTCGAAAGAAAAGGAAAAAAGCTGCCATCGGTTTTCCCCCTTTTCAAACGCACGCCAATCCATCGTTTCCCTCTCTCAGCCCCAGCGCCTCCTCGTCTCCTCCCCTCCCATCTCTCTGTCTGCCCTTCGATCGAACTCGAAACCCCCGCCGGCCGCCGGCCGCCGGCAATGGCGTCGAAGGACCTCCCCTCCGACGACCCTGCCGCCAACACCGAGACCGGCGGCGAGACCGTCGCCGCCCGCCGGAAGCGGTCCCGCCGCGTCCGCTTCGCCGACGTGGAGATCACCTCCGTCCACATCTTCAAGCGCGACGAGGACTACTACGACGCCACCCCTCCCTCCGACCCCAACCCCGACGGTCCGGACTCCGCCGACGCCGGGGAGGCGAGGCCTCTATTTAGGGATTTGGGGGACCACAGCGACGACTCGAGGGAGAGGGGCGTACGGGAAGGAGGACGGGGAGAAGGAGGAGGACGCCGACGACGAGGTCAGGGTCGGCAGGAAGTCGTTCCTCAGGCCTATTGGGTCGCCGTCTCCCGGGAGCAGCACGTTCGGCTCCGCGACTTCGAATGACGGTGAGTTGGTTCGGGTTTTGCATTTCCAGTGCGATTCTTAGGTTACCAGAGCTTTGGCTTTGAACAAAAACGTTGTAGGGTGGAATTCGCGGTGCACAGCGAGCAGACTTGGTGAAAATCGGTGTGAAAGATGTTTAGGCTCTGAAGCAAATGCGGCTATGCTTTAAATTTTTGGGCTAGAACCACATATTCCTTCTAGGATCTGATTTCGCCTCTCTCTCTCTCTCTCTCTCTCTCTCTCTCTCTCTGCTGTGGCATGATTTCTGAAGATCGATCTTTTTTTTTTTTTTTTCCACCCATGAAGCACTATGTTTCTTTGGTTCTCTTGAGGATAAGTGTGCTTCGTCAAGGCCAAAAAAAAAAAATAAAAATAAAAAATTGGCCCTCATATTGGCCGTGAAGTTTTGTTGTCCTGACTGGTGTGTCGTTTGCTGTTGCTATTTCTCAGAA
Organism: Eucalyptus erythrocorys; assembly: GCA_014182555.1. NCBI lineage: Eukaryota > Viridiplantae > Streptophyta > Magnoliopsida > Myrtales > Myrtaceae > Eucalyptus > Eucalyptus erythrocorys. The sequence goes on along the minus strand of CM024597.1, from coordinate 8,618,293 downwards.
GACAATTTCTTTGGTCCTGTCTCGGCGAGCTTTATTAGGCCTGGAAGGCTCTCTGACTCTGCTGCTTCAGATGAAAATCACGATGTAACGATGGACTCTACAGTGTTCTCAATGCATTTCCGCAGCCTTGCAAGATCCGACTCTGGCATGGAGAAGACGCCGACGGGCATTCATCTGACCTTTGATGAGAAGACACCATCCGAGAAAAATAACTCTGCTAACTCTGGAAGTTTTATGATGCTAACAAACGCTAGGAAGCCGAGTCCAGAATCTGCGTGTCCAATGCATAATGTTCAGAGTGATGGTAAAGATTCGAATGAAATGAGCCTTATTGGGAATAATCCAAATAGGTATGACTATGGTAGACTTTCTCCTTCATTGGATGCCCTCCTGGCAGAAGGCAGCCAGGATTTGCAAGCTCTTCCTGATTTTGATGCTGACAATGCAAATGCATCAGCTACTTTTGAGGTTTTCAATGCTGATGAGGGTGGAAGCAGTAAGGAGAATGTCAAGGGCTCTGCGGATAACATAATAAGCTCTATGGGCACTGGTGGAACCAATCAGATAACTGTTGCAGCTTATCATGAATTAGACAAGGCAAATAGTGCTTCTGAAGGAATGTGCATTGAAAATGTTAGAAGTGACATATCTACTATGGTTGACAGTTTCATTCTTGATGCTCCTGTTTATCAGCATGTCCATACTCCTAATCAGACACTAAAATTTAGAACATTGTTCTTGTCTATATTTTATTTGTTTCTTTCCAGATTTGGTTTTTGAGTTTTAAATTTTGACTAGCTATAACCACTCTGGCTTTAGTGGGGCATCTAGGATACGTGCACCATCCTGGTACTTCTGAGTTTGATTGGTCTCAGAAACCAACGGTAGAATGGAAGTGTCTTTGGTCGCATGTAGCAGCCATCTGCTGCAGCTATATGCAGTATTACATGCTCTAGTTTAGGAGTAGTTTATGAGATGATAAAATGCATATAGTGGATGATGGTTGCGGAGACTGCATTTTACGAACAACGATGTATAATTCCACAAATGATTTTTCAAAATGTCCGTAGAAAGGCGGGTCCCAACGCATCGCTAGATCAGAAATGTCAGGACATGTATTTGTTTTTTTTTTATTAACGCTCCTCCTGATCTGAGAACGAAGCGACGACATCGAATAAAGCCCAAAAAACGGCACAATTAGATGGTACACATGCACAAGCCCAATGGAAAATACGATAACCTCAAGAACCTACAATTAATTGAACAATTAATACTAATTGAAACATACGAAAAGAATCATCTAAATCCTAAGCTTCAATTGTGCAGTTTTGAAGGGATTTAAAGCGCCGAGTGATGCGACAAATTAGTCAGCAAAGGGTGATGGCCGGAATATTGAGCAATTTTTTATGGAATACTGTATCATGTAAGCAAAGCATGCAGGGGTAATCAGCTCCGGGATGGAACGAGAACCAGACCAGACAAAAGATCAGTTTGATTCCAGCAGATTCGTCCCTTTTTTTACCTCAATTTCTTCTAAGAAGTAAGAACTCTTCCTCCTTAACAAAAATCCAACAAAGAGACGCGGCGAGACTCGATCACGACAACCTCACCTACACGAACTCGAAATCCAACGGAGTCAAACACCGTTGATTCCAGCAGATTCGCCAAGCATCCGCAACAGAAATCGAAGCAATAACAAAGTAAGCGAAGTGCCATCACATTGAGGCGAGCGTGAGAGAGAGAGGGAGGCGCCGCCGCAAGGGAGGGCTGGCTGGGAGGCGAGGGGGTTGATCATGATGCCACGGCGGATGGCCGGAGAGTATCCGGCGGCAAAGAGGCTAGGGTTTCTTTCCATCGTATCTGCCAATTACTTTCCTATTTTAAAATAGAAGAAAATTACAACAACAAAAAAAAAAAAAATGAAAGAAATATAATGGCAATAGCACTCTGATCCGAGTGATCCAATTCCTTGTCTAGAATCGGAAACCGGACCAGTTATTTCTTGTTTTAAATAACTTTTTGTTTCTTATTATTAGGTACAATTTTGTTCATTCTTATAATTAGTTCACCCCATTATGATGTAATTGTTTCAATTTAATCAGTAATTTTTTTTTTTCTTGTATGAAAACGTCCATTTTAAAAGTTTTCCAATTTAATGTACAAACATTTCTCATATTGATGGAAAATCATGTTAATATCATTTTCAAATGTATAACAATGATAGCGAATTATTTCATGTGTTTTCAAAGAAAACAACACCATATATTCTTTTTATCTTCTATGGTACAATTTTCGACTTGTGGACTATTGACGGAGTTTTGAAATACACCGTACAATAACTGATTACTAAGGACAACTCTAGAATGTGTAAATGGTTTAATTCACTGCCTTATATGTAAAAGCTTAACAATATTAGGTGTATAAGAAAGTTTTTAAACACGTATGATATTGTTACAGATACGAGGAATACTTTCTTATTAAATTTTTGCTAATCACATAAATAAATTATTAATTACTTTAAACTTTTTACCTATATTAAAAGTTGAAAACCATCTCAAAAATCTATTAGTTACTAACTTTTTTATAGGAAAAATTAACATGAATTTCAAGAACTCCCTAAGTTAGATAGGTTGAATTTTTTTTTTTTTTTTTGATAAAGATAAGAAGTATATTGATTTTGCAGGAAAAAAATAAGTAGGCGGCCTGGCATCAACAAAACAAACACTCTAAGAGATAAAACAAAAAGAGTGTAAGGATGTCATGGTACCCGAAGGAGAAGCAACAAGAAAACAAGAAAAGAAAACACCCAAACAAAGTGGGAACCCTCCCTCAATCAAAGATAGTCGGATTCAGGTCCCAGCTCTGTTGCAGTCTTCTGTTCTTGGGAATATCAATCACATGCTTAAAAGTCATAGCCTTGTCCTTTAAAGCCTTCTGGAGATGCATCTTCATCGTCGGGAGGAAAAGGGGCTGATTGCGGAGCAAAAAATTATTTCGCTCTTTCCAAATGATATAGCAAATAGCACCAAAGCTAAAACGAGCCATAGAATTATAGAAACCATTGTCCACAAAGCGAAGAGGCCCAGGTGAGGTTTTCCCCTGCCAAGATTTGTTCTGCCAGACAAGGTTGAATTTAACAGCCCAAAAAGAAATCAGAGCACTCGGCACATGGCAAGGTTGGAATTTTTGTTTATCATTGTTACTACATAAAAGATATAACTAACTACTTATAAGTACATAATATTATCAATATAATAAATACAGAAAAGAAGTAACTTTATGTAGTTACATACTTACTTTAGCATATTATAAAAGTTATTTACTATGTAGATAAGTCTTCTTTTTTTTTTTTTTTTGTTCGAAACTATGTAGATAAGTTATTAGCTACAAGGATGACCACTTTTATATGATAAAAAATTGATTTTTCCTCTTGGAAAAAATCATAAAAGAATATATAATCAGAATCTTTTAGATACATATAAACTTGCTTTCTCAATGTACCAAGGCGCAAATACTAGAGTGAAAAGTAATTGTTCGTGAAATATTAAATGCGATGAACATGTTAAACAAGTAATATAATGATGAGAAATGATATCGTGTCACGGAGATTGATTGACAAATAAATCAACTAAATATTAAAAATGAATTAATTCTAATATTTATTTGACATCAAAATAGAATTGAGAATAAATTAAAATTGACAAACGTAGAAATAAATTTTCAAATTAAATGCAGTAAATCAATTAAATAAATATGTTAGAATATCCGATTTCACCATAATCACTAAATATAAATTTCAGATTATCATGCATATAAGAATAACAAAATTTCCAAATGTATTTACTATCTTATCTCTAGATATAACAAATCTACACAATTTACCAATCCACTATATCTCTAGGTGAATTTAAATAAACATAAGTGCATTAAAATCTATAAATATTCACAATTTACAATGAATCTTTGGAATCACCTTATTATCAAAAGCTATGCAAATAACATGGTATATCTCCATCCACATTTAATTCACAGTTATATATCATAAGAAGTAATTACATATTATCACTTCTTGATCTCAAACATATACATCAAATCATTCAAATGATGGCCAGTCATCTAAAAGCATTAAGCTCAATAATATATACCTCACATGAATTAAATCACTTGTAACACATAAAAATCATGAAATTCATATTATCTTGGTCAAATTACATCGTAATCCTAATAAAAGAAAATTAGAACATAATAGAAGAAGAAATGAATAGATAAATCAAACCTAGTATCTTGAATCAAAGAACAATAATTCTATCACCACTTTCGTTTTCTCTTCAAAATGCTTGAAAAACTCTCTAAACAATGAAAAATGATCTAAAAAAAAAAAAAACCTAATCTCCCCAAGCTCTTAATGTTCTCCTATTTATAGGATACATCCAAGATTCATATCTTAAGGCAATTGCTTATTTTTGCATAAAATCAAAGAATAAATCAAAGAATTCTTTATTTGATATCCACCTTCCAACTTTTTCCGATAAAATTAGGGAATAAATCACACTCTTTCCGATAAAATTAGGGAATAAATCACAGAACTCCTAATTTGATATTCATCTTCCAACACTTTCTCATTTGTATTTACCAATCAATAAATTCTTCCTTTCCTTCTTTTTGTCATTTTTTCCTCATTTTCTCCATGTCTCATTATGTTGTATAAACAAGGAAAATTTAAATAAATGGAAAGAAGTCCAAATATTTTCTCACATATATTGCACTATTTGTTACCTAAAATAGGTAAAATAACTCTATTTTGTAATCAATGGACTTATTTCAATGAACTTTTTCAATATAAATAGTTACAAAATCTAAAAATAATATTATGTGTTCACTGTTGGATGGCTAATATGTGTTTTGAATTTAGTTTTATGATTGAATCTTTTCACATGTCAATCATTTTTACATAAAAATTAAAATAATTAAAATATGAATATATTTTATAAAATTGTCCACGTTAGTGTTGGCTATATGCATTGCCCGGCGTCCACATAAAATTAGCTAAATGAACTTAATTAGCATGATGTGAAATTATTTATGACTCAATTGGTAAAATTAAAAACTTTATAATTGAAAAAGTACAATAAATTTAAAACTTTTTGGACAATTTTCACAATTCTAGTGACATTCAACTACTAAGTCCTCGACCGAGTACTATGCTCACCGGAGTGGCGGCTTACTTACCTGGAAGCTGAATGTGCAGCTCTCCCAGCAATAAGGTCGATCACACCTCTCTGTTGATTTCCCTGACCAAACCTAAGCATAACTATCAAAAACATTTTAAGTATGAAGCTTTCTAGGCTGATGAAGGGGAATGCAAAACAATTGTCAGTGAAACCTGGAACAAACCTGCTCTACAGAATCTCAAAGTGACAGAAAAATTAAAGCATGTGCAGCAGCAGTTGACCAAGTGGAGTAGAACACAATTCGGCCACGCAAATGTTCTTCAACTCGGGCCATTTGGATCCTGCACTTAACCACACACTTATTACTCTTATACCCAAAGTCCCACACCTAGAAAAACTAGAGCAATTTCGACCCATCGGCCTATGCAACTTCCTATACAAAATCATATCCAAAGTGTTGACCAACAGACTGAAACCCATACTACCCCAAATCATTGCAGAGGAATAGAGTGCTTTCGTGGGAGGAAGGCAAATTCAAGACAACATAATGATTGTACAGGAGGTGCTACATAGACTACGAACCAGCAACAGGAAAAAGAAATTTCGTGCAGTCTTAAAATTGGATATGCAAAAGGCGTACGATCGTATTGAGTGGGATTTTCTTAAAGCATGCTTAAGCAAAATGCGTTTTTGTGATGTGTGGGTGCAATGGATCATGCAGTGTGTAACCACAATAACCTTCAGCATCAACCACAACGGGGAGCCTTTACCTTCCTTTAAACCTACCCGTGGATTACGACAAGGCGACCCACTCTCACCTTATCTCTTTATCATAGTGGCAAATGTTTTATCTACAATGATGAAGAAAGCAGTTCAGGAAGGTACACTCACAGGTATAAAATTAAACAGAAAATGCCCCACTTTATCTCACCTGCTGTTTGCTGATGACTCAATCTTTTTCCTCCATGGCACACTTGTTGAGTGTCAAAACCTGGCTGAGATCTTAAATCAATACTACTTTGCCTCGGGTCAAGCCATTAACCTGAACAAATCAGGGATATACTTCAGCAAGGGCTGCCCTCTTGCTCTCGGGAATAATATGGCTTCTATTCTTAGAGTTCCAGAAATTGCTAAAACAGGAAAATACCTGGGCTTACCTTCTAACTGGGGCACCTCCAAAAAAGATATGTTCGCCTGGATTTTGGCTCGGGTTAACTCAAAACTGGACAGCTGGAAAGAAAGACTGTTATTAAGGGCAGGTAAGGAAATTTTAATCAAAGCAGTCATACAAGCTATCCCTCAATATACTATGTCTATTTTTAAAATACCCCTATCAATATGCAAAGTTATTGAGAGGAAAGTTGCATCCTTTTGGTGGAAAAACAACAAAAGAAAGGGAGGCATTCATTGGAAAAAGTGGGAGATGCTTAAAACTACTAAAAGTGAAGGGGGATTGGGTTTCAAAGATTTGCAACATTTCAACACAGCAATGCTAGCCAAACAAATGTGGCGCATAGAACAACATCCAAATTCCCTGCTATCCAAAATTTTGAAAGGGTTATACTACTCACATTGTGATTTGTGGAATGCTGGAAGAGGGTCACGGCCCTCTTGGGGTTGGCAAAGCATCATCAAGGCCAAGGACGCCATTGCTCCTCATGTCATGTACAAGATCGGAAATGGCAGAAAAATATCCATTAGGGAGGATTGCTGGCTAAAAAGTGGAAAGATCGAAGGCCAGGCAACACCAAACAAGCCAAACACAGTAGCTGATCTCATCAACCACGAAGCAGGTACGTGGAACGAACACATTATAAATTCAATATGTACTGAGAACAGAGCAAATGAAATTTATGCGACTACATTCGAAGGGCCTGATGAGGAAGACAGACTAGTTTGGAAGCATACAAAATCAGGGGATTACTCAGTGAAAAGCGGCTACTTTTTATTCAGAGATGCCTCAACAAAACCACAACACATACTAGCCACATCTTCTTACACCATAAACCCAAATCTATGGAAGTACATATGGCGAGCCACAATCCCTCCCCCAAATTAAATTTTTCTCTAGAATAGATGTAACAATGCCCTAGCCACAGAAAATCTACACAAACTAAAGTTTTACCTTCTCTTCTCTCGCCCCATCTACAACCGGGAACCCGAAACCCCGAGCACCTCCTCTTGCTGTTCATGGACAAAAGGCGTCCGGTCATCAACCCCTCATCAACTCTAGATCTCACGGCTCGGCCTCAACCGGGTAGAAGACTAGATCTGCAATGTTTATGAAAACCAAATCACTAACGGCACATTTGAAGAAGTAGCGGTGACACTATGGAGCATTTGGAAGGAAAGAAATCACTCAATCTTCAACCATCAGCCCACAAAACCAGAACACGTAATACACAGAACCGCCGAGTTTACAGAGAGCTATCGCGCTGCTCAAAGGAATAAACCAAACCAGAAGCAGGCAAATCACTTATCTGAGACATGGCAGCCCCCTCCTCCAGGTTTACTCCGATTTAACCTTGATGCCTCTTTCCTCCCAGATCTGGCCAAAGTCCCCACAACCACCACAGAGACAGAGCCTTCAACGAACAGAGCAGCTGTATCGTGCATCTGTCGGGACCACCAAGGGATTTTGGTAGATGGGTTCGCCAAGCACGTCAACGCCGCATCGGCTCTTCAGGCGGAGGGGCTCGCGCTCAAGGAAACCCTAAACCTAATCGAAACTAAACGGATTCTCTCTCCTCAAGTACATACCGACTGCCTCTCTCTACTGTTGGAGTTAAAGTCTTCAACTGAACACGCGTGGGAGTTAGAAGCCATAGTGGGCCGAATCAAAGCACAACTCTCACGTCTACCGGGCCTTGACTTGGCCCATTGCAGCCACAAAGCACCAACCGGGTTGCGACTGGGTATCCAAAATGTGTCAAACAAATTCCCTTCCTTTCAACTGGTTGTCAACCCCCCCCGGCACTTGTTGATTTACTTTGCACTAATGTTCTTGGTGCTAACTTCTCTTATCAGCAATCGTAATATGAAAAGTGCCCTTTCTGATAAAAAAAAAAAAAAAAAAAACTACTAAGTCAAAAATCAATGCCAATTCCTTGTGAACTACGTTTGACCCTTATGTCGATAATCACTATGAGAGAAAATGGTGTCATCAACGTTGACTTGGAGTGTCGTTTTGGGTTGCTGGCAATTTCCGTTTGTCCATGTTTAAAACCACGTTTCGTCCCAGAAAGTGACTGAATTGACATTAACTGATATTAAATAAAAAAAAAAAAATTCTATTTTTCGTCTTGATGCGAAGCAACAAGGCAGAAAGATTGAAAATGACTCTCTGTTAATTACATTAATCATCGCCATAAATAAACGAGAGCGCTTCACTCCCAGAAGCAATTTCAGTTGCTTCCCATCACCAAGGCTAGTATTCTGATGCTTTATAATCTTTCATTAGTGATAGATCAGAGGACCTGCTTCTCTCTAGCCTCATGCCGATGAAGAACGTTTTCAGGCCGCGATGCCATGAAAGATCTGAAATTTTTCATCCTTGATCTGAGTACAGTCTCGAGTGTGTTTATATATAAATATATAGTGGTAGTTCATGACTTTCATGTAGGATATTTGAGATTAATTATCATTAGAACTTGAGCTCAGTTGCTTGATTTAACTCTCTATTCACACCGATTCTCTAGCAGATATCAAGATGACAAGTTCTGCAATCAGGAATCGGGTTTTCTTTGCCCTTTCTTCAATTTGGTTTTCTTTGGGAAGAAGCTGCATGCACACATACGCCGGTGATGACCTCAAATTTGCCGAAGTTAATTCCTTGACCTCCATCGATAATGGGCTTCCCTTCAGCTACTATAGTGTCCCATACTGCAAGCCCATGGGTGGGATCCGAGAACGTGTCGGTAATGTCGGCGCCGCTGTCATGGGAGATGAAATCATCAACTCTCCATAACGGTTCCGAGGGAATGTCAACGAGTCCATCTACCTCTGCACCACTGATCCCCTGAGCGAGCACAAGGCTAGGCTCTTGAAGCAGCGCACTCGTGATTTGTACCGAGTGAACATGATGCTCGATGGTTTGCCGGCAGTAAGGTATGCCAGGTACATTCAATGGACTGGCTTCAATTGAATTTGTACTACCGTGCAGCAACGATGTTTACATCATTAATCATCTTAAGTTCACAGCCTTGGTGAATGAGCACAGAAGCTGCGGCTACGACATGACAGATTATGACTCGCCATCGGTCTCTAAGGGTTATGAACCGGCACCACTGTTTGAGATTGTTTGCTTCGCTGTGGCTCCTCGCAGTATTAAACATGACCAGGAATACATGAAAAGGCTTAAAATGTACGACAACATCGATTCAATAGAATGTCCGTCCGATCTCAAGACATTGCAGGCTGTGAGGGAGAACGAGAGGATATCCTTCACTTATGAGGTTCAGTTTGTGAGGAGCGATATCCACTGGCAATCTCGTTGGGACATTTATTTGAAGCAGAGATATTTGCAAATCCGTTGGTTCTCAGTACTCCGTTCTCTGATGACCATCCTTCTCTTAACTGGTATTGTCTTCGTGATATTCCTGAAGACAATATCTGGGGAACTCGCAAAATGTCAGGGACTCGATAAAAAGGCTGAAGCACAGACCCATGAGGCTTATTGCCAGCGATGCATTCAGGGAGCCGAATCACTCGAGGCTTCTCAGTTTGATGGTTGGAACTGGGGTCCAAATCACACTGACCGGATTTGTGACTGTAACTATCGCGGCCTTCTGCTACTTGACACCTGATGCTCGAGGATTGATACTGACATTGATACTAACTGTCTACTCTCTTTGGGGAATCGTTGGCGGGTACATTGGCCTGCGAAAGTGGAGAACGCTGAAAGGAAGTATTGATGGTTAGAAGTCAGTTTCATGGTTGATCACATTTCTCTTTCCAGGAATCGTCCTAATCGTACATGTCGTGCTCAACTTCATAATGTGGGTCAACCATAGCACCGCCGCTATTTCCATCTCCACGTATGTCGCCATTCTATTGTACTGGTTCTGCATTTCAGCGCCAGTCACCCTGTTTGGAGGACTCCTAGCGATCTGGGCTGAGGCTATCCAATATCCTGTGAAAACCAATCACATTCCTAGGGAAATCCCGGCTTGGACACTCCCCTCTTGGCTCTTAGTACTTGGTGCTGGGATGATCCCATTCGGCACACTCGTTACTGAACTCATCTTCTTTCTGAGTAGCATATGGCTTGGTAGGTTCTACAGCGTGTCGGGGACCCTCTGCATTTGTCTTCTGTCCCTTGTTATTCTCTGTGCTGAAACTTCCTTGATCGTTATTATCACAATCTACGAGCTGAGGACTGGAAATGGTGGTGGAAGTCTTTCTGTGCTTCCGGTTCGGCTTCCCTCTTTGTGTTCATGTACTGCATCAATTACTTGGTTTCTGACCCGAATGGTTTGAGCGGGCCTCCATCAGTCACAGTTTATGTCGGTTACTTGCTCATCATGGCGATAGCAGCCCTGCTATCAACTGGAACCACTGGTTTCCTGCTTCATTATACTTTGTGAATGCTCTCTTCTCATCAACAGAGATCTGAGTAGAGTTGACTTTTTCCAACTTCATCCATTGCTTGAGCTCCTTGCTTTGGAAAATGCTGACGTCACCTCAATCGATGTAGTAACGTCCTACTTTATTATGTATTGCCTGCCTTTGTCATGTTTCACTGTCGAAATAAGCACGAGATTGTTGTAAGTAGCTTAATGTTTCAAAGTAATGTATTCCCATCTATTGCACACATTTCCACTTCCATTGCTGTATCATCTGACAATCAAGTATGGAGCTTTACTATTAACAATCTTCTTTTATCTGAAGGCGCCAATTGGTAGCTCTGCAGGAATGGCATCATCAGATAACCTTTAGAACTCAAAAGTTATAAATCTGAACAAGCTATGAGATACGTTGGATGGTAAAAATAGAAAGAGAGGTGGATGACGTTGCGAGCTGTCGGCCATTTAGCAGATAGATACCACGCGTGAGCAACTCAGAACCACACATACGTTCATAATAATAACCTATTGATGTTTAGACAAATAAGTAAATGATGCTGAACCAAGTCTCTCCACGAACCTTATAATTCAGTGATTCCACAATCGAGTACATGGTATATATAAAAAGCACCATTCATAAATAGGCTCAGCATCAATTTTAACCAGAAGGCCATTCTCTAGAAACTACAGGAACAGCCCTTGAATGCCCTTAACAACAATAGGACTCCTTGCACGGCCTTGAAAGACTTCTTTTCACGGAACTTCTTAACCTTCAGGTGGAAAAGAACTGACACGGTGAAACTTCATTTGTCTGTAGAATCGATGCTTGGTAGCTCCCTGGAGAGCCAATATTCTTCATAGTTTGAGCGACACCATGATTGATCTTTACATATTGCAACCTTCAAGGGAGGATTGGAAATGGTGGTGAAAGTGTTTCTATGCTTCCAGTGCGGGCTTTGATCTATGTGTCCACGTACTGCATAGCCTCCCTCCATCACAGTTTATGTCGGTTACTCACTCTGTGGCAATAGCAGCCCTGCTACAACCGGTAGCATCGGTTCCCTCATTTCCTTCTACCTCATTAATGTTCCTTTCTCCCTCATTCACGGTATCATACAATGCCTTTGTCATGTTGCACTGCCAAAAGTGGGACAAGAAGTACACGCCAACTCTTATTGTATTAAAACTATGTGTTCTCATCTATTTCACATATTGCGGCCGTCATATCTACATCAGGTGACAATCAAAGAGGGAGCTTTGTTAAGAGACATTGATTTATCTCAGTTCATTGAGTCTTCTTTGAACTGACTGGCTGATTAGTCGTCCAAGCAGAGGGATAGTCTTCTGAAACTTCAGTTTTCCAAACAATGGATGAAGAGAAGCAGTAGCAGGATGCTCACGCAATAAATGAAGAAAAGAACTGAGTTCCTCTGCAGATGCAAAGTATGCTTGCATGCCTAAAATGCACAATGCTCTCATTATAAAGACCGATTAGCATTTAGATGAATAAAAAATTTATCTTCATTCCTAGTTTCTGAATTAATTAATTTTGAGACCTTTTAATTTGCAAACCTTTATTTTAAATTCATGAAGCACCGTTTGTGAATAGGATTGACATCAGTTTAATAAGAATGCCATTTTTCGGCACTATAACAACAGTCATCAGATGGCTTTCACAACAATAGGACTCCTCACATGATGTTCAGTGTCCGACCATATCAGCTCGCCAAATGAGTAGTCCCCAGTTGCATTGGCTCCTTTTGCCTTAAGCACGACCTTGAAAGACTTCTCTTCATTAATCTTCTTGAACTTCAGGTAGGCTGGCTTGACAAGAACTGAAACTCCATTCGGTTCCAGTACCGATGCCTTGTAGGTCCCTGGCAAGCCAACATTCTTCACAGTTCGAGTCACTGTGATTGATCCCAAGAGCTTAGGAACCGTGATCGAAGGATAGTTGAAGTCTAGAAGACCAATGTGTTTCGAACAATTGTAGGCACCATCAGAGAACGCCGAGATCTGCATTGCATTGTAGCCTAGAGAACACAAGAAGTTGAGATAATCTTTGATGCCCAGATCATAGACCAGGCCAGGGTCCATAGCACGGTTGGGTTGGATGTGTCCAGCTCCATAACTGAAAGGAGTCGCCTTGTAGAAGGAGTTATTCATGATCGATTCCATTGCATTATCTAGGATAGTTGCTGCAAGCAAACAGACGGGGGCCAAAGATCTATCAGTACGTTATGCATCTTGGAAACACCTATGGAACACCAGGCTAGTTAGTCATGACCATATTATGTACAGGTTCGGTTCGCATTGTTTTCAGTAAAGATTGCAAGGGCGGCAGGTTTGTCCTTTTCACTCCCCTAAGGTTCGGGGTGCCCATCAGACATAGCAGTTGAGCTCAGGATGTAGTCGAAGTATATCATTCACTCATACTCACCACTCGTCATGATTGCCGATTGAATTGCAGCAGGACTCCATTCTGGATGTAGAGTTTTCAGAAGACCAGCAACACCGGAAACATGAGGACACGACATCGAGGTGCCTGACACAGCATAAAAAGGGACCCGGCGTTTATCGAATTTCCTTTTTGTCGGCCCCGCTGCTTCAGTGTAGGCAGCTATGACGCTGACTCCAGGTGCAGTAATATCCGGCTGGTCATAATCATGTCAGTAACTCAACTAGCTATTGTTACAAAAGCAGCGTGACTAAATCCGCGATGAACCTTCAAAGTACCTTTAGAATTTCGGGTATGACGGTGTTCGGCCCCTTTGAGGAAAAAGCCGCCATAAGTGGAGATGGCTTCACGCCCAAATTTGTCACTACGCGTGTGATCTGAGCAGTGGGAAACCTGTCGCAACGAAAGGTTGCGCAAACGCATCAAATCACGTGGACAGAAGTTACGCCGGCCTCATGAGCTCGACCAAGAACAACATTGCGCCATGACAGAATCTGTCATTAGGGTGCAAAAGAGGAGCCTGTGTGCACTTACTTAGTTGATTTGATGTAACTGAAGATGGCGGCGCCGTCTCCGTAGTTGACGTGAGACGCGGGAAGGAAATGTGGGTCTGCCTTGATTTCGTTTCCCAAGAGCATATTATTGGCAAGGACCATCCCGACCGCGCCGGCGAGGAAGGCCTGCACTCCCTTGTCGACCCCCCCGTTTTCTCCTTGAAGGCAAACCAGGATCTTCCCCTTCACCTTCCTCGGATCAAGCGTTCCATTCTGGCAGAGTAGCCTGTCTCATTCAGCAATAAACACATAACAGTTAGCGATGGAGTATTCATCGAGCTGAGCAAAAGAGGTAAATCAATTTGTTCAGCTGCAAATGACAATGGCAAGATATCAGTAGCACGGAAATTGTTGTGATCCTTACGCTTTATCAGCCAACACATGAGGCAATCTAGCATCCGCTGCGCTGATCAGCTCGTAGAACTTGCCTCCAGGCAAGGATTTCGGTGATAAGCTCGCACCCTTTGGGGCAAAAGGAGAAAGCAAAAGGACACATATTTACAGAATTAGCAGTTTCCCGGAATCAGAAACGCATTCAACACTGATTTACACAATCAAAATCCCCAACGCGATGTGACAAACAGTAAAACAGGCTTTATCTCTTCTCCAGATTAGCTTATGAACCGACGCAACAATTAAGGGTCATGCTCGATGAAATATCGCTAATCACCTTGCCGACATTCATCATTTGAACATGCGATTTCCAGTGCATTCGTATAGTTTTTCTAATTGGTAATGTGTGTGTCAAACCCTGAGAACAGCTTCACAGATCGAGCGAGAGAGTCTGACCTTGAATCGCCTCTGATCGCCAATCACCACGTAGTTGGAGAAATCCCTGTCCATGGTGCTTGCCGCCACCGTGATCAGCCAAGGCGAGATGTTCGAGACTGTCCCGTCGCTGGGCCCAGCATTCCCGGCCGAGCAAACCACGACGATGCCATTCATCACGGCGTGGAAGGACCCGATCGCAATGCTGTCGTTGAACAGTGGGGAGGGGTCGCCGCCGAGGGAGACTGAGAGGACGTCTACGCCATCGTGTATGGCAGCGTCGAAGCCGGCCATTATGTCTGCATCAAAGCACTCGTTGCCGGTGACCGGCGGCCAGCAGACCTTGTACGCGGCAACCCGAGCCCTCGGGGAGCCGCCCTTGGCGGTGCCTCGGCCGTAGCCAAAGACACTGGCTCCCGTGACGAAGTTGCCGCCGGCGGTGGAGAGGGTGTGGGACCCGTGGCCGTCGTTGTCTCGGGGGGTGTCAAAGGAGGCGTTGAGGCCCCCACCGCAGCGGCGTAGCCTTTGTTGAAGTATCTGGCGCCGATGAGTTTCCTGCGGATGGACGATTCCGTTGGCGGGAGTTACCTTCGCATTTTCTTTTTTTCAAAATCTATGTCCAAAGGGAATGTGTACGAATAAAATAAAATAAAAAGATTAAAAAAAATTGAAAAAAGGGTTGCCAAATTAATGTGTGAGAAGGAGATTTAGAAATAAGAAAATTGTTTACTTACAAATTCCGATTTCATTTATTGAAGAAAAACAATGAAAAGTTAAAACGTTGAGAACGATTCATACTCTCCATCTAAAATTTTCGACCTCAGGTGTTGGAGTCTAAATGGTATAGTGCTAATTAAATTTCCATGCACTGAACTAGATGTATAAACATTGTTCGGTCAAAATTAGGTCACTCGCCTCATGTCATAAGAAATCATTTTCGTTAAATCTCCATTTATTTTCCAAAAATGAATGATTTTTACAAAAATTCCTAGAAGTGATCGCCTACCAAAAAAAAGAGAGAGAGAGAATGAAGAGAAAATATTTTTATCGTTCATGAAAATATTTAAATATAAATTGTTATCAATAATGAAAATATTTTTTATTAATTATTATTTTAAGTAATGTAAGCAATCATTTCTAATAAAAATTTAAATTATTTATTTTTTATAAATAAACGAATCCTAAAAATAAGTTATAAATAAGAAACAGTAGGAGCTATAGACTAGAATTCTTCTTATTTGACCGAACGATATTGTCCACTAGTCAAAGTAGCTGAAGCAAGATATGGTGCGCAAAAAGGCAGTCAACGAAAACGAAAGTCAACACTTATGGGTTTTTGATATCTTTAACCTAACTTGATTTTTCAGACAAAAACAAAAGTTTGAAAAGAAGAAAGAAAAGATTGTTCGGACCCAAGAGATGGCGGAACGAAATGAGAATTGTCCGTTTTGAAGGAAAGACAAAAAATATCAAGTGATGACAATGAAGGTGGAGCTAAGATAGTCACGTCTCGTGAAAGTCGACCAATTCTTGAGAAAAATAATAAAGGGAGGAGTAAAATGGTTTCATATGTCAAATCGACTTACCTTCTCGAAAGGAAGTGGGTGGAGAAAAGTCAGCGTGTTGAAAATGGCAACATTTTTTTTTTTTTTTTTTGGTGTTTTTCCTTTTGGGGTAGAGAGAGGAAGGATAAGAAAGTGGGACTGTGGGAGAGTGGGAGCAAGCAAAGGACCTGCTGCAGCGAAAGCCAGGATCCTTGTCGTTTTGGCAGATTCCTTTCCACTTTGGAGGAATCGGTCCCAACCCTTGGTCGCTAAAGCTCTTGGATTCCGGCCACGCCCCTGCATGCGCCAAAACCCCAATTGATTACCTCTTTTTTTCCCCATTTTTTGCACCGAGGCTTTTCAACTCCAGGTCCAACATAACAATAGCAGCAAAGAAATCAAACCCCACGTGAAGAGTTCGTGTTTTTTCTTGACGTTTTTAATCATGAGGGTGCGCTTCACCTACTCCGGAAAAGAGGGTTTGTCTGGGGCAGCTTTTGTGGGGATTGTTCTCTGTGTATTTTGTGGTTTTGGCCCCCGGCTATATGCTTTTGCAAGTACCAAATTCAGCTCCTGAAGTGAGCACAGCACTTAAACATGGCAGGATGAACATTGACCCTTCCTTTGGCCCACAGGATCAACTTTACTAATGGTGTTAGTTTCATATGAGAGAGAGAGAGCTTGAGAGTTTCTGTCGCAACTATGAGTTATTAACCAAACACTTTACAAACCATACCGTTTCATACTTATAATTGTTGCGGAAAAACTATGCTAAAAAATCTCGTAGCATAAGGATGGGAGTCCTCTACAATTAGGGGATAATTGACTACCTCAAAGATCGAAATGACCCTGAATTCATAGAATTTTACCCCCAAGAAAACTATACCTAAACCTAATATATATATATTAGCACTTAAACCTAATATATATATGTATGTATGTATGTATGTATGTATGTATGTATATGCACCCCTGTCACCCCCATGTGCCAAGCCAATACCACTACCTTTGGCGGCCGTAGTAACCAACCTCCTTTCGCTGCCTATCACTAGGTCTCTCTCCATCCCTCTATGATCGAAAGTAGAGGGAGCATGCGTGATGGCCTAGACCACTAAGATGTCAATTTAGGCTCTATCTCCATCCCTAGCACAGCATCATATTAGGTTTTAGTCATATGGTTCACTAGATGCACAAAGATGTGTTCAAATCAGCTTTTATTTTCCATCCTTCTATGATTGAAAGTAGAGGGAGCACATGTGATGGCCGAGACTACCAAGATGTCAATTTAGGCTCTATCTCCATCCTTAGCATAGTACCACATAAGGAGTTTTAGGCATATAGCTCACCAGATGCACAAAGATATGTCCAAATTGGCTTTCACTCTTTACTATTAAAAAATAATTATTTTGATATGTGTCTTTTGTAATTTGACTTGGATGAAATGTGGAATATCAAAAGCTCTTTTGAAGGAACAAAATTGAGACATGTAGAGCTAATATTAATAATTTCCTTCCCCGTTTTTCCCAAACATTGAAATACTTCTTTTCGACCTAAATCTTTGACTGAAAGCAAAAGATACTCATTTTTTCCAAATTAAAACAAACAGTCTAATAATGTGCTGACTCAAAATTAGACTAGTCATAAGACATGATGCATTTCCCTCCTAGTACCTTTGACTAGTATTCAAGATTTGACCCTCTCAAATGTGCATCTCTAATGTCTAAACGTAGATGTCATATATACATGCATAACCATGTGCCACGCATTCGCAATTAGATCCACAAGAAGAGGATAGAGAATATGAAGATGATACGCACCTCTAGAGTAAATTCCTCCACAAATTTTCATTATTATTTTCCCGTTTTGCATGCATTTTTTATGGACTTTCGATCATGCAGCTACACAGGTTGTGCTCCTCTAGTCAGCAAGCAAAAGACAACATCCAACAATTTTCGATTAAATAAAATTTTCCTCATGGGTCGAGGAGAATCTTTAATTTTCGAGCAAAAGACAACATCCATACATGTCCATCATTAATGGCAGAATCTTATTATATCCACTAGCTTACTGAGGATTAGGCACATTGGAGTGTGCTCGACTCGCTACCCGTTTCTTTAATATCTACCCTCTTATATTATGGCTCAACCTGTATCATGTGCGTAGGTCAATAAGTTGACAACACAAAGTCGATAGCTTGTGAAAATCATTAGATGGGTAGACACGATGAAACTACGATCCGTCTTAGAGTGAAGAGAACATGCGCTGACCGAAGCAAGAACCGAACATGGAGAGTAAACGAAAGTCGGAGATCTTGAAACATTCGCATTTCTTTATGATAGATAAACGACCTGAAAGCCTTGCTCTGGTTGTAATGTAAGTCAACGTTTGCGGGTTTCGCGGGAGTTATATTATTTTTCGTCAAGAAAATATGATTTTAGACTAGATAAATGAATAAATAAATAGTGGGTCGAAGTGGCTTGCCTGTGTCCAGATTCCCAATGATGATATCTTCACCAAATCGAGCCTTCTTCCAAATTGATTCGGAAGGAATCACGCCGTTCTGCTCGAGGCCTAGAAACTCCCACGATCTTGTTGTGTGTAGTTTCTTGCCCTGGTTCTGAAAAACCGACACCACTCTTGGTTGCTCTGCCAAAGATTAGAAAACCAACAATAAGCATTCAAGATGGAAAAGAAAAACTAAGTGCCTCCTTGGCGGAAAAACGAAATTCGAACAATTAGAGTTGATTTATTTAGCAATGAGACGGGCTAAGTTTGGATTTTCAATCGAATATTATTGATACACTTGACGCACGCGTCTCGTCAACTGCAATAGTCTTTCTCAAAGTTTCGTAGATGTGTAGAAACATCGCTCTTTTGTTAATTATTTGGAGGGTTTGCGCTAAAAAAAAAAAAATGCATAGGATGGAGCAACAAGCATTGTGGGAACCAAAGGTTGCGCGACTGGTTATCAAGAAGCGCAAGTTGTGCTCCAAGTTTACGATAGAAGCAAACAAAAGGACTGTGTTGTTTTTGGTGGTCAAAACTCCAAACCAAGGGAGAAAAAAGGGGTCGGAGCTTACTGGCGATTTGGGCAGCTACTTCATCTTCAAGAGTTGCGGCGAAGCCATTGATGTGCCTCGTGTACGAATAGAAGATGGCCTCCTCGGCGTCGTCCCGGCTATACAAAACATAGTCATCAATGCGTACCATAAACCGATAAGAAGAAGTACGAGAAGTGGTTGTGGTGAACTTTATCTGCATCGAAATGCAATACCTTCCCAAGAAAGAGCCAAGAAACTCATGGTGAGACTCTGTCACTCGACTCAGATCAGCCAATGAAGCGTCCGGGCCGTGCGAGTGAGATCCCAAGTAAACCACGTACGACTTCGATTCCACGCATACGGAGACACACAAAACAAAAAGCAAATATTCATGATGATGGTGATGATGAGATGATGATGATATCTGTTAAGATACGACCATCTTCAAACCAAGACTAGAATGGAGATATTCCATTGTTAACGGAACAGTGCGAGTAGGCTTTGAATGCTCACCTTTTTGGCAGCCAACGCGGGCGTCTGGTGCGGTGTTAGCGAAAGAAGAAAGAGCGCGAGAAGGTGAACGGAGAGGCTCATGGCAACTTCTCTCTGGAGGGCACTTGCAGCACCCCCTTGCAGGAACAGTAGAAAAGAAGTGAAGATGGCTGTGCTCTATTTACAAATTGAGTTGGCATAATTAATTAGATTTAAGACTAAATTGATAAATATCAAAATCTTCAGGATAAATACGTCATGCGGAGACAAATTTGAGGGTTTTTATGTTAGAAAAATTAGTTTATACCATATATGTCACATCGGTAAAAGTTTTTGATATAAAAAAAAAGTTTAAAAACAGGTGAATAACAGCAAAGACTTGCCTCCACATGGTGGGGATGATTCCGATGAAACAGTCATATCGCCATGGAAAACTTTCACGCCCCAATCTTGTATCACTTTATCCCTAGAAAAGCTTTAACGAATCACCCTTAATTTCTGGGTATCCCTTGGAATTGGAGTAAAAGTGTTCAAGAAGAATTTCAAAGCAAAGGTCACGGAATTTAAGATTCTCTCTTCTAATGGACCTTCATCATTACAGTTCCCATGTGAAGTCATGCTTGGCACAAATTGACGCTAATCGCCTCTTCATGCCGATACATTGACTGGAGTCGTTGCTTGCCCGGGGTTGCGAGATTGCGTTACTGTTAGGCAACTCCTAGGCAATTTCAATTTTAGGGTCCTACTTGGTTTAAGAGATGAAACTAGTTTTTCTCCTTGCTTTATATTCTATTGGATAAATTGCACGATTGTCGCGTGAAAAAGCGATACGAAAAAGTTGCACCCAATTTTGGCGTCGACCACAAAAAGAAAAAGGGTTTGAACTATCTGAACACCAATAAACTACCAAAACAAGGCTGAGAAAAATCTTAAATTCCAATCATGATAAAAAAAATATATAATTTAAGAATTTTTGGACAATTTTCCCATTTACAAACCTTGTTGCTCAATGATCAAAGAATCATCTAGAGACACGATAAAAGTGACACGACCCAGTTGTCATTTTGCCTATATGGTATGCATTTTATGTTGAGGGCAAACTTAGCATTCGCCAAAAGGAAAAGGAAAATGAAATTTAGAAAAAAATGATGGCCTCGAGGCATTGACAGGATATGAACCGTTGCTTCCTCTGAGATGTGAGTAGCAAACACTTTTAGGTAAATTCTTCAAATTAAATGTATATATTATCTGAAAATTATCGAATTTCGTGGAGCTAATGAGTGAGTTAATACTCAAAACACGACGCAGCCCTTGTCTTTATATACCGCATTAAGGTAGTAAATAATGCAAAGGCAAAGCTTTATGCAACATATAGAAAGATATCAGTGACTTTATGTACCACATACATAACACCAATGCTTGCAAGAAATGTACTTTCTATTGACTCTATTGAAATTTGCCAACACCGCATCGGAAGTATCCAATAGATGTCTATTGAAAGAGTTTGTTACTTTCTGGAGGAATAAATTTTCAATTAATATCTAAATTCAAACTCTATATGATCTCATATATATTTAGATGCATATTGAGATGATATTCTTTTCATTTTCAAAAGATGATATCTTTCTCGAGATAAGTTGAAGAAATTCTGATCGTTCGCTAAATGGATAGGATCCCAATCCCATCATGCGCAAGTGTGTGGTCTGCATGCACATATGTGAGTTATTGATGCGATTGATGAAAGGTAATTTCGTTTTTTCAAACCCTTCTCTCTCTCTCTCTCTCTCTCTCTCTCTCTCTCTCAAAGGTGCACGGCACATGTGGTGATCTTGTAGTGACATAATAAAGTTTCTAAACAAGACATTGACAACATGAATAGAACAAACTCCGAAGACCAACACCTGTTACTTTGAAGTTTCTAGCCAAGAGCAGAGCACAGGGAGAGGGCGCGACCGGCTAGCGAAGAAAGAAGGGGAAGAAAAAAAAAGATAAAGAAAAGACAAAGGAAAAAAAAATAAAAGAAAATAAATAAATTCGAAATTTGTTAAAATATTATTATTGTTCATGTTAGCGCCGTCTATGCCACGTAGAAGGTCGGCATCCACGTCAATAATCTCAGGCCAAAATTGGCTAGATGAACTCAATTGGCAAAACGTAAAAATGTTATAAATTCAGTTGGCACAATTAAAATATTTAAGACTCGATTGGCAAAAGTATAGTAACTTTAAGAATTTCTAGACAATTTCTCCATTTACAAACCTTGTTGCTCAATAATCAAAGAAACATCTAGAGACACGATAGAAGTGACACGACCGACTTGTCGTTTTGCCTATATTGTATGCATTTCATGCTGAGGGCGAATTTTAGCATTTGCCAAAAGGAAAAGGAAAAGGAACATGAAATTTGAAAAGAAAAAAAAATGGTGGCCTCGAGGCATTGACAGGATGTGAACCATTGCTTCCTCCAAGACGCGAGTAGCTGATACTTTTAGGTATATTCTTCAAACTAAATGTTTATATTATCTTAAAATTATTGAATTTCGTGGAGCTAGTGGGTGAACTAATACTCAAAACACAATGCAGCCCTTGTCTTTATATACCGCATTAAGGTAGTAGATAATGCAGAGGCAAAGCTTTATGCAACATACAGATAGATATAAGTGACTCTATGTACCACATACATAACACCAAAGCTTGCAAGGAATGTACTTTTTATTGACTCTATTGAAATTTGCCAACACCACATCGGAAGTATCCAATAGATGTCAATCGAAAGAGTTTGTTACTTTCTTGAGGAATAAATTTTCAATTAATATCAAAATTCGAATTCTATATGATCTCATATATATATTTAGATGCGTATTGAGATGATATTCTTTTCATTTTCAAAAGATTATATCTTTCTCGAGATAAGTTGAAAAAATGCCGATCGTTCGCTGAATGGATAGGATCCCAATCCCATCATGTGCAAGTGTGTGTTCCGCAAGCACATACTCGAGTTATTGATGCGATTGATGAAAGATCATTTTCGTTTTTTCAAACCCCTCTCTCTCTCTCTCTCTCTCTCTCTCTCTCTCTCAAAGGTGCACGGCACATGTGGTGATGCTTGTAGTGATGTAATAAATATTCTAAGCAAGACATTGACATTACAAATAGAACAAACTCCCAAGAACAAGACCAAGACCCGTCACTTCCAAGTTTCAAGCCAAGAGCAGAGCGTAGGGAGAGGGGCGTTTCCTTCGGGCCTCGGCAAAACAAAACGTGAAGAAAGTGCAAGTGGAAATTGATGGATTTGATCGAGCTTAGAAACTGAATGCTTCGTGTTCTCTTCAACCACTGGTCAACTACATGGGAAATCGCGAAGAATGGTCGGTTTTAGGTAAAGCGAGACCAAAAGAACTCCCGATTCCTAGTATAAGATTTTTCTCAATATACTTTGGGAGCAATTGCGACCGTCGATTTTGGAAAAACAACGATACCCGGATCCATTTGAATATGCTTAGTGCCTACGGATCAAAATAAATGGTTCGGGTCGCGTTTATAAGTACAGAGAAAAAGGTTCTGCGATGTATGTTCTTGGAGATATTCTCCATCTAAGCACATCCAATTTGCCTACCAACGTCCTAAACTACCCTCTATCAGTGGAAAAAATGAGTTTTGTCCGAACGCCCTACACCAATGATTATTGCCTTGGCGATAAATATTTTATGTTAAGCTAGTGGTCCCTGCACTATGAGCAAGAGAAAAACCGCTTCCTTTTAAATTGCTGCACTCGCCCACGACCGGCCAGGGCTTTGCGGCCCTCACCAAATCTAGTGAGGGCTCGATCTCACTCGTGGCCAATGAGGGTCAGCTAGCAATCCTCGTTGGGCTTAGGAAAAGAAAGAAAGAAAGAAAAAAAAAAATATATATATATAGAAATTAAAAATATATAATTATAAAAATATATATAAAAATTATCCACATCGCCTCAATCATCCTATGTCAATTGTGCCATGTAAGACAACTCTCGTCTACATTAGCAATTGCTGGACAAAATTGATTACAATGACTAAATTATCAAATTGTCAAAAAGTTTAGGACTAAATTAGCAAAATTGAATTGTTTAGGATTGAATTGGTATAAATACAATAAGTTATGGCTTTTTTGGCAATTTCCCGCATGTTCCGTCACAACACATGCATACTTTTCTAGCTTTTTTATGTGCATTTCAATCTTTAGGTTTTTTTTTAATGTTTTTCTTTTATTTACTAACAAATTTTATTATGTCAATTTTTTTTTATTTGATAAAAAAATCTATCCAAGTAACGTATTCTACGAAGAGCTTTAAGTAAGTCAAATGTTTTGGTATGTATATGCATGTATTTTAGTGGCATAGTTTTTTTTTTTTTTTTTTTTTTTTTTTGGGTCAAAATTGATATAGGTTGGGTCGGTAAAATTGTATTACATAAAATTGAATCAATATAGGTTAAATTGATCAATTTGAATTAGATCATTTTCGACTCGACTCACCTATTTAATGGGATGGGCCCACTTGTGCATACGACAATACATGTGTCACAACCGTAACCCTTCAAAACTGGATGAAGACACATTCCTAAAGGTCAAAGCTGACCCACGACTGCTAAGGATCTGTCAAATGACCTCGCAAAAGATGAAATACCTGTTTTCGCAGTTAATAACTGCTATGAGAAAGCTAGACCAACCATGCTCCGAGTCCGTGTGAAGAGAGCTTGTGACCAAAGGGGGAGCATTAAGTTGGTTTGGGAAACTATCACTGAGTGGAATGCTAGATAGAAGAGCCTGCAAATGGCCATGGGCTATGGCCTCTTGACCATGGAATAAAATTTTCCAATTGATTTAGGCAGCTATTTTGAGAAACACACATATAAATATATATGTGTGTATGTATATTAATTTTTCAATTTTAGAGTATATTAATTAGCCTTCTCATTGTTTACGAATATGCTAGTGTAAGCACCAGACGTTTGCTAAGAAATGCAAAATGTTAAACAAAAAAGTTAATAGACAAATTAAGGGAAGTTAATCGATTTCCGAATCGTCCAAACATCATCTTACCGTATATCATATTCCTTTGTAAATTAGCCTGTGCATATATAATATTAACAGAGATCATGGACCAATTAAAAACTCAATGATGAGAACCCTACATGCATTAATCAAGCAAAGAAATCATGAACCAATTAAAAACTCGTTCTACTAGAAAGTCACATGAAACACGTTTCTATATACTATCATAGTCTTATTAATATCTGTCCAATCAATTGGACAATCAAATTTACTACCGTTAGGGAAAAAGCTGCTAGAACTCAACGAATATCACAGTCCTCAGATTTCTACAATCTACTAGCGGTTGAATCTTTTCTGCAGTGTGATTCTGCAGTAGGTAAAGAAGAGAAATTAGCTTCCGAGGAAATGGAAATGGTTCAGGTTCTATGCTTGCTCCTCAGCCTTCTCTATTACACATGGCAAAGAAAGGTTTTCCTTTCTTGTAAAAACTTCTTGTATACTTCTTGCAATCCTTGAAACCAATTCCTTCCTTTGTGCAACAAGTTTCTTTTTGGACAAGGACCTCTTCAGAGCCTGCTTCATATTCTTGACAAGTATTACAACTAATTTCTTTCTTCAGGAACTTTTTTTATTTTTCTTGTGGACAATCCTAAGTACACCCCTAATGTTATTTTTGTTTTCGATTATTACCCCGGATGGTGACTGCAATTTTAAGAGCCTTCGAGCGATTTTCTTGCGTTCCAAATTTCGGGCAAAGCAGTAACTTCGGATTCCTACCGTGCATGTTGGACACCTTGACCACCACCTTTTCCTGCAAGCATAAAGAACCGGGATCATATATATCAACATTTTCTTGTAAACAAATCAAACATTAGTGTCATACTAGATTTCACACCTTAGTCATCGTCTTGGTTTGTTGAGAATACTCTTCGACAGACCTGCAGATAATTTTCAAATCTTCTGAGAGATGGACTGAATGGAGTTAGGGCATGATTTGTATCGTGAAGACGACAGAGAAATAGAGGGAGAGTGTGTTCTATTCATATCGAGTCTTAACTGGAGTCTTTTGCGTGGAAAAAGGCAAATGCCGCTATAAATTTCAACAGGAAAAGGTGGAAAGAAGCTGGGCAGAGCTGGGGGAATCTGCGTGGGGAAATTTCGACGCGACCTGCCTCCGGGACAGGTTCGTGGACGTCGCTATCCTAACATATGACGTGCAAATTAGGGCAAAGGCCAGCGGCGACCAAAAAATCGCCCTAATCTAGGGGCCCTAGCCGCTCAATCATTAAGGATGACGCATAGAAAAAACCCGGTTTTGAGAATTTAAACGTACCATGAATTGAGAGCACGGACATGCAATGTGGAATCAGTCTTTGCTCGTGCCAGTACAATGATACTCTAAACCCACTGTTTACCTCTCGAGCAAGTATTTTAGATGCTCAATTACTGAAGATATATAGAGAAAACCGGGTTTGAAGAATTTAAATGTAATGTGGGATTTGACTTTGCTCATCCCCGACCCAATGATACTCTAAATTGACTATTTACTAAAGTTGGCAGACATGATGTGACCAATTAATTGCTTTGCTGCATGGTACATCCCTCGTTGGGGACATACATTGTCTAATGTGTAATTCCCTCGTCATCGCTATTGCAGAAGAATACATCTTCGGAATTTGGAAAACCCCAAAGTTTCGGGCTCAAATTCTAAGACCTCTTCAATGGCTTTTTCTAAAGAAATGACATGCTTAAACCACTGGAGCCTTGCGACTTCGGCAATCAATCGCAACAATGAAAAACAACTGCCGGCCTGCTAGCTAATGTCCAGAAGCTGAACATGTTTCCAGAGCGGTACCCGGGGCAGCCGACCGAGCAATGCGTCCCAATCCGGACTTGGTAAAACCCTATTTTCAATACTCATATTATATCGGAAACTTGTGAAAACTTTTGAGAGCTTCTGAGAGCTGTCATTTAAGAGAGACGATAACATGAGCGTACTCCCCTTTTGTGATTGATTATTGTGGGTTTGGATATTCCTAGGATGAGTGTGAGAATTTCGAGCAATTATAATCATCTCTGAGCCAATTATAAAAGAATCATCCTATTGATCTCTCCTTGTAGAGTAAGCACATCATCATCAACATAAATGAGCTGTGTTCATGCTTTGTTTTCGCAATATATTTCTGAATCCAGTTGTCTCGTTTGTCCACGCTTTCGAGTTACTTGGACTTTGGCATTTTCGGGCACAGCTTCTAAGACCTCTTTTTTTTCTAAGAAAAATGGTGGAGGATGAAGAATTCTTCGCATGGTGAAAAGCAAGGAGAGGGATAAGTACACTAATTGTGCCATAAGTTGTGTACGACACTCACTTTGGTGCCAAAGTTTCCGCCGAATCACTTAAGTGCCAAATCAGAGGAAAAACGATCACTCTGGTGCCACCGACGACAGATTCCGGCCAAAATGATTATGTGGCTTTTATATTTAAAAAAAAAATCGAGAAGCCTTTTAAACGACGTCATTTTCCGTCTTCCTTAAGAAAACGATGTCGTTTTGCCGTCCTACGTGGATAGCCTCACAAAAACGACGCCGTTTTTTTTATTATTTTATTTGGAGATTGAAATTAGGGTTTTTTTGTCCGCCATTACTCGTCCGCCATCGCTCGGCCGCCATCCCTCGGCCACCGTCACTTGGCCGCCGTCCCTCGGCCACTGTCACACAGCCGCCATCCCTCGACCTCCATCGTAGTTGCTTGCCACAGCAAAACAAAAGAAAAACAAAAAAGAAAAGAAAAGAAAAGAAAAGAAACGAACAAAAAATCCCAAGAGAGAGGGAGGTGTCGACGATGAGGGCGGAGGAGGGGATGGCGGGGCCACAGCCGCCGCCTTCGTAGTAGCTGGCTTCGCCAACAACCTCCGCGGCGTTCTAGATCTTCGCCGCTACCATTGGTCGGATCGCTTGTGCTTCTGGAGATTCTTCGAGCTCGCGTTTCCTCTGCAACCAAGGATATTCCTTGGGAAAAGGCGGTGGTGAGGCTAAGATTCGGGGATTTGAAAGGTTGATAAGGTGATTGAAAATGGGGGAAAACTACTGGGGGAGGGCGGAGGCGAATGCGTGGTTTCTTTTCTGGAAAATTATCGGTGTTCTTAGTTCTGCGTTGCTGGTGTTACCGGTTCGGCGCTATTGGTGTTGCTGGATCTGTTCGAGGAAGAAGATGACACAAAACGGCGTCGTTTGGGGATTTAGGATTTTGAATTTGGGGGAAAGACTCAAAACGGCGTTGTTTTGGTGTTAGGATGCTAAAACGATGTCATTTGAAAGCCTAAGTGATCCAATGGAAACTCCGGCGAGTCACATCAGCACAAGAAATTAATAAAAAAAGGCCACGTCAGATTTCCGACCGATCAGATCGGCGTTAGCACCAAAGTGAGCTTTTTTCAAATTTTTTGTACTTAAATAATCCAACGGAAACTTTTAGCACCAAAATGAGCGCCGTACACAACTTATGGCACCATTAGTGTACTTATATCCCGAAAGGAGATGCTTAAACCACTCAAGCCTCACCACTTCGGCATTCAATCACAACAATTTAAAAGTACGGCCGGGCTAAAATTCTAGAGAGCTTTTAAGAGCAGTCATCTGAGAGAGATGAAAGCATAGGAACACTCCTCTCTTGCGATCGATTCTTGTGGGTTTGGATGTACCTAGAATAAGAAAACACTTGAGTGTGAGTATTTTGAGCGATTGCAATCCTCTCTTAGCCAAATTATAGAGGAACCATCCCATTGATCTCTCATTATATGGTAGGCACATCACCAACCACATAAATCAATTGTATTCAGGATTTATTTCCGCAACATATTTTGTCGTAACCTAATCTCGAGTGCACCACCTAGGATTTGGCTAATGGACTACTAAGTTTAAACTTAGCTCAGGTTTTCCTGAGGCCATACCAATTCGTGACTTAAGTTCAAATATTTTAACATACAAAAGATTATTAGTTAGGAGTCGCCACTAATCGATTTACAGTAGGTCGATTAGACGCCTAGGTAAAATAATTGGAGAATTATTTTTCTCCTACGAACTAGAGACTTTGGATTCGTGGACTTAATTACACTAGATTTCTCTAATACCCTTTCGATACCATTCTTTTTATTTCCAAAAATGTCTTTGTAGGTAGTTTGGATTGGTTTTAACCTAAATCACTATCATGCAATGGGGTGATCACACGGATACTCAACCATTATTAAATATTTAATAAATAAAATAAATTGCACCAAATGAATTCAACACACTAAAAGCAATTTCTTTGGGATTTTATCTTATCTTGAAATTAAAAATTACCTATATAACATGCACTTTTAACTACATGACTTAATTCTATTGACAAGTAATTTCTAATTAAATGAACCTAACATGCAAACTATTTGACATGTACCTAATATTTTTGTATTTTTTTATTAAAATTCGTAATAGAGAAAAACTTGATTAAACTATCTAAAATGAATAATTTTCTAATCTATTTTAGGGATTAATTTGACTTAAACCCTACCCAATCTTAAAAAACTATTTGTTTAAAAAAAATTGAGATTATTAAAACATGCAAACATTATCTAAGACCCTATCTATAAAAAAAAAAAAATTATTTAGATCCAATCATAATTTATGTGCAATCCTATTCAAGCTAGATAATGAAGTCCTACATATCCTAATGTGCAATCTAAAAAAATGCAATCCTATTTTATGAAACCAACATATTCCGATGCAAGATTTGATTTTTTTTTAGTGTTTTCCAAGACAAGCAATTACCAGATAGACATTATATCCAAGCCACATAGGATGTTCAACAAATGAAAGATTAAAATAATAGAAAAAAAAATAATCCGTTGTCTCACGCATTGAACTAATTATTATTTTAACCCTAAACATCACAATATATAAGAAAGTTCAAAATAATTTCGGATGAAATTAATAATTATAATGATTTAAGAATCAAAATACTATCAAAGTGCCAAAAAAATCAATATAATTAAAAATAATAATTCAACGTCTTACAAATCAAATTAATAATTATAGTGATTTTTTAGCAACAACACTCTACGAATCATGCCTAAAATATTCATAAAATCAACATCGATACCCAATGTTCCAATTCAAGTAATAATAACAAATTTGATTTTAAAAAAAAAAAAAAAAAAAAAAAAAAAAAAAAAAAAAAAACTTGACTAGGTTTTTATTCTCTAAACGGGACCAACTCGTGAGACTTGCGAACGACGATTCGCGCCGGGGTTGGACTGTGGCGAGCGGACCAGCAGCGGGCCAGTGTCAGGTCGATAAATTCAAGACGGCGGGGGGCGTCGTGGTTGATGGTGCTTGGCGGACGGAGAAGCAATGATGCAGGTAACAGCGACGGCATTTAGGCAAGTTGCTACGACAGTTGCTGCAGCGTCAGCGACGAGCAAAGGTGGCATTGGCATCAAAGACGATGGCTCGAGTGTTGGGCAGCGAGAGGCACATCGACTGGTGGGCGGACCAACAGCGGCGACGGGCGAGCAAGTCGCACGCAAAGGTGCTGCTGGTGTTCACGGCTGCGGAGGTGCTGCAGGTTGCTGTTGGTCATGGGTTGCAGAAGCAACGGTGGTAGGCATCGAGTGCTCGGAGCTCGCCAGAAAGAGGACGGCAACGAACGGGCTACTAGTTGCAGTGGTGCGGTCGTCGGACAGAAGCGCGCAGTGATGCAGGCGGAGGTGGTGCGGGCTGCTAGTGCGGTGGCGAGCGGCGTGGAGGCCCGGGCGGAAGGGTGGCAGCGTTATAGAGGCACGAGCGTCGAGCAATGGCTTGCTGAAGAAAAAGGCTCCCCTTCTTTTTTCTTCTCTTTTTCTCACGATCACTCTGCTCTCATCACTCTTTCCTTCTCTCTCTGTACTTTGCTGCTGCTGACTTCTTTCTTCTCTGCAATTGTCAGAGAATGGAAAGGCTAGTTGACTATGAATGGACAAGAGCAAACTTCTCCCATTTTTTTCACTCTATCTCTCACGGCCCTCTTTTATCTCTTCTGCACTTTCTCACGCTTTATTTTTCTTTTTTTGCTACCCCCATTTTAGTTCACTAAATGCGCCCCCCCCAACAAAAAAAAAAAAAAAACTTTTATAGTGGTTCCAAACACCCCCTTCCATGGCAATTTTCGAGCTTCCTTTCTCTATTGCCTTAATTCGTGGTCTACAAATTGAGGTGTGATTTTGTGGCCGGCTTGATTTTTCCTTGAACGCTTCGATCCATTCCCTTTATCAAACTTCTTGCTTATTTTATTCACCTGATTTCTTTGACTAATAATTTGCTTCCACATTTACAAAGATTTGAATATTCGCCAGGGCAAGGGTGGCTAATCAGAATTTCCCCATTACATTCATAATCAATCAAATTGATCCTTCCTTATTTTTCCTTTTATATGCTCTGATTCAATTTTTATTTTATTTCTTTAGAGTTGCCAAAATTTAGATGTCAACATATTTCTTGCTTGAATTATCTTGTTTGTTCAAGCTTTCGAGTTACTCTTGAAAAATATCATATTTACAATGGATTTTGGCTTCTTCTAAGGACAAAATAAAAGGAAAAGGAAACTTAAATTGACAAATTTCTTGTTTTTGCCCGAGACATGGAATGATATATAGCTAACTATATATACCACACATGCGACACCAATGCTTCAATGGATCCTCTTAATTCCTAAACTAGCATTTTCTATTTACTCTATTGAGAAATGCTGTCCAATGGATGTAATTCGAAAGAGTTAGATAAGAATGACTTTTGTCCTAAATACCTAAGATCAAACTCTATGTAATCTTGTACAGATGTCGATGCCTGTTGAGGTACTATCCTTTAGGAGTGAGCATGGTCTAGGTGGACGGTTCTTACCTTGGAATCGGAAACCGCCCACTAAGAACCGATTCTGAAAAATTGGAATGGAAACTCACCAGTTGGTTCCATGGATCAACCCAAACACTAGAACCAAGTCAAATTAAGGATTGAAAACTATAAGGCAGAACGAATAGACAATACTTGTTAACTAAAAATTAAATTTCTTCAAAGGTCATGGTGTAGTTCTCTTAATGTTTCCCAACACTGGAAACATGTGAAGAATTAGACTCCACGTTAAAAGTACTAACCTTCACAGAAGTTAAAACATTCACTTGATCCATCTTTTTTAAATTTCAACCTAATTTAATCATGGAAATGGCTAAGGATAGACCTAATTATACACTTAAAACAAGCCGTTGGCTCTTATGGACATCTCCAATCAATTCTCTCCTCTCTCTATATTTGTTTATTTTGTTTTGGTTGAGAAAGCAAATAAATGAATTATTAGAATGAAAAGATAAGAAGAAGTAGGGAGTTAACCCTATTACACACCCAAGAGACAAAATTAGTCAATAATGTCCAATAACTACAAATATATATATGTACATACATATTTGGTCGAAAAACTACAAAATAATTAAGTAATTTAGATGGAATTTCTTTTTTTCAAATATATAAATATATACTAGTTCTGGATGAGCGAACGGGTGGTTCCACGCTTAGAATTAGGAACTGAATCAACACTTACCGATTTTTCGAGCAGTCCGAGCGGTTTCTAGTTCTTTTGCACACCTCTAGTATTCTTTTCATCCTCAAAAGATGGTGTAATCTCATCGTAAATTAGGACGCGCATAATAACTATTATGTTTTCTTATTGTTATGCCCGCAAAACATATTTAAAACAGAAATCCGTTTGATAACGCAATTTCATTTTTCTATTTCTAGAATAAATTTTTAGTCCAAAAATAGGTTTAAAAAAGAAATAAGAAGTATTTTTTTATTTTTCTATTTTTAGAATAAAAATGAGAAATAAAAACTCTTTTCATCGCTCGCTCTCATTACTAGGCGACCATCCGCTTGCCTGCCACCTCCCATCGCCGCCCGCTCGCGAGGGAGAAATTATGTGTCATTACCAAATGCATATTTATGCTTGACAACTCATTCAAAAAGGAAAAAGAGAAAAAATCAATTTCTAGCTAAAAATTGATTTTGTGGAACAAAATGCCTATTATTCACGCCTTAAAAGCCGTAAATCATTCACTAAGCACAGGATTCCAATCTGATCCCATGACAGCATGTGTTTATGTTAAATGCGCATGTATATATGTATGCATTATGCACTATCAATGTGTTTAAAGGTCATTGTCACTCTTGTATTTTGGGTGCACGAGATGATAATTACATTTCATGCTCAACAATGTAACCAAGATATTGACATGATTATAAAAAATCCCTAGACCAAGACCTGTAACTTTCAAGTTTCACGCCAACAACCAGAACGTGGGCGGCAAGGGGACTTTTCTCCAGGCCTTGACAACTCGAAAACGAAGAAAGTGCGATGGAAATTTACTAATTGAACGACCTGAGACTGATCTAGCATCGAAAATGTATGAGCCAGAGTGAAGGAGACGGTAGCAAAATTTCCTTTTTAGCTACCACTAAGCGGTCAAAATATATGGAAGTACAAGGAGAATGGTCGATTTAGTTATAGTAAGACCAAAAATTCCATGGCTTGAGTCATAAAAAAGATCTCGCAAATGTTAGGTACTCTTAAGAGAAAGAGAGAATATCCGACTTGTCTAGCAAGATGGCAAATTGCTATTGGCGGGGGGTTGTGGGGGGATGATCTTCTTCCACAAGGTAGCACATCAAATGGTTATGCCTGCGACGGATTATCTTATATCAGTCTTGTGGTAGAATGATAATCGTCACACTAAGCTTCGGTTTGGTATTATATAGTTGTGGCTGTGGTGAAATTGCTTCAGCTTTGCCGCGGATTGTAGTAACTTGTGCAAATGACGATACATGTTTTAAAACCTCGTTTTTTTAGTTCCCGATGGGTTTACCTTGTTCACAAGTTGACCCCATAGGAGCAAGAAAAGGCGGCCCCCAAAGAAGAAATGAAAGGTGAACCTAAACTGGTACACATGTGACAAATTTACCTTAAATTATTTTTTTGACAACCAAAAACCCGAAACCGGTATACCTTTGACAAATTTACCCCAAATTAGTACACTTGTAACAAATTTACCCTATGTTAATTTTCGTTAAATTTTATTGTAAAATTATTAAGTTAAATGACACGTGACAGTTGACTGGTATACTAATTTGGGATTTTACGTTCCATTTGTCACAATTTACAATTTTTATGATTTTTTTTGTATTAATCCAATTTAGCGGAGGGTATATTTGCCACAAATTTATCAGTTTGGGATTTTTTGCGATCGAATAAATTAGTTTAAGGTAAATTTGTCATAAATGTATCAATTTATGGTTTTTTTATTATTAGTCGGAGTAAATTTGTCACAGATGTACCCGTTTAGGGTTTTTCATGGTCAAAAAAATAGTTCGGGATTAATTTGTTGCATGTATACCAGTTTAGGGTCTTTTAGGATATTAACCCTTATTTTTTCAATAAAACTCCCCGTCAACTAGGAAGGCAAAGGAGAAAACTCTATAAGCCCCAAATGAGAAAATATTTGGTGGGTTCGACCCTCCACGTAGGCAGTGGGTAGAACCACTCAACGATCGACACGTGGCTCCACGTAGGCCACGGCGTCAGACGTTCAAAAGGGCTCCTGGGGCCCACTACTCTGACGCCCCTCCGTCTCCTGCGCGTCTGTCTCTCTCCTCTCTCTTCTAGTTCTCACTCTCTCCGAAATAAATGGCTGGTGGCTCGGCTCGGCTCGGCTGACAGAAGAAAGGACGGGTCAGAAGGGTATTAAATGCGCTGTGCTCCCGCTTAAATTTTCTCTCTCCTCACTTGAATTTTTGGGGTTTTATCTCTCTCTCTTCGTCGAAGAGCAGACAGAGAACGAGCTGCACTTCCTTCTCAGCGCATCTCACCCCCTCCGCCTCCGCCTCCGCCTCGCCGGTCATCTACCTCTGGCGCGTTGCCTCCTCCAAGAGCCCCGCCAGTCACAGCTGGTTCCCGATCTCCTTCGCCTCCCACTGTTTCCAACGCGGAGATCGAGCATAAGGTTTGTGCTCGCGTTGGTCTCTCTTGGCAACTTCTGGGCCTCCGTCCGATTGCCTCCCTCCGACGAAGTCGTCATCAACTCCGACTCTGAGCCGCCGCCGCCGCCGCCGATGGCGTCCTCCGTCTCTAGCATCTGCTCGTCCTCCCCCACCCTCAGGCCGAAGACGCCGGCGGCCTCCGCCGCGGCCGTCGGCATCCGGCGGGGAGGGAGGCGGCCTCGGTCTCGTTCCCGAGCGGTGCCAGGCTCCCCGCCGTCGACCGGATGCTATCCCTGTCACTGGCCCGATCGGTTGCGAGGGAGATCTCGGTGGACCTGGGCAAGGCCGACGACGCGGCGAAGAAGAAGAGGCGCGGGCTAGAGGGCTAGAGAAGGATTCCCGCTCGTTGTGGACGAGGTACGTGGACTGGTTGCACCAGCACTGGAGCTAGGGCTTTTCCTTGGATGTGAGCCGAATCGGGTTCACGGACGAGTTCGTGGAGAAGATGGAGCTTCGGTTCCAGGCTGCGTTCAAGGCGATGGAGGAGCTGCTGAAGGGTGCGATGGTGAACCCGGCCTGGACGAGGGCCGCATGGTCGGGCACTACTGGTTGAGGAAGTCGAAACTCGCGCCGGCCCGATTATTGAGAGCATGCTCAACGCCGTCTGCAATTTCACTGCCAACGTGGTTAGCGGTGAGGTCAGTTCGTAAATTCCGGTCGTTGTTGCTCTCCGTGTGGTAAGAGAGTCTGTAGTTCCCTGCGTTCTTTTCTTTTCTTTTTTTCCTTGGAATCGGTTTGCTGTCGTAGATGCCTGTGTCAGTTTTCTAGTAAATGCCAACATTGTCTTAGTAGCTCGAGGAAAGCGCGAGCCGGGGATAAATTGAATTGGTTTCTGGTTGAAGAGATGGAGAGCTCGTTTACGTATTATTCACTTGAAATGACCATGTATGGAAATTTCCGACTCTGAGACGCAGTAATTTCAAAATTTTCTTCAGGTTTTTCCAATTAATGTCAGCATGAAATTCGGTTTTTGATCGTTGGTTTTCTTTTGGTGTGCTTAGCTGATTGCATCGGACACGGACGGATTGATTGACTTGATTATGTTTGATGCTTAATTTGCAGATTAAGCCCCCTCCTACTTCTCCCATGGATCGCTTTACTCAAGTACTTTCAGTTGTTCAGCTCTTGGGCCACGGTTTGTTGCAGAGGCATTGGCTCCCAATAATCCTCCATTGAATTGTTAATGACCAGAGTGTCCATCCTCCACTCGGAATCTACCCTTCAGGTATTTAGCTTCATGGAATGTGCTTCTCTTTTAACGTTTTATACCTTCATTGATCTATCCATTTAAGTTGTCGGTCGATGCACATTGCACCGTTGATAGTGGAGGTGAGCAGGGCCCTTTTTCATTCAGTTGGGCACCGAACCAAACAAACTGCATTAATACGGTTTACCGAACCAAACCACACGATGTTCTTTTTGGTAACTTTTACTCCATCCTATTTTTCAATGCAAGCTGAGCTGCTCACTTCCTTCGGTTTTACTGGCAAATTGTGTGGCAAGCCAGACTCTGTTTTTCTGCTTAGCGCATTCCTTCCCCCTCAACGAAAAAGAGTCCCTCTAAAATCTATGGCATGGACAAATATGTGCACTATTTGGTGGTTTAAATCAGCACCTAACCTAGCTTTTCACCGTATGTCATTTTTTATTGTCTTTATTAGGAAGTAGCCTTGCAGGACTTGGTATTGCTCTATGCTGAAGAAGTGGACGAAACTGATGTTCAAGGTGAATTTGAGTTCAAATCATTGGATGTATAGATCTATGAGAGAATCCCTATTTGAGCTTTGCTGTTAATTCTTTTTGATATCTGACATTACCATGTTTTTTGTTTATTTAATTTTTCCACATGGATCGATGAGCTCTAAAATTCTAGAATTGAATTCACTGCATTTTTTTGCAATTGATTAAGATATCTTTCCTCACAAAGTATCATTTCGTATCATGGACACGGCATGTAGAAGATCTGCTCTCATCATGTCTATGCTCTCAACATGTTCCGAATGAACTTCTTTTATACTTCTCTGATTTATTTCTTCCTTCAATGAAGTAGTTTAGAGTTTAATAAAGAAAGTGATCTATCTAAATTACTTCAATTCACATTATCTACAGCTTCATGGTTAATTGCCGGAATCAAAATTTGCTACCTGTTTTATCGCATTTCAAATAACTTCAATGGTTAATTGTAATAATAATAGAAAAACTTTCATGGTTAATCACATTTTAAATAAAGTGAGGTACAGAGGATGTATATCCACTGGATAAGAAGACCTTAAATCCCAGTACTCATTTCAAATTGTTAAGTTGCTCAACTTTTGACGCTCATAATAATCTTTTAGTATCAGGGAAAGGTGTTGAGAAATGAGAATATGAGCCCCAAATCTATTATTTGATACTCTTGATAATTGCTTAGTTGTAGGTGGCTTATGGACACATGAAAGAGTTACATATTGCTCTACGACTTCAATACTGGCTTCTTGTTGACTACATATTATTGTCTGTCATCTAATATTCGTGAAATTAGTTGGAGAGCTTGGATTAGTGGTGCACAGCAAGTCGAGTTCAAGCCAAGAACCGGGTAAAGCCATCCTGATGAAGTCCGGTTCCAGGTCAATTCTCAAAAAAATTGGTCCACTTCTTGATAATGAAACCGTAGAGTTGGCCTTTTTCTGGTTTGGCTCCTGGTTCTTATACTAAAACCATCTATTGGACCTTGAAACCGACCAACCAAGGTGGTTCTAGGCTCCAACCAATCCAGAACCCATTTAACCTTATTTTTAAAAAAATGTAATAGCAAGTTGCAACCGAGAGGGATTGGAAGCCGTGACCTCAAGTATCCGGTGTATGCATAACACCACTAAGCTCACAAGAGTTTGCTTGACGACAGCTTTAAATGGTAATTTGTTGTCCTTATCAGACTTTTGGCTCCACATGATTTGTTCCAATCAGATCATATCAGCGAGATGCTTTTTCAGAAGTATTTGTTCTAATCTTCAGTTTTCTTTTCGTCTTATGTACTTTTCTGACGCTTTAAACAATTCTTGCCATGACAATAGCATGACCATGCAGGTTTTGGATGTATGTTGGAACTCTTGGCTGAGCCTTTCTATATCCTCTCCCAGAACCTGCTTCTGCTTAAATTACGGTTATTGGTGGAGACAGCAGCAACATTCTTACGTTGCTTAACAATGTGTATACTCATTGTTAAGCAAGCTAACATGGTAAAGTTTTTGGCTACTGGTTATGAAAACTCTTGTGCAAATAAAAGATATCTAACTTGCTGTTGGGCTGGTTGCTTCTGCTTGTTATGCTATTTAGTATACTTCAGTTTGTGAATTCGTGTGTCTTCTGCCTATCCTACATCTTCATTGGGGATAGTTGGTACAAACCATTGAATTTTGAGATGCTTTGCTGTCGAAATACTTCATCTGATCAATAACTTTAATGAGCAGTTATTTATGTATCACATTCTGGTTTGATCAACTCTGCAATATAGAAATCAAATAGGGTTGTTGATCCAAATTTAAGTTCTGCCTTTTTCCTTTGGGTTTAGCAAATGGTAATGTGGATTTCAGAATATGAACATAACTGTGGATTCTCAGTATATCACAATAATTGTTGCTTGTCCTTTACTCAAAGGAGCTCTTTTAATTGATTCTGCAAGAAAAGGGGATTGTATTTGCATTGTCACAAGTTGCATATGGAGCTTGCTTCTTCTTTGGTTACTGGGGTTTTTCCCTTTTCTCAAGTTCATTCAAGAGTTCTGATCTTTTTCCTTTCAGGTATCAATCTATTTCTGTCCATGTTACTCTCATATTGGATGCAACTTTTTGCCTTCATATATCCTGCTTTGCTCCTCTTCTGTGTTCTTATGCTGTGAGGATGATTTAGTTGGTAGTTATGCTTATGCAGAGTAGGCGGTAAGGCACACCTTGATGGCCAGCTTGCCAATATGTCCATGATATTCACTTTTCAGTCCTTCTGCAAGTTGATTCTTCAAGAAGGAGAAAAGATGGTTCTTGTATGGTTTGATACACCATATAATCAAGCTGTATATGGGCTAGTAGACAAACTAGGTAAGGCCTTTAGTACAATGTTCTTGTGTATAGTTAGTAACCTTTCTATGCACTTGGATGTTATGTAAATGGTCATTCTCTAATTGCATGAATAGGTCATTGAACTTGCTTTTTCCTGTGCTTTATATTTAAGAATACTTTAGTTTTTGATTTGAATGACTACCAGGGAGCCTTGTGATGAGGCTGGTGTTCCTTCCCTTTGAAGAAAGTTCGTATACAGCATTTGCAAGTTCCGCATCAGGTTTATTTCTCCACTTTTTTTGTCCTTTTTCATTGGATGTAAAGATATCTATCTTATGTTGTTCCATTTTTCTTTGTCTAGCCGTGACACCTTTTAGTGACCAAAAGCCATATACCTGATGCGCAATCCCTATCATCATTCCCACCCCCACCCCCGGCGGGTGTGGAAAAAAGAAATAACTCGTTTCTTTTCCAGGTGAAGAACAACCCTGCTGCATTTCCAGATTCTTTCCCCTTTTCTTTGGTAGGAGTAAATCCTTCATCAGAATGAGTGTTCTGTAACTATAAGTAAGGAGAAAATATGGGCCTCCATCTTTCAAGTTCTTGTTCTTGACGCTTTTTATGATCACTTATGTTTTGTAGATGGGAGAAATATCAAAGTGAGGAGAAGCGGCTCTTGGTTGGGGAAAGCGTGTCAGAAAAGCTGTTTCTTACAAAGAAGCATAGGCAGCACATCCAAGTGAAATGGCCAACGAGGTATTTTATCTAAATTGCCTTCTCTTATGCTGTTAGGACTGGAAACTTTAGAATAAGAGTGCACTTGATGGTGTTAAATATTGACCAAGGGATTATGATGGTGATCTATTGGTTATTTCTTTGATATGCTGAAGAAACTCTGTGTTGTGCTGAAGAGCAACTTCATGGATCCACTTTTAACCATGCTCCTTTAATGGAAAGGGCATATAAATAAATCCCTTTATGTTTTTCTTCTCAGTGTAAGTTTTTTGCTGCTAATTCCTGCTAATTCAATTGATGAAAGGGATGCCAATGCTAATTCAGTTGATGAAAGAGAAGTTGTGCTGCTCCCCCCCCACCAGATCCTGAGCTGCCGCCCACTGTATCTGCAATAGCTCATCAGTGAGACTGTCATATGGGGAAGGTAAGCCTACCATTCCTCCTTTTGTGATACCAGGTCCTCCTCCTTCTCGACCTAAGGATGCAAGACTCATTCTTAAAAAGAGAAAGAAGTCGGAGCAAATGCGGCCCATCCAGGCAAAAGTCCAGGAGAGCAGGCAACTCCCTCCGTGGAATTTCTTAGGTGATGATGCTGCTTCAAGTTCTATCCCTCTGGTCCCTAAGCTTAATGCATTTCCACCATCGGTGGCCACAATGCCAGGTCTTGCTCAGAAGGAGGCTCCACTTAACACATCAACTTCAGCGATGCATCAACCTTCTTGGGAGAAAATGACTGCAGAACTATCCCCACCATCTGAAGTACTTCAGTTAGTTGCGTCGAGCATTGGTCCGGGTCAACAGCTTGCCCTTTTTCTGCCCGCGAAAAGCTTAGATCTCCCTAGAAGTGATGTATCCTCAATGAAACACAATCTTGACCCTACACGCAATTCTGAACCAAATCATGCTGGAGGCAAGGAGCAATCACATCCCGTTGATGGGCTTGCAGCAGATCCCCAGAAGTTAGACCAGCCTGAAAGTGGGAATTCTTTCAGTAAGACTTGGTCAATTCTTTCTCGGACTGATCTTCTTGATGCAGAGGAAGTCTCGTCTAAGGAGACTGTTTCGAGTCATCCCGAGAGTGACACTGATTTGTAAATTCAAGGTAGGGGAGTAACAATCTATGGAAATCACAATTCTTTCATGGGACTGGAAGCATTAGGGTGCTTTGCAGTGATGGTGAGCAATGAAACCGCAAAGATAGGGACGATTAGCCAAATTAGGACACCCTTGTGAAAAGCTTTTGTTATAGAAAATGAGATTATAGTGTTAGTCGATGTACATTCGTCTTACTCAAATGTTGCAAGTGCTAGATTAGCATAAAGATGAGTTAGTGCAGGTGTTTAACCAAAGTAAGGTTGCTGAGTGGCTCTGTCCAATACATCATCCTTAGATCAAGTCTAACTGGTGCATTTACCTTTCTTTTCTTCACTTGCCTTGTTCTATCTCCCCAAGCTTTTAGAAGGTTCTTCTGTATGAGACTAAAAGCATGTATCATATATATTGTATCGTCAAAATATCACAAATTTTCTATGTCAATAAGGGTTCGTTTTCTAGTGTGATGAATTTTTTACATAATGAGCAATATTAGCAACCATGAAAAGCCATTGTTAAAACTCTACCAAGCTTTCAAGAGGACAAAGGGGAAACGCGCATATAATTTACCTGATTTGTGCATCATTTCTTATAAACTCATATAAATCGAAATCGGGACTATGAGACTATAGAGTATAGAGTTTTATCTCTTCAAGCACAGAAACATACTTGGTGAAATTGAGTTTTACTATGATGACCAATCAAAGGAACGGGTATGGAGACTACTAACGAGATTTAACCAAAATTGAGAGCTTAAAGGACCAAAGTGAACGGACTTATAACTTATTAAACCAACATCTCGTCAAAGTTGAACAATGCCGCGTCTTCTCACCCACGCTATCATGCGAAATCGAAGCAGTGTATTTTGTATGACACTGGTATTCTGTAGTCGAGGACCAAAAAGAACTCGAACATAGCATTTCGATGTTTGAATAACGAAGTTTTCAAGATATCTTCCAACAATACACAGAGTGAGAATTAAGAACCACCATATTCTTTATAACAAGAATTAAAAATTCAAGATTATCCTGATTTCCAAAACTAACTGAAAGTTAACTAATGTTAATTTTGTTTGTATATCTACACACACTCAAAAGCTGATGAGTGAATAACCATTGAAAAACATTCAGAGTGTGCAGTTTGATATCACTGTCAATGCTTATATCAGCTTGTCTGTCATCAGCAAGTCCACCCGTCTCCTGCATCTAAGTTGATTTTTCCAGGAAGTACTATGTCGGTGTCTATCCTGCTTCTTCGGAACAAGTAAACTAACAGAATTAAGGATGTCTACAATACATACAGAAACATAAAACAATGAACTCGCATCATTACCTCTCTCATGACAGCCCAAAACCCGATCAACCTGAAAAGCAGAAAAGTATCAAATGAATTAGGGTCCGTTCGTTTCATGGAAAATATCACATTTCTAGAAAACATTTTCCTGGAAGTCATTTTCCAGGAAAATGACTCTATTTTCCGGTGTTCGGCCAAAACTTAAAATTTGAGTGGAAAATATTTTCCACCGTTCGTTAGCTCATTTAATTGTTTGGGAAAAATTATCAAAAGTTGAATTTTAATATTTTTAATTGACCAAAAAATTAATTTTATTTTTTATATTTTTAAAAAATAAATTTTTAATTATTTATATTTTTAAAAAATCAAAAATTTTATTAATTTTTCTTAATTTTTCTTTTTCTCTTCCTTCCTCCCTCCTCCTTCCTCCTCTTCCTTCCTCCGCCGCCATCTCCTTCCTCCTCCTTCTTCCTCTTCCTTCCTTCCGCCGCTGCCGCCTCCTTCCGACGCCGCCCGGCTTGCCGGATCTGGCGAGCCGCGAGCTCCACCGCCGATCCGGCGAGCTCGCGGATCGCCGAGCCCAGCAAAGCTTGCGGCGAGCTCGGGCGGGCCCGAGCCCCGCCCATCTCGCCGGATCTGGGCGAGCCGCGAGTTCCGCCGCGGATCCGCGAGCTCGCGGCTCGCCGAGCCCGGCGAAGCTCACGGCGAGCTCGGGCGAGGCCCGAGCCCCGCCAGCTCGTCGAATCCGGCGAACCGCGAGCTCCATCTAGGCCAGGGACTGACTCGGCGAGGGATTTGCGGACAAGGGCCTCGGGCGACGACTGCAGCTCAACCAGGTAAGGGAGGAGCTTGGAGGTGAGGGCGGGGGTCGATCGAGCAAGATGTCCCCGGCCCGCCGGAGGGAGGAGAGCTTCATGGCCAGGTCGCCGTGGTTGTTGGCGGCGGTGAGGAGGGAGAGCGCCCGGTCCCGGGAGGAGGAAGCCATGCCGCGAAGCCCCTCGAAATGCGCGCGCGCAGCCGACGGGCAATGGAAGATCGAGGGAGGGGGAGCGGGGGTGGTGATCGTTCTAGGGTTCGGCGGGCCGCAATGGAGGTTTCCGGTTGGGGGCGGCGAGGCTCGATCTCATGGAAGAGAGAGAAAGAGGATGGATAGAGAGAGAGAGAGAGAGAGAGAGAGAGAGAGTAGTGAGAGAGAAAAAAAAATTAAAAACTCAATTTAAAAAAAGAAAAAGAAAGTAAGAAAATAAAATGAAAATGTATTGATAAAAAGGAATAAGAAGGAAGAAGTCATGGAAAACGTTTTCACTTTTCAAAAGTGGAAAACGTTTTCCACACTTTAAAAGTTGTTTTTTTCCAATGATGGAAAACATTTTCCTTGACTAGTTCATTTTCCGTGAAACGAACACCGGAAAATCCGGAAAACATTTTCCCGGAAGTTATTTTCCGTGAAACAAACGGACCCTTAAAGATGGATTCTAAGATCGATCACCAGAATCAAACTACAAAGTTGGTCATAGGTAGATTTACCCGGTGAAATTCACTCTAGCGGCATAAATGGCGCGACGAGCACCAGCATGTTAGGC
Organism: Eucalyptus erythrocorys; assembly: GCA_014182555.1. Taxonomy (NCBI): domain Eukaryota; kingdom Viridiplantae; phylum Streptophyta; class Magnoliopsida; order Myrtales; family Myrtaceae; genus Eucalyptus; species Eucalyptus erythrocorys. The sequence goes on along the minus strand of CM024597.1, from coordinate 8,574,842 downwards.
ATGAGAAAAATAAGGACTAGGGGAGAGAGGGGGAGTAGCATTTATACCGGGTACTATAACTGTCTCATATTCATGTGGTCCAATTCTCTCTACACTTAATATGTATAGCTCAATACATCCTCCCACTGGATGGCACACCCCTCAAGCGTATAGTATCTTCTCTTATACAGAATATGCACCCCACTAGCTAACTCAGGTTATATGCCTCACATTAGCTTAGTCACATAACTGAGACCTACTTCACAACCGAGCAGCACAGCATCTAGTTTATCTGGACACAAAAAAGCCATGAAAACAGCAAGGTTGCGTATGGATTTAGCCAGCTTTCTTCTGAATCACACGTACTATGATGTCCGAGACTCCACCAGCCTTCTTTTTTCTTGTTTTCTTCTCAAACGACAGTTCCATCTTTGATTGTTGCGTTTTTCAGTATGATTGTTATCCCTGACCTGATGTAGAATCCTTCTTCTGGTCTATCTGCTTCTTGAACACCCTGTAAATCGAAGGATCACAACCAGTCATAAATCCGGATGGAATTGAAGTACCAGGATTGCAAAAGGCAATACTTACATCGGTGTTGTGAATAACCACATTTTTTCCAATCCGGGCATTGTTGTCAATTATGCAGTTCCTTGAGAAAGGAGAAGCAAGGGAATTTGTCAGTGGAAGGATTGTGAACTATTCTATTAACAAGTCGTCGATCCAGAATTTCCTGTAGACATGCCTATTCAAAGAATGAATAATTACCTGATTTTAGTATTTTGTCCGACCCCAATAGGAACCTTCCCTTGTGCCAGAAGAGACGATTTCAGCTTCAGTCTGATAATAATCTGCACCCATCATCACGGTATCCTGCAAATTCAAATGTGTCCCAAAAACCAGCACCCATTAAAGTATGTTGCCATTGCTACAGAAATTGTCACACGAACTAACCCCAGTATTGTGAACTTTTAGCAAATTTGGAATGTCTATACTGATGACTTGCTTAGTACATTAGCTTGACAAAGGAAATTAGTGTCTATATAAAACGACCATCAAGTCATCAAAAGACTTGTATTAGAAGCATCCTGACTTGTTCTAAGTCCACTATACCTTCATCTTGAGGAAATACAACCAATAGATGAAGATATAGCAATTCAAAAATATCACTGTACACCAGAGTTATATGAACAAATTGAATGGCATCATTTGCCCCTGTTAAATCTGGTCCACCACCTCAAAATGTTATGATGGGATCTATTAACCCAAAAAGTTGAAAGCTGAAAATCTCAACATTCCAACCAAATCATCCAAGAATCTGAAAATTAATTTTCTCAAGCAATCACCTTTATGATCTTCAAAAGGTCAAAAGAATGTATATGAAAGCAGCACACCTTAAACTCAACACCATAGTCTAGACGCAAGTGCACAACAACAATGGAGTGTTCAATGCTACATTCTTGCAAGAAGCAACCGTGAGAGATTATTGCATCTACAATCTGCAGAAACAGTTCAAATAAGAGACAGTTTAGACCATTACAAAAACAGAGACTTATCGTGTTGACAAGCTTACCCTGCATTTATCAACTTTACTGGGGGGTAAGAATCTTGGAGACATGTAGAAAGGTGTTTGCGGATCATAAAATTTGAACTTTGGAGGCTACATTACAGGAAATTAACCCACTATTAGAAAAGCCACTATCTCCTCAAAGGACAAACAGTATCACTTTATGACAGCCAAAGTTTGAACTCGAAGCTTCTATGATTTTTCTAAGAACGTGATTGAGATGAGGCCCCAAATGGACAAAGAAATTGTAGCCAAAAAGATCTAGAGAGTAAGTATTTTCCAGCCCTAAGGTTAAGCCAGCATATCAAGTGATTAACGACTATAGAAGGTGATGACTGAATTAGCAGATGACATTGACATCTCCAATTTTGAGTTATCGAGCGAAGATGCAATACCACACACACACCTGCTCGTTAGGGCCAAATTAGTGTCAAAGAATGACTTGATTGTTCCAATGTCCTCCCCGGTAGTCATTAAACGAGATATGCACGACAAATCAATGCATCCAGATAAGTCAGCATTTCATTAAGGTAGCTTGCAAGTACAAGTTACATATAAACACACATCTCTAATGAAGGGGAGAGAGAGACGAGAGAAAGCCGGCAGCTTAGTCTATGTTAAAGAAAAGGTCCCGACTTGGACATTATGCTCGCATGTGGTGACGGAATTATTTCAAAGCCAAAATCATTGCATGAGGGGTAGCTCCATCTCAGAAGCTTTAGTAACATGTCAGTTTTAAATACATAAACGCCCATTGAGGCAGTGTATGGCAAGTTCACTGCATCTTGCTTTGATAGCCCAAGAAGAGTACTGTCAACTTGCTGTGGGCAGAGGTTTGTGCAGGAGACGAGAATCCAAATAAGATTAGTAACTAGTTGATGCATTACATGATGTGCAGAGATGATGTCTGCTACGGAAACAGCCAAATCAGTCATGTCAAATGATAGGAAGTGTTTATTACATTAATGATACCATTGCTTTCAGTTCATTGCCCTTCGGTTTTCTAGCAAATTGGATAATCCGTTCAGTTCTGTCAATCTTCATCAGTCCATAACCCGAAGCACAACTGCAGCAACAAAAACCAGAAAGGGTTAGTTGCAAAACTCATCAGTAGCTCTAAATTTAGTGCAACTGAAAACGGACGTAAGAAACAACATAATCACAAAAATTTGGTTCTTCCCAACCATAAGTGGAATGTCAAGGAGAACTGAGCTTTATATGCTCTTAAATCTTTTAAGACAATATATTTAACCATAATAAGAACTTGTCATCCATTAGGACACATGAAACTGTGATATCGGCATTTGTATTAATATGCTTCTGCAATCAAGCCACAACTGGTCAGTTTAAACTCACAAACATATTAGATGAAGGAGTTTATGATGAAATCTTCAAAGTACCTGCACAAAATTCATGTAATTCATCCGGCAATGGTGGTCATCGAGACAAAATCAAGATATTCTCCACATTCTTGTTCTTGGCATCCTGCGGAAATAATTTGAAACCAACATTCAACTTCAAGAGAAACTCCAAAAAACTTTGCACAAGTAATTGCCAAAACCCTAAGCACTCACCTCAAAGACCCATATGAATTGCCTAACAAAGATCGCTAGTCCCCTGGAACCACCTCTTTCCAGCTTCACCTGGAGTTTGAGATGCCGCAAGGACCTATATGTGTTACCAAATTTTTCATATTAACTTCAATCGTTTCTTGAGTTAAGTCATCAGGAATCCAAATTAATAAATCGGAAAAAAATTATACCTCCACAAATCCATCACCAAAACTAACGCCATTATCAAAGTTGTATGTCCAGGAAAGGTGGCGATTGAGGGAAAAGGAATTAAACTGCGTTAAGATGAATATTTTTCTGATACTACTGTTAATGCAATTGCTCATTGGGATATCAATCAACCGGTAGCATCCTCCTACAGGAACCTGTAGATTTAAAAAAACCACATGATTGATTATATAGTTGAGAGAGTGCTATGTGGGTAAACAATGGGCATATACAAATAATCACTGACCGCCGGCTTCACCCTTCTGCTAGTAAGTGGAAATAATCATGTTCCAGCACCTCCTCCCAGTATAATTAAAGCAACACTCTTCGGGTCTACTCTTGGAGTTTCCAACATTGGAGCTTGAAGAGTCTGAAATCACAGTTCAAGGAAAGTAACAAGTAACCCACATTAGGGAACAGCATATCGGGATCAAAAGTAAATCTCAGATAAGAGGATAGAGAGGAGAGCATCTTCAACTGAGAACTTCCCCATTTTTAGACAACTAAATTATCTCAATCAAGTATGATAAGACAAATGACAGCACTTAACACATCGAACTCAAGGCAAGACCCCTCAAATAGCTATGAACTACCTTGAGAGGAGGATCAAGGCACTCAATATGAAAGGTCTGGGGAGCTATCACAACATAACAAGTTGCCTCCAAGATCACAAATAACGCCTTCATAGTAATACTGCAAGACAAAATGTTACAAAAACCACCAGTCAGAGAACAATAGATGGTCCCCAAAAAGTCCTCAACATCGAAATGATATGAATCCTCAAGACATCTAATTGACACAAAAGAGGATAAAAATTTTTCCTGTAGACAAAATTTTGCCTATGGTCACTGTTATGATTCAACAAGGGTTTAATGTAGATATGAAGGAAAAGTAGAAGGTGCCTCACGACTTAAGAAACAGCATAGTTACGAATAAACAGAGGTGGCTTGTGATGCCAAAGCAATTAACAATAAATTAACCCATCAATTGCTTTCTTCTTCAATGAATACCAATCTGGAGAAATTTCAGATTTTAGCTTGTTCCTGGCAGAAGTCGTAGTCTCTGGGACCTCCAAGGCTACTGCATTCTGTTCTTTATAATATTTCTGAGTGTCGAGACTATTCTGAAGTACACGGGACAAAAGCCTCGAGCTACAGCTTGCCATGTAAGCTCGAGACTGAAAAATTTCTACGAACTCCATAATTTAACAGCCGATTCATCTCAATCCAAGAGCAAATAATACATTCCTCAGGGATATCTATGAGCTCAAGACAAGGGATGAGCGAGAGAAGACGACGGCGAGAGACAAAGCGATCCACGGGAGAAGTAGGAGGGGGCTTAATCTGCAAATTAAGCATCAAACATAATCAAGTCAATCAATCCGTTCGTGTCCGATGCAATCAGCTAAGCACACCAAAAGAAAACCAACGATCAAAAACCGAATTTCATGCTGACATTAATCAGAAAAACCTAAAGAAAATTTTGAAATTACTGCGTCTCAGAGTCGGAAATTTCCGTACATGGTCATTTCAAGTGAATAATACGTAAACGAGCTCTCCATCTCTTCAACCAGAAACCAATTCAATTTATCCCCGACTCGTGCTTTCCTCGAGCTACTAAGACAATGTTGGCATTTACCAGAAAACTAACACGGGCATCTACGACAGCAAACCGATTCCAAGGAAAAAAAGAAAAGAAAAGAACGCAGGGAACTACAGACTCTCTTACCACACGGAGAGCAACAACGACCGGAATTCACGGCCCGACCTCACCGCTAACCACGTCGGCGGTGAAATTGCGAGACGGCGTTGAGCATGCTCTCAATAATCGGGCCGGCGCGAGTTTCGACTTCCTCAACCAGTAGTGCCCGACCATGCGGCCCTCGTCCGAGCCGGGTTCACCATCGCACCCTTCAGCAACTCCTCCATCGCCTTGAACGCGGCCGGAACCGAAGCTCCATCTTCTCCACGAACTCGTCCGTGAACCCGATTCGGCTCACATCCAAGGAAAAGCCCTAGCTCCAGTCTGGTGCAACCAAACCCACGTACCTCGTCCACAGCGAGCGGGAATCCTTCTCTAGCCCTCTAGCCCGCGCCTCTTCTTCTTCGCTGCGCCGTCGGCCCTGCCCAGGTCCACTGAGATCTCCCTCACAACCGATCGGGCCAACGACAGGGATAGCATCCGGTCGACGGCGGGGAGCCTGGCACCGCTCGGGAACAAGACCGAGGCCGCCTCCCTCCTACTGGAGGCCGACGGCTTCGCGGCGGAGGCCGGCGGCGTCTTCGGCCTGAGGGTGGGGGAGGACGAGCAGATGCTAGAGACGGAGGACGCCATTGGCGGCGGCGACGGCGGCTCAGAGTCGGAGTTGATGACGAGTTCGTCGGAGGGAGGCAATCGGACGGAGGCCCAAAAGTTGCCGAGAGAGACCAACGCAAGCACAAACCTTATGCTCGATCTCCGCGTTGGAAACAGTGGGAGGCGAAGGCGATCGGGAACCAGCTGCGGCGGCGGGGCTCTTGGAGGAGGCGACGCGCCGAGGTAGATGACCGGCGAGGCGGAGGCGGAGGCGGAGGGGGTGGGATGCGCCGAGAAGGAAGTGCAGCTCGTTCTCTGCGCTCTTCGACGAAAGAGAGAGATAAAACCCCAAAAATTCAAGTGAGGAGAGAGAAAATTTAAGCGGGAGCACAGCGCATTTAATACCCTTTTGACCCGTCCTTTCTTCTGTCAGCCGAGCCGAGCCGAGCCACAGCCATTTATTTCGGAGAGAGTGAGAACTAGAAGAGAGAGGAGAGAGACAGACGCGGGGAGACGGAGGGGCGTCAAAGTAGTGGGCCCCAAGAGCGCTTTTGAACGTCTGACGCCGTGGCCTACGTGGAGCCACGTGTCGATCGCTGAGTGGTTCTACCCACCGCCTACGTGGAGGGTCGAACCCACCCAATATTTTCTCCCAAATATTCCACAAAATTTTCCCTGCTGCGAGGGCAAAACTCGAGACACACTCAACAGTCTAAGTAATTTAATCAAGTCCGATCGGTCACTTACAAAGAAAACACGGATTTCACATGCCAAACTTTCCCTAATCCTCTCATTTCCAATTTCGAATCTTGCCTTTTTCACATTTTTAATCGTGGAAACCTTCCTTTCGGTACATGAAAGACAGACCTCCAGTTTCCATCGCGCTGTCTTTCATGTACCGAACGACAGCACGAGGGAAACTGGAGGTGGCTTTCGTCGGGTCGAGAGCCACTGCCGCCCTGTCTGCGCTCAGATCGAGCGATATGCCCCCGCGCCATCAAATCTCCATGGCCTTCGAGTTATTCGGAAGAAAACCAGGTAGCTTTCGCCCCTCCAAGTGTAGGGATGGAATGTACCTTTGTGCAATATTTCCTCTTTCTTCTTTTAATTTTAGACACCCTGCATGGCCATGCTCTAATAATCCTCGGATCTTTCGCTTGTCCTTTCCCCTGGGCGGCCAAGATCGAGACACTGACGAAGGAACCGGAAGCGGATGGACCAGTTGCTATCGAAGAGCCTGCGAGGGCTATCAAAAGATATAGCAGGTTAGGAGGCAAGGTGTTGGATTTGAGTTAAAAGCCAGGCCTTCTGTACGCTTTAACAACCTCCTGATTGAGTCAGTCACACTCATTTGAGGGCATTTGATCACCTTGGGCAAGTTAGAGAAGCTAGAGGCTTAGCTTGTCCCAGGCGTGGTCCGCCATCAGGGAAGCCGCCCTGGTCCGGAACCTGACGTCGGTCCATGCCGACGCCGACTACGTTCCCCAAGGATCGAATTACAGGAACGCCAACGCCTTGTGTACCAGGAAGGGGAGCCACCCATGTTCCATGACGGCCAATGCAAGAGCATCTACTCCACGGAGGGAAGGTTCATCCATGAGATGGAGAGAGGCCACAACATGTACCGGACCACGGACCCGGACGAGGCCCTCGTCTACTTCCTCCCCTTCAGCGTGGTCATGCTCGTCCAGTACCTCTACGAGCCCGGGTCCTATGAGACGCACGCCATCGGGCAGGCCGTGGTCGACTACATCGACGTCGTTGCCGCCAAGCACCCGTTCTGGAACCGGAGCCTCGAGGCCGACCTCTTCATGCTCTTTTGCCACGACTGGGTAATGATGCTGAACATCGTGATTTTGAGACCGGTCGAGAACAAGTCGATTTTCGCCGTTTGGCCTTCTTTGCATGAAAGAAAAATAATATGAGACCACCGTTGAACAATTAGCTTAGGGGCTGTTTCTTTATTTTTGTTTCTATTCTCAGAATAAAAATTTTATTCTTTTGGTCCGAAAAACAAAAAAGGAACAGAAACACTTTTGTTAACACTTTTGTTTCGAGAACAAAAATTTATTTTTTTATTCTGGGAATAAATTTAAAATAGAAACAAGCCCGAGAACATTTCCAAGAAACAATTTTTCTCTCTCCTATTTTTTTCCTTCTCTTTTTTTTTTTTCTTCTTTTCTTCTTTTTTTCTTCGACAATCGCAACCTTGCCGGAGCGTCGCTGGCCCCTAGCAAGGCCGAGCGTCGCCGGCCCCGGCAAGGCCGCCGGCCAAAAGGAAGAAAAAATGAAAAATAAAATTTAAAATTTAAAATTTTAAAAAAAATTATACAAGCTTATCAAATGTGTTTATGTTCTTTTTCAATTTCAAGAACAAAAATTTTATACAGTTACCAAACATATTCTTCTGTTCGAAAATTATTCTCTATTTTTGTTCCCTTGAATAATTTTTAAACAGAAACATTACCAAATGCGCCCTTAACTGTCTTAGTAAGTTTATCCAAAGAAAAATAAGATGCATCGATATGAGGTTTGGTTATTTGAATTCAAGCAAAAGCAAAAACTGTTTTTATCCTTTGCCATCTTGTCAAAATTTCTTTTTTTTTAAATCATTAAAGATTATTACAAAGTTTAAATGTTGAAAGAAATGAATCGCAAGATTTTGATGAGTATAAGGTAAAATGCCAGCCACTTCAAACAAATTAGTCATGTTACTGCTTCAGAGAATGATGTCGAGTGTCCATGCTGCGATTTCTAACCTCGGTATTCAAAAATGTAGAGCTTGAGACAAACGTCATGCTCTTTTGTAGCTCAATAGATGATATATTAATCTACAAGAAAAATCAACATGTACGAAATTCAAGCTAAATTATTTAATTTTTTTTTTTGAGCTAGTAAATATCATTCCACTCGTAAATTATAATTATAAATGAAGAAAAATAAAAAAACAGAGGCTTGAAGAGTCTTCATTTTCTTAAATAATGGCTTGAAGTGAATATTATTTCAAATAAAAGTTAAAAATACTCTCGGTTTCTTAAATAAAAGTTTGAAACAAATCTAGTTTCAAATTAAAATGTAAAATAGCCATATCAATCTCAAAAAATAAGTCTAAATTAACCGGCTTTGAAGGGCAATTTTGTCTTATAAAATTTTTAATTTTTTCCTTTTTTTCTTTTTTTTTTTAGAATTATTTTTTTTTAAAAGGAAAACATGGGGCGAGTTGCATCTTTTCCTTTTTTTAAATTTTTAATCTAATTTAGTTTAAATTTAACTTGTGTTTTGATGAAAATATATTTAATCGTTGGGATATGTTGTTAGCCAATAAGGTTAGGCCTTAATTTGAACTAATCATGACTATTTCGAGCTTTTCTTTTGAACTAATATGTTATGATCAAGCTTTTATTTGAAACAAGATTTATTTAGGCTACCTTTGATGGTCCGGATTTCTAATCGAATAGAACTGGATGGGATAAAATATGAAATCCTAGGATTTTTCTATATCTTATACACTTTGTTTGGTGAATCGCAATATAAAGTTGGATATATTTACCTCATATCATATATATTTTTAATATAAACGACATATCATTATAAATGAATCTAAAAGCTCATAAATGGAGATAGTAAAAATCTCTCATGACACTATTCCTTAATTCGCTTTTATTTTATTTTTCCTCTTTTTAAAATTATTTTCTTTATTATTTATTTTTTCCCCTTTCATCATTCTTTAATAAAATTTTATCAAATAGTAAACTGTACTAACATACCTAAAATACAAAAATACCTAAAATATATAATAAATATAAATATATAATTTATAGATTGAATTTTTGTTATAAGATAGAATTAAAGTTGAATATATAAATTAAAATAAGATTAAATTAACAAATAAAATTTTATTTTTATTTTTAATTTCTTAAATTAGAATTCAAATATGATTTATATTGAAATATAATTTTCTCTTATTTTTAATTTAATAAGTTTGTTATTCGAAAAAATAATTTTCCTATTATAAATATTAAAAATCATATCCACCTTTATTCCATCTCTCCATAGGATAATTTTATCCAATCTATATCCTCCTTATATCCGACTTTATCTAGAAGACCAAACGTAGGATAAAATAAATCATATTCTATTCCGAATTTTATCCAAATTGTCAAACGTAACTTAGGTTTTTATTTGAGAAATTGAGAGTACTTCGAGCCTTTGTTTGGAATTTTTTTCATTTAAATAGGTTACATTTTTTTAGAAAATTCCGGAACATTAATTTATTTTTTAGAAAAATGAAAAATTGTTTTCGAAAGAAAAGGAAAAAAAAGCTGGCATCGGTTTTTCCCCCGCTTTTCAAACGCACGTGAATCCATCGTTTCCCTCTCTCAAGTCCCAGCGCCTCCTCTCCTCCTCCCCTCCCTTCTCTCTCTCTCTCTCTCTCTCTCTCTCTTTGCGCACCGATCGAACTCGAAAACCCCCGCCGGCCGCCGGCGATGGCGTCGAAGGACCTCCCCTCCGACGACCCCGCCGCCAACACCGAGACGGGCGGCGAGACCGTCGCCGCCCGCCGGAAGCGGTCCCGCCGCGTCAGCTTCGCCGACGTGGAGATCACCTCCGTCCACATCTTCAAGCGCGACGAGGATTACTACGACACCACCCCGCCCTCCGACCCCAACCCCGACGGCCCGGGCTCCGCCGACGCCGGGGAGGCGCGGCCGCTGTTCAGGGATCTGGGGGACCACAGCGACGACTCGAGGGAGCTCACGCCGAGCGGGGAGTACGGGAAGGAGGACGGGGAGGAGGAGGAGGAGGACGCCGATGACGAGGTCGGGGTCGGCAGGAAGTCGTTCCTCAGGCCGATTGGGTCGCCGTCTCCCGGGAGCAGCACGTTCGGCTCCGCGACTTCGAATGACGGTGAGTTGATTGGGCTTTTTTGCATTTCGAGTGCGATTCTTAGGTTACCAGAGCTTTGGCTTTGAACAAAAACGTTGGAGGGTGGAATTCGCGGTGCACAGCGAGCAGACTTGGCGAAATTGGTGGGAGAGATGTTTAGGCTGTGAAGCAAATGCGGCTATGCTTTAAATTTTTGCACTAGAACCACATATTCCTTCTAAGATCTGATTTTGCCTCTCTCTCTCTCTCTCTCTCAGCTGTGGCATGATTTCTGAAGATCGATTTTTTTTTTTTCACCCATGAAGCACTATGTTTCTTTGGTTCTCTTGAGGATAAGTGTGCTTCGTCAAGGCCAAAAAAAAAAAAAAAAAAAAATTGGCCCTCATATTGGCCGTGAAGTTTTGTTGTCCTGACTGGTATGTCGTTTGCTGTTTCTATTTCGCAGAAGACAATTTCTTTGGTCCCGTCTCTGCGAGCTTTATTAGGCCTGGAAGGCTCTCTGACTCTGCTGCTTCAGATGAAAATCACGACCTAACGATGGACTCTACAGCGTTCTCAATGCATTTCCGCAGCCTTGCAAGATCCGACTCTGGCATGGAGAAGACGCCGACGGGCATTCATCTGACCTTTGATGAGAAGACACCGTCTGAAAAAAATACCTCTGCTAACTCTGGAAGTTTTATGATGCTAACAAATGCTAGGAAGCTGAGTCCAGAATCTGCTCATCCAATGCATAATGTTCAGAGTGATGGTAAAGATTCGAATGAAATGAGCCTTATCGGGAATAATCCAAATAGGTATGACTATGGTAGACTTTCTCCTTCATTGGATGCCCTCCTGGCAGAAGGCAGCCAGGATTTGCAAGCTCTTCCTGATTTTGATGTTGACAATGCAAATGCATCAGCTACTTTTGAGGTTTTCAATGCTGATGAGGGTGGAAGCAGTAAGGAGAATGTCAAGGGCTCTGCAGATAACATAATGAGCTCTATGGGCACTGATGGAACCAATCAGATAACTGTTGCAGCTTATCATGGATTAGACAAGGCAAATAGTGCTTCTGAAGGAATGTGCATTGAAAATGTTAGAAGTGATTTATCTAATATGGTTGACAGTTTCATTCTCGATGCTCCTGTTTATCAGCATATCCATACTCCTAATCAGACACTAAAAGTAAGAACATTGTTCTTGTCTATATTTTATTTGTTTATTTCCAGATTTGGTTTTTTTGTTTTAATTTTTGACTAGCTATAACCACTCTGGCTTTATTGGGGCATCTAGGATAGGTGCACCATCCTGGTACTTTTGAGTTTGATTGGTCTCAGAAACTAACGGTAGAATGGAAGTGTCTTTGGTTGCATGTAGCAGCCATCTGCTGCAGCTATATGTAGTATTACATGCTCTAGTTTACGAGTAGCTTATGAGATGATAAAACACTTATAGTGGATGATGGATTTCTGTTGCTGAGATTGCATTTTATGAACAACGATGTATAATTCCACAATTGACTGGTTGATGTGAATTACACATCTGTTTCTCATCCATGTTGGCTAGGCTTTCTGCCTGTCTGCTGCCCTTTCTTTATTTTGTTTTTCTGGTCTTCTGCCTAAAATTCAGCGAAGGCCATGCCGGGATTTTTCCAGATCAATTTTAAGCTTCTGGTTTCTTATACTTGCTATCTATACAATAATCTGAACATTTTCTGGGAATAAATGGACCATAGTTTGGGATGAAGCTTTTAATTCTCCTCCTTGCAGCTTGGGCCTGTATTTCAACATGTGACTGAAGCAACCATCAAGGAAAATTCCCCATGGAATGGAAGTCAGAATCTTGATTCTACTGAACAGGACCCCAACAGATTGCACACATCTCATTTGAAAGGCTCTATATCGTCTTTAGCAGCTAAAAGGCATCAATTGTTTTTGGATACAGTTAGTTCACCTGCAAACTTTCCCTTTGCATCTCCTTCAGCCAAAATGTCTGGGTCACTGCTAAGTAAGGAAAGAACTCAGCATGGTTTGAGTCTGTCATCTATGTGGAAGAACATTCCTAAGTTTGGAAATCTTGATTCATCTCCTTCTTCTACTCGTTTGAAGGAAATCAAAGCATTAAAGCTTAAGTTATCTGGTTATCTATCTAGTTCTCCTTCCAGTACCGGTCAGGCACAGACTAGCAAAGATGTTGTAAGCAAACGCACAGAGACCCCTGTTGCTGTTCATGACAGCAGTCCACTGAAGACCCCAATCATAAATAAGATGAATAATAATTTCAGCCAAGCTGAGAAAACTCTAGCTCCTGCCAGGAATGGAGAATCTCCAGGTCGCACAGCTTTGCACATTAATCATAATGATCAACCTATTACAGTAAAGACAGAAATGGCCTATCCCAACAACTTCAGTATGTCAGGTGGTGGAGTGATGCTACCACGATCTATGTCCGAGAGTTCTGAAAACACTGCCCTGGTCTCTTTGAAAGCTGAGCCTCCATTGGATGAAATTGTGGTTACTCAAAGAAGGGATAACGAGGAACCTATTCTAAGACATAGGTTGTCAACTTCCCCAGTGCAAAGGTTAAATGAGGAGCTATTACCATCAGGAAATGATCAAAGTACACATAATGTCTCTATGCAACAAAATTGGTATAGAAAGTCCATTGGCATTGACTCAGACCAATTTGGAAGTCCATCACAATCTGTAGCCTCTGGGGGCTATCCAATTGAAGATGTTAACAAGATAAAGTCCCATTTCCTTGAGAAGATATCTCCAAGGGGCAGGAATATGTCGGATTTGCAGAGAAAGGATGAAATTGTGGTCGCTCATAGAAAGGATAATGAGGAACCTATTGTAAGTCATAGGTTGTCGACTTCCCCAGTGCAAAGGCTAAATCGGGAGTTATTACCATCAGGAAATGATCAAAGTACACATAATGTCTCTATGCAACAGAATTGGTATAGAAAGTCCATTGGCATTGACTCAGACCAAATTGGAAGTCCTTTGCAATCTGTAGCTTCTGCTGGCTATCCAATTGAAGATGTTAACAAGATAAAGTCCCAATTCCTTGAGAGGATATCTCCGAGGGGCAGGAATATGTTGGATTTGCAGAGTTTAAAGCAGCTCAAGGACCTCCAGACTGAAGCAGATGGAGTCAGCTCCATTGAGGAAGTTTCTTTTGGGGCAAGAAAAGTTTCTTCTCTTATGCCTGATTCCACATATTCGAACAAAAGTACTGATGTGCCTTTGCCTAAAAAGGTCATATCATGAAACTGATTAGACCTCAAGATCATCATGATTTTCTGTTGACACCGATGAGTCTGTTTCTGTTATTTGTCTTTATTAATTCTTTAGGTTGCTTATGCAGAGCCTCTCTAAGGAACCAGCGCAAAATGACAACAAAGAAATCCACAACATGCACCATTATGAGAACTTGCAGTCCACTGTTGAGGAAAGCATATCTACTTCCAAGTCTGATGCTTTGGGCATTCCTAGTAATGACAATCAGCAGGAGCCTTGTCATTCGGCACGTATTTTGTCAGCACAAGAGATGAAGGAATCTCACCATCAGAAGAGGAAAGGAGATGCTCTTGAGGATGGAGATCTTGTCAGTAAGGTTGCCAGGACAACAGGGAGTTCAGAAATCAAAAGAAGTGAGGGTTATGATGTCAATTCCTCCACTGAGAATCCCAGACATTCTTGTATGGGAAGAGTGAATTCTGGCGATAGCATTCCACCACGTAGAAACTGGAAAGATGTACGTCTATTGTTCATGGTTTTATATTTTACCTTTTCGCGGTGCTCTTCAGAATTAGTAGTCCAATACCCAATGCTTGTCCTTGATACTGGAGGTTAACTTGCAGGTTTTTACAAAGTTCTTGGATGATAGCAGAAAAATACTATCTCCCTTGGTTGACAAGCTAGATATGAGAACGGTATTTATTTTTCATTCTTTTTATTTTTAGGTTATGCAAATTTTTAGTCATCCTCTTGACATAGTCATTGACATCTTCAATTTTTATTTTTATTTTTTTTGGTGATGTATAGATCAGTGTGCTCGATGAGATGTTAGTACACCTTCAGAAAGTCAAAAACTATGAGCTGCTTAGCTCTGACATTCAGACTAAGGTTAGCTGGGCTATTGACAAATGCCTGTCCCTAGCGCCTTGCTTTTATATAAAGAAAATCTATGAAGTAGCAATTTGATGGTTTTCACTTTGCAATTTTACAGAAGGCAGATCAATCTCGTGGTGCTTTTGAGAAACGGTAGCGTCAATTTTAACTTGGTGAGAGTTAAGACTCATTGATGTGTGGCATGTTGGGTGTATAAAATGAGCTTTTTTCATCATTGAGTTGCAGATTATATGAGGTCAACTCTCTGCTGTATAAAGCATTGCATGAGAAGGAGAGATTGCGCTTAAATTGTGTGAAGCGTGAGAGGCTGCAGGTATAGAGCAACTGACACATATAATCTCTTAATTCATGGATTAGATGCTGATGTTGTTTCTCAGCAGAAAACAGAACAAATCTTGAGGTCTTCAATTCAAGAGTCTCAAGCATTAAAATTGATAATGAAGAAGACCTCACCGCTTGCTGTTGAGGACGGCAGTTGTGAGGATCATCAATGTTCAACTCAATCTGAGAATGGATACAAGGTAGGTGACTTGTTTAGGTGTTGTTGTATCATTCTCTCCTAGCAAGTGCAATCCAGTGTATACTACTGCATCCTGTCTCCTCCACCTCAAACTACCCACATGAAGGACAGAAAGGAAAAAAAAATTACAAAAAAAGGAAGAAAGTGAACGGAAGGAAAGAGCATGACTGTCATATTCCGAGACTGATGTGACAGTAAACATAAAGTTCAATGGGATCTAATCTGCTTGTCCATCACTAGAGAAATATTGGTGCTTCTTTCTCAATGGTTACATGTCAACTTCATAGCCTTCTCAAATCCACAGTTTTTTTAAATTTCAGATGATAACCCTTCATGTGACTAAGTTTGTCAAATATTACTTTCAGATGTTTGAAGATGATTGTTATCATTAATGTGGTTGACAATACTTAAGATCGTTTGAATCTGAATATCTTGTTATGGCAATGGGAAGTCCTTTTCAGGTCTTGTTCCATATTTAATTTTCAGGAGTTGCCAAGGCACAATGGCTAACGGCATCAAGTTCTTTCACTGTTCTACATATAATAAGTAATAGGAAATAAAACCTCCTCATCTGGTTTTTGAGACCTTCATTGTTACTGCTAATTGAGGAGTCGCGTCTAGACATCTATATTTGTTCTTATGCAGGTTTTTTGTGATGTGATCATGTATTGTTACCAGATATGGTCCAGACATGGAACGGTAGTCACATTACAGTAGAGTTTGAATAATGAATTTTGCTCGAAATTCAGGAAGCCTCTGAAATTTATTCAAGACTTTTGTTTCCTGCCATGCAACTAACGATGTGGTTGTTGCAAATAAAAGAAGAGATGGAAGGTAGTATCTCTGAAGTCTTAAGACCAGTCGAAAGTAAGGCAGGAATTCTCATTACACTCAGGCTGAGAGGAAAGATGGGATGCACACATATCCAAGTTCAAAGCATGAAATCAGAATCCCTGCTATGTTTTGATTTCACTTTTGAAGTCTATGGAATGAATCGTGACATCACATGCTTAAAGCTGTACAAGTCCAAGTACCAATCACCTGAATTGATAAAAACTATGAATAAAGTGAGAGGTCTAAGATTGTGCCATCAAAGGTAAAAGCAATTAGGACTTTGTATTAAAATCCATACCAGAGGGCTTAAAACTTGTCCCTTATACCTTTTCATGGGGGGTTAAAAAGAGAAGATATTTTATTTGTCTTATACTTTTTCTAATTCTGGAGGTGAGGAATACAGCCAATGAATTTGATATTTTTTAAGTGATATGTTCAAAATGCAAGCTTACAAGCATTCTTTAAGTTCTGCACAAAAAGGATGCATTACTTCCTATCAGCATCATCTGCATTAGACATTATATTGTGCATGGTAGTGAAAATTCATGTGTGATGTCTAACATTTGGGACTTCATGCTTCTGGGAAAAGAGTTGCTATCCTGCAATTACATATTCGCTACTTCTCAGCATAGTATGTAGTGTAGTAACATGCGGGTTGATCTTTCTTTATTATTTGTGAAAACTCACGTAATTGTATTATATGACAAGACCTTTTTGCCTTTCTGTTAAAAGAGGTGCTATTTCTGCAGGTTGCTCATAACCCAACGACATCAATGAAGCAGGAGATTGAAATCTTAGAGAAGAAAATAGAGAACTTGACCAAATCTTTAAACAGATTTTGCAAGATGAAGGGAGAATTAGATTGCGTAGAGACAATAGGACTAATTAATAACTTCATGAAGAAAAGGATGTGTTGCAGATTTGTTCGCCTGGATATGCAGGTTTTCTAATTTACCATTTGTTCACCCCATGCAATGAGAATGTCAATTTGTCTTACAGTTCCACCTATCTGCTGTTTGCTCAGCTGTGGAAAGTGAGTTCCTTTGAGAGTAAAAGTGGCCATCATGATATCACTCTTGACTATCTTGGATTAATTTACCAAAGGTTGCTTCTTCAATCCCGATTCATGCTATAGAAAATTTCACTTTACATTTCTAAAGCAGCGTATAAAATGTAGTGCCATCTTAATTTTTAGTTTCGCTGTTTCCTTGAATCAATGCAGGCTCAGCTTGACTGCTCATCCAGTTCCAAGTTTAACAGTTTCCAACAAATTGGCCGATACAAAGATAGAACAGGTAATGGATTTTCACTAATATGGAGAAGAAGAAAAACAGTCTTTCATGGTATCTTGTGGCTTATTTGTTGGTGTTTTGCAACTAGACTTGAAAGATGTTTTTTTCCTTTTGTTAGAGTTATCCAAATATGGCAGCTCGCACAGCATTTGCTTTTGTTTTCAACAGCGAGACAGTTAAGAACTATGCCACTTCAAGATGTTTGGCAAAGGAAACGCAAGTAAGTTTCACTCATAAGCTTTTGAGCATTAGTCTAGATGAAACGCTTATCCCTTTATTCTCCAGTCATTTAGTCATGGAAGCCACATGAGGTTATCGGCAAAGGCCGTGTTCTCTATAGCTGTATCTTGGCCAAATTTTCTTACTTCATTTTTATGGCTTTGCAGATGACACATCTGCTTCTTAGAAATCTCTTGGATGTACTTGAGGAATTACTTCTAGCACGACTAGAAATCAAAAGTCTAACACACACAAGTTTTTTGTCTTCAAGAGGTAACAAAATTTTTTGTGCTTGGACTCTGTTTCCCTTTTTCTCAAATAAATTGTTTTGTTGAATTTTTTTGGTACTTATACATTTTAGTACCACCTTCTCATGTAATCTGCACCCTTCCACACAAAATTCTGCTTTCATGATGCATTCATTTTCACTCGCATTTGAACTTGATGATGAATTTTTGAAACAAGAGGCCTAAAGAATTGCTGCAATGATGCTGATGTCACATTTTTTAGATTCTCACTAGTAACTCATTGTGGCCTGCCAGTGAACTTAGATTTTGATTTTGAAGTCAGCATCGTGTATAGTTGCTTTTCTTGTTGTAGGTGAGTTGTCCCTTACTCATAATTTCTTATCTTCATCTAAATGCAAATTGCACTTTGCCCATCAAACTTAATTTTAAGTGTTGTTTCGACCTTGAATTTGCTGCTTTTTCTCAATATGGTCCTGCTGCTGAATTCTTTTTGAAGGCGGCTCTTGAACTTAAAGACTTTTTCCAAATGCGTTTCCAGTCAGTTTTATTAATGGGCATGTTGGAGAGAGTTACTGGGTCCTTGTTTTCATTTTTAGAAATAAATGGTCGATTTTGTGTTCATACTTACAGGAAGTCAATTTCGTGGTGCTTTAATATTGGTGGGATTGGTTGTTGATCAGGTTCTTTGCTAATAAGAGACATAATAAGCACAGCAATAAGTGGTTAAGAATTGCTGAGTGAGAACTTACTTTTGAAAAGAGTTGATAAATTTCGAAATTGATCAGAGAATTTTAATTGGAGGATGAAATTCGGAGAAGCAAAGACAAGTCTGGGAACTTAAATCGCATTAAATTGATCAAATTCTTAGTTTGTACATCAGATGACAATTGCCAGCTGTCACATTGTCGACCGACTTTTTTTAGTGTTGGCAATTTTAATTGCAGGACACAAATATGGCAATTTTCGCCCTCCTTTTCTAATATATGTTCCATCTCTATAGCTCAGTCTTAGGCCACCTTTTTTGCATTGATGATGCGCTTGTCTGGCCTGCCTTTACTTCCTTCATTCTTGCTAAAATGAGACTTTCCATATATAAATCTACATTGTCACTATGTGCACTGATTGTGTGATTCATGTATTTTACAGATGGGCAACTTGATCTGCTGCTTTCCTTCATTGACTTCCGCAGTGATCAGAAGGTGGCATTAAGCTTTGACGTGACATGTCTGAATTGGTAAATTTCTTTAAGTTCTTTTAATATGTTCTGGTTGCTCCCATCTGAAGGTTCCTCAAGCTTCTTTGCAGCTTGAAAAAGACGTGCCCTTACTTGCTGACAGCTTTACAAGAGAAACTAGCATTCTTTTTTAAAGTTTCGATTTATGCTCCTCTGGACAGGTCACCCAACTTAGAAAATGCTACTTGGGTACTAGATCACTGCAATTCGCTTCTCTTATATTATACTTGACCAATCATGTGACGTACTTACCTGGGTTAGCTTCTTAAATGACTTTCTAATTGATTACCTAACCACGTAATGTCTTTTTGTTTTGCTCAAATTCGTTCTGGCTTTTGGTGTCTAATCTATAAATTTGACATTTGCCATTACAGAGATGAGCAATAGTTTGCTTCATGCATGAGTTTTCTCAGATTATTGGGTTCAACATTGGCATCTACTCTACTTTTCTGTCTCCTATTTGGACTTCTATTAGTG
Organism: Eucalyptus erythrocorys; assembly: GCA_014182555.1. Lineage (NCBI taxonomy): Eukaryota > Viridiplantae > Streptophyta > Magnoliopsida > Myrtales > Myrtaceae > Eucalyptus > Eucalyptus erythrocorys. The sequence continues at coordinate 8,555,391 of CM024597.1, read as the reverse complement.
TCGGTTGGATTAGCTCAGTACTGCTACGCTTTAGGAAAAGTTTTTTTTTTTACGTTTGGAGCAGTATTTTTTTTCATACAAATCCTATTCTGTTTTAGACTCCAGTTTTTTTTTTTTTTTTTTTTTTTTGCGTCACCACTCTGTGACATGACTTTTGACTAATTCATATTGAAACCTTTTTCTGGGCTTCTTAGTTCGAAGCTTATTATAGATTGTGTATTCAAACTGTATTCATACATAGGGGGTTGAATCTATAGACCTTTTTTTATCTTTTCTCTTGAGTTAAAGATGACTCTTGGTGATGATTTCCATTGGACAGTGGGCTTTATCCTTCAGAGGCTCTCCCATATCATGTCGAAGCTTCCATGGAGAAAATTTCTCACTCGCTGCCTCAGTCACTTTCAAAGGAGATTACAACTGCTATAGAGCGTCTACGGGTGGGATACTCAAGAATTTTGAGGCTCTGCCGATGTGTCTCCAAGGAATTCCGAGGTTAAAGTATATTGTATTGAGTCAGAGGAAAAATAGAAGTTGGATTCCAATAGCTTGCTGGTGTCAGTATGCATGTATTTGATTTTGAACATGCTGAATCTGGTCATATAGGTACTTTTCAATATGTCAGACATGATCTTTAACAGATTGTAAATATGGGTTGTCATTGGCACCAATCTTGCTGAAGCCCATTTGGATTCGAATCCTGTCAGCTATGTGGAAGAATTATCATGTCTAATGTATTTGTTTTTTCCTATGTGGTCGGAACTTGTGCCTCAACTAAAAGCACGGATATTATTTATGCAATTATAGTGCTCGTGCTGTGCTGGAGATCAAGGTTGTCTTTTTTTGGAATTGCGTGGGTGGTAAGCATGGGGATGCATTGGCATCACCAATTTTACATAAAGTTGCAACCGGTACAAAGGGATTGTGGATCTAATTCTGGCATTGTTTAACAAGTCGAGGAATCAGCATGCTGCAAAAAGTGAGGATCGACTTATAATCTACTAAAGTATAGGGGATTTTCCTTTCAGCACTTGGGGAGATTCTGCACTTGTGGTTGTGTACTTCTTACGCTTCATTTTCTGTACTGTTTGGGAGTATCGAGCATGTTATGGAAACTTTCGCGTGAAGCATTTGGCATTTTCCGTAAGAGCCATGGTCTTTTGTCGTGTTGATTTGATAATTGTATTCAGCAAAAGCAGTCAAAATGTTATTTACTTATTATCTGGTTCTGACTATTTTGTTAGTTTTTTCAGAAGAACCGCTCACAAGCTATGGATCCTGTGATGATATAAGTGGAAGCGATTTCTTATTTCATTAGGGGTTGATACACTGGCCGAATTAGAGAGAAGCCTCACAAGGTACAACCGATTTGTGTATTGAAGAAGATCGGGAAAAACAAAGTTAAAAGGTTATGCGGGGTTTTTGAGACACATTCAATGACCCTATGGGGAAAATTTAGTGTGGGGATGATTTGAAGTGAAAAGTCGATAATATTCAACTCTTCTTTACCATAAAATCATTGGTAATTTTTAGTATTAAGGAAGATAAATATCCATCTTTGTAGTCGAATTTGCTAATCTCCTTCCTCCCATTTCAAATCTCGTTGGATGTCGCGAAACCATCGCGGTTAGGGTTTTTGTGCCTGACGTCGCGGTTAGGGTTTAGGGAGGTCTATATTTAGCCGGGAGGGGACGGTGCAAGGAGTGGCGGTGGCCGATGGAGAAGCCTCTTCTGCTTCTTTCGATGCTTAGGTCTGAATGAGAACCAGGATAAGAATGGGGATGAGAATCAGCACCTTGATGAGTAGATTCTATCTCTTGGGGCACAAGAGGATTGGCCAACCAATAGTAGTCACGAGAGTAATCACAGGACAGCAGCAACACGTGACGATACAGTCGGAGGATGATGCTTTTTTGACGTCTGACCATACCGCATTGATTGGGGAGTAATGTGATGGCAGCTTTTTCCACAGCGATGCACTCCAACTCCAACATGATTGTTGGTCTTATCCGGAGAAATTCCAACTCTGTGGACCATCTTGACTTTGGTTGGGGGGGACAGAAAGAAGGTGTCCTTTCGTTCGATGAAAACGATGATATTCGGATTTCGGAAATATCTGATCAGCGTTGCCATCAACGCTTTCCACCCACCTCAATGGAAAATATCTTCGTCATAGTCATCGTCCACTTTTATTATTAAATAATTTTTTAAAACTTTTTTGTCCATTATTTTTTGCATAAATATATATATACAATCTTGCACAGCACTAGTATATACCGTGCCCAAAAAGGTTACTGCCAGCAAGACATAAGCTTTGAGAACCTCGTGCTTCATAAAGCATAAAAATCCCATTGTTTTTACCAAGTGGCCCCGCCGAGGCACAAGGAAACAAATGAGGCAATAAAAAATTAAGTGGAGAATAGACATACTGGCACGGACGTCACTGATTAATTGAGTGCAAAAAGATATTTTTAAATAAATAAATAAATAAATAATTGATCGTGAAAGGTATGAAATCGAGCCTAACACTAGCAGATATTTTCAAAACTGAAAGCTTAAACTCCTTGCCGAAAGGTTGGACTCAGCAATTTTAACCATGAAACTAAGCGATGCGCACGTGATCTTTATTCTTTAAATCAATACACGAGAAACGCTAATTCAATTATGTTTATTACATGAAAAATGAATCATTTGACAAATATTTTTTAAAAATGATCATTTGTATTGCTTATAAAATGAATAAACAACAAATAATTTTTAAATTGTCCATGAAAATTTAGTTATAAATTGTCATAAGCAAGAAAAACGTTTTTCATTGATTAATTATTTCGGTGATATAAGTGATTATTTAAAAAAATCCTAATTAATTGTTTTCTCACCCCAAGTATTAGGTTGTTGTCGTGACCAGATAAAAGAGAGCATCCCTTTAAGAAAGGAGAGAAGTTCGATCCTACGAGACAACTTCTGATGCAAATATTAGAAGTTTAGCTAAAATTAATCGAGAAATCATCCATATAATTGCCTTAGTGGGATTACAATGTGACTTTACAATCTCAAGTCTTCAAGTTTGGATATGATTTCAAGATGGTTTCAAGTTTTCCAAACGGCTAACCCCACAGACTTCTTTGAAACGTTGGGACGGTTCTTGATCTAAGAGAAATTTCCCTAATCAACTTTTTATCTTAATGACTTTGAATAAATATGTTGCATCACTGGCCAACAAATAAAACTTATCCATGAGGTAGAAAATTGAAGAACCTACGAACATCGCGAATGTGAAATCCAATATAATGACTCCATAATCGTTAGAGGATAAAATTTGTTTGACAATCCATCTTGGGGCAATACAAACACGAAATACAAAGAGAAAATCCAAATGAAGACACAACTCCACGCGCAAAACTCATTGTAATACTGTTGACTCACAAAGTAATGTCACACTTCATGCCGGTCCTGAAATGGTAAAAAGTTTCATAGCTAAAACAACACATAAGATTTTCCTCTTACAATAAGATATAGATAGCCGCAGATCACGCTCTGGAGTAAAACAACAAGCCAGTAGTGCTCGAGGTCTTCAACGTTGCTAGACAGAATCAACATGACCATAGATGTGAGAGGCGCTTGCCTTTTTGACATTCCAAGACACAATTGATCGCAGTCTCCTGCATCCGTTTTGCTATTTCATCCATTGGCAACAGAGCATCTACAATCTGCAAACAAATGGAAGAGACCCATATGATCAGCAGCTACGTAAATACAGCCCTTTTTCAACCAAAAAAAATACAGCCCTTCCAGTCGTCTAAGGGTTAAGAAACCCAAAGAAAAAGGATAGAACTGCAACATCGATCCCCATCATGATAGGAAACAAAGCATTCTTCCGTGGCATCCCAAGTGCAGATCGAAACGCAATGCGAACATGCCAAATCATATAAGATGCACGGGAAAGGAATTCACACAGCTGTAAAATCTAATGGGAAATGTCTGTGGAAAACCATGTACAGCAGTCACCTAAAAGCTACATATCAAAACTAAAACTTCTCTAGTTGCAAGCTGATAAGCAAGGTAAACTAAATACACCTGGGATCCATGTATACTGTAAAAAATAATCCTTATTTGAGTGCTTTAAATACTAATGAGAAGACAAGAACCAACTATGGATCTTTTGAGGATTGCAAATGTGGCCTACAAAGATTCCCAATACCACAGCAACCCAGGTGGGAATTTCCCTGATGACAACACACAAGGTATATTAACATGAATGACCAAACACAGTCAAATCATATTGCTGAATTCAGTAGATGAAGTTTTGACCTACCTGCCACGAGGCATCACGCAGAGCCTGGTAGCTTTTACCAACCTTCCTTTGAAACTCAATTTTCTCATACCGCTCATTTCCATATCCTCCTCTCTCTGCCGCTTTCTGTAATTTTGAAATTGCCACCCGGATTCAGGAAGTGCTACTTCCAGGATATTACAATAACGCAATAGCACGGATTCAACAATTTAAATCCTCGCTGTTCTTTTCATCTCACGAGCAAACAGTTTCAGCTCTCTCTCTCTCTCTCTCTCTCAGTAAAACAAGATTACCTCAGGTGGTATGTCCAGATAGAAGACCAAATCTGGGGCCACCAAACCAATCTCTGGTGCCTGAGAAGAGAGAAAAAGATATCATTTCCAAAGTACAACATAAAGAAGATTGAGTCTTCTGCTGAAATATGCTCTAGCAGCACTAACCTTGCACCATTCAAAATCAAGTCCTTTGGCAGATGAAAAGGCAATGCCAGAGTATGAATATCGATCAACAATGAGGGTGGTACCAGATCTCAGCTTTTTTTCCATCAAAGATCTGCAAACATGAGAGAGGTAATTGGCCAATAAAATGGGAAATCATCCTGGTACCTGTTTACCGTATACCTTGTCCAAGACTAGCATGACAAAACAAAAAAGAAAAGAAATGGAAATATAAGGCGTGCTAATTTGCAGCACTAGTTTGAGAGCAAGAATACTTAATCATATGCCATGCGACAACCCTGTCAAAAAGACTACCCGACAATAGTTTGCTCGAAAGATATTGACCATCCCATATACTGATAACGATAAGTTTGCAACCAACCATCCCATCTAGAATGTATCTTATAAGTCTACTATACCATTTGACATTCACACATGGTATTATATCATAATCATATTCTTGATTTGTCTTACTTCTCCACACTAGTTGTGTAACAGATGCAAAAAATAACTAACCAAATCACACGTTAGAAATTTTGACCTCATAGAGATCCTGGATGCTTTCATCCTCGAGCTACCAACTGCCCGAACCAAACACCAATTTCACCGTCTTATCTTTCAGAAATTTCTAACTATTATGTTATCATTGTCGCTGATACCTTCTGAAAAAGACAAGGGTAAGCAAGTAAACATGACCAGCTAAAACAGATGGTCAATGAATAATAGGTGTCAAACTTCCACCTTGTTAAGTTTAACAAGAACCCCAGAATCATTAGCCATCCTGGTACTGTAAGATGGAGAAGGCATCGTGTCCACCAGCTCACTAAAGAAAAGCGAGAACCACTTAGTTGGCAAACAGAGCTACATATTTGCTAAGCTTGTCTGTGCAAATAGATGACCATGGTGTACAGATTTCAGCAAGGAAAATGCAAGCCGCTTACGAGAAAGATGGCATACCTCTTCTCCCATCTGTTAGCACTGAATAGTAGATGTGTCGTGTAGTCATCTAACTGTGATTCATTAGAGAGGTAGGATGATATCATCTGACCAATGCTCGTAGTTCTGTCCGGAAATCGCCACAGTTCAGTCGAATGCCCCAGTCCCTCCAAGAAAGAAAGCAGCCTTGTCGACTGCGAACTCTTACCGCTACGATCCAATCCTTCTAGGACAATAAGAGCACCTCTTGACTCACTGCTGCCACCATTTAGGCAGTTCTTCTGACCCTTCTCCATTCTAATCCCCCGGATGCAGGACTGCTGAGAAAACTTTGGTAAAAAAATGAACGACTTCTTGGCAGCAACAGAACCAAAGTTTCTGCAGAAAAGCCCACAGAGCAAAAGCAATGTCCTTAGGGAAGGCTTAAAACATTTATTAATGAAGACGATCTTTCCAGCAATATATCAGAGCTTCACATCAACAAGGGCAAAAGTATACAAGATGCTCTGAACATTGTTACTGATCACAATCGAGCCCTAAAAGTTTTTGAAAAAGTGTGATAAAGTCTTCCATTCATTACTTTTCCGGTTTCTCTTCCGTGGTAATCACTAACTTCAGAGATTCCCTTGATCTATTTTGAAAAAATTCAGAGCTTGATTGTGGCATGAAAGATCCAACATGCAATTGCATTTCACACACAAGAGTTGAGACTTTCAATGTACTCATCCATCGATACACATCCACAATTCACTTTTTCCTTGGAGTTGAAAAGCTAGAGTTCCCAAGAAAATTTACAGTATGTTCACTCGGTTCTTGTCATTGATAAAGAAAACCATCCAACATATAATTCATTCTAAAAACAATTAAGGGAGAGGGAAACTCGAACCCCAAAGTGACAGCCAAGCAACTAAATCCAAATTCATCTCGAAACAGAATTAATTCAAGGACCCTCACATGGACTTTGTAGCTATGAAATGGCAAGCATGGTTCATACCCTCCAAAGAACGAAGAGCTGCAAGAACCAGAAAAACAAATCAAAACTCACTCGTCAGCTTCCCATTCAACGAATTAACCTTAAAAACACAACCGACCGACCAAAGTTCTCATTTTTTGTCGCGGGCATGAAATTTCAAGAGGAACGACAAACACGAAAGAGGCCAATGCTCACTACGCTGAATTCCGAAAGAACGAAGAGCTCCGGAAAGGGGAGTGCTTCCCACGCGGGAACTCGATGGTGATCGGCCGAAATGCGAAGCCGCGAGCTAATCCCTTCCCCTAGCCGGCTCGAAGACGGCGGCCGCCGGCGAGTTCGCGGCGAGCCGAGCTACGGCCGGCGGCATCGTGGAAGAGAGAACGCAACGACTAAAGGGACTCACCGAGGAGGCTGGTGATGGCGGGAAAGCGAGGCCGGCGAGAGGTGAGGGCGCCGGCCGGAGGTCGTCGGACGGCGGCGGCGGCGGCGGCGGCCGGATCAGGCGCGATCGAGGAGACTGGATTGCCTAGTGGGACTGCAATGAGGGATTGCGCGCTCCAATTTCTCTTCAGTCACTTTTTGGCGCCCTAATCTGAATATATTTTTTTTAATTTATCATATTTTTTATTTGGTATCATAGAAAATGGGCGCGGGAAACCGCCCCGCCGCTGCCCGGCTCCCGGCGGGGCCGGGCGGGGCCGCATCTTGTGGTCCTCGTTAGGCAAAATGGGAAACTGCCCAACAGAGGTAAAGCTTGAACTACTTAGGGATGCACACTAAATTCAATTTGATCCGGAAACCGAACTAAATTGACCAGAATTCATCACCGACAACTGATTTTATTGGTCCGGATTGAACCAAATTTTTTTGAGAAAAAAATTTACTTTCCACTTATTGAGAATTGAACCATGCTTTACATGGTATAAACAAATAATGACATGACTCATTATCCAATATATATAAAGGAATCAATGGTTCTCTAAATCAACCCTAAAATAGGACTAAGTCAGCGGGTCCAGGGTCGATTTCAAATTTCAAATTTTGGAAATTGATATTATACAAATAAGTTCTAGATTTCATGATTGGATCAACCCAACTCAAGAACCACTCAGCCCAATTTAATAAGTTTTGAGAAGGTGGTGAGAAAATCGTGGGATGGCGACGGAACTCTTTTAAGCGGGCAAAAAAGGAGCCATTAGAATCCTAAAGTGGGAACGTCCAAATTCCAAAAGCAATGTTCCCTTTTTTTTATGGTCGTTTCGATTTGATATTCGAACTTGTATGTTTTCATTAAAAATGAAAATCTAACCTTGACGAGTTGAAATGATATTCTCTTGAACATCTATTTGTTTATTTTAATATGATAGAGAATTTCATAAGATTAGTATCATGAATACTCCAAATAAATGTATATATAATAAATTTATGTCAAATTAATTTTTTGACCACTAAAAACCCAAATTAATAAATTCATGATAAAAAAATAAAACTTTAGCCAATACATTTGTGACAATTTTGCTCGATATTAGTTTGTCTTAAAGAGTACCGATACTACGAAAAGTCACCAACAAATGCACCCATAATAAATAGAGGGTAAAGTCTCAGATCAATATATTCATAAGCTGTTGCATGTCGTCTAACTTAATAATTCGAATGTAAAATTTAACGCATTGGGTAAAATTATCATAAGTGTATCAGTTTTAAATTTTTTTTATTGTCAAAAGACTAATTTGAAATGAATTCATTATAAGTGTATCAATTTGAAATTTTCACGGTATCGACTCAATTTCATAACGCCCATTCCAACTCCAAGGGCATTACACATTTTGCCCTTGGTACTTTCAAATGCCGCGCTCGACGGTGTTAGGCTTGTTCGATAACATTTTCCGGGCTAGGCTCGGGCCAAAACGCAGATCTAATAATAAAACGACGAGGCGTTTTCACCAAGTTTGCCTTCAAGAAACTATGAGCACGGGCTCTCATCGACGATCGTCCCAAGCAATCAAATTCTCCCGCATGTCTCTTGACGATTGAATCGATCCTCTTTTCATGCCCGGGTGTGGGGGACCAGACCAGTTAATTTTATTTCATTTTTTTTTTCCAGAAGATTGTAAACAAAATCAACATCATCGAAAGAAATCAAAATATTTATTTAATCGGTCGATAGTGAGGGGTTAGCACCGGTCTGGACCAGCACCTGCCATCTGATTCGGTTTTGTTCCCTCGAGAAATGGTCGTCGGTCCCAAAAATTGAAAATCGATCCTATGCAATCTAATTTCAAGGTTGAGGTGCTAAACTAGACTAGTAGACTGGCTCTCAATTGAATCCATTTTAACTGTACCTGTTGTTTGCGTTTGTTCTCGAGTGATTAAAATTCGGACCGATTTTTATGGATGAATGAGAAATGATATTTTTATATTACGTATTTTGAAATTTTAATTATTTATTTTATTTTACGTGTTCATCTTATTAGTTTTTGCTTTTTGGCAAATGGATATTTTTATTATTACTTTCATATTTGTTTCGCTTTATGAGTTGAGTTGGATAATTCCCTATTGCTTTAGATTTTATTTGGCTTTTACAAGTGTTTTACTTCTCACTGTTTTGTTGCTATATATTGCGGTTTTAAATATTGTTTATCGACGAATATATACTAGTAATCTAAAAAAAAAAAAAATTAAACGAATCGGTTAGTTCTCTCTATATTGATCCTAAATTTGGGCCAAATAAACAATCCGAGTTTCAAAATTTAGGAATTGCTAGATTTCAAAACCCATCTTGCTGTGGAAGTGTTGATTCGGGCGTTCCCCATTTCCGATTGGGGGGAGGTTTGAGTCACCATGGTCACATTTGCGCAACTTAAGTGTGGTGCCGTGAGAGGTGGGTCCCTGTGCTAGTTTCGGCACAGGTTTTACGTCGCCATTTTGATGGCGTGTACGGCGCTTTTCGAGTCATTAAATATATAAATATATATTTTTCAAATTTCATGATTAGATTAGTTTGACTCTAAAACCACTCGCTTCCAATTTATTAAGAAATTGATTAAAGTCTAATTATCTCAACTTGTTTCCAAACCTTGGCCCGATCTCGCTTTTTTCTTTATTTCTTTTTTAAAATTTTAAAATTAATATTTTTCTCTTTGTTTTCCTTAAAAAAGAATTCTATTATTATTAATCCAAATGCTCTTAATGTTTATATGCCATGCAAAATAATGAAAACTAATTTTGCTAAGGGTTAAAAATTAATCTATAATTTTCTATGCACCTAATGAATGATTAAATAAGTCACCAAAATTTATGTGTCTATGGTGTATGTACCAATATTTTTAACTATTCACAAGTTACCCGTCGAGCTTCTAATATTCAATGGTATCATACTCACTCGAGAACATTTTCCAGCTAGGGGTTGAGCTTTAAAATGCAAATCGAATCATAAAACGACAAGGCGTTTTCCCTAGTCCATCTTCAAGAAACCAAAGTGCGAGTTTTCATCGACGACGTCCCAAGCAATCGATTCTCCCGCCCGTCTTAGACGACCAAATCAACACTTTTTTTCATGGACAAACGGACGTAGGGGACCAGACCGATTAATATTATTCAAAAGATTATAAACAAAAAATTGAAAAACATCACAAGAAATCCAAATGGTCAAAGGCGGATTCTGGAATCGGATCAAACCAATTCGGTAGGTTCATAATCGATTCCAAGGTCTCAAAACCTGAGAACCACGAATAAATAGATATCTAATTTCAAGGACAGATCGGCTTAAACTCTCACAACCACTCCCTCCCTCCATCCCAAAATTGATTAATTTTCTGGGGGAGGTAGTGAGAGAAAAGAGAAATCGTGCGGTGGCAGTCAAGCTCTTTTAAGTAGGCAGAAAGCGGGGGAGGAAGGAAAGGAAGGGAGGGACTGTGTCATTGGGGGGGAATCCTGGAAGTGGCCCAAAAAGCGACAAAAAGGAGTGCTCTTTATCCGATGGTGGGAGAAATTATAAAGCAGATCGACATCTCTCTCTCGATCTCGATCTCGATCGATCGATCTCCGAGTACGGAAACGCGCTGCCCGGCGCCCATTGGGAGGGCCACGTGTCGCTGCACTTTCCGCGATCTTTCGGATCTTCGGCCCGGGCCCCCTCCCCCCCGGGTGGTCCGATGATGCCGACCCCGAGGTGGAGAGGTGGGAGGAAGGGGAAGGCGTCGCTGTCGGCCTTTTTCCCGCCCCCCTTCCCCCCTCCCTCCACTCGCCTTTTGCCAATTTGGTGGCATTTCTTGGGCTCCTCCGGTTTCGTTCATGGTCATTTTGCATTATTCTCCCTCTTTTATCATTCGGGTTGGGTTGAATTCTTGCTCACTTTCGTTTGTTTATTTATTTATATTCTGTCACGAGTGGTTGGATTTGTGTTCCAATAACAACACTGGGGGGAAATTTCAGGACATCGTTATCTTTCAATTTAGTCTCATTACATCGATAAAGCCTGATGTTTGATTGGTTGTGATTCCTTTTTTTATCATTACACCGGGATCAATTGCATTTCTCTCTCTCTTATGACTTGGGTTGTATAGAGTTCGCACTTTTATTTGTTTATTTATATTTTCAATGAGTCGTTGGATTTGTGGTCCAAGAAAATTGGAGAAAATTTCGGGATGTGGTTCTCTTCCGACATAGTTTCATTGCATTGATAAAGCTTGAAGTTTAGTTGATTTTGATTCGTACACCGATGGGATGGCAACGAACGATTCTCGTTGGTAGTTAATATTCGTCCTAACCCGTTTTATCTAAGTGATCGCTCATCGGGTCCTCATTGAATCGGCTAGGGTCCTAATTTGTCATGAGGCTATGCTAAAAAGAGGGCTGTGCTCGAGTTCCCTTAGTTCATAATTTAGAAGGTTGTGATTCAGTAGCCAAATCCTCGAATGAATTACTCAATTAGGACCATTTGGGAGTTAATCTTTACTTGCAAATAACACCGCTGGTTAATCCTCCTCTCTTTATCCTAGCACGATTCATTGAATCAATTATGCTAATTATAATAAATACGAACTTATTGAAAAAGATTCATAAAAACGACTTGGCTAGTGACATCATTGATCATGACCCATCAAGGACTATCGACCAGGAAGAGTCACGCTTCTTACCCTTGAGGATCTCCCTCGACGCTTTTCTAGAAAAAGCAAGATCTTCGCTTAATAGATTAAATTAAACGCACTTATTGCCTATTCGACTAAGCTCTAATGGTTGTTTAACTAACACTTAATTCCCAAGGTAGGCTTGCATCGCGAGAACAAGGAGCGGACCAAAAGAAATTTCTAGGGTTGTCGATCGTTCCTATAAAGATTATGAACTCCAATAATTTTATTAAATTCTAATTTTCTTAATTAATTAGCCGCCAAAAGCTTAAGAAAGGCACGTGATGCACGACTAACGTCCAAATAAAGAAAGGACAGGTGTCAAAATAGATTGCGTGGGGCTTACAAAGTGTGATTTGTTGGGGGCCTTGCCGAAAGATTTTCTATTAGGATTTTTTTTTCTACGCAATGAAAATTTTTATTTATATTGCTTTTTTTCTCGAAATAGGGGGAATCAAGGGATTCTAAGTCTATATTCATATTTTTCCCAAATTTCAAAAACTCTAAGCACGAGTGCGACTTCAAATCCCGTTCCAACCATAAAAAATAAAAAAATTCCCGTATGCCAAAGGACAAAAACTAAAAGTCATCCAAAAATACAAAATTAGATTCATCATTCACGATGAATCATAATTGACTATGAAATACGAATTAAATATCTAAAAAAGAACTCATTAATTCTACATATATGTTTTTTTTGAAAATTCGAAGATGAAAGAAAAAATAAGTAAAAATAACATATATAATTCCGCTTTGCAAAAGTTTTAAAAAATAATCTTCAAAATCTCCCCCAGAAGGTTTTATCACTAAAGCTAAAAATTAAAGTAAAAAACAATTCTAAATACGAAACAACCTCAACAAAAAAAAAAAAATTAAATAGAAAAGACCAGTCAAGAGGGTATCCCGTCTCCTAAAAAGGGCAAGTGGTCAAACGATATTCATGGAAAAAAGGAGGAAAACAAAAGTAGGGGCAAAAAAAAAAAAAAAAAAGAAAGGAAAAAAGAGGCAAGAAAAAAACCCAGAAAAAGCTACTTTTGGTTTAACTTCGGAAAAGGACGCGGGCCCACCCGCAATTGCCCCCCCACTTTTTCCGAATTCTTTATTATTATTTTTCTTCCCCTTTCCAACTCGCCCCCGGTGGGGGCCAAAACGGACATTAAATGCACTGCTCGATTAATTATTAAACAATATACCGACCAATAAAAGATAATAATATTATAATAATATTTTAATATCATTATATTTTTCTCTCTCCTGCGCGCTTTTTATCGTCTTATGTCACATTTTCCTGCTCTCCTCCATTGCATTCATACACGCACTCCCCAAGCCACACCATATCCCTCTCTCTCTCTCTACTTTCTCTCTCTAGGATTTGTTCTTCGTGCGGGGCGAGATTCTGCGGAGCTCTTCCGCCCGAGGGTTCCCCGATCGCCGCCGCCGCCGCCGCCGTCGTCGGCCCGAGACCGGCCGTCCGCCGGAGCTGGCTGCGGATCTCGTCTCCTTTCGACGAGGTGAGGGCTCTTCGTTGGTTGTTGTCGCGTTTTTGGGGTGGGGGTTGGGGGAGGGGGTTTTGGTGGCTCGGTTTCGGGGCGTGGGGGTTTCGCCGGCGCTTTCGAGATCGGCTTCGCGAGGTGCTGATCGAGGTGGAGCGAGGTGGTGTCTGTGGTTAGTGGACGGGGCTTTGGTGATTGGGGAGTGTGCGTGGAGCTCCGTGCTCTGCTTTTTTGCGGAGTGGATCGCGGAGGTTCGGATTGAGTTCCGCCGGGGGAATCGAGGTGTTGGTGTAGTTCGGAGTCTGTTTTTTTTATCGATCGTGATGTGGGGAAGGAGGGGGATAAGGTTTGTGTGGTGGTCGTGATCCTTGTCGCTGACAGTTCGATGTGAAGTTGAATGCTTTTTTTTTCATTTTTTTCTGGTGGGGAGAAAGGAAAATAGTTCGTTGGTTCTGCATAGGCTGACTGGTGAAGTTGGAAATCTGATTGAATTTTTGGTTAATCTACAAGCTCTTTTTGGACAAAGTTTTTGTGCTTTGGGTAACCTCTCTTCTTCAGTTTTGAGTTGCTTTAAGTTTCCCTTTTCCTCTTTGACATCATTTCTAAGTAAAGGCATCTTGGAGTTTTTGTTGCTCTTAAGCTTGAAATTTGGGGGTTTCTATCATCTTTATAAAGCTCTTTTTTTTTTTTTTTTTTTTTGCATTTCTAGTGCATTTTTTTTTTTTTCCCGAGCAAACTACTGCTTTGGGAATAGTATCGTGAGAATTTCTTGGTTGAGATTACTTCTTCTTTACTTGGCCTGGACAACGGCTCAAAGCTTGATCTCCTGAAGCTACATCCAACTGACTAATATTCTATCTTGATGACAGGGAGGAAACTGTGTGACTGAGGATTAAGAGGGGCCGGGTGGAATCTTGGAGATTGAAGAAGCCTTTCTGCTGTTTAATCTTGAGATTGAGTATTGTGGTTTTGAGTTGAAGAAGTATTGCAATTATCTTAATTGAGTTCCAGTCTCAACTCGGAATTACTGCTTGAAAATGGGTTATATATGTGAGTTCTGTGGAGAGCAGAGGTCTATGGTGTATTGCCGATCTGATGCTGCATGTTTGTGCTTATCATGTGATCGAAATGTTCATTCTGCCAACGCTCTTTCGAAGCGCCATTCAAGAACGCTGTTATGTGAGAGGTGTAATTCACAACCTGCTTGTGTTAGATGTGCGGAAGAGAGGGTCTCGCTATGTCAAAATTGTGATTGGATCGGTCATGGGGCCTCTACCTCGGCATCAACACACAAGAGGCAAACATTAAACTGTTATTCTGGTTGTCCCTCGGCAGCAGAGCTTTCTTCAATTTGGTCTTTTGTGCTAGACTTCTCCTCTGGAGGTGAATCCGCATGTGAGAAGGGAATGGGGTTGATGAGCATAGCAGAGGGTAATGAAAATGCAGCTTGCATTCCACAAAAAGACAGCAGTAGCCAAGATGTATCTGTTTGTGCTGATGATGATGCTGGGAAGACAAATGCATGGGATGGGTTATCTTCATTGCCGGAACTTAAATCAGCATCTCTGAATATGGGTCAGCTAGCTGCATCTGCAAGCACGGCGACTCCTAAGGTAATTGACCAGTTCACTTTATCTGCATCTACTTCGAGAGAAAGTCATTGTGAAGAACATGAAGTAATTAATAAGTCGTTTCCAAGGCAGACTGTGGTTGTTGCAACATAATTTGGTGCATGATGGTGTGAAAAGGAAGTAGGTTGAAAGGTATCTGATTCTCTGAGATCAGAACTGTTTGCTTGACAAGCATTTTTCAAAGATAAAACTGTTTTCTGATTGTTCCTCCTCTTCCTTGATTGTTCTTACCACCATTTAGTGACTGATTAAAACCATTTCCTTTATTTGAAGGAATTTTTATTTTGCTAAATGCCATGCATTCATTATGCTTCAGTTTTACTCACTGAAGAAAAGCCCATGACCAAGTCAGCTTGTATATTCTAGTTCTACCTTTCCCAAATCAAAAAGGATGCTGTTTCAATAGATGAGAGGACCTTTGTAATTTTTCCGTTGCATAAAGGGCATTGATTATGTCTTTTGAGTCCATAAAAATAATATTTGGAAGCTGTCTTGTTTTATGATTTGTTATTATCAATGTAAGATGAAGACCCTGTCAAGTAATTGCCAAAAAAGAGTTTACTTAGTTGATTTGATGGGAAGAACAAATAATAGCAATTATGTTATCAAAACTTACCAGTAAAGGTCAAGAGTTTTGTGCTTGAGAAGTTACTAATATTCAACATTCAATTTTCGGCTATTATTGAGCGACTTCTCTTTTCAGAACTTAAAAGTTTCTCAGCACTTAAAATTCGGCTCTTAACTTCTTAGTTCTCATTTTCAGTTCTATCAAAGAAGCCTTTAGTTTTCACTCAACTTCTCGCATGTGATGCAAATTAAAATAGTGTTGGTAGCTCCATCTGCTATTTCTTGAGTGCTTTCACCTTTTTAAACCTGTTCTACCATATGCTTAATTTTTAGCAACGGTCACATGAAAGTGATAAGTCTATTGCTGTATTTCTGGATTTTCCATCTGTAAGAAGCATTCTGAATTTCATTAGCCTATGAAGCAGATCAACAGTTCATTTCTTTTCAGGAATTTAACAGCATTTGTAAAATCCTTCTAACATGCGTGTCGTGTGAATGTGAGTTCTAATTTTGTGTCACAGATCTCATGAATTTGACTTTGTGTGTGCAAATGCTTGTCTAATCACTGGATCGTGGTGTGGTAATGAATTTCACCATAAAATAATCTGTCATGGATTTAAAGTTAAAACTTCTACATGAGCATTGACAAGGTTTGTGCTGTTCGCTTCCAAAATCTTGACCTTTTGCTTTAAGAGGCCTTCTTGTGTGATGGAAGTAAAACAGGCATCTACGTTCTCCACTCTAGTGCTGATCTTTTCTTCTGTTAAACTCCACTCTTAGAGGGCATCCTGGTGCTGAGGCTCTAGCAGTAGCACTACTTACTTTTATTGTAGAGGAAAATAATTTGATGGCGACATTTCCATTATGGTGGTAGATATTATGATATGTGGGTTCTGTCGTGAGAAGCATTGCCTTGAACACCACCAAAATCAACCATTTTATTTGTCTTTGGGATTGATGTCAGCTTTTCTAAAACTGTTTGCATTAAGCTCCTCCGTTATGCATTTTCTATTAGTGCATATTGATGCATTACATTCTTCACTGACTTCTGAAGCTTCCTATGCATCTTCATTTAGGTGTGCCTTCCTATTACAAGAAGTCCTGGGCTTTTTGAAGATGATAGGTTCTATGAGGATTTCAACATGGATGAAGTGGATTTGGATCTTGAAAATTATGATGAGCTTTTTGGTGTTGCCCTAACTAACTCAGAATTGCTGTTTGAGAATGGTGGGATTGACAGCTTATTTGGAACAAAGGAAATGTCTGCTGCTGATTCCAACTGTCAGGGTCCAGTAGTTGCTGAGGTATATTGTTATTAAAGGAAGAATATTTGGTCTTTCTTTCTGAATATTTTGCTGAAAAATCTGTCCTATGATTTATAAAAGAGACACAATCTCTCTGCCACATAATTGTGCATCATGTGTTTTTCCCTGTTTGTTCCTCTTTTCTTTCTGTTGTCTGTTTGGTGGAAGAAGAGTGGAGTTTGGTTATGTTGCTATTTCAGTAGTCGAATCCTATCGACGCGTTTCTGAGTTTGTTTTTCAGAAAGGATAACTACCAGGTCTATGATAGTTTGCACTTCTTGGGATGAATTGTATGCTTATCAGGATAAGTCCTTAGGCATTGTCACATTGAGATGAAATGATGTAAAATATTGGTTTTCTAGGTTGATAATATTGGAGGCCGTGTATCCTCGTGAACATATTTGTGTAAGTTTTAATATCTTTTATTTGTTTGCTGTACACAGTAAACACTTTTGAGCAGTAAAATATAACTATAAATACAAGGGTTTCAGCATCTCCAGGGTTTTGGCTATAGATCAAAGCAGGATGAGATTGTTATCAAAGTCAGGCTACTTCTGATATCGATTGCCACTTCACATTGATTTGAGAAATAGTGGACCATGTTTGAGAAGATACATACAAGAAGGGAAGTTAATGGGATGTTGAAAAAAAGTTGTCGTCTCCTTAAAAGCAGGGCATATAATTCTCCTTCAGACTGGACTAGTGGAAACATGGAGATGAAGAATAGCACCACATAGACTTATTAGGCATAAGGGCATACTTTTGAAGCAAAAATGAAGAAAAGAACATGGGGTGGGACAATATGGCAAACACTATTGCAATTTAATGGAAGCTTGATGTTTGATGTACCGTTTTGTTTATCCTGGCTCTGGGTTGAGTACCGATTCAATTATGGTGGACTGTTCTTGGCTTGCTCTCTTGATGAGTTCACAACCTTTGTCTAACAAGGAAATAACTAATAATTATGTGGGACAAGGCTTGGTGGTGGTAGTTGTTGTTGTTGTTTGTGTTTCCCTTTTTGTGTTGCAGGGAAAGATTTCCCTCCCAGTCAAATGTCTAGGAGGACGAGGTTAGTCCTTTCCCATATTGAAAGATGGGTGGCGCTGTTGGTTGGAGGCTGTATGTGCATCTGAAAGTTGTTTTAACTCTACTATATGAATGCTCTTGGGTTGTGTCTGCTCATGGATCAATGATCTTGTTCTAATTCATCTTCAAATGTTGGCTACCATCATTATATGGTCGAGGCATGCTAAATTTCTGCTGGTATTTTCTTTTTCCAAACTCAGGAGAGGTTAATTCGGTGGTATTTGGAATTCCCTTGGAGTCTAATGAATTTCATATGCAATGTGGTTGGGTTAATGTTGTATAACCTGCTTAGTTTTGTTCATAGCTGGTGAAGGTCATAGTTTGTTGCAGCTGTGGTATATAGGTGATGGGTTCACTGGACTTCTCTGACAAATTTCAACGCAATGCTACTGCCTCTTGTTTGTATATCTTCCTAGCTGTCAGGTGTTAATAGCATTGCTATCACTGCAGGGCTTGTAGAACTTCTCTTGCATTCTTATTCTTTCTTAGTTCGAGTATTGCTGGCATAGTAGTTTTTTTTGTAGACATATGACTGAACAAAGTTCATGAATTTTTTTCACAGGGATCATCTTCTGGACATGCAATACAGCCTGCATGCAGTGTTGCCTCGGCTGAGTCTATGATGAGCTCTAAAACTGAGCCTATTATTTGTTTCTCAACAAGACAACCCCATTCCAATCTCTCATTCTCTGGTCATATTGGAGAGAATAACACTGGTGATTATCAAGATTGTGGGGCTTCCTCAATGCTTCTTCTGGGAGAGCCTCCATGGTGTACCCCTGGCCCGGAGAATTCATTCACATCAGCAAGCAGGAGCAATGCTGTGATGCGTTACAAGGAAAAGAAGAAGACACGCAAGTAAGCACGAGTTTAATTCTTTACGTCAATTCACAGTAATCATGATGAAATAGATCCTGTACGTGGGTCTGCTGTGTTGTGACATGTTTCTTGAGTTTTATTAGAATTCTTTCGAATAGAATAGTTAGGAGTGGGATTCCAGTTCTGGTTCGAGTCCACTAGCATAACTTTGGTTCTTGAGAATAAAAGAGTTGAGTTGGGCGATGTATGTTAATGTTTCTCGCGTGTACTTTTATTGACGTGTGATATTCCTGTTTTGAAGTGCCATTACTATTGCTTGAGGAGTAAAATAAAATAAGCACTTCTCATATTTGGATGGGCTTTTAGTTCTATTTGATAAATTTGTGATGCAGCTGTATTTGAGCCCTCTTTGGCCAACTTACACATTATTAATAGCTAACCATTCTTATGCTTTCTTAATCAATGCCCCCTCGTATAAGCTGTCCTGTGGTCTGATGTCTCCCTCCCTCCCTCCCTCCCTCCATGTGTGGCTATGACCGAACAATTTTTGGCAGGTTATTTTATTGATATAAGAATATGGGCCTGTGTCCTTGTTTTTCATGTCAGCAAACAAGCTTCTGTACACTCTGACCATTTTGGCTTTCTTGCTCTTCGATGCACTTGCTTGTGATCTGAGGGATTGAAGCCTGTGCTATTGATTTTATAGTTATTTTCTTTCAATATTTGTCTCTGTTCAGAGCTGCCAAGATCAATTGTCAGCGATCAAGCACACCGACTTTTGTCATTGAGCAGTGGCAGTTGATGCTGCGAAATCTTTGGTGCATGATTATTTGACATTTGTGGTGTGCTGGTATGTGTTTTTGGTTACTGAGAAATAGATGGATAACTGGTTGAGGTACTTTTTGTTTAAGCAAAGTAAGTTGATCAACAGTTAATGCGTGAATTTACTGTGACATTACTTTAGCAGATATGGTTCTGTTTTCTTGGCCAAATATACTAGAAATGGGTAATGATGGCTCCCTTTTACACTCTAAGCAAGGTAACTGACTCGTATTCCATCATTTCAGAGTAAAATTGGTTGATATGATCTTCTTTTACATAGATCTACAACTCTGTTTGCTTGTTACGTGCATCCATAGTAGTGGAAGCTTCACATGTAAAGTGCTGTACATATGCTTCATTGCCTATTGAACTCCTTTCCCCTGCCTGGTCTGCAAGCTCCATGAAAAATAAGCATTTATGCGCATATACAAGAACCTTGTAGTCAACAACTACTCAATGCAGACATGTGTTTCATGCGTCTGCATTTGCTAAGGGTAGTTTTGTTTAATTACTCCCCCAACCAAAAAAAAAAAAAAAAAAAACACCACCACTGAGTGGGGGGAAGATGTTTGTTTTGTACCTCGATTTAACTTTATTAATCTCCATTTGTATCTTGTGCATAGGTTTGACAAGAAGGTGAGATATGCCTCTCGTAAAGCAAGAGCTGATGTGCGGAGGCGAGTGAAGGGCCGCTTTGTCAAGGCTGGTGATGTTTATGACTATGACCCATTGAGCCAAACCAGAAGCTATTGAGTTGACATATATATGCCCAGAGGGAAGGAACCCTCACCTTCTATTTGCAAATAGTTGGTTCAATGGGAAGTGGATGGTGCAGGTGCAATCTTGAGTGCAGATGCATGATGGTGACACCGAAGCCACAGTTATAGCCATGACAGCTGAAGATGAAAGGATTGGTGGGATGGCAATACTGAAACGTGGGATCTGACCATAGTCCTCGTTGCCATAAAGAATTAACTAATCGCGAAATTCTTCCCGCCAAATTGTACAAATATTAGTTGCTTGGCAGTTTCTGTTGCTTTGCCATCCACTGGGCCTCTTCACTGTGGTATGAGGGGGAAATCGTAATTGGTGCCAGCTAGACATAGTTATGCACGTCATAAATGACAATATGGGGTAGGCTTTCGTCTACCTCTTTTTTTGAAGCTCTTCCTGCATTTGGCTGCTCCTCTCTGTGATTAGTCAAATTTACAGTTTCAACTGAAGCTCAGGTTAGTGCTTTTATTGCTTCTATTGCGATTCATGTATAAGATGAGGTGGGAAAAGAAAATCACACTTTAATGTATAGGCAGGGTATAAATATATGTAGAATAGAGAAGGACCCAGTCTAGCTAGTGAAGTTATTGTAGCATTTTCATTCAGTACACATTTCTGTATAGCACAGGGATATCCTGTACGTTGTTGCAGAGAATAATCTGTACTTATTTTATGTGAGATTCATTTTTGTCCACTGTGAAGTATATGAAAACTGTGAATGCAGTATGATTTCTCGTGTAAAAACTTGTCGCTGAACAAGGTATCACTTTTTCTATGGAATTTAAATTAATGGCTCAAGTGAGGTGGGGGATGTGACATGGAACTTCGTGCGGAGGCTATTTCCTTTTGAGCCTCTTTGTTTATGCTACTGAGATATTGAGTTCTATTCTTGTTTTAAGTTACCGAGATATTGAATTCCGTTCTAGATTAGCATTGTGGTGATGGTTTCAGTGTTTAAAGCGTAGAATGTGGTAGCAAATTTTTCAAGAGCTTCGCACAACCTTAAATTTCAACCGATTACAGTAGTTGTACTGCATTTAGAAACTTAGATCTATGTTTCGTTTTTAAAGGAAAAGAGGAAAAAAGTCACTTTACTTAACGTTTGTTAAATGGGCACAGATCTGTTTTCCTCTTTCTCTGGTAGACCCCGGTGGTTAAGCTCGAGAGTGGTTAACGACTGCTTTTCTGCGCTCTGGGTTTCGAACCGATGTGGAACTCATAGCACGGCGAGCTGTTGGTGGTAGGTGGGCGCAGTCTGAGAATGTTCGAGGCGCATGTTCTTTAACGAAACTCGCTCGCCCACACATCCATTGTCGACTCAGGCTGTGGATGCAAAGTAGTTGAGTTCACGTGTCTGATTCTGTTGCCATCGGACAGCCATTGTGTGCCCTGTGGTGACCTCGCAGGACGAACGGAAAGTGTTGTGATTGTCTGTTCTTGAGCCGGATTCTTGTTATCTGCTTTCTGTGTCTTATATGATGGACATCATAGGACATTTATCCATTGGATTCTTGTTCTTGCGGCTGATCCGCAGCAACTTTTTTCGATAACGAATTGTGTATAGAAGACGCTCTTAGTCAGCTGAATTTACTGGATCTCTGTTGTGTTCGCATACTAATTTGGAAGACTATTTTAGATTTTATTTATAATGAAGTAAAAGTCGGAAAAGATTTTCGCGAGCCGATCGGGTCCTCAGTAACAAAAGCGAAAAAAAAAAAAAAAGAAAGAGGAATCGACAGAGCTTTATTTTGAAATAAACTGCAGTGTTTTTGCTCATTTTTGCATCCAA
Source organism: Eucalyptus erythrocorys (assembly GCA_014182555.1). Lineage (NCBI taxonomy): Eukaryota > Viridiplantae > Streptophyta > Magnoliopsida > Myrtales > Myrtaceae > Eucalyptus > Eucalyptus erythrocorys. The sequence continues at coordinate 8,533,340 of CM024597.1, read as the reverse complement.
GCACTTGGACTATTTTCAAATGACAATTCACGCCCTCATGGTTCTGGGCGTACCCGTTGTCCTCACTTCCGTAAATCGCTTTTGATGGAGCATTGGTATGTTTCCTTCGCCATTTCCACATAAATTCTATCGACCAGAAGATCATAGGCGCCTTCGTACCGTCAAAGATTTTACATTTTCGAAAGTTATTTTGCTCGATTGCTTGTAATGTCTAGAAAAAGCGATTTAAAGGCAAGTATCCTATCATCGGCAACAATTTGTGATTAAATATTGGACATTTTAGTGGGTTCAATCGACCATTTGACTTGCGACATGTGTACTCATGGATAATTTTGTATCTGGACTCATCCAATGATGAAGGTGTATCATAGTGAACGTAGTAAGATGGTCAACCTATTAATTTCTCAAACTTATGTAAGTTAAGGAAAATTTCAAATTAGAGTCTAAAATACTTCAAAATTTCTTAAATAAGAGTCTGAAGTGAAATTTTTTTTTTTAAATATAGACCTAAATTATTATTTTATTAAATAAGGGTCTCAAGTAATTACATCAATCTCAACAAAGGATTTGACCTCAATAGTTGATTAAGGGCATTTCCGTTCGTTTGCTTTCTCTTATTTTCTTTATTTTTTTCTCTTTTTCTCCTTTTTCTGCATAAAGAAGAAAAACTGAAAAAAAACTTTGGCGAGGTCCTTTTTGAGAATGATTTAAAATAAAGTCTACTTCAAGCTTTCATACACTTTAGATCCTTATTTGATGAAACGGTCATTTTTTGTTCTTATTTGAGAAATTAAGAGCACTTAAGGCTTTTATTTGAAATTTTCCTTGTAAATTATTATTAATAAAAAAAATATTTTCCAAGTCATTAATTAGTTCGAAAGTGACTATTTATTTGGAATAAAAATATTAAGAAAAAAGGTTTCACACTTGACAGAGAATGTAAAATTTATTATGTTCAATTTTAAGGGAAAATACCATCAAAAACCCCAAATTTTGCCCAAAGTGACAGATTTACCCAAAACTTTTTTTTGTGACACGAAAAACTTCAAACTTTGTAAGTTTGTGACACATTTACCTAAACTATATTTTGTGACACAAAAAAATCCGAACTTTCATTTGTGTGACACATTTACCCTAAATTATATGAACATTTTAGTCTTTTCGCTTTTAAAAACAAATTTTTTTTTTTTCCTTCTCTCTTCCCTCCACCGGAGTCGGCGGAGGGAAGTCAGCATCCGGCCAGGGCAGACCTCGCCGGCATCGACCTAGCTGAGGGCGATCCTCACTCGACGCCAGCTAGGGCCGCCCTCGCCGAGATTCCCTCGCTAGATCCGGCGAGGGAGGCCCTTGTCAGCGTCGGGTGAGGGCACGAGGTCGGGCGAGGGTCGCCCTTGCCTGCTTCGGGCGAGGGCACCCCTCGCCGACATCGGGTGAGGGTGCCCTCGCCAGATCCTCACCCGACCCAGGCGAGGGCTACCCTCGCCTGACGCCCTAGCCGTTGTTGGGCGAGGGTTGCCCTCACCTGGGCCGATGTCGGTGAGGGCTGCCCTTGCCGGACGCCAGTTTCCCTCCGCCGACTTCGGCGGAGGGAAGAGAAAAGATAAAAAAGAAAAAAAAAAGAAAAAAAAGAGAAAAAGATGAAAATGTCCTTAATGGGGTAAATGTGTTGCGGTTTGCAAAGTTTGGGGTTTTTCGTGGCACAAAAAAAAGTTTGGGGTAAATTTATTACTTTTGGCAAAGTTTAGGGTTTTTGCTGGCATTTTCCCCAATTTTAATCATTCGAAACCACTTTTTTCTTTTCCTTCGAATTTTTTTCCGCCATAACTCATGTCAAACAACATTATTTATGTTGTAAAATATTACGTAGCAAATATGTAATAGATAGAATAAATAGATTGAGAAGAGAAAGTAGGTAAATACCAAAGATTATAAAAGAGTGCAATACATAATTCATAATATCTCCCCCTCAATTGAGTTGTATAGCCACTGCTGAGGCTAGTCAATCTTGATCTTGTGAACTCGCCACATACCAATGCCATGTAGTGATTTCTCCAAAGTTGATGTTGGTAATGATTTGGTAAAAAGATCTACAAAATTATTTATGGATCGAATATGTTTAACATTAATTTGTCGACTTTCTTGGAGTTCATGAGTACAGAAAAATTTCAGCGAGATATGCTTGGTTCTATCACTTTTGATATATTCTCCCCTAACTTGTGCAACACAAGTAACATTTTCTTCGTAAATTATAGTGGGAGAATTTATAACCGGTATTAAATAATAAGAATTATGAATATTCGTTATAATGGATCTTAACCAAATACACTCTCTTCCAGCTTCATATAAAGCAATAATCTCAGAGTGGTTAGAAGATGTAGCTACTAGCGATTGCTTCGTAAAATGCCAAGAAATAACGGTCTGATTTGAGAGCGAGTCTTATGTGGATCAGATATATATTCAGCATCAGCGTATCTAACTAAACCAGAGTTAGTGGAATCCGTGCAATAATATAATCCCACATCTATGGTTCCTTGGAGATAACGGAAAATATGTCTAACTCCATTTCAATGTCCCCAAGTTGGCTCATAACTAAAACGTGCCAATAAATTTATCACAAAAGTGATATCTGGTCTCGTACATTATGCCAAATACATCAAAGCCCTAATTGCATTAAGATATGATACTTCAGGACCAAGTATCTCTTCATCAGATTCTTTAGGACGAAATGGGTCTTTTTAGGATCTAGAGACCTTACAACCATAGGGCTACTCAATAGGTGAGCTTTGTCGATGTTGAAGCATTTAAGTAATCTTTCAACGTATTATGATTGATGGATGATTATTCCATTTGATATATGCTCAAGCTCTAGACCAAGACAAAGTTTACCTAAATCTTTAACTTCAAATTCCCTTTTCAAATACTCATAGTTTTAACTAACTTTTCTGGAGTTCTAATTAAATTTATATTGTTGACATAAAATGTTACAATAGCAAATTCGATTTCTAATTTCTTAATAAACACACATGGACAGGAAAGGATCATTCTTGTGCATTTCCTTAATTAGGTACTCACTTAGGCGTTGATATCACATGCGACTGGGTCACAACCTTTATAAGATGCATTTCCAATTTTTCAGAGATTACTAGGCTAATGAGAAAACGAAATGTAATCATATCCATTACAGGTAAATATGTCTCATTATAATCAATCTCAGGTCTTTGGGAGAATCATTGGGTAACGAGTCGGGCTTTATACTTGACAATCTCGTTTTTCTCATTTCGTTTTCGGACAAATACCCATTTATATCCAACGGGCTTTACATTAACGGGGATACGAGTTACGGATCCAAAAACCTCTCATTTAGCTAAGAAAGCTAATTCAACCTTAATTGCTTCCTCCCACTTAGGCCAATCTTGTGACACCCCGATTTTCGGGTCCTAATTTCAACTGGACAATTAGGGCCGTGTTCGTTCAATTGAAGCCAGGGGTTGTGAAATTGAGGAATATGAGGGATTTTTGGATAAAGAAAATAATCAATTTGATAAGTGAGACATCAATTGATTTTATGGGAGTCAATTTGAATGGAATTAAGGGAAATTATAAGGTTCGCCTATGGTCGTACTTTTAGGATTTAAATTAGTTCTATGGACGAGCCAAGGTGTGAATTAAAGTGTTGGGACATTAGATTAATTTTTGTGGACTTCAATTGGATTCAATTGGAAGGAAAATTGAAGGAATTGAGTTGCGCAAAATTTGGACCCCGGCGGAAAAATAAAATGCACCTATTGAAGAGAGTGGTGGAGGAATTGAAGTAGTGGATCATGACATCAGCAAGTGATGTCATGGTGGGCCACCCTAGAAGAATTAAAGAAAAAAGGAAAAAGAAAAAGGAAAAGGAGGAGAGAGAGAGAGAGAGTCTTCTTCAACTTTGAGGAGAGAGAGAGGGGAGAGAAGGGAGAAGGGGGAAGCTCGGCGAACGGCCATGGCCGCCGTGCGCCCGGCCGCTGCGCCGTCGCCGCCGCCGCCGCTTGCGCCGCCGTCGCCGCCGCCGCCCGCCCGCCCCGCGCGCGCGCCGCCGCCGCCGCGCGCACGCCGTCCCCGCGTGCCTCCCGCCCGCTCGCGCCCGCACGCCTCCAACCCGCCTCAGCCGCGCCTAGCAGCTCCTCCGGCCGCCGCCCGACCCGCCAGCCACCGCCGCAAGCCACCGGCCTGCCGTCCGTCGCCCTTCTCCGCCCGAACAGCCGCCGTCTCCCCCCTCTTCGGCTGCAACTCAGCAACCCAGAAAATGGGTTTTCCAGCCCACTCAAGGGCCGTTTTGGCCGCCTTCCCGGCCCCGGATGCGAGCCCGCCTTTGAAGTTTATCGATCCCTCGTCGCGCTCGTCGTTTTGGTCCGTCCGGCGCATTAATCGGGTGAGTTACCTCACTAATCCTTGATTAGAGGGTTAATTATGCCCTAAGTGTGTTTAATTTGAATTAAGTGTGTTTAGGAAGTTATATTAGATTATTTTAATGTAAGTTGGATTAAGGAAATTGGATTAAGCTTAATTGGGTTTAATTAAGTTTAAAAGAAGTTAATTAAAGTTAATGGTGATGTGACTTATTTAGATTTTAATTTAGAATTATTTAATTGGTTGGAAATTCGGATTATTAAAATAATATTAAAATATTCCGAAATTAATTAAATATTTTTTTGATGACCAAATTAATTAAATATTATTATATAAAAAAACGGAAAAATTTATTTTTAGCCCCGGTTGCTCAGAATTTCGTGCTGATCGCTGCTGTGATGTTAGAATTTTAATTTGATGCTTGATTTGTGGCGAATTGAGTGTGATTGCGTAAATTAGGGGTTATGTGTAGAAATTCCAATTATAGAATTTGATGGGGATTTGGCCATGATTGACCGCCTATTAGAAGCCGTGCCTATTGAGGCCGTGATGAACCGCCTAGGAAAGGCCGTGCCGAGTGGGGCCGTGATGCCACTAGTTGTGAACCGCCTATTAGAGACCGTGCCGAGTGGGGCCGTGATGTCACTAGTCGTTAACCGCCTATGAGAGGCCGTGCCGAGTGGGGCCGTGATGCCACTAGTGTTGAACCACCTTTTCGAAGGTCGTGCCACGTGGGGCCGTGATACCACCGATTGTTGAGTCGACCCTTAGGGTCGTGGTTGGGAGCAGTGATTGATTTGATTAATTGACATGTAATCGGCCGAGCCGATCGATCGCTGAGATGATCCAAGTGGTTGATTGGTTGATGATGTGATTGCGCCGTGCTTTATTTAATTATCACATTTGCACGTGATTGAATAATGTGAACTGTACTAACCTGCAAGTGCGGACTGTTGCGAGGTAAGTCTTCTTGACGTGTGGTTAGGTCATGCTGGGGTGTATTTTCTTTCTAATAGGGGCTTAGGAGGGGTAAACTTGCTGAGACAATGTTTCACCCCGTTGTGAGAAACACATTTCAGGGCCGCAGATGAGGATTCCAGCGGAGTCAGGTGGACTACCGGTGAAGTTGGGCAAGGAGTGCAGAGCCAAGAAGATGGATGATTGAATCTGATTAGTAGTCATAGGACTGTTCTTTCTTTTGGTGGGCCGATCTCTAGTGTATAGACTCCGCCCTATTTCGGCTGCATGTAAACCTTGTTGGATTTTATGATTGTATGTGGTTTGTATTAAATTGATTTTTGTTCCTGTTATCCTATCCCGTGTTTAATTTGTCAAGGGATTTTTAATACGTTCCGCATGCGCTTAAATAAATTAAATTGGGTCGGCGACACTACTTGGGAATGTCGCATTAACACGACCATGGCGGGTTGTTCACGTGTCTCGGGGTTCGGGGCGTGACAAATCTTGCCTTTGACGGCATTCAATAATAGATTGTGACTCACAATCATCATCCATAATTTTATGAGCAACTGAAAATGCAAAAACATCATCAATGATGATTTCATTTCGATCCCAAATTTCATTACAATATGTAATCGAATTCTCGGTATTCTCGGGGTTGGTGTTCCCTTCATGGGTTTGTGCCTCTTCTGGGGCAATAAGCTCTTTAGAAGCAAGCACAATGCCAAACTCTTTTGAAGTAGATTCCTAATTCTTTCCCCTTTGTTTTCAAGGAGTAGTATTTTTTGATCCTGTCGGTCTACCATGCTTCAATTGCAAGGGATTTTGATTCATTTTAACCCGTTCTCCGGGAACAGCTATCCTAGCTGGAGCATTTGCAATTGGAATATGAGACTTCGTTACCTTAATAAAGTCCTTGGGTCTAATTGAGATAAATTTTTCTCATTCTAAGAGAAAACCTTAACTGGTTTTTATTTTGCAGTCATGAAAGTTGTAGGTATCCCAATTAATGGAAACCTAGTCTCGTCGAAATGACAATACGCAAATCTGGTAGTAAAAAGATCACCAGTAGTTGGTTTCAAGAACCTAATAATAGACGGTGAATTAAACTTAACATAAATGCCCAAACGACATTGGGGACCCATTTTCGTTCTTTTTTGGCGGTGCTACAGGCACTTGTACTGCACAACAAGGTATGTAAAGATGAAATATCTGGTTCATAACCAAAAACCATTTGAAGGGAAGATTGTAAAAGACTAGCAGTGGGGCGTAATCTTATTAGAGCTACTGCATGCAAAATTGCATGACCCCCATGCTATATCGTCAAGATTCGTTCTCAATAATAAAGTGTGGGCAACGATTTAGATATGTTTAATTAAGGAATCTGCTAATCCATTTTGTGTATAAACATATGCAACTGGGTGCTCAACCTCGATTCCGAGTGAAGCACAATAGGTATCAAAACTCTTTGATGTAAATTCACTAGCATTATTCATCCTTATGCTTTTAATTGGATAATTAGGAAATTATGCTCGGAGCTTTGCGCAAGTAAACATGCAAATGTGACATTGCGTGTAAATAATAGGCAAACATGAGACCATTTACAGCATGCATCCACTAGTACTATAAAATATTGAAATGGTCCACTTGGTGGTTGTAGACCCTGAATTCTTTGCAAGAATAAAGGGGATTCAAGATTAACCTTTGTTATAGAAGGTTTGATGATGAACTTTTCTTGTGAACAAGCCTCACAATTATAATATTTGGACAACAATAATTTATATAATTTAAAGGGTGCCATTTTGTATTTTGAATTATTTTATGTATCATTGAAGCGCTAGGGTGACCAATGCGATTATGCCACAGTCCAAACTGATCAGGGTTTACCAATCTTTAGGATGTGGTGGTGTAGGTTTCAACGGCCTTAATCATGACATAATACAAACACATAGAAGAAGCTTCTAGTTTTTCATGGATGGTCTTCAGACCCATCTTATAAGAAGAAATGCCAATATATTCTTTATCTTACTCATAAATAGTCTCAATATGGTACCCATTACGGCGTACATCTTTGAAACTGAGCAGATTCCTTTGGCAAAACATCCTCAATATGTAGGATGGTGTTATTTGGCAAAACAATTGTGGCATTCCCAAAACTATCAATAATCGGAACATGACCTGATATTGTATGGATTTGTGCTTTACGCAATGTCATACTTGAGAAAAAGTGTCTATTACGAAATATAGTATGTGTCGCCGCACTATCAAGCAAACAAACATCTTCCTTTTTCTTGGTATTTTCCATTTGCATTTATGTTGACAACTTCAGGTGTCAAGTATCATAAAATTTGCATATTAGTTATAGAGTCAAATAAAATTTCAAAATAAATATTACAGAAGGTTCATAAGCATTTCATAACCATATTAAAGAACAATAAAAAGTATAATTTAAAGCAAAACAACTAAAAAAGAAACTATTAGAATCATAGAATTTGAAATTCAAATTTTTTTTCTACCAGTCTGATGCCTTATCAAAGTAATCAGAGGTTCTCAAAGAAATTAGAGACATCTAGAGATGCATTTGCTACTTTGGGAGCAAGAGGAGTCCCACCAACGGAATATTGTTGGCCTCAACAGTGGTTATGGCAGTAGAATTGATTTCAATGGCATGAGATTCACCACGCTTGCCCGTATTTTTAAAAGATGCCCAGTATAAGTTAACAAAGTGCTTTGGTGTACAACAAGTGTGTGACCAGTGCCTAGTCATGCCACAGTGATGACAAATACTTTCATTAATCACATTTTTTGGTTTATTTTCTTTGTCATGATTCGGGCTAAAGTTAAATTTCCTAGGGCGGTTAAATTGCTTGCCATCCCTTCTAGGATTATGGTCTTGTCTGTGCTTATAGTCCTTAAAATGGCCAGTATTTTTTTCAAAGTTTGCATGTGCTTCAGGCAATGCTTTTGAGCCAGTAGGTCTAAAATTATGATTTTTTAGCAGCAATTTATTAGTTTGCTTGGCAGCAAGAAGCACGGAAATTAATTCAGAGTATGTGGCAAACTGATGCTGCCGGTATTGTTATTGCAATACAATATTCGAAGCATGGAAAGTGGAGAAAGTTTTCTCTAACAATTCCGCATCAGCGAGTTTGATATCACATAACTCAAGCCGAGAAACAATATCAAATAAAATGGAATTATAGTTAGACACTGATTTAAAATCTTGCAGTCTGAGATTTTGCTAGTCATATTATACTTAAGGGTGGATAACAGTTTTAATATGATCATACCTATTCTTCAACCTCCTCCACAAGAAGGGTCTTGAACGGATATATATTGAGTCTTCAAGCTCTCATGCAAATGACGGCGAATAAAAATCAGCGCATTTGCTTTATTTTTTGCATTTGAGGTTCCATCCTCTATAATTGCATTAGCGAGACCTTGCCCTTGGAGGTGCATTTCCATGTCAAAGCACCATGATAATCTTTCTACTCACTTCCAGGATGTGGAATTTGAGCTTTTCAATTTTTGCCATAATCTTTGCAAAAATAAATCATTAAATTAAGTAAAAGGATTTCCAACTATTCACTGCCACTTCAGGAGCAGAATGATACTTTTAGATTTGAAATTTGGCTTCGGGCCAAGAAAAATAAAAATGAAGAATTGATAGAAGATGAAGTATAAGTTGACTTACCTTTCAAAAATTATTTACTCAGTTGTAGATCTTCGTGCTGGTGTTATAAAATATTACATTGCAAATATATAATAGAGAGAATAAATAGATTGATAAGAGAAAGTAGGTAAATATCGAAGATAGTAGAGAAAGTCAAAGGAGAAAATTTTATTTTCAGTATATCACTGTTATATTTACAATAAAAACTAAACTCCTATTTATAGGAAAATAAGAATGTACCTATCATTAATATCAATATGTATTAGATATAGAGATGGACATTTATTATATAGGGAGATATACTTAGAATGCATGATACAAATGTACCAAAATAATAAGTACGTTAGATAAGAAGAATATAATCAATATTCATTTATGTATTTCATAACAATTTATTATTTATTTATTTTTATTTGCCATGCCAGAATAATTATAAATTATTATTATGTCCATTGTCAACGTAATTTTTTTTTTTTTAATTTGTTTAATTTTTTTCTTTTTCATTCGCGACCGGACGCGTTTCGGCGATTACGAATGCTTTCCCGCGATCACCACCAACCTCTCGTTTCCTCCTCCTCCTCTCGCGTCACCTCTCAGATAAGGCCCCCTCTCTCTCTCTTCTTTCTCTCTCTACACCTCCGATCGGCCATGGCAGAAGCAGCTTCGAGGATCTTCCACGCCTCACTCCTCCCGCCCTTCTCCCCGCTCCGCCGCGGACCCCACAAGCCTCGCCCTCGCTTCCCGCCCGGCCCCTCGCCGCCGCCGGCGACGGCGACGAAAGTGGTTTGCTCGGTTCCGGCGGCCGCCGCCGCCAGGGCGTCGGAGGCGCGGAGGGTGATCCCCTGGGGATGCGACGTCGACTCCCTGGAGAACGCGTCGGCGCTGCAGGGGTGGCTGTCGGACTCCGGCCTCCCGCCGCAGAAGATGGCGATCCAGAGGGTCGACGTCGGGGAGCGGGGGCTCGTCGCGCTGAAGAACATAAGGAAGGGCGAGAAGTTGCTGTTCGTGCCTCCTTCGCTCGTGATCACCGCAGACTCGGTGAGGTTACCGTGCGCCGTAGCTTTGGTTTCGAGCAGAATATGATCATCCCTATCTGCTGCGTAATTTCTAGTAGAGCGTCGGAAGCTTTAAATTTTGATATATAGTGAGGGTAAAGTGAGCTGGTAAGTTTCGATTGTTGTTCGGCATGACTTAGCCAGTCGCGAGGTGAGTGATTTCTCGTGAATTGCATCATTTTGGCATCAATGGCTTGGCTTTCATGCGCCAAAGAGATGAATATAATGTGGTATGTGAAAGCTGGTCCACAGCATCCCTGGAAAATTACACATGAAAAAGTATATAATTTGCTCTGTTTGGAAAGCTTTGGTATTAGATCACGTTGGGTGTTGGATCCGATTTATTTAGCTGTCGCATCATTCTTGAGTAATGAATTCGGCACCCAAATTGGCAGATGCTGTTCACAAACTCTGGTTTGGAAGTTTGTGGTGGTCGTCCACTACTTGCTAGATTCATTAATCAAGAAACTTTTTGTCTCTCTGCTTTTTATGGTGGTAGGAGTGGAGCTGTGCAGAGGCTGGTGAAGTTTTAAAGAAAAATTCAGTGCCGGATTGGCCATTGCTTGCTATATACTTGATTAGTGAAGCGAGTTTAATGGGGTCTTCTAGGTGGAGCAATTATATCTCGGCCCTGCCCAGACAGCCTTATTCGCTTTTATACTGGTAGTTCCTCTACTCTTTTACCTACTTTCAACTTCATTAGCTTTTGTTTCTATTTTTATGTTTCAATTTATTTGATTAAGGATCTACTCTCAGTTTCTAATTTCAGGACGCGTGCAGAACTGGACAGATACTTGGAAGCATCACAAATCAGAGAACGAGCAATTGAAAGGATTACTAATGTCATTGGAACGTAAGCTGGCCCTTGGCTTTGCCACTAACGTCCCCATATTTCACTACGATTTTCTTCTACTTGATTTCTGAGATCATGATTTTCAAAGGGTGGACTCTGATATCGATTTCCTGTGCAGATATGATGACTTAAGGTCCAGGATATTTTCCAGGCATCCTGAATTATTTCCTGAAGAGGTATTTAGCTTAAATATAAGTGTTGATATCCTAGAATGCTTAAGATTATTTTAGAAATATCTGGTAGCAGTAGACCCGCATTTAGTAAACCTTTGCCTTCACGTTTAGACTTCCATAAGTAATGCTGGAATTTGTTGACATTCAATATTTTAACTAGCATTTTAATTCTGTTTCTCAAGTTATTTGTTTTGTCCTGGATTCTCGTTTTTAGAGATTCTGAACTCTGAAAACGCGTTCTTCTCTTACCCTATAGTCATTGAATTACAGGTATTTAATTTGGAGACATTCAAGTGGTCATTTGGCATTCTTTTCTCCCGCTTGGTAAGGAACTCTCAAATCACAACTCTAAGACGTGTATCACCAAAATCGCTCTTCCAGTTATTTTAGAGATCAAAATTGGATATGTCTTTTAGCTTGTCCATCACAGACGTAAGGAAAGTCTGTAAGTAAAAGAATTAAATTTGCCAATGGCATCTAGATGAAGTATTCATTCATTTATATCCAATAATGTGTGCCTGTGATTCCTAATGCTGATGGATTGTTCATAACCAACTGTTAATGAAGAACTACAGTTCATTTCTGTAGGAAGAGGGCAGAAGGATCGTAAAAAATAGTAACGTCCTATATAAAGAAATGATGTATCATCAATATTTGTTTTGGAAAAAGAATCAAATAATCGAGCCATTATTTTATAATCTGTCCCAGTGCATATTTGGCTATTGAGTGTTTTTAACTGTTTCTGGGATGGGGTGGTTAAAACAATGACATTCCATTTAAATATTGCTTTCAAACAGGTCCGTCTACCTTCAATGGACGGAAGGGTTGCGTTGGTTCCATGGGCAGATATGTTGAATCACAGTTGTGAGGTGCGTTGATCATTTTTCATGTCAAAGTACATGTTTTCTTTAGGATATGATGCTTAAAAGGGAACCTGCGACTGGCCTAGGTTGAAACTTTTCTGGATTATGATAGTGCATCACGGGGAATTGTCTTCACGACTGACCGCCCCTATCAAGCAGGCGAGCAGGTAACTCTCTAAACTCAAAACTGTTTTAAGAAAGAGATGTGGAAGTCTTCTGATTTCTTGATTTGGCTTGTGCAGGTTTTCATATCATATGGCAGGAAGTCTAATGGAGAACTCCTACTGTCTTATGGGTTTGTTCCTAAAGAGGGCACGAACCCAAGTGATTCAGTAGAGTTATTACTGTCACTGAAGAAATCCGACAAAAGTTACAGCCAAAAGCTAGAAGCTCTAAGGAAGCATGGCTTATCTGCGTGAGTAATCTAATTTTGCTGCATCAATTTAATTTGCTCCAACATCAACATCTGGTTGCAACCCCTGAACCATCTATGACTAATATTTTGTTAGTATCATCCTGTTTAAAGCAATTTATCACTAACATCCACATCTGATTGAGGCATTAAGTTTGATTCACCATTAGTCTCGATGTAATAGCTCATCTATATCCATCGGCATCATGTAATACAAATATTTGTCCTTGATATTTATTACTTACATCTTGGTTTGAGAAGCAAGTTATCTCTGTCTTGGCAGCTCCCAGTGTTTTCCCGTACAAATAACTGGCTGGCCGGTAGAGTTAATGGCATATGCCTATTTAGCTGTTAGCCCTCCCAGCATGAGCAGTCAATTTGAGGAGGTATTTAAGTTTTACTTTGAGAAATCCAATGTCATATTGTTATTTTGTCATGATAAAGCTAGTATTTCTTTGCAGTTGGCAGCTGCAGCTTCAAATAAAACAACAACTAGGAAGGACATGAGATTCCCCGAAATAGAGGAACAAGCATTGCAATACATACTAGACAGCTGTGAATCGAGTATATCTAAGTACTCGAAATTCTTGCAGGTGAACATTCTGCCTTTGTGACAGAATGTGTGCAGTTTTGTAACTTACGTCAACTTTTAAAATGCGCCAATCTATAGTTTCCTCGTCGTGGGAGAATCAAATCCCACCTTGAGAAGTGATAATGTGACTATTGACCCTGTTACTTCTTTCTCAATCTAATATTTCAGGAGAGTGGATCAATGGATTTGGACGTGACTTCGCCAAAACAACTCAACCGAAGATTGTTTCTGAAACAGTTAGCGGTAGACTTATGTACTAGTGAGAGAAGGATACTTTTCCGAGCCCAATATGTAAGGAGTCTAATATGCACCATTTTTTGATTAGTTGCATCTATGCTGTTTGATATATTCTTATGGCAGCATTGTCTGATTTGCCAAGAGTCATCTTGGTCACTGTTCTATGCAGATAACATATGTGTAACATGGCATATGAATATCTGCAGCCAGAAATATCAATTTTTGTGCTTACCCAGTGTGGCTATTCGTTTCAGATTCTGAGAAGAAGATTGAGAGATCTAAGGAGTGGCGAGCTGCGAGCTTTGACATTATTTAATGGGCTTAGAAAGCTCTTCAAATGAGTATGGGAGAACATGTTGATACTTAAAAAGGCCAACTCTCAGATCTGTTAGGATCTTAATGTGACCTCGGATTAAAATCCGACTTTGGCGTCAATTGAGTATGAGGACTTCGGCATCAACTGAGGTCAAGCAGGCATACAATCATCTTCCTGTCACACTATGAACTTTGATTGTACTTTTAGATTGCAAAGCATGGAGAGGATAGCAGATCAGTGTCTCAGAATGTCATGCTGCAACACTCTGTTTCTAAATCTTTTTGGCTTTTGAAATTTTAGATCAGACAGAAAAACGTGCGACCGACATTTCATGTATAGTTTTGTATCTGAAGTGATTGTCACCCGACACCTATTTGGAGTACTTTGATTTTGAATTTCTCCCAACTCTTATTTGGTTCAATGAGGATCGTAGGAGGATTAATTTTCATTTTGTGTTATTCAATCTAGCAAATCTCCACTTTTGAGGTTGAGAACTGCTTGATGCCAGAACTATGTGGAGTCTGGGGTATGTGCAGGTGATGAAATTTATAGATAACTTTAATTTGTCGGCAAAGCTCTCCAAGTTTTTTTTTTTTTTTTTTTGTTGGTGAAAACAAAGCTCTCCAAGTTAATATTCACAGATTAGTGAAACAGTTAGATATTTTTGAAACCATCAAATAAGCACAGGCAACATTTGTAAATTATGGATTAATACTATGAAAAACTCAAAATTAATACATTTATGATAAATTTATCTAAAATTAATTTTTTGACCATGAAAAACTCAAAACTGGTACATTTATAATAAATTTACCTTCCATTAGTTTGTATTAAATTTTTATCTTTAAATTGCTGAATTAGATGATACATGATTGCTAATAGGTGTACTTATTTGAGGTTTTATTCTTCATTTATCATAAATGTATAAGTTTTGTGGTTTTTCGTGATATTAATCCAACTTAACGAGAGCTGATGAAAGGCAAATCTGTTACGATTACACCAATTTGAGTTTTTTCGTGATATCATAAATTATTGGAATTTCTGATGATTTTGGAACAATCAAATCAACGTTAGTGATTAACTCAAATATCCATTTATAGTTTCATTCAAGAGTTGTCAAATTAAAGCTTTGCAAATACTGTCAGTAAATTATTAAGGTAGTCAGCAATCTATGAAAATAATTGGTAAATTCATATAAGAGTTGGTAACTTTAATATGCCTCTCACTATAATAAATGAATGTGGATAAATTATGGGGACGGAAGATATTGTCAAAACAACCTAGTATATGTCAGTAAATGAACTCAAACAACAATTGGTAAATATTAAAAAGATTAGTAACATGAACAAGTTGGCAAACTGTGCGAATAAATTTAACATCTTGGCGACAATAACAATTGGAATGGCTGGTAATTTCAAACAATCAAATAAACATTAGCAAAATGATTTAAATAAGAGTAAATTCAATATGCTGTTAAGCCCGCATATCGATGCCGGTATACATTCAAATAAGAGCTAGTAAAGCTGAAACCGATTGGTACATTAACACGCGGAAATAGTAATCACCCAAATCAAGGCTTGTAGTTTTCTAAATCAGTTAGTAAAATTTATTGCATCAATAACTTTAACAAATAAATATTGTTAAACTATCGAATTGTTTGGTGAAATGATTGGGAATTTAGCTGTGCATGACAACGCTTCTTAACTGGGGAGTAGTTTCTTTTCAGAAATGCTTTTTTTCTATTTCTATTATGGGGAACAATTTCTGTATAAAGAAACTCGTTTGATAACTACACAAAATTTTTACTCTAGAAATAGAAAAAGAATAGAAATGCGTTTGGTAAAAAACGGTTTCTTGTTTATATTTATTTGTTTTTATTGTTGCCGGCCGATTGCCGCCGGACGCCGTCGACTGCCGCCTGCCACCACATGTCATCGCCGGCCGCCGACTGTTGCCGCCGATCGCCGTTGCATGGCCCATCGGCCGCTGTCGATCGTCGGCCACCTGGCCACCTCCGCCTCCAGCGGCCGCCAACTGCTGCCGCTGATCGCCATCGCATGGCCCATCGGCCGTGGTCGACCGTCGGCCACTTGGCCACCTCCGCCTTCGGCGGTCGGTGGTCGACGGTTGGCGGCGGCCAATGGGCCGTGCGACGGCGATCGACGGCAGCGGTTGGAGGCCGGCGGTGACATCTTTGCGGCGGGCGGCGGTCGGCCGGCGGCAGCGATAGTCGATTGGACTATGGCAATTGGCGGCGGCGGCGGCGGCGGTGGCGGTCGGTCGGCGGCGGTTGGCGGCGGTCGGCTGTGGCGGCGACGGTCGGTCGGCGGCGAGGGGCAACGGCGAGCGGCGGTCAATGGTGGTCAGCAAGAGAAAAATAAAAGAAAAAAAATTCACTTATTTCTTAAACTTGTTCCCGGGAATAAGAAGTAATTTTTTTTTACTTCTCATTTCTATTCCCGAGCTAACTTTTTATTCCTGAGAACAAAAAACCAACTTGCCGTTATCAAACGGGTTTCTATTCTTTTTTTCTTCTTGGGAACCAAAGAATAGAAATTCTTTGGTTAGGGAATGTTCTCATGCAGACCCTAAAAGAGATAATTACATGAGTGGTTCCTAAACCTTGACTTAATGCAAAATGTTGTTTTTGAACTTTTAATTTATTTAACATAATTCCCAAACTTTTCTTACATGTTTGATTTAATCCATTGACTCTATAAAAAGCATTATTGTTCCTAAACTCGAATCAATGAAATGATTATATTGAACATTTTTATATAGTTCATGTACTATTGCCTTGGAGCTTCATCAATAATTGAAGCAATTGACATAGCTCTTCTTGAACTAAAGTGTGGCATCCCGGAATTTCATAAAATTTTTGTAGCCATAATTAGTGACCATTTGCCCATAATTCATGGCGAGGCTCGGCCATGAGCTTGTAAGGTGTGTAATTTGATGGAAAGAAATTTTGGCCAAAAGGATTATAGGGTTAAAAAAAAAAAAAAATTTGTACGACCCTAGACTCAAGTGTGCGGATTATTAAATCTTTTAAATTAACCTAATTGAGGAATAGTTATTAATTTAATTAATTTAGGTTTTTAAAAAAGGCTTGGGCCGAATTTGAGTGGGCCTATGACGGGCCAAGTGGGCCGGCCACAAGCCCAAGCCCACAAGGCCACCAGCCCACAACCCACAAACCGTGGGCGGTCGACCAAGCTCAAAGGAAGGAGCTGGCCGGTTTTGCATGCAGACTTTTGCATGCAAAACAAGTGTTCAATGGCATGATTGCAAGTAATGATGAGAAAAGGGGGTATATAAGTGAGGAGTGACCGGTTTAGAGGGGCTTGGACGCACAAAAGAGAGAGAGAGGGAGAGAAAGAAAGAAGAAAAAGGAGGAGGAGGAGAGAAAGGAAGGAAAGCCGCCGGTTTGCTCGCCCGTGTCCGCCCGTTTTTGTGCTCTTTTTCTTGAGATTAAGGCAAGATCGATTCCCTTATCTACTCATGCATGTCTTGTTGTGAATCTAGTGTTGTTTTGTGGTGAAAATCGTGGAAGGTATGAGCTGAAAGTGAGATCTTGAGCTGGATTTGCTTGAGGGTGTTTTCTGTTTTGAGTAAAACTTCATGCGCCAGAAACTTGTAGGGATTTGCATGTGGTCTTGGAGTGAGAATTTGATCTCGACTTCTTCATGAGATTTAAAGAGCACATTCTGAATTGTAACATACTAAAAATTGAGATAAAAAGGACAAGATTTGAGGGGTGAACTTTATTTTCTAAGAAAATGTTCAGATCTGGTGATGCATGTTGAGTCTTAGTGATTTTGGTTGCTGTATCTGAATTTCTATTGAGAATCTTGCTTCGATGTCTTCATGGAAACCGTAAAGAACATGAAGAGAAATGACATACTCAAATTTGGGACCAAATGAACAAGAATAGCCTAGGGAATGGTCGTTTTTCCTGAGGACGTGAGTATCGGGTGACCCATACTGGACATCAGTAGCTTCGACAGCCTATAAGAGGGTTTTTCTTTGGGTTTTTCACTTTGATGTCTAAATGAAAGTTGGAGAGTACACTTTAAACAAGAACATATCCAAAATTTAGAGGAAAAGAAGCACAATAGGTCGGTCATACGTAATATTTTCGGAGGTAGGACGTGCTGGGAATGTCGTTTTATGGGCAGAAGTTCTCTTTAGTTATAATAAATTTTCTATAATGAAATTGGCCTAAGTGTCTTCATGAGAAACTTATATTAGAGTCTTGTGGATCATATGGTAAAGTATCATAAATTTTGAAAGCCAATTGGGCGTTTAATTTTGAGGAAAGGTAAACGTTATCACCAGGCGTCAAATATAATGTAACGATGTTAGGAGCAGTAGCTTGTAATTGCTATACTTAATTATTTAAAATTAATCTGACCTAGATGTCTTAATGGAAAACATACCTTAGCATCTTGGCTAGATCGTGGTAAATTTTTGTAATTTTTGAAGCTTGTTTGAATATTTAATTAAAAGAAATGGTAAAATGGTGCAAACTGTGTAACCGAGAATAATTTGCTGGATTGTTTAATTTATATATTTTGGTGTGGTGATCGTTTGGGCTTGAGTTATTCATGAAAGTTGTGCCTCTATGTCTTGTCTGTGTTGTGGTTAAATTTTATAATTTTTAGAGGTCATTTAGTAATTTAATTGAGGTGAATTCTGAACCGGTGTAAGCTGTGGAATCCGAAATTTGTCTGCTGTGAAGTTAAAATTATATCTTTTTATGTAATGACTTTTAAGACTTGAATTCTTCATGGAAAATGTGTTATTGTGCTTTGGCTATCACTTGTACAAATCCCAAAATTTTTGAAGGTTAATTGAGTATCCAATTTGGGTATTTTCATGAAACATGTATGCTGGAATTTGCAAGATTTCAAAAAAAAAAAAAAAAAAAAAAAAAAAGAGATTTATGGGCAAATTTAAATGGCATGAATTAGATGATTGATATAGCTCCAAGTGTTTTACCATGTTACACGAATGATGATCTTTGGCATATCATGTTGATGTTGGTTATGTGCATCACGTTATATGCCATGTGAGATTGAGCCATGCATGAAATTATATCTCATGAAAAATGAGAAGGCCGTCGGATGGTGTGAGCCGACAATGCCCCGGGAGTGTCGGGATGCCCGGCTAGGGGAGTATAATGCCGGATGCCCGGTGGCCCCGGGGGCGTAATTCTGGATGTCCTCGGGAGTTTCGAGATGCCCGGTGGTATACGGTACGTAATTCCGTGGGGAGATGCACAGTGTTATGTCGGTACATAATTCGGAAGCCCGGTTGTATTTTGAATACATGCCCGGGGGATTCCTCGTGATGCTAGGTGAGATGCGAGATGTCCGGCCGGGGAGTGTAAATGCCGAAGCCCGGATGGTGTGTGCCGTGGATTCCTCGTGATGCCAGTTGGGATACGAGATGCCCGGGATGTGGGGGTGCCGGAAGCCCGGATGGTGTGTGCCGGGGGAATATTAAAAGCCAATTGAAATTGTGAAAACATGGCATGGTATATGTGAATATGCATATGGTGGTATGTATGCATGGACATGGCATGGTATATGTGAATATGCATATGGTGGTATGTATGCATGGACATGGCATGGTATATGTGAATATGCATATGATGACATGTATGCATGAGTATGGATTGATGTATATGGCTATATATATATATATATATATATATATATATATATATATGGGCATGGATGGATGTATATGCCTATGGTGGTATGTATGAATGGGCATGGCATGATGTGTATGGTGACATGTATGCATGAGCTTGAATTGATGCATATGGTGATATGTATGCATGAGTATTGGATTTGAATATATAGATGAATGGATCCTTATGACGAAATGTGACACATATGTGGAAGTGTGATGATGTATTCCTATATGATGCAATTTCATGTATATGGACTCTAATTGTGATGTCTTGTGTGATGCTTGAGTAGCCATAGGGAATCATTTATTTGCTGAGTGGTTGCACTCACCCCTTTTTGGGGACTAACATTTCAGCTTAGAGATGCCGATTCCACCTTGTCACGCGGGGCACCTTTTATGGTATACCTTCGACGTGGATATAGAGGTGACGGTGATCGTTTGTCCCTATGTTCTGGATTGACTTTTCTTCGAGTTCGTGCGATAGTATCTTATGAGGTGGGTCTACGATGGCCCGGTTACCCAAGAGTTCATCTCCATCCATGTGCGCTGGGATGGGATGATGCGAGGATGTTGCCACCTCCACCACCCGATGCGCCCGGATGGGTGTAGGCTGGCTGCGTGAGGGGGGGGAAAGGCTAGAAGCTGAAGGTCTTTTTTGGACACGACCGACACCAAGGAGGGATGGGTCGCTCTTTTGAGATCCGTGAGGAAGGGGTAGAGGTGTCCCTTTTTGAGTATAAGCCACACTAGTTGTGCGATGGCTTACTTTTGTATGTACCTACCCCGAGATTAACCCATCTTGTAAATACGTAAATAAAATGGTTCGGTTTTCTTTCCTTGATGTCTAGCTGGTGTGCAATTGTCTCGTGTTTGTGTGAAGGGAGAGTTGGTAAGATTATGCTTCCGCAAATTAAACTGCGCTGGGACCGTATTTAAAAAAAAAAAAAAATTTCGTCCAAGTATTTATTGGCTTAGTTAAAAAGGAGATGAATGACTGTAATGATCCCTTTGGGTTAAGGAGTGTCACATAAAGTTTATGAACCATATTAATTAATTAAAAATTCATGGAGGATATTATACATTGGACCTAAGTTGAGGGATCATTTGTGTCATTTTTCCAATTTAAAATATTACCGTCCCACATGTAATGACACACCGACAATTCTTGTTATTTTTTTGGTTAATATCTTGAAAAATCTCAAATCAGTACATTTGTAACAAATTTATCCCAAATCAATTTTTTGACCATGAAAAATCTCACATTTGTACACTTATGATAAATTTACCCTAAACTAATTTTTTGATCATAAAAAATCTTAAATTGAAACATCTATGATGAATTTACTCAAAATTACAATTGTAAAAAATTTAATGGTATTGTCGTGATAAATCTAATTGTACATTTATGATAAATTTGAGATTTTTTGTTATGTTTAACCTATGGATTTCACTTGCCACGTCATTATATTACATTACCATGTGTCATTTAGGTTTGAAAATAATATTCAAATTTGACAGTAGTCAATGAAAGGTAAATTTGTCATAAACGTATTAGTTTAGGGGTAAATTTATTACAATTGTATAAATTTAAGATTTTTATAAAAAAATTAATTTGGATTAAATTTATCATATATACACTAATTTAGGGTTTTTCGTAATATTAACTTTTTTTTTTTTTTTTTTTTTTTTTGGGAAAGAGGGAAAAATTTCTCCAGAGACTTCGCGAAAGGACGTTCCATGGAACGGGAGCCGACAGACACAACAGAGGAGGGAAAACGAAGAAACCTAAAATAACTGCCGCCAAAGCAACGCTCGGAAAACTGGGGAAGTCCCAAGCGAAGCGTCTCCTACTCCTGCCAAGTACGAGGTTTCTTCTCCGAACCCACCTCGGTCGGAACTCGTAATCCAGGAAGAGCGCGAAGCGAAGCCGGGGGGTATCGAATCGGTATGGCCTTGTGGATGGAGAAGGGGTCGCAGCCCCAGACCGAGAGCGAGGTCGCCGACCTCGACGCCATCGCCGCGCTCAAAGAATCCGCCGCTCTCGAGCTGAAGGTAAATTTCTCGATGCGTGCGGCGGTTGCACTTCTCAAGTTAGTGTTTTGCTTCGCACCCATCACTCGACTCCGACGCCTTTCGCGGTCGACGGATGCTTTTGTTGAAGTGGGATTGATTGGAGCGCGAACGGTGTAGTTGCAGTCGTCAATTCGAGCGAAAGTTCGAAGCTTGGCTGACTTTTCTCCTTCCTTTTTTCCTAATATGAGCTTGCTTGTGGGGTAGGAGACTGTGCACCGTGGCAACTTAAATCGCGGTTCTCGAGTTCATGTCTTGTTTCGCACCCATTGCTCGACTTGGACGCCTTTTGCGGTCGGTGGATGCTTTTGTTGAAGTGGGATTGATTGGAGTGCGAATGATATAATCCAAGTCGTCAATTCGAACAAAAGTTCGAAACTTGGCTGGCTTTTCTCTTTTCTAATGTTGGCCTGCTTGTGGGGTGGGAGACTGTACGCTGTGGCGACTTAAATTGCTTTGTCAGTTGGTGATTGTGTGAATTTCTTTTACGTTGAGTTAAATTGTCTGTGATGTTGCCACCTTCTTGATCGGAATACTAGTTGGGTTTGTGGATATGACATGCTATAATCAACCGATGGTATTGGTCGAGCTACTGGGTATTAGGAGCAGGAACTGATACTGCATTCCTTATTGGGTCATCACTAGAGGAACGTTGTGCTATGTTTGTGTGCCTATTCAGTTTTAAGGACTGGGTTCTTGATATTGATGTAGAGCGACTTCTCTATCCATGTACGTTTCGCCGTCAAGATACAGGAGTTTAAGACATAAGTGTGCTTTTTAGGGGGTGAGTTTATTGAGGAGATGGTTGACAGGAACTAATTTGCTAATGGGCTAGTGGCACCTTGGGACTGCCAAAACATTGTCATTAGATTGATACCTTCATCCATAATTCAGACACTGTTGCTATTACCGCATTTGAAAAGCAGTTTCTTCGTGTCTGTTCCACTTGTCTATTTGCTTTGCAGGAGAAAGGTAATGAGTATGTCAAGTTGGGGAAGAAACACTATTCGGATGCTATTGATTGTTACACGAGGGCCATTGATCAGAAAGCTCTGAGCAACTCTGAGAATTCAGTTCTTTTTGCAAATCGTGCACATGTCAATCTGCTTCTTGGAAATTATAGGCGTGCTTTGACAGATGCTGAGGAGGCAATTAATCTGTGCCCGACAAATGTTAAGGTAAGTCATTCGCAGTTATAGTCCAGTAATGTTTACTTTGTGGATCTTAAGACATGATGTGCACACTGTAGGCTTTTTATCGGGCTGCCAAAGCATCTCTGTCACTGAATCTGTTGAATGAAGCCAAACTGTATTGTGAAAATGGACTTGAGAAGGATCCAAGTAATGAAGAACTAAAAAAACTTGCAAGGAAAGTTGAGTCCAACATAATGGAGCGCCAAAGCCATGAAGCCGAAGTTTCCAACGCGGTGACAGTAGCTAAGGTAGGCATTCAAGTGTCTTTATCTGTACTTGTTCCAGGAAAATCTTCATTTTTCTACTGAGTGTTTTACTTTGTCTTTAACCTCTATGTCTTGGTCTTGGAGAAATTCTTAGGGACTTGTTTCTGCAATTGAGGCACGCAAATTGAAGATGGGGAAGGCAATGTATCGAGAGCTTACTGGCCTGAAAAAGCCTGTGCTCGATAAAGATAACATTCTTCACTGGCCAGTTCTCCTTTTGTATGCAGAGGTCATGTCCAGTGACTTCATCGAGGACTTCTGCGAGACTGACATGTTCTCAGTTCATCTTGACTTAATATCCTTAAATTTTACATGCTTTTTTACTTGACAGTTTGTTAACTTGATTTGTCATCATGTGGCAAAGTCTATGTTCATGATCAGTTGTGTGTTTGAGATAACTGCATTTTATTTTCATCACATGATTTCTCATTTGGATTCTGATGCTAACATGGGCAACCACCTTTGAACTTCCTGCATCTGTTCTTTTGGTCTTCTGGACCATTTTTGGCAATGCATCCACAACGAGATTTTTCACATAGGATAATGAGTTAGGATTCCTCCATTTACTCTTGATCATGGTACAGTACTATCTAAAACACATAAGCACTTGATAAGAATCTTGTTGTGTTGGAGAAAAGACTTTGCAGAATGCTTAGTCATAGTACAGTTGTGGTGATTTTACTTTGGGATAGCACTTTAAATGGAGTAGACGATGGTGAATTATTACACTAGATTCTTAGAAATAGCACATAAGCTCCCAGTGTCTTGAGATCAGGCAACTTTCCTGGCTGAACTTGTCATGAAGCCTTGTCAGATCAGGAACCTCTTCAGTACCCTTCATATTATTTTCTTCTGAGTCAGTGTCCCTTGTGACTAATTGGTCTTTGGTGATAGCTGATCATGGAAGAGGGTAAAGAAGGATGGAAAAGAGAAGGTTGCTCTCAGCCCTTTTACATTATAAAAAGCACTTGACCTTCTTACCAAGAATTCCATCGAATTTAAAGAGAAAACAGGAGAATTTATCATGGATTGGACAGCAGTCTGAATCAAGTCACATCTGTGACAAATTTTTTAGCTGTAACTGATCTATAACCGGTTCTTAATGTACAATTAACATAATAAGGTTGCAACATGGGAGATTTTAGTGTTGCAACTGTCCTAAAATCAGAGGTTCTATTTCCCCTTGTCACCCCTATTTGCCAATTAGAATTTTGGGATGCGAGCACTTCCTTTGTTGAATGATTCCTTAACATTTGAACATCTTCTCAGAGGATTCTCCTCCATTGCCATGGGATACAGAAAATAAGTACACCCGTGATGCTATTGAGTTGTACTATGAGGTGAGCTGCTAGAGATTTTATGGTTAAGGTTGATACTTGTTTATCTTGTGTCTCTCGTGAGTAATCTTGTCATCTAGGTCAAAATGATTTTTTCATTGTTTACATAGATTGGTTCTCTACATCTCTGATACTTTATGTCGGTTGTGTTATTGGTGGATAACTTCTGAGCACATTGCTTTCCATTTTTAGAGGTTTGATCCTAGGTAGATGCTGGGAGACAGCAAAATTTCCACTACACTGTATCTTCACACTTGGGCAGAAGTATTGGCAATAGTATACGCAGACATATTGGAGGAGATTCTTCCATTTGTATCTTTTCCTTGAGAAATGACGTGCTGCCTTTAACTTTATTTCGGAAGTTCATTACAAGAGACTGACTTTGGTCTGCAGGCTAGTTCTGGAACTTGTTTGTCAACATCAAAACTCCTCCAATATTTTTTAGAAGGTACTGCGGGTGCTAATGTGGAACTTCCACATGAAGATGAAAACGCTGCAGGCAGTTATTCTAGCAACACTATCTCTGCTGGTAGAGCTTCTCTTCGCTGAAACTTTCCTGTAGTGGTGCTCTTATTTTTCCTATTAGATTAGTTTGCTTTGTAACACATGACTTGAACTTGTCTCTTACTATTGGACTTTAAGAGTCTTTTAATTTCCCTATGGAAATATTTGGTACAAAATAACAAAACAACCTCCAATGAGGTTTTCAGATGCTTGGCTAGCATGAAAGGTTTTCATCAAAGAATAATTCAAGGGTTTTCGTCTAAACATCTAGAAGGCCAGGGTCAACTGATTGTGTGGGTCTTTCCATTGGTTATGCTGTTTATGAACATTGATCATCAATAGTTCAGGACGACTTGTGAAGATGAAGCCATATTTATCATATTGGATTTTGTTTGCTGATGGTTGAAAGTGGTTGCATCTCATTATTTTCATGCTTGTTGATTCATTGAAGGGGGAAGCTTGTATAGTCAGATTAACTGAACTTTTTTGGGTCATTTACTCTCACTATTGAAGTTATATTTTCTCCCGAACCTTTATGGAGTTAATGGTAATAGTCTGTTAGCAGAAGTGTATCATCTGATAATCTGATCTTGGTGGCTATGCTCATGTTTTAAGTGATCTTTTCTCATGATTTGTTGAGTGTTATTTAGGAATGTAGTCTCAAGTTCATCTTTCTTTATGGAAAGGCAGCTTTAGATGGTCCATCCTTTTCTCTCATGTTCCTTGTGTGGAGAAAATTTCAGTTGAAAGAAGTAGAGCAAGTTTATACATTTTATGCATTACTCAATTCCCATCTAATCTCTGGGCATATTTTCAGGTGATGACTTTGCCAGTAAGTGGATCAGAGTTAACGAGAAGAGAACACTCCACGATGTTTTGAGAGAGTCTAGATTCATTATTCCGGGAATTCCAGGTGCGTTTGTATGACCTGTTGTTTCAGAGAGTGAAATGGACTTTAGTTTTCTGACAGAAACGGGATAAAATATGGAAAGAATCTAGATTACATAAAATGACTACCAATGTTTTTAATATTTCTACCATCATTTGTACTTCACCTTACCTAATGTGAAATCTTTCATTTGATTACATCTCGTTATTGCTTCCTGATTAAATGTGGTGGCGACTATGCAGTGTTCTTCATTGTTTCCAGAAGGTCCAGCTTCTATCAAGTGTTCAAATCTGGAAAGTGGAGTCCACAATGATGTTAGGTGACCATGCTTGTTGTCTCTTCAATGGAAACGTTCTTTCCTTTTTTTTTTTTTTTCAATTTATGGAAATGAGTGTGAGCACCGCCATTTCTCATTTAATTTATTCATAGAGGAGAGGGACATTTTTAATGTACTAGCCGGAGCAACATAGATCACATCAATGTTTCTAGTGTTCCCTATAATTTGCATCATGTATACTATGGATGACCTTTTACGTAACTACCAACTTCCCAAAGAGTGAATAATTTCTTTGGAAAGGTGTGAAGGAGAAAAAATTTAGGCGACAATGGCAAATCGTTGGCTCTTGTACATCTATGCATCGAATTGAGCCAGGCACAAACAATATCACAAGATCGAGTCTATCTATATTGCCACTTTCTGTTCTATGGCCATTGCTTCTTCTACTATTTTGTCCGTGTTTGGAATGGCTGTACATACTCAAAATCAGCGCCTGCAAAGTCGAGATTGCATCCGAAAAATATGGAGGGTCACTTATGCAATCCTTGGTCCTTGCTGTATCATTGGAAGCGCTTGTGTGATTGGTGATTCAGCAATCAATGACTTAGGATGATATACGCTAGAAGCATCTTTATATCATAAATTCTCCATTAGAAGGTAGGAACCAGTGTGATCTCTATCCCTCAACAGTAGGCAGCCTAGGCAAATTTTGGAAGGCATTCTGGAGAGAGTACAGAATTCGAAATAAACCATGCTCTTGTACTCGTGGACAAGATGCTCAACTTGGAGGAAAGGCTATTAGACAAATGGCAGATATATATCGGCAAAATTGCACGCAATGCCCAGGACAGGTTCCCAGTCTATCAAATGTGAACAATCACAGTGTTTATTACGATGAAGTTGGACCTAAGATCTCATCTCCTACCATCAGATATTTGAATACAACGCTCTCTCCAGTTCTCCTACCATCAGATATATTAAAATAAGTTCGCCTTAGCGCATCCATGGCACGTTAGCTCTATTATAACTTGCTATGAGCTCACAAGGAGATGTCCTTCCCAAAAAGTCCTGCAATTCCTTTCCCGGGATCACTTTGCTTCACAATCGACTCCCCAACTAGTACCTGCAAAAGCAATTCTAAAGTCCATCAAATCACCCGCAACTCATCTGAGTACATCTATAGGTCAACATGCTCCCCAGTGATGGAGTTAATCTCATCATCCTTCTTTCAATAAAATGCAAGCAGGTTTAACTCTTAATACCATCAGATTGATCTTGATCCATCAAAAGTACAACCCAAATAAGATGGTAGACCAAATGGAAAAAAAGAAAAGAAATTATCACTTGGGATTGGGGCTACAAATGATACTGACTTGCCCATGAAAAGTTCTTCCCACTTAAACAGCAAAACACGTATTTTGAGCGGGAATGAAGAAAATGCAAAGCAGATACAGTGCTTACCGCCTTCACACCGGCTTCTTGTACATAGGCAATATCATCAGGAGTAAACAGTCCAGATTCCCCAACAACCTTAAGGTTCATAATTATTGAAAAAGAAAATAGTTAGAGAGGTTTAAGATCAGGCAAGCAGCCATTATGACATACAATACTTCGACCAATATAGAAGAAGACCAGAGGGGATCTACTCTTTCTGCTTTGTAGCATGAAAGAAAGATTAGTAAGGGGCTGCCTTACAATTATATCCTTCTGACGGATTAATTGGCCACGTTCTCCAAGAAGAAGCTTCTTTGTGTTGCTAATATCCACCTCAAATGTTTCTGCAAACAAAGAGGTTAAATCAGTCATAATGACTAAAACGTGCAGGTGGTCTCATTGAATTCTACACCCTAACAATATGATCTCATCAAATTTAACACTATCCATCCCCGGAGTAATGTCTAAATCTTGATTCACTTCTCATGGTGAATATAAATCGCATTCAAGAGGAGATATAAAATTGCAGCTAAAGGACATTGCTCTCTGTCCATTCAACAGTGTGATCACGTCCTTTCTTCTTTCTCCTTGCTAGAATCAATTACTTTGTACTTTCTTTTTATGTGGCACTGGCTGTCCTCAAAATTCCAAGCTTATTCATTGGTTTTACCATCAATGATGTAATTGGAAATAATAAATGGAAACTAGCTAGTGCAAAATTGTTCTACCTTGATACTCGCATCATGTAAAATTGACTAACTAGTTAAAAAGCTATGTCATCAAATATAAGAAAAGCGTACCCAGATTGCGGTTGTTGATGCCAATAAGCTCGACTCCCTCTATTCCAAGGACGCGATCCATTTCCCGCTCATCATGCACCTGGAAATAAATGCAATTCTCATCAGAAAATTAGTTTGACCACACCAGAGTCGAACTGAACCACCTGAACTAAAAGTCCAAGGGCAATGATCACACTAATGCCTGTGTTACAAGGTATGGGACATAGATCACAGAGGACTAATAAAAAAGAATATCACGGAAGTTCCAATCACAATTAAAAGAGATGACTATAACAAGGCATAGGCCTTCTGGCTACATTATACACCACAGATTTTCCTAAAAGCTTCACAAACTTTTGAAGGATTTGGTACAACAAGTAGAAATCTAATTTATGAATGACATCATGAAGTTTTCTAAGCTAACTTGCAACCAGAAGAGCAGGACTAGTTTCAAATGACATAAGCCAACTCTGAACCAGAAGAGCAAAACCAGCTCGAAATGAGATAAAGCCAACTCTTAACCAGGACAGCAAAGTAAACTTGAAACAAGAAAAATTACAAGTAGTGAAAGGTATACAAGGAAGAGAGATATTCAAACCTCAACAAGAGCAGCCAAGCCAAGCATCTTACAAATCTTAACCATGTATCTGATGTCAAGGTCAGGCAGCACAGCTGCAATCAAAAGAATGGCGTCTGCACCTTTTACTCGAGCATAGTAAATCTGCCATGCATCTACTATAAACTCTTTGCACAGGAGAGGGCACTGCATAGATTTCATTTCGTTAAGAGGATAAGCAAAAATGAACTTCATACTGATGTACCCATTCAAGAAGATAGCTTATCTCCAGGGACAAACCTTTACTCCCGCTCTCCTTATTGCTTCTAAATTATCAAAGCTCCCCTGCATTGGCCAAATTAAAATGGATGGGCATATATCAGCCACTGCTGTCATATTGCTAATACTCATGAACATTAAAATGCTACATCCAAAGACGTTCACCAACATGTTTACCTTAAAATATTTCTCATCAGTCAAAACACTTAGACATGCTGCCCCTCCTTTTTCATAAGCCTGAGCGATTTCAACCTGAAAGAAACATTAGCCAAAAATAAATTGTTTCAAGAGATACTAACAGTCCCTACTATTCATCAAACTTCAGAGCTAGATCGTCGCCACAGCTTACAAGACACCATCAACGTCAACAACAATCAAGTCCTTTCCCATTAAGTGGGATTGGTCGCGATGATTCTTCTCCAATCAAGGTATGTCTGTGCCAAATTCTCTTTGCACAGCTGAAGTCAAGTATTCTGGGGAAAATTCTCATGAAAAAAATGGTTGAACCTATATCGTCTTAGCTATGCATAGTGGATACAAACCAAGGCTGCCCAAAGCCTAAATAGGTGATAGATATCTGTAACTGGAACCGTGACATTCTCTTATAAAGAGATGAGGACATATCCATTGTCACCTAGCATGCATTGTTACATTGGTATGATTTCAAGTAGGGTTACTTACAATACCGTAAATAGGATAGGGATGTCGTTCATACAACAGAATATACAACTTACAGGATCGAAATCTTCCCTCAGTATTCCTCTACTTGGAGAAGCCTTTTTAACTTCAGCAATCAAACCTGGAAGTCCTGTTCGCTCATGAGCAGCTTTAAGAGCCCCAACAAAATCTCTAGTCTCAGGAGCATTTTGAAGGGCTTTCCTAAGCACCACCAGATCTTGCTTTTCCTTCAACTGAAATTAAAAGCATAAGAAACAACCGGTCACAATGAGTCACAAATATTGCCTGCTTGGTATACGACAAGAAAATTTATAGTGACTTACCCGCGAGACTTCCTTTTCCTTATGCCATATGATCTCCTCCAGAATATTTCGAGGAGTGTTGCCTTCATTTTGCAATCGAAACTCAAAGGGCCCAACATAGTGCAAGGGAGGTCCAGTTGGTGGCCTTCTTCTAATCCTGATCCCTTGGCTAGCAGCCACTTCATCTTGGTACATCCCTAATTCCCAGTCCTTGGCATCAAGAGAATTTTCTTGTGATTCATTAACAGATACAACTGTAGCAGATATATCACTGGTCTCTGACTGCATCGAAAAACAGTATATGCCTTGGCTGATGAATGTTACCATATAAGTTAATAAGATCAATGATTTGGGAAAGATGATATGCAAATGACATAAAACTGAAGCACGAGTTCAGTGAAGATCTTCAATCTTTGTCACTTCTATATTGAACACAAGCCAGCAAATGAGATACGTGGTAAATATAGTACTTTTAATAAACAGCTGATGATCATGAAGCTGAGGAAAAGATTGTTGCCTTTAAACGAAGTATGTTGGGCTTGCTATTTAAGTCGAATGGTTGTAATTTTTCTCATAGCAATTCATTACTGAATCAAGTGCTTGATATGTATCATAGTGCGGACATGAATGAGATTTTGTAATGTCAATTCACTAAGACAAGATAATGGAGCACAAACTCTCTACCAACAGCAATTTTTTTTCCCAAACCATGCTCACATTGGTTCTCCCTAAATTCGAGAAATTGAGAGAAAAGTTCTTGTTTCTAAAAGTCATTAAGCAGGTAAAGCCAAGTTGAAGATAATGTTTATGTAATTCTAGTAATGGAAACAACAGAGTTGGAAGAGAGTGGCGACCTGTTGAGCTCGAATACAGCTGACAGAGAGCTTTCTTTCCTTGGCATGAAGGTCCATTGCAGCTATTGGAAGTAATCTACAGATCGATGACTTTGCGGGCCTGTGCATGAGGGAAGGTACACCATGAAATGGAACCCTAGCCGTTGCTCGAAAAGAAACTAACCCCTCCATCTCCTTCTTGATTTGGCTTTCTACCTTTACTTTCCAATGACTTTATTGTTTGATTTTGGGCCTCAGCAAAACTAACTTCTGCCATACAGAAATGAAGAGAAAATAGAAAATTTCATTCTATCTATACAACCATATAGTAGGAAGGACTCAAATTATAGTACAATATTGTACTTCTGGCACAACATTATTTTCTTTCCATGCATAGGTTTAATGTATGACATGTAAATTCAGTTCATACCTGAGTACACATGCGACTTAAAAAGTTTTCACAGGTTTAGTATGAGATCACACAGTATTAGACTGAGCTGCAACCTCTTGGATGCTATTCAATATGAACTAAGTAGTATAGATCGGCACCATAAAAGTTATGACATAATAGGGTAACTTATGAGTTACATGATACAAAAGGTTCTAGTTAATGCAAGGCTCGTACCCACTTAGAAGGTTCCCTGTGGTGGCAAATGGGTAGGTCCTATAAGCATGTGACTGAAATAACCCATTTTACTCACATCTACATATTATCAAGCAAAAACAACCTGCAGACCCCTATCAAACCAACCCCATCCAACCCAAAGCCACCTGATTAGCTCACATTTTGAGCATTTGAGCATATCAACAAGCCAACCTCTTATGCCATTGCACTGTCTTACAGATTATGAGTGTAGAAATTATATCCAGGAAACCACCTTTCCATTGGAACTTGAACCAAACATTTGGCATGCACAGTCAATTTTCTTGCATTCGCAGCACACGTTCTTCTACTTTGGAAAAACATTCACAGCACACATCAACAAACACATCTCCACATTCGCAGGTACGTTACTTAAAAGTCACCCTTTAATCCAATGAGCAACTACCGCACCATCAACTGACATTAAATTCATTCAAGCTCACTCAATCAATCATCAACCAGCAACGGTCATGGAATATTGATTCGACTGCTAAATGCACTTTAGATTTAAAAGAGCCATTTCCACCACCACTTTTGTGCTACCGGTAGCTAAACTGCAATCACCAGCCATTTTTACCATTAAAGTTTTGAGCTTTAACCATGCCCAGGAGATTCCGATCAATTACACGCGCAGAGGATAAGCTCGCGTACTTCAATCAGAACCTCTGCCTCTTCTTTCAAGAAACCCAAAGGAGACAACAAAAAAGAAAACCCAATTGGAATGAAAACTTTTTAAGAACCAAAGAACCATAGACTCACCCTTAAGACAACTGCAGATTCTGCAAATTCAAGCAAGAATTGCCAAGCCCCAACGATTGACGCAGATCTTCACGAGACGAGCAGGCGCTTGGACCGCCCGGTGGCGTTCTTCAATGGGGGAGATGGGTGTTCTCCGGCGACGGCGGGAGAGTTTCGGATGGGATGCCGCGACAAGTGGAGGGAGGGAAGAGAGCTGCAGAGATTATTACAAGAAGTTGTCTCTTTGTAGCTCTCATCCCATGTCATAAACAGGCATTCATCTTCACATGGGAAAAATTACAGGGCAGGAAAATTATGAGAAATTAGCAAAATGGGAAAAGAGAATCCTCCGGTTAGGTGAAACTTATAATTAACCGAAAAAAAGCCCTTCAAATTTACCATATATGTGCTAATTTAATTTTAAACCTTTAAATTACACCAATTTAGTTATCACCTTATTAAAATTTAGCCAATTTTAGCTAAAAAAAGTTAATGTGAATGCAATTTTACGTGGCATGGCCAACTCGACATAGATAATTTTTTAAAATATTTTTTTTCGATTTTCTATTAAATTTGTTTTTAAATTGTTATAATTAGAAATTAGCAAAATGAGAAATAAGAATTCAACAAATGGATAATTCCCAAAAACTCCTTCAAACTTACTACAATTGTTGATTTAATTCTTACTCTTTCAACTATACCAATTTTTTGACCAAAAAAAAAAAAAAAACTATACCAATTTAAATTTAATCTTTTCAAATTTTGCTGCTTTTGCTATAATACGCTACAATACCAAATGGTATTACTATAGTGCGCCATAGTAACATGAATAATGCCAAATAGTACCAAAAAAATTTTACCTGGCAAAAAGGAAGGGAGGAGAGAGCTTTCGGGAATCATAGTAAAATATATAATCAAATTTTCTAGGGAGAGTGTGGATACAAAAATAATCAAGAGTTCAAGGGTATGATGGATCTCTTGTTGGAGTTCTCCATGGATCGCGTGATGGTGAAGTTGGATTTTGCAAAGATGTTTGTAACTCAAAATTGTCCTCTATGTAGTATTTATCTAGCCAAATTTTTTGATCAAAAACATTAATGTGGATATTGATTGTTTTACATGGTATAACTGACATGGATATGAATAATTTTTTAAATATTTTTTGAACGATATTTTTAAAGTTGTTTGTAACTATTATAATGAGAAACTAGCAAAATGGGAAACATGAATCCTATAATAAACGAAATGGATAATTACCCAAAAAATCTCTTCAAACTCATTACATTTGTGTTAATTTAGTTTTAAAATTTTCAATTATATCAATTTAATCATCACCTTTTCAAATTTTGTCGATTAGGTTTATTAAAAAAAAATTAATGTAAACATTGATCGTCTTATATAATATGATTAATCTTGATGTGGATAATTTTTAAATATTTCTTTTGATTTTTGTTACATATATTTTTAATTGTAGCTAGCAATGGTTGACAGAGCTTGCTGGACGCTAACAACAGTCTGCCTCGCCCAACACCCAAATCTAGGTGAGCTAGGTAAGGCCTTGACCCTTGCGAGAGTCTAATACCCGCGTTGGCCACTAGTGAAAGAAAATAGAAAAAGAAGAAAAGGTGAAGAATAAAAATTGAGGAATATTAAAAAATTTTCCACATCAATAACGACTATGTTACATAAGAAAACTGGTATCTTCATTAGTGTTTTCTACCAAAATTAGCTATATTAACTCAATTGGTGAAATATGAAAATGTTGAAGGCTAAATTGATATAATTAAAAAATTTTGGATCGAATTGGTATAAGTGCAATATATTTATAACCTTTTTTGGTAATTATCTTGTAAATGAAGAGTAAGAAAATGAGAATTTGCGGATATATTTTTGGGTTTTTGGTTCTAGTAGCTTTTTTAATTCGTAAATTTTATTTGGATGACGTTATGGATGTTACATTCTTATTTTGTTATTTGAAATAGTTTCGGAATATCAGATCATCTTTTTTCAGAATCAAAGGTATGTTTTTCTTGTTTGTTGCTTATTTTCGTGGAACATGCATCGATCATTCTTTCTCTTTTCGTTTTAACATTCTAAAAAGGGAAAATACCACCAAAAACCCTAAACTATGCACAAAGTGACAAAAATACCCCAAAATTTTTTTTGCACCAAAAACCTCAAATTTTGCCATCTGTGACACATTTACCCCATTGAGGGTATTTTCGTCTTTTTCTGTTTTTTTTTTTTTTTTTTTTTTTTTTCTTTTCTTCCCTTCGCCGGCCGGCGGAGGGAGCCGGCGTCCGGCGAGGGCTACCCTCGCCGGCGTCGGCCAGCGAGGGCCGCCCTCGCCGGACCGGCGAGGGCACCCGCCGGGCGACCCTCACCGGACACGGGCGAGGGTGGCCCTTGCCCGACGCCGACGAGGGCACCCCTTGCCGGTGTCGGGCAAGGGCCGCCCTCGCCTGGGCCGACACCGGCGAGGGCAGCCCTCGCCGGATGCCGGCTTCCCTTCGCCGGAGCCGGCAGAGGGAAGAGAAAAGAAAAAAAAAAAGGAAAAAAAAGGAAAAAAAAAGAGAAAAATGTTTTTAAAAGCAAAATGACCAAAATACCCCTAAGATTTAGGGTAAATGTGTCATAGAAATGAAAGTTCGGGGTTTTTTGTGTCACAAAAAATAGTTTGGGGTAAATGTGTCACGGATGGCAAAGTTTGGGGTTTTTGGTGGTGCAAAAAAAAGTTTGGGATATTTTTGTCACTTTGTGCATAGTTTAGGGTTTTTGGTGGCATTTTCCCTTCTAAAAAAAATGTATCGCCTAATATAATATAATAAGATGTTTTCTCACTTCAATTCCGAGTTTGTAGTGAAGCAATAACGTTGCACAATTTTCTTAGCCATTACTTTGAATCGAATGCAACGTGTCATGTCCGACCTTTGTATGCATGTTTTTCGAATTGTATCTCAAAGAGAAGACTCGACCTTTCATAAGACTTGGCATTTCTATTATTTTTGAATTCTCTTGAATTACGTTCGACACAATTGGCTGAATGTAATGGACTACGATAATATGAAAATAGAATCATGATAGAGTGAACCAAAAATTTCATTGACGGTATTTTATAAAACGAGAATAATTTCATTTGATGGGAATGAAAATTTGGGATGGAACTACTTTTTTATACACAATTACATAATTAATAACATGAAAAATCTATAACAACTTCGGAAGACATTAATTACCTCATTAAGTATTAAATTTAGTAGGGATTAAAAGTCTAAATTGTTATGGAGTCCTCGACATGCGGGCACACGTGTCAATAATCAGTGCCATGCCAACTTGTCAATTTCTGGCAATTTCGGAATGGAAAACTAGGGGTGAGCATGGTCCAAGTTGGGGGTCCACCCTCTAACCCTAGGACCAACCCGCATAGTGCTGGTTCTCAATTTTTTGGACTGAGGACTGATCCTATTAAGCTTGGAATCGAGGACCGAACTGACCTAATGAGTCTGGTTCGGTTCCAGGGTTAATCTGGGATCAACCAATAATTTTTTATTTCATTTTTTGTATTCCTTAAAAAAGCGATTGAGGACCAGATTAATTCAATGGGTTTTGTCCGGTTTCAAAGTTAACTTAAAACTAACCAATAATTTTTTATTTCATTTTTTGTACTCCTTGAAAGGGCAACCGAAGATCGTACTGATCCAATGGGTTCAATGATGAGCGAGGTCAGTTAAAAAAAGCAAGCGGTGAAGGTGAAGTGGGGTGAGCGTCAAATAGAATGAGCATCGAATGTTGAGCGGGAAGCAACGAGCCAAGTGAGCATTAAGCGGCGAGTGGTATGAGTGACCCAAAGCGAACAAGGTGAGTGTCAAGTGGCGAGCAGAGATATTTTTTTTTTTTTTTTTTGGTAAGAGTAAGATTATATTGAGTTTTGGATAAATGTACAAAAGATCGGCGCCAAAAACTCACACTCTAGAAGCTAAAAGCAAGAAGAGTGAGAGGGAGCCGATAAAAGGTACAAGCAACACAACGAACAGACTACAACAGCCAAACACCGAAGAAAACCCACAACTACAAAATCCGACAAACCTCAAACCACAACTTAAAAGATAGGAAGAACAGAGAGCCGAAGTAGTTGGGCAGCAGCTGAAGATAGCAGGCACGAGTAGACCTAGGAGGGAGAGCGACGATAAATGAAAACCGAGGGGTCTAGGCCCCATCCTCTCTGAATCCTTTTGTTCTTTGGAGAGACTGGAACATTAGAAAAAGTTAAGGCTTTGTCCTTAACTAGCTTGATTAGGTGATTCTTCATTGCCGAGACAACGAAAGCTTCCCCTCTAAAGATGATATTATTCCTCTTTTTCCAAATAAGGTAACACAAGACACCAAACGAGAATCGAGCAATCGAATGGTAGAAGTCTTTACCTTTCAAGAATTTCAAGGCCCAAGAGGGGTTATCTTTCCATGATCCATTACGCCAAGGAAGATTACACTTGGCCACAAAAAAAAAAAAAAAAAAAAAAAAAACTAGAGTTGCAGAAATGGGG
The DNA here is from genome assembly GCA_014182555.1 of Eucalyptus erythrocorys. Taxonomy (NCBI): domain Eukaryota; kingdom Viridiplantae; phylum Streptophyta; class Magnoliopsida; order Myrtales; family Myrtaceae; genus Eucalyptus; species Eucalyptus erythrocorys. Next base: position 8,496,795 of record CM024597.1, on the reverse strand, counting down.
CAATCGAAGAACAAATGGTCAATTGAGTCTGGCAAGATCCCACATAAAGCGTAGACTTCATAATCAATCCTATGATAGGATAGGAGAAGCATTTGAGTAGGAAGACGATTCCTGGAGATTAACCACAGGTTGAATTGGAATCGGGGATAAGATCGCGTCTTACAGAATTTGCTACATTTATAATAGCAATCCCCATTTTGCTTGAACAACCGTTCACCTACAACAGCAGTAGCAAACATGCAATGCATAAAAAAGAGGCTGGAAAATATAGAAAAATTTATTGACATGTTTCAGTAACTTATGATTTAAATTATTTATAATAGAGAAACAAAAGAACGTGCAAAAAGAGGTAGAGATGAGGAACATAGTGGAACATAGCTTCCAATATCAATCACTAATCAAAGGATTTTCCCAAAAAAAATGAATCTATACATAAGGATACCTACGTAATTATTATATTGTTGTTTTACTCTTTGAAATGTGAAAATAAAATTACAAAGGGAATGAGTTTTAAAAACAACAGGAGGGAAAAAGGCATTAAGGAAAGAATTCAAATGGAAATAGAATTAAATAAATGGCAACAAAAAGAAAATTCAAGTGCCCTAAAAATAGATAATGACTAGATTGTGCTGCCACTAAATTAGTCAAATAATTAATGTATAATCATATAAGTTTATAGCTAATTAGGGAAATGAATAGAATACAGCAAACCTGAACCGACCCAATTAGCCTTGATGAAGAAAAATGAACGCCCAAAGATATGTTATGATGTTTTTTGTTGATATGTGTGTTGGTGCGTGTGTGAGCAAGCTATCCCAAAGTAGACCTATCTAAAATGGGCAAAAGAGAGTATATGGTAAAATATCTTTTGTCTTTCCCACAAAATGATCAATATGTATGATTTTCTTGCCTTCATATATTTTTATTTTCTTCAACAATTTTATTATTGTGCGATTTCCTTCCACCAATATTCATGAGGATAAATAATCATCTTCATACGAACCATTGGCAACCATTTTATTTCTTAAAGTTTTTCCTATTCTTTTGCTAAATGAAGCAGAGTTGCACTTTTAGTTAGTAAGCTATATCTCGTCGATGATTGAATTGCAATTTTTGTGTGTCTAAGTTGAAATTTGGAATGATCACTAAAAAAATGACATCTTATGTCACTGATGTAACAATATCGGCTTCATATACTTAACAATAATGAACAAATTCAAATTGAGAAATTAAAAAAAATAAAAATAAAATAAATATAAAACCGTTAACATTCGCCAACAAGAACAATATTTAAATAAGTAGATGAAAATTAGGTAATTCTAACGGTATGTACGGTCAATTAGTACCTAAGTTAAAAGATCCATCAATTGACCATTTTAAGATATCAAATTAACGAACTCAGATATATCGCTTACCAATATGATAACAAGTACATATTTAACTTCCAAATCTCATACTAGATTCCAGACCTTAGTTACGTCTACATTGGATAAGAAAATCGTTACCGTTTACAAGGAATGATATTAAAAGGTCTTGCGCTCTTTTGGTGGATTACTTGGAGAATCTATGAAAAAATTAAGATTAACTAAGATCAAACCATTTTATATATTGTGGGAGAGGGAGAATAGTAGACCAAGAAAATAATTAATTCAATAAAACGAGACTAGTTCGAGAATGAAATACAAATACAAATGTAAGATGATAATTCGAATTAGGATTCCTCTGAAACTAAAAAGAGATGTCGAATTGAGAAAGCTCTCCAATATGGTAAGTTGGAATTTACTCAATCAGGCATGAGGAAGGATAATATAAATAGAGGTAAGTTCTGCACTACCAACTTGTCTTCTTAAAGTTTGTCTTCATTTTGGTATCATCTCATCTCTGTCTTAGTCTATGCAAATTACATCAAAATTCCCTTGAACTCTCACATCGGTCTAGATCTTCCAGGTTATTTTTCATTGGCTCTCTTGATCTTCTTTTCCCTTTCATATCCCTTTTTTTCTCCTTAGCATATGGTGTGATGTAGGTAGTTTTTTCAACTTACGCACTATGGTTTTTTTCTCTCTATTTCAAATGTGAAAAAGAATTTGAAGAGTTTGTATACTACATCCATTGTTCAGATCTTGGATATTTTTGATAGGTAAAGCATATTTCTTTAAGTAATTTTTTATTATTTTATAATCTATATTTTTATTAGGGTATCGATGTCTATATGCTTTTTTTTTTTTCGTGCCAAAGTCTTTTTTGTCGCATTTTACAAATTTTGCTTATAATGATGGAGAGATTGTATGAGACTAACAACATCATCTAATAGATCATTGTATCTTGGAGGGTGTCGGATATTTTACTAGCAACCAAATTATTCAGATGTTATAAACCTATTTATTATATTTGATTGTCAAGACAGTCATACGCATAGATTCAAATTCTAAAATTTATTTCACATGATTAATTCAATGATCAATTGGTGACCTTAGTTCATTCTCTAGATAATCAATGATTATCTACTCATCTTCTATCTATAAAAATAATTTTTTACATGTATTTATCATTTGTAGGCTAATTTCCATCAAGGTTTACTTTTGGCTGGTGCTTCTCAAATCAAGTACGTATATTCTCTACTTTTTTTTTTTTCCCATTCCATATGGTATTAAATTTGTTCGAAAGCCTTAATACATGGTCAGGAATGTTTGTACTTTTGTGCTTGTAAAGTTCATTCTAGCCATTTCGTTTGATTATTATTAAGGTTCATTCTAGCCATTTTGCTTAGGGTGGGCGACCTTAGGTGAGGCCCAATGCCCCTCGGTCAGATCTGGGGCGAGGGTCACGCCCTATCCTAGATTTGGGCCTGTCGGGAGCCATCAAGGCATCACCAGGGGCCAGTGAGGGTGACCTTCACTAGCCCTTCCCAGCGGTTTTGGCGGCGGCCCCTTTGGGGGCTTGGCCAAGCCGTGGGTGAGTTTGTGTGTTTTTTTTTTTTTTTTTTTAAAGCCGGTGGATGAGTTTGTGCTTTTAATTAAAAAAATTACTTTTTATTTTTTAATGCTTTTTTGTGACGTGGCACTTGGTAGGCGCCACGTCATCGCCATGTGTCTTGAGAAAGTAAAAAAAAAAATAAGGCAAGTCAGCATTTTCGTTAGTTAAAGTGAATGAAATCAACGAAAGGACTTGATCAAACCGATTTGACAAGTTTTAAGATTTTATTACTCTTTTTATAACTTTCAAGACTTAACTGCACTTTCATGACTAATTCTAAAACTTTTAGCAAACTTATCCCTAATATTTATTCTATGATTTCATCAAAACCTTGATGATTTTATTGCTTATGAGTCTTATCAAAATTGTCCTTAGTGACCAATTAGAAAATTATAGCTTTATTGCGATATAAGGTCAACCACAATAATTTTTTCGCAGGCTATTATAAATATGACAATTAGGTTGGTTTGAAAATTTTTAAATCCCATTTCCAAGATTTTTGATCTCAATCTCACTATGTTTAAGTCAATTACTTGTCTTACTTACTTGTTCTCCTATGCTAAATCAACTAGAAGAATGTGTAGGCATTGAAAGAAAATTTATAGCATTTGAATTCTTTTTCTTGTTTTATGTCTACTACGAGAGCAATTACATTACGACTTAGCCCCTCCAATACTTCGAGTAGGAATTCATCCCTTGACGAAAAAAGACTTTTTCGATGCATATACTATTAATTTGGATGGAATACATACAACCCCTCTAGTAAATTGATTTATGTTCATATATAGTTTCAATACAAATACTAAATGGTCATTACACATCGATCATACATGGTTTAGCATTTTTTTTTTCTAAGTAAAATCACCAAAAGAAGGAATTCTATGCACTTAGCGGATTGATTCACCATTTGACATCAAATGCATGCTTTCGTATCCATAACATCATTAATATAAGCATAGAGAAATAATATGAAATCCGTTCATTTTCTAATAAATATTTTATATTTTTTCCATGAGGTAATCTCATCCTTTTTTCTCACGATTTAGTACATAATATTTCGTCAAGAAACATATTAGGTTCATATCTTTAGAGCTATTCCGGTATAATGAATAGCATATACCCACACACACAAATATATACACAAATATTTTTATTATAATACTCTAACGAAAGAATTTTACATTTACAGGCCTCTACAATGGAACATCGAAATAACAACACAATTGACCAGAACACGGATGAACAACTCGAGCCAAATGTTTTTCCAAGAAGTGATGCACTTTCCAATGGCCAGGTTACAACGGAGAACTTGACGGGGCAACATGACCATATACATCCAAATATAACCAATCAATTTACTTCTGCGGCATCTAGATTGCCAGGGTGGGCGAGTAGAGGGGTGAGGCGAGCTAGACCTCATCCTGATATGTCATCTCCATCATCGTGGGCTGCCATCCAATTGAGAATACACGAGGTATGTTCCAAAAAATGTAATATTATTATCTCTGCATATTCATGTTTCATTCTAGGACTGGCGAAGTCTTATTTATAGTACTAGATTTGAGAACTCAATAATTTTTGTGTAATTCTCAATTTGGTTCCTGAATTAAGTATGATAGTCCCATTGGAAATCTCATCAATATAATTCCGTGAAAAGAGTATTTGAGATTGAGAGCTTTAAATTGAAACTGATTTTTACTACCAATTATGTGAGGCATTTCCATATACCTCATGCTCTTGATGCCAAAAGACACACAGTATTAAACTTGTGATTCCCATTTCTATGTTTGATATGAACTTTTAATTTACAAGTCATATAATGATAATATGTAATTAAGTATACCTTTTTAAGAATTTCATAAAATATATGAAATCCCGTGTCATGTAGAAAAAGGAATGTCTTATGTACTGATGATAGTTTTTTTTTTTTTTTTTTTTTTTTTTTTTGGCAATGATTGACCACAATCTAGTAATGTCATAATTGTCATTACCTCTTATTGTGTCTCCGCAAAGATTTGCACTTTCTTGCATGTTTTTTAAATTTCCACCTAACTGATAGTCTAAATATTTTCATGGACAATGAAAATATTTTTCATTTATTTATCTTTTTAAACAAGACATGCAATCATTTGGAAGAAAACGTTTTCTAAATTATAGCTTTTTGCGAAACAAATGGAGCATTAGTATATACATAATCTCTTTTATAATACTATGAACTATAAAAAGTTCAACTAAATAGAGATTGCTACTTGTGTATGACTTTAAACATTAGCAGTGGCGTCATGAGTTTTGTGGTGGACATAGAAGTTTTCGAGTAATAATATTTGTCACCCTAAATCTTGAGTTTTGTTGTGGACATGATTTTCAAGTTTTATCTCTCATGCTAATGTCGAAATGTCTGAATCTATGAAATTGCTATAATTCAACTCCGTGGGTATATATATGCTCAAGCCCCTTCACTACATTTATGTGTGTTATTATGTATTTTGCATTCAAACAACTAAAAACCAATCCAAATGTGCATTGATGTAGAATTGATGTAGAGGGACGTTTAGTTGTGACTTTAGTTAGCCCTCAAGCGAGCAATATTTTTGATACTTGAGAAATAATTTACTCAAGGAGAGGTGACTATGAAATACTTGGGTTTTCCTCATGTTTTTGATTAAGAATTGGTCCACCTCAACAAATAGGGTAGAGATGTCTCCACAGGATTGAGTGAGGAAGCCATCTCTGCACATCTCAAGTCGCAGCAATATCAACCCCAAGCCTCTACTTCGGAAGAATCTAATGTCAAAGCCGAATCTTGTTGTATTTGTTTGGTAAGAACCGCTTCATTTACTCAAGAAAATATTAAGATAGAATTAAAGAACAATACTGTTGTCCATAAGTAATTGTCTTAGCTAAATTTAAACAATGAGTATGCATACTAAATCGTACCTTTTATTTTGGTGGAGTATTTGCAGGATGACTACAATGTTGAAGATAAGCTTGGACAGTTGGACTGTGGGCATCGCTTTCACTATGGCTGTATTAAGAAATGGCTCATGAGGAGGAACTCTTGTCCACTTTGTAAAAGGAAAGCAATATAATTATGAATGAGGCATATTTTGTCTTTGAAGTGGTTCATGTAATGGTTTTTAAGGAGATTGGTCGTCCTTGAGAGGATACCGAATGAACTTTTTAAGTTCCTGCAAAGAAGGCTTGGAGAGTGCCATATAAGAAGAGAGGAGATCCGAAAAGAAGGAAATGAAGACTTGTGGCACCAAGTCAGAGTCCGTGACCAATGAGCCCGAAGGATCCTTAATCGAGAGGATCCTATTAGTGAGTTGTCTCCTCTTCACTGCATGGTGAAAGAATTTAGAGTTTCGATCCCCTTCTTTAAGCCATCTAACTCTAAATTTTTGTCTAAGGAAGGATTCCTCTTGACCACGAAGGTCTACAAAAGCACGTCTCTGCTCCTTCTCAACCTCAGCAAGATAGACATTATTAGGGTCAAGTTGAATACCAAGCTAGGTGGACCGCAAGGTGCCCCTAGTTGTTGCCGTTCTCTGAGAGATATCAGAGAAAGCTTCACGTTTAAGGAGCTTGAGACGACACTTCATAGCCTTGAGCTTGGAAACCAGTCTTGATCTTAGGAGTCCCTCTCACAGGGCTATCCCAAGTCTATCGAACTATGGAGGGAAAGTTTGGATGATCAGCCCAAAAGTCAAAGTACTTGAAAGGCTTTCTTTTAAAGACTGGGCTTAGAACTCTCACTATCATAGGAGTATGATCAGATATACCGGGATTCAAGAATGAGGCTTCCGAAAAGGAGAAATCCAAGTTCCACCTCAAATTCACCAAAACACGATCAATTTTTCTCATCTTCCTATTAGTACCACCTGAAGTAGACCAAGTATAACGAAGGCCTACATATCTGAGATCTTCCAGGTCAATCTAAGCTAAGCACTGGCCGAATTCATCAAAACAAGGTATCCAATTATTCGAACTCCCAACACAATCCGAGGGATCCTTAATTGCATTGAAGTCCCTCGCTACAATCCAAGTTGAATTGTAAAGGAAAGCATTTAGATGGAGGACGTCCTCCCGCAAAGGCCGGCGCTAGATATAGGTATGTTCACCATAGATAACAGAGACATAACACTTCAAACCAGACTGGATTAAGTTGATGTGACCATGCACAGTTTGGTCATTCATAGACAAAATATTGAAACTCAAAAACTCAGGATTCCAGCCCACCCAAATTCTACCCCAAGAGGAAAAGTCATAGTTCGCAACCTAATTCTAGTCTTTAAGCAAAAGAGAGGAGATAGAACCAAAAAGATTCTCCGGGACCTTAGTCTCAACAAGGCCAACAAAGGCCAAATTATTAGAAGTAACAAAACGCCTGACTTTAGCCCTTCTAACAGGGTTAAGACTACCCCTTCTATTCCAAAATCCAAAAAGCATATATACAAAAGAGGGAGCAAAGTTACCTCTTCTTTGAAGACTTACGTCGGTTGGAAGCCAAAGCAAGCATTACCGAAGTAGGAGGGTCAGGGAGAAGCTTCTCCAACTTATCTTGTAGTGATTCAGTTCCAACAGTGGCTGGCAAGACTCTTGGAGAAGAGGTGCAAGTAGATAAAAGATCATCCTCATCTGAACCAGCACAGACACTAGATTCAACAATCTCATCTTCCGAACTAGCATGGAGCATGATAGGATCAGGCAAAGCCACCGCATGAGAAGAACGAGAGTCATCCTTCTTAGAAGTCCTGGAACTTCCTTGAGGCTTGCCAACTAGTGGAGCAGAGGTGGAGTCTTTCAAATTTAAGGATTGGCCGCCATTAGAAGGAGGGGCCAAAGTAAAGGAGGCAGCAGCCTTTGAAGAAGGGGGCTTCTTCTTCTTTTCTTTGACTTGCTTCCATCCTGAATCATATGCAGGAATGGAAGAGGCAATAACCAGATCAGCATTTAAGGTAGGCTGGTGATATTGAGATCCGCCAAGACTAGAGCATTTCGCAACACGAGTCTGAGAAGGATCACCAGCAGGAACTGCTGGATGAGGCTTAGTAATAGTTCGATTACCAAAGTCTACTAGACCAGTATTTGACCTGTTATCCAAAAGAGGGGGATCAGTTGTTGGAGCCACCATTTGTTTTGGCTGCCATCCACCGCAACAGTGGGCACTGACGGGGCAAGAAGAACAAGGGAAGGCATGTTCTGAGTAGCAGGTGTCGAGTCCTTTGCAGCAGCAGCTGCAGACCGAATTGGAGCAAGTGGGCATTTGTGACCGAAAATGCCAAAACCTGAGCATACCACAGGCCTCCATTCGTATTCAACTTCTACCAGAGAGGGCACGCCATTGTTAGACACTTCAATGACATCACAAGTGGGAAGTTTGGTTGTGATTTCCACACAAACTCTTGCAAAAGAGAACATCTTCATCTGCTCTGTTCTTTGATCAACGTATAAAGGCCTTCCCACAGCACTAGCAACTTTGCTTATTCCTTGAGCAGACCAGAAGGAAGACGGGAGGAATTTAAGTTTAATCTAAATAGGAACTATTAGGTGAGAGTCTTTCTTAAGCTCCAGACTCGGTCTCCACTGCTGTAGCACCAGCGGAATCCTAGAGACTGAAATAGGACCCCCATCTAGCAAGTTCCTCCGAAAGTCTGCATCAGGAATGTGAAAGAAGAAGAACCCTTGTCCATTGGACATAACATCAATGAGATTAGATCCTCAAGCTTTCTTAAGAGCCACTTCAGTAACCTTGAAGGGAACTCGCCTTCCAATGAAATAATCCACGAGACAATCATACAATTTAGGATCAACTGCCTCGATAATGTTCTCAGTTAGCTCAACAACTGGCCTATTGTTAACATAGGTAGGTGGAAAATATTGCAAAGCATAGCTTTTGGTAGCTACCTTAGCTACGCTAGCCCAAGTTCGGACAGCTTGTTTCTTCGGGTCCTCCCATCTTGGTTGAGGTGGTTTTGATTGAGAACGTCCTCAGCTTCTATCCTTTGAACCCACAAGAGCACAAGGAGGTTGCAGCAGTTGGGTATCGTCGCACAAGGCATCAGCAAGTGAGGAAGGTCGACCCAAGTTCTCATCCATAACAACACGAGTTGAATGAACAACACTAGGGGAAGGAGGGGTGTCAATGATCGGTCCTTTCCCCGAAATTTGGGCTGAAACCAAGTTCAAAGTCATCGCAAACAGAAGATGCAAACAGCACGCCAGAAAAGCTGAAAACCCTAACCCATTTTGAGAGAATGGCCTAAGTAAAAAGGCGTACCAAGAAGAGCAGTAAGGGGGTTTGAAAGAGGACAGAGGGGCGCCTCTGACCACCAAAAATTGGCCCCAACAACCGTTAGAGCTTCCAGAACCAGCCACGAGCAAAAACGCAAGGAATAGTACAAGATTGCCTAGAGAGCTTTGGTGAACAGTATATAGAGAGGAGACAAATGACCAAAGCTCGGCAAGCGTAGAAGTTATTTATTTTGATTTTGACAAGTTAAAGACTAAGAGGACAAATAAGAGAAAAGAGAACGAATATTAGATGAGAATGCCATAGAGAGTTGTTTATACTTTTTTGGACGCCATGAAGACTTATTACAAAAACATTTTCCCTCTTTGTAAATTATGACTATTGACGCCGTAAAAGATATTAAAAATCTAATTATTAAAGAGTAATGTAATACTACTTGAATTTCTCACTAAAGAATTTGTTTAATGTTATTGACGTCGTTTATTTTAAGGTTTTCTCTATATAAAAAATTATAAATAAAATATTAGATATATATATATATATATATATATTTAGGGTTGGTCTAGATTTGACTGATCTGAAACTTTCAGGATTGAGGATCGATTTCCGTACAGTGTTGGTCTAGGAATTCTAAAGCTAAGTACAAATCCAGTTTTCTTGGAAATCGGACTAGGACCGGTAGAATTGGGCTGGTTTAGGATTGGATCAGGGTTGACCTTGGATCGATGCTCACCCCTATGAAAACTGCTAAAAGGACTTAAATTGCATCAGAAGAATAATAAGTCAGGCAAAAATGTAATTAAACCAAGCATGCGGGACTGAAAGTAAACTCTGGTAAAGTTATGAGACCAAAAATGTAAATTCCGACAATCTTAAATCCTATCGTCTTCTTCACCTTGTCGCAATCTCTCTCTCTCTCTCTCTCTCTCCTTTCTCTCTCTACTGTAAATACTATCCTTTGCATTCTATCCACCGTTGGGAAACCTGGGTCAAGCTCTCTCTTCAAAGTCGATACTTTCGGCGAATGGCGAGCTCGAGTCGCCTGAACGCTTCGAACCGTCGTGGCGGGCTCGCCGTTTCAGCCTCCTTCGCTTTGCTGTGAACCTTGAAGTGTGAACTCTCCGGCGGCGGCGGCCATGGACGTCTCTGAAGCTCTGCCTCGCCCCAACCTTCGCCACCTCTTCTCTCCCAACCCGTCTCCCCTGCTCTGCTCGTAAGTGTCGAAGCTTCGTTCTTGAGTTTTTCTGGTGCTAGCGCCACTGGGTGGAGTGTGGATGGCGCGAGAGGTCGTCCATCGTTATCTGTTTAGCCCAAGTTCAATTGGGTCTTCTACCGCGACGTGTTTGAGCCTTTTGCTGATGCTCTTTTTCTCTAAAATGCTATGCCTTTTAGCTACTCTAGATATTTAGGAAGCCACACGGTTGAGGACAGAGCGACCCTATTCTTTCTCGTTTTGCTTTGATGGTTACGGAATTCGTCGAATGAGGAATTTTCCCGTTCGAGCTTCTGATATGAGGGAGCCTTTGGTGTTGTGCGCGGTTGCCGCTGTATACTTCCATGGCTTTGACTAACATTGCAATGGTGTATAATGCTAATTACAAATTGAGTGTGGCAGTTCATGTCAAAGAATACATTATGAGGAGCCCGCGATGGTTCCCTTGAGAAGATGACTTCGGGATGCTTTCATGGGGAACATCCTCGAGATCATACTTTCTTTGGATTTTAACCGTGGAATAAGCATGGGATTTGTATGAGATGGTAGTTGGAAGGATACTGGAAAGTGTTTTGTTTGCTAAAAAGATATCCTTTTCCCACAAAATGTGAATTTTCTGCCGTGCATTTAATTTTTTTGGCAAGTGCTGTGTCTGCATATGTGTGGATGTTTTGTGGGCGCATGTGCAGGCACTTGTTAACAATTTTGAAGCCATTGATGTCGGATTAATGCTGAACTAGGTCTATGTGCTGGCATCTGCAATACGAGAATGTTCCGGGACATACTATTCGCACAGGAAATAACAGTTTCTGCATGAGATCAGCTATAATGCACACAAGGAGAGGTAAAGTGCCATTCACATTCTTTGCTTATCTTTTTTGCCTTTTGGTGCTGGATATTTGTAAATCTAATCTAACAAATAGTATGTTTGAGCATTAGCAATCTATTAGATACAAGTGCTATTGTTCTTCTCTTTTTCATTAAGATGATTACTCATGGCTAAGTATTTGGTGTTCTCGGGTGTCCATAGAGAAGAACCTTATGAATGGTACATTTGGAAGGAAGACCTCTTGTTCTTTTCAAAGTGGTGTCAGTTTTGCTCACTAGAGACATGGAAGAAATGCGGGTGTGAGCGTCCTTGATTCTGTGTAATGATAAATTGTGATCTCATAAGTGTTTATCAATCTAAGCAATTTAAAGTAGCTTTGTCCTGTTGTACCACCTTCTAAACTTCAAAATTTTCTCGACCTTGCATTTGCGGTCTATGTAGGATCTCATGATGATTATTGTCTGCTCTAAATGTTAGTATCTAGGTAATTAGAGTTACTATAACTAAGTTACTTTACATAATGAAAAAATTACTACTGCACGAAGATAATGTTATTGGATACCTGGGCATGTTCGCTTGTGTTAAACTTAGTGGAATAATTTATCCTTTAAGAGCCTTGTTTACTAGAAAAAACTTATTAATGAAAATTGCAGGTGAAAAAGTTGCTGTTAGCTATATAGTTTCCAAGATGACATAAATGGACTTCATCTTTTAAATCTAGAGATACAACTTTCCCGATCATTTTATTTAGCTGTTTGGGACGAATACTTTAAAGACTGAGGCAGGTCTATGTCATTCCAAAATCCAGGGAAGTCCTCTATTACTTCTGAGAGCTACTGCAAGGTGGTTTGGACTGTCGAAGCAGAAGTAGCGGATGATCAACTTCTGTATCTAGCCGGTGATCTTATGGAACTAGGCTGCTGGGAACCCCAAATGGCAATACCAATGTCTCCAACTCAACATGCCAACTTGTGGAAGGTTGAAGTCAAGGTAACTGTCTCTAGATAGGAAACAACGAAATTTGTTGGCAAGTGTCAAAATTGAAAGTGTTGCCTGCTTAACAATATAGAATCATAATTCTCTTTCTAAGTGCCTTGAGTGATCTGCCTTCACCTTTCAAGTTTACATCTGGTGAGTTAATTGGCCTCTTGAGAGTGAGTGATGATTGATAAAGGTTAAGGATGTAGTTGTTTCGGGGGCTTTTCTTCTTGTGCTTAATTTAACTATGTTCATCTTATTCATACTTTGATGGCTGAAAATTGGATTGAAACAGCAAACTTTCTATCTGTCATAATCAATAGCTCGGACTTTTCTAAGTAATAACAGTTAAATCTTTTTTCATCAGATTGCCCGTGGGGTTAGTTTTAAGTATAACTATTTCAAGAAAGGAGCATCGTGGCCTCCTTATGATACCATTTGGCGGCCTGGGCCTGAATTTTCTCTCGTCATCCCTCAACTATATGAACAAGATAAGAATATTGTCGTGAGGGATTCATGGAAGGAGCTCCAAACTGGAAGTAGGATGCCCTCAGCTCATTTATGGGGCTCATGGATAGAGGAAATTTACTTGCCAATCGAGCCTTTGACATCAGCAGTACCAAGAGGTATTATCGTTTTCTTGAATAGATTGTTACTGTAATACTTCCTTACGATGCTTCTGAACACTCAAATGCTTACAGTGGCTTATCAGATGAAGATGAAATTGTCAGATGCCTAGGAACTGATCTACTAGAGGCAGAAAGATCCTTAGATGCAGAGGTCAATAATGAGAGTTACACCAATAATAAACACATGATAAGTGATAAGCAGAAGGATTATGTTTCCGCTACATTTATCTCTGAAAGACAGCAAGCTATTGAGGAGCCCTGGCTCATCATGACTCTTCCTAGTCGTATATCAAAGGATGTGGATTTTGACATACCTACAGAGAGTGGCAGTGGGGAAGATGAGTTTACTCAAACAGAGTCTGAAAATCAGCATTATCAAGATGCTGTTGAGTTGTTGGCTGAAGAAGGAAAGCATCTAGTTTCAGTTGAGGATTCTATTTCTACTGTTATATTAATCAATTCCTCAATATGCACAATGCAAAGAATTGCAGTGTTGGAAGATGGGAAGCTAGTTGAGTTACTTCTGGAGCCTGTTAAAACTGATGTACAATGTGATAGCGTGTATCTAGGTATTGTCATGAAACTTGTTCCACATATGGGTGGTGCTTTTGTCAACATCGGCAACTCGAGACACTCCCTTATGGATATCAGGCATAACAGAGAACCTTTTGTATTTCCTCCATTTCATCAACAAATGAGGAAAACAAAACCAAATGGCTCAGAGCATGAAGCTTTTGAAGGTCATCCACTTAATCACGGAGATGTCCATGCGTTAGATAATGTTGAAAGTATTGATGATGTCACAGAGATTTTGTCTCAGGCTTCAGGAAAAGCTGTGCATGATGACTATGAGGAAAATGAATATGAGGATGATTTTGATGCTACGGAAACCTTGAAAGGATTTTTGAATGGTAGTCTGTTGCATACAAATGAAGTTGGTGTTGCTGCTGGTATAGAGGACGATGTTGGTGGAATCAACAACAATCAACAAGGTGAGTCTCTTGAGGGTTTTCTTCCTATGGAAACGGCAATTGCCACTAACTCTGAGAGATCTAAACTTCGAGATGCAAAGGATGCTACTCTTACATCTGCTGGGGATAATAAGTGGAGTAAGGTCCGGAAGGGCACCAAAATTATTGTTCAAGTAGTCAAAGAAGGACTAGGCACAAAGGGTCCCATGTTGACTGCATATCCTAAACTGAAGAGTAGATTCTGGGTGGGTTCTCCATCATATTTCTTTAGTCTAAATAGACTCCATTGAGCTATTGTTTTGCAATACCTAATTTGCTTCAACCTCTATCGGTTTGCAGATATTGATGACTCGGTGCGATAGGATTGGAGTGTCAAAAAAGATTAGTGGGATGGAACGTACTCGATTAAAAGTCATAGCAAAGACTTTGCAGCCCCAAGGTTTCGGTTTGACTGTGAGGACTGTTGCTGCTGGTCATACTTTAGAGGAATTGCAGAAGGATTTGGAAGGTTTGCTTTCGACCTGGAAAAACATAATGGAACATGCAAAATCAGCTGCTCTTGCTTCAGATGAAGGTGTTGAAGGAGCTGTTCCTTGCATTTTGCATAGGGCTATGGGTCAAACACTCTCAGTTGTCCAGGACTATTTTAACAAGAAGGTCACTGCCCTCAGCACTTGCATTGTTTAAATTACGATTTGTGGACGTCATTTTTAATCTAATTGCATAAATCATACTAATTATGGCAATGTTACTGATTTACTTCTAGGTGACAAAAATGGTGGTCGACTCTCCAAGAACTTTTCATGAGGTATTGCTGAGTAGTTGCGAAGCATGTCTTTGGTGAAAAACCCATGTTTTTTCTTTATTGGGCTGCTAATTGGATGGAATAGCAGGGTATTTTTCCCTGTTTCTGTGAGGTTTTGGATATGGGGAAAATGTAGGTGATTGCTCCTTCATATATTGATCGAGCACATCTCCTGATATTATCTAGAAGCAACCTGATCCATATTGATATTGTTATGAACATATTAGTGGTTAGGATATCTCTATGCTACGAAATTTTTTATGATGAATTACTGAGTGAAAAACCATCTGTACTGCTGTTTTATGTGGAGCTAAGATGATGGTTGAAAAGCAATATGTGGCAGTGATTTTGTCTAAGTCACTTCAACTGCTTTGTTTATATGGTTGCAACTTATTTTACCGGTTGGTTCTTGCGATGAGGATAGCCTTTGCTATGCAGTAAATAGTATGGACTTTCTCTAACCTAAAAAGTGTAAGCTGTCTTGTGTACTTTCAGGTTACCAACTATCTTCAAGAAATAGCTCCAGATCTTTGTGACCGAGTTGAGTTATATGATAAAAGAATTCCTCTTTTTGATGAATTCAACATTGAAGGGGAGATTGATAATATCCTGAATAAAAGGTGAGGTCTATCCCAACGTTACCTGATTCAGGATTTTGATATACCTTTTTTCTTTTTAGAATTATTATCTTCGATATACACTAGTATAACCAAAGATGTGTTGTAAGGCAGTAAACATTATCTTAAGTGGTTGATATACACTAGTATAACCAAAGATGTGTTGTGAGGCAGTAAACATTTATTGCATGAGCTGAAATTCTGCAGATAGAGTTTTCTCCAACAATTTGGTAGGAGAGAGACAATTGCATTTTTGGATGATTTGGAGGATTGCAATTTGGTAAAGAGTAGGAAAAGAGGAAGATGCTATCAGCTATATCTGTTACGTTTCTATGGGATAATTGGAGGGAGGGAAATCAGGGGCTTTTGAGAATCAAGAATCTGAGTTTTCAAGTGCAATTAAAATTAGATGCAATACTATCTGTGTATTACTGTTTACAACATATATATGTTAAAAAATATAAAATACAACTACTCCATTGGACTCAGGAGCTGCTTGAGTCAAGTATTGTCGATATGTGAGCTCAACTTGGTTTAATACTTGAGGCACTTTGATCATGATGACAAATTGAGTCAAACTCAGTTTTTCAGTGTCAATGAGTTGAGCTCTGGCTCATTTGCACTGTTGATGCATCAGCCTTCGTCAATCACATCTTGCATGGCCACTACATTGTTTATCTTCTTAAAGAGGTTATTGATCAGCTGACGTGTAAGGACACTTATAGTGCCATCACTTTCGTACAACTCTCACTTTGGCATCATAAATTTTTTGAGTTTATTTAAGCGTCATAACTTTTAAAAGCAGATCAATTAAGTTACATTAGCAATTTTCTTCCCAAAATTTTACGGGGTATTCATTTTTTGGTGGGCGACATTAAATGATTTAATATTAGATTAATGCCATGTAAGATGGCCAAAGAAACTGCCTATATAATTTAAGTGATCGATTTATTATAGTCATTATGCTTAAATGATCGCTCGAAAGATAATGGCACCAAAGTAAGCTTCAGATGAAAGTTATGGCTTTTAGTGTCATGTTTGGTTAAACTTGCTGCACTTTCTTACAATCTCAGGGTTCCACTTGCCAACGGAGGTTCCCTGGTTATTGAACAAACCGAGGCTTTAGTCTCTATTGATGTGAATGGCGGTCATGGGATGTTTGGACAGGGAAACTCGCAAGAAAAGGCAATTCTTGATGTAAACCTTGCAGCAGCTAGACAGGTGCTTTGGATACTCAACTCTTGTTGCAAGTGTTTGTGTACATAATGTTTGATAAAATGAAATGTTTTCTGTTTTCTTTTGCCTATTCTTCATTACAGTTCTTGCATAGTATCCATTTTATCCAAAAGCAAAACAAACTTCTTATATAGTATCCTTTAAGAAAAGGAAGAGGAAAGATAAGGTGCTTCGAAATGACTTTTTCCAATGCAGTTAAAACGTTTGAAGAACGTGCAATTTCACGAGTAGTATGACTAAGAATAGAGTACAAAACACAATGTAAAGTTGGTTGGCTTCAATTCAGTGTAATGTTGACCATCAGGAGCTCCTGGATTGAAGATTCACTGTCTTGATTTTTTCTAGAGATAGCACAAAACCTATTATGCTTGACTTGAATGCAATGCAATGTCTCATCATACATCAATAGGAAGCTGCAAGAATCAGAATAATATCTCTCCAAAATAGAGCAAATGGAAGCACTAGAGAGTGAGATTGATATAGGGATGGATGTAATGCAAGAGTTAATATGCATATGATGTTTTTTCCATCTACAAGTTTGCTTCCCTTTTAGATACTAGTATTCTGAGTAGTTAATCTTCATTTATGCAATTTTTATTTAGAGGTCAAAGTATGTTAAATATCAGGGATAGTGGTTTTGGTCAAGACAAGTTTATTTGAGATTGCTCTAGATTAGGGTTTACTGAAGTGTATGTTACACACCAGGACACGCATTGTGGATTCTGCTCATGAGTATGACACTGTCAAGTAGATACAAGCTATAAGTGATTTGGCATTCCTATTAATTTTCTCATATAGTTTTCTTCACATGAATCATTTCATTTGACTTGTCATTAGTGTCTGGGCTGTTCAGTACTATAATGATAATTATTGTCATCTTCCTACTGTTGTCATCATCAGCACAGTAAGATAGATTTCTTACTATGGTCATGCATATCTAAGCTATCGTCCCAGCTCTGATATCTAAGAGGCATATGCATGGTTAGTCTAGTAACATTTTTCTTTGTCCTAGTTCCTGAATCAACTACCAAAGTCATGGGTAATTATCTATGCATGATAAAGGGACAGTGTTCTATTTTGGTGAAAGCTAATGCCATAGCTTTTCTTGGTACATTTCAGATTGCTAGAGAGTTAAGACTTAGGGATATTGGCGGCATTATTGTGGTAGACTTCATTGACATGGCAGACGAATGTAAGCAATCTCTCTCTCTCTCTCTCTCTCTCTCTCTCTCTCTCCCTCACGCTTACTCAAGCGTGCCCCACTGATGTTTTGATAGTCTATTTCTTTTCCTAAATTTAGCTCCATATGCTGAAAATAGCAGAACTTGAATTGCATTTTCTCCTGAATTACTTAGCTTTAGGAATACTGTGTCTAGCTATGGTTTACTGCATAATATATTATAATATGTGCTTACCACGAAAGTATCCAAGTCACGCTAGTGATTTAATCATTGAAAGATGCTTTTTGGTAAGGAGATATATATAGAGAGGACAGTATAAATTTTCTACAGAGGAAAATAAAATATTTATGTTGCCAGGGTGAAAGTACTCATTTATGTATGGGACTGAATATCAGATTAAGAACAAGCTAATTTTCTATTTCCGATTTTGTGCGCCTGTGTATTATCAGTAGTGAAGATTGGGTCATGTTTAAGGTGCATTGAGTCTGCTGTTTCCATTGAAAGAATACTAGTATTTTATTGGTCATGGCTCTTGTAATTGTTTCTTCTTGAGAACAATTGCTTCCTTCAGCAAATAAAAGGCTAGTATATGAAGAAGTGAAGAAAGCTGTGGAGAGAGACCGTTCTATGGTGAAAGTGTCTGAATTGTCCAAGCATGGACTCATGGAAATAACCAGAAAGAGGGTAAGTTGCTTCCTTATGCTTGCAATTTTGCTAACATGCTTTTGGAAAGAAGTGCTTTAAGTATCTTCAGTATGGGCCTCTTGATCACAGGGTAATATTTATCATTTGGCTACGACATCCATTAGTTGATCATCCAAACAAATGCCACACTTTTATGGTTGCATAAATTATTGGGTTTCAGTGTCCAAAGATTTGTCTTGCTGATGTGTATATAATGTGGGCAGGTTCGACCTAGTGTCACTTTTATGATAAGTGAGCCATGTACTTGTTGTCATGCTACTGGGAGAGTTGAAGCTCTTGAGACTTCATTCTCAAAGATTGAGCAGGAAATTTGCCGTTTGGTGGTGAGTAACATGTCATGCCTCATGTTCTTTTCTTTTTAATTTTGAAGCATGATAAATTAAAAATCTGCTGTAAGGCTTTGCTGCCTGGAAAAAGAAAAGGTACTTACCAGATATTAAGTGCTTCCAGGGCTTTGATATGTTTCAGGAATGGAACCGTTTGAGTATATACAACCTGTATCCTGGTTTGTGGCTTCATCAGATTTTTGACTGATGATCCTTGCGTTTTGAATTTTTTGGTACAGGCTGTCATAAAGCCAAAAGCTGATCCTGAGGACCCTAAGTCCTGGCCAAGACTTGTATTAAGGGTTGACAATCACATGTGTGATTACTTGACCTCTGGAAAGAAGACCCGGCTTGCAATTTTGAGCAGTTCTCTTAAAGTTTGGATTCTTCTGAAGGTATGCACTGTCTTTTAACTGTTCTTTCAACCATAATGCAATTCTGAGTAAAAGGTAGAAAAGATTGTCATGGCAGAACTTCTTTAAATTTCTTTTAGCTGGAACAATGAATCACATCTAGTTGGGCTTACACTAAAATCAAGTACTTGTCATATGGTTCACTGGGTAGTCGTTTAAGCAATGGAAGTTGCCAATGAAATGGAGAAAAGGAGAAGCTTGAAAATTAATGCATGCCTTTCATTGCCTTAGATCAAATGCTTTTACAATCATGTCTTTTTCCTTGTATATATGTGGCCTTTAATTGTCTTGTGATGCTACAATACAAGAAACGATATTCTAACCCTTCAGCATGATGTTCGCTACTTTGACTTGGCCATTTCTATGTGTTGGATATTCATAATATCAGTGTTATGATGTATTAAAGATCCTTTAACGTTTATCTTCCAAAGAATTCTCTGAGGCCTTTTGACTTTAATGATCACTACCAAAAAGTCGCATTCTAATGTAGTGTGCAGAGTCTGTCATTAAGAGTGTCAAATCATGACAACCTTGTCGAGGATTCACAGGGGATTGACCCCCTGTCCACGTTGGTTGGGGAGAAATTCCATGGCTCACCGGGGTAACATTACCTGGGACTGCAAAACAAACATTGTCTTACTGTTTTGACACCTTGCCGCATACTAGAAACAGATTCCATCTTTGTTGGGTATTAAAGATATTTTATATGATTATGGAAGGTTATGAAAGATAAATGAAAAGGGTTTTCCTGGTCTTGAACTCTCTATCTATTTATTCATTCATTTTTTTACGCTACTCCAATGGTGCAGGTTGCTAGAGGTTTCACCCGAGGTGAATTTGAAGTGAAGCCATTCGGCAATGACAACAAGGTGAATAAGAATGAGCATCAGGCTACCATTCCGATGCTACGGTCGAAGGAAAGAAGAGCCAAAGATTCAGGGAAACAGGTGACTATAATTCCAGTGAAGAAATGGAAAACTCGTCGATAGCACTTGCCTGGAGATATTCCGTCTTATATGCAGACGGAAGTCTAGCCTTCCTGGGTGCAAAGTAGAGGAGGAAAAAGAGCTCTAATTAATTCATTCTTTTCGGATGACATCATGTACCACAAGCCGATGCTAAGAGCAGCCAATGAGATCAACATAATGAACGTTTGAAGTAGTGGCCATACCATGATGCCGTATGTGAAGCGAAGTGCCTTGGTCCATGGGAAAGGGTCGGAATCATAAGTTAAAAAAAAATGTATATATTTTGATGGAATTTTTTTAGCAGTTTTGCTCGTCAGAGTGTTGTATTTTTCACTGGTGCAAGAACGGTATTAATTAGCGAAATTTATGAATGAGGATGGCTTCCACAAACATCAATTTACGTTTGTTTTCATTAAAAAAACAGGAGAATTAGGTTTTCAGCTGAAACATAGGAGAGATGAGTTCCTTGAAACGAAGATTTAGTGCAAATCAAAATTCCAATTTTGCAAGTACACCAAAACAAAAGAAGAGAGGAGATTGCACGATTATTGTATAGAGCGAAGTAACGGCTAAAACCGAGTGAAAGAATTGGAGACATCTCCCTTTTTATTCATTACAAAAACCTAAGCTGACAGACATTGACCAATGAGCGAGCTCAGTGTTCTAGAGAAATTCCTACGCCTTGCCCTCGGGCCTGTGCAGCTATGCTGATCGGGGTTTAATGCCTATACCTAGTTCCTGTTCTAAGATACATTGGCGCACTGCGGAGAGCCAATTGGCTTCCAAAAAAATACTAGTATGATATACAGCAGCTGTTGCCGAGGAGCAAAAATCTAGTGATCACTCGGACGAATAAAATGGATTTTATCCAAGTTGCAAATGCGGCCTTCCTCATGCAGCATACGAAAGAAGTCTCCTTTAGCAGCAAGTAGAAAGAATCCATCCAGTGCAGCATACAAAAGAAGTCCTCTTTAGCAGCAAGCAGAAAGAATCCATCCAGAGCATACCGGATGGTATGAGCCGGCAAGTATATCAACTAACAAAAACCTGAGGATGCAAAAGATGACTAAGACAACAGCACCCGAGCTCACAGACAATTGGAAGATCCTTTAAGAAACCGACACTAGGACGATATGACTGAAGCTAAATCCTTTCAACCTTTAATGCTACTCACTTACTAATGTTTAGGTTTTCAAGATAAAGAAACAGAGATAAACCAAGAAAGCAAAACATATTCTGAGATAGTAGAAAGGAGTGGGATATGCAATATAAGAAGCTAACTTGAAATCCATAAAGCTGGATGATTATCCACTACCAAATGGATTGTTATTTTAAGCTGACTGCCACACTGGTCTAGTAGAGTGCAATGACCATAGGAACATCAAATCTCTCAATCTAAAGTCGTAAGGGACGATACGAAGATGGTACCTCTTTTCTACACATAATGCCATAGAAGATCCGAGGAGGAATTCTTTAGTCTACAGCTCTGCCCAAGATGAACGTCCCCAAAAACATACCTGCACCACCATGAGCCCGAGATGATGAATATTTGCAAGGACAGAGAAGAAAACCATGCTCAATAAAGTGTAGTGGTTTAACAAAAAAGACACCTGTATTCACAATATTCAGGCCATGCACACCGAGCTTTCCCATAGTCCCAGTAACAGTCATTGTCCCTTAGAGGTCCCCGCTTAGCTGCAGAATTTTCTTTTGTAAGTGCACATTCCTATATATACCCTAGAGTGTGGAATAATAGATAAGACAAATGCATTTAAATCTGGTCAAAAGAGAGAAAATACCCTTCGTAACAAATTTTGTTTGTGCTTCAGGATGGATATCGTGCCACATCTGAAGCCAAACTTCCCTCATTAATGCAGGGGACCTCACGATATTCCTGTGATTTGCTACACTAATATAGTGTCAATAAAATATAACTGAATTGCCCAGATGAGATGACATACACAGTTGATACAAAATGACTTGCACTGATTTGACATACACATGTAATGGCATATGTAATGGTTCAAACAAAATCTTATGATTTATTTATGCATGAAATAGAATTTTTCACTGACAAATGAATAAGAACATACTACAGCACGCTATACATACTCTAAAATATTCCAAATAGAAAGTAAATGAAAGGCTAACCCCCCATGATTTAATGATTACATGAAAGCCATGCACTTCGACGACATCTTATTTAGCTAGGTGACAGAAAACAGAGTAAATGAATCAGTGAGACCCAAATCCATGTCTAAAGCTTTGAGAAGGATGATTTGCCAGTTTGGACCACCCACTGGGCAAGGTTTAGGAACCTCTTTCATGAAGTTTATGACTTATCAATCAACTGTCATCCAAACTTAACTAGAGCTAATCAAGGGAAGAGAAACATAAAATTTATCATAAAAAGTAGAATCTAGTTGGTACGGGCATGTCCTCTACTTCAGCTGTAACTAAACTAAGATTCCATGTAATTTAAATCCCAATCTCTAAAGGAAAGGAATATCCTTTTTTCTTCAGTTGGCCTTGTTAAAAACTATAATGATAAATTTACTAGAAATAATCATTAATATCATTTGAGTTTTTATTCATTATAATTTCATGAAAAAGTACAAATTATACATTCTTAGGGTGGTAGCTGGTGACTGGCCAAAAACAAAGTGCTAGATGGTGCAATGCACTATGCATTGAAAAACCTAATCTGAAGCCGGATATCCTTAGTCAACTCATCAATCAGTCAAACTCCAAAGGACATATCATTATGTGAAGCACCTTTATCAAGCTCCCAGACTGCTGTTGTCCTTCCTGGAATACTTTCACCATCTTCATAATAGGTTATGTATTTAACCCTAGGAGATCTTGTCATGTTTGGAACAATATCTTCATCATGGTGATGCTCCACATTCAATTCCACTTGTATATCTGAACCATCATGCTCAGACTGCAATTTCAGAATTAGAGCTAAAAATTCAGTGAGGCACATCAAATTAGCTCTTTGGTGACTACTTTATCATGCTCTAGCACGTGAGGTATGAAAAGCTCCAATGTATATTCGTCTAGCCAGGTTACGTGATGACTATTCCTGAGAAATTCAACTTTGTGAGTGTAGACACGTCCATGAAATAAATCGAACTCCAGAGACATGGACCACAAACTTAATATTTCGCTTCAGTGTCCATCAGGTTCATGCTAACAGAATTTGGAGCAATTGAATGCAATTGTAAAATATTGAGTATTACAACTAATATTACTACCGTCTGTCAAATTCTTTGATATTCCTTGTTCAAATAAATAGTTCGGTTATCTTCATTCTAATCCTCAACATGCACCAAAAGTACGATCATCTAGTAAAATTACCAATCTCATGAAACTTGAAAATTATAGACGTGAATATAAGCCTAATTCCCTAAAAAACCCCAAACTTCAGGTTAGTCCCAATTCTGTCCTGAAAGTTTCTTGTCTTAAAAGAAAAAAACCCAACTTTATGTACAGTCTCAAATCTGCACTGATTGGCACTCCATCCAAACATCTTCACTGGTCATCCCTAATTTTCTCAATTTTCACATCAAGAACGGATTTGCTTTTTCGACAATTTTCTATGTCACCTTGTTGACGTGTATTTCTTACTAATGTGGAAATGCCACGTCAAGCAACTAATGGCTATTTTAGGACAGAGGGTTAACGGGGCAGATTTGAAACTAACTTAAAGTTGGTGATTTTTTTTTTTAGAACCCCCCAAAAAAAAAAAAAGGTTTCCCCAACGTCAAGCAACAAATGGTGATTTTTTTGATGGAGGGTTAACGGGGGCAAATAAAAGACTAGACAAAAAATTGGTGATTTTTTTTTATATATAAAAAAAAAAGTTTGGAGCAGATATGGGACAAGAGTTCAAAGTTGGTGATTTTTTTCTGACAAAAAACAGTTTTTTTTTTTTTTTTTTGGACAAAAAAAAAAAAAAAAATTTGAGGCGATTGGGACTAAACCTGTGAACAATGTATGAAAGAAACTAAAAACAGAAGTAAAGATTTCCATGTACACTAGTCACTGTCGATGGTACCTGAGGTGCTCTTGTAATGTTTATTCTGTCACCAAGCCAATTCTTGCACCAAGAAAGAGAATTGTATGACACCTACAAATGAAACATTAGATCATTTGAATTAAAAATGCTTTTTAACTCGATGAAAACTAAAAAAAGGCTTACTGTCTCATCACCGCTTGTAGCTCCTGGATTCCCCTCCACCAGATTCCCTGACCTATACAAATGGTAAAAAGTGCATCAAAAGCACAAACAAAAGCATCACTAATAAATTCAGGTGTGATAGAGTCGGGTACATCATGCAAATGATACAAATTATTATCCTAGATTTGGACGTGACTGGTGTGTCTGCATACAATAGCAACATGTCTCCAACACAAGAATGCAAAAGGTATGGATGAAAATAGTGCGATAATATCTATTGTTGTACTCTAATATTTGATTGGGAAAATCCTTAATTGCCCACAAATAACAGTAGTTCAATTGAGGCCCTTCAAGGCCTAGCGTAAATCCCTGTTCTCATTTTGTGGTAATAGTTCTGCAACCGATAGAGGACATGCTAAACTTGGATATGATGTTTAGATCTAATTCAAGTGCTAATATTCTTTTTCAACAGCAAGTACTTATACGTTGAGAAGTAATCTTCTTGTAAGACAAGATGACTTTCTTCCAGAGTAATAGATCTATGAGAAGTGAACTCTCTATCAAGCATCAGAATTTATACTGTTAGCAGGGGCCAGGATAAAACTAAAAAGGAAAACCAACAGGAGATTCCTGTCCGAATTGGAACACAGCCAGCAGATGCTTTTGAGTAGAATCATCACTAGTCAGAATACTAACACTCACCTCGACAGCAGTGATCCTTCAAATTCATAAATGACATCAGTGATGATCCAGTTATCGGGGTAAGGTTTTCCACTTGGCGCGAAATAGTAACCAACCTGAGTAGCATTATCAACATTTGTGTTGACACTCAATCCAAGTTACTATATTAGGAAGTCACTTAACCAAATAAAAATTGTTGGCATTATGACAACTCATAAGCACTGTTTACTCCGATGCATCATAAATCCTTATGTTGAGAATGCTTCATACCTCAGTCTTGGAATCTATCCCATAGATACAAAACACGTTCTTTATAGGTGGCCTCTCCCAAGGTGTAAATGGATTTAAAATAGGATCACCATTATATGACCTGAAACAGCGAGCATCTGAAATTTTATCGAAGGGACAGAAAAAAAATATAGAAGTGGTTCAGTCACTAACAAAGCAATAAAGTGAACAGTTAAGAGATTCATTTTCAACCTAAAGTATTTATGTTGGTTATAATGAATTGTATCCCAAAATAGATCAATAAAGTGACAGCTAAGAAGTCCATATGCACTTTCAGGGGAATGAAAACAAACTGATAGGTAGAACATCAAGGCTGAAGGAATTAATTAACAAATTTATGGCATGGAAGTTGCATGCTCTTATGTTGAAGTTGAGTCTCTGTCAAGGATCACAACAAGACCAGGGGTTGTATAGGGCAAGCATAGTATGTCTGGATGGCAATGTACGACCTACACAGAAGCTGCAATGATTGAAGGTATAGCGGCATTTACACCTCAAAAGACAAAAAGTCTCCTCAAAGTGAAAAGGGCATTCCTCCGAGTGCACCAAGGAACATTTCAGGTTCTAGATTATGACACAGAAGGACCAAGATACTGACTGCATATATGACTATGAAGCATTTGAGGGGCGACCCTGAGAAAGTAATGTCATAGGCTGAGCAATAAGACAAAGGAACTGAAAGGTTGTTGCTTTTAAAATTAATCATAAAGGGGAATTGTGTACATTGGAATAGACTGAGGGAATTTACTCACTTTTATTATGCTAAAGCCATAAAAGAATGTTTGTTTATACTTACTTAAGCAAAAGTAAAAACTACTTTTTTTGTTTTCCCCTAAATATAACATATTATTCAAATCTCAGAAAATCATGAAAAACTTATATGTGAATTACGTGTCGACAGTTAAGTGTTATGAAAATTTCAGAAGTTTCAGCTTTAAAAAAGGAAAGTGCATAAGTCACTAGATTTAGATTAATCAAAAAGCAAAAAGTAAATGGCAATTAGATAGGAGTGTGGCAGATGAATAAACATATCAAACTTGTCTTTCAATGAATCTAACGTAAACAATATACCATTCGTCTTTGTTGAGTCTAAAAATTCGTCTTCATTGGAGAATAATAGAATACTTACTTTTGCAATTGGTACAAAAGTCTCTTGCTATCTGGATCATAATCCTCAATTGCTTTGAAGAAGGTCCCATCCGATATTTCCCTGGCTGAAAAGGATAACTGAGTAGGAAGGCCACATTCCATATTTGGCAAATTGACATCGGCAATGTCTGAAACTGATGGGTAGGCATCAACTCCTGCCAAAGAAGAAAAAAGCATAAGAGCTTGTGCAGTTTCACCATATTATTAAAATAAGACTTTCAGCTCGTACCATGATTGGAGGGTATTTCAATGTTTATTATATTTGTTGGCCATCCAGAATAGTTTGATCGATATTCTTGTTCATCACATTGATATACATGATGACCTCTGCTGCTTCCAGAAAAATGCTTCCAGTGTGTCTCATCCGTCCGACAATACTTCGAAAATGGCATCATCCATAGAGAAGAAGCAAATGAATTGAACAACAATCTGGCCGTCCCCTGATGTCTCACACGAGAATAACATTATAAGAATTTAAGATCTATGACAAAAGCCACCATGGTACAAATCCTTACATGTCCAATTGTTCTTGTTTTAACTTTAGTTAAGCATATGAGCAACCTTGTATAATATGATGATATATCTTAGAGACATACTAAGTTTGGAAGGCTTAAGAAGCACAGAAATTAATAAGGACTACCAATGCAATACAAGCATTATCATGACTTAAAAATTTCAATTTAAACTTCATGAATTATTTCAAGATATTTGGATTGAATTCAAGACATATGCATTAGCATATAACCACAAAGTACAAAGAAACTGAGAAGGGCAAGGGCTGTGTGTACCTAAGATGTCATAATACAAAGTACAAAGAAAATGAACGAGGAGCAATAGGGTCCTTTTTGAGAAGTACAAATCCATATTAATAAAGCACTCTATACTTGATGGGAACAAAGATCCAATTTACAAACATGTAGAAAAGAAGATCTGGGAACACAAATATTATGGTTACATTTCTGTTAAACTTGCATCATAGAAAGGATCAATGCTTAATAACCTGCCATTCCATCATTATAGGCTGAACCAAATTAAAAGTTGTCAAACACACAATAATTAGGAAAGACAAAAACATGTAAAGGAAAAGCTAACAAGAAACTTTTATATGCATAAAAAAACACGACGTTTGTATAACTGTCCCGCCGACTAAAAGAAAAATGAAGGCCAACCTCAGAAATAGGAAGACCGAATGTATATCCAGAAAGTGTTGCCTCAATTGTCTGAGTTGAACCAAGAAGCGGAGCCCCTGCAATGGAGCACAAAATAAAGCCAAAGATGTATTCTTCTCTGCTTTCAGACTGCTATTTAGACAGATAATTAGCTTTCTGTGAGTTGACCATACCGACAGCGAAATAGGCATGTATGTGTTCATCAAGCCACTGAAGATACTGTTTTGGAGCAATTTCTAGCTTTAACCATTCCAGGAAGTAGCGGAATACATTATTTCCCAAGGAATGTGCAAACACTAATGAGGGCCCTCCACGATGTTTTCGTGCAGTCTCAAATGTCAGCCTGTCACAGCAACAAAACATTATTTAGGGCATTTTTATGGTGGTAGGTGTCCGTCTAGCGTAGCCACAGCTGTGCTGGATGTGCCATTGTCATGTGTTTGACAACCCATTGTAAAAAGGCAACAATTCAAAGTTGGGTGAAGCAGCAAGTCAGAAACAGCTCTGAGCTGTAGCAGTTGTGGAGGTGCTGCCGTGAGGCATTTGAAGAAAGCAATGCAAAAGCAGCAAGGCCCTTTGCAAAAGCCATAGTTGCTGTGCAACACCTATACTAAACACCATCTAAGAGTTTTTCTTCTGTGCTGTATTTGCATTTAAAACAGCATTTATATATAATAGCATTCGAGTAACTTAGAATTTAATTAAAAAAAGGAAAATGAAGAGTTTGCCAAAGCCAGTCAAAATAGACTTTCGTGTTATCATCATAACTGTACATACTTCAGCTTGTGAAAGTAGAGATCTCTCTCCTCAAGCATTGATGGTGACAATCTCCAATCATATGGAACAGCAATGACAGCATTCGCCTCAACCCCAAATTCAATGCACCACTTTACCCAGTCCTTCCATACCGACGAAAGAGGACCTATAGAAAAAAAAAACTTTCACAAGACTGTTCTTTACTACCAAAAGCACATAACTAACATAATGAGAAAGTTAATAGGCACAAGGATACTGCATGTTGCCAAAGCACAAAACAAAAGCTTTAGCAAAATACCTGTAATATAACCAGGATCAAGTTCTGTAATTGCAGAAAGACCACTATCCGGCCGTGATTTACATTCAGGATGATCTGTTTGATTGTAAGGGTCTAGAAGCATGCACTTAAGCCAACAGTTTACAGCAGAAAGAAGCTGCAAAAAACGTTTCAAATTAACTTTCAGCTTACCGGCCTTTTAAGCACTAGCATATGGAGAATATCCAAGCTATAAGGGCTAAGAGGTCAGGAACTTTGGTACAAGATATAGTTTCGTGTCCAACAATTAATTCATGACAGAACAGCACCAAGCGAGAACATGAGAATAACAGAACATATAAATTTAAGAGGACCGGAGGCAGAACGTACACACAACCAAGTTTGACAAAGAGATCTGAATCATTCAACTCTAAGATTGGACTATAACTACAAATCTGCACATCAATGTTAGAACTAACTGATTTACATTGATCCTAGAGGAGAAAAGAGACAGATTTCACAACTGAATAAAGGCGCAACAGGAAACTCATTGCAATGATATTTTAAAGCCAATAGTTATGCAGGAACCACAAAGCATTACACCAAGCCTCATGTTAGCTGCTTGGGGGCTATCCTTGGATGCTCATCCCAGCAATTTGAGACTGACCACATGGAAGAGGGGGAGAAGAGGAACAGACAGGCAAGCAAATTTTGCTAGCTTGGCAGTTAGCTCGACAGAGTTTGCTAGTCTATGAAGCGAAGAAGAAAAGACATCATCCATCAATCAGAGGAGCAACAACATCTATTATTCTCATCACAGTCACTCTCAAATAGTGTCTACTTTTCTCTCTTCTGCTTCTAATCCTTATATTAATCCACGGAACACGATTCACAGGTTCTTCAAAAGAATGCCGCTGCATACTGAACAAAAGCCTCAATCAAAACACGGAGTGCATGCTCAATTGCTGCATAATAGAAGCCGAGCCTCGCTCATTCCGGCTCTGGTGATTCTAACAAGGAGCAAGAGATCAACAAATCTAAGCCAAACAAGACACTTCTCACAGTCAAACTTGTCTCGACAACACCGAGACACACAAGGAACAATCAACGAACGGAGGCGCTCAGAACAGAAAATGCTCGAAGGCAGCATATGCACACATTGATGAACTACACGGCAGAATCGGAGACCAGAGGCGACCTTGGTGGTGTCGAGCCAGACCAAGTCGAGCGGGTTGAAATCGAGCGGCGAGTAAGGGCAGTCGAGGATGGACCAAGCCCGGAGCTGAGCGGAGGCGAACCCCGGGATGATGATCCCGGACAGCCTCTGCCTCTGCTTCGACCGTATCTCCTCCTCCGTCGACGCGTCCGCAGCGGCGGCGACGACGACGACGGTGGCGGCGGTCGCCAGCAGCAGGACCGACGCGGCGAGGAGGAAGCGGGACCGAGCCCCCGCCGCCGGCGCCGCAGCCATCTGCCCCCGCGCGAAGCCGAACCGAGCGCGCCGCCGCGCCGGAGATTCGCGCCGCCGCGCCGGAGATCGTGCGCGGAGGAATCGCGGGAGTCGGGAGCGGTTGGTTGGTTTGGTTGGTTCTACTGAGAATCTCTGGCAGGTTCCAGCTGACTATTTGACTCGCGCCCGGCTGTCTTTTTCAGTTCGCCGACGCTCCGGATTGGCGAGTTCCGGTTTAAAAAGGCTTTGGTTGCCTTTTCCGTTGCTGACGTAAGCAAACCACGCCGTGGATGTATATAAATATAAATATATAAATATATATATTTTTTCTTACCTTTTACCAAAAAAAAAAAAAAATATATATATATATATATATATATTTACCTGAATTTTGGTTCAATATTATTTCTAAAATTTGGCGTGATATACAATGTAATGTAGGTCTCAAACTTTTAATTTATTCGATGTGTTCTGAACTGTTAATAAATATACAATTCGATTCATAAACTATATGAAAATGACCCAAACGGAAGGGATACGTTAAACGTTTACCAATAGCTTACGGATTGCATTAAACGAATTAAAAATCAGTGATGACATTGTTTATCAGGCCAAGTTCAAGATTGTGTTGCAAAAAATAAAAATTTAGGGAGATATTACACATGACATCAAAGTTTAAAAACTATACGCACTAAATGAAGAAAAAAACAGCTCGAAGCAATTTTTTTTGTTGTTGTTTTTTTCTGGTTTGATCATGTTTCGCCAATTTTGATCCCATAACGAAATATTTTTCATCGAGTATTAGTTCGGCTTTTATTTAGTAGAGACGAAGGTTCTGTGCTAATTCTAGAAAGAGATATCAATGTAATGCAAATATTGAATTTTTAATTTCAAAGAGTATTGTACAACCATGACAATTAATCTACTAACCCTAGCACCCAATTCAAATTATATCGGAATCCAATCAACGGCATAGCCCTAAGATAATTTGACAAAATGTCGAAATTTAATCAACAACAATGTGACTGGATAGAAGATACAATGCTGGAAATTAATCGACGACACCGAACTAGAGATATATCGTCAAAATTCAATCAAAGATGCCGCACTAGTATATAGACACTCGCCATAATCTAATCGACGACGGGAATCTAAAAGCTACTACTAGAGAAATCTAAAATAAGATAATGCATAGATAAAGAAATAATGTTTGATGTGTTGTTTGGGAGCTTTTTGTTGGACCACCGGGGTATTTATTGAGAAATTTTGCAACAGAGCAGTTGTCCATCTTCTAGTAAACGCTTCCAACTTTAGGCACGTCCCTTTTTCTCTGTAACTAACTCTCCCATTTCCTTTGTAAGTACCTTGATCGTGCTTGGTTTATCGACACCAATTTTATGACCGGGTATTTGGGTGTTAATCACTTTTCCAACCGCGCATTTCCTTGATGCTCATGTGCTGTTTGGTAATCATCCAAACAGTACCCAATTCTGATTTTTTATTTCCGGAAGTAGTTTTGGAACATAATCGCATTTGGTAAATTTTTTGTTCTCGGAAACAGATTTAGAGTAGAATCAAGAATAAAAAAAAAAGTTGATTCTTTGTTCCCGGGAACAATTCTAGAATCAAATCTACTTAATCTTTCCTTTTTCCTTCTCTTTCTTCTTTTATTCCGTTTCCCTCTTGTTCTTCAAGTGTCGCCGCTGCCGCCATTGCCGTTTGTTGCCGCTGCCGCTGATTGTTGGCAAGCTTGTCAGAGGCTTGCCTAGCTGCCGGCGAGGCATGACTGGGTTGAGCCTCACCCTCACCCAAATTTGGCGAGGTCGAGCTTGCCCAGCTGTCGGCGGGGCTTGATCTCGTCGGGCCACCGTGAGGTCGGCCTCTCGATGGCTCGGCGAGGCCGAGCTCGGGGCCGGGCTGGCGGGGCTCACGGATTTGGGTGAGGCCGCTCACCCAGCCAAGGCTTGGCCAAGCCTCGCCCAACTACAAGGCATGGTCTCATTGAGGGTCGGCGATGCTCTAGTGAGGTCGACGACCCTCGTCTGGCTAGTCGTCCCAAGGTCGGCCATCGGCCACCTTGAAGAAGAAGGAAGAAGAAGAAGAAGGGAAGGAAGAAAGGAAAAAAAAAAAAAAAAAAAAAAAGAAAAATTAATAAAATTATTTAAAAAATAAAAAAATGATGTGAAGTATGAACGGAAATTTTGCTATATATAAAATACTTATTTAATTTTGTATTTTAATTTATCATTTAGTATTTATATTTATAGTTCATACTATAGTTTATTATTTACTATTTAATAAAAATTTGATTAGTTAATATGTTTATTACTCAGTATAAATATAATTAATTAATAGAATTTCTCGATTTATTAAAATTTTAGAATTGGAATAGAAATTTATGTAATTACTAAACGCATTTCTATTCTTTTTTATTCGAGAATCAGAAATTTTGTGCGATTACCAAACGCGTTTTTGCTCGAAATTGTTTTTAGGAACAGAATCAAAAAGAATAATTTCTTATCATAATCAAGAATAGAATCATTACCAAACGCGCCCTTAGAATATTTTGAACGTTTTCATCCAAAACTTGCCATCGGCATTATTTGGACTGCAATCTAATATCTGCTGTCATATTTCAACAATTGATCACGTGGAAGCTTCCTACCTTGTTGTTGATCATTGAGCCCTAATCTTTGGACTCATCGATAGCTAATCATATGTTAATATCCCAATGATGCGTACATGTGATTTCGCCCGACTTTTATCAGCCCTCGTAATCGACACAGGATAGCACGGCCAATTCGAGTGTCAATAGGTCGGAGCTTGGAGCATATGATAAGCAGCAACTTCCCAATAGAAAAGTAAGAAGATACAAATGATTATTAGTAATTATGTGACGCTAATTTGCATATAAGAAGTAACCATGAGTAGTTTTTCAGGACCAAAAATAGATTTGACCTCGACTTGTCTCCACTCCATCCTGCATTTAAGTGCGATCGGATAATCTCAATCGTTGCACGATCTTCATGCGCGATAGGCGTTGCGCTCATCCGTCATCATGAGAGATGGAGCCAACTACCCGGAGGAGGAGAGCACCGGCGCACCCCTCGAAGGGGCACCTAACGCGAATCTCCCTGCTTTGAGGACCTCGGACGGCCACGACGAAAATATGAGCATTATGGTGAAGGACGAGAGGGGTTAAAAAGTGCATTGACATGAGCCTCGTTTGGTTCTCTTTAAATGTGCCTAAATCTGCTGTAATTCCTTTGATGGTTCTCTTCGCGGCTCCGGATCGGAAGAGAGGTCTGCCAAAGGTCTCCTGAACTTTTCTATTGGATAGGACGAGGTTGGATGGGATGTAGGTTGGACAAGACAAAGATGAGAGCGCTAATATCTTGTGTAATGTTTGGTCAATATATGCATATCCAAGTTGGATTGAACGTCAGCTTCCTCCTCCTCTACACCGATGCCAGATTGAATGTTGACCATTTAGATTTCGAGTCCTTGTGGACGTCCAAGCTACCTTTGAGCATCACTATTGTGTAAAATCTCCAACAACCACCAATCCCTCCTCCATCTTCATCGCTGGCCTGCAATCTTCAGCAACCACTAGAGGTGGCAAATGGGTGGGTCGGGTCGGGTCAAAAATGGGTCGACCCATATTTGACCCATTTAACCCGTTTTAACCCATATTCTTGTAGTGTAAATCTAGTGACCCATATCCGACCCGATCTGTATCCGACCCGACCCGTATTGCTAAAACCTATTTATTATTAAAACATTTTTATGTAATATAATTTTTTTTAACAATTTTTATGCAATACAAATTTAATGGAAAATTTTTATAATTCTTTTTAAAATATTTTTAAAAAATCGAATTTTTAATTTTTAAAATATAATTTTTATTTTTATAATTATTTTTTCTTTTTTTTTTTTTTTTTCCTCCTTTAGCCGGCTGCCAACCACGACGATGGCCAGCGATCGGCCACAGGCGAGATCGAGCTCGCTGGCATCAGATGGGGCTCGATTTTGCCGATTCGGCAAGGCCAAAAGGCAATTGAAAGCAACAAATTTTTATTTCAAAAAAGGAGTCAGAGCAATTATAGGCATTCCAAAGACGTTGGCCAGTTTAATCACACGCTGAGATCAGTACCAATCACCTCATCGCATTGACTTGCAAAAATCGGAAGAACAAGGCATGCACTGATTACTAGCTCACAAGATAGATTATTTATCTCGGTAGAGTATCGTTCGCGCACTTAAACAATCAAATCCTACTAATAAGGATTGTCCTATTAGAAGGTAAGTGCGTGGGTTTCGTGGGGAGCATGATTTGCTGTTCTCCTCCACTTAAGCCCAGTATAGAAGCTCACACAAGCAAACGAAGGACCCAAAAACGCAAGACAAACCACAATCAAAATACACGGATAAACGCAGCTCAACAAGAGATACAACAAACAAAGATTGAAAAGAATCAGACGATTCCGTGAACTTGTACATGCAAATCCCCCAGAGATTGAAAAGAATTTAGGGGAAAGGGATTGCATGGGAGAAAGAATTAGCCGGATCTGGCAAGGCTCGAGCTCGCCGGCATCGGGCAGGGCCTTGGCTGTGTCGATCTGGCGAGGCCTATCGTTGGCCAACAGCCGGCCGCTGGTAAGGAATGAAGAAAAAGAAAGAAAAAAAAGAAAAAAGAAAAGAGAAAAATTGAAATATGAAAAAAAATTATAATTTCGATTTTTGATTAAAAAACATTTTTATAAATTTAAAAAAGGCCAAGGGTTTAAACTTTAAAATGGGTTTCCTTATAACCTATTTAGACTATTTCTTTTTATGTTTTACATTCATTGACCAATTTCCGACCCATATTTAACTTTCACTTGACCCATTTCTGACCAATATCTAACTTTCACTTGATCCATTTCTGACCCATATCTAACATTCACTTGACCCATATTTGACCCATTTAACTTAAAATGAGTCATAATATGGGTTTTTGACCCATATTGCCAGCTCTAGCAACCACCAACCCGGTTGCCACCTCTACTACCCTCACCGCTGATGCTGAAGTCAAGGCCCAGTAGAAGGTGCGGCGAATGAAGGTAAGGCTGCTTGTGCGACGAAGGTGCGTGAGAAACAGGGAATGATGACTTTCGCTCTAGATCTGGCCATGGAGGGGGGCGGCGACAAAGGAGGAGGACGATGGCTGGTGCTCTAGATCTGGCCATTGTGACCGAGGTCAAGATCAGCTCCCACTTGGCTGAGGTTCAATCAACCTCCCTTAAGTTGAGCTCAGCCATTGAGGAGCTCCAGATATGGCCATGGAGCCCTCTGTGGCTGAGATCCAGTCGAGCTTGTCACCGTGACGAGCCTTGTTGGTGTAGACAAGACGAAGCTCGGCAGGAGGCTATGGGTGGCGGAAAAATCTGTGAGTGTCGGCCATGGGTGGATAGAGGGGATAGAGAAAGAGAGATGAGTGAGAGATATATTTTATTTACCTTTATCCCATCTCTGCAGATGAGAATATTTTATCTTGATTATATTTCTCTTATATATGACTTTATCATATTTTTAAGTAGCAATAGAACATTGGATACAATGAAATTCATCCCATTCTGATTTTTATCCTTGCTACCAAATGGAGGGGACTACTCATGGGTTTATGTGGCAACAAGTTATTCCTAATGTTGACGTTGTGATGGAGTCCCTCATCTTTGCAGTAAGATTGAGTTGGCTAGTAATATCGAGTCTTGGACACCCCAAATGTCAAAACTTGGAATGAGGGTACTTAAATGTCAAAAGTTCGGCAATGTATACTTAAGTGCCAAAATTAGAGTAAAATAAATCAATTAAGTGCCACGGTGAGAAATTCTAACTAAAATACCGACGTGGCTCTTTTTTTAAGTGAGACAAGTGCAAAATGACGTGTTTTGCATGCTGATGTGGCTAGATAAGTTGAAAATGACGTTGTTTTGCCTTGAATTTGAATTTTAATATAAATCTTAATTAAACTAAATTTAAAACTAAATAAAAAAATTTGGAGAAGGCTTTCGGCTAAGGCTATGCAAGCTTTTGTTGCTACCTTGCCACCATCACTAGGAAAGGTCGTTGATGGTGTTGAAGGTCGATAGGGGTTGCTGGGCTTTGGTCAGGGGCCGATAAGGGCCTACAAGCCCTCACCCAAATCTAGGGTGAGGGTCATGGCCCTCCCTCGATTTGACTCAATGGCCCTTGTTGCTGGTCGGCTAGGGATGTTGGCCCCTAGCCAAGGTTTGTCAACCTCGGTTGACCTTCCCCCACCGTCTCTCTTAAAATTATTTATTTAGTTTAAAATTTATTTAATTAATATATATATTAAAATTTAAATAAGAGGCAAAACAACGTCATTTTGGCTTTTCTTTGCTGACTTAGCTTATTAAAAATAAGCGACGCCGGATTTTGGGCAACTTTCGCGGCGGTTAGAACTTAAATGT
Organism: Eucalyptus erythrocorys; assembly: GCA_014182555.1. Lineage (NCBI taxonomy): Eukaryota > Viridiplantae > Streptophyta > Magnoliopsida > Myrtales > Myrtaceae > Eucalyptus > Eucalyptus erythrocorys. The sequence continues at coordinate 8,460,290 of CM024597.1, read as the reverse complement.
CCTATTTTTCAAAGAAAGTGATATTTAAAGTGTACATTTCAAAACTTTTAGCATTTAAACCTCCCTTGTGCCAAATATTAGCACTTGGACTGTACTTTTGCCTAGTAATATCTCTTGTGCTCAGTTGCAGAGGCGTGAGCCTTTTCTCTAAGTTTGATCGAGAAATGAACTGAGCTACACCCATTTGTCATGTGAAAGACAGGTTCTTTCTTCTCCTCCTCCATACAATAAGTAAGCACGACCTAGTAATAACCAAGAAAGAAAATCAAAGTCGGCATCGTCAGTACCTAAGTTGAATATGGATGCCGACGTTGGTACCAATCAGCAGAAGGACAAGGGCACAAGCCTTATTTAAACCGCAGAACCAGTCAAAAATACGCAAGACCTCGATTATTCAGCGACAAGACCAATGCTCTGAAAAGAATGGAACGGCATGACAAATGGGTAGCCCCCAGAAAAGCATCCCCTGCTTCATCTTTTATAAAGACCACAGGTAAGGATGTCTCAATTCTTTTAGCCATCCATTGACAAGGATCATGTCCACCATGGAGTCTACCTCTAGGTTCCTGTTCAGGGATCACCAAGACATGGACGATTCCATGCTCTCCGATGAGAGCACCAGCATTGCTTCAAGCGAACAGTGTGATGACGATGACGGCGACGACGATCAGCTGCAGTCCATGACCGCCAAGGTACGTGTGCATTTCTAATCTTGGGGCAAAACATTATGGGTTGTATGAAACTGTATGTAGGTTATATGTTTGGATGAATTTCCTTGATTTAATTTTTCTTCGATGCTAGGGTATAAAACATCTCTGCTTGGAGCTTCTCGAGCTTAAGGCGGCATCTGATGAGGAGTTTCACCAGAACATCCTCTCTAATTATTCAACCTTTGTTAGGTAATTCGTTTTTGACAAATTTGCCTGGATGTACTCAAACAAAGAAGCTTCAATAATGTTCAGTTGATTAATCTAGCGTAATAACGTTCTTTCTTTTGTGTGTGTGTGTGTGTGTGTGTTATACCATACTCATGAGATATGCTCTTAAGATAATTCTTGATTAAGATCATTCATTATTTCGAGCCTTGTAATCGCAATTGTAGTCACGCTCAATGTAGAATGTTTTCATTTCGCATGTTGAAAACATGGAATCATCACTTTGCGGACGTAGTGATATTTCGACGATGTTTGATCTTTTATATCCATCATGAACGTTAAATTTAGGTTACTTTCTGTACCATCAGATACGCCATTTGAGAGTAGAAAGATTGCCTCAAATTCAAAATAACTTAAAGACTTAGCACAAAGAAAGAACCTTAAAAATAACAAGTTACAATAATTGTGGTCTCAACTCTCATTCTCATGTAATCGTTGGAAAATTAACTAGTTTTGTATATTGTGCAGAGTATTTGAGGAAGTCGAAGGGACAGAGAGGCAACTGGTTCAATTAAAAGGTCACGCTTCAAATCAAAAGAGACTTGTGCAGGAGTTCGTGGATTGGTTGGATCTAGAATTGTCAATAGAAGATGCAGTGCAGCCAATCACCGTTGACCACGAAGCTGAGGAATGGTTCCTATTGAACAAGCTGCAGGCTCGCGCCATCGATGTCCTAGAGACCCTTGACATTCTCTTGATAGAAAATAGAGTCGATGAAGCTATCGACATTCTTGAATTAGAGGACAAGAATTTCGCGATGCTGGACGGCAAAGTGAACTCTTCACCGAACAATGTACAGTCATATAAGTCCATGATCTCAGAGAGGAAGGTCAAGCTCGTGCTTCAGCTGACACAATTGGGTCAGAATCAAAGAATAACCGCAGCGGAACTTCACAAGGCATTGGTTGGTCTTCGAAGACTTGGCAACAGCAGTCTTGCAATCCAGTTGTCGCTTCAATATCACCACAAGCGCATCGCAGCTGGAATGCATAATCTGCGACAATCAAAATCATTGTTGAATGGAGTATACATACGAGAACTCTCGAAGCTAGCCTTCTTTTTGATCTCTCAAGCAGCAAGGAGCTTTGCGATGCTGCAAGGAGACGTATCAGGATATGGTCTCGAATTCATCCAATGGGCGCATCAGGAAGTCAAAACTTTTGTCGCTTATTTCGATGAATATATAAAGTCAGCTTCCAAAATATGCAGCAGCCTGTCCATTGCAACACAATCGATGCAATTCGCTTTATCCTATTGTTCTTTGCTAGAGATGGATCAACAGTTGGAATTGAGGCCACACTTGATTGAGCAAATACAACCTCACATGGAAGAGGTATTAGCAATTCATGTAGACCATTTCAAGAAGGTGGTGGACATAATTATGGCTACCGATACTTGGATTCTTGGTAAGTACCTTGTTTCGGGGATTCTGGCTGAAGGATGTTCGGCGATGGAAGTTGGTCATCTGCCTGAATATTGTTTTCTCACGAACAGTGGTCGTAAATTAATAACACTATTACAGGTATGACAATTTTGGTTGATTAGTCTATGCTTATTTCTTATTGATCAGTAATACAACTTTATTGTGCTTTTTGCATTCAGAAAATCGACCTTATTTGGTTCCTCGTGATTAAATCTGCATCCTAAATGATGGAAAGGTTTACTGGCAAATTATAAAGTAATCTAGCCATTATGATGCTCTTATGGAACTTACGTTGATTCATACGACATTTAGGGTTGGATTATGTACTTGTGATCATGGTAATTGTCTATATCCTGTAATAGTTACAACGTTTATTTTTTTTCTCTTCAAGGCTGTTGCAGAAGAAATTTCACCTTTAGTTGCTGCTCAGATGGAAAATTCAATCACTAGAGGACTCACAGATCTATTCATACACTATGCGGTGATGCTAAAAAAACTTGTGATTGGTGATAGCCCGAGTTCCATCGAGATATTGGCCGGACAAGTATCTGCTTTGGCAAGTCTCTCGACTTTGGTAGGCCTTTTCTCCAGAATACTCAGGAGCACTTTCCGAACCGATGGCAAAATAACTCGTCAAAGTGAAGGCGACGAGTATGACACATGTTTATCATCTACTGAAGAGGCGTATAACCAGCTTCGAGCCTGTTTCTGTCGGCTGTTTATATCTAGAGTTGCATCTCAGCAAAGCAACGAGCAAACTGTTTCAGAAATCGATGCCCGAGAAGAGAATCGCTCCATCGATGATCTGATGCCTTCAGTTTCGTTTCAGGTATCCTATGTGTAAATCTTTTTAGCTGACTATGAGGTTACCGACATTTTATCATTCTGCAAAACCGTTCAAATTCAAGCAGTCTCGGAGATAATTATTGAACCGACTGGAGAGTTCTAATGTTCATCGTCTTATCTTGAATCCCCAGATGCTCTTCTTGGAGCTTAGGAAAATAGAAGAACTTGCTAAAGAAGATACATTCGACCATAGTTGGGTAATGCAGCTCTTGAGGGAGTTGACAGAAGCGATATTTTCTTGGATGTCAAATGAAAAAGCGAACTTGGACGATGGCGACGCGACGATTAAATGTACAAAAAGTTCGCCACAGGTATGCCTGTTCCTCATCTTGAGATCCCTTTTAGTAAAAGTGGAACCCTTTCCTTACTCTTCTTATATGTCTGCTATGATCAATGGAGCATGAAAATATCATGTAGTTGCGAAATGCAAACATTTATAAGCCAAATGTGATGACACTGTCGGGCTAATCTATGTCTCGATCACTCCACGTAGAAGAACGATTCTTCTGTTTCACTGATAGGAAGTTGGTAAGTGGGAAAAAGATATTGGTTAAAAGGGTTACCGATTTTTTGGCGACTTGTTGGTAAATTAACTGACACTTTTGTAAAATTACTAATTCTTTTTATGTTTCACAAACTATAAACAATTTTTATCTTCTACTATCTTTATTTGTATCTTATCAACGCCTTACATTTTCCAATTCTTACGTGAATTTACTGATATTTATTCAAGTGATTTACCTAACTCTTTCTTGATTTTACTACCAATTAGTCTTGAGTTGTTTACCAATGCTTCTTTGGTTTTTCTCATTTATTATCTTTTGTTATGGTGTACCCACTTGCACTTGTATCTCTTACAAACGCTTTAATTTTTTTCTACTTTTATGTTAATTTCCCATTATTTATTTGGTGACTTACCAGCTCATTCTCTATCAAAACAGAAAATCTGCTAAACTAAGGAAAAAACCAAATAAATGTTACTAAAGAACTCAAATAATATTCAAACCTGGTTGATAACTTAATCGGATAAAATTTGATAAATCACTTAAACTAAAGTTGGCAAGTAACTCAACGACAATTAAAGATAAAAAAATTAGTGGGTAAGTATAAAAATATGGGAAAATTGTCCAGAATTCCCAAACCTATCGAACAAGATTCAATCCCAAATTTTTCAATTTGATTAATTTAATTTAATTTTAATCATTTTGACAATTTTTTTACTATGGAAGGCCATTTCCTCGATTTTCAGTTAAAATTGGTCGGAAGGACTACATAAAAAAAAAAAAAAAAAATCTTCAAAAGGGTTAAGATTAAATTGGTTAGGTTGAAAAGTTTAAATGAATTGTTGTACAATAGGTTTATAATTTTTTAGATAATCATCACTATAATAGAACTATTGGTAAAAAAAAGTTACTGATCACCTGATTTTTCAATAACATGTTGGTAACTTATGGACTTTAAAAAAAATAAAATTACTAACTTTTTTTTTTTTTAAAATTTTTTTTACCGTTTACCAATTATGAGCGATTTCCATCTTTCACTAATTTACATTTTCTCTTATCAACGCCTTACATTTACCAATCTGATGTAACAATATGGTAGCTCATATAGACAATATATAGAGTTTGTTTGGCTTTTCATGCTTAAAGCTTCGCACGAGCGTTCATCAAACGTCAGTTGTGTCTACGACTATGAGTTATTCTCAGCTCTAATACCAACTCCGTTTTGGTGTTATCCTAATCTGCTTGAAGCAGCTATTTTTCTTGGGCGCGCAATTTATAGCCGAAGTAGCGAGGCGTGGTGGATACTTTTCTCAGAATCCCTCGGCTCTGATGGATCTCTTGACGTCTGCATATGTCTCAGCTGGCTTGGATCCTCAAAGGTGATGCTCGATCACGAGATCAATTGGCACTAATTATAAGTGTCATCGCAAAGCTCCTGCTTTCATGTTAAGCTATATACATTGCGACATCCATCAGGAGGGCATGTTTCTTAGTTATCATTAATTCCTTCATTTTTATTCCATTGTGTTTCTTTCAAATAGGGATTCGACTGGTGATTCCTGGGCCATTGCAGCCGCTGGTAAAGCAGTCGAAAAGCTAATGGAGATGGAGAAAAATGATGATTCGATGAGACCATGCGAGGATGCTGTTGAAGAGGGTGATGATCAACTTTCCAAAAACCAATTAGCAAACGAGAGTAGGCACGGACTCGATGACTCTACATCCACCATGGCATATGATAGTTCAATGTTGGAAGAAAATTCAAGCGTTGGAGATGCTTCGGAAGTTCTGATTATTGCTCCAACTAATGAGTTGGAAGCAGATGCCGACCCACTAAACGAGTGTGCTCCTTTAAGCGAGGAGAGTGCACCGGGGAATGAGGAATCTCATGTGTCGGCTCATGAAGTATTGAGCCATGGGAATGCTATGAACGCGGAGGATCTCCTAAAGCTGTGACAGCTCTTCGAGGTAGAGACCTGGGATCAGCATGACGGGCTTGATGAGAAGGAAGAGACGAACTAGAGAGATGGTGTATCCACAGGATCAGGACCGTTGGAGCAATGATATATTAGGAGAATGAAATTGCATATATGCTGAGTTTCTTGAGGTAGAAATTGATTTAGATTCACTCCGGTGCATATATACGTTTGAAATTTGTCATACCTTGTATTTGATTTAACCAGATAAGTCACCCTTTCGACCAAAAAAAAAAAAAAAAAAAAACAGAAGTCACATAAAAGCAGACAATCAATAAATCTCCGATGAACTTTGTGGGGATCCGTACTGAGTTATCCGTTTTTCTTTTGTCCAAGAAATTGCTCATATAATGAATACTGGTTCCATGATTGTGCGTGGAACGTAAGCCTCTTGGCAAAAGGTATTCTTGTATTGATACTTGGAGAATTGAAAATGTTTCACGACAATAACGATTATACAGTTCTATTCATATATGCTTTGTTAGTCCTCCGATTTAGTATCTTGAATAGTCTTGTGTAATGTAAAACGGCTTACTATCATCCACGGCCTCTTTTAATGTACCCATTGTGATGACTTGAACATCTTTTAATCCACCATGAACCTTAGTTTGCAAGATTCAAATGTCTCTAGGGGAATTCACGTACTTTTGCTGCTTGTCCATTGTTTCATACTACCAGTAACAGAAGATTAGTGTACAACATGTGTTAAAAATGACCAGAAATCTCAGTTTATATGCGTTTTGGAGCAACTAAATCATTGACAAACATGACATTATCAATAATCGTACGGAAATAAGGAGGATAATGCCTGTTGACGATCTTTTTATAAAGATGACATTGCATCTCTTATGAATCCTCATATGTGCCCGACATCTTATCGTGTGTTCATCCGACAGTCACAGCCTCATGATTAGCTTCATTCGCAGGCAAAGCTTCCTTCTCTTTATCAAGGGTTACTTCCTCGTTGTAGACATAAATCTTGGCCAAGACAAGGAACACGAGAAAATTGAGAAACGTGAGGACCGCCAAGAATGCGTAGTAGTAGTCAAGGTGGGAGATATTAAGGTTGTCCAAGATCCAACCCCTGTGGCTGTGTTCCTTGGTGACTCGTGAGACCGTCTCGAGAAGAAAACTACTTAGGAAGTTCCCGATCCCAAAACTAGTAGTGCAGTAAGATGTTCCTAGACTTTTCATGCCTTGTGGTGCTTGGTCGTAGAAGAACTCGATCTTTGCCACTTCGATAAAGGTGTCGGAGACTCCCATGAGGGCGACTTGTGGCAGGAGGATGAAAAAGGTGAGAGGGACTATTTGGAGCTTACCGTCAATGCCGTTCTCTCTGGCGACGCTCAGCCTATGCCTCTCAGCGAGACAAGCAGTGATCATTGTGATTATGTGGAAGACGATGCCTACCCCCATTCTCTGCAGCAACGTGATGCCTCTAGGGTTCTTGGTATAGCGCCTGATGAAAGGGACGAAGTACCGGTCATAGATGATGAGGCTTATGAGCATGAAGATCGTGACGAACGCGGTACTGCACGCAGGAGGGACCTCGAAGTTCGGACCCATGTGTCGGTCCAGGGTTGTTCCCTGCTTGATGAAGAGCGTTAGCACCTGCGAATACATGGTGCTCGGCATGAATGTCACCGCTAGGATCGGGAGCATTTTGACCATCTGCTTGGTTTCCTCTACTTGGGTCACCGGACATAGCATCCATGGCGAGCTTGAATCAATCTTCACCGCAGCTTTGTCAAGAAATCTACAAATGTGACATGAAACTGTCATGATTAATTTCGAGGAAACCATGTGAAGACAAGCCATAGAGTTAGTGAGTTGTGAACCTCAAAGAAGTAGAGTGATCAATCCGGAATTTCTTGTGTTCCGCGTACTGTTCGAGCCTCAATTCATAGAGCTCCTTTGGATCTCTCGGAACAGGCAACTTCCGCTTCCTGATCGACGCCACCAGCACTTGAGCAATCCTTGTGAACGGGCTTCCTGAGGGCACCTTGTGCCTATAAAATGGAGTGCCCACCAAGAACACTAGAACTGCTAATGCAACCCCCAGCGTGGGAAGGCCATAGCCTAATGCCCAACCCACGTTATCTTGTATATAGATCAAGACTGTGGTTGCCAATAGCGTCCCGAAGAAGATGCTGAACATCCACCAGTTGAAGAACGAGAGCTTCTGGGCCCTTTCCTTGGGTTCGAAGTCGTCAAACTGGTCTGCGCCCATGGTCGAGATGTTGGGTTTGGTCCCGCCCGTCCCAAACGCAATTATGTAGAGGGCCAAGTAGAAGATGCCTATCTGGAGGGCTGAGGCTTTTTTGTCGCATTCCTCTGCTTTGATCCCCGGGCCGCATGACGGAGGCCTCAGCGCCGGCACCGACACTGCCAGTGTTAGGAGCGACATGCCCTGCACATTTCTTAATCGTCTTACAGATTGAATTTGTATGAGTACCTACACAAATGAATCAGAATGCATCGGCAATACCGAGAGATAAAGGACGGATGCGGAAATGAAAGTCCAGAAACGTCCGAGATATGCATCAGCTATGTAAGCGCCGAGGACGGGCGTCATCCAGCCTGTCCCGACCCAGTTCGTGACATTGTTCGAGGATGTCACGGTGCCTTCGTGGAGCTCCTTCGTCAAGTACACCACTAGGTTTGACGCAATCCCATAGAACGCCATTCTCTCAAATGCCTCGTATGCTGCACACACAACGCCAGAATGAATTAAGGTGGATCAAATCATAGATTCTTTTCTCTTCCCCCCACCTTGTAACGAAATCCAGTACGTTTGAGGACTCAGTAAACGAGAATTACAGACGGAATATTTGACTGTGTCCCGAGGTGATATATCTGTAGGCTAACTCTATCTTTTCTGCCCAAAACATGAAATGGCACTTTTCTGAGCTACTTACCTGGCTGCTTTGGCTAATACACATCGAAAGTGAAATCTAAAGAACTCGAAAACATTACGACGTCCCACTAACCAAGCCTCATTTCCACACACAAAGGCTATGCCTCCGGCTTTGTCCTTACCTACGATGAAGTAACAAGCTTTCCATCGACCGGTCTTGGATCTCAGGATGGGTCTTCCTCTGAGGTCCACAGTGCCATCTTGTGTGTAATCATCTTTATCAGCACTTCCTTTCTCTTCAGCCTTTCCTGTCATCATGTTTCGAGGGGGAATGAAGGAAGAGCACCGAGAGTTTCCTCTATAAATTGTGTTTGTTCAACTTGCTATGCTCCTGACCAAAAAAAAAAAACTTGCTATGCTCTATAAAAGGTTCGCTAATCATGGCCGATTGATAATTACTATTGTTGAATGATATGCACCAAATATTGAAGATACACCAGATCATGATGAACATGTGCTCGAGATTGTAATTGATTATTTTGTATCAATCAAGGATTAGATTTGATATACTCGAGATTGTAATTGATTATTTTGTATCAATGTAGGATTAGATCTAATATATTGTCTCGACCTTTTTTTTTTTTTTTTGGTGGCTGTTCGAGGCAGACACCTTCGGAGGCTATGATTCGGCTAGGTTTATTAAGTGTAGCTCGGACTCTCTCAAGTCCACCAATTCACGACTTAATGGTTTAAGTTTTTAACTTGTAAGTTAATTTTAAAACGGAGTCGCCACTATTCGATTTGGAGTGGATCGATTAGAAACCAAATGAAATATCGGGAGAAATACTCGCTCCTGCGTAATCAGAGAAACTAGGTTCGAAGACTTGATTACACTAATTAATCACTAATGTCATTTTGGATTTTTGAGAGATTTTCCATGCATTTGTGGAGAAAAAAAAATATTTTTTGGGTTTTTTTTTTCATACCCCCACCTTCTCAGGGAGGGATGGGGTAGGGACGCGCAAGTTTCAGTAGTGGGTTTCGACGCCCACGCCCTACAAGAGGTAGGGCAAAAGTCTGAGAGTGAGTGTAGAGTATGTATAGAACAGACCGACCAAAAAATATAAAATGATTTTTTGATTTTTGATATTTTTCTGAAAATATAGATCTTTTTTTTTTTTGGCTTTTTATGACTTTTTGGCATTTTTGGGAAAATATAAGATATTTTGATTTTTTTAAAAATATTATTTTTAAAATTAAAATATTATATTATAAATGACCCAAGTCGGGCCTGTGGGGTTGAAGGCCCAGCCCCAGCGGCTCTTCAGCTTTTCTTTTTACCTTTTGGTTTGTTTTTGCTGCTTTTTTTTATCCGAAAAAAGAGGAAAAATACATAAATAAAGAAACTAAGGCCCCACTAAAAACCTAATCAAATTTAAGTGTCAACATATACTTCCTTATTCATTAAACATTCTCTATATTATTTAATTCCTTTTGTACATTGAATCAATCAATGAAGCACATAATACATTTTCTTCTATTCTCAACATTTAGCTTGCTTCCACTTTGGCTTGTGACAACTATCAATTTTATAATAATCTGTAAGAGATCCTAGGCCTTAAACTCTTGCTGAGGGGAATGTACATGTACTACGTTTGCTAGGATTCCCCCACGCTGAGAAATTGTTGTTTACTTTTATTTTTTTAAGGCTTAAGGTGACATTATATGATACCACACCGATCTTTTAAAAATGACCCTCGTCATTGAATTGACGATATTACTTCACATCATTTCAAAAGAAAAAAGATCTTATTCTGAGTATTTTTTTTTTGTAGCCCAGGGAACCTGCACGGTACCAACGCGGACAGCCCGACAGGCCCGAGGTAACTGGGCGATAAACCCTGGGGTGATGCTAGCGGAGGACCCACCACCTCGACGTCGAGCTTAAGATCCTGTGCGTCCTACGGGATTTGAACCCTTCCGTCCTTGGTAGACTTCATGGGCGCTCTTATTCAACTAGGCCATCGTAGGCGGTGCTATCTTATTCTGAGTATTTAACCCTTGTTTTATTAATGAATGTCGCGACCTCTTTTCCGAAATTAGGTATGGGCATTGGCGGAGGCTAATAGTTCGGCTAAATTTATTAGGCTTGGACTCTCCAAAGTCCATCAATTCACGACTTTAATAGTCTAAGTTTTTAACCTGTAAGTTAATTTTTAAAATGGAGTCGCCACTAATCAATTTGGGGCGGGTTGATTAGAAACCCATAAGATGTATTGGGAGAAATACTTGCTCCTGCGTAACTAGAGAAATTAGAATCGATGACTTGATTACAGTAGTTAATCACTAATGTCCTTTCGATACCTAATCTTCTTTAAATCTTAAGGTTTTTTTTTGGATGTTTGAGAGATTTTCCATACATTTTCTGGAGGAAAAATAATTTTTTTTTTATTTTTGATTTTCTGGAAAATAATTTTTTAATATTTTTTTTTGAAAATAAATTATTTTTATTTTTTAAAAATATTATATTATATTATTAAAAATGCGATCCGGTCGGATCCCCGGGTTGGGTCCGACCTAGGCCGTTCGCCCAGAACGTGGACGGGCTCGCAACGCTGGCTCGACTCGGATTTTTTTGTTTTTGTTTTTAAAAAAACTCAGCCCATACACTAGAATTGGGCTTATTTTTAATTAAAAAAAACGGATATCCGGCCCAAGCTCCAAACTCAGCCCTGCGTAACCCTAGGGTGCCGGATCACATGCCCGACCCAACGACCTGACCTCCAACCGCCCCTCATTTGCGAAACCCTACCTGTACAGTGGCCTGGATCTGACCCGTCCTCGACCCGGTCCCATGCTGCTGACCTGAGCTGCAGCCGCCACCTGTTCGCAAAACCCTACCCGAATCCGACTCGATTTTGATCTCGCCGACTCGACTTGCTCGTGACCCTTGAGATCTGGTGATCCGTGACGGAGGTAGCCGAGCTCGTCTCGATCGGAGCTCGGGCCTTCGTCGACACTACTTTAAATTGCCCAACTGGCCACCATAGTCGATCCCCTCCGTCGACTGTCATCGCCTATTATCGTCGATCACCAAGGATCCATCAACAGCTGCTGAGCTCGTCTGGGAATTTCGTCGAACACTTGGAGGACGAGAGGGGGGAGGACTAGATTTGTATGAGACATCGGCGGTTGAGCGGCGAGGACTGACAGGGGGTGGCGGATGGACTACAAACGATCGGGGGTTAGAACTCGCGTGAAACCGATAGTTGCGAGTTCCGGCCTGACGATCCGTAACCCACACGGCAATAGACCTGGAAACCCTAACTCACCATAGCAAGAAGGCACAGGGGTGGGTGGTCGACTGAGCACGGCGGTCGACAATGCTTGAGCTGTTGCGATTCGTGGCTCGGGGCTTTCCCTTTCGCTCACACTGTCTCCCCCTCGGGCTTGCTTGCTGCCGGCCTCCTCGAAGTCTCTCGGTGGGAGGTCATTTGAGCTCGTGACCTGCTCTCTACTTGCTTGCTCCTTGAGTTCCCTGAAGTCTCTCAGGGGATCTCTCCGAGCTCGCTGGCTTCTTGTGTGTTTGTTCATCGACGGAGGTGCTCCACTATTTATAGGTGAGGGGGTGACGGTCGGCGGAGGTCGGGCCGGCGGCCTTTGGTGTGCCGACCGGCCCTCCTCTCGTCGGTTGAACTGACGTCACTTCTTTCCCTTTCCACGAAGGCTTGCCCGCCTTCAATACTGTGTCCCCATGGCTTGCATCATCGTTGATGCCTCCTCCTGCGTCCCGGCATCGCGTGCGTCCGGCCTCCGGCACACGTGTTGCAGAGGAAGAAGACAAAGAGGAGGACATGAGGAAGAAGACAGAAGGGGAAAGGGGCTGGGTTGATTTGCCCGGGCCGAGCCATGGGGGCCCATGCGAGAGAGAAAAGAGGGGCTGCTTTCTTTTTTTTCCTTATTTTTGTTTTTTTTCTTGTTTTATTTTTATTATTTATTATCTGAAAAAGAGGACAAAATAAAAGAAATAAAAAACCTAATTAATTAAAAAAGATCTAATCAAAATTTTGCCGTCAATAATGAAAAGCAACCCTTTTAAGGGGAGAAAAACTAAAGGAAATTCTGCGTGTCTTCTAGCGATCATGTTACATTAAGAGATGGATTTCGCCGTCTCGGTCTTTTAATGAAGAGACTCATTGTCTCCGTCGTTGTTCTTGCCGGAAGCTTGCGCGACAGGTAGCAATAAATGACCTTATCTTATTGTTTCCCCTTGAAAAATTTTCAGGGGTAGTCTTGGAGTCGAATCAACTTTTTGCAGTTTCCACGTGTTTGAGTCCCTGTTGTTTAGAACTTCAGCTTGAGACATGGAGAAGAGAGAGACAGTCGAAAAGCCACCTGCCCGATTATTTATTTTTTGTGGTAAAACCTACCTTAACTTCAAAGAGATACTTATAGGCCAAATATTGGTGATTCACACCATAGACATAGTAAGCATCACATCAACGACTCACAAGATGGGATTTACCCACAAGATGCCCTTTTCTTTTCGTCTCATTTGCAGTCTCTGAGCCGGGTCGATACCATCGTTTCTTAAGATGTGACCACGAGCAATACTAAGAACCTTAAAAATAACGAGGATGTAATTGCTTAGATCATCTCTAGAATCCTATAAGTGTAGTTCGATGTTCACCGGGTCGGTATTGGTGAGCGAGTGCTGCTAGTACTCTAAGGCGCAAAGTAAGATGGAGGAGTTTTCGTAATTAACTCTTCAGTGAGGGAAATAAAAAGGCCGCAATAGGTCCACAAAGGAATTCTATTCTAGGGTTTGATCCCAAATCTATGTTGGGTTATGTATTAGGAAATGGGCTGGAATGGCCATTCCTTGGGTCGATCTCAAATCCTTCCCGATGACAGAATATGCCCCCAGCCTGTTTGGTTTTGGTACTAGTATAAGGTTGTAATGTAATAATTATTACGCTGTAGTGCAATAGAGCTGCAATAGTGCTGCAATAGTGATTGCATTGTTGGATATAAGTAATGTAATCCTAAATTTTTCTTCCGGGTTCACCAATATCCAGGACTTTTTTTTTTTTTTTCTCGTCACAATACTCTAAAATTGTATCCATGACTGAAAAGTGCCTCCCGCTAGACTTCCGTCCATAAAGGCCTTTAAAAATACGACGTGGCATTACGTCAATTTTTACAATTATGGATGGACTGTGATGAAAAATATATGGGATAATGGTGTCCCACAGAAAAAGGTTTAAGATTTCTGCTGGGAATTCGTCTCACATAAAAACAGATGTATGCTATAAGGCGACATGTTCATATTTTAATCCTTTGATCAGGTCTCTTGAACAGTCTGCGGTAATGTAAGATAGTTTACTATTATCTGTGGCCTCCTTTCCATCATATAGTGTATCCACTTTGACGACTTCATCCGCCTTTTAATCCTCCATATACCTCAATTTTAATAATTTCACATGTCTCTAGGGAATTCCATGTACTTTTATTATTTGTCCAAGGTTTCATGCTACCACAAACAGAAGATTAATGTACAATCAAGTGTAAAAACTTACCAGGAATGTCATTCTTAATGACTTTCGGCACGACCAAATCATGGACTAACTGATCATCATAGGGGAATAAAGAGAATCATGTCCGTCAAGTATACGTAATAGCGCTTTCACAGCATTGATCTTACGAATCATTATATGTGGATACGATGTTTTATCGTGTCTTCATCCGACAGTCATGGCCTCGTGATTAGCTGAATTAGCAGGCAAAGCTTCCATCTCTTTATCAAAGGTTACTTCCTCGTTGTAGACGAAAGACTTGGCCACGACGAGGAACACGAGAAAATTGAGAAACGTAAGGACTGCCAAGAACGCATAGTAGTAGTCGAGGTGGGAGATGTTAAGGTTGTCCAAGATCCAACCTTTGTGCCCGTGTTCCTTGGTGATTCGCGAGACTGTCTTGAGAAGAAAACTACTTAGGAAGTTCCCGATACCTAAACTACTAGTAAAATAAGACGTTCCTAGACTTTTCATGCCTTCAGGCGCTTGGTCATAGAAGAACTCGATCTTCGCCACTTCGACAAAGGTGTCGGCGACTCCCATGAGGGCGAATTGTGGCAGGAGGATGAAGATGGTGAGAGGGACAATTTGGGACTGACCGTCAATGCCGTTCTCTCTGGCGACGCTCAGCCTCCGCCTCTCGGCCAGACAAGCAGTGGCCATTATTATTATGTGGAGGACGAGGCCTACCCCCATTCTCTGCAGCAATGTGATGCCTCTGGGGTTCTTGGTATAGCGCCTGACGGCGGGGACGAGGGACCGGTCGTAGATGATGAGGCTTGTGAGCATGAAGATCGTGACAAATGCGGTGAGGCACGCGGGAGGGATCTCGAAGTGCGGGCCCATGTGTCGGTTCAGGGTCGTGCCCTGCTTGATGAAGAGGGTGTGCACCTGCGCATACATGGTGCTCGGGATGAACGTCACAGCCAGGATCGGGAGCATTTTGACCATCTGCTTGGTTTCCTCCACTTGGGTCACTGGACATAGCATCCATGGCGAGCTCGAATCAATCTTCACTGCGGCTTTGTCAAGATATCTAGAAATGCAACGCGGACGGTCATGGTTAATTTTAAGGAAACAATCTGATTACAATCCAAAGAATTAGGGACGTGTGAACCTCATAGAAGTAGAGTGATCGATCCGGAATTTCTTCAACTCTGCGTATTGTTCGAGGCTCAATTCATAAAGCTCCTTCGGATCACTCGGAACAGGCAACTTCCGCTTCCTGATCGATGCCACCAACACTTGAGCAATCCTTGTGAACGGGCTTCCTGAGGGCGCTTTATGCCTATAAAATGGAGTGCCCACCAAGAACACTAGTACTGATAATGCAAGCCCCAGCGTGGGAAGGCCATAGCCCAATCCCCAACTCATTTTTTCTTGTACATAGATCAGGAATGTGTCTGCGAATAGTGTCCCAAAGAAGATGCTGAACATCCACCAGTTGAAGAATGAGAGCTTTTGGATCCTCTCCTTGGGCTCAAAGTCATCAAACTGGTCCGCGCCCATGGTCGAGATGTTGGGCTTGGTTCCGCCCGTCCCGGCCGCAATTATGTAGAGTGCGCAGTAGAAGATACCTATCTGGAGGGCTGAGGCATGCTTGTCGCATTCCTCTTCTTTGATCCCTGAGGCGCATGAAGGAGGCCTCAGCGATGGTAGCGACACCACCAGCGTTAGGAGGAACATGCCCTGCGCACTCGTTAATCATGTTAAAGACTGACTTTGTATGTGTATAAACATAAACGAATCCTAATGCATGCGCAATACCATGAGATAAACACCGGATGCAGAAATGAAAGTCCAGTAACGTCCGAGATAAGCATCGGCAATATATGCACCGAGGACGGGTGTCATCCAAACCGTCCCGAGCCAGTTTGTGACGTTGTTCGAGGATGTCACGGTGCCTTCGTGGAGCTTCTTCGTCAAGTATGTCACTAGGTTTGATGCAATCCCGTAGTATGCCATCCTCTCAAAAATCTCGTATCCTACATACATGACACCGTAATGAATTAATTTGGATCAAATCATAGACTCCTATCTGTTTCCTCCATGTGATTAGGAAACTAGGTACTTTTAAAGATCCAGTAAACAAGAATTGCAGAAGCAAAATTTGAGTATGACACAGCTTGATATATCTGAAAGTCTAACTCTTTCTTTTCTGCCCAAAATATGAAATGGCACTTCCTAGAATCTACCACTTATCTAAACAGCTTTGGCTAACATACATCGAAGCGAAAATTGATGAACCCTAAACATGACTATGTCCTGCTAACCCTCAATTCCATATAAAAAGGCCGCGCCACAGGCTTTTCCCTTACCGACGATGAAGGAACAAGCGTTCCATCGACCGGTCTTGGATCTTAGGATGGGTCTTCCATTGAGGTCCACAGTGCCATCTTGCGTGTAATCATCTTTATCTGCACTTCCTTTCTCTTCAACCTTTTCCGTCATCTTGTTTTGAAGGGAGAGAGGAAGAGAACCTACCCTATAAATAGTGTCTATTCAACTTGCTATGCTCTTTACAAGGTTGGCTAATCATGGTCGATTAGCTGAGTACTCTATCCCTCTTATAATTTTCCTTGACAGATCCGTACTCTTAACTCTTACATAGGGGAATATATAATTACTGAGTTTTCTAGGGTTCCTCTAGGCCGACTAATTGGTTTTTGCTTATTACCCATTATCCACTTTTAAGATGAGAGTTGGGATTGAATTGATGATATCACCTTGCATTTAGAAAATGATTCTTTTTTTCGGAACTAGAGAAGGTTCTCTCTTTTCTCTTTGGTCGTACTAGTCGTTTAGTCATATCTCCCTAGAAAAATCCGCTTACAAATAATCGACCGATGCTTAGTGTCTGTCGATGACTACGGTCATTAAAGAAGCCGGCAATAAGCAAAAAAAGATTAGGCACATTTTTATAAGAATTTAACCCTTTTTTATTAGTAAAGGACGGCCCTTAAGGGGGAATTTTTTTTGGAAGTTCAATGAATTTAATATATATACATTGATGATCACGCCGATTGTTTTTAATGGTGAGACTCGTTGTCAACATCGTTGGTTTCAATAGAAGCATCCGTGATACGAAAGAGAGGGAAAAGTGTTACAAAAAAGTTATAAACTTTTTACATTTGTGCTAATTTAGTTCTAAATTTTTTTTACTTGATGCGAATTCAATCATTTTCGACTGATTTTGGAAGAATTTTGTTGACTAAACATTAACCGGCTGATGTGGCATGATCGGTGCGACGTAGACAACTTTTAATAATATTTTAATATTTTAGAATTTTTTTTTTCCTTCTCCAGCCGATTGCCGGACCTCAGCGACCGGCTAGAGTTCGATGAGGGCGAGCCTTGCCAACCCAAGGTGAGGTTCCCTTGCAGCCTGGGCAGCAAGGCTCACCCTCACTAGATCCTGCGAGGTCGAGCCTTGATGGAGGCCACTCGTGAGGCTTGACCCTCACTGGAGGCATCAAGGGTGGCCTTGCATCAGGCTGGCAAGGCTCGACCTTGTTGAATTTGGTGAGGTTTGACGACCAGCTGGAGGAAGGAGGAGAATAAGGAAAAAAAAAAAAAGAAAAAAAAAAGAAAAAGAAAAAGAAAAAATTCCAAAATATTAAAATATTATTAAAAGTTATCTACGTTAGTGCTAGCCGTCCCATGTCAATTGGCCAGTACCCAGTCAATAAAATTCAGCCAAAATTAATTAGAAATGACTGAACTGACATCAAGTAAAAATGTTTAGAACTAAATTGTCACAAAAAAAGAAGGTTCATAACTAAATTGACACAAATACAAAATGTTTATGAGTTTTTAAAAAAGATAAATGACATTGTCAACTTTTCTCATCATGGAAAGAATAATGTTGCCGTTGGAGTCGAATCAAGTTCTTGCACTTTCCATTTATTTGAGACATGGAGAAGAGACAATCTTAAAGCTGTCTGCCCGATTATCATTGATTTTTCGTTAAAACCTTCCCGATTTTAGAAGAGATGCACAAATAGGCTAATTATAGGCGACTTGTGCCATAGACATTGTATCATCACAATCACATTAACACACTACAAGATGGGATTCGCATAAACATCATGTGAAAAGTAGGTTTAACTCTAGTAAAAGATGTAATGTTTCGAGATCACATTATCCTATCTTCAAACTGTCAGTAATCTCCGAGCTGGGTTGGTATGAAAATTTCTTAGGATGTGACCACGAACGATATGCAAAACCTAAGAATAATGAGTATGCAATTACTTTGGACACCATTTTCAAGAGTACAATCATGGATTAACGAAAATTGTCGCATCTTGAGTTGCGTGCTAAATTAGCGTGGTAGTTCAATGCTTGCATGGGTCAGTATTGGTAAGCAAGTGATCGCTATTAGCACTTTAACATGCAAGATATGATTGGAGAGTTTTCGTGATCAATTCTTGGAAGGAACTCATTTAAAAAGGCCAGATGGGTTATTGGTGAGCCTAGTTAGGGTTGAGTCAATCCACTTCCTAATTCTAGGACCAACTCGCATAGCGTTGGTTCTCAATTTTTGGGACTGAGGACCAACCCTATTGAGTCTAGGATCAAGGGTCAGACCAACCCAATGTGTTTGGTTTGGTTCCATAGTCAACCCAAGACCAATTGACAATTTTTTTGTTTCATTTTTCGTACTTCTTGAAAAGGCAAACCTACCATTTCAAATTACAAATCCATCGATAATGCGGTGTTGTGCAACCAAATCATAAACATTACTACATATTTAACAAATTTAAGATAATGCAACAATAGAAATTTCACATTTGCTAAAAGTAAGAAACCTAAAAAACGATGAGGTGAGCGAGAAAGTTGAGTAGGGCGAGTGTTGAGCGGCAAATGAGGAAGTTGTCTCTTTTGATTTTGGCAAATTGAATACTAAGATGACAAAGAAAACAAAAGAGAAGGACAAAGAGGACAAAGAAGACAAAAGAGAAGGACAGAGAAAACAAAAGAGAATGAATACTGGAGGACTATGCCGTGAAGAGCAATTTAATTTTGTTGATGCCGTTTGACTAAGGGAATATATAAAAAAATATAAAAATATATTAAATATATAACATATTTTAGATATGCTATATATAATATATATAGTCAGGGTTGGACTAATCCTAAACTTTTAAAACTGAGGACCAACTCACAAAGTGTTGATCTAGGAATCCTAGAACCAAGGACCGACTCAGTCTCCCTTGGAATCAAACCAAGACTAGTAGGGTTGGGTTGATCCAAGGTCGGTCTAAGATTAACCTTAGGCCAATGCTCACCGCTAAGATGGGCCCACAAAGGAATTGCTATTCTAGAAGTTGATGACAAATCAATGTTAGGAATGTATTGGAATAGGGCCGGAATGACCATTATTTTGTTAGGATAATTGTACAAAAAGTTATAGACCACGGTGACTAAATCAATACTAAATTTTTTTCTTTGATCGGTACTAAATCTTTTGACGATTTACCAACATAATTTTTTTTGATCAATTTTTATTGGAAATTGTCGATACAGATATGAGCCGGCTTATGTGGCATGACTAGTGGATGGTCCATTCTTATGTGGACAAATTTTGCAATTTTTAAATCTTTCTAAAACTTTTTATAATTTATTTATTTATTTATTTATTTATTTTCTCTTTACCCTTCTAGGAAGATGCACAATGGAAAGAAAAAGAAGAAGAAAAGAAACAATATAAAAAATCAATTTTTTAAAAAACTACAAAAATTGTTTGTATCAATGTTGTTAAACTTAGGATCATGCTACATAGGATGACTATCATCTACATTGGCGATTTCCAAGCAAGATTGACAAAGTAAATTATATTAACAAATTGTCAAAAGATATAAGATTAAATTGCTTAAATTGAAATTTTTATGACTGAATTAGTTATTGTACAATAAGTTATAGGACTTTCTCGACAATTTTCTTTTTAGGTCTGTTTTATTCCTTTCCAATGACAAAATATTCTATTAGCTTGTTTAGTTATAGTAATAGAATACGGCTGTAATAAAATAACTGTTACGATGTAGCATGATAGAGCTGTAATAATGATTGTGCTTTTGGTTTAAGTAATGTAGTCCTAAACTTTTTTTCCGTGGGACACTAATCTCCAGACTTTCTTTTCATCTTACAATCACTCCAAGATTATATCTATGACCCAAAAATATCTTTCATTAGACTTCCCTCCATTATAGTAGTAAAAAATTCGATGAAGCGTTGTCCACATATTGCCACGTTGGTTTTTAAAGACTATTATGGATAAAATTGTGATGGGAGGTATTTTTGCGTTCTTGGTACTGTTTGGGGAATTGGTGTTTCCAGGAGAAAAAAATTAGTACTTTTTGTGAGATTTTCTCTCATATTGAAATACATATTTGCCGCAACAAAAAAAAGGGTGATCCTATTTCCATTCCCATTTTGGCTAAGACACTTCTTTTGTTAACTTATTGGCCGAAATATCCATCTTTCTCTTCAATTTATTGTTTCTTTTTTTAAATCAACCTTTAACAAAACTACCTTTATTTTTATAGTCTCTCTTATTTTATCATTTTCACAATATAAATGTCAAATTACACCTAACAAGATATTTTCTTATCCTGCATCCTATTACCGTTATGCTTAGAGAAGGTTATTAATTTTAATTTATGGCCTTATATTTTTAATCACAAAAGTTACATAAAAGGTTAGAAATTTCTAGTTATGACGGCTTATGAACACACAATAAATTCCCAATTTTTTTTATCAAATAGTTTTCAGGAAACTTTATTTCAAAGTTGAAAATTAAAATTCAAACTACTTATCTAGCTGATTTTAACCTTGTGGGTGTTTTTCTGGAATAAGTTTGTAGGTTTCTAAAGTTAAATACCACTAGCTTATGCTTTCTTTTGAACTTTTTACATTTTAATAGGAATTGTAAGATGGGGTAGAAAATTTTTGTTCACATTCCGCACTTTCAAACTCATATCAAATTGCGAAACAATTTCATTTTTCGCAACTAGAAACCAGATCCTTCGTCTGCAGTCGAGCTGGCACTTCTCCAGACCAGAAGAAACCTCATCTCTTCTACTGTTTCTCCTTCCAGATCTGGGCTTCAACATCTCAACCTTGTGCATCTATGGTGACCCCTGGAAATAGGAATCCTAAAATGTAACATAGATGGCAGCTATCAGTTGGGTAGCAATGAAGGATTAATGGCATGTATTTGCAGAGATTATCAAGGGAGACTTACTGATTTCTACTCAAAAAGTTCCCCAGCACGATCCGCTTCAAAGCTGAGACCTAGGCATTCATCTTCACTCTTCAGCATCTCTTGCAGCAGGGACTTCAAGACGCAAAAATAGAGATCGAATCTGACTGCCTTCGTCTCGTCGATGTGGTCCGAGGAGCAAGATTGCCGCCGTGGGAGCTGCGTGGAGTTCTTGCCGAATCTGACTTTTGGCTTTCGCACTTTCCTAACCTAAAGGTGCGCCACTACAGGAGGAAAGCTAATTAGGTTGCAGACTGGGCTGCAAGAGCCCACATCTCTGTTCTCTCGGCCCGTAGCTGTTTTCTTTTTCTCCGACTGTACTGCTCGACTTGGTTTATGCTATTGTCACGGCCTAAGCGAAAGCACGATCCAAGAGGGTTCTAAACAAAGGCCGTGACCCAAATGATCCTCGACTTAGACCTCGGGACTTAATGTATTCTCGAGTCTTCTAGAATACTCCTGGGGTATACGGTATTTATACGGTATTTGTACGCATACAATATAAATGCGAGTAGCTGGTAGATGGTAGCCGGGAGTTAATGTGGGTAGACGGTAGTTGAGGAGATCCAATCTCCACCGTCAGATCTAGGGGAGATCTACGGATACGGTTTACCTTGTACTTGTATATAAAGGGGTCCTCCCCTCCCTTGTAAAGCATCTCATTCACAAGCAATACAAAATCCAGAGCTTCTCTTTCTAGAAAGAGTTTCTCTCTCTACAATCCTTGTGAGTGAGTGTGAGGAAGGCTGACTTGGGAAGAAATTCCTAAGGCCGCACGGGTAAAGGGAACGCGAGATCGATAAGCCCGTGACAAGTGGTATCAGAGCTAAAGTTCTTCCAAGCGCAAGCACAATGGCTGATCCACGATTCGATGAGGGGCTGGTCATGGGTGGTGACTGCGCTGATCATGGGCGGAACGCCGACAAAGGTGCTGCCAAGGGAAAGAAGAGCCATGGGAATTCGAGTTCAAGGGATCCGATGGGGGATCTTGTGCATCGCGTGACGAAGCTGGAATTGTTCGTCACCGATGTCCAAGGATCGGTCGACGACTTGACCCAGACCGTGGATGGAGTGGACGCTGGAAGGGAGGAGCTTGTTGCTGAGATGCAAGAGCTCAAAACCAGCATGGGAGAGCTCCGACATGAGTTGCTGGGGACCTTGCGGGAGGAACTCGCCCAACGGTACGAGCCCTTGGAGACCATGATGGCGGCCATGCGCGCGAAGATTGACGAGCTCAAGGGGAAGCTCGTCGAGACGGAGAATGCACATGTGAATGGGGTGATCACCGTGCAAAGTCCACGAGTGGACACGCCGAAGCCAAAAGAGTTCAAAGGCTCACGGGTGGCCAAAGATGTGGACAACTTCCTTTGGTATATGGAGAGATACTTCCAAGCCATGGGAATCAATGACGACCAAACACGGGTAAACACTGCTTCAATGTATTTAGTTGATAGTGCATTGTTGTGGTGGCGTCGTCGTACGGATGATAGGTGTGGGAATCCTATCACAACATGGAATGGATTCGTCGAAGAGTTCCGGCGAAACTACTTCCCGCTTATGCGGAAGAGGAAGCTCGCGACGAGCTGAAACGTCTCGAGCAAAAGGGTGGAGTGCGCGACTACATCAAGCGGTTCTTGGAGTTGCTACTCCAAATCCCCTCGATGAATGAAGTCGAAGCGTTCCACCAGTTCATGAGCGGTCTCAAGCCATGGACAAAGCAAGAGTTGAAGCGGTACAACGTGGCAGACCTCACTACGACCATGACCGTAGCTGAGTCACTCGTGGAATATAAGGCGCCTTCCACGTCTCGATCGGACAATCGTCCTAGGGACAAGGCCACTGGTGGGGGAGATCGGGGGAGATTCAACCGCCCAACTGGAGGAAGACCACCTGCCAACGCTCACAAAACTCATGCTGAGTCGAGCGGAGGAGGACAAAGGAAGGTACGCTCTTATAAGTGCTTCTTTTGTGATGGTCCACATATGGCTCGGGATTGCCCGAACAAGACCAAGTTGGCTGCCTTGTGCAAAGAAGATGAGCCAAAGGAGGAATCGCGGTTGGGTTCCCTGCGCCTCCTTAGCTCGATCAAATCGAAGAAGGAAAAGGAGTCCAAGGGGCTCATGTTTGCGGACTTGAGGATCGGAGAATCCACAATGAGTGCGCTCGTGGACACGGGAGCTTCCGACCTCTTCATCTCGGAACAAGTCGCCAAGAAACTCAACCTACGAGTTGAGAAGGGAGCTGGTTGGCTCAAACGGTAAACTCAAGGAGATCCCCGCAATCGGTGTCGCGAGGGATGTGGAGCTACAACGGGGCAATGGAAAAGCAAGGAAACACTAGAGGTAATTCCCCTTGACGACTATGACTTTGTCATTGGGATTAAATTCCTAGATAAGATCCATGCTGTTATTTTGCCCTTCGCCGAATGCATATGCGTATTGGACAAACGTTGTCAATGTGTGATTCCGGTCCACCGTGAATCGGATCGGAATCGAAAGATGATATCGGCCATGCAACTCACTAAAGGGGTTAGGAAGGGTGAGGTGACCTTCCTAGCGGCCTTGAAGACCGAGGACGTCAAGGGCGATGGGAAGGAAATTCCGCTGGAGGTGGCCCAAGCCCTCGACTCGTTTAAGGACGTGATGCCCTCTGAGTTGCCAAAGAAACTACCACCCAAGAGAGAGGTGGATCACCGGATCGAGCTGGTGCCTGACGCTCGACCGCCCGCCATGGCGCCATATCGCATGGCACCCCCCGAGCTGGAAGAATTGAGGAGGCAACTCAAGGAGCTGCTCGATGCGGGATACATTCGGCCCGTCAAAGTCCGTTCGATGCGCCGATCCTATTCCAAAAGAAGCATGATGGATCACTCCGAATGTGCATTGATTATCGGGCGCTGAACAAATTAACTGTGAAGAACAAGTACCCGATCCCGCTCATTGCGGATCTCTTCGACCAACTTGGAGGAGCTAAGTGGTTTTCCAAGCTGGATCTTCGATCGGGCTACTATCAAGTTCGAATCGCTGAAGGGGACGAGCCGAAGACCGCATGTGTGACGCGGTATGGATCCTACGAGTTTCTCGTGATGCCGTTCGGCTTGACCAACGCTTCGGCCACTTTCTGCACAATGATAAACAAGGTACTCCACCCTTTCCTAGATCGATTTGTAGTGGTTTACCTAGATGATATTGTAGTCTATAGCCGGACGTTGGAAGAGCATGTCGAACATCTAAGGCAAGTCTTCCAAGTCTTGCGTGAGAACGAGCTATATGTCAAGCGTGAGAAGTGTGCCTTCGCCCAAGAGGAAGTTCCGTTCTTGGGGCACATCATCGGGGGTGGACAAATGCGGATGGACAAGGCCAAAATCCAATCGATCGTCGAATGGGAGCCGCCAACAAAGGTGACAGGGTTGAGGTCGTTCTTGGGCCTCACCAACTACTACCGGCGCTTCATCCGGAACTACTCGAGTATCACCGTGCCACTCACGGACCTATTGAAGAAGGAGAAGTCGTGGGAGTGGACGGATCGGTGTCAAAAGGCATTCGATCGATTGAAGAAGGCCATGACCGAGGAACCGGTGTTGGTGCTGCCCGACCACACCAAACCTTACGAGGTAGAAATTGACGCCTCGGATTATGCTATTGGTGGTGTGCTTATGTAGGAAGGCCATCCGGTAGCATTTGAATCCCGGAAGTTGAACGATACCGAGCGACGGTATACCGTTCAAGAGAAGGAGATGACCGCGGTGGTTCATTGCCTTCGGATATGGAGACATTATCTCCTAGGATCCAAGTTCGTCGTGAGGACGGACAACGTCGCCACGAGCTACTTTTAAACCCAAAAGAAGCTGAGTCCGAAGCAAGCTCGTTGGCAAGACTTCTTGGCGGAGTTCGACTACACAATGGAGTACAAGCCGGGGAAGGCCAACTCCGTGGCGGACGCGCTAAGTCGGAAGATGGAGCTCATGAGTAGCTCAATAAGTCGACCGAGTTGTACTTGGGTCGACCTCATAAGGGATGGGCTAAAGCATGATCCAAGAGCCCAAGCCCTCATCGGATATGCTAAGGAGGGCAAGACCCGACAATTTTGGTATGAGGACGAGCTCCTTTACACCAAGGGAAGGTGTTTATATGTGCCTTTTCATGGGAAGCTAAGGAAGGAGATCTTGCGCGAGTGCCACAACTCGAAGTGGGCGGGTCATCCAGGGATCCACCGCACATTGGCCCTCGTCGAAGATAGGTATTTCTGGCCTCAAATGCGCGACGACGTGGAGGCGTATGTGAAGACTTGCTTGGTATGCCAGCAAGACAAGTTGGAACAACGGTCGTCGCCGGGGTTGTTGGAGCCGCTTCCCGTTCCAACTCGTCCATGGGAGAGTGTCTCCATGGACTTTATTGTTAACTTGCCAAAGTCCGAAGGGTGTCGGACTCTCATGGTCGTGGTGGATAGATTCTCCAAGTATGCGACTTTCGTGCCAGCAACTAAGGATTGCCCGGCTGAAGAGGCGGCCAAGCTATTCATGAAGCACGTGGTCAAGTACTGTGGCGTACCACAAACGATCGTGAGCGATCGTGATCCTCGATTCACGGGGCATTTCTGGTCCGAGTTATTCAAGCTGCTGGGGTCGGAGCTGAACATGTTAACAAGTTTGCATCCCCAAACCGACGGTCAGACGGAGCGGGTCAATGCACTCTTGGAGATCTACCTTCGGCACTATGTGAGCACAACGCAAGCGAATTGGGCCAAATTGATAGACGTAGCCCAATTCTCCTATAACCTGTAGCGGAGTGAATCAACCGGCCAAAGCCCGTTTGAGATTGCGACCGGGCAACAACCGAATACCCCTAGCGCTATTGCTTCGGGTTATCGGGGGAAGTAGTCCGCCCGCATACAAATTCGCCAAGGATTGGCAAGAGCAAGCCGACTTGGCAAGGGCGTGTCTTGCACAAGGCATCAAAGCGCATGAAGAAATGGGCCGACAAGAAGCGGCAGCACGTGGAGTTCCAAGTAGGAGACCAAGTGTTGGCAAAGCTACACGCGGTTCTTCGCTACAAGGACGTGCACAAAGGATTGATCCGCCGCTATGAAGGACCGTTTCGGGTGCTACAACGGGTTGGGAAGGTGGCATACAAACTGGAATTACCACCGAAACTAAAGGTACATCCGGTTTTCCATGTGAGTATGCTTAAACCTTTCCAGGTTGATGAGGAAGATCCGGATCGTGGGAAGTCACAACGGGCACCGCTCGGGGCAAAAACCTCGTATGATCGGGAGGTTGAGTGCATCATGGCAGACCGAGTCATACGGAAGCGGTATTGCGCGCCAAAGCGGGAGTATTTGATCCGATGGAAGGGTCTTCCGGAAAGTGAAGCTAGTTGGGAGCCCGCGGAGAGTCTTTGGCAATTCAAGAAGGAAATCGATGCTTTTCACGCTGAAGACGCGACGAGGGCGTCGCCCGATTAGGTGGGGGAGAATGTCACGGCCTAAGCGAAAGCACGATCCAAGAGGGTTCTAAACAAAGGCCGTGACCCAAATGATCCTCGGCTTAGACCTCGGGACTTAATGTATTCTCGAGTCTTCTAGAATACTCCTGGGGTATACGGTATTTATACGGTATTTGTACGCATACAATATAAATGCGAGTAGCTGGTAGATGGTAGCCGGGAGTTAATGTGGGTAGACAGTAGTTGAGGAGATCCAATCTCCACCGTTAGATCTAGGGGAGATCTACGGATATGGTTTACCTTGTACTTGTATATAAAGGGGTCCTCCTATCCCTTATAAAGCATCTCATTCACAAGCAATACAAAATCCAGAGCTTCTCTCTCTAGAAAGAGTTTCTCTCTCTACAATCCTTGTGAGTGAGTGTGAGGAAGGCTGACTTGGGAAGAAATTCCTAAGGCCGCGCGGGTAAAGGGAACGCGAGATCGATAAGCCCGTGACACTATGCTATTTCTTCATGTTGTAAATTTCCATCTTGATGAATACAAGTGTTGTTTTCGACCAAAAAAAAAAAAAAAAAAAACTCACATCAGATTTTTTCTAAGGAAAGTTTTAAGTATATTTTAAAGCTTTGATCCACTTGCTATGAGATTGAATCTACAATTGATATTTATTACTTTCTTTATAACAAGAGGAGAACAACAGGAAATTCTTTTTTTTTTTTTTTTTTTCCTCCTATGTGATTATCTTTTGTCATTATTTAAATATGATTTGAATATAAATATTTTTGACATTTGATCATGTTTCTAACAAATTAACCTTTTCCATGTTTTGATGATTTTTTCTTTTCCAATGAAATCCCATGACCTAGCAACTTAGATATTGGATTTCACGGCTTGAATTTCATAAAATTTTTGAACTTAAAGCCCCAATTCCGAAATTTCCTCTGGTTGGAAGAACAAAGGGCGAGAAAACTTATTCGGTGTTGTGAATTGAAGTAACTCCAGCTTGGCGAGGCTCCAGTGATGAGTACGTGCGAAACCCCTCTTTTTGGTTTTTGTCTCTTTCTTTCTTTTCTTTCCCTCTCTTTTCCTCTTTCCCATGCGATGCCCTTCGCCTTTAAAAGAGCTGAATGACTGTTCCTTCTGTGATGTAAAATAGTATGCTATTTTCCATAGCCTTTTTTTTCCCATAAGGTATCCATAATTGAGAAAATATTAGGTGAGTCTTACCCTTCACGTAGGCATAGGATAAGACTACTCAGCGATCGACATGTGACGCCATGTAGGCGAGGGCGTCAGGCATTCAAAATTCGCGTGGGCCCACCACTCTGACGCTTCCTCTGCTTGAGATAGTTAGCTTGATTCATCTTTTACTCCTCCATAAACCTCAATTTTCATTATTTAAAGCGTCTCTATGGAATCCCCTGTATTTTTGCTGTTTGTCCAAAGTTTCATACTGCCCCTCACAGGAGAATTGTGCAATCTCGTGAGAAAAAATTACCAGGAATTTCGGTTATTATGAGTTCTGCGCGACTAAATTTTTGACGAACTGATAACCACAAGAAAATAAAGTTTCTGTCAACTATATATAATAAAGCTTACTCTATATCGAGCTTACAAACCATTACATGCGTTTACAATGTTTTATGTCTTCATCCGACAGACATGGCCTCCTGATTAGCTGAATTAGCAAGCAAAGCTTCCATCTCTTTATCCAAGGTGACTTCGTCATTGTAGACGAACAGCTTGGCCACAACAAGGAACACGAGAAAATTGAGAAGCGTGAGGACCGCCAAGAATGCATAGTAGTAGTCGAGGTGGGAGATGTTAAGGTTGTCCAAGACCCAACTCTTGTGACCGTGTTCCTCGGTAATTCGCGAGACCGCCTGGAGAATAATACTACTTAGGAAGTTCCCAATACCTAAACTACTCGTGTAGTAAGATGCTCCTAGACTTTTCATGCCCTCTGGCGCTTGGTCGTAGAAGAACTCGAGCTTCGCCACTTCAACAAAGGTTTCGGCGACTCCCATGAGAGCGTACTGTGGCAGGAGGATGAAGATGGTGAGAGGGACTGTTTGGAACTGACTGTAAATACCGTTCTCCCTGGCGACGGCCAGCCTCCACCTCTCGGCGAGACAAGCGGCGACCATTGTGATCATGTGGAAGACCATGCCTATCCCCATTCTCTGCAGCAATGTGATGCCTCTAGGGTTCTTGGTATAGCGCCTGACAGCAGGGACCAAGAGCCGGTCGTAGATGGGGATGCATATGATCATGAAGATCGTGACAAACGCGGTGAGGCAGGCCGGAGGGATCTGGAAGTGCGGGCCCATGTGTAGGTTCAGGGTTTCGCCCTGCTTGACGAAGAGCGTTAGCACTGGGTAAATATCATGCTCGGGATGAACGTCAGCGCTAGGATCGGGAGCATTTTGACCATCTGCTTGGTTTCCTCTACTCGGGTCACGGGACATAGCATCCACGGCGAGCTTGAATCAATTTTCACTGCGGCCTTGTCAAGAAATCTACAAATGTGACATGAAACTGTCCTGATTTGTTTCGAGGAAACTATCTAATTATAAACCGTAGAATTAGGGAAGTGTGAACCTCAAAGAAATGGAGTGATCGATCGGGAATTTCTTCAACTCCGCGTATTGTTCATGGCTCAATTCATAAAGCTCCTTCGGATCACTCGGAACAGGCAACTTACGCTTCCTGATTGACGCCACCAACACTCGAGCCATCGTTGTCAACGGGCTTCCTGAGGGCACTTTGTGCCTATAAAATGGAGTGCCCACCAAGAAGACCAGGACTGACAACGCAAGCCCTAGCGTGGGAAGGCCATACCCTAATGCCCAACCGACGTTATCTTGTATATAGATCAAGACTGTGGTTGCGAATAGTGTCCCGAAGACGATGCCGAACATCCACCAGTTGAAGAACGAGAGCCTTTGGGCCCTCTCCTTGGCCTTGAAGTCGTCAAACTGGTCGGCGCCCATGGTCAGAGATGTTGGGCTTGGTTCCGCCCGTCCCGGCCGCTATTATGTAGAGCGCCAAGTAGAAGATGCCAATCTGGAGGGCCGAGGCACGTTTGTCACATTCCTCTTCTTCAATCGCCGGGCCGCACGATGGAGGCCTCAGCGATGGCAACGACACCGCCAGCGTTAGGAGGGCCATGCCCTGTGCATTTGTTAATCGTGTTAGAGGCCGAATTTGTATACGTAGCCACATAAATGAATCCAAATGCATGTGCAATACCATGAGATAAATGACGGATCCAAAAATGAAAGTCCAGTAACGTCCGAGATAAGCATCGGCAATGTAAGCGCCAAGGATGGGAGTCATCCAAACCGTGCCGCCCCAGTTCGTGACGTTGTTCGAAGATGTCACAGTTCCTTCATGGAGCTTCTTCGTCAAGTAGGTCACTAGGTTCGTTGCAATCCCATAGTACGCCAGTCTCTCAAATGCCTCGTATCCTACGTAAGCAACGTCAAAGTGAATCAACGTTGATCAAATCATATATTCCATTCTCTTTTCCCCTCCCAGTTTTGAAACTATGTACGTTTGAGAACTCGAGAGCATGAATCACAGAAGAAAAATTCAAGTATGACGCAAATTGCTATATCGGAAAGTTTCTTTTTTCTTTCTTTTTTTTTTTTGGGGCAAAAACTATGATCTAGTTACTAGATGAAATGGCACTTTTTCCAGAATGAACTACTTAGCTATAAATTGGCCGTGCCACCGGCTTTTTCCTTACCAATGATGAAGCAACAAGCCTTCCATCGACCTCTCTTGGATCTCAGGATGGGTCTCCCTTTGAGGTCCACAGTGCCATCTTGTGTAATCATCTCTATCTGCACGTCCTTTCTCTTCAACCTTCCCCGCCATCTTGTTTTGAAGGGAACGAAAGGAAGAGCAACACGAGTTTCCTTTGTAAATTGTGTTTATTCAGCTTGTTATGTCCTTTATAAGGTTGGTTAATCATGGTCGATTAATTTATTACTCTTTCACTTTCATAGCTCTTAACTCTTAATTAGCTTTTACTTTGTAGTCATCTTCAGGCGTATGTGACAGCGAATGATACTAAATCGATTTTTTAAGTTGTGACTCAAGATTGAATGGATGATGTTATGCCGCGTTATTAAATGGAGATTCTTTTTCTCGCAAGGTGAGTAGATTTCTTCTCTCTTCTTCTTCTTCTTCTTTTTTTTTTTTTTTTTTTTTTTTTTTTTTTTTTTTTTTTTAAATAATCGTTTAGTTGCATCTGGCAAATCCGGGTACAAATAATCGACTGAACCTTAGTGTTAGTCAACGGCTCTAACATCATGGAAGATGATAGCAATTTGCAACAAAGACTAGGCAAATTTTTTTAAGCTTCTAATCCTTGATTTAATAAGTGGAAAACGACCCTTTAGGCGGAAAAACTAATGGAAGTTCTGAGTGTCTCTAGTGAGTGATACATTATTTTGAGATGATTATGCCTCTGTCTTCTAATAAAGAGACTTCATCGTTTCCATCGTCGTTTTTGCGGGAAGAAAGATTCAACGTTGGTGCTGGAGTTGAATCAAGCTTTTGCAGTTTCCCTAAATTTGAAAGGGTCCTTTCTGAATGACGAAATTGATGTTCGGCACATTAACTCGAGACATGAACCTGCCTAATTTAAAAAAGATAACACAAATTGGGTCAACTATTGGCAATTCATGCCACGGACATAATAAGCATCACATCCATGAATCACAAGATGGGGTTCACATAAACATTCATGTGAAAAACAGGTTTAATCCTAAAAAAAATGAAACGTTTCTAAATCACAATGTCCTTTTCTGCTTCTTATTAGTAATCTCCAACCCAAGTCAATATTAGTCAACATCACATCAACAAATCACAAAATGAGATTCATGTAGATGTGAAAGGCAAGTTTAATTCTATAAACATTTCTAGATCGGAATTTCCTCTTCTCCTTCTTTTCAGTACTCTTCAATCTAGGTCGATATTAGTCAGTATCACATCAATGGATCACAAGATGAGATTCACGTAAACATCATGTGAAAAGCATGTTTAAACCTATAAAAAGACGAAACTTTTCTAGATCACAATGTCCTTTTCTGCTTCTTATTAGTAATCTCCAAGCCGGCTCGGCGTTGCTATTTCTTATGATCTGATTGTGAGCGGTAAACCAAACCTGAAAATGAGTGCTATGAGCAAGGTATACATCGATGCAATCAATGTGCAGGTTCATGAGTCGCGTGGTAGAGCTGCATGGACCATACCATTTGGTTGGCAAGCTTCCATGTTTACGTATTGGTGAGCAAGTGAGCGCAAGTAGCACGCAAGATGGGAGAGAATTTGTAAATAAATTAAAAAAAGCTCATTCAGAAAGGCCACAGTAGACCCACAGAGTATATGCTATTCTAGGGTTGGATCCCAAATCTATGTTGGGTTTGTATCAAAAAGGGCTGGAATGGCCATTCCTCGGTCCATTCCACTCCTTCCCATGACAACAAATGTTAAAGCTTTTGATTGTTTTGCAGAAAATAAATGATTTGAAAAATATTTTTCTAAAAATAATCGCTTATATTACTTATAAAAATAATTAAATGAAAAATAATTTCATCGTGCATGAAAAAATTTAGAGATAAAATATTATTCATAATGAAAGCATTCTTATTGGCTCTATATTTTAAGTGATACAAGCGATCATTTCTAGGAAAATGTTATTCAAATTATTCATTTTTCATGAAACAAATGGAATAGTTTATTTGACTACAATAATAAAGTGAGGCTGTCATGTAATGGCTATTACGCTTTGCTGTAATAGAGTTGTTATATTTATACCATTCTTTGATTTGAGTAATGCAATACTTATTTCACTGTTTGTTTCATGAAACACACAGGTGATAAAGTGGAAATGGCATCAAAATTCTCAAAATACACCTGAGATGGAATATAACAGTTAATTTATTAAAAGTCAATCATGATCCATGACTTGAATGCTTCCTATTGATAAATAATTTATTATATCGAATATTTAATTATAGTTTAAGAATTTGGCGCATGATGAATGATTATATTTAGTTGAAAATAATACTATAGTAATTTTCACTTTAATAGCCATTCATGAGTGTAATATCCCAAATAAAAATCAAGATATTATATATAATATATAATATATAATTTCTTGTTTAAATTTAATCGTATTATATGTGGTTATATGATATGTATATTATTTTTAGCATATTTCATATGATGGAAAATAATAAGTATGTAATAAATTTGAGAATCAATACATGTAATTAACAATTCCGATAACCATGGTTAATATAAAATTTAATTATGACAATTAAGATAATCATGGTTAATATAAAATTTAATTATGACAATTCAGATAATGGTACCTAGTAAGCAACTGATTTTATTCTAATTATTATATCATGTTTTATTGCAACAATAATTATCTATTATTATAATACCATAATTATAATTACATCAACTATTTAATTATTATTTAATATTTTTTCCTTATTGGTATAATACATGATTATCTAGAAATAATTATAATTAATGTTATAATTACATAAATAATAATAATATCTTTAGTTATAATAATAATTATTAATTTTGGTTGTAACAAATAATCTAACGATGCTAAAGTGAATGAGAGAAATGATAAAGGGGCTTACTGCACAAAGAAAAATTATGAGGTTTGTAATGCAATAGCCATTGGCCCACTGCCACTGAGGGAGCTATAAAGAGATTGTGTTGGATCATACTTCTTACTTGTTACTTCTGCTAGGAAGACAATTATATTGTACATGAAATAGTTGTTTTTTTTTTTTTTTTTTTTTGGTAGAAGTAATAAATATATTGAGCAATGACCAACGATACAAAAGCGATCACGGCATCAAAACTTACACTCAAAATGAGAAGATCATTATGAGTGGAAGGATGCCGAGATGTAAAAGGTCACCACAAGCGACAAACAAACAAACAAACTACAATACTAGCACAAAATACATGACACTATCACGACAAGAACAACCGGCAACCACATACACAATAAACACCAGGTGAGGGAGGGGGAGGCCCACAAACACCGCCAATAGGCATCGGCTTCCTTAGACGCGCACAACCCAAGAGCATGGGCTGAATTGGGGAGGCGTTTAAGGGTCCCCAGAAGAGGAGATAACCAGGTCAATGCCCCATGTTGACACCTAAATTTTGGCGGTCCGATCATTTATTTATTGCATAAAAAATTAGGGGTTAATTTTATCCCTGAAAAAAATATCAATTGCATAGCATATAAATTTAGGTGCATTTATTATTTTATTTTATTTTATTTTTGCATTTGCATCGGATTGGTGATAGATAGGTTTGAATTGATAGTGCTGAATTTTAACCTGACGAGATTAGACCAAGCCGGCAGTGAGGAAAACTTTTAGCCAAGTCCATGGATGTTGAGACCTTTCGATCACGTGGCAAAGAGGGAAACAATCGGCGTAATCCTCGTCTTATTTGTGCATAGTAGGTTATTTAAACAAAAAAATAAAATAAAAGGAGAGAGTGATATATATGCGGCCTCCGAATGCAAATGAAGAGAATATTCATGTGCGCTTGGATTTAGTCCAATATGAATATTGACTGAATATCTCTGTCAAATAGAAAAGGAAATAAAATATGTTAAGATTATGGGCAGAAAAAGAATATATAATGGAGCACATTCAGAACTTGAGAGGGGGGGTCGACACTTCTAAGAAAGGGCACGTTGAGAGATACACCCGTAAGAGAGAAGAGAAGGAATTCTCTCTGCCGATCCGAGGAGCCCCCACGTTGTGCGAAGCCCTTTGCCGTAGCGTCACACTCGAGCCGCCTAAGTTACTGTCGCTACACCGTCTTTGCCGCGTCGCCCCTTGTGGCGACGACGGACTCGCTGCTGTGACCTCTTTGCCTTTCCGATGAGCTGCTGATCCGGTGCCAACCACTACCGTCGTGACCAAGCCTCGACAAGTCCAACTCAACCGAGACGTTGACGGAGCTATCACCTTTCTCGCGCTCAATTGTTGCTTGATTTGCTGCTGCCCCGGCGGGACCGTAATTTCTCCTTGTAGCAATCACTCGAGCAGCCCTTGCATCCCCGACGATCCACGATCTGCTGTTTTGCTATACCATGAACCAGCAGCAACGCTCATATTTGCTATATTTAACATAGCAGATTTCGCTAGCGCCTTGTTCGAAATTTCTTGGTCCAACCATAATTCTCAGAATTTAATTTGGTCGGCACTTTTCTTTGCAGGTTCTTCAGCGAAGATAGCCACTATTGCAATTAATCCCAAAGCCACGTGCTCTGGGGTAGAAAATCCCAAAAAGAAAAGAGTGGGAATCACACTAGTGGGAACAAGTCCACAAAAGAGATCTACAAAAAGGATATATGTTCGTAGAGGGGCTCAAGGGTCAAACTCTCTACGACATTGTTGGACTATTCAAGTTGCTGCTTAGCACCGGTCTCATGCAATTCAATCCGAGGAACCCAGCGACTTTGCCCAGCCGGACACCAAGGAGACCCTCATCGCAAGCCATGTAGCCTCCGCCATTCGTGATCTCCTTGCCATTGGACCATGGTTCTGAGCCGACATCCCGCTTCGAAAAAACCTTATCCGCACAATATCGAGAGCTAGGTAAAATTCTTGATTGACTCGATTTTCTCATATTTTATTGTCTGATTCATGGGATTGCGATTTATTTTGAATATTTGTTCGTTATTGCCATGATCCAAAAATATTCTGAATTCTCCTGAATTCGGGGAAATCTTCCTGATTTCACAACGTACATATAATTGATGGTCCGATTTCATGCTCGAAATACGACCCGCAATCGTACGGAAAAATTACCAATCCGATCTCACGCTCGAGATACGATTTGTGATTTTATTTAAAATTGGCCAATCCGATCTCATGCGCGAGATACGATTCGTCAATTTATTTCCCAAAATTAATTCGACATGGATGAAGTCTTGCTTGATTTGGTGCCATGTTGTTCTTGATGCCTTATTTGTTTGCTCCTGATTAGATGCATGTTAGGATATTACTTGTTTTAGGTTACTTTGCATGTTTAGAATAGGAAATTTATTTATTTCGAATTCCTTAAATAAAAATTAAAAAAATGCAATCGTTTAGGATATTAGTTTTTTTGTTTATTTTAAATTGCATGTTTAATTATTAGGATTTGTTAATTTCGAAATAAAAAATGTCGAATTAGGGTTAGGTTTGTTCTCTATTGTCTTGCATATTTAGATTAGGGATTTTATTTTAAATCATGAAAAAGAAAGTAGAAATTCATTTAGGATGCTAGTTTTATTTGAATTGCATGTTAAATTTTAATTTTGAAATTAATAAAAAAAAAACAACAAAAATCATCATGCATGTAAACTTAGGGCATTCTTTGCACGTCATTGCATAGATCGCATGCTTATTAGAAAAATAAGAACCATGTGCACGTAATATAGAATTAGGTTCATACAATGTACGTCATTTAGTGATTTTTGTTAGGTTCATTAGAAATTGTCAATCATTAGAATTAGGTCATTTAGATTACATTTAATTAATGCTTTTCTTTAGAATTTACTCTACTCATGTCATATAGTTTAAATCATATTGCCATGTCATTTAGGTCATGTTGTCATGTCATATTAGATTATTAGCATGCATTGCATATAGACTAAGTTCCCATTAAACAAAGTGAAAACAAAAAAACAGAAATTGCGTGTTAATTAGAAATCATATCTAGGATTGATGATGTGAATTCTGATCTAACAATGCAGATGCTTTCGTTGCTACAAGGTAAGTCCCTTAACCTTATTCATTGTTTTCTTGGGTGTTAAATTAGTGGATTGTGCACCCGCATGATCACCTCACATGTTAGGGAGATAATTAAAATCAATTTAAGCTGCATGCCAAACATTTTTCAAAATAAAATAATGGTACCGAAAGGGCGTTAGAGAAATCTAGCGTAATCAAGTCCCCGTACCTAGAATCTCTGGTTCGTAGGAGTAAAGTAAATCTCTCATTACTTTACTTGGGTTTCTAATCGACCCACCAAAAATAGATTAGTGGCGACTCCCAATTGAAAATTATTTGTATGTTAAGAATTTAAACCTAAGTCGCGAATTGGTATGGGCTTAGGAGAGCCCGAGTTAAGTCTAGGCTTAACAATCCATTAGCCAAACCCTAGGTGGTTCACACCCGAAAATTTGGTCGCGACACCCCAGCTCCGCTGCAACCTTCTGTTCCTAAAGTTATCCTCCACATTCCTTAAAGTGACAGCCTTGTCTCTAACAACTTTAAAGAGATGGTTTTTCATAGCCGGGACGGCAAGAGGTTGCTCTCTAAAAAGTATACTATTCCTATTTTTCCAAATAATATGACATATCGCACCAAATGAAAAACTAGTAATGCACTTATAAAAATCCTTGCCCGATAGCAAGGTAATGGCCCAATGGAGATTCACCCCCCCAAGACCTGTTATGCCAAGGAAGATTGCACCTGGCCATCCAAAAGAAAGCAACGCCGGCTGTGATGCAACAATCGAAAAATAGATAGTCAATAAAATCAGGCATTTCATTGCAAAAAGCGCAAGAACAACTCTCTATTCTACAATGAGATAATAAGAGAGCTTGGGTAAGGAGTCTACGTTTGGCCATAAGCCAAAGATTTACTTGATACCGTGGCGTGATTGCATTATTCCAAACAAACGTGTGCCAATGGACTCGGGTCCTCTTCCGCCTGATGGTCTCCCAAGCTGTTGAAACAGTGAACCAGCCCGCTGAATTCTCCCTCCAACAAAAACAATCCAAGTCTTGTGAAAGGCTTGGGAGGGGGTGCTCTTACGACTCTAAAACCGTCTTGAAAGCTTGTGTAGCATCAGAGAAAAGATCTGCCACTATTGCCTACCTAGAAAGGCCGGAGCTATAGATGAGCAAATCCGAAAAGATTAAGTTTAGAGGGCCCCTCAGGTGCCAATTATCAAACCAAAGCGATACCAAGAGGCCATCTCCAACCTTCCAATAGAAGGCATTTCGGAAGTCCCTTATGAGCTGTAAGATCTTCTTCCAAGCCCAAGAGCAGTGGGTTGGCTTCCTAACGACCCAGAAGTTCTTTCTTTTTAAAAAAGTGGAATGAATCCACTTGCACCACAACGACTCCTTGTTTGAAAACATAAGCCAAATATGCTTCAGCATGGTGGCCTTGTTGCAATCCCGAAGCCTTCGGATACCAAAACCTCCCTCCTCTTTTGGGAGGCATATCTCATCCCAAGAAAACTTAGCACCCCCTCTACCCAATTCCAAGCCGTTCCACAAGAATTGTCTGAGGATTCGCTCAATCTGGTCCAACATAGTTGTAGCTAAAATGAATACACTCACCCAATAGGCTTGTATGGGATGAAGAATTGACCTGATAAGCTGAAGTCGACCGGCAAGTGATAGAAAACGATGTGTTCAGGATTGTACCCTCGCTGTAATACGATTGACGAGAGTGCAACTATCCACTTTAGTGAGCCTCGATGTAATAATTGGAACCCTCATATAACGCATCGGCAAGCTACCTTCATGGAAGCCAAGGTCAAGAAGGATTTGATTCCTTAAAGATGGTGTACCTCCTGCCAGGAAAACCTTGCTCTTGCTTGAGTTGGGGATCAAACCACTCCAAGCCGAGAAGGTTTGGAGGCCTTCTTTGAGGAGTGTCACCATTTGCAAGTTAGCTTCACAAAATAGGAAGACATCATCCCTAAAGAATAAATGCAAGAGATTTGTCGCCTTGCATCTCCAGAAAAATTTAAACTTCGGCTTCGAAGAGCACCTAATTAGCATCTGGAAAAGCACCTCCATAATCAAGGTAAATAAATAGGGAGAAATGGGATCACCCTGTTGAAGGCCTCGATTACTCGAAATGAAACCATGTGGCTCCCCATTCAATGCAATGGAAAACGTAGGAGTACGCACAGAGGTCATAATGAGTCAAGTGACATGCTCGGGGAATTCAAAGGCAAAGAGAACTCGCTCAAGAAAATCCCAATCAATTGTGTCGTAGGCTTTCTGAAATCCACTTTAATGGCACACTTAGGTAAGTAAGGGTCTAGGTGGAAACTGGAGAAGAGTTCCTGAGCCAACAAGATATTATTCCTGGTGGAATTCCTGATCCACCAGCTCTTAACAAAAGCGCTTTGGTAAGGGCTAACTACATCCTTTAGAACTGCAGCAACCCGATTAGCCAGCACTTTTGTAATACACTTGTAAATAGTGTTGCAACAGGCTATGGGCCTGTAATCATCGACGGAAGTCGCATGAGGTACTTTCAGTTCCAAAATCAAGATGGTGTTTTTTTTATCTCCCTTAAAAGCCTTCCTGTGGTGAAGAAATCCTTCACCGCTACTGTGACCAAAAGTCCAACCGTCCACCAATTTTCCTTAAAGAATTCGACCATAAAGCCATCTGGCCTTGGGGCCTTACCCCTAGCTAAAGAAAAAAGGGTATCTCGAATCTCCAGTTCAGTGACAGGTCGCGCAAGGAAGGCTAACCTAGTCATCAGAAAGAGGACACCAGATGATCTCCCGTATCTCCCAAACCGAAGGCCTTCCGTGCTCTACCTGCGACGTAAGGAGGTCTTGGAAATAGTCAACAAATGCTGCTAAACCAGCTACGGCTCAGTAATTTGGTTACCAAAGGTATCCATGATGAAGAGAACTTTATTTCTCAACTGTCTTTTGTTGA
This sequence comes from Eucalyptus erythrocorys, assembly GCA_014182555.1. Lineage (NCBI taxonomy): Eukaryota > Viridiplantae > Streptophyta > Magnoliopsida > Myrtales > Myrtaceae > Eucalyptus > Eucalyptus erythrocorys. The sequence goes on along the minus strand of CM024597.1, from coordinate 8,420,712 downwards.
CATACTGATGGAAGAACTTTGTCTTACAGTCTCCCTCTTTGAGCCACTTGACTCTAGACTTCTGTCTAAAAAAAGACTCTTCCTTGGACCGTAGGTTTGTGAAGGTATGTTGTTGATCTTTCTCCAGCTCAGCAAGATGAACACTGGCGGGGTCCTACTGAAGGCCAACCTAAGTGATCTCTAATGCCACCCTCGCTTTTGACGTCCTGGCGGAGATGTTGGAGAAGGACTCTCGGTTAAGCTGCTTGAGTCGACATTTGAGGGCCTTGAGCTTGCACACAAGCTTAAACATAGGCATTCCCTCACTTGGATCTTCCCAAATTTGATTAACAATTGTATTGAACTCCGGATGCTTTATCCAAAAGTTAAAAAACTTGAACAATTTCCTCCGAAGTACCAGGTTCAACACCTTGACCACGCGTGCAATCAAAAATCCTCGGCGCTAAGAATGAAGCTTCCGAGTAGGAGAAATCTAGGCTCCGCCTAGAGTTCACGAGGACTCTATCAATCTTCCTTGCCTTCCGAGAAGATCTAGAGGAAGTTGTCTAGGTGTATCTAAAACCTATATACCTTAGGTCTTCCAACTCCACGTGAGCTAAGCACTAGCTGAACTCATCAAAGCACGGGATCCAAGCGTTCGAGCCACCTACTTTGTTAGACGAGTCTTTTATAGCATTAAAGTCCTCCATCACCAGCCAAGCGGAATTCTGCAAGGCACTGCTTCTAAGGATGAGGTTCTCCCACAAAGGCCTCCAGAGCGTAAAAGTGTGCTCAGCATAAACAACTGATACACAGCAAATGACTCTCGAAACCAACAGCTTAAGGTTCCCATAAACCACCTGGCTAGTGATTAAGAAAGCTTCAAAGCTAACACGTGATGGATCCCAACCAACCCAAATCATTCCCCTTGGGGAGTACTCATAATTTGCAAGCCAACACCAATCCCTCAAAAGTCCTCCAGAAATGGAATTGAAGAGAGCCTGCGGCACTTTTGTCTCCAATAAATTAACCAAAAACAACTGATTCGAAAGAACAGGATTGTGGACCTTCGCCTGCCTAATGGGGCCAGCAAGGCCCCTAATATTCCAACGCCCTATGTACACATATAATATAATATATAGGAGAAGGATCTAGGGTTACTTCCTCTTAGCAGTCCTGTGCCAACTAAGAGGCGGAGCAGCCTGGGCCGAAGGAGGAGGCGGGTCTAGAGATAAGGCAAGCAACTTATCCTGCAAGGTCTCAACCCTCCTTCTAGTAGGAGGAGCCTTTGGCGATGGACTGGGAGATAGCAGGTCATCATCTGAGCTACTAATTTGATTGGTCGAGTCATCTAATTCCTTGCCAGGGCTGAGCGGAGCTAATGTCGAGGCATCCGTAGGGTTGATCGAGTCGTCCGCTGGGGTGGGGGAATGACTAACCGTCTTCGCGAGAGTTCAAGACCTCTTTGAGTCTTGCAAGTTGAAGTAGAAGGCAAACCCTTCTCCAGGGCAGTTGCCTTCTGTTGAGGAGATGCCCCTCATCGCTAAAGCTAACTGGTAGGGCCGAGATTGCATCCTTTGAGGAAGGAGGCCTTTTCTTCTTCCCCTTGACCTGTTTTCAAGCCTGCTCAGACTCGCTATGACCTTCCATCACCGTTGGAGTAGGGTTAGGGAGGCAGGCCAAAATGGAAGGGGTGGGGCTAGTTTGACCTTGCTGCGCAATCCTCTTCGGCTTGGTGATAGTTGGAGAGTCGGCATAGCTGTGGCCAAAAGTGCCACACCTCATGCATTAAACCGATTTCCATTCATACTCAATAGAAATCGATCGCACCACCCCATTCAAGGTAACATTCACTGAAGAACACATCGGTTGCTTAGCTTGGATTTCAAAGCACATCCTAGCGAAGGAAATCATTCTCATTTTCTTCGTGCATTGATCGACATAAAGGGTCTTGCCAATGGCACTTGCTATGGCACTTATCGCAGGTGCCGACCAAAGATCGAAAGAGATTCTTCAATCTAATCCATACCGATACCGATGCTTGCCTGTCTTTCTTCAACTCCAAGAGTGGCTTCCATTGTTGCAAGATAAGGGGCACCCTTGCAACCGTTAGGGGCCCTTCTTCCAAGATCTTCCTACGGAATAAAGGATCGGGGATATAGAAGAAGAAGAATCCCCGATCGTTGGCCATAACCTCCGCAAGCTTCGGGCCCCAGCTATACTTCAACGCTTCCTTCGTGAGCTTGAAGGGGAGTTTCCTCCCCACATAATACCCACCAAGGCACTCATGCCACTTGGGATCAACGGCCTTAAGCACCTCTTCAGAAAGGTTAACGATCGGCTCATTATCCTTCGCAACAAGGCGTGACACGTTAGCCCAAGATCGGGCTGGAGGAGGCTTCGAGCTCCTCGGTTGCTGGTGAGAAACTTGTGGCTGCTTGGAGGTAGACCGCTCACGACTACGACCCCTAGATCAACCTATGCAGGCTAGAGCCTTAAGGGGTTCTCGTTGTTTAGGAAATAGTTGTTTATATTATTGTTTTTCTTAAAAGCACTTAAAAAAAGCCTAGGGCTCTTACAGTATAATTTAAAACCAGCATGGTATGTTATGAACAAATCAAAAGAATATTGAATTTATTGGTGAAAATGATATCTTATAACCAAATTTTCAAATATAAATAAGAGTTGACATGTTCTATCATTATTTAACCACTAAAAATGGTATGAAATAAGTTTTAGAAAAAAAAACTAGTATGAAATGATGCATTTTATACTTGCATAATCATCTTCATATAAAAAAAAAAGAATAATACTTTTCTTTTTTAACTTTACAGTCTCGAGGATAATATTAGGTACTAAGATTTATTCCGTCCATTTGAAAAGTTACTAATTTGATAATAAGGGTTATCAGGACCAAGATATTGAGGCTTTTGGAGAAAGTTTATAACCACATATCTATCGACACCGAAAGTTCACTTATTTCTATTGTGCCTGCCATAAAGAAATGAAAGCATTCGAAACAAGATTGCACAAAATATTGTGTTGAGAAGGTTTGTTCATTCATGAGATTCCTTAGCCTTTCGGGAGGGTGAGAGTCGCCGACTAGTGATATGTAAGGGGAGATGAGGTATAGAGGGCATGAGAGGAAAAGCGAATAGATCTCGTGTACTTGGGTGGCAAGTAGCAAGTGAGGAATATCAAGCCAAAAGTTCAGGAGTCCAAATAAGTCCCCTCAAAGGACATGAAGCGATGCGGTATTCATAGCGAGAGGATCAAATTGAATAGAATTAAGTTTACAAGATTACCGTCTATGTGGCAATCTTAGTAGAAGGGATTGATGGTGCATAGGCTATCACATGTTTGAAAATAAGGTAAGCTTGTCAAAACGGGTTATAGGCTCATATATGATGGACTAAGTAGGCTCACATATGATGGACTGAGTTATTATATGAGTTACTTTTATTAAGTAAATGGGTCATAAATGGATTTAAACATAATATGAATGTTAAATGGATTAAAAATAGGATTACAGTTTACTTAAACCCGACCCATTGGAAGAAATATCTATAAAGTCTTAAATCTAGTATACATTTGCCAATTCAATTTTAAACATGTCAATTTTGCCAATTGAGTTATAAACAATTTCACATTTTGAGGGATTGGTGCATAAACAATTTTACATAGGTTTTTGGAATATCAGGGGTCTAGTTGACCCAATTAGGCAAGCAGAGCTCTGTAGCCTGGTTTCCTTTATCGGTCTGTGCTTGGTGGGTCTCCCAGAGACTAAAGTCTCGGAGGCTCTTTTCTCTTCCATCTTTATGAGTATAAAGAGGGATTGGTGCTAGCTAGCAAATTATAGCTTCTATCCCAAAGGTAGGATTTGGATTGACTGGGACCCTGCTGTTGTTAGCTTTGAAATTTCCTCTGTCAGTGCCTAGGTGATTCATGGAAACCTAAAGATGGTGACTTCAGGCGTGGGATGTTGTATCTCAGTGGTCTATGCAGAACACACCTTCCTGGCCTGTAGACCGTTGTGAGAAGACCTTATTCTCAAGAGTGCAGCTTTGTAGGATTCACCATGGCTTGTTGTGTGTGACTTTAACGCTATCAAAGACCCGTTTGATAGACTAGGGGCCACAGACGCCTAGATTCCTTACTTTAATGAGTTTGGTTAGTGCTTGGCCCAAGCTGAGCTTGACGATCTGAGGTATGTTGACTTTAGATTCACCTAGAGAACTTCTTTTGGTGCTAATCGGAAGCAAAGGAAGATAGACAGAGTTCTAGTGAATTCGAAGTGGAGGCAAGTCTTCCCTTATGACAGTTGAGGTTTTGATCCTTGTGGTCAGGAGGAAACCTTTCAAGTTCTTCGATTATTGGACGGAGCATTCGGGTTTCAATACAATTGTCTCTCAAGTATGGGAGAAATCGAGAGAAGGTGTTCCCATGTATAGACTTGTTTGCAAACTTAAGTCACTTAAACCCCGCCTCAAGCGGCTTAACAAGGAGACTTTCTCCAATATTTCTTCCAAAACAGTTGAGGCAAGAGGTACACTTCGAGTTACCCAGGCTGGCCTCCAACAAGACCCAACCAATACTGCTCTTGTAGAGATGGAGAAGACTCACTGAAGAATCTTCGTGGACCTTCACTGGTAGGAAGAGTCCTTCTATAGGCAAAAGTCCATAATTAGATGGCTTTCTGAAGGAGACAGAAATATGAAATTCTTCCATCACTATTGGCCTCAGACCCAAGGTAGCTTTGGCAGCCTTGTCTCAGACCCAGATGAGGAATAGAATTATCTCGGTCATGGATAGCTCCGGCAACCTTGTTTTAGACCCAAGTTTGGTGCAGAAAAATTTTGTCACTTATTTCCAAGACTTCTTGGCACCACGGGACGTGTAGGGTAGACCCTCGGCTTGGGAAATTAAGGAGGCTATTTGGCACCCCCTCAATGACGAGCATGTGAGTTCTCTGTCTTGCCTTGTCACTGACTTAGAGATTTGGGATACCCTATTTTCCTTAGCTTGGGGTAAGGCTCCTGGGCCTGATGGTTTTACCGTCGAGTTCTTCAAGCACAACTAGGAGATTGTGATTCGAGTGGTCACTAATGCAGTGAAGGACTTCTTCATCTCCGGTAGACTTTTTTGGGAAATCAACAACATCATTTTGGTCTTGGTTCCGAAGGTTCCCAATGCCACTTCGATCGCTGATTACAGGCCTATAGCCTATTGTAATACTATCTACAAGTGCATCACCAAAGTTCTGGCTAATCGGGTTGCTTCGGTCCTTCAAGATGTGATAAGCCTGTCTCAAAGTGCTTTTGTGAAGGGCTGGCGAATCAGAGATCACATCCTCTTGGCCCAGGAACTTTTCACTGGCTTTCACCTCAAGCCTTATCCTAATAAGTGTGCAATCAAAGTGGATTTCCGAAAAGCTTACGACATAGTAGATTGGGATTTCCTCGAGCGGGTTCTTCTTGTGTTTGGCTTCCCCAGCACCTCATCCGCCTCATCATGGTATGTGTTTGCACCCTTAAATTCTCAATTGCTTTAAATGGAGAATTACATGGTTTCTTTGCTAGTGGCCGAGGGCTTAGGCAAGGGGACCCTATCTCCCCCTACCTATTTACCTTGGTCATGGAGGTCTTCTCTGGAATCCTTTATAATCGCTTTATGAGGCCGGAGTTCAATTTCTATTGGAGGTGCAAAGTGACAGGCTTATCACCCTTATTTTTTACGGATGACATCTTTCTTTTTTGTGAAGCTAACGTGCCCTTAGTTGGCATCCCTAAGGGAGCCCTTGACATCTTTTCTTCGTGGAGTGGTCTTCTCCCGAACCCTCGCAAGAGTGAGGTTTTTTTGGCAGGTGGCTTGCCGTGTTCAAGGAATGCAATCTTACAAGCTCTTGGGTTTAATGAAAGGAATCTCCCAGTTCGCTATTTAGGGGTTCCAATCATTACTTTGAGGCTTAGAAAGGTGGACTGTCATGTCCTCATTGACCGTATCACGACAAGGGTATAATCCTGGACTCACCGCTTCGTGTCCTTTGCGAGTCGCTCGCAGTTGATTAGATCAGTCCTCCATGCAATTCAAGCTTTTTGGGCCAGTGTATTTATCTTACCTAGTGTTGTCTTGGATCAAGTTGAACGAATCTTGAGACAATTTCTTTGGAAAGGCCCACACATGGGAAGAGGAGATGCGAAAGTGTCCTGGGAGGATGTCTGCCTACTAAAGGAGGAAGGAGGGCTGGGCATTCGGAGGCTAAAAGATTGTAATAAGGCAGCCATGTTCAAGCACATCTGGATCTTGTTTTCTAACAAGGAGGCCTTATGGTGTAGGTGGATCCATGCGACCTTTTTAAAAAGGAAAAACTTATGGGTTGCTAGTAAGCCATCCTTCTGTTCTTAGGCTTGGAAGAAGATCCTCCAGCTTAGGAGGGACTTCCAGAACTCCTTCTGTTGGAGTATAGGGGATGGCTTATCTACTTCTCTATGGTTCGACCATTGGCACCCAAGTGGGCCTTTAAATCTAATATTTTCAGACTCCTTCATCTACAGATCCGGGTTGCCCAGACAAGCAACAGTCGCTGATCTTTTCTCCCTCTCGGGCCGCGATCTAAAGGATACTCTGGAGTCTTGGCAGATCCCTCACCCTAGCCTTTCTCAAGACACAGACCATTTTCGTTGAAATGAGAGCTCCATTGGGCGCTTCATGGTTGCATCGGCTTGGGAGGCCATTAGGCGGAAGAAGGATCGAGTGTCGTGGCATGCATTCATTTGGAATTCCTCCATCTCACTTCGGTACCAATTCTTTTTTTGGCTCATCACTTTGCGTAGACTCCCTACCTAAGCCCTTTTACTATCGCATGGCAGGATTGATAGTGGCTCCTGTGCCTTTTGTAACGACACATCGGACTCCATTGCACCTGTTATTTGGTTGTCGTATCACCGCCGGCCTTGCTTTCCTTTGGGCTGCTAGATGTAATATTCCATGGCGCAATAAACCTTAGGCAGATAATATTCGATGGGTTGTGACTTTACTCTTGGGTAAAGATTTCCATAAATGTATTGTCCAGTTCTCCCTTGGGGCTCTTTGTCATATCATTTGGAAGAACATGAATGATATTCTATTTAGAGGGCAAACTCTAGCGATCCTAGTCTTGAAGAACTACCTCTTTAAAGTTGTCAAAGACAAGGTTGTGACTTTCAAGAATGTTTTAATGCAAGGAATAGGAGGATCCAGTGTGCTTGGGGAATTAACTCGATCATTTTCTCTTCTAGTGAAGTCGATCCACTTGTCTTTTGATGCTCGTTCTCTTTGGCTTTCGAAGGGCTGCGACGGAGTCTCCTTGGTGGCTCCTTCCTTTTGCTGACTGGCTAGGTGTTGTTCTTGTGCTGGCGGACGAGGTCTTGTGGTTGCTTGCTCTTGCGTATCTTCTGGCCTTGTTGCTGCCCTAGCTACCGTTCTTTTGTTGATTCTACCTATTGCTTAGGCTCTTCTCTATTTGTTTTATTACCGCTTTGTTTGCGGTATTTCTTGTTATTTTTCGGCTCTCTTCCACTCATTTTGACCTGTTGTCATTATGAGGGTAAGTTTTTGGTGCCAAACCCTCTTGTATAGTTGGTTAAAGCTCAAAATATTCTTACCTTTACCAAAAAAAAAAAAAAAAATTGTCAATTGGGCTCTAAACCTTTTCATATTTTGCCAATTGAGTCAATCTGATTAATTTTGATTGGACATCATTGACGTAGACGTCGTTGTCATACATGACACAACAAACACTAACACAGACAATTTTTAATATTATTTTGATACTTTTTGAATTATTTATATAATTTTTTCCTTTTCTTCTTTTCTTTTTCCTTTTTTTTCCCCTCCACTAGTAGGGGTGTGCACTGAGAACTGCCTGAACCGAGAGCTGCTTAGACCGGATCGGATTGGCCTATTTTGGGCAATTCCCAAAAAGGGTGGTCCGGTTCTCGGTTCTAAGGTGAGAATTGGACTAATTGGATCGATCGGTTAATTATATATATATATATATATATATATGTATAAAATATTTTTGATTTTCTTAGGAAAAAAACCATAATTCCTTCAAATTTCTCCCATTTTTCATTTTATTTTGGGCCCAAAATAGTAAATTTACTGATTCCACCAGCCCGGACTGGTCGGTCGGTCCGGTTCCCAATTTAGTTCCCAGTTCCACCTTGGAACCGGATTGGATTGGACTTAGTAACTGATTAGTCTTATCTACTAGGCCTTGTTGATGATTGACAACCTTCGCCGACCTTAGGTGGGGTGAAGGCGAAAGTAAGGGCGAGGGAGGGCAATCCTCATTGGAATGAGTGAGAGTGAGGGTTGTCCTTATTTGGGCAGATGAGGGCAACCCTTTGTAAGATCGGGCAAGGGTGGCCTCACCAAGCCGATGAGGCAAGGCTGCCCTCTCTAGCTTAGGCTTGGGAGACCCTTGCTCAAGGATAGGGAGGGAGGCACTTGCTTGAGGGCCAATGAAGGGTAAAAGGGATGAAGGAAAGGAAAAACGAAAAACGAAAAAGGAGAGAAAAGGAAAAAAAATAAAATAAGAAAAGAAGGAAAAGTACAAAAGAAATAAATAAATAAATAATATTAAAATATCATTAAATCTATCCACATTAGCGCTAGCTCTGGCTGTACTACACAAGATAGTTAAAGTTTACGTTAGCAATTTCCGACTAAAATTGGCCAGATTAATTCAATTACCAAAATAAAAAAAAAGTTTAGGATTTAATTAGCAAAATTAAATGGTTTAGGATTATATAGACAAAAATGCAATATGTTTAGACTTTTTTGGACAATTTTTTCTACTTTTATGACACTTTCTCTTCAATTCTCTCTTGCCCTATTTGTCCACTTACTTTATGCTCTCACTTTAGTTTAGGCATGGGTTTTTTCTAAAATGGATTAAATATTGAAGTGTTCAATTTCCGTAATTGAAGTGTTTTATGCTCTCACTTCACTTTATGCTCTTGCACCTGAATTTTTCCAAGCACGCAAGAATTGCATTTTGGGCCAAAGTAGGTTGTATCCGTTGGATTCCACCCAGAAAGTGGGTGTAATTGAAAAGTCAAAAGTCATCAACAATGCGAGTTTTTTCTAACTTCCAACCTACCAATAATTAGGATTGGTAAATGATCTCCCAAATTAGGACTTTGAAAGTCAACATATTCTCTTTTTGAGTAATGTGTTGTGCCACAAAGATAAATGTACCACTCGTGACATTAAAATTATGGAAACTTATGGTGGTCGACGAATCACCGATCACTTTAAGCAATAACCTATAAAGAGGTTTCAACAAGTAGGTGATTCAAGGTCATCAAAAAGGAAAAATTGGGAAAACAATAATGTTCGAAAGGACTATATTGCAACTTTTCAAGAAGATTCAAGACTTAAATCATGTTACCCAAATGGCTAAGAAGTTTACTCATTGATTAAGTGACGTTATGTGATTGGCAAAACAAAATGAAAGAAAAAAAGCAAACAAAAATGAACTAGCGGAAAATAAGACAATCAATATCAAATAACGAGTGAATTGACAATTTGTGTGTGTATGTGTGCGTATACATGTATAAAAATCTTTAAAGCCAATTCACACGTAAATTAAATCAAAAAATCTATAATGAAGCTATATACATGCTCTCAGTTAATGATTAATCATCCTGAAAATAGTTGCGCTAAGTCTCCATCATGTTATTCTTTCTAGTATCGATAACAAAGCTCAAGACATGGATTTTCCTTACACGACTCGAGAATGCGACATGACTTGAACAAGGTTGAGTTCATGTTCATGATGTGTAGTTCAAAGATTTTCATCAACCCATTTGATGCAACCTACAAAATGACTTTGATTCCAGTTTGTTTGCAGACAAAAAACTTACTTGGAAAATCATGATATAAGAGTTGGAATTTGAGCACGTGATTATCTCTACATGACAATCAAAAAAGCAACTTGGGACACATCCTGTACCAATGTTGTAACATCCACGATTCCGATCCACGAAATGGGCTACCAACCTAGCTATGCTACGCAAGTTTGGCCACGAACCAACCTAGCCAAGGGTGATTCGGCTACGAACTCGGTTCAAATGAGATAGTCAATCATGGATGAACATGAGAAACTCTCACCTGACCCCATTAGCGCTTCTAATGGTCTATTTCCCATGTTTGCTATATTCTTTGGAAAAGAACAAAATAGAAGATTGTAGAGATTGGCTTGGCTTAGAGAGAAAGTTTTGATAAGAAGCATGTGACTAAATTTAGTTTCATGATGACCAAAATCTAGGCATTAGGGATGAATCACCCCCCCCCCCCCCGAGCAGGTCTTGCTTGGCCTTGGGTCGGCATTAAGGTGTGATGGACCAAATTTTATTGGATCATGGATCGTTAGTGAGGTGTGTCGATATGAGCCTCACTTGGCAGAGGATGGTGCTTAAACGGGTCAGTTTGAGCCACGAACCTTATGCCTTGTCCGGCATATTATGTAGTTATGGTATTGTAGAAAATGACACACACACACGCACTTATATGAGTATGCCCTTAGGCCCTTGTATGCATGGAGTAAGAGGTAAATGTTAAACTAGTTTATGGGTTGTGCAATGTGTTATTATTAAATGAAAGATAAGACCTATCGTCACATAACGTTAGCGGTGATGCCTCATTCATGAGAATGGGAAGCTTAATGGATTTCGAATGTCCAATGGATTTTGGATGTTTGGTGGACTCCGGATGAATTGTGGAAATAGTTAGATTGATGAATGAACTTGTCGCGACCAATTTTTCGGGTGTGAACCACCTAGGGTTTGGCTAATGGATTACTAAGCCTAAACTTAGCTCAGGCTCTCCCAAGCCCATACCAATTCGCGACTTTAGGTTCAAGTTTTTAGCATGCAATTGATTTTCAATTAGGAGTCACCACTAATCTATTTTTGGCGGGTCGATTAGAAACCCAAGTAAAGTAATGGGAGTTTTACTTTACTCCTACGAACCAGAGATTCTAGATACGGGAACTTGGTTACGCTAGATTTATCTAACGCCCTTTCGGTACCTTTTCTTTTTATTTTTGAAAAAATGTTTGGTGTGCAGCTTTGATTAATTTTAATTTATCTCCCTAACATGTGAGGTGATCATGCGGGTGCGCAAACCACCAATTTAACACCCAATAAAGCAATGAATAAGGTTAAGGGACTTACCTTGTAGCAACGAAAGCATCTGCATCGTTAAATTAAATTCCACATCAACAATCCTAGATATGGTTTCTAATTAACACGCAAATTTCTCTTTTTTTTTTTTTGTTTAAACTTTATTTAATGGAATTTAATCCAAATGCAATGCATGCTAATAGCATAATATGACATGGCAAAATGATCTAAATTATATGACATGAAATGCAATAATTGCAACTTAAATGACCTAATATGCAAATTTAAATTAAATGGCCCTAGAATGCAAATCATGCACCTAATGTTTTTGATTTTTTTACCTGAAATTTTGAATTAACAAAAGTTTTAATTGAACTACCCCAAAAATGTGATTCTAAAAAAAAGCCCAATTTACTAGCCTAAATGTCTCTTATACTAAATCTACAAATCTAATTCTACATGCTCATGCAAGATTTTGATTTTTTTTTTCTTTTCGATTTTATATTTTTTTTATTTTTCTAAAAATGCAATTTACCCTAAAAAGTGGAGGTAATTTATCCTAAGATATTCGAATGAAATTCCTAACTAAATTAAAATTCTATCTAATTTAAACTAGGGATTTGGTTAAACTAAATCCTAATTTAAACTAAGACATTATTTTAATTCAGCGATTTCTAGCCTAAGATGCAACCTATCTAAAATATTGATCTATATTTAAAATTAAACATGCAATCCTACTCTAATATGCTTAATGATTTTTATTTGTTTTTTTTATTGATCAAAATTTGATATGCAATTCAACTAGCATTCTAAATGAATTTTTTGCTTTTTTTTTTTTTTTTTTTTTCTCATGACCAAATTAAAATCCCTAATCTAAATATGCAAGACAATAAAAACTAATCCTAATTTAAGATTTTTTTGATTTTTTATTTTGTTTTGAAATTAACAATTTCTAATAATTAAACATGCAACCTAAATTAATTGATTTTTTTTTTTTTGAAAATTCATGATAACTAGAATGCTTAGCCTAAATGTGCAAATAACCCTAAACATGCAATATTCTAACTCAGACATATTTCAATATAAACAAGGCAATCAAGACCATCCAAAATTATCCAGAAACATCGCACATCATTCAAATCAAGGGACAATATTTCGTTAGTAAAATCGATAAATTGATCTTAAGCCTTAAAGATCAAAATATCAATTTCTTTCCCACATAATTAATTACTTCGTCTAAAGCCTTATAGACGAAATAAAAAATCGGTGCGGTTGCGAATTGAGGATAAATTGGAATTTCCAATCACATATCAAGGCCTAATGTTGTTAACAAAAATAGAATAACAATAAAACAATAAAAATAAAACAATAAAAATAAAATAAAGTAAATAAATAAAAGAAAATCTACCTAATTGATTTTTTTTTTTTTTTTTTTTTTTTTTTTTTTTTTTTTTTCAGGGGAAAGTGGCCACCGGCTTTGGGGAGGAGGGTTGCCGGCTAGGTTTCCGACGGAGCTCCGGGGATGGCGCGACGGCGGCGCGGTGGCACGGCAGCGGCAGCGTCGGCTCGGATGGCGGGGGTCGCGGGCTCGGCTCGGGCTGCGTGGGGCGGCGTCGGGACGTCGCGGCAGCGGATCTGGGCGGCAGGGGTGTCGCGGCGAGGCCGGCAAGGACTTCCCCTTCGGGGAAGACGAACGGGCGCCGGGGAAGGGCCTCGGAGAGGCCTGGGCTTCGCGGGCGGAGCAAGGGGCTTCTGGCCGACGGATCTGGGTTCGGCGGCGGCGTGGCGAGACCTCGGCGAGGGCGTCGGGAGTGTCGCGGGGACCTCGGATCCGGGAGGTGGAGGGGCGTCGGCTTCGGTTGCGGGGCGCAGAGGGTCCCTGGGCGCGGGCAGAAGCGAAGCCGAGGCGGCGAAAGGGCGGCGCGGCGTCGGGCAGCGTGGCGAGACCGTCGGGTGGATCAAGGGTTGCGGATTGATGGCGGTGTAGCTTCGGGTCGTCGGGGTTTCAGTTTCAGGCGGCGTCGGGTGCTGAGACGCGTGCATGAGAAGCTTGGCGTCGAGGCAGGCGCGGCAGCGATGGTGCGGCCTTAGCGAAGACGGCGCCGGTGCGGGCCGACGGCGTCAGGGCAGGCGGGGCACCCCCCCTTTTCGAGGAAGATGAACAGTCACCGGGGGGGGGGAATTTTCACCTTTTTCTCTTTTTTTTTTTTAATTTTCTCTCTCTCCCTCAGCTCACCCTCGGACAGCTCTCTTTCTCTCAGCTCACTTTTTGGCCTCCTTTTTTACTGACGGAAAAAGACCTCTTCAATTAACTGTACGCGAGCCCTTTTTATAAGCCGAAAAATCAAATCCTTGGGGTATATTTTATTTCTAATTTTACTTAAGCACGATACCCCTAAATATATCACTGAAATATTTTTTGCATATCCTATCTAAAAATTCCCCTTCTTGCGCAAAATGCATATTTCAATATATATTTCCTAAATCTATAAAAATTTTAATAAAATAAAACAAAATATCAAAAAATCAAATCTACCTAAACTATATGCCATGCATTTTTTATTTTTTTATTTTTTTAGCAAAAATGAGCCCCAAAAATTTAGGTGTCAACAGCTGCCCCTCTTTGAAGGTGATCTCGCAGAGGTTGCCTTCAAAGACAAATTGAGACCTAAATTTTGGTTATGCTTATGCAATAAATGATTTTTTGTTGGAAAATGAATTTCATTTTTTAATGCAATTTATATGATGTATACAAATGCTAATGCAAATGAATGATGCGAAAGGAAATTACGTACCCATAATTGCTCACCAATCAGTGTGGTAGAGCATCTTGAGGTACATGATAAATACCTATATGCTTCACAAGTACCCAATTCTCACTCAGGTTTCTTGAAAAGCCTAACAGGTAATAAATTGAACATTCACATCCAAAGTGAAATGTTCAAATCAAGACATCTAGGTCCAGACTGAGATGTCAAGACTTTTGCGCTCGAAATACCTAGATCCAGACTAAGGTATAACGAGAAAGATTGAAGACATTCACATCCAGAGTGAAATGTTTAAATCGAGACATCCAGATCCAGACTGAGATGTCAAGAGTTTTTGGGCTCGAAATACCTAGATCTTGACTAAGGTATAACAAGAAAGATTAAAAACATTCACATCCAGAGTGAAATGTTTAAATCGAGACATCCAGATCCGACCGAGATGTCAAGAGTTTTTGGGCTCGAAATACTTAGATCCAGACTAAAGTATAACGAGAAAGATGAAAAGTTTAAATCAAGACACCCAGATCCTGACTGAGATGTCGAGGGTTTTGGACTCGAAATACCTAGATCCTGACTAAGGTATAACGAGAAAGATGAAAAACTTAGATCAAGACACCCAGATCCTGACTGAGATGTCGAGAGTTTTGGACTCGAAATACCTAGATCCTGACTAAGGTATAACGAGAAAGATGAAAAACTTAAATCAAGACACCCAGATCCCGACTGAGATGTCAAGAGTTTTGGATTCGAAATACCTAGATCCTGACTAAGGTATAACGAGAAAGATGAAAACTTAAATCAAGACACCCGATCCCGACCGAGATGTCGAGAGTTTTGGACTCGAAATACCTAGATCCTGACTAAGGTATAACGAGAAAGATGAAAAACTTAAATCAAGACACCCAGATCCTGACTGAGATGTCGAGAGTTTTAGACTCGAAATACCTAGATCCAGACTAAGGTATAACGAGAAAGATTAAAAACATTCACATCCAGAGTGAAATGTTTAAATCAAGACATCCAGATCCAGACTGAGATGTCAAATGATCTTACCTTTAATGAGGATAGTTGGTGTTACATGTCTAGGACCCGTACCATTCTGCGGTTGCCTAGACTGAGGTTTCGCTTGGCTGGGACCCGAACCATTCTTCGGTCGCCCAGCCTTGGGACAGAAATCATATGACCAGGACCCGAACCATTCTTCGGTCGCCTTAATCAGATTGAATCTTGGAGAGAAATCTTTGGGGAACAACTCAATTGAGTGTCGATATACTTAAAATGGAATACCTGCACAATGACAAATATTCAAGGTATGGATAGAGATATACTTACCCGGTAACATCTCTCGATCTTTGGGGATATGTCTCCCGCAAAACATGGTCATAGGAGGAGCAACATGCATTTGTAATCATAAACATGCATCAATTTAATGGAGATTCATGGAAATTTCCATCAATCTTTCATCATCTAATTTCCATTCTAAACACATGAGTGTCATGAATGTGTCAAATGAGGGATCTTTTGGTTTGAAAGGACTTTTCTCTCATTCTCATTAAAATGGCCATTTCATCCTGACCTTTGATGCAGGATTTTGTCAATCACTCTATCTCACCATCATCATGCCAAACAAGGGTCCAAGCAATCTCGCAAGTGGTACGATCTTACCAATCTAAGAGGTCTTTTAGAGGGACTGTAATGGGGGCCTGGTCAATGGCTTAACAAATGGGACTCTTTGAGTCAAGCTTTTTTAATGAGAGATATTCTGCAATCATCTTTGGGTTTACAAGTCAAGAACCACAGGAAATGAGGCAGAAATTATCTTACTCACACTTCTTCGAGCTATGCTTTCGAACATATGACCCTTTACGTTAATTTAAGTGCCATAATCTGAAGAGACTTTACAAGGGATGTAACGTAAGCTCGGTTCATGGGTTAAGAAACGAAAGGATGATTAGGCTCAAAAAGTGTTTAAAGGGTAAAAGCTGATGATCATCTTGACATCTCCACCGATTTTCTTCTTCGGTATCAAAGATTTTCTTTGCACTCATTGATTGCAACATCATTTGAGCTTTTTTTTTTGTACCGCCTTGTTCAGGGTATGACTAATCATATCGGGCGTTTTTTCTTTTTCTTTTCTTCTTCTTTTTTTTTTCTTCTTCTTTCTTTTTTTTTTCTTTGGGCATCGGCCTTGCTTTTACCAGGCACACTGCTTTTTTATGCCCCATTTTTGCACTTTTTACTTTGGACAAAATCTTCATTTTTGTCGGCATTCTAGTTCATGCCACTTGAATGTTTTTGCCTTGCCCCAGTGTGGGGGATGATCACCAACTGGGTTTAATATGAAATGAAATTGCAAGCTTAAGTGGGCTATGCAACGGATAAAAGTATATAGGATAGAGAAATGACTGCTCTTCATCATCCTAAGGTACTTCAATTATCGTGAAAGCAATACCCGAAGATTGATGCAAGTGTAAGTAAGAAAATTCCTACCATTAATTTCAAACTTGTCCCAATGTGGGATGATCCTTGACAGGGGTAATTTGAAAGTTTTTCATGTGTATGGGCTCGAAGGGCTAAACAATGGATATACCTGTAGTGTTTTGGGTAGAGGAAGAAACTGCCCCTCATCACTTTGGATGACGTACCCTTTGCGAGACCGCCCTTTTCCTTGCGGGCATGGAATTTTTCACACAACTTACTGGGGATTAGTGTATGAAATAGTGTACGGAATAAGGCTTGCCTTTCATCATTCCAAGATATCCCATTTGACACATTCAATTTTTCTCACGCAATTCATCATGGAGAATATGCAAAATTTGCAACAAATTTGAATAATTGAATTTGCAACTCATTGAGGCAATTTATTGATCATAAAAGTGCTTGCAATTCAAAACATGACACAGCAAATTCAATCATGGTAATACTTCCTGATAGCATGCGAATTAACTAGAGTGGAAAAACTCACGACCATCCTTTTCTGCCAAGATTGAAGCACCTCTAGAAAATTCACCACATATGGTCTACTGTAATTTGGAGTAAACTTGCCCCTAGGATTTGGAATTGGATTGGACCACTTCCACATCTTTACATGCTATAAGATTATCCTCTTGTGGGCCAGGGCCCATTTCTTCGGGGGATCCTTCATCAATGGCTCCTATGACGATGTCATCGAACAAGCTTGTTACTCCTTCCAGCATGTCTTCAGGGTCCTCGGTCTTCAAGGGTGTCGGATCATCCATGCCACCCCATCCATCTGGGACAATGCTACGAGGATCAATGTAGAAGCTTGGAGGGGCCGAATACTTCACTAGGTAGTCAAACTTGCCGCTCGGCTGCCCCAGGGTGTCTATTACTTCCACCTCATCCTGCATCATTATTGGAGGACCAGGGAATGTCTCGTGAATGCTTGGGGGCAATGGGTTTTGCCTCCCTTGCCTTTGGTTAGGTACCAGGCTCTGTTCTTCCTGTCTTCGTCCTCCAGGATTTTGTCCCCCTCTTCCAGCAGCATGGGACCTCTGAAGGGCTTCATTGGGACTTTGAATACCCTGACCATTCCTTCCAAGGCTACTATCAAGAACAAAATCATTTCCATCCATGACCCTTTTAATCATAAAGGCAGCATTTGAAACTTCAAGAGTGGGTGGTGGTGAATCTCGAGATGCATCAACTGAGTGATAACTCGATTCGAATTCAACGTCTGGTTCCAGGATAGCATTAGCTATACCCTCATGTTCCGATAGCGGATTCTTCTGGACATTCGGCCGAGCGGTTTGGAATGAAAAGGCCTTCGTGTCCAGGAGGTTTTGGATCTTGTGCTTGAGGGTGAAACACTCATCGTTGAATGCCCCAATTCCCCACTATGGTAATCACACTTTTTTGTTGGATCATAACTACGAAGGGTCTCGCGGTTAGGGCGCTTTGGTTCGCTAGTAAGCAAACCTTTCTTTCTTAAGATTGTCAACACCTGGGATGGAGATCCAGGGAGAGGAGTGAACTCCCTTCTATCACGTGCAAATGGTTGACGACCAGCGGTTTGTTGCTGCCTTGCATTGATTTGGACGGCCAGGCCACGGTTGGTACTTTCTTGGCTATAAGCCACATTCACGTCTTCAACAGCTTCTTTCTCCTTCTTAGCAGAGAATCTTTTACTTGATGGTTCAATAAACCATCCTTCCCTTATTCCCATCTTGACTTGTTCTCCCACAGGAATCAGCTAGTTGAAACTCTCGACATAGGTGCTTGCCATCCGATTACGGAACTCAGATGGGAGGGTCTTTATGAACAGCTTCATCAACTCCTTGTCGGTAGGCTCAGGAGTGATTTGAGCAGCTAGATTTCGCCATCTCACGGCGTACTCCTTGAATGACTCGCTCTTCTTTTTCTCCATCCTCTCAAGATCTTCTCGGGAAGGAGCGATGTCCATGTTGAACTTATACTGCTTGAGGAAGGCATTAGCCACGTCATTCCAAGTCTCAAGAAGGTTCACATTCTTCATAACATACCAGTTCAGTGCGGGCCCGGTTAAACTTGCATGAAACGATTGGATCATGAGGGGCTCATTTTTGACGTGCTAGGCCATGCGTACATGGTACATCTGCAAATGAGATTTTGGGCAAGATGTACCATCGTACTTTTCAAACTTTGGCATCTTGAACTTGCTAGGCATCTTGACATTTTCATAAATCGAGAGGTCGAATGGGAGTGGGCTCTGTGACTCTTGCAGTTGTTTTATTTTCTCTTCGAGTTTCGCGAAGCGATCATCCTGCTCCGTCTTGGGGATGTTGATAAGCTTAGGCTTTTCCACATTGATCAGGATTGAGTCTTCTTCCAAATTAGGCATGTTGTCATCACCCAATTGGGTCTTGTCGTCCGCTTCGGGGCAATAAACTGGGAAGAACAGGTGGAGGAGTCGGATTGACTTGAAGGGATTTGATTTGAGCTGTTATAAGCTCCATAGTGGCAGCTAACTGACGGAGCTGATCTTCCATGTTGGACATACGATCATGCATTTCATTTTGGTCGGTCATTCTTGCTCTTAATCGTGTAATAATGGACGAAGGATCCGTTATCACCTAATTTGAATGAATGAAGATATGTCAGCATGAGGTGCAGATAAAGAACCAATCCATGACAATGATCTAATCAATTTTTTTGATTTCATGAAAAGCTTGTGCAAGAATTGAATGTCCTAAAGAAAGCTAGAAAAATAGACACCCTAGCAAGATTAAATTTTCTAGACATGAATTGAAAACAAATTCTTTTTTTTTTTTTTTTTTTTAATTTTCCAAATGACTCCTTGCATGACAATTTCCTCATTTCATTCCTAATTGACAAATGAATTAAATCAAATGACTAACCTAGATTATCATGAACAGACCAAAAGTATGACAAAGTAAGTAAAGTGCATAGTATAGGGATAGAAGACTTACTTCACCAAGGAAAATCAATGGCAATCACATAGACATACGTATGAGATGTGAGGTTCGATTTCTAACTAGGAAGGCTAAGCAAGGTGGAGTTAAAAGGGTGGGATGACTTAGTTGCAGCCTTGCATACTAAGTCAAGTCCTTCTAACTCCGGCTCAGTCAAGAATGATACCCCAATGCGACGCAGCCTCGCGGGCAGAAGTAAACATTCTTGACACCAAGAAAGAAACTTTCGGGATTGAGTTGGGCAACCTCGACTACGCGGCCTCGTGGTCAAAGTCGTATCCAACTCAATACCATCCTAAATATCCTAGCGTAGCCCGGGTCCGGCGGCAGGTTGTGTGTGCAATAGTGTAGTGCTAAATGCAAAGCATGCACAACAGATTATATCAAGCAACACTTCACACATAAAAATAAACCATTCATTCCTACACCTCCCTGCAAAACAAAGGCCAGCAAACACTTCCCCTTATACCTTCCAATCTGCAAAAATATTTAACACCTTAAATGTTAGGGACGTACCTGGGATCCTCGCTGCCAAACAAAAACATTTTTCAAAAGAAAAGAAAAATTGGCCTAAGTCCACTAAGAGTTTTAACTCAAGTCCCCAGCGGAGTCGCCAAGCTGTCGCGACCAATTTTTCGGGTGTGAACCACCTAGGGTTTGGCTAATGGATTACTAAGCCTAAACTTAGCTCAGACTCTCCTAAGCCCATACCAATTCGCGACTTTAGGTTCAAGTTTTTAGCATGCAATTGATTTTTAATTAGGAGTCGCCACTAATCTATTTTTGGTGGGTCGATTAGAAACCCAAGTAAAGTAATGGGAGTTTTACTTTACTCCTGCGAACCAGAGATTCTAGATACGGGAACTTGGTTACGCTAGATTTATCTAACGCCCTTTCGGTACCTTTTCTTTTTATTTTTGAAAAAATGTTTGGCAGGCAGCTTTGATTAATTTTAATTTATCTCCCTAACATGTGAGGTGATCATGCGGGTGCACAAACCACCAATTTAACACCCAATAAAGCAATGAATAAGGTTAAGGGACTTACCTTGTAGCAACGAAAGCATCTGTATCGTTAGATTAAATTCCACATCAACAATCCTAGATATGGTCTCTAATTAACACGCAAATTTCTCTTTTTTTTTTTGTTTAAACTTTATTTAATGGAATTTAATCCAAATGCAATGCATGCTAATAGCATAATATGACATGGCAAAATGATCTAAATTATATGACATGAAATGCAATAATTGCAACTTAAATGACCTAATATGCAAATTTAAATTAAATGGCCCTAGAATGCAAATCATGCACCTAATGTTTTTTATTTTTTTTACTTGAAATTTTGAATTAACAAAAGTCCTAATTGAACTACCCTAAATGAATTTTTTGCTTTTTTTTTTTTTTTTTTTTTTTCTCATGACCAAATTAAAATCCCTAATCTAAATATGCAAGACAATAAAAACTAATCCTAATTTAAGATTTTTTTATTTTTTATTTTGTTTTGAAATTAACAATTTCTAATAATTAAACATGCAACCTAAATTAATTGATTTTTTTTTTTTTTTGAAAATTCATGATAACTAGAATGCTTAGCCTAAATGTGCAAATAACCCTAAACATGCAATATTCTAACTCAGACATATTTCAATATAAACAAGGCAATCAAGACCATCCAAAATTATCCAGAAACATTGCACATCATTCAAATCAAGGGACAATATTTCGCTAGTAAAATCGATAAATTGATCTTAAGCCTTAAAGATCAAAATATCAATTTCATTCCCGCATAATTAATTACTTCGTCTAAAGCCTTATAGACGAAATAAAAAATCGGTGCGGTTGCGAATTGAGGATAAATTGGAATTTCCAATCACATATCAAGGCCTAATGTTGTTAACAAAAATAGAATAACAATAAAACAATAAAAATAAAATAAAGTAAATAAATAAAAGAAAATCTACCTAATTGATTTTTTTTTTTTTTTTTTTTTTTCGGGGGAAAGTGGCCGCCGGCTTTGGGAGGAGGGTTGCCGGCTAGGTCTCCGGCGGAGCTCCGGGGATGGCGCGACGGCGGCACGGCGGCACGGCAACGGCAGCGTCGGCTCGGACGGCGGGGGTCGCGGGCTCGGCTCGGGCGGCGCGGGGCGGGGTCGGGACGTCGCGGCGGCGGATCTAGGCGGCGGGGGTGTCGCGGCGAGGCCGGCAAGGACTTCCCCCTCGGGGAAGACGAACGAGCGCCGGGGAAAGGCCTCGGAGCGGCATAGGCTTCGCGGGCGGAGCAAGGGGCTTCTGGGTGGCGGATCTGGGTTCGGCGGCAGCGTGGCGAGACCTCGGCGAGGGCATTAGGGAGCGTCGCGGGGACCTGGATCTCGGAGGAGGAGGGGCGCCGGCTTCGGTTGCGGGGCGCAGAGGGTCCCCGGGCGCGGGCGAGGCGAGGCCGAGGCGGCGAAAGGGCGGCGCGGCGTCGAGCAGCGTGGCGAGATCGTCGGGTGGATCGAGGGTTGCGGATTGATGGCGGTGTAGCTTCAGGTCGTCGGGGTTTCGGTTTCAGGCAGCGTCTGGTGCTGAGACTCGTGCAGGAGAAGCTCGGCGTCGAGGTAGGCGCGGCGGCGATGGTGCGGCCTCGGCGGAGACGGCGCCGGCGCGGGCCAACGGCCAAGGGGGGCGGGGCACCCCCATTTTCGAGGAAGATGAACAGTCACCGGGAGGGAATTTTCACCTTTTTCTCTTTTTTTTTTTTTTTAATTATTTTCTCTCTCTCCCTCGGCTCACCCTCGGACAGCTCTCTTTCTCTCAGCTCACTTTTTGGCCTCCTTTTTACCGACGGAAAAGACCTCTTCAATTAACCGTACGCGAGCCCTTTTTATAAGCCGAAAAATCAAATCCTTGGGGTATATTTTATTTCTAATTTTACTTAAGCACGATACCCCTAAATATATCACTGAAATATTTTTGCATATCTTATCCAAAAATTCCCCTTCTTGCGCAAAATGCATATTTCAATATATATTTCCTAAATCTATAAAAATTTTAATAAAATAAAACAAAATATCAAAAAATCAAATCTACCTAAACTATATGCCATGCATTTTTTATTTTTTTTTATTTTTTAGCAAAAATGAGCCCCAAAAATTTAGGTGTCAACAGAACTATTTTTGTGCGAGGAGTGATGAGGATCAGGTGAGCGACATGGCCAAGGATTAGGCGAGTAGTGGCATGAGCAATACGCTTAAGCAAACGAGGAGAGGAAGGAACAAAAATGTGAAAACTTGAAAATCTGGGTTTTTTCAATTTTTTACCCAATTGCAAATGTTGACCAAATTGCCCTTGTCCTAGTTGCCGTTAAATGTTCACTGATAAATATTTAGCTGGCCAGTAAGTTTAGGCTCTTATTTGAGACTGACTTGGCCACTTGGAACCCTTATTTAAAACTAAGTCCACTCTAGACTCTCTTTTGAGAAAATGGCCCCATTTTAGGCCTTCAATTATAATTTTTCTTTACAGATAGAACTTGAATAGGCAATTATCTATGTTGGCCCATCAAAAAGGCAACTTCCATCTCATACCAATGTAAAGGAAAACAAAACAGAAGAGTACTCTATTGGATCATCCGACCTGATGATGTACTTCATATTCATTGCAGGATACGAAGTTAGGATTTGTAAACAAGTTTTTAAGACAGTGCAATAGAAAATTTCTAAATGCAACCCCTCGTAGAATAGAACCCATGGAGCTTGATCACATTGCAATGCTGGACCTCCGTCAGCACGCGGATTTCGTTCTCAAAACTCTGGTAGTTAACCTCTGGTACATTGCCAGATTTAGGTGGGTTGAGCTTTTAGATATCGACGATTCGACCACTGGCCAATACGACCTTGTAAACACTCCCCAACCCGCCTTTTCTGATGCAGAACTCTTCATTGAAATCATTGGTGGCCTTGGTGATGTTGCTAAATTTGAACTTCTTTAACCTTTTCCATATGACCTGCTCCGATTTCTCGTGCTTTTTAAGATGCTTGATCTCTTCCTCTTCGTTGAGAACCTTCTTCGCTGCTGAAGTCCCAGAATCACAGTAATTAGAATCGCTAGAAGTAGTGAGCAGGAGACGTGACACTCACACCAACCAAAACTTTTTTCCTATGGTAGGTCAATTTACTGCTCGTCCCACAAGGAGATAATCCCGTCACGTTTCTATTATAATATTTTATTATTTTAAATGTGACCCCAATATTGTGTTTCCCAATTAATTCAGATTTATTGCTCAATTTATTATTCACGTTTATTACATGATATTTGCCCATTAATATGTTACCAAAACAGTTTTGATGGAAGCCGTTAGTAACATAAGAAATGGAATAAAATGTTAGGTTGTCTAGTCCAAACCCAATCAATATAGAAAACACACCATCACATTTGAGGAGTGTTGGCTAGTGGAACATGACATATAGATTTGGTGTTTCCATATTCGCAAATTGATCATGCCTCATGGATCCGTCCAAGATTTTAGGGTTTTTCGCATTTATAGATTTTCATCAATGCTTAGAGGTATGTTGATCTTTACGTTTCCATAAATCGATCCTGAATTTTATACAAATTTATCCATGAATGATAAACTAGGATTATTAGGTTTTATTTAGATTTAGTCTAATAGTTGGTATCATAGCATGTTTATAATCTCTGTCTTGGTGAAAATTTTGAAAATTTTGTATGTTTTCACTGAATTATATATGGATAAAATTTGGATCTTTTGTGATATCCAGATTTTTGGGTTCTAATTTCGATTAGATAGATTGGGCATTTCATCGGCGCGACTACAGTGCTTTTCTCTGAGTTGGCCACTTACGAGATAACTAGATTAGCTGGATAAGTTATTAAAGACTTTAAGGCAAATAGATTTGAGAATTCGATCAGGAATCGACTTCTGGACCGTGCTCATCTTAAGAGATCATTGCGGCACAGTATAAAATCGATTTGAAATTAGAGATAGGTCAGCTCGACTGAGATGAACGACCGATTGTGGGTGACTCCACTAAATTGGAAAACTCTCGTCGACCGGCACTAATTTGATTTCACTATCGTTTTGGTATCATGTGTTCGTATTTGAATCATCGAGATTTTCACGACAATCGAGAGTCATCAATGTGTCGAGTGGGTTCATCATGGCTCGAAGAAAATCAACCATGGGTCATTTGTCCTAAAAAGTTCTGAAAATTATCTGGTAGTCTAGGTCACGCTAAAAGCACGCCAGAGTGAAATTAACCATCAATTTGAGTTCGATTTCAGAAATTGAAAGTTTTGTGGTGTCACGAGCTATTTTAGGAACGTCGACTCAATCTCAGAAGATTTTTCAGAGATTCCGAGATTTTTACGGAAAATCGGGTCGGACAATGCGGAAGATGAATGAAAACTCAGATTGGCCATTTTGAAGAGACTTTTGACATCTAGTGTAAGTGATTTGGCGAATGGAAGTTGTTTGGGCTTTTTCTGAATTCAAATTGGACCTCAACCGAATTTATTTGTTCGGAAAATTGGATTCCGAGAAAAATGAAATAAAAGTCGGTTTCGAAGAAAATTCGTGGGATTAAAGGACCGTCTTATTTTGGACTTCAAGTGTGCAAGTTGGCAAAGAAGTTGGTCTCGAAATGACCAATTGACAAGTTGTTTTGGAAATCGATCAAGATTACAATTTTAATTCTCATTAGATTTCTTCCTTTATTATTATTTTTTTTTTTGGACCCACGCCATTCTCCCCTCCCCCATGCACGCACACACTCCCTTTTTGGCCGCACAATTTCTTCTCTCTGACTCTCTGACTCTCTCTCTCTCTCTCTCTCTCTCTCTCTCTTCGTCGAAGACTCACGCACGAAGGCCCTTGCGGCATTTATTGTGCATGCTTGTTCCCCCTTTGACCAACAACTCCTCTTCTTGCTTATCCACCAGCGCGCGATCTTTTTCTCTTTTAATTTAAACATGTTTTCTTGTGTTGCTCCTTAGCCAACAACTAGCTGCACCAGTCTTCAATTATTCTTGATTTTGTTGACTATGATCAACCAGCTGGCCTCCTTGCTGTCCGCACATTAGCTAGCTCTCTCTCTCTCTCTCTCTCTCTCTCTCTCTCTTTGTTTTCTTGTTTTGATTTGGTCAATCCCACATGAAGCTGCTCCACCGACAGCTCTCAGTCCTCTTAGCTGTCTTCGGTCTCCCATCATCCTCATCCACGCGAGCAGCCGCGAAGCCTCCCTCACCCCTTTCATTTTACTTTCTGTTTTGGTCTTCATTTTCTCACTTGGACGCAGCTTCGGTTGTTCTTCAATTTCCTTTGCTTGACTTCGGCTTCCACGAATCTACACAGAGCTGAAGCAGCTCATGCCTCGGCAAGCCAACCATTGGCATCGACGTCCCCAACGCTGGTCACAACAGCTCCATTTCAATGAATCCTTCCAGCCGCGGTAGTCCCTGTTCTTGTGTTGCACCTGCACCACTTGCGGCCGCTGAATCCAGCCAAACCATGATGGTTCAGCCATTGATTTCATCCCTGCAGAACTGATTCAACAAGGTCAGAAGCTCGGGAACAGAATACCCAGCTCGAACAGCGAGCTTGCAGGCTGATTTCAGCCCCAGTTTGGCCCCACTTGGCGGTCCTGCTTTGAGGTTTATCGGCACTCGTCACGTGCTCGTCATTTTGATCCGAGCAGATCTTTAATCAAGTGAGTTTTACTCACTGATGCCTTCTTAGTTTGCTAATTATACTTAAAGGTTGATTAGATTTAATTATTTGCAATTAGGTGGTTAGATTAGATTAAAGTAATTAAATTAAAGACTCCTTTATGCATGTTAATTAAATTGATTGTGCATTTAACTAGTAAATATGTCCTATTATTTATCGGATGCTTCTTGGGATTTTTCCCGTCCCTTATCGGGTGTTAATTAAGCAATTCGGGCCTAAAATGAATTTTTAAGAATTAAATATTAATTTTCGAAATTAATTTAATTAATTATTTGTTTCCAGGAAATTCAACTGGAATAGCCAGTGACCGAGATTTTATGCTGATGATCGTGGTGCAGTCCGTTTATTTAATTGAGCTTTATATTGTGCTAAATTGAATTTATTGAATTTATTGAATTTATTTATTTTTTGAAATTAATTATTTAATTATTTATTTTTCGAAAATTCAACCGGGATGGCTGGTGACCGGAATTTCGTGCTAATTGTCGCGGTGCAGTTCATTTATTTGTTTGAGCTCTATATTGCATGGAATTGATTTGATTGTGCAATTTTAGAGATTTATCCCAAATTGAATAAAATTGAATGATTGATTGGTTGATGGCCAAGTGTTATTAATTAGCATCAATGATGCTATAATGAATGGTAAAGCAGAGGGAACTATGAAAGGGAATTAGGGAAATTCTCGGTTGAAACCAATCAGGAACGATATAATGAGACATACGTGGTTCGGTGATTAAAGGATATTACTGGTGAAAACGGTGTCTTAAAGAATGCACGAGTGCTGTCTATTACATGCAGCAATATGGACATACGTGGTTCGGTGATGGAGGATATCACTGGTGAAAATGGCGACTTAAAGAACGCACGAGTGCTGTCCATTATACACGTCACGTTGGCGGAAACAGCGCCCGAGAGCATTAACGAGGCTCTGTGACTAAGTGTACTGCTGGAGGTTATCATGATCGGTAATTGGTACGTCACCTTGGCGAAAAAGACGCCCAAGAGCATTCATCTGGCTCTGTAACTGAGTGCCCGAATGGAGGTTATAAAGTATGGTGTTGATGTGACTGAGAGGTGGTCCGAATGACATGTAATCGACTAGGTCGATTGATCGTTGTTTTGATTTGATGTTGTGAATTGATTGATTGAATGGGAATGACCGTGAGTGGTCTTGTTGGCGTGTGATCGACTAGGTCGATTTGATTGATGCGTCGATCAGTGATGTGATTGTTTAGGTGCCTATTTGATATGTGCTAACATGCAGGTGGAATCTGAGGCCCAGGTAAGTCCTTTGACTTTTGTTGTGTATAGGCAGCCCTAAGGTGTATTAGTTTACTAATCGGGTCTTAGGGGGTAGAACTTGCTGAGACATAGTCTCATCCCTGTTGTGGGATTATATTTCAGGCTCCTAGATTTCCCGAAGTCGAGCCGGCATTTGAAGTCGAGGATGAGCAAGAAGAAAGAGATGAAGAGTTTGAAGAAATTGAGCATAGTGATGAAAGACTTGAGGAGGATTAGGATGATGATCCCGAGCATGGTCCTATCTTCTTTTGTGAACCCTGTTCATGTGTAGTTACGAATTTCAATAAGTAAAATTGTGGCCTACTTTTCTATCCTATTGTTTTATTGTCTGAGGATTTTTAACTGCTTCCGCATGTGCATATATAAATAAAAAGAAAGGGTTGGCGATACTTAGTCTTGGGATATCGTATTTTAAAATCAACCAAAGGTAAGGGTTGTGCGCATGCTCAAGGATTGGGGTGTGACATCTTTGGTGGTTTGGAACGAAATTTCAAATTTTTGTCAAATTTAGGTGACCCACCATGTGATAACGGATATGTATGGTCACACTGTCATTAGGATGAAAAACTAGGGGTGAGCAACGGTCTAGGGTCGACCCTGGACCGGCCCTGGACCGGCCCAACCCTGCTGGTCCTGGTCCGGTTTTCAAGGGGATCGGGTCGGTCCTTGGTCCTAAGATTCCAGGACCGGTACTGTGCGGGTTGGTCCTCGGTCCTGGAAGTTTAGGGTTGGTCCAACCCGGACCAACCCTGATAAAATATATTTATATATAATATATTTTAGATATTTAATATATCATTTTCTTTTATATTTTTCTTATAAATAGCAAACCCACCTAGAATTCTTCACTTGAACAGCTTGAATGAATAACGGCGTGGATGGCGTCGTGAAAATGGTGTGAACAGCACTAATCATTTTATTCTTCCCTTTTTATCTTGTTCATTTTTCACTTATATATATTTTGAACTTCTTATGTTTAATAGTTTAGTTGCACTTTGCCTTTGAGTTTGTGTCAAATGGAAGAAGTTTTCGAATAGTAGTATTGCCGTTGTTATGATGATGTATTTGTCAAGTGGTGTGAAGCTTCATTATTGGTTGATTAGACTTTGCTTGATTGAATGTATGAATCGTTTTTGCATATGGTGTTACAAGTATTATTGATAGATGATTGCAGGAGAAGATGCCTAGAAAACATTTTTTGGCCTATAATTCTTTTTTCTTAAACTTCCCATATCATCCCATTTTACCGAAGGGAATAATGATTCGAAAACAAATCAAAAGCAAGAAAATTATAGTATGCTTCAGCAATGGAAATGCATTATCTCTATTAGCAATCTTGATCATTTATATAGTTTGTTGTTTTTAACTAGTGCGAAATTTTTATGATCACCTTATCTTAAATTTATGTTGAATACGTACTTATATTTATAGTTTTGTTGCTCAACATCATATTGTTGATTGATATATAATTTGAATTAATGAGTTTTACTTTTTAAGGAATAAAAAAAATGAAATAAAAAATTATCGATTGGTCCGGGTTGGTTGACCGGGACCGGACCGAACCCATAGGGTCGGTCCGGTCCTCGGTCCCACACTCGACCGGGTCGGTCCTCGGTCCCAAAAATTGGGGACCGACACTGTGAGGGTTGGTCCTAGGGTTAGGCGTCGGACCGACCCAACCCGGACCATGATCACCCCTATGAAAAACCCTTAAGATTATTTTGTATATTATTGATCGTCAGATGTTAATCAAGCGATGAAACTTTCGATGGTTAGGGTTTTAGGGCAGATCGGTTTAGACTTAATTATGGTCAATTTATTGGTTGTCTTTGCTGGATCTTGAAACTATGCATTCATCTCAACATTGTCTTTGAGTCCCATTGATCAATTTGATTGGACATGGGCTGTGGAAGAAGACCCAACGACGGAATAGAGGCTGGTCGCAGTAGAGTAGCGACAAAAGAAGAAATCCCATGGAGAAAAATCCTCGATGCACGCACCCAAGGGCTTGTAATGAGCGAATGCATGGGCAAGCAGTGGATGCTTGCGATGCACTAGCCCGAGCGTAACGCATGCGCCCGAGCGCAGCAAATGGCACGCATGCAAGGGGCCCCCCATTGTGCAGAATTACAATTCTGCCATATGCTGCTGAATTTACCATCTAGCCCTTGTACATAAAGAAAAATATGGTTTTGACCTAGCTGCATAAAGTTTCATTTTTCCTCCTTGAGTGTGAAAATTTACGATTTTTCCCTTTTGGGCATAAAATTCCCGTTTTACCTTTTACAAGTAAAATTCCAATTTCTGTCCTTGTGTATAAAACTACAGTTTTAACCCTTTTACATGTGATTTTACTGTTTTTTCCTTAGATGCAATTTTCAATATTTTCTAGTAGAATTAAATGCCTAGTGATCCGTATATATTTAACTAATTGAAGAGTAGCCACAACATTTTTTATTATATTAAATTATATACATTAAGAGCCTATGGATCACATACAATCAAAGGACATTGATTGTGATTAGTCACATTAAAATTATGAATTTTATCCCATAGGAATTTTCAATATATTAAAGTGATTAACTAGGATAAGATATTATTTATCTTTCTTAATTTACCCATATGGATTAAGAAAGGAATATAATTTGAAAGTTTCATCATGAAGTAATTATGAACCTATTTAAATTAGAAACTTAGCCATAGGCAATTTTTGTTGTTATGTGATTCATATTTTATAACATGTTTTACATTCGTAAAATATAATTTAATGTCTTTGCCTCAAATATATTAAAACATAAGTTTTTCTTTGATTATTATACAATCTTACCACTTACGATTAGTTCTAGTATAATTGTTCATAAGCTTAATGGAAATAACTACAAAGAATTGAGGGAATTAATTCTTCTCCAATTGGGGTGCATGTATTTTGATTTTGCTATAAGGTTAGACGAAGCACTTGAACCTATTAAGGATATCACTTAAGTCGAAAATACTCTTTATGTACAATGGGAGCGGTCCAACCGTCTCAGTTTGATATACATAAAGACAAAACTCTCTTCTAGTATTCATGGTTCAGTCATTTAGCATAACAATGCCAATGAATTGCTGGAGGCTATTGATGCACAATTTGAGTCTTAAGAGAAAGTACATGCTATGACCCTGATTATGAAGTTTTCATCATTGAAACTTACCAATGTAAGAGGTGTACATGAGTACATCATGAAGATGAGGGACATTGCAGCTTAGCTGAAGAATCTTGAGGTTGGAATATCAGAATCCTTTCTTATGTAATATATCCTTAACACTCTTCCATAAGAGTATGCCCCTTTTCAAGATCTTATAACACATATAACACTAAATGGTCAATCAATGAACTCATGACCATGTGTGTTCAGGAGGAAAAGAAGCTGCTAATGGAGAAAGGAGAAAGTGCTCATATGACAACACATAATAAGTACAAAGGGCAAGGCAAACAAAAGGGAAAAAGTAAAATACCTTTACCTCTCCAAAGCTAGCATTAAGAAAGAATCCAAGTGTTTCTTCTGTAAAAAGAAGGGACACATGAAGAAGGATTGCTCCGAATTTAAGGCATAGCTCAAGAAGAAAGGTAACATACTCTCATGTGCTTGTTATGAATCTAGTATAGTTGATGTAGGTCACAACACTTGGTGGATTGATTCTAGTTCTACAATCCACATTTTCTAGTTCTACAATCCACATTTTCAATTCCTTGTAGGATTTTTAGAGCTAACGGAAACTAGCGGGAAGTGAACAAAGCATCTATTTAGGAAACAAGATGTGCTCGCATGTGCAAGCTATCAGGACATGCAGAGTAATTCTCAATGGTGGCTTTATTTTAAATTTAGAAATGACCTTTTATATTCCTAGTTTCTATAGGAATTTAATTTCATTTCAAGACTTGTACCTTCGGGATACTCCTTTGAATTTTCATGTTCAACTTTAAGTTTATTGTATAAATTTGAAATTGTTGGGAGTGTTATTTTGTCTAACGATCTCTTGCAAATTGATTTACAATATAATGCAATCCACATTCACGATAATGCTGGCATAAGGCGATGTGTTGTGAATAAGGATTCATCTATGTTGTGGTATCGGAGATTAAGACAAATCTCTATAGATAGAATTAAGCAATTAGTAAATGATGAAATACTTAATACTCCAGCCACTTTACTAATTATGACACTTGTGTGGACTGCGTAAAGGGAAAGCAAACCAACAAGTCAAAGGAATGTGCTAAGAGGAATATTGATATATTAGAATTAATATATATTGATATTTGTAGTCCAGATTAGGACTCAAATGATTAAAGATACTTCATCTCTTTCATAAATGATTATTCACGATTCTTGCATCTTTACTTACTTCATAATAAGCGTGAAGCGCTAGATGCCTTTGAGAAATTCAAAACCGAAGTAGAGAAATAATATGGTAAGCAAATTAAGATCGTGAGATCGGACAGAGGTGAAAAATACTATGGTAGATATACTAAAGATGGACAAGCACCCGGTCCATTTGCAAAGTTTCTTGAAGAACATGGAATTATTACCCAATACACTATGCCTGGTTCACCAAATCAAAATTGTGTAACAAAAAAAAAAAAGAATATTATTGGACATGGTGCGAAATATGTTCAACAACTCCAAACCTCTTAAATTCTTATGGACTGAGACTCTTAAAATGGCAATGTATATATTCAACCGAGTTCCAACCAAAGCTATCCCAAATATGCCTTTTGAGTTATTTAGACGTTGGAAACCTTGTTTGTGACATGTACACGTTTGGGGATGCCCGTTTGAAGTAACAATCTACAATCCACATGAAAGGAAATTAGACCCAAGGACTATAAGGGGACATTTCATTGGATATGCCAAAAAGTCCAAGGGATATAATTTTTATTATCCATCTCACACTACTAGGTTTATGGAATCAAGAAACGCTAAGTTTCTTGAAAATGACCTAATCAATAGAGTGATCAATTCAGAAACCTTGTTCCTGAAGCAAATCATTCATATACTCAACCTTACACCTTAAGTACTGGATTGGTTGTTGCTTATAACGCCCCTTCAATTCAACTAGCCATTGAACAATCAATTATTGAAGATCCACAAGTTGTTGACATTGATCATGTAGGCCAAACTGTTTAGCAATTACTAGATACTTTTAAACTTTTAGTTGAACAAGAAACTCCTCAGGAGAATTTTGGTACAACATTAAGAAGGTCTACTAGAATTAAGAAATCAACAATCCTTAGTGACTAAATTGTCTATCTACAAGAATCGGATTATAATATTGGAGCTACAAATGATCTTAAGACGTTTTCACAAGCCATGAGTTGTGATAAATTCAATTTGTGCTACAATGCCATAAAGGGGGATATGAGTTCTATAGCATCTAATGAGGTTTGGGATTTAGTTGAGTTGCTTGATAGTGTGGAGGCCATTGGTTATAAATGGGTCTTCAAAACTAAGAATGATTTATTGTGCAACATTGAGAAATACAAAGCCAGACTCATTGCCAAGAGATTCACTTAAAATGGGGGAAATTATACATAGACATTTTCTCCTGTATTTAAAAAAGCTTCTCTTCGTATTATTTTTGGCATTGATTGCTCATTTTGATATGGAGTTACATCAAATAGATGTGAAAACGGCTTTCTACAATGAAAAACTAGAAGAAGTGTTTTACATGAAACAACAAAAAATGATTTTTCTCTAATGCTGGTGAGTATTCGGTATGCAAGCTTAAGAAATCCTTGTATGGCTTGAAACAAGCATCCTGCTAATGGTACCTGAGATTCCATGAGGTCATTTCTTCATTCGGTTTTATGGAGAATGTTATGGATCAATGTATATACAAGAAGGTTAGTTGGAGCAAAATTTGTTTCTTAGTACTATATGTGGATGGCATTTTACTTGCAACTAATGATAAATGGATTGTTAGATGAGGTAAAACAATTTCTCTCTAAGAATTTTGATATGAAGGATATGGGTGAAGCATCTTATGTCATTGGCATTAAATTTAAGCAATGCAAGTATCTCTACATGACCATAAAAAAGGCAACTTAGGACACATCCTGTACCAACATATTAGAAAATAAAATGGAAAAGTGATGACCTTCTTTACATTCATTAGCATATTTGTACGTAGGATTTGTAAGCATGTTTTGAAGACAGTATAGACACCAAAGGCATAGCCATAACAAATAAGAGTACGTTATGGCCAAAAATCCAATATCAAATGTTGCTTTCTAGTCTGTTGTTGCTCTTTGTAGGAGTGATGTAAACTGATGTTGTCAAATATTCATATGGATTAATGTATGTCAGCTTCACTTCTGTGATGTTTTATTGATGTGCAAATGCGGTTTTTTCTTGCGTTCCTTTGAGTCCAATATAGAATAATATGAGAATGTTGGTCAACTGAGAGTTTTGGCTGAAATGACAATAGTTTTAGTCTTGATAGACGAGAAAACACTGTGCATGGCCATAGCAGATACAGACACTTCAAATTGGAATGTCCAATCATGAATGATATAGACAGCACCTTTTTAACACTTGATTATCTCATTAAAAAGATTCACAGAAAACTTGTTACACCTTCCCACAACAAACTATAGAACAAGTTTAGATGAAAAACTCATTAAAGAATCTATCTTTCGTACAAGATATAACTTATAATCAACAAACCATATGCAATCATTGCACCTCCTCAATGCTCGAGCCACCAGTCTTCCAGCAACGTTGCAAAATTTATTACAGAATATTCCCTTTTCCATCAGAAGATGTAGGAAGTCCAATGATGAATTCATCCGCCTCATGCTGATTACCGCAAAACATTACTCAGAGGAGTCCATGTCTAGCTTACCTACAATAATAAAGTCAAATTACTAACTCAGGGGTGCCCTGAAAATCGACAAAAAAGAAGAATTCGGACCTCCTTTTCTGCAATGTCCAGAAGTCGCAACTCTAGCTTCTGTGCTCACAGGTCCAAAACATTAGAAATCAATTATCTTACTGTTAAATTCACCGATGAACACGATGCACAAACAGTTCATAGATCACAACGAGAAAAGCCAAGCATTGGAGTTTAAAGCCAGAGGGCATAAGAAAGCCTTTGTGAGAGCGATGGCAGTTTGGGCAATCCCAATTATAACCCGAGTGAGAACCCTCCTGGCCACTTAGATCGATCTAAGGCAAAGAGCATTAGGGGGAATGGAAATTCTTTCCTTTTGGGATTGTAGTGGCACGTATAGACCAAGAAGCATCGAAGAGAGGATGTGGAACTCGGGTATTTCACAAGAATTGCTTCGTGACTGTAATTGGAACAGCCATTCAGGTTTGGGAAGAGAGCCTCACTGCCATCGGGGTAATTTTCCACGACATGCCCACTCATGGGCGACGTGTTCTTTCAATAAGCACGGATGAAAGTGAGTAGAGCTTGCAGACAACAACATGAAGCTTGCAGACGACTTAAAGCTTGTGGACGATGAACTTGTCAAAGAAGAGACGACGGCGAACAGCAGATTGAAGCTCACGAGGAGCAACGAGGATCAGGCGAGAGCAATATGAGCATTTGGGAAGAGAAAGGAAGAAAATGTGAAAAATTGAAAATCCTATTCAATTCGGGAATTATTTTTTAAAATTTTTTTACCCAATTGTAGATTTTGACTAAATTACCTTTATTCAAGTCATTGAAAAATGTTCACCGGTAAATATTTGGCGGGCTGGTAAGTTTGAGGCATTATTTGAAACTAACTTAGCCACTATGGACCTTATTTAAAACAAAGTACATTTTAAACTTTTTTTTTTTTAAAATAGTCCTGAATTAGAATTTTTCATTAAAGTTAGAACTTGAGTACGAAATTATCTATAATGGCCCATTGAAATGGCAACTTACATCTCATACCAATGTAAAGGACAACAAAAGGCAAAGGAGTCTATCGGATCATCCGAAGTGATAACGTACTTCATATTCATTAGAGGATCGGTGGTTAGGATATGTAAACATGTTTTGAAGACAGTTCAATAGAAATTTTCTAAATTATCCAAACTGTACACCCACTCTTTCTCATTCATTACGAGCAAACTCCAAACAAAAAAGAATAAAGAAAAAAGAAAGAAAGAGAGAGACATAAAAGTATCATTTGATCTGCAACATCTCTTAAAACTTTAATCCTGAAAACTCGATAGATTCACTGATAGTTATGGAGTCTAACGGCTCAAACGAGTAAGTTTGAGCCCGAGCGGATAATTCTTGCGCCACGAAATGCATGTTGGGTCGTAAATCAGGACTCGTGCGCGTGCACGCCAGTGCCGCCATGATGATGAATACCACTTTCTTGGCTCGTTGGCCAGTCGGAAGAGGAAGACGCGGATCGAGCACATCCTTCAGCAGCAAATTTGGGTCCTCCGAGATTGTTGATGTTTTCATCATTGATAGAGAAGAGAGAAGATCCCCCGGATGCTTCCCCATCATAATCTCTAGCGCCACTACTCCGAAGCTATACACGTCGCATTTATATGTTACCCGCATCGTAGTTGCTAACTCTATTTTTCATGAAAGAACAATGCATCAATGTTTTGATCATAATGTCAAGTTGTGCACAAATTTCAAATTTCTTTGATATTATTAATAGAAACGGCTTTTCAAAATCTATATTTGCTCTTCTAAATAGTCTTGTGAGAATTATTCGATAAATCCAAATTCGAGAAGTTAATGAGAGAAATTTAAACAATTTCAAATAATATGTGCATGCGAAATGTATAGTTAGCTTTGATCATATGGCTTACCAGGAGCCATGTAGCCATAAGATCCGGCTACCGTGGTCCAATTTGACGAGCCTGAATCCAAGAGTCTCGCTATCCCAAAATCTGAGAGCCGAGGCTCAAGGTCCGACCCAAGCAAGATGTTGTTCAAAGTTATGTCTCGATGGACGATAGGCGGTGAGCAATTGTGATGCAAGTAAGTGATCGCGTGAGCCACGCCTTGAACAATCTTCACCCTTGTACCCCAGTCCAGTTCAGCTGCTCCTGTTCCTCCATACAAGACCTTTGCCAAACCGCCTCTCTCAACAAACTCATAGACCAAGTAAATGCAACCCCTCTTGGAACAGAAACCGTGGAGCTTGATCACATTACGGTGCTGGACCTCGGTCAACACGCGAATTTCATTCTCGAAACTCTGGCAGTTGACCGCTGGTATGTTACCGGATTCTGATGCGTTGAGTTTTTTGACGGCGACAATTTGGCCACTGGCCAATACGGCCTTGTAAACGCTCCCAAACTCACCTTTTCCAATGCAGTACTCTTCGTTGAAATCATTGGTGGCCTTGGCGATGTCACTAAATGTGAACTTTCCTAACCTTTCCCATATGATCTGCTCAAATTTCTCGTGCTCTTTAAGACGCTTGATCTCTTCCTCTTTGTCGAGAAGCTTTTTTCGCCACCGAACGAGAATCACAGCAATTAGAATCGCTTGAAGTAGTAAGCAGCAAACACCAACACTCACACCAACCAGAACTTTTTTTCTATGGTGGGTTGATTTATTGCTCATTCCACAAGGAGATAATCCCGTCGCATTTCCACACAAGCTCGGATTCCCGATCAAAGCACTCCTTGGTGCTTGTTGGAAGAGTCGAACATTAGGAACTGCACCTGTCAGCTCGTTGTACGATAAGTCTAGGGAGCTTAAACTCACCAAGTTAGTGAGAGTTGCTGGGATTGTACCTGAGAAGCTGTTGTGCGAAAGATTGAGATTTTCCAGTTTAGTAAGCTTTCCTAAATTGAATGGAATTGATCCTGCTAATGAATTGTGGCTCAGGTCTAGAAGAATCTGTAGCGTGAACAATTTCCCGAGCTCCGGTGGTATGACACCCGACAGACTGTTCTTGTTCAAGTTCAAGCTCAGTAAATTCATACAATTCGCTAGCTCCTTCGGTATGCTACCACTCATTGCGTTCTTCGACAAATCAAGATAATTTAGCTTCGATAAGTTTCCTAATGAGATGGGAATATCTCCCGCCAAATGGTTGTTGCTTAAGTTCAGGTTAAGCAACTCCCCTAGATTTCCCATCTCGTCGGGAATTTTCCCAGTCAATTCATTGTTGTACAAAGTCAAGACCCGCAACTGAGACAACTTTCCAAGCTCCGGGGGGATGCGGCCGGCAATTTTGTTACCATCTATCTGGAAATTCGTGAGATTTGTGCACTCTCCCCATTGTGCCGTGAGATTCCCAACAAATCGGTTGTTGCTGAGTCTTATAAAGACCAGATTCGGATAAACTCCGAACGCACTCGTGATATCTGCAGTGAGCTGATTGTCATCTAGACGGACTCTCGTTAGCCGCGAACAATTCTTCAAGCAGTCGGGCAGTAGCCCAGTGAAGTTATTCCCACTGACCCTGAGAGATTGAAGAGCAAAGCCACTGCATAAATCTGGCGGCAGTTCTCCAGTGAAGCTGTTGTAAGAAAAGCCAACATTGCCCAAAGAAGGGCTGTACTTGCCAAAATCGTGTGGTATTCTTCCTGAGAAATTGTTCGAAAACAAATAGAAAACCTGTATGTTAGCAAGGCGAGAGATGGTCTCGGGGACCTCTCCATAAAGCTGGTTCCCGCTGAGTTCGAGATTGGTCAACGAAGTGAGATTCCCGACCTGTGGAGGAATAGTCCCTGTGAGCGAATTGTTGTACAGGCGGAGGTAGTTGAGCTTGGTCAGGCTTCCAATTTCGGGCGGAATTTGCCCGGAGATAAAATTGTACTGGAGCTGCAGAGAAACAAGTTCGGTCCAATTCGTGAAGAAGTCAGACGGTAACTCCCCTGACAGGCGATTATCAAAAGCTCCAAATTCTGACAATCTGATGAGATTGGACAGAGAGAGAGGCAGCTCCCCAGAGATCGAATTCTTGGCAAGGGCTAAGAAGGTGAGGTTAGAACAAAGACCGAGCTCGGAAGGGATCGAAGAGTTCAAGAGGTTTAGGTGCAAATCGAGCTTTTCAAGCTGCCTCAATTGACCGATGGAGCGAGGAATTGCCCCTTCGAAGAAATTGCTCGATAGGTTCAAGAACCTTAGCTGGGATAGATTGCTGATGGAAGACGGTATCGGGCCCTCAAGATTGTTGTCGCTGACGTTGAAGCAGGTCAGGTTCGGGAATGAAGCAAAGTCGAGAGCATCGAGTGTGCCATTAAGCCTCGAGCCTGGAAGGCTGATCTCTGAGACCGACCCACCATTATTGCAGGCAATGCCCGTCCAGTTGCAGAGATGGGTGACGTTGGTGAGTGACCATGAGCTCAGAGAAGGCGGAGGTGGAGGGGGAGAGAGGGAGTTCTTCCATTTGACAAGAGCTTGCGCCTCTGTGGACGGTGACGGTGAGGCCTGAAATGGAAGCAAGAAGAGGAGACAGGGGAAGAGGCAGAGGGAGAGAGTGCGGGTTGCAGTTGATTTTGTCATGCCTAGCAAGATGCTGTTGGACTTCATGAGAAATGAATGAGCTGAATGAACTTCTTTTATGGTGCGAAGGGTTCTAGTTTAGACCAAAGACCACGAGAAAGTGAAACTCTGCGGGAGTCTTACAGTGACAAACACAATGCTTGACTTCTGGTCATTTTCCCACAACGTTGCGTGATAAGTCCCATGGGGCTGCCTCCATGTCATTTCGCCAGCGTAGACAGCCACATGTCATTTTTTGTTGAAAATTTTACCTAAATCACAAAAGTAGCCTTCGGACTACTAGTACTTCTTACTAATACCGATTATTTGATTAATACTAGGATGATATGATTTGAAGATTCTTGGTCATGTGTCGAAATAATTGGAATTCATGTATACAAAAATTTGCTCATTTAATTATAATAGACAAGCATTTGTCTAGTCAGCGCCACTCTCGCTTGAGCGGGTGAGGGCAATCCCCACCCTCTCTTGAGGCCGGCAAAGGTCAATGAGGCCTGGCAGTGGCCGATGGAGGGGAAAAGCAAAAAAGAAAATAAAAGAAAATAAAAGAATAAAGAAAATAAGGAAAAGATAATATAAGAAAAGAATAAAATTAATATGAAATTCAAAAAAATATTAAAATATTATTTAAAAAAAATGTCCACATCGCAGCTATGCTGACATAAGATGGTTGGCACCATGTTAGTAATTTTGGGCCAAAATTGATCGAATAAAGTCAATTGGCAAAAGATGAAATGATTTAAGAAATTGACAAAAGTGAAAATAAGAACAACACAAATACCATAACTTTTATACATTGGTCATTTGAGTACCATAATTTTTTTCACTTATTTGAGTGCCATCCTTGCTGAAAAATCCGACATGGACACTGATTGTCCCACGTGACATTGGTAGCACTGACATGGACAATTAATAAAAAAATTAAAAAAAAATCCACGTTGGAATGGAAAATTATAGAAAACAATGCATGTATGACGATTTACTGAAAATGACACTCAAATGATCAATTTTACTTCGATGTGGCACTAAGATGTAAAAAAAAAAAAAAAAAGCTATAGTACTCAAATGAACGTCATACGAAAGTTAAAGCAATCTAGCTATTCTTATCCCAAGCATTTTTGTTTATAAATGAAGGTTGGGGAGAGCCAATCAATGCAACTATCTCTCTCAACTTCATCACAAGGGTCTCATGTAGATAAATGCCTTGTGTTAATTAATTCTCTGTAAGAAATAGTAATAGA
Organism: Eucalyptus erythrocorys; assembly: GCA_014182555.1. Classification (NCBI taxonomy): domain Eukaryota; kingdom Viridiplantae; phylum Streptophyta; class Magnoliopsida; order Myrtales; family Myrtaceae; genus Eucalyptus; species Eucalyptus erythrocorys. The sequence goes on along the minus strand of CM024597.1, from coordinate 8,380,628 downwards.
AATGAGTCCCATATATGTAAAACCAAGTACTTCCCATGAATGAAGCCCATTTTTATAAGAGCCAAAATATTTTAAATTTAATTTTCAACAAATATCGAAATTAAAATATCACAAAAAAAAATTATTATGTACTAATACATAAGTAGTATTAATTATATTTCACCTCATTCGTTTCTCCTTTTTCCCAGCCATTGTATGGCTCTTGACTCTAGAATCCTTTCATATTCTCTCCTTATTTTACTTGCATTAACTCAAATATAGATAATAGATTATGTCTAACATTTAAATGAGAAATTATGTGAAAAGGATAAAAACATAAAGTATTGCGCTTTTTCAATCCATTTTTTGAATTCGAATGCCCCCCATTACTTTAAGTTGACGACAATTTCTCTTACAAGTGCTAGATTTAAGATTTTTTTTTACCTTCTTTCTTCTCTTTATTTGAAAATTCTCATGCATTTAGAGTTGACTATAAATATGTATTTACCAATGGTTTGATTGGAATGTCTTATAATGCAATTATTATTGTCATAATCGGCCCCACTTTTCAATTTTGTCAATGTTGTCCTAAACAATTAGGTGATATTTTAATGTAGTCTTTCTAGCTAATTGCCACCTAAAATTGTTAACATGGCATCTAGTCATCACCAACCGCCTTAAGTGACATGCTACCATGGGCAATTTGTTGATTTCCACATTACAATTTGCGACAACATTTAGCATTATATTGACAAAAATAGAAAGTTAAACTTGAATGGACATCCTTAAAGTATGTTTAAGAATGAATTGATAATTTTCCCAAATATTTAAATAATCACTTCTTCAACAGACACATCTGTAAGCATTTTTTGCGATAAGTACATTAGGAGTGGCCATAACTTTTATAGGATGTTCACTTGAACATCACAAATTTGAAAAATTGATCATCTAAGTAACATTGACTATTTGACTCGCTGAAAAATCCGACGTAGGCACCGGTCATCCTGCATGGCATCGCCAGTGCCGATGTGGACAATTAAGAAAATAATTTAAAAATAAAAAATAAATCCACGTCGGAATGGAAAATTAATGAAAAATTCCACATATGATGATTTGCTGGAAATGGCACTCAAATGATCAATTTTGCTCGATGTGGCACTTAAATGAGGGGAAAAAAAAGTCATGGCCTTCAAGTGACTGCCATATAAAGTTGTGGCACTATTGCTATACTTGTCCCACAAAAGTGCAATAAATTTAGAACTTTTTAGACAATTTTTCCATATTCAACTTAATGTGGAGTTACAACTAGAAAATCCTGATATATATATTTTTTTTGAACTGATAGAAAATCCTAATATGACTAGTGCATAATCAACATAAAATGATGTATATAGTGAGGTGGTGCCTATAAAGCCACCAGTTACTGTAACTGCTAACTTGACAAGGTGCATCTTTGATCTTCTAATAGAATTGGATGTAATGGTGATTTTTCTTTATCTATGGTAAAGGATGTTGAATTTGAAAATTCTTGTATGGTAATTAAAGGTGTTACTATCTGACCAAAAAAAAAAAAAAAAAAAAAAATTAAAGGTGTTGCTAGATTTGGTACCTTGATGAGGCTCACTTTTACAGCAAATTTTAAGCACGACTTAGTTTTTAAAGATGTCTGTGGTGACTGAGAAGCCCAAGAAGGATTGTGGGAGAGTAGTGGTGGTGTTCGAGTTCAGGTGAAACTGTCATGAGTTAAATTAAACGTTAAGCCAAAGTGAAGACTATCATGAATATATCTCAAATTTGTGCCCATAAAGGAAACTCAATCTAAATAGATTTTCTAAAAGAAGGTTGCTATTTTATATTCAAATATTATGGGGCGTTATTTTTTGCCCATCAGTGAGCAAAGGAGCGCTTGGTCATAATAATTTACTTTGTACGAAATTACTTTTTTTTCTATCTTTTCTTTATCGTGCATTGCATCACCTGCATAATCTTGAGCTAGCCTAAGTTGAGAGGATTTCAAGTTTAATGACCATGGAAGCGATTTCAAAGCTTGCTGCTTTGGAACGTGAGATGGCTGTCAACTATCAATCTTTCTACGTATACGCTCCAGGAAAACCAATTAACCATTTAAAATAAAGCTTGGTCAATTTGAAGTCTTCTTCACGCTCAACTTTTTTTCAAAGGGGTTGAACGTGGTTGAGCATGAAGACAGAATTTTTCCAAGCAGACTAGAATTGCATTTTGGGCCATTAGTAGGCCGTACCCATTGAATTGCACCGTGAAAGTGGGGGTAATTTGATATGTCAAAAGTCACTAATAACGTGATTTACTCGCATCCTCCAACCCACCAATAAGTAGGATTGGTGAATGTTCCCTTGAATTAAGACTTTTCCCAATCAATTTATCTTTTTTAAGCAATGTGTCGTACCATGGAAATGAATATACCACTAGCCACGTTCAAACTCTTGGAAACTTATGGTTGCTGACAAATTTCCAATCACTTTAAGTGATGATTTTTAAAGAGGTTCGACTTTAAGCAATCACAAATTGCCAATCACTTTAAGTGAAAACCAATTAACCATCTAAAAACAAAGCTTGGTCAATATGAAGTCTTCTTCATGCTCAACCTTTTTAAAGGGGTTGAACGTGAAGACAAGAATTTTTCCAAGTAGACCAAAATTGCATTTTGGGTCATTCGCAAGCCGTATCTTTTGGATTGCATCTTGAATGTGGGTGTAATTTGATAAGTTAAAAGTCACTAATAATGCGATTTATGCCTATCCTCCAACCTACCAATGAGTAGGATTGGCGAATGTTCTCTCGAATTAGGAATTTTTCAAGTCAATTTCTTTTTTTGAGTAATGTGTTGTGCCATAGAGATGAATATACTGCTAGCCACGTCCAAAATTATGGAAACTTATGATGGCTGACAAATTGCCAAACACTTGAGATAAGTATATTAGAAGTGCCAAAAATTGTGTACGGCGCTCACTTTAGTGCTAAAAGTTTTTTCGGATCACTTAATTACCACTTAAAAGAAAACGATCATTTAAGGGTCAATTCCAATCTAGGTTGTCGGAAATTTGATGTGGTTATATTTTATTAATTTGTCAATCCTACGTGGCTCATTGGCATGCCTAATTAAGAGGTTTCAGTAGTAGGTGATCAAAGGTTGTCGAGAAAGGAAAATTCAAGATTAAAAGATGATGTTCGAAAGCACTAATTGAGAGGTTTCAGTAGTAGGTGATCAAAGGTTGTCGAGAAAGGAAAATTCAAGATTAAAAGATGATGTTCGAAAGCACTATATTGCAAACTTTCAAAAAAAGACTCAGAATTTAGACCGCTTTGTTGGAATGGCAAAGAAGTTTATTCATTGATTAAGTAAGATTATTGGCTAAAGAAAAGGAACGAGGGAAAATTGTTTAAAAAATTATAAACCCATTATATGTTTACCAATTCAGTTCTAATCCTTCTTAATTTTGCTAATTAAGTTTTAATCATCTTCACATTTTATCAATTGAATCTATATCACTAATATATATGCTAACTATCCCATGTGACATGTTTGACACTAATATGGATAATTTTTAATAATATTTTAATATTCTTTTTTGCATATTTTGCATTTTTTTCTTTTCCTTTTTTCCCCTTCTTCCTCCTCTAGCAGTCACCAGGTCTTGGCTACCAACCAGAGGTGAAAGTCAATGAGGACGACTTTGTTGGCTTCTAGCAAAGTTCAAGCCCACCATCTACTAACGAGGGCAAGCTTCCTTGTCGTTGGGTGAGGTCACCCCTAGCAAGGCTCAACCACACCAACCCTCGCCTTTGGTTGGTGGTCGAGGCCTAACGACAGACTAGAAGACAAATTTTTTTTTAAAAAAGAAAAAAATAAAATATTATTTAAAATTATCCACATCAGTGTCGAACTTACCACATAGGAAGGCGGCATTCACGTCAGCAATTTCTAGTAAAAATTGGTAAGATAGACCTATTAACAAAAAGTGAAAATATTTATGACTCAGTTAGCAAAATTAAAAAGTTTAGAACTAAATTGGCTAAAGTAAAATAGGTACAGAAATCTCTGGTCAATTTTCCTAAAGGAAAGAAAAAAAGCAATCAAAGAATAAACGAGTGGATAATAAGACAATCAATGTCAAATAATGTGTGAATTGGCAATATGTGTATAGATATATGTAAATATATATACGTAAGAAGTGTAGGTTCTCAAAAGCCAATTCACACATAAATTATAGGCTCGGTTAATGATCAATCATGCCGAAAATAGTTGCACCAACTCCCCCTTTACCTAGGAGCACCGGAAACCCTTCGTGGTGGGTATTCACTTTGAGAGAATTATTACAAGAATATTTACTTTTTTGTTAGAGAACCTAACATCCTAAATTGAGCGAAAAAGCCAAATCCTAAACATTCATGTGAGCTTCTCACGCTGGAGCTTTGGCAAGTCACATTGAAGTTTCCATCATAACAAAGTTCAAGACGTGAAATTTTCTTACACGACTCGAGAACGCGACACGATCTTAACAAATTTGAGTTCATATTCATGATGTTCCGTTCGTGGATTATCGTCAACCCATCTGATGCAATCGACAATATGACTTCTATTAGAGTTTGTGTGCCAACAAACAGACCTACTTGGAAAAAGGCCATATTAGAGTTAGAATTTGAGTGTGCAAGTATCTTCACACGACCATTGAAAAGGCAACTTAGGAGTTGGGATACATTCCATATCCGTGTATAGGAAAACAATGCAGATAATGGATGACCTACTTTATACTCATTAGAATATCCGTACTTGAGATTCGTAGGAATGTTTTGAAGACTATGCAGACATCACAGGCCTAGCCATAATAATAATAGTACATCGAGTGCCAAGTACCGCTATAACCCGATTCCATTTTTGGGTTCGCATACTGAGTTTTGTATACTCTGAAGCCCATCCATCACGGGTCGATTTCCCTGTTACCTCATGAGAAGAATGAAAACAGTAACAGAACCCAATATGAAGCTCCAAATCCAAGTATATGGTAACCCAAATCAACACAATCTGGATATGATTTCATTGTCAACAGAGAAACCCATCTCACTATATCTGCTCAACACCACCTATTTTATCACACCTCCTTTATCACTGATGGTCATTTAGGGGCCTCGCCTAGTGATTCGGGCTGTTTCCCTCTCAACAGTGAAGCTTATTCCCCATCGTCTCATTGGAAAAGGGGTATTACTTGCATAAAATCTACAATTGGATTCAAAAAAGCGTAGGCCGTACAAGTAACTATGACATATCAAATTGAACAAACATTTAACATAAAGTGAATAACATCAGCTGAATAACACAATTTGGATATGATTTCACTCTCAATGGAGAAACTTATCTCACTATGTCTGTTCAACATCAACTCTTTTGTTACACAGGTACATGTAACTATAACAGATGAAATTGTACAGACAATGAACATAAAATGAATAACATCAGCCAAACCATATATCCCCACGCACTGAACAGATTTGAATTCACAAAAGAATGGAAAAAATGACGAATGTGAGCACACGCAAGCCATCTCAAGAACATACAGAATGTGTACGCACGGATTACAGTTGATGAGCTCCCCTGTCTAAAGCTCTCTCCAACCTTGTCTCAAAAGGGGTGGAGTGCCAATTCACTTTCTTATCCTGCAACATCAACAAAAAAAAAAAGAAATATATTCAATTTCCCTCCTACTTTGACCTCATGAAACCACTTGCACATCTGTGATCACCCAATACCTCTCTGTACTTGCTGGTGGTGTTTGGTATTCCTTTGAAGGAAGAAGCAGTTCAGCAAGAATTGCCCACCGAATCCGACTGGCTCCAGTATGTTCCAACGGTCCCAATTATGGGCATCTCGTTGGGACCTCTGCTCGGTGATTTCCTCGGCGAAGACTTGGCTGAAAACTGTCTTAGTTCTTCAGAAGTCAATGCACCCAAAATCGGGCTATCTTCTTGACTCCTTGGTGAGCTCATATATCCTTTTACCACACTTGTCTCAACTTGGACAGAGTCGAGATGAAGAAGACTTCAGATTAGGTAAATTCAGATAACCATGGTTAATATAAAATTTAATTATGACAATTCAGATAATCATGGTTAATATAAAATTTAATTATGACAATTCAGATAATGTACCTAGTAAGCAACTGATTTTATTCTAATTATTATATCATGTTCTATTGCAACAGTAATTATCTATTATCATGATACCATAATTATTACATGAACTATTTAATTATTATTTAATATTTTTTTCCTTATTAGTATAATATGTGATTATCTGGAAATAATTATAGTTAATGTTATCATTACATAAACAATAAAATATCTTTAGTTATAATAATTATTATTAATTTTGGTTGTAACTAACAATCTAACGTGAGTGCTGCCACTGTTGTAACTAACAATCTATCTTTAGTTATAAAATTTCTAGAGGAAGACATGTAGCCTTAGGGGTGTCGGGCTTTCTTGTCGTTTTCGTTTGGAGGGCTGCCACTGTTTGGCCTTCCCCTCTTTTTCCTTTTCTGCTTGGCACCCTTTCATTTATTTTGACTTGTTTGTCTTCGTGAGTGCAAATTTTGTTGGTGCCGAGTCTCTCTTGCTGTATAGCTTTCTTGGTTAAAATTAGAGGTGGCAAATGGGTGGGTCGGGTCGGGTATGGGTCGGGTCGAAAATGGGTCGACCCATATTCGACCCATTTAACCCGTTTTGACCCATATTCTTATCGTGTAAATTTAATGACCCATAACCGACCCGACCCGTATTTGACCCATACCCGACCCGACCCGTATTGCTAAAATCTATTTATTGTGAAAACATTTTTATGTAATACAAATTTTTAATGAAAAATTTTTATAATTCTTTTTAAAATATTTTTCAAAAATCAAATTTTTTATTTTTCCATATATTTTAAAATATTTTATTTATTTTTTAAAATACAATTTTTAATTATTTTTATTTTTAAAAATATTATTTTTATTTTTTTATTAATTATTTTTTATTTTTTTTTTTTCTTTTCTCTTTTCTCTTTTATTTTTTTCCTTCTCCTTCGGCCGGTCGCCGGCCACGACGACGGCGGCGGCGGCCCACAGGCGAGATCGAGCTCGGCCGGCGTCGGGCGGGGCTCAATCTCGCCGATCCAACAAGGCCGAGCCTCGCTTAACGCCGGCGAGCTCGAGCCTCGCCAGATCCGGCAAGTTTTGAGCATTGCCGGTCGTCGGCGAGGTCGAGCCTAGCCGGATTTGGTGAGATTGAACCTCGCCCGATGCCGGTGAGCTTGAGCCTCGCCGGATTCGGCGAGGCTCGGCCTCACCGGTCGTCGGCGAGGCTCGAGACTCGCCGGATCCGGTGAGGCTCGAGCTCGCCGACGCCGGGCGAGGCTCGATCTCGCCAAATCGGCGAGGCCAAGGCCCCGCCCCACGTTGACGAGCTCGAGCCTCGCCAAATTCGGCGAGGCACTGGTGAGGCCTGTCGTCGGCCACCGGTGAGGAATGAAGAAAAATAAAGAAAAAGAAAAAGAAAAGAAAAAAGAAAAAAAATTGAAATGTGAAAAATAATTATAATTTTGATTTCTTATTAAAAAACATTTTTATAAATTAAAAAAAGGTCAACGGTTTAAACTTTAAAATGGGTTTCCTTATAACTCATTTAAACTATTTCTTTTTGTGTTTTACATTCATTGACCCATTTTGACCCATATTTAACTTTCACTTGACCCATTTCCGACTCATATTTAATCTTCACTTGACCCATTTCTGACCCATATTCAACTTTCACTTGACTCATATATGACCCATTTTACTAAAAATGGGTCATAATATGGGTTTTTGACCCATATTGCCACCTCTAGTTAAAATTCAATATACATCTTACCTTTACCAAAAAAAAAAAAAAAAAAAAAATCTAACGGTGCTAAAGTGAACGGGAGAAATGATAAAGGGGCTTACTGCACAAAGAAAAATTATGAGGTCTGTAATGCAATAGCCACTGGCCCACTGCCACTGAGGGAGCTGTAAAGAGATTGGGTTGTATCATACTTTTTACTTGTTACTTCTGTTAGGAAGACAATTATACTATATAGGAAATAGTTGTTTATATTATTGTTTTTCTTAAAAGTACTTTAAAAAAGCCTAGGGCTCTTATGGTGTAATTAAAAACCGGCAAGGTATGCTATGAACGAATCAAAAGAATATTGAATTTATTGGTGAAAATAATATCTTATAACCAAATTTTCAAATATAAATAATAGTCGACATGTTATATCATTATTTAACCACTAAAAATGGCATGGAATAAGTTAAAAAAAAAAAAAAAGTATGAAATGATGCGTTTTATACTTGCATAATCATCTTCATATAAAAAAAACTGAATAATAATTTTCTTTTTTAACTTTATAGTCTCGAGGATAATATTAGGTACTAGGATTATTCTGTCCATTTGAAAAGTTACTAATTTGATGATAAGGGTTTTCAGGACCAAGATACTGAGGCTATTCGAGAAAGTTATACAACCACGTATCTATCGATACCGAAAGTTCACTTATTTCTATTGTGCTTGCCATAAACAAATGAAAGCATTCCAAACAAGATTGCACAAAATATTGTGTTGAGAAGGTTTGTTCGTTCCTGAGATTCCTTAGCCTTGCGGAAGGGTGAGAGTTGTCGATCAATGATATGTAAGGGGAGATGAGGTACAGAGGGCGTGAGAAGAAAAGCGAATAGATCTTGTTTACTCGGGTGGCAGGTAGTAGGCGAGGAATATCAAGCCAAAAGTTCAGGAGTCCAAATAAGTCCCCTCGGAGGACATGAAGCAATGCGGTATTCATAGTAAGCGGATCAAAGAGAACAGAATTAAGTTTCCAAGATTACCGTCTACTTGGCAATCTTAGTAGAAGGGATTGACGGTGGACAGGCTATCCAATGTTTGAGAATAAGGTAAGCTTGTCAAAATGAGTTATAGGCTCATATATGATGGACTAAGTAGGCTCATATATGATGGACTAAGTTATTATATGAGTTATTTATATAAAGTAAATGGGTCATAAATAGATTTAAACAGATAAATGTCAATTGGATTAAAAATAGGATTACGGTTTACTTTAATTTAGTATACGTTTACCAATTCAATTTTAAACATGTCAATTTTGCAAATGGAGTTATAAACATTTTCATATTTTGTCAATTGGGCTCTAAACCTTTTTAGATTTTGCCAATTGAGTTAAGCTGATTAATTTTGACTGGACATCATTGACATAGAAGTTGCTGTCATATTATTTTCATACTTTTTGAATTATTTATTAAATTTATTTAATTTTCTTCTTTTCTTTTTCCCCCCTTTTTTTTCCCTCTACTCGTAAGGGTGTGCACCGAGAACTGTTCGAATCAGAAATTGCTCGGATTGGATCGGCAAGTTTTGGGTGGTTTCCAAAGAGGATGGTCCGATTCCTGATTCCTGGTTCCAAGGTGGGAATTGGACCGACCGGACCGGACTGGTTAATTATATATATAATATATATTTTTAAATTTCTTAAGAAAAAGCCATAATTCCTCCAATTTTCTCCCATTTTTTATTTTTTTGGGACAAAAAACAGTAAATTTACCAGTTTCAATTGATCGGATCGAACCATTCGATCGAGTTCCTGGTTCCATCTCGGAATCGGACTGGACTGGGAACCGCTCAATTCTATCTACTAAGCCTTGTTGAGGATTGACAACCTTCATTGACCTTAGGTGAGGCGAGGGAGAAGGTGAGGGCGAGGGAGGGCAGTCCTCACTAGAATAAGTGAGAGTGAGGACTGTCCTTATTTGGGCAGGTGAGGGCAACCGAGTTTGGGACACTTGGAGTGCCATAACTTGGCACGGGGGGACACTTAAGTGCCATAACTTCAAAATAGTACACTTAAGTGTCAATATCGGAGTTAAATGGAACACTTAAGTGCTACTCCGGCGAAAATCCGACCAAATGGCTGACGTGGCAATTTTCTGGCGATGGAGGTTCAAAATGGCGTCGTTTTGCACGTTGACGTGGCAGGAAAATGTAAAAACGAGACCGTTTTGTGTCGATGTGTAAAAAAAAATAAAAAAATAATAAAATTAAATTAAAACTTAATTTTAATAAAAATATTCTAAAAATTAAAAAAAAAAAAAAAAAAAGAGGCCGAAGGGGTGGGCGGCGAGGGCTAAGCCCTCGCCGCCGCCGCCCCCGCCGTCGCCGAGAAGGGTTGGCGACGGAGGGGGAGGGTCGGCCGGGGTCGCGGGCCCCGGCCGACCGACGGCGAGGGCCGCGAGCCCTCATCGGATCTAGGCGGGTCCGGGCGAGGGCCGCGACCCTCGCCAGATTTGGGGCGAGGGTCGCGGCCCTCGCCCAGATCCGGCAAGGGCTGTGGGCCCTCGCCGCCTCCTCGTCGTCACCCGGAAGGGCCGGTGACGGAGGGGGAGGGTCGGCCGGGGTTGCCGACCCTCGGCCGACCGGCGGTGAGGGCCGTAAGCCCTTGCCGGATCGCGGCGAGGGCCCGCGAGCCCTCGCCCCTTCGGCTTCTTTTTTTTTTTTTTTTTAAGAATATTTTAATTAAAATTAAGTTTTAATTTAATTTAATTAATTTTTTATTATTTTTTACACGTCGACACGAAACGGTGTCATTTTTGCATTTTTCGCCACGTCGCCGTGCAAAACAACGCCGTTTTGGACCTCCGTCGTCGGAAAATTGCCACGTCAACCGTTTGGTTGGATTTTCGCCGAAGTGGCACTTAAGTGTTTCATTTAACTTCGAAACTGGCATTTAAGTGTACCACTTTGAAGTTATAGCACTTAAGTGTTATCCCATGCCAAGTTATGGCACTCCAGGTGTTCTTTCCTCTAGGGCAACCCTTTATATGATCGGGCGAGGGTGGCCTCACCAAGCCGATGAGGCAAGGTTGCCCTCTCTAGCTTAGGCCTGGGAGACCCTTGCTCAAGGATAGGGAGGGAGGCATTTGCTTGAGGGCCAATGAAGAGTAAAAGGGATGCAGGAAAGGAAAAAAAAAAAAAAAAAGGAGAGAAAAGGAAAAAATGAAAATAAGAAAAGAAGGAAAAGAAAAAAGAAATAAATGAATAAAAAATATCAAAATATCATTAAACCTATCAACATTAGCGCTAGCTTTTGATATGTTATACAAGACAGTTGGTGTTTTACGTTAGTGATTTTCGACTAAAATTGGCCAGATTGATTTGATTAGCAAAAAAAAAAAATGTTTAGGATTTAATTAACAAAATTAAATGGTTTATGATTAGATAGACAAAAATGCAATATGTTCATACTTTTTTGGACAATTTTCTCTACTTTTATGACATTTTCTCTTCAATTATCTATTGCCCTATTTGTTCACTTACTTCATGCTCTTATTTTAGTTCAGGCACGGACTTTTTCTAAAATGGATTAAATATTAAAGTATTTTAATAATATGAGCTGGGTGACGTATATTGAAATTGATCAAAAATGGATTAAATGTGTCCACTCAAGCCGGATTATTTTCGATTCGATCCAACTCACAAATCTGACAAGTCAAGAATACAAGATCAATCATGGATTATCTCGTGTCGGGAGGACATGGGCCAATATCGGGCCCCCGCTCTCGAGCGTGCCAAACTAAGGGTCCGTTCGTTTCGTGAAAAATGAGTCATCTCCGGAAAATATTTTCCTAGAAGTCATTTTCCAGAAAAATGACAATATTTTCTGGTGTTCGGCTAAGATCTGAAAATGTTTCGAAAAATGTTTTCCGGTATTCGGTAAGGAAAATATTTTCCGCTCACCAAATTGACGAGCACGAGTGCCAAGCTCGAGGCTTGCCAGATCGATGAGCGCGAGTTTAAGATTAATGAGTTTGAGGTTCACCCTGGTTCGACGATGACAAGAAAGAAGAAGATAGGAAACAAATAAAAGAAAAAGGAAAAAATAAAAAATAAAAGAGAAAAGGAAAAGAGAAAAAGGAAAGAAAAGAAAAAGGAAATTAAAAATAATTCAAATTAAAAAAGACGAAGAAAACTAAAAATAATTCGAATAAAAAAAAAGAGAAAGAAGAAATGAGATGAGAAAGTGAAGATTTGTATAGGTGTGAGGTAAAAGAGATCAGTGAAGAAAATGTTTTCCACTTTTCAAAAGTGAAAAATATTTTCCTTACTTTATAAAGAACTTTTTCAACATTTTCCCCAATAAATTCATTTTTTTGAAATGAATATCGAAAATCCGAAAAATATTTTCCCGAAAATTATTTTAGTGAAACGAACGGAGCCTAAAACTGTCTTGAACAACCATCTCGAAAAACAATCAGCTCACTACCCCTTCACCGGTTCACTTCCCCCACAAAGCTCGCCCTTATCACTTCCTCGGAGTCCCCGAATCGTCCCCTTTCTCCCCGTCTCTCCCTCTCTCTCTGTGCAACCTCCGATTGACGGATTTTCAAGAACCGATTTTTTTTTTTTTTTTTAATGGCTCGCTGCTGATTCTCGCGCCCATTTCGGAAGCCCGCCCCTCCAGACGATGCTGTCCAGGAGCTGCTGCTCCGCCGCCGCGAAGCCCGCCGCCTTCCTCCTCGTCTGCCAGGACCTCCCCGCCGCCGTGCCATGGCGGTCGAGCCTCCCGCTCCGGAGCCGCCGCGACCGCCGCGTCTGGCAGATCTCGCGGCCCCGGACCTCCGTCTCGGAGCGGGACTCGCCCGCCGCGCCGGACGGCCCGACCAGGGTCCGGCTCGGCCGCCGGGATAGGGGCTCCTCCTCCTCCTCCTCCTCCCTGTACAGCCGCCCCAGCCTGGCGGAGATGAAGAGCGCGCGGCTGGAGAACCGCGCTAGGGTTTACGAGTTCCTCTGCGGGGTCGGGATCGCCCCCGACGAGCTCGACGGGCTGGAGCTTCCCGTCACGGTCGAGGTCATGCGGGAGCGGGTCGATTTTCTCCACAATCTGGGGCTCACGATCGAGGACATCAACAACTACCCTCTCGTCCTCGGCTGCAGCGTCAAGAAGAACATGATTCCGGTGCTTGATTACCTCGGCAAGCTAGGCGTCCGGAGGTCGACGCTGGTGGAGCTCCTGAGGAGGTATCCCCAGGTCCTTCACGCGAGCGTCGTGGTCGACCTGGCTCCGGTGGTCAAGTACCTTCAAGGTATGGACATTAAGCCGAACAACGTTCCTCGCGTCCTCGAGAAGTACCCGGAAGTTCTGGGGTTTAAGCTTGAGGGGACCATGAGTACTTCGGTTGCTTACTTGATCGGGATTGGGATTGGTAGGAGAGAGATTGGGGGAGTTTTGACTAGATATCCAGAGATTTTGGGGATGCGAGTGGGCCGTGTGATAAAGCCCTTTGTTGAGTATCTCGAATACTTGGGCATTCCAAGATTAGCTGTGGCTAGATTGATAGAGAAGAGTCCTCATGTACTTGGGTTCGGATTAGATGACACGGTGATTCCCAATGTGGAGTCGCTGTTAGAATTTCACGTCCGGAGGACATTGGTTCCCTCGGTTGTGGTGCAGTATCCTGAGATTATAGGGATTGATTTGAAGCCTAAGCTTCTGAATCAGCGGTCTTTGATTAGTTCAATTACTGAGCTGAGTGATGAAGAGTTCGGCAGAGTTATTGAGAGGATGCCGCAGGTTGTCAGCCTCAGCAGTACTGCTGTCGTGAAGCATGTGGACTTTCTCAAAGATTGTGGATTTTCGCTGCAACAAGTTAAGGATATGGTTGTTGGGTGTCCTCAACTGCTAGCCTTGAATATAGATATAATGAAGCTCAGTTTTGATTACTTTAGAAAAGAAATGGAAAGGCCTTTGGAGGACTTGGTCACTTTCCCATCGTTTTTCACTTATAGTCTTGAATCCACTGTAAAACCACGGCACAGAAGGATTGCTAAGAAGGGTTTAAAATGTTCTCTTGCCTGGCTTCTCAACTGTTCCGATGAGAAGTTCAAGGAAAGGATGGATTATGACAGTATCGATCTGGAAGAAATGGATGCATTGCCATCGTTTGATATGAATAAATTTATGAAACAGAGGAGTGATGATGATGAATCAGAGTCTGACTATGATGATGAGGATGATGAGGAGTTTGTCTGATACAATGTTAAAATTAGGTGGTTATCTGCAGGAAAAAGCCAGAGATCTTCTCCTCCTTAACTCTTCTGAGGTAAATCATTCAAAAGCTTGATGAATGCTGTGCTTAGAGCTTAGTGTGTAGAAAATGCGGATATGTCAGGACCAATTACTGATCTTCCTTTGCTAGTTCCATTCATGTCATTTTGGTCACCTAGAAAAAATTCAGTAACAACAATTTCTCACTGGTCTGCCTGACAACAATGACAAGCAACATATCGCTAATGTCATCCTTCCTGGACATCAAACTCAAATAGCCTTAAAACAAATATATGCATAGCTACCTTTAAAAAGACCGGTTCTAAAGTTGTATGTACATTGTCTGATCTCTGGTAGACCTTTCAGGCAAACTTTTATTGTCTGTTATATAGACCCTCTGATGCCTGGGTGCTGGAAGCTTTTCTTTGTCAGTTGTTTTTAGCTTCAAAGCATACTCTTTAGAAAAACATGCTATCTTTATGTGTGTGTTGAATTTGAATATGTATATGTTGAAGAAAGAGGTCCATATGGAGCTGGTTTCTGAATCTGACATCAGATTTGGGGGCATGAATTATATGACGACAGGATTCCATAAAGATTTAGCGACCTTCACATTTTTAATGCCTGTGGTAAAAATTCTGTCTTGATTCTTGCATGTAGTTAGGAGAGATGGCATATGTAGCTGGTACTTCAGTCTATTTTCCGGTAGAAGGTCAAAATGAAAATGGTGTCTGATAGTTCTCCAATAGCAAAAATGCAGTGGACTCATGCATGCCTTCCATGCAGTAGCTCTTTAACGTTATGAACTTACTTAAAGTAAAAAGGAACTGAAAATTGAGGATGCCTCTGATAACTATTGTGCACTGTCCAGCTCTTTGAGCTACGACAGATGCCCTTTATACAGTCTTTCAGTAGTCAAACTCTGGAAAGTGGGAAAAATGTGGCGATGATTTACTGATTCTATTCCACTTCATGCTCTGTGTTGTCTTCATTTACTGCTACCTGATTCAAAAATGTTACCCTTAAGGTTTTTTTTTTTTTTTTTTTTTTTTTTCATTTTATATGCTTACTGACCAAGGACTATACTATTGTCTGCTTTTCCAGTTGGACCTATTCAAGCAAGATATGGCTACTCGCTCCATGTTGTCATCTTTAGTTTTGCTATTACGAGTGAAGAAATTGTGGCAGCGGGAATGGACACCACAGATCAAAAGACTCCGCACAAAATTCTCTTCCAGCCTATGTTGGTCGTCATAGAGACGAGCATTGTAACTGTGCATATTGTGAAATTAACAGCTACTTTGAATGTATTACTACTTAAGAGGCCCTTGGCTTGACTTTAAAGGACATTTAGTAACGTTCATCATTCATGTATTGCTCAATTTTCCCATAGTTCTGGGTGCTGAGTGTCGTCTTGAGGAGCTAACTATTGGCTCTTTTACATGTACACGACGTATCTGAATATAGACACTGGTTATTCAGTGCGGTTTTGTGAAGATGTAATCTACTGATTTCCCGTCAATAATTGTAACTATTCTTGTACTTTGGTTGCTTGCGGCCTATGGAAGTTGTCCGTCATCACATGTGACGATTGAACTCAACTCCTACTGTCGACCCTTTCCGGCATAGAATCGGTATCAGTCCCGCCTGGCACTGGGCAGCTCCGAACATGCTGAAGCTTCTCCGTCGCTAAGGTGTTCATCTTGAACAAAAAGCCTAGTCACTGCCTCCTTACGGGCCGTTCCGACTCCTCACATTTGCGGGCGCAATAAGGGTCATTAGTCTCTGTACCATTCTCAAGCAATACCCCAGATGACTATTAGTCGCCACCGGGTTCTTGAACCGGAACTTCCGAACCCGGGTGCTCTCGCCGGCCCATCACTCCGACCCGACAATCACAGGACAGCGAGCGCGGTCCCCGATTCGTTTAAACCGGGGGCGGGGCCACTGGACAGCGCATCCGCCGTCATGAGAATTGCTTTTTGGCCATCGAGATGCTTTTCGTAGGTTGCACGGGATGGGACCCGGTCCGAACGTAACGGTCCGAATCGGGTCCCTCAGCGCCCGAATAGAAAAACGGAGATTATTTTATCTATCTCACTATTTATTTATTGATTTATTTAAAATTTCGCGTCATGCGCAGCGCTCACCAGCTCCAACGGTCACTTGCCTTTTTCCGCAACGAATAGCGGAATCGAGGAGAAGGAAGAGAGATTATTATAGCAATTCCCTGAATAAAACCCTAGAAATCCCCTCCCCCCCTCGAAGCCCCAGAGGAGTTCAGAATCGCTCGCCGCGGCTATCCACTGTCGGAATCGATCGATTGTGCTCGGCGAAGACCGCCATGGATGCTGCTGCCGCCGCCGCTTCTCCTTGATCAAGAATCGTCTCTCCCTCCTTCGCCAGAGGACTTGAAAGCCATTTGAGAGAGGAGAGAGAGAGAGAGAGGAGGCGATGGGTTGCTTCCTCGCGTGCTTCGGCTCGTCGAAAGATGGGAAGCGACGGAAGCAGAAGAGGAAAGTCCAGCCCCGCGACCAGCACCGCGTAAGCCTTTCTCCGCCGAGCTGCGGATCCGCCCTTCTTGTTCGTGGCTGCCTTTTGTTCTTTTTTTATTTTTTATTTTTCTATAATGTTTTCTGGATCTTTGAATTGTTTTTGTTTCTGAGACGCCCCGGGGGCGGGGGGAAGAAAAGAAACGGAACGTTCTTGCCCCCTTTAATTAATGGGTCGATGAAGAACGAGTGATCGGAAGCCGTCACTGCTGGAATTCTTTTGATTTTTGGTCTTGTTGATTCTCACTGGATCTTTCTGTTGATTGTTGCAGCCGAATTTGGGTGGCCGGCCGGTTGAGTTTGCTGTTTCATCCGGGCAAGAAATTCTGGCAAAACCAGTTGCTTCGGTTTCTGATTTGCTGTGAGTGATTTCTTTTCCCTTATTTGTCATACGTTCTTCGATCTTTATGCATGTCTTTTACCTGGATCAGTTGTGTACTGGTGATTTTGGGTAGTGAGATTGAGTTGTGTTTGTTGGTCTAGTGATAAGCCTGAGGAGCCATTGAGCTGCAGTACCCGGAAGAAAGTGACTTTCGATTCGAATGTTAAAACCTATGAGCACGTTTCGCCTCCTGATGATGATGGTGATGCTGGAAAAGAAAATTTACGGGAGAGTCGAGATGTGGTCGAATCGGATGATAATTATGAAAAGTTAAGTCAAGCTCAGTGTGCTTCTGAGGATAGCTCGGTTGCGTCCAGCGTCAGGTCTTACCCTCCAAGCCACAGGTACCAGAACTGTAGAGACAGTGACGATGAAGATGGGGACTTAGATTGCAATGTGAGCGATTTTACTGATGATGATTATGACGACGACCGCGATGATGAGGATGAAGGTCGGGACTCAAATGAGATTTATGAGGGCGATGACGAGATTGAAGAAACGAGGGCAGTTCGCCCAACTCCTAGTGAGGTTTGCAATCCTGAACATATGCATCGGGAATCTCCTTTAGCGGAGGTGAACCCTACTAAGTTGAATGTGAATGCTCGAGATAGGAGCGTGTACATCCATTCAGTGTTGAATCCTGTCGAAAATCTGACTCAATGGAAGGCCGTGAAAGCGAAGGGGACGCCGCTGCCAAAGCACCGAAAGGAGAATTTGAGCTTTGACCAAGAAGCTAGGATGTCATTCGACACTGCACCAGCTTTGAAGGAAGTATCATTCAGTTTCAAGGCAAAACCGAATGAGACAAAGAAATCTACCCAAGAAGTACCTGTGGATGCTAGCCTTTCAAACTGGTTGCCTTCCTCAGTAACTACGCCGATTGAAAAGAAGAGCGCAATGACTTTGGACTCTGTCCAAGTCGAGACATCATTGGTAAAAGGATATATGAGCTCACCGAGGAGCCAAGAAGATAGACCGATTTTGGGTGCATTGACTGTGGAAGAACTAAGACAGTTTTCAGCCAAGTCTTCGCCAAGGAAATCACCGAGCAGAAGTCCCGATGAGATGCCCATAATTGGGACAGTCGGAACATACTGGAGCCAATCGGATTCGGTGGGCAATTCTTGCTCAACTGCTTCTTCCTTCAAAGGAATACCAAACACCACCAGCAAATACAGAGAGGTATTGGATGATCACAGATGTGCAAGTGGTTTCACGAGGCCAAAGTGGGAGGGAATTTGACTTCTTCTTCCTCTTCTTCTTCTTTTTTTGGTTGATGTTGCAGGATAAGAAAGTGAATTGGCACTCCACCCCCTTTGAGACAAGGTTGGAGAGAGCTTTAAACAGGGGAGCTCATCAACTGTAATCCGTGCGTACACGTTCTGTATGTTCTTGAGATGGTTTGCGTGTGCTCACGTTCGTCATTTTTTCCATTCTTTTGTGAATTCAAATCTGTTTGGTGCGTGGTGGTATATGGTTTTGCTGATGTTATTCACTTTATGTTCATTGTTTGTACAATTTGATCTTTCATAGTTACATGTACCTGTGTGATAAAAGAGTTTATGTTGAACAGATATAGTGAGATGGGTTTCTCTATTGAGAGTGAAATTATATCCATGTGGTGTTAATTCAGTTATCGTATTCTTGGATTTGGAGCTTCATATGGGTTCTATTACTGTTTTCATTCTTCTCACGAGGGAATAGGGAAATCGACACGTGATGGATAGGCTTGAGAGCATACAAAACTCTTTTGTCTGCAAACAAACTCAAATAGAAGTCATTTTGTTGATCGCATCAAAACCGACAAAAATCTGCGAACTAAACATCATCACAGGAACCCGAACTTGTTAAAATCGAGTCATGTTCTCGAGTCGTGTAAGGAAATTCCACGTCCTGAACTTTGTCATTGAATTCAAAGACTAAAAAAGAATAACTTGATGGAGATTTAGTGCAACTATTTGCGGTATAATTAATCATTAACTGAGCATATGCAAATAGTTCCTTATAACTGACCAAAAAAAAAAAAAAAAAAAAAAAATAGTTCCTTATAGATTTCTTAATTTAATTTATGTGTGAATTGGCTTTCAAGAATCTACACTTAGTACATATGTATACGTATATCTATACATAGATTGTCGATTAACGCGCTCTTTTGCTTTCTTCGGCCCGTTCGTTCTTCGTTTGCTTTCTTTCTTTCCTTTTGTTTAGCCAATTCACGTAATGTTGCTTCATCAATGAGTAAATTTCCTATCCATTCTGGAAACGCGGTTTCAAGTCTTGAATCTTTTTTGAGAAGTGGCAATATACTCCTTCCGAACATCATTTTTTTTTCCTGATTTTTCCTTTTTGATAACCTTTAATCACCTTCTATTGAAACCGTTTATAAGTTATTACTTAAAGTGATCGACAATTTGTCGACCACCATAAGTTTCTGTTATTTTAAGGTCACTAGTGGTACATTCATCTCTATGACATGACACTTGCTAAAAAAGAGAATATGTGACTTATAAGTCCTAATTCGGGATAAAAATAGCGCAAATATCATAATTTTTGTACGTCGCTCACTTGAATACTGTAATTTTTTTTTTCGCTCACTTGAGTGCCATTAGTGATTTGCATCATTTGAAAAGCCAATGTAGATGTTGATTGTCCTACGTGGTTTCACCAATACCGACGTGGATAATATATATTTATATATTTGAATTTTTATTTTTATTTTCCTCTTTTTTAGGGTTGTTGAGGGTCAACGGCAATCCTTACCGGTTGTGAAGTCCTCGCTCTCGGCCACGAAGGCTCTTGCCAGATCTTGGTGAGGCAAACACCTAGGGCCTTTGGCAAGGCATCCCTAAAAAAAGAAAATTAAAAACAAAACCGAAAATAAAAATTTTAAAAATAAATCAAAATTCAAAATTCAAAATTTTTTTAAAAAATAAAAATTCATGTCAGATGGGAAATTAATAAAAAAAAATCCATAGAGGATACTTTGTCGAAATGACACTCAAACGATCGATTCGATGTGACACTTAAGTGAGAAAAAAAAAAAGGTTACCCTCAAGTAAGCACCATACAAAAGTTATGGGACTTGTGCCATTCTTCTCCTTCCTAATTTGGGAGAACATTTATGAATCTTAGTTATTGGTGGGTAGGGGTGTCAGAACCAAACCGAATTGTATCGAAATTTCGAGCTTTTTTGGTTTGGCTCGGATAATGGAAAAATAACTGTTTCTTTTTCCAATTCCGATTATGTCGGTTTGGTTTAGTTAATGAGCCAAACTGAAATTCTTGACAAAAACTAACTGTCCAACTTAAAATATCTCTTCTTTTTGCCCATTATTCAATTCGGTTCCCATAAGTAGCAAAAAAAGGAAAACCGAAAAACCAAAAATCCGAACTGAACTGAGTTTTCGGTTTGGGTTGTGATTTGGTTAGGATTTCTTGAAAATCTGAATCAAGCCGAACCATTGAACCCCTACTGATGGGTTGGAAGTTAGGCATAAATATTATTGGTGACCTTTGACTTGCCAATTACACTTGCTTTTGGGTTGCAATCCATCAGGTACGGCCTGCTTTGGCCCAAAATGCAATTCTTGTATGCTTGGAAAAATTCGTGTGTTTCCATAAATTTCTCCAGATGGAAGTGTAAGATTGGATTGACTGATTAATATACATGGTGACCCTTTAAAAAGGTTGAGTGGGAAGAAGACTTCAAGTTGAATAAGCTTTGTTTTTGGATGGTCAATTGGTTTTCCCTGAACATATATGTAGAAAGATTGAAGATTGATAGGCATTTCACGTTCCAAAGCTGCAAACATTGAACCGAGCAGAAGTCCCGACGAGATGCCCATAAATGGGACAGGTGGAACATAGTGGAGCCAGTCGGATTCAGTCGGCAATTCTTGCTGATCTGCTTCTTCCTTCAAAGGAATACCAAACTCTACCAGCAAATACAGAAAGGTATTGGTTGATCACAGATGTGAAAGTAAGTGGTTTCATAAGGTCAAAGTGGGAAGGAAATTAACTAGCTTTGTTTTTTCCTTGATGTTGCAGGATAAGAAAATGAATTGGCACCCCACCCCTTTTGAGACAAGGTTGGAGAGGGCTTTAAACAGGGGAGCTCATCAATTGTAATCCGTGCGTACATTCTATAGGTTCTTGAGATGGTTTGCGTGTGCTCACCTTCATCATTTTTTCCCTGTGCCGGTACCAACATGTTAAAATAAGGAACACATTTAAGTCGTCTAACCAGTACTTCCTAGTTCTAGACACTGTGCGAATACTCTCAAGCCTACCCATCACATGTCGATTTTGCCATTCCCTTATAAGAAGAATGAAAACAGTAACAGAACCCGCATGAAGCTCCAAATCCAAGCATACGATGATGATCAAATTAACACAATTTGGACAAGATTTCACTCTCAATAGAAAAACACGTTTAACTCTATCTGTTCAACATCAACTCATTTATGACTCAGGTGCATGTAACCATAACAGATCAAGTTGTACAGCATAAAGCAAGAACATCACCCAACCATAAATTGGTCATGAACGGAATAATGGGTCAATTTCAGTCAGGCCATTTAGGGCCTGACTCAAACCAGATCTGACCCACCCATTTGACAGGTTTATCCGGCACTTGGTTTACTCTTATTTACTATGGCTAGGCCTATGATGTCTATATCATCTTCAAAACATGCTTACAAATCCTAAGTATGAATATTCTAATGAATATGAATAGGTCATCACTGATCTGTGTTATTTATTGGTGCGCTGGTAGGGGAAGTATCCAAACTCCCTAATTGCCTATTCAATGGTCATGTAAAGATAATTGCGTACTCAAATTCTAACTTTAATATGGCATTTTTCCTAATAAGGTTTTTGTCTGCAAACAAACTCGAATAGAAGTCCTTTTGTCAATCGCATCAAATGGGTAGATGATAATTTGCGAATTAAACATCATGAATATGAAATCAGACTTACCCATCCCGTGGTGGGTGAGTTGGTTATGGCACATACTGGCCACACGAACGGTCAGGGTTCGATTCCCCTCCTCGTCACGTTACGTGACTTAAGTGGGGTGCCATGGGAGGTGAGTCCTCGCGCTAGTGCTCTCTTGGGTTTACGTCGCCGGTTGTACGGCAGTTCCTGGGTTGCCAATAAAAAAAAATGAAATCAAACTTTTTAAGATTGTGTTGCGTTCTCGAGTTGTGTAAGGAAATTCCATGTTTTGAACTTTGTCATCGAAGTGAAAGACTAAATAGAATAACATGATGGAAATTTGCATGACTAGCCAAAGCTCTAGCAATTTTTCTTTTTTGGCCCACAAAAGCTCCAGCTTGAGAAGCTCACATGAAGTTTAGAATTTGCTTTTTCTCGGTTAATTTATGATGTTAGATTCTCCAACAAAAATGTTAACATTCTTGTAATAACTCTCTCAAAATGAAATACCCACGAAGAAGGCTTTTCGGGGCTCCAAGGTAAAGGGGGATTTAGTTTTTTGGTACAATTGATCATTAACCGAGCCTATGCATATAGCTCCATTATAGAGTTCTTGATTTAATTTATGTGAATTGGCTTTTGAGAATCTACCCTTGGTTCTCTCTCTCTCTCTGACACACACACACACACATCTAGCCAATTCACACATCATTTGACATCGATTGTCTTATCTTCCACTCATTCGTTCTTTGATGCCTTTTTTTTTTTTTAAAGAAAATTATCCAAAAAATTCTAGATCTATTTTATTTTTGTCAATTCAGTGCTAAACCTTTGAATTATGCTAATCAAGTCCTAAACATTTTCACCTTTGGTTAATTGAGTTCATTTGACTAATTTCAGCTAGAAATCGCTGACTTAGATGTCAATCGTCTTATATGACACGCTCGGTGCTAACGTGGACAATTTTAAATGATATTTTAATATTTTAGTATTTTTTCAATTATTTTTATTCTTATTTTAATTTTTTGTACCCTAGTCGGTCTTTGGTCCTCAAGCACTAGCCAAAGTTGAAGATCGGCAAGGCTACCTCACCCAATGATGGTAAGGTTCGCCTTGGCTAGTGGCTGATGGGGTCAAGCTTCGCCAAAAGTTAGGGAGGTCCTCACCTCTAGTTGATAGTTGTGGCCTAGTGATTGACTAGAGGAGGAAGAAGTGAAGAAAAAATAATAAAACATTCGAAAAAGAATATTAAAAAATTATTAAAAATTATCCATGTGAGCGATAGGCGTGCCATGTAGGATGTCCAACATCCATATTAGATATTTCCGGTCGAAATTGGCCAGATGGACTCAAATGGCAAAATGTGAGGTTTAGAACTCAATTGGCAAAATTAAAAGGTTTATAATTAATTGGTAAAACTACAATGGGTTTAGCACTTTTTTAACAAATTTACCTCTTTCCTTTTGTTTAGCCAATTCACATAATATTACTTAATCAATGAGTAAACTTCCTATCTATTCTGAAAACGTGGTCTAAGTTCTGAATATTTTTGAAAAGTTGCAATATAGTCCTTTCAAAAATTATTTTTTCCCGAATTTTCCTTTTCGACAATCTTTTATAACCTACTACGGAAACCTCTTTAAAAGTTATCACTTAAAGTGATTGGCAATTTGTTGGCCACCACAAGTTTTCATAATTTCGAATGTTGCTAGTGGTACATTCATCTCTATGGCCTGACAGGTTGCTTAAAAGGAGAATTTATTGAATGGCAAAAGTTCTAATTTGAGGTAACATTCACCAATCCTAGTTATTGGTGGGTTGGAAAGAGGCATCAATCACATCATTGGTGACTTTTGATTTTATCAATTACACCCACTTTCAAGGTGCAAACCAATAGGTATGGCCAGCTTTGGCCCAAATTGCAATTCTTGTCTACCTAGAATAATTCTTGTCTTCACATTCAACCCCTTCAAAAAGGTTGAGCGTGAACGTGAAGTAGACTTCAGATTGACTAAGCTTTGTCTTTAGATGGTTAATTGGTTTTCTTTGAACACGTATGTAGAAAGATCGATAAATGAGCGCCATCCCATGTTCAAAAGCTGCGAACTTTGAAATCGCGTCTATGGTCCACGAACTTGAGATTTATACCTTGCTCTAGAAATGTAGGTGATGCAATGCATGACAGAAAAAAGAAAGAAAAATAAAAGTAATTATTACCTCAATCAGCTCTCTTTATTTTAACATATCAGGAACACGGGTGCAAAGATCCAATCGCCACAATTAGCTTTCTTGAGAACACAACACATTAAAAATGGATTATTACTAGGTTTGTTGTAGCGAAGGAAATATTTCACAGGAGATGGTTGGATGAATTTTGGGTCTGCTATATCTCAATTATATTCTTTCTTTTGGAGGAAAAAACAATTTTGGTCTTTTCCTAATATAACTTTTATTTCAGATTCAATTTTTTTAATTTTCAAAATTTCTAACAACGTCAATGCGACAGTGCTGACGGTGCAACCATAATTGCCCAAAAAATGACATTGGTCACTTTGTTAATGCTTTCAAAATGCGAGTTATTAAGGAGGATTATTTTAATAATTTATTATTTGCTAGTTTTGTTCAATTTTACTTTATTTTAAAATTGGTTAGTTTAATTTAATAAGTTATTTTTATATTTAAGGAAAAAAAGTAGTTAAGAATTGGAGTCTCGATTGGGTTGGGTATATGTTGGGTCCAATATATGCTACTAAAATAATAGGTCAATATAGGTTAATTTCAATTGAACACTACTGCGACCCATCGAAACAAACCCAACCTACTGATTTAACAAGTCTACTCCTAACTAAATGATAGAGATGTACAAATATATGGAGCTTGGCGTACAACCCCACGTTTGCAAGCTAAGGCAAACATTGGCCTGTGTGATAGTTACATGTACCTGTGTGATAAAAGAGTTGATGTTGAACAGACATAGTGAGATAAGTTTCTCCATTGAGAGTGATATCATATCCAAATTGTGTTAATTCGGCTGATGTTATTCACTTTATGTTAAATGTTTGTTCAATTTGACATGTCATAGTCACTTGTACGGCCTATGCTTTTTTGAATCCAATGGTAGATTTTATGCAAGTAATACCCCTTCTCTACTGAGATGATGGGGGATAAGCTTCAATGTCGAGAGGGAAACGGCCCAAATCACTAGCCAAGGCCCCTAAATGACCATCAGTGATAAAGGAGGTGTGATAAAATAGGTGGTGTTGAGCAGATATAGTGAGATGGGTTTCTCCGTTGACGGTGAAATCATATCCAAGGTTGTGTTTATTTGGGTTACCGTATACTTGGATTTGGAGCTTCATATTGGGTTCAACATTCTTACAAATCTCAAGTACGGATATTCTAATGAGTATAAAGTAGGTCATCCATTATCTGCATTGTTTTCCTATACACGAATATGGAATGTATCCCAACTCCTAAGTTGCCATTTCAATGGTCGTGTGAAGATACTTGCGCACTCAAATTCTAACTCTAATATGGCCTTTTTCCAAGTAGGTTTGTTTGTTGGCACACAAACTCTAATAGAAGTCATATTGTCGATTGCATCAGATGGGTTGACGACAATCTGTGAACGGAACATCATGGATATGAACTTGAATTTGTTAAGATCGTGTCGAGTTCTTGAGTTGTATAAGGAAATTTCACGTCTTGAACTTTGTTATGATGGAACTTCAACGTGACTAGCCAAAGCTCCAGCGTGAGAAGCTCACATGAATGTTTAGGATTTGGCTTTTTCGCTCAATTTATGATGTTAGATTCTCTAACAAAAAAGTTAATAGTCTTCTAATAATTCTCTCAAAGTGAATACCCACCGAGAAGGGTTTCCGGGGCTCCAAGGTAAAGGGGGAGTTGGTGCAACTCTTTTCGGCATAATTGATCATTAACCGAGCCTATGCATATAGCTCCATAACAGATTTCTTGATTTAATTTATGTGTGAATGGCTTTTGAGAACCTACACTTCGTATGTATATATATTTACATATATCTTATATACATATTACCAATTCACACATTATTTGACATTGATTGTCTTATCTTCGGCTTGTTCATTCTTTGATTGTTTTTTTTTCTTTCCTTTAGGAAAATTGACCAGCAATTCCTACACCTATTTTACTTTAGCCAATTTAGTTCTAAACTTTTTAATTTTGCTAATTGAGTCATAAACATTTTCACTTTTTGCTAATGGGTCTATCTTACCAATTTTTACTAGAAATTGTTGACGTGAATGCCGCCATCTTATGTGGTAAGTTTGATATTGATGTGGATAATTTTAAATAATATTTTGTTATTTTATATTTTTTTAAAAATTTTCGTCTACTAGTCTATTGCTAGGCCTCGACCACCAACCAGAGGCGAGGGTTGGTGAGGTTGAGCCTTGCCAGTGGTGACCTCACCCAATGACAAGGAGGCTTGCCCTCGCTAGTAGCTGGTGGACTTGAACTTTGCTAGAAGCCAACAAAGTCGTCCTCGTCGACCCTCACTTTTGGTTGGTAGCTGAGACTTGATGATTGCTAGAGGAGGAAGAAGGGGAAAAAAAGGAAAAGAAAAAAGGAAAAAAATGTGAAAAAGAATATTAAAATATCATTAAAAATTATTCACGTTAGCGTCAGACATGCCACATGGGATAGTTATCAATTATATTAGTGATATAGACTAAATTGATAAAACGTGAAAATAATTAAAACTCAATTAGCAAAATTAAGAAGGATTGTAACTGAATTGGTAAAAATATAATAGGTTTATGACTTTTTAGACAATTTTCCCTCTTTCCTTTTGTTTAGCCAATAATCTTACTTAATCAATGAGTAAACTTATTTGCCATTCCAACAAAGCGGTCTATATTCTGAATCTTTTTTTGAAAGTTTGCAATATAGTGCTTTCGAACATCTTTTTTAATCTTGAATTTTCCTTTTCGACAACCTTTGATCACCTACTATTGAAACCTCTTTAAAAGTCATCACTTAAAGTGTTTGGGGATAAGTACACTAGAAGTGCCAAAAGTTATGTACGGCGTTTATATCAGTATAAAAAATTTTTGTCAACTCAATTAAGTGTTAAATCGGAGAAAAAATGATCACTTTAGTGCTAGCGGCAAGAAATTTCAGCCAAATTGATTTAGATAATTTGTAATTAAAATTTTAATATGACTTGGCAAATTTTTTAAAAACTCTAATTCACATGGCTATTCCACGTGACATGTTTGGCACTAAAGTAATCATTTTTTTTAACAACAATTGGCGTTGAAGTGATTACTTTAAACAAAAGTTGGCACACAAATGATTACTTTAAATAAAATTTGGCACTTAAATGATTATTATTTACAATTTTTGGACGACGTCATTTATGGGTTATATGTTAATTAGGCATGCCGACGAGCCACGTAGGACTGACAAATTAATAAAATATAACTACGTCAAATTTCCGACAACCAAAACTGGAATTGACACTTAAATGATTGTTTTTTTTTAAGTGGTATTTAAGTGATCCCAAAAAAACTTTTAGTATTAAAGTGAATGCCGTACACAACTTTTGGCACTTCTAGTATAATTATCTCAAGCATTTGGCAATTTGTCGGCCATCATAAGTTTCCATAATTTTGAACGTGGCTAGTGGTATATTCATCTCTATGGCACAACACATTGCTTAAAAAAAGAAATTGACTTGAAAAATTTCTAATTTGAGAAAAAATTCACCAATCCTACTCATTGGTAGTTTGGAGGATAGGCATAAATCGCATTATTTGTAACTTTTGACTTATCAAATTACACCCACATTCAAGGTGCAATCCAAAAGGTACGGCTTGCTAATGGCCCAAAATGCAATTCCGGTCTACTTGGAAAAATTCTTGTCTTCACGTTCAACCCTTTTAAAAAGGTTGAGCATGAAGAAGACTTCATATTGACCAAGCTCTGTTTTTAGATGGCTAATTGGTTTTCGCTTAACGTGATTGGCAATTTGTGATTGCTTAAAGTCAAACCTCTTTAAAAATTATCGCTTAAAGTGATTGACAGTTTGTTGGCTACATAAGCTTCCATGAGTTTGAACGTGGCTAGTGGTATATTCATTTCCATGGTACGACACGTTGCTTAAAAAAGATAAATTGACTAGGAAAAGTCTTAATTTGAGGGAACATTCACCAATCCTACTTATTGATGGGTTGGAGGATGCGTGTAAATCGCATTATTAGTGACTTTTGACCTATCAAATTACACCCACTTTCAGGGTGCAATCCAATGGGTACGGCCTACTAATGGCCCAAAATGCAATTCTGGTTTGCTTGGAAAAATTCTATCTTCACGCTCAACCACGTTCAACTCCTTCAAAAAAATGTTGAGCGTGAAGAAGACTTCAAATTGACCAAGCTCTATTTCAAATGGTTAATTGGTTTTCTTTGAGCATATACGTAGAAAGATTGATAGTTGACAGCCATCTCATGTTCCAAAGCAGCAAGCTTTGAAATCGCTTCCATGGTCATTGAACTTGAAATCCTCTCAACTGAGGCGTGCTCAAGATTATGCAGATGATGCAATGCATGATAAAGAAAAGAGAGAAAAAAAAGTAATTTTGTACAAAGTAAATTATTATGACCAAGCGCTCCTTTACTCACTGATGGGCAAAAAATAACGCCCCATAATATTTGAATATAAAATAGCAACCTTCTTTTAGAAAATCTATTTAGATTGAGTTTCCTTTATTGGCACAAATTTGAGACATATTCATTATATTCACTTTGGCTCGACGTTTAATTTAACTCATGACAACTTCACCTAAACTTGAGCATCACCACTTCTCTCCCACAATCATTCTTGGGCTCCTCAGTCACCACAGTCATCTTTAAAGACTAAGTTGTGCTTAAAATTCGCTATAAAAGTGAGCCTCATCAAGGTACCAAATCTACCAACACCTTTAATTACCATACAAGAATTTTCAAACTCAACATCCTTTACCATAGATAAAGAAAAATCACCATTGCATCCAATTCTGTTAGAAGATCGAAGATACACCTTGTCAAGTTAGTAGTTATAGTAACTATTGGCTTTATAGGTACCACCTCATTATATGCATTGTTTTTGTTGATTATGCACCAGTTATATCAGGATTCTCTAGTTGCAACTCCACATTAAGTTGAATATGGAAAAATTGTCTAAAAAGTTCTAAATTTATTGCACTTTGTGGGACAAGTATAGCAATAGTGCTACAACTTTTATATGGCACTCACTTGAAGGCCATGACTTTTTTTTTTTTTCCTCATTTAAGTGCCACATCGAGTAACATTGATTATTTGAGTGCCATTTCTAGCAAATCATCGCGTGTGGAATTTTTCATTAATTTTCCATTCCGACATGGATTTATTTTTTTATTTTTGAATTATTTTATTAATTGTCCACATCAACACTAGCGATACCACGCAGGATGACCGGTGCCTACGTTGGATTTTTCGACGAGTCAAACAATCGATGTTACTTAAGTGATCGATTTTTCAAATTTGTGATGTTGAAGTGAACGTCCTATAAAAGTTATGGCACTCCTAATGTACTTATCCCAAAAAATGCTTATAGATGTGTCTGTTGAAGAAGTGATTATTTAAATATTTGCGAAAATTATCAATTTATTCTTAAACATACTTTAAGAATGTCAATACAGGTTTAACTTTCTATTTTTGTCAATATAATGCTACATATTGTGCAATATTTAAATGTAGTCTTTCTTGCCAAATGTTGTTGCAAATTGTAATGTGGAAATCAACAAATTGCCCATGGTAGCATGTCACTTAAGGCGGTTGGTGATGACTAGATGCCATGTCAACAATTTTAGGTGGTAATTGGCTAGAAAGACTACCTTAAAATATCACCTAATTGTTTAGGACAACATTGACAAAATTAAAAAGTGGGGCTGATTATGACAATTATAATTGCATTATAAGACATTCCAATCAAACTATTGGTAAATACATATTTATAGTCAACTCTAAATGCATGAGAATTTTCAAAAAAAGAGAAGAAAGAAAGGAAAAAAAAATCTTAAATCTAGCACTTGTAAGAGATACTGTCATCAACTTAAAGTAATGGGGGGCGTTCGAAGTCAAAAAATGGATTGAAAAAGCGTGATACTTTATGTGTTTATCCTTTTCATATAATTGCTCATTTAAATGTTAGACATAATCTATTTATCTATATTTGAGTTAATGCAAGTAAAATAAGGAGAGAATATGGTAGGATTCTAGAGTCAAGAGCTATACAGTGGCTGGGAAAAAGAGAGACAAATGAGGTGAAATGGCGTGAATGATAATCATTCTGGCCAGAAATTGATTTCTGAAAGAGAAATATATTTTTCTATTTCTATTTCTAGATGAGTTTTTAAGCGAAAATAACCATTTGATAACAATATAAAATTTCTACTTCAAAAATAGAAATTCATTTGATAACGATAAAAAATTTATTTCTTTCGAATAGTGGTGGACCGGCGGCTAGCGGTGGCAGTCGATGACTAGTGTCGCCACCGAGGCGATGGTGGCAACTGGCGACTGACAGTGGCAGCGGCGGCGACCGACAACTGAAGGCGGTGGTGGCGGCAACATACGGTGGTCGGCGGCGACGGATGGAGGACACGATAAGAAGAATTTTTATTTCTCATTTCCATTCCAGAAATAGAAAAGTAGAAAATTTTTACTTTTGATTTCTATTACAAACTTATTTTTGGAACACAAATCTATTTCAGAAATAGAAAAACGGAATAATTTTATCAAACAGATTTCTATTCTAGAAACAAGTAACAAGTCTGGAATAGAAAATTTGTTTCTGAAACAGAAACAACTGGTTGTCATGCACTCCCTTAAATTGTTTTTGTGATACTTTAATTTCGATATTTGTGGAAATTTAATTTTAAAATATTTTGGATTTTATAACAATGGGCTTCATTCATGAGAAGTACTTGGTTTTACATATAGGGCACTCATTTCTATTACTATTTCTTACAAAGAATTAATTAATACTAGGCATTTATCTACATGAGACCTTTTGATGAAGTTGAGAGAGATAGTTGCATTGATTGGCTCTCCCCAACCTTCATTTATAAACAAAAATGCTTGGGATAAGAATAGCTTGACTGCTTTAACTTTCGTACGGCGTTCATTTGAGTACTATAACTTTTTTTTTGCTCATCTAAGTGTCACATCAAAGTAAAATTGATTATTTGAGTATCATTTCTAGTAAATTGTCCTACGTGCATTGTTTTTTATGATTTTCCATTCTAATGTGGATTTTTTTTTTGAATTTTTTTATTAATCGTCCATGTTAGTGCTACCAATGTCACATGGGACGATTAGTGTCCATGTTGGATTTTTCAGTGAGGCAAATCTTTGATGGCACTCAAGTAAGTGACAAAAATTATGGAACTCAAATGAGCGTCGTATGAAAGTTATAGTACTTGTGCTGTTCTTATCTTCATTTTTGTCAATTTAGTTTTAAATCATTTCATTTTTTGCCCATTGACTTTATTCGATCAATTTTGGCCAAAAATTATTGACATGGTGCCAACTGTCTTATGTCGCATGGCTGGGACGTGGACAGTTTTTAAAATGATATTTTAATATTTTTTTTGAATTTTATATTAATTCAATTTTTTTCTTATATTATCTTTTCCTTATTTTCTTTATTCTTTATTTCTTTTATTTTCTTATTTTATTTTTTGCTTTTCCCCTCCATCGGCCACTACCAAGCCTCATTAACCTTTGTCGGTCTCAAGAGAGGGTGGGGGTTGCCCTCACCGGCTCAAGTGAGAGTGATGCTGACTAGACAAACGCTTGTCTATTATAATTAAACAAGCAAATTTTTGTATACATGGATACCAGTTATTTTGACACCCGACCAAGAATCTTCAAATCATATCGTCCTAGTATTAATCAAAGAATCGGTATTAGTAAGAAGTACTAGTAGTCCGAAGACTACTTTTGTGATCTCGGTAAAACTTTTCTTAAAAAAATAACACGTGGCTATCTACGCGGGCGAAGTGACATGGAGGCAGCCCCTGTCGGATTTTTCTTGCATCGGTATCGGAAAATGACCAAGAGTCAAACACTTTGTCACCGTAAAACTCCCGCAGAGTTCGTCACTTTCTCGAGGTCCTTGGTCTAAACTAGAACCCTTCGGGCTATAAAAGAAGTTCATTCAGCTCCCTTATTTCTCATGAATTCTTGCTAAGCATGACAAAATCAACTCCAACCAGCCCTCTCTCCCTCTGCCTCTTCCTCTGTCTCATCTTCTCGCTTCCATTTCAGGCCTCACCATCACCGACCACAGAGGCGCAAGCTCTTGTCAAATGGAAGAACTCTCTCTCTCCTCCTCCTCCACCACCTTCTCTGAGCTCATGGTCACTCACCAACATCACCCATCGCTGCAACTGGACTGGCATTGCCTGCAACAATGGCGGGTTGGTCTCAGAGATCAACCTCTCCAGCTTAAGCCTCAACGGCACGCTCAATGCGCTCGATGTCGCTTCATTCCCGAACCTGACCTGCTTCAACGTCAGCGACAACAATCTCAGCGGCCCAATACCGTCCTCAATCGGCAATCTATCCCAGCTCAGGTTCTTGGACCTGGCGGGCAATTTCTTCGAAGGGGCGATTCCTCGCTCCATTGGACAATCGAGAAATCTTGAAAAGCTTGATTTGAGCCAAAACGAGTTGACCTCTTCCATCCCTTTGGAACTCGGGCTCTGTGCTAACCTCACCTTCTTAGACTTTAACCTGAATCGCCTGTCTGGTGAGTTACTGCCTGAACTCTTCACAAATTGGACCAAACTTATTTCTCTGCAGCTCCCGAACAATTTTCTTTCCGGGCAAATTCCGACTGAAATCCGAAGCTTGACCAAGCTCAATTACCTCTCCATGTACAACAATTCGCTCTTAGGGACTATTCCTGCTGTAATTGGGAGCTTCAAGAATTTGCTTTTCTTAGCCCTCTCATATAACAATCTCTCCGGGCAAATTCTGCCCGAAATTGGAAGCCTGACCAAGCTCAATTACCTCTTCTTGGAAAACAATTCGCTCTCAGGGACAATTCCTCCGGAGGTCGGGAATCTCACATTGTTGACCCATCTCAACCTCGGCATGAACCAGCTTTATGGAGAGGTTTCCAAGACCATCTCTCGCTTTGCTAACTTACAGGTGATCGGTTTGCTCGGGAACAATTTCTCAGGAGGAATACCACGTGATTTCGGCAAGTACAACCCTTCTCTTATATTTGTTGACCTTTCAGACAACAGCTTCACCGGAGAACTACCGCCAGATTTATGTAGTGGCTTTGCTCTTCAACGTCTCGTGATCAGTGGGAATAACTTCACGGGGCCGCTGCCCGATTGTTTGAAGAATTGTTCGCGGCTAACGAGAGTCCGTCTAGATCACAATCAGTTCACTGCAGATATCACGAGTGCGTTTGGAGTTTATCCGAATCTGGTCTTCATAAGACTCAGCAACAACCGATTTGTTGGGAATCTCACGGCACAATGGGGAGAGTGCACAAATCTCACGAATTTCCAGATAGATGGTAACAAAATTGTTGGCCGCATCCCCCCAGAGCTTGGAAAGTTGTCTCAGTTGCGTGTCTTGACTTTGCACAACAATGAATTGACTGGGAAAATTCACGACAAGATTGGAAATCTAGGGGAGTTGCTTAACTTGAACTTGAGCAACAACCATTTGGTTGGAGATATTCCCATCTCGTTAGGAAACTTATCGAAGTTAAATTATCTTGATTTGTCGAAAAACGCAATGAGCGGTAGCATACCGGATGAGCTAGTGAATTGCGAGAATTTACTGAGCTTGAACTTGAGCAACAACAATCTGTCGAGTGTCGTGTCACCAGAGCTTGGGAACTTGTTCACGCTACAGATTCTCCTAGACCTGAGCCACAATACATTAGAGGGATCAATTCCGTCCAATTTAGCAAAACTTACTAAATTGGAAAATCTCAATCTTTCCCATAACAATTTCTCGGGTACAATCCCAGCTGCTCTCACCAGCTTGGTGAGTTTAAGCTCAATCGACTTATCATACAACGAGCTGACGGGTGCGGTTCCTAGTGGTCGCTTGTTCCAACAAGCACCGGGAAGTGCTTTTATTGAGAATCCAGGCTTGTGTGGAAACGTGACGGGATTATCTCCTTCTGTGACAGGTAGTAAATCGACGAACCATAGGAAAAAAGTCCTGGTTGGTGTGAGTGTTGGCGTTTGCTGCTTACTACTTCTAGCGACTCTAATTGCAGTGATTCTGGCACTTCGGTGGCGAAAAAAGCTTCTTGACGAAAAGGAAGAGATCAAGCGTCTTAAAGAACACGAGAAATTTGAGCAGATCATATGGGAAAGGTTAGGGAAATTCACATTCAGTGACATCACCAAGGCCACCAATGATTTCAGCGAAGAGTACTGCATTGGAAAAGGCGGGTTCGGGAGCATTTATAAGGCTGTATTGGCCAGTGGCCAAATCGTCGCCGTCAAAAAGCTCAATGCATCAGAATCCGGTAACATACCAGCGGTAAACTGCCAGAGTTTTGAGAACGAAATTCGCGTGTTGACTGAGGTCCGGCACCGCAATGTGATCAAGCTCCATGGTTTTTGTTCCAAGAGGGGTTGCATTTACTTGGTCTATGAGTTTGTCGAGAGAGGTAGTTTAGCAAAGGTCTTGTATGGAGGAATAGGAGCAACTGAACTGGACTGGGGTACAAGGGTGAAGATTGTTCAAGGCGTGGCTCACACGATCGCCTACTTGCACCACAATTGCTCACCGCCTATCGTCCATCGAGACATAACGTTGAACAACATCTTGCTTGAGTCAGACCTCGAGCCTCGGCTCTCAGATTTTGGGATAGCAAGACTCTTGGATTCAGGCTTATCGAATTGGACCACAGTGGCTGGATCTTATGGCTATATGGCTCTTGGTAAGCCATATGATCAAAGCTAACTATGCATTTCGTGCGTACATATTCTTTGGAGTTGTTCAAATTTCTCTCGTTAACTTCTTGAATTTGGATTCATCAAATAATTCTCACAAGACTATTTGGAAGAGCAGGTATAGATTTTGAAAAGTTGTTTGTGTTAATAATACCAAAGAAATTTGGAATTTATGTACCACTTGACATTATGATCAAAACATTGATGCATTGTTCTTTCATGAAAAACAGAGTTAGCAATTACGATGCGGGTAACGAACAAATGCGATGTGTATAGCTTTGGCATAATGACGCTAGAGATTATGATGGGAAAGCATGCAAGGGATCTTCTCTCTTCTTTATCAATGACAAAAACATCGACAATCTTGGAGGATCCAAATTTGCTGTTGAAGGATGTGCTCGATCCGCGTCTTCCTCCTCCAACTGGCCAACGAGTCGAGAAAGTGGCATTCATCATCATGGCGGCACTGGCATGCACGCGCACGAGCCCCGATTCACGACCCACCATGCATTTCGTGGCAAGAGAATTATCTGCACGTGCTCAAACTTACTTTGAGCCGTTAGGCTCCATAACTATAAGCAAAGCTATCGAATCTTCGGGAGTAAAATTTTAAGAGATATTGTGGATCAAATGATACTTTTCTGTCTCTCTTTCGCTCTGTCTTTTTTTCCTTTTTTGGGAGTTTGTTCGTAATTAATGAGAAAGAGTGGATGTACAACTTGGATAGTTTAGAAAATTTCTATTGCACTGTCTTCAAAATATATTTACAAATCCGACACACGGATCCTCTAATGAATATGAAGTAGGTCGTCAGTTTGGATGATCCAATAGACTACTTTGCCTTTTGTTGTCCTTTACATTGGTATGAGATGTTGATGGGCCATTATAGATAATTTCATACTCAAGTTCTAAGTTTAATGAAAAATTCTAATTAAGGACTTAAAATGAGACTATTTTTTCAAAAAAGAGTTTAAAGTGTACTTTTTTTAAAATAAGGCCCAGAGTAGCTAAGTAAGTTTCAAATAAGGGCTTAAACTTACTGACCCGCCAAATATTCACTGGTGAACATTTTCCGGTGACTTGAATAGGGGTAATTTAGTGAAAATCTACAATTGGGTAAAAAAAATAAAAAAATTCCCGAATTGAATAGGATTTTCAAATTTTCACATTTTCTTCCTTCCTCTTCCCAAATGCTCATATTGCTCTAGCCTGATCCTCGTTGCTCCTCGTGAGCTTCAATTTGCTGTTCGCCGTCGTCTCTTCTTTCACAAGTTCATCGTCCACAAGCTTTAAGTCGTCCGCAAGCTTCATGTTGTTGTCTGCAAGCTCCACTCACTTTCGTCCGTGGTTCGTGTTGTTCATATTGATGCAATTCGTCCAAGGGAAAGTGACTGTAGGTTAGTGAAAGAACACGTCGCCCATGAGTGGGCATGTCGTG
The DNA here is from genome assembly GCA_014182555.1 of Eucalyptus erythrocorys. Classification (NCBI taxonomy): domain Eukaryota; kingdom Viridiplantae; phylum Streptophyta; class Magnoliopsida; order Myrtales; family Myrtaceae; genus Eucalyptus; species Eucalyptus erythrocorys. The sequence continues at coordinate 8,344,196 of CM024597.1, read as the reverse complement.
GAAAATTACCCCGATGGCAGTGAGGCTCTCTTCCCAAACCTGAATGGTTGTTCCAATTATAGTCACGAAGCAATTCTTGTGAAATACCCGAGTTCCACATCCTCTCCTTGATTCTTCTTGGTGAAATAGGCTAGTGAATTAACCTAGAGGGGGGTGAATAGGTTGTTGCGGAATTCTTTTTGGAATCTTTTTGCAGTAGAATACGTTGATATCAAAGATATATCAATAATAAATAAAGCACGTATTCATAGAGTAAATAGAGTAGGGTAAGAGAGAATTGACACAAGGATTATAGTGGTTCGGCTTAGTTCAAGCCTACGTCCACTCTTCACGCTGGCAGCCAACTAGCTGTAATCACTATGTAGCAAACGAGAGCTGTTACAGTATGCGGACTAGACTTCTTCAATAGACAGTCTCTTCTACAGCTTCCTGCTGCTTTCGCACTATATCTCACTCTCTTCGATACACAATTCGAACATGAAAGATTTTAGAGAACAAGTGATTTTGGAGATTCTAACATCGAGATTTTTCTACCTAGTCTCTCCTTATTTCCAAGCAACATCGATCCACCTTAAATAGCCTCCGTGCCTTCATACCCGTTGGCACTTACCAAAAATTCATCCAATCAACCCGTTGGACTGAATCAATTTAAGTGATCTCCTTGTCACCGAAAACGTAAGTAGACAGTAGCTCGTCAATCCTGTTCGCCCATACAATCAGGATCTTGAGTTCCCAAAACTAGATTCTTCCAAGAATAAACTTGATCTTCAACGGATAAAATCCAAAGAATAAATCTTTCAAGCTCACGATCACATCCAGATATATTCCATGGTTAAGATTAGGAAATATGGAATCTAATATCTTACTTTCCTTAGCCATAAGAATAACCTGTGGCCAGCCTGTAAAAATCGCGAACTATCTTCAGACTTAGATTTGGGTCTTGAATGTCGTCAGACTGAAACTGAGTCTTGAAGGTCTTCAAACTGAAACTGTGTCTTGACTGACTTCAGATGGAAAAACTTTAGACCGAACTTCTGGGTCTGATTGTCTTTGAAAACCTTTAGACTTTGAAGACTTCAGATGAAACTGACTGAGTCTTGGAATCTTCATACCGTACTGTTGAGGCTGTTTTGTCAACTTCAAAACTCCAAGGGATTTTTCTTCAACACTTGGTCTATTTGTGCCACTACAATCCCAAAAGGAGAGAATTTCCATTCCCCCTATTGCTCTTTGCCTTAGATCGATCTAAGTGGCGGGGAGGGTTTTGAATCGGGTTAAAATTGGGATTGCCCGCATTGCCGTCGGTCTCGCAAAGGCTTTCTTTTGCCCCTCGGCTTTAAACTCCAATGCTTGACTTTGCTCGTTGTGTTCTATGAACTGTTTGTGCATCGTGCTCATCGGTGAATTTAACAAGTAAGATAATTGATTTCTAATGTTTTGGACCTGTGAGCACGAAGCTAGAGTTGCGACTGGACATTGCAAAAAAGGAGGTCCGAGTTCTTCTTTTTTGTCGATTTTCAAGGCATCCCCGAGTTAGTAATTTGACTTTATTATTGTAGGTAAGCTAGACATGGACTCCTCGAGTAATGTTTTGCGGTAATCAGCATGAGGTGGATGAATTCATCATTGGACTTCCTACATCCGCCGATGGAAAAGGGAATATTCTCGTAATAAATTTTGCAACGTTGCTGGAAGATTGGTGGCTCGAGCATTGAGGAGGTGAAAGTGATGCATATGTTTTGTTGATTATTAGTTATATCTTGTACAAAAGATAGATTCTTTAATGAGTTTTTCATCTAAACTTGTTCTATAGTTTGTTCTGGAAGGTGTAATAAGTTTCCGTGCATCTTTTTAATGAGATAATCAAGTGTTAAAAATGTGCTGTCTATATCATTCATGATTGGACATTCCAACTTGGAAGTGTCTTTATCTGCTATGGACATGCACAATGTTTTCTCGTCTATCAAGACTAAAACAATTGTCATTTTAGCCAGACTCTCAGTCAACCAACGTTCTCATATTATGCTATATTGGACTCAAAAGGAACACAAGAAAAGACTGCATTTGCACGTCAATGAAACATCACAAAAGTAAAGCCGACATACATTATCTACGAAATAGGCTAGTGAATCAACCTAGAGGGGGTGAATAGGTTGTTGCGGAATTCTTTTGGAATCTTTTGCGGTGGAATACGTTGATATCAAGGATATATCAATAATAAATAAAGCACGTATTCATAAAGTAAATAGAGTAGAGTAAGAGAGAATTGACTCAAGGATTATAGTGGTTCGGCTTAGTCCAAGCCTATGTCCACTCTCCACGCTGGCAGCCAACTGGCTGTAATCACTATGTAGCAAACGAGAGCTGTTACAGTATACGGACTAGACTTCTTCAATAGACAGTCTCTCTCTACAGCCTTCCCTCGCTTTTCGCACTATATCTCACTCTCTTCGATACATAATTTGAACATGAAAGATTTTAGAGAACAAGTGATTTTGGAGATTCTAACATCGAGTTTTTTCTACCTAGTCTCTCCTTGTTTCCAAGCAACATTGATCCACCTTAAATAGCCTCCGTGCCTTCATACCCGTTGGCACTTACCAATAATTCATCCAATCAATCCATTGGACTGAATCAATTTAAGTGATCTCCTTGTCGCCGAAAACGCAAGTAGACAGTAGCTCGTCAATCCTATTCGCCCATACAATCAGGATCTTGAGTTCCCAAAATTAGATTCTTCCGAAAATAAACTTGATCTTCAACGAATAAAATCCGGAGAGCAAATCTTCCAAGCTCTTCGATCACAGCCAGAGATATTCCATGGTTAAGATTAGGAAATACGAAATCCAATATCTTACTTTCCTTAGCCATAAGAATAACCTGTGGCCAGCCTGTAAAAATCGCGAACTGTCTTCAGACTTAGATTTGAGTCTTTGAAGGTCGTTAGACTGAAACTGAGTCTTGAAGGTCTTCAGACTGAAATTGCATCTTGACTGACTTCAGACGGAAAAACTTCAGACCGAACTTCTGGGTCTGACTGTCTTTGAAAACCTTTAGACCTTGAAAGCTTCGGACGTGACTGACTGAGTTTTGGAGTCTTTAGACCATACTGTTGAGGCTGTTTTGTCAACTTCAAAACTCCAAGGGATTTTTCTTCAACAATCTCCCCCTTTTTGATGGTGACAAAACCCTTGACAGATTTGCGAATCAAAAACCTGCAAGGAAACACTCATATATATTTTTGAGGATTATATATGCAAAACAGAGTGTTAGTCCAATAACAATTATCCTCATAAATATAGTAGTCCTGTAATTGAAATCACAAGTCTAGATCCAAATCATCAAATCAGCATAAGGTCATAGAAGTTCAAGTAAACAACCTAATCGAAATCCAAAACGAAAACAGTCTAAGCAATAAAAATAAACTTTAAAAACTTTAAAATTAAAAAAGCTTTCTCAAAGCTTCAAAAACTTCAAATCTTCAAAACCTGCAATCAAATCTGCGCAACTCTCCCCTTTTTGTCCCATCAAAGAGGTAGAGTGAATGTGATAAAGTTTTGAAAAGATTTAGTGGCCTGCAGGGAAACGAACAAGTTGAAACTTGCTAAGCTCCTAGACTGACTTCTCGAGTTTGGCAAGGTTTTCCTTCATCGAAGCTAATTCTTCACGGGTCTGATTCGATTCCATTTGTGCTCTCAGTGCATTGATCTGTTCCTGCATGTTCACTGAAGTACTCAGCAGCGCCTTTTTCAAATTTCTCATCTTGAAGTCCATCCCAAAAACCTGCTTTTTCAAGTCCAGCATAATATCCAACAGCTAAGTAAAGGTTGTGGAATTGGCATTGCTTCCACTTGGACCAGCAGAATGAGTTTGGAAACTAGGAGCTTCCCTTTCAGCCCTTTCCTTCTCGACAAGTGAGGATTCTTCATGTTCAGGGAAGTGGGATGCATAAATCTCCTCAGGGTCAGCACCAGACCTACTCACATCACTAAAGTGTAGTGGCGATATTGTCCCCTGTTCTGCAGCAACTCCTCCTGTGTGAATGCTAGTGGGTGGAGTAGAAAATTCATCGCCAACATCCATTTTAGCACTTGGATGTTTCTCGGTCTCTTCCCCAGCAAAGGATGGCTCTAAACCCGCAGCCATATCCTCTTGCTGTTTGCTTTCTTCCTCATCCTTCTTCCTCCTTTCTTCTTCTTCTCTTCTCAGTTCTTCCTCTTCTTCTTCCCTTCTTCTCTCTTCTTTAGCTTTCCTCTGTCTCTCTTTTTCTTCTCTCTGTTCCTCTTCTTCTCTTCTTTTTCCTTCTTCTTCTCTTCTCTTCCTTTCTTCCTCTCTTCTCTTTCTTTCCTCTTCTCTTTTTCTCTGTCTCTCGGCTTCCTTCTCCTCTGCTTCTCTTCTCCTTCTCTCTTCAGCCTCGTTCTCAAAACAGCGGGGCTCCTCATCCTAGAGAGAGTGGACAGAGTCATGGCATCTTCTTCATCCACCTCATCTTGCAGGATGATTTTCCTTCTTTCTTTTCAGCCATGGGCTCTTTCCCTTTCTTTTCGACGAAGCGGTGGGGATCTCTTTTGAGGGTGTTTCCCTCCTCAACCTTTCCAGTGCTGCATTCAGTTATGGAAATTTCATCTTCATCACCATTTTCTTACCAACAAGCATCGAATTCAACTTAGTTAGGCATAAAGATGCAGGGATTGAATATTGAAATGCCTAAAAAGTTTGGTGATGATGGATGAATAAGGCAGCTGACCCTTATCCTTTACCACAGTTCTATACATGTGGAAAAGAATGACATGCGGGAGAGAAAAGGGTCTGCCCTGGTTGATGGCAAACATCAGCTTTGCCTCTGTTTTGGAAACATCAGTCTTCAAGGTCGTTTTTGGCCGGATGCAGTTGATGACAATTTTATGCAACAAAACATTTGTGACATTCATCCTAGTGTAGGATATCTTGCCTTCAACAGATCTGTCTCGTACAATATCCAAGGTTGCATAGGCTGTTGAGACTTTGATTGGTTGGAAACTCCTTCTTTCCACACCAATAATGTCAGCCAGCAAGTCAACATCAACAATATAGTCTTTGTCCATGAAAGAAAAGGACAAATGATTTGCATCCACAAAGGATAGATTCGAGTAAAAGTAAGCCGCCAGTTTAGAGTGGGCCACAGTCATATCCGTGCAGAAATTCTCCAATTGCAACCTAGCAAACTTCCCTCTTAAATTAATCTTTATCGAATCTAGGAAGTCAAAATCTACACTCCTTGGATTGACCACTCCCCTTTTCAACAGCTTCACATAAACTCGCACATGCTCCTTCGACCGAAATAGACTTCTCGAAGCACAAACAGTATTAGCAGCCACACCAAAACGATGTTCAAAGTGAGAGAATAATCTCTCATCGTCATCTAGGGTCTCAGCAGGCGTGTTTTCAAGTGGATTACTCGAAATATTTTCCAGCGTCCTTTGTGCAGTACCTTTACCAATGACATTTAGCTTCTCCATCTCCATCAAAAACGCATACTCACTCCTAAACCCTCTTTCCTTCAAATACTCCTCGATCGTCTTAAGGCTAACCTTTCCATCCTTAAGCCTTTTATAGAGATCGTAAGCCACATTAGGTTTGAGAGTTCTTATCGGTTCTGCCTCCGTAACCACTTCCTCAAAGTGTTGATTTTCAGCTTCTTGTTGAGGCGAATCTTCTTCCGTTAGATCCACTCGAGTAGGACCCTCTTGCTGTCTCGTGGTCCCCGCTGGCAATTCTAGAAGACTTGCGAGACGACATTCTTGGAGAGCAAGCAAGGATTCAACTTGAACGCGAAGAAAAATGGAAACTTTGTGACGAGAAACGGATGGAACAGAAACGGTAAATGGGATCTTTTAGGGTTTTGAAAGCTAAAGAGAGTGAGGATGAATCGTAAAGGAGTAGTTGTGAGTGAAAAGTGACGGTTCGAGTGTATAAATAGTGAGAGAGATAACACGGGAATACGAATCGTCGCCAAAAAGTAGAGGTGAAAAACTACCAAAAATAAACCGTAATATCGAAAAAGAAAACTGCCTTTTTGAAAATACAAATTGCCATAATTACGTGTCGAAAAGAGTAAAAAGAGATTTTGAAATATCGAATTTGAAATAGCGAAAAATAATTACCAAAAGTAAAATAAAGAGAGAGTTAAAAAGCGAAAAGAGATTAAACAACCAGAGTCTGACAGATGTTCAGATTGTACCTCTGAGTCTAAACCCTTTTTCAGACTTTACCTTGCGTCTGAGCATAATTAGTCTTTACGTAGAGTCTGAAACACTTTCAGACTTTACTTTGATTCTGAGCCACCTTCAAACCTAGTGTTGAGTCTGAACACCCTTCAGACTTAGCGATGAGTCTGAACTGCCTTCAGACTTTAATTTTGAGTCTGATCATCTTCAAATTCCACGATACTCAGTCTTGAGCGAATTGATTCAAAGTAAGCCTTTTCTAGGGGCTTTGTGAATATATCAGCTAATTGATTCTTTGAATCTACATGTTGGATCATCACATCTCCGTTTTGAACATGATCTCGAATAAAATGATGTTTGATTTCAATGTGCTTTGCTCTTGAATGAAGTATAGGATTCTTTGTGAGGTTGATTGCACTTGTGTTGTCACATTTGATTTCTGTATGTGTTTCATCAACTCCAAAGTCTCTTAATTGCTGTTGCATCCATAAAATTTGAGAGCAGCAACTTCCAAGAGCTATGTACTCTGCTTCAGCGGTTGAAAGAGCCACGGTACCCTGTTTTCTTGAGAACCAAGACACCATCCTGTTTCCCAATAATTGACATGTACCTGTAGTGCTTTTTCTATCCACTTTACAACCAACAAGGTCAACATCAGAATATCCTAGGAGAGTAAAATCTCCTTGCTTAGAATACCACAGACCTAGTTTAGATGTAGTTGCAACATATTTAATGATACGCTTAACAACAGTCATATGAGATTCTTTAGGGTTAGATTGAAATCTAGCACATATGCAAACACTAAACAAAATGTCAGGTCTAGAAGCTGTAAGGTAAAGAAGTGACCCGATTATACTTCTGTATTGTTTTTGGTCTACACTCTTCCCTTCTTCATCTTTATCCAGCTTTGATGAGCTTGACATAGGAGTTTCTGTTTTCTTGCAATTCTCCATTCCAAACTTCTTGATAAGGTTTTTTGCATACTTCTCTTGATGGATGAAGGTTCCTTCACTTGATTGTTTGACTTGAAGACACAAAAAGAAGTTTAGTTCTCCCATCATGCTCATCTCAAATTCATTCTGCATATCCTTTGAAAAATTCTTGCAAAGTTTCTCATTAGAAGAGCCAAAAATAATATCATCAACATAAATTTGAACAAGTATGAAATCATTGCCTTCTCTTTGATAAATAAGGTAGTATCTACTTTACCTTTAGAGAAGCCATTTTGTATTAAAAAATTGCTTAACCTTTCATACCATGCTCGGGGTGCTTGTTTTAAATCATATAAGGCTTTCTTCAGCTTGAATACAAGGTTTGCTCTTTTAGGATCTTCAAATCCTGGTGGTTGTTCCACATAGACTTCTTCTTGGATAATTCCATTTAGGAATGCTCTTTTCACGTCCATTTGGAATAACCTGAAATTTTTAAAGCAAGAAAAAGCAAGAAGTAATCTTATAGCTTCTAACCTTGCCACAGGAGCATAGGTTTCATCATGGTCGATGCCTTCTTCTTGTGTGTAGCCTTTTGCCACTAGTCTTGCTTTATTCCTTACCACTTTTCCTTGTTGATTAAGCTTGTCCTGAAAACCCATTTGGTACCAATGATTGATTTACTTTTTGGTTTAGGAACTAGCTCCCAAACATTATTGATTTTGAATTGATTCAGTTCTTCTTGCATTGCTTCAATCCAGCTTTCATCTTTCAATGCATCTTCTGTATTTTTCGATTCGATCTCAGAAATTAGTGCAAGAGCACTAGAAGCTTCTCGTCTTTTAGATCTTGTACGAACTCCTTCATCAATATTGCCAATGATGAGGTCTGTGGGATGACTTGACTTTTGCTTCCAACTTGTAGTTGGTTTGTCAGTTTGGTGAAGCTTTTCTTCAGTTGGAATTTCTGAATTTGTTTGAGGCTCAGTGTATGAAGCTTGATTTTCTTCATGAGAGTTTGTAGACACTTGGCCAGACTCAAAATCTTCAGGTTGAGTCTGATTTTGTACTGAGTCTTCAAACCTCACATTCATGGATTCTTCCACAGTTTGTGTGCGTTTGTTGAAGACTCTGAATGCTTTGCTTGTCATGGAGTAGCCAAGGAAAATTCCTTCGTCTGATTTTTCTTCAAACTTACCAATTCGATCACTGGAATTCTTTAGGATAAAACATTTGCAACCGAATACATGAAAATATGAAACAACGGGTTTCTTACCTTTAAGCAGTTCAGAGGGTGTCTTTTCCAATATATGTCTTAGAAAAATTCTATTTATAATGTAACAAGCAGTGGAAGTAGCTTCAGCCAAAAAATGAGGTGAAATATTACTTTCGATTAAAAGAGTTCTTGCCATTTCTTGCAAAGAACGATTTTTCTTTTCTACAACTCCATTTTGTTATGGAGTGTATGCGGATGAAAAATTATGTTGAATACCGTTATCATCACAGTATTTAGCAAAATTATGATTTTCAAATTCTCCACCATGGTCAGTTTTAATACTTGAAATCGCATATCCTTTTTCAATTTGGATTTTCTTTGCAAACTTAGTGAAATGAATCAATGGATCAGATTTATTTGCAAGAAAGAAAACCCAAGTAAAATGAGAGTAATCATCAACTATAATCAAGTAATATCTTTTATCTCCAATACTTTGAACTCTTGTTGGTCCGAATAAGTCCATGTGTAATAGCTGCAAAACATGATTAGTGGATACTTGATTTATAGATTTAAAGGAATTTCTAACCTGTTTACCAAGTACATAGGGAGTACATAATTCATGCTTTTGATACTTGAGATTAGGAAGTCCTTGAATAAGCTTTTTGGATGACACTTTTGCAATTTGCTTAAGGTTGACATGTCCAAGCTTCCTATGCCAGAAAATGACTTCGTCTTGAATCGATATCAAGCATTGAGGACTGTCAGACCTTACGTCTAGCAAATAAATATTTTCATGTCTTCGTCCAGTAAAGGATTGTGAGAGATCCTTGCTTGTTCCAGAACATGTATCTTCTTGAAAGTTGATTTTGTATCCAGAATCGCATAGTTGACTAATACTCAATAGATTGTAGTTGAATCCTTCAATAAGAGAGACGTTGTTGATTGTGAGATTTCCAATCATCACAGTTCCTTGACCAACAATCTTTCCCTTGTTGTTACCACCAAAAGAGACATTTCCTCCTTTTATATGAGAGAATTTTGTAAAACAACTTGAGTCTTCTGTCATGTGTCTTGAACATCCACTGTCCAAATACCACTTGACTTTCTTCTTGAAGGTAACCTGCAATTAAAAGAAAGACTCATGTCTTCTTTGGTACCCAAATCTTCTTGGGTCCATCATTGTTAGTAGTATAAACAGTCTTTGCCCAGCTCTTCTTAACAGGTCTCCAAACTTTGGGACATTCCTTTTCAAAATGATCTACACTTTTACATTTTGAACAAGTAAGAGCATTTCTACCAACAGGCTTTACAAAAACCTTTTGAAAGTGATTTTTATAATAAGTTTTTGTTGGCCTACTCCTAATTTTTTCCTTTACCTTTGGGAAATCGATCAAAGGAACAGTTTCTTGTGTCATTCCTAAACCGAATTTATTAAAGTAAGGTCTTTGGATAGAAAGAATTTTATCCAACTTTTCAGAATCTATTGAAAATTTCTTTGAGACTTTCAATAAATCTTCTTTTAAGCAAGCATTCTCTTTTGAAAGTTCATTCTCATTTTCTTTCGAAACTTGACAAGAGACTTGTCTAGACTTTCAACTTTTTCAAGTAAAATCTTTTCTTGTTGTTTCATTTTGGAATTCTCCCTTTTTAGTTCAGAAATCCTTTTAAGAGAGCCTCTAAGACTGAGACAAAGTTCATCAATGTATTTTGATAATTTGGTAGGAATTTTTAAATTTCTAACCTTGATACCATTGTTTGAGTCTGAGTCTAAATCTGAGCCTGAGTCTGAGTCTGAGTTTGCCATAAGACATATGTTTGCATATTGTTCATCACTCTCCTCACATTCAGTGTCACTCCACGTCTCGGCTTTGAGTGCTTTCTTGAACTTTTCAGGTTTCCCTTTCTTTTTCTTGATGCAAGGACAATTGGGTCTGATGTGTCCCTTTTTCTTGTATTCAAAGCAAACAACTTCTTTGCTGGTATCTTCTTCTTCATTTGATCTCATTTGAAATCTTTGATTGTTTTGTTTCTTTCCATTGAATCTTCTACCTTTTTTATTCAACCTTCTGAATTTTCTAATCAAAAGTGCCAATTCTTCATCATCCAAGTCTTCTTTCGAATCGTAACATCGGAATCATCATTAGATTTTAAAGCAATTGACTTCTTACCTTTTGTGTCAAATTCCTCATTGAATTGCTCGACTTTATAGGATTGAAGTGTGCTGACCAATTCATCTACTGAAAGAGGCATGATCCTTTGTGTTTCTCTTATAGATGTTTTGACGTGATTCCAATCTTTGGAGAGCCCTCTCAACAGTTTATTGACCTTCATAGGTCCTGAGATTGGCTGTTCTTGGTATGCTAAGTTGTTTACAATTTCTGTAAATCGACTGAACATATCCGTGATGGTTTCTCCTGGCTTCATTTTGAAGGCTTCATATTGACCAAGAAGGATATTGATATTGGTTTCTTTGACTCGATCTGTTCCTTCATAGGTGACGTGCAATTTGTCCCAAACTTCTTTGGTTGTTTCACAAGATGAAATTCTATTATATTCAGTAGAGCATAATGCACAATATAGAGAGTAGATAGCCTTTGCATCAAGGGCTTGTCTCTTTGAGACATCGGTGTGCATTGTTCCCACTCCATCAGGTACTTCTTTCCCTGTAATAGATATAGCTTTAGGAGTAATTCCATTTTCCACTACATCCCACTCCATAGGATCTTTGGATCTTAGGAATGCCTTCATCTTGTTTTTCCATACGTTGTAATCCTTGCCATCGAAGTAGGGAGGTCTGGTGTTGCTTTGCACTTCAATTAATCCTGGAGCCAAAACACTAGCCATAGATCTTTAGCTTCAGAAGTAATAACACTTCTAATGAATAAGCAACCTGCTCTGATACCAATTGAAATAGGCTAGTGAATCAACCTAGAGGGGGGTGAATAGGTTGTTGCGGAATTCTTTTGGAATCTTTTGCGGTGGAATACATTGATATCAAGGATATATCAATAATAAATAAAGCACGTATTCATAAAGTAAATAGAGTAGAGTAAGAGAGAATTGACACAAGGATTATAGTGGTTCGGCTTAGTCCAAGCCTACGTCCACTCTCCACGCTGGCAGCCAACTGGCTGTAATCACTATGTAGCAAACGAGAGTTGTTACAGTATATGGACTAGACTTCTTCAATAGACAGTCTCTTCTACAGCTTCCTGCTGCTTTTCGCACTATATCTCACTCTCTTCAATACACAATTTGAACATGAAAGATTTTTAGAGAACAAGTGATTTTGGAGATTCTAACATCGAGTTTTTTCTACCCAGTCTCTCCTTGTTTCCAAGGAACATTGATCCACCTTAAATAGCCTCCGTGCCTTCATACCCGTTGGCACTTACCAATAATTCATCCAATCAACCCGTTGGACTGAATCAATTTAAGTGATCTCCTTGTCGCCGAAAACGTAAGTAGACAGTAGCTCGTCAATCATGTTCACCCATACAATCAGGATCTTGAGTTCCCAAAATTAGATTCTTCCAAAAATAAACTTGATCTTCAACGAATAAAATCCGGAGAGTAAATCTTCCAAGCTCTTCGATCACAGCCGGAGATATTCCATGGTTAAGATTAGGAAATACGAAATCCAATATCTTACTTTTCTTAGCCATAAGAATAACCTGTGGCCAGCCTGTAAAAATCGTGAACTGTCTTCAGACTTAGATTTGGGTCTTTGAAGGTCGTTAGACTGAAACCGAGTCTTGAAGGTCTTCAGACTGAAACTGCGTCTTGACTGACTTCAGACGGAAAAACTTCAGACCGAAACGGGTCCGACTGTCTTTGAAAACCTTTAGACCTTGAAAGCTTCGGACGTGACTGACTGAGTCTTGGAGTCTTTAGACCATACTGTTGAGGCTGTTTTGTCAACTTCAAAACTCCAAGGGATTTTTCTTCAACATTATCCATATGAATATTTGATAACATCAGTTTACATCACTCATACAAAGAACAACAACAAACTAGAAAGCAACATTTGATATTGGATTTTTGGCAATAGCAGTGCTAGGCACTCGACATACTCTTATTTGTTATGGCTATGCCTTTGGTGTCTGTATTGTCTTCAAAACATGCTTACAAATCCTACGTAAGAATATGCTAATGAATATAAAGAAGGTCATCACTTTTCCATTTTATTTTGTAATATGTTGGTACAGGATGTGTCCTAAGTTGCCTTTTTGATGGTCATGTAGAGATACTTGCATGCTTAAATTTAATGCCAATGACATAAGATACTTCACCCATATCCTTCATATCAAAACTTTTAGAGAGAAATTGTTTTAACTCATCTAACAATCCATTTATCATTAGTTGCAAGAAAAATGTCATCCATATATAATACTAAGAGACAAATTTTGCTCCTACTAACCTTCTTGTATATACATTGATCCATGACATTCTCCACAAAACCAAATGAAGAGATGACCTCATGGAATCTCAAGTACCATTGGCCCAATGCTTGTTTTAAGCTATATAGAGATTTCTTAAGCTTGCATACCAAATACTCACCAGCACTAGAGAAGAATCATTTTGATTGTTTAATGTAAAACACTTTTTCTAGTTTTTCATTGAGGAACGCCATTTTCACATCCATTTGATGTAACTCCATATCAAAATGAGCAATCAATGCCAAAATAATATGAAGAGAATATTTTTTAAATATAGGAGAAAATGTCTATGTACAATCTCCCTCCTTTTAAGTGAATCCTTTGGCAATGAGTCTGGCTTTGTATTTCTCAATGTTGCCCAATGAATCCTTCTTAGTTTTGAAGTCCCATTTATAACCAATGGCTTTCACACCATCAAACAACTCAACTAATTCTCAAACCTCATTAGACGTTATGGAACTCATCTCTTTCTTTTGGCATTGTAGCACAAATTGGATTGATCACAACTCATGGCTTGTGAAAATGTTTTAGGATCATTTTTAGCTCCAATATTATAATCATATTCTTGCAGATATACAATGTAGTCACTAAGGATTGTTGATTTCTTAATTCTAGTAGACTTTTTTATTGTTGCACCAAAATTGTCCTAAGGAGTTTCTTGTTCAACTGAAAGTTTAATAGTATCTGGTAATTACTGAATAGTTTGGCCTACATGATCAATGTCAACAACTTATGGATCTTCAATGATTGGTTGTTCAATGGCTGGTTGAACTGAAGGGTGTTGAAGAAAAATCCCTTGGAGTTTTGAAGTTGACAAAACAGCCTCAACAGTACGGTCTAAGGACTCCAAGACTCGGTTAGCTACGTCCGAAGTTGTCAAGGTTTAAAGGTTTTCAAAGACAGTCGGACCCAGAATTTCGGTCTGAAGTTTTTCCGTCTCGAAGTCGGTCAAGACTCGTTTCCGTCCGAAGACCTTCAAGACTCGGTTTCGATCCGATGACCCTCAAGACCCAAATCTAAGTCGAAGACAGGTTCGCGATTTTTACAGGCTGGCCACAGGTTATTCTTTTGGCTAAGGAAAGTAAGTTATTGGATTTCGTATTTCCTAATCTTAACCATGGAATATCTCTCGGCTGTGATCAAGAGCTTGGAAGATTTGATTCTTCGGATTTTATCCGTTGAAGATCAAGATTATTTTTGGAAGAATCTAATTTTGGGAACTCAAGATCCCGATTGTATGGGCGAACAGGATTGATGAGCAGCTTGTCTACTTACGTTTTCGAGACAAGGAGATCACTTAAATTGATTCAGTCCAACGGGTTGATTGGATGAATGTTTTGGTAAGTGCCAACGGGTATGATGGCACGGAGGCTATTTAAGGTGGATCGACGTTGCTTGGAAACAAGGAGAGACTGGTAGAAAAATCTTGATGTTAGAATGTCCAAAATCACTTGTTTTCTAAAATCTTTCATATTCAAATTGTATATCAAAGAGAGTGAGATATAGTGCAAAAGAAACAAAAGGTTGTAGGAGAGATTATCTATTGAAGAAGTCTAGTCCGTCTACTGTAACGGCACTCTTTTGCTACATAGTGATTACATGCCGGTTGGTGCCCGGCGTGGAGAGTGGACGTAGGCTTGGTCTAAGCCGAACCACTATAATCCTTGTGTCAATTCTCTCTTACCCTACTCTATTTACTTTGTGAATACGTAATTTGTTCATTATTGATATATCTTTGATATCAACGTATTCCACCGCAAAAGATTCCAAAAGAATTCCGCAACAACCTATTCACGCCCCTTTAGGTTGATTCACTAGCCTATTTCAATTGGTATCAGAGCAGGTTGCTTATTTGTTAGAAGTGTTATTACTTCTGAAGCTAAAGATCTATGGCTAGTGTTTTGGCTCTAGGGTTAATTGAAGGGCAAAGCAATACCAGACCTCCCTACTTCGATGGCAAGGATTACAATGTATGGAAAAACAAGATGAAGGCGTTCCTAAGATCTAAAGATCCTATGGAATGGGATGTAGTGGAGAACGGAATTATTCCTAAAGCTACATCAAGCACAGGAAAAGAAATAGCTGATGGAGCAGGATTACCACAAGCAGAAATTTCTAAAAGACATGCTCTTGATGCAAAGGCTATTTACTCTCTCTATTGTGCATTATCTCCTACTGAGTATAATAGAATTTCATCTTGTGAAACAACCAAAGAAGTTTGGGACAGATTGCACGTCATCTATGAAGGAACAGATCGAGTCAAAGAAACCAAGATCAACATCCTTCTTGGTCAATATGAAGCCTTCAAAATGAAGCCAGGAGAAACCATCACGGATATGTTCGGTCGATTTACGAAATTGTAAACGGCTTGGCATACCAAGGACAGCCAATCTCGGGACCTATGAAGGTCAATAAATTGTTGAGAGGGCTCTCCAAAGATTGGAATCATGTCAAAACATCTATAAGAGAAACACAGAGGATCATGCCTCTTTCAGTAGATGAATTGGTTGGCACACTTCAATCCTATGAAGTCGAGCAATTCAATGAGGAATTTGACACAAAAGGTAAGAAGTCAATTGCTTTAAAATCTAATGATGATTCTGATGTTACAGATTCAAAAGAAGACTTGGATGATGAAGAATTGGCACTTCGATTAGAAAGTTCGAAGATTGAATAGAAAAGACAGGAGATTCAACGGAAAGAAACAAAACAATCAAAGATTTCAAAGGAGATCAAATGAAGAAGAAGATACCAGCAAAGAAGTTGTTTGCTTTGAATGCAAGAAAAAGGGACACATCGATCTAACCGTCCCTTATTGAAGAAAAAGAAAGGAAAACCGAAAAGGTCAAGAAAGCACTTAAAGCTGAAACGTGGAGTGACACCGAATGTGAGGAGAGTGATGAAGAATATGCAAATATATGTCTTATGGAAAACTCAGACTCAGACTCAGACTCAGACTTAGACTCAGACTCAGATTCAGACTCAGACTCAAACAATGATATCAAGGTTAGAAATCTAAAAATTCCTATCAAAGTATCAAAATACATTGATGAACTTTGTCTCGATCTTAAAGGCTCTCTTAAAAGGATTTCGAACTAAAAGGGAGAATTCCAAACTGAAACAACAAGAAAAATTTTACATGAAAAAGTTGAAAGTCTAGACAAGTCTCTTGCTGTTTCGAAAGAAAATGAGAATGATCTTTCAAAAGAGAATGCTTGCTTGAAAGAAGACTTATTGAAAGTTTCAAAGAAATTTTCAATAGGTTCTGAAAAGCTGAATAAAATTCTTTCTATTCAAAGACCTTACTTTAATAAATCCGGTTTAGGAATGACACAAGAAACTGTTCATTTGATCGATTTCCCAAAAGTAAAGGAAAGAATTAGGAATAGGCCAACAAAATTTTTTTATAAAAATCATTTCCAAAAGGTTTTTGTAAAGCCTGTTGGTAGACATGCTCTTACTTGTTCAAAATGTAAAAGTGTATATCATTTTGAAAAGGAATGTCCCAAAGTTTGGAGACCCGTTAAGAAGAGTCGGGCAAAGACTGTTTATACTACTAACAATGATGGACCCAAGAAGATCTGGGTACCAAAGAAGACATGAGTCTTTCTTTTAATTGCAGGTTACCTTCAAGAAGAAAGTCAAGTGGTATTTGGACAGTGGATGTTCAAGACACATGACAGAGACTCAAGTTGTTTTACAAAATTCTCTCATACAAAAGGAGGAAATGTCTCTTTTGGTGGTAACAACAAGGGTAAGATTGTTGGTCAAGGAACTGTGATGATTGGAAATCTCACAATCAACAATGTCTCTCTTGTTGAAGGATTGAACTACAATCTATTGAGTATTAGTCAATTATGCAATTCTGGATATAAAATCAATTTTCAAGAAGATACATGTTCTCGGATCAAGCAAGGATCTTTCACAGTCCTTTTTCGGTCGAAGACATGGGAATATCTATTTGCTAGATATAAGGTCCAGTCCTCAATGCTTGATATCAATTCAAGATGAAGTCATCCTCTCGGCATAGGAAGCTTGGACATGTCAATCTGAAGCAAATGGCAAAAGTATCATCCAAAAAGCTTGTTCGAGGACTTCCTAACCTCAAGTATCAAAAGCATGAATTATGCACTCCCTGTGTACTTGGTAAACAGGTTAGAAATTCCTTTAAATCTATAAATCAAGTATCCACTAATCATGTTTTGCAGCTATTACACATGGATTTATTCGGGCCAACAAGAGTTCAAAGTATTGGAGGTAAAAGATATTGCTTGGTTATAGTTGATGATTATGCTCGTTTTACTTGGGTTTTCTTTCTTGCAAATAAATCTGATGCATTGATTCATTTTACTAAGTTTGCAAAGAAAATTCAAATTGAAAAAGGATATGCAATTTCGAGTATTAGAACTGACCATGGTGGAGAAATTTGAAAATCATGATTTTGCCAAATATTGTGATGACAATGGTATTCAACGTAATTTTTCATCCCCATACACTCCACAACAAAATGGAGTTGTAGAAAGAAAAAATCGTTCTTTGCAAGAAATGGCAAGAACTCTTTTAATCGAAAGTAATATATCACCTCATTTTTGGGCTGAAGCTACTTCTACTGCTTGTTATATTATAAATAGAATTTTTCTAAGGCCTATATTGGAAAAGACACCTTATGAACTGCTCAAAGTTAAGAAACCAATTGTTTCATACTTTCATGTATTCGGTTGCAAATGTTTTATCCTAAAGAATTCCAATGATCGAATTGGTAAGTTTGAAGAAAAATCAGATGAAGGAATTTTCCTTGGCTACTCCATGACAAGCAAAGCTTTTAGAGTCTTCAACAAACGTACTCAAACTGTGGAAGAATCCATGAATGTGAAGTTCGAAGATTCGTTACAAAATCAGACTCAACCTGAAGATTTAGAGTCTGGCCAAGTGTCTACAAATTCTCATGAAGAAAATCAAGCCTCAGACACTGAGCCTCAAACAAATTCAGAAATTTCAACTGAAGAAGAGCTTCACCAAATTGACAAATCAACTACAAATTGGAAGCAAAAGTCAAGTCATCCCCAGACCTCATCATTGGCAATATTGATGAAGGAGTTCGTACTAGGTCTAAAAGACGAGAAGCTTCTAGTGCTCTTGCACTAATTTCTGAGATCGAACCAAAAAATATAGAAGATGCATTGAAAGATGAAAGCTGGATCGAAGCAATGCAAGAAGAACTAAACCAATTCAAAATCAACAACGTTTGGGAGCTAGTTCCTAAACCAAAAGGAAAATCAATCATTGGCACCAAATGGGTTTTCAAGAACAAGCTTGATCAACAAGGAAAAGTGGTAAGGAATAAAGCAAGACTTGTAGCAAAAGGCTACACACAAGAAGAAGGCATCGACTATGACGAAACCTATGCTCCTGTGGCAAGGTTAGAAGCTATAAGATTACTTCTTGCTTTTGCTTGCTTTAAAAATTTCAGGTTATTCCAAATGGACGTGAAAAGAGCATTCCTAAATGGAGTCATCCAAGAAGAAGTCTATGTGGAACAACCACCAGGATTTGAAGATCCTAAAAGACCAAACCTTGTTTTCAAGCTAAAGAAAGCCTTATATGGTTTAAAACAAGCACCCCGAGCGTGGTATGAAAGGTTAAGCAATTTTTTAATTCAAAATGGCTTCTCTAAAGGTAAAGTAGATACTACCTTATTTATAAAGAGAGAAGGCAAGGATTTCATACTTGTTCAAATTTATGTTGATGACATTATTTTTGGTTCTTCTAATGAGAAACTTTGCAAGAATTTTTCAAAGTGTATGTAGAACGAATTTGAGATGAGCATGATGGGAGAACTAAACTTCTTTTTGGGACTTCAAGTCAAACAATCAAGTGAAGGAACTTTCATCCATCAAGAGAAGTATGCAAAAGACCTTATCAAGAAGTTTGGAATGGAGAATTGCAAGAAAACAGAAACTCCTATGTCAAGCTCATTAAAGCTGGATAAAGATGAACAAGGGAAGAGTGTAGACCAAAAGCTATACAGAAGTATAATCGGGTCACTTCTTTACCTTACAGCTTCTAGACCTGATATCTTGTTTAGTGTCTGCATTTGCGCTAGATTTCAATATGATCCTAAAGAATCTCATATGTTTGCTGTTAAGCGTATTATTAAATATGTTGCAACTACATCTAAGCTAGGTCTATGGTATTCTAAGAAAGGAGATTTTACTCTTCTTGGATATTCTAATGCTGACCTTGCTGGTTGTAAAGTGGATAGAAAAAGCACTACATGTACATGTCAATTATTGGGAAACAAGATGGTGTCTTGGTTCTCAAGAAAACAGGGTACCGTGGCTCTTTCAACCGTTGGAGCAGAGTACATAGCTCTTGGAAGTTGCTGCTCTCAAATTCTATGGATGCAACAGCAATTGAGAGACTTTGGAGTTGATGAAACACATACGGAAATCAAATGTGACAATACCAGCGCAATCAACCTCACAAAGAATCCAATACTTCATTCAAGAGCAAAGCACATTGAAATCAAGCATCATTTCATTTAAGATCATGTTCAAAGTGGAGATGTTGTGATTCAGCATGTTGATTCAAAGAATCAATTGGCGGATATATTCACAAAACCCCTAGAGAATGCTCACTTTGAATCAATTTGTTCAAGACTGGGAATTGTGAATTTTGAAGATAATCAGACTCACGATTAAAGTCTGAAGGTGGTTCAGACTCATCGCTAAAGTCTGAAGGTGGTTCAGACTCATAGCTAAGTCTGGAAGTGGTTTAGACTCAACGCTAGGTCTGAAGATGGCTCAGACTCAAAGCAAGGTCTGAAAGTGTTTCAGACTCTACGTAAAGTCTGATTGTACTCAGATGCAAAGGTAAAGTCTGAAAAAGGTTCAGACTCAAAGGTAAAGTCTGAACATCCGTCGACTCTATTTATTTAATCTCTTTACGAATTTCTTTTCGTATTCTCTCTTTAACATATTTTTGGTAATTACTTTTCAGTATTTCAAAATCTCTTTTCGCTCTTTTCGACATGCATTAATGGCGTTTATATTTTCAAAAAGGGCAGTTTTCTTTTTACGGTTTATTTTTGGCAGTTCTTTTCTTTTACTTTTTGGCGACGATTCGTATTCCGGTGATTTCTCTCTCACTATTTATACCCTCGAACCGTCACTTTTACTCTCAGCTACTCCTTTGCGATTCATCCTCGTACTCTTTCACTCTCAAAACCTTAAAAATTTCCTTTTGCCGTTTCCGTTTCGTCCCCTTTTCGCCACAAAGTTTCCATTTTTCCTCACGTTCAAGTTGAAACTTTGCTTGCTCTACAAGAATGTCGTCTCGCAAGTCCTCCGGAATTGCCAGCAGGGGACCACAGAGACAGCAAGAGGGTCCTACAAGGGTCGACCTAACGGAGGAAGATTCGCCTCAACGAGAAGCAGAGAGTCAACATTCTGAGGAAGTTGTTACCGAAGCAGAATCGGTAAGAACTCTTAAGCCAAATGTTGCTTACGATCTCTATAAAAGGCTTAAGGATAGGAAGGTTAGCCTTAAGACGATCGAGGAGTATTTGAAGAAGAGGGGATTTAGGAGTGAGTATGCATTTTTGATGGAGATGGAGAAGCTGAATGTCGTTGATAAAGGCACTGCACAGAGGACGCTGGAAAATATCTCTAGTGATCCACTTGAGAATGCTCCTGCTGAAACTTTAGATGATAATGAGAGACTTTTCTCTCACTTTGAACCTCGTTTTGGTGTGGCTGCTAATACTGTTTGTCCTCTGGGGAGCTTATTTCGGTCGAGGGAGCATGAATGAGTTTATACGAAGCTGTTGAAGAGGGGTGTGGTCAATCCAAGGAGTGTGGATTTTGACTTCCTAGATTCGATAATGATTAATCTAAGAGGGAAGTTTGCTAGGTTGCAATTGGAGAATTTCTGCACGGATATGATTGTGGCCCACTCTGAATTGGCGGCTTACTTTTACTTGAATCTATCCTTTTTGGATGCAAATCATTTGTCCTTTTCTTTCATGGACAAAGATTATGTTGTTGATGTTGACTTGCTAGCTGACATTATTGGTGTGGAAAGAAGGGGTTTCCAGCCAATCAAAGTCTCAACAACCTATGCAACATTGGATATTGTATGAGACAAAACTGTTGAAGCCAAGATATCCTACACTAGGATGAATGCCACCAATGTTTTGTTGCATAAAGTTGTCATCAACTACATCCGGCCAAAATCGACCTCGAAGACCGATGTTTCCAAAACAGAGGCAAAGCTGATGTTTGCCATCAACCAGGGCAGACCTTTCTCACTTCCACATGTCATTCTTTTCCATATGTATAGGACAGTGGTGAAGGATAAGGGTCAGCTGCCTTATTTATCAATCATCACCAAACTGTTTAGGCATTTTGATATTCAAGTTCCTGCATCTTTGTGCCTAACAAAGTTGAATTCGATGCTCATTGGTGAGAAGATTGTGATGAAGATGAAATTTTAACCGACTGCAAAGATTTGGAAAGGTTGAGGAGGGAAACACCTTCAAGGGAGATCCCCATTGCTTCATCGAAAAGGAAGGGCAAAGAGCCCATGGCTGAAAAGAAAAGAAGAAAGATCATCCTGCAAGACGAGGAGGATGAAGAAGATGCCATGACTTTGTCTACTCTCTCTAGATTGAGGAGCCCCTGTAATCCCGAGAACGAGAGGCGAGGAGAGAGCGAGAAAAGAAGCAGAGGAGAAGGAAGCAGTGAAACAGAGGAAAGAGAAGGAAGAAAAAGAAAGGAAGAAAAGAGAAGAAGAAAGGAAGAAAAGAGAAGAAGAAAGGAAGAGAAGAGAAGAGGAAAGGAGAAGAAGAGAAGAAGAAGAGAGAAGAAGAGCAGAAGAACAGAGAAGAGAAGAAGAGAGACAGAGGAAAGCTGAAGAAGAAGAAAGAATAAGGAAGGCTGAGGAAGAAAGCAAAATGCAGGAGGATATGGCTGCTGCATTTGAGCCATCTTTTGCTGGGGAAGAGACCGAGAAACATCCTCGTGCTGATATGGATGTTGGCGATGAATTTTCCACTCCACCCACTAGCATTCATTCAGGGGGAGTTGCTGCAGAACAAGGAACAATATCGCCACTACATTTTAGTGATGTGAGTAGGTCTGGTGCTGATCCTGAGGAGGTTTATGGATCCCACTTTCCAGAGCATGAAGAATCCTCACCTGCTGAGAAGGAAAGGGCTGAAAGGGAAGCTCCTAGTTTTCAAACCCATTTTGCTGGTCCAAGTGGAAGCAATGCCAATTCCACAGCATTCACACAGCTATTGGATATTATGCTGGACTTGAAAAAGCAGGTTTTGGGATGGACTTCGAAATGAGAGACTTGAAAAAGCCACTGTTGAGTACTTCAGTGAACATGCAAGAACAGATCAATGCACTGAGAGCACAAGTGGAGTCGAATCGACGGTGCGAGAATTAGCTTCGGTGAAGGAAAATCTTGCCAAACTTGACAAGTCGGACCAGGAGCTTAGCAAGTTTCAACTTGTTCGTTTCCCGCAGGCCCCTAAATATTTTCAAAACTTTATCTCATTTCACTCTACCTCTTTGATGGGACAAAAAGGGGAGAGTTGCGCAGATTTGATTGCAGGTTTTGAAGATTTGAAGTTTTTGAAGCTGAGGAAGCTTGGAGAATTTTTATTTTGATTTATTTTGAAGTTTAATCTTATTTTATTTAGACTGTTTTCATTTTGGATTTCGATTGGGTTGTTTGAACTTCTATGACCTTATGCTGATGTGATGATTTGGATTTAGACTTGTGAATTTGATTGCAGGATTATTATATTTTGTGAGGATAATTGTTATTGAACTAACACTCTATTTTGCAGATATAATCCTCAAAATATATATGAGTTTTTCCTTGTAGGTTTTTAAATTCATAAATCTGTCGAGGGTTTTGTCACCATCAAAAAGGGGGAGATTGTTGAAGAAAAATCCCTTGGAGTTTTGAAGTCGACAAAACAGCCTCAACAAGACGGTCTAAGGACTCCAAGACTCGCCTGGCTACGTCGAAGTTGTCAAGGTCTAAAGGTTTTCAAAGACAGTTAGACCCTGAATTTCGGTCCGAAGTTTTTCCGTCCGAAGTCGGGCCAAGAATCGGTTTCCGTCCGAAGACCTTCAAGACTCGTTTTAGTCGATGACCCTCAAGACCCAAATCTAAGTCGAAGACAGTTCGCGATTTTTTACAGGGCTGGCCACGGGTTATTCTTTTGGCTAAGGAAAGTAAGATATTGGATTTCGTATTTCCTAATCTTAACCATGGAATATCTCCGGCTGTGATCAAGAGCTTGGAAGATTTGATTCTTCGGATTTTATCCGTTGAAGATCAAGATTATTTTTGGAAGAATCTAATTTTGGGAACTCAAGATCCCGATTGTATGGGCGAACGGGATTGATGAGCTCTTTGTCTACTTACGTTTTCGAGACAAGGAGATCACTTAAATTGATTCAGTCCAACGGGTTGATTGGATGAATGTTTTGGTAAGTGCCAACGGGTATGATGGCATGAAGGCTATTTAAGGTGGATCGACATTGCTTGGAAATAAGGAGAGACTGGTAGAAAAATCTTGATGTTAGAATCTCCAAAATCACTTGTTCTCTATGTTGACGCCTAATTTTTAAATCTTAAATTTGGGTTTTTAATTATTTTTTATCATTATTCCTTTTTTTCTTTAGATTTTATTTTATTTCATTTTATTTCGTTTTATTTTGATAAAAAAGCAGAAAAACCGAAAAAACCAGAAAAACCGGAAAGAAAACCAAAAAGAAGGAAAACTAAAAAAACGGCCCAACGGCCCGGAAGGCCTTCGGCCCCAAAGCCCGCGGGACGACCCACGCTTGCGCCCGACCCGCGCTCGACCCGCCGAGTCGTCTTCCTCACATGTTCACGTGCGCAGCACGCGCGAGCAGGCGCAGCGCAAATCGCGCAGTGCGGGAGGAGGATTGGAGCACGTGGGGGAGCAGGGGGAGTGGCTGGCCGACGGGATGCGTCGGATGGGACGCCGGTCCGGCCGGCCGAAGCCGCGGTAGTCCCCTCCGGTCGAACCCCCATCGGCCGGCCACCCTTGGCCTATAAATACCCCCTCCCCCCATCGGTTTGAACACACAGAGAGTGAGACGAAGCAACGGCAAGGATCGATGATCCTGGGTCGCAGATCCTCGAATCTCCCCACCTGAGAGACTTCAGAAAGGGGGGTCGAGGACGAGCGGCACCAGATTTGAGATCGGCCGGCTTCGAGAGAGAGAGAGAGAGAGGGGGGGGAAGGTCGGGGTCCGTCGTCGCCGCCGCAGAATCACGGATGGGTCTCGCCGTCGCCACCGCTGCCGTTGTCTTCATCGCAAGCAGGTATTGTCGGGGCCGTCGCCATCGTCGCGCCTTTTCCCTCGCCGAGCCATCAACGCCGCCGTCGCTGCCGTCCGCCGTCGCCGTTACCCCCTTTTTCCTCCCGATTCGGGAACCCTAGGGTTCCTGGCTTTCCAGGTCACGATCTCGGGTCGCCGAGTCGGACCCGAATCGGGAACCGGGTAGGGTTCCTGTGTCTTGAGGAGAGAATCGAGTCGGGTCGTCGGGTCGGAGCGGGTCGGCCTGCCGCGGCGTAGTTTGTAGGGAGAAGTAGAGTCGGGTCGGATCGGGTCGGAGCCAGGACAGGCCGGGTCGGTTCCCCCCGAGACGGCGTCATTTAGCCGCTTCAAAGGAAGTCGAGTTGCGAATCGGGCTGGATCCGGGTAGGGTTTCTGCCCCGGGACCCGGGTCTCCAGAGCGGACGACGCTAATTTTTGGGCAGAAGCCGAAACGCCGTCATTTTGGGGCGAGGAGCGGGTCGCAGCTCGTCGGGTCGGGTCAGATCTACCCACGCCCGGCCCGACATCGTTTCGCCGCCCTTTTCTCCAAAACGCCCGCGTTTCGGACCGGCCCGGCGAATCCGACCCATGGATCCAACCCGGGTCGTTTTTTTTAAAAATGTTTTTATGATATTTTATTTTTAAATATTTTAAAAAAATCATTTTAATTTCAAGAAAATAAAAAAAATAAAATAAAAAATGTTTTAAAAATAAAATGTTTTATTTAAAAAAATCAAAAATTAAAATAAAAATCATTTATTTCCGAAAATGATTAGTAAAATCAAAAAAATATTATTTTCCAAAATATCCAAAAATACTTTAATATTTTCCAAAAAATAAAAATATCAAAAATCCCAAAAAATGCCAAAATTCATAAAAAGCCCAAAATTTTCATAAAAGCCAAAAATACTTGTATTTTCTCAAAAAATACCCCAAAATATCCAAAAATCTCTTTTATGTCCAAAAATGAGGAAAATACCCAAAAATGTGATTTTTCCAAAAATGCATGAAAAATCCACAAACATCCAAAAAACCTTAGAGTTTAAACAAGATTAGGTACCGAAAGGGCATTAGTGATTAACTAGTGTAATCAAGTCCCTGATCCTAATTTCTCTGGTTGCGCAGAAGCAAGTATTTCTCCCGATATTTTGCTTGGGTTTCTAATCAACCTACCCCAAATTGATTAGTGGCGACTCCGTTTTAAAAATCAATTTACAAATTAAATATTTTAAAGTCGTGAATTGGTGGACTTGGGAGAGTCCAGGCTTTAATTAAATCCAGCCGAGCCATTAGCCTCCTTTCGGTGCTCGAACCCAATTCGGCTGGGCGCCCCTGCAAAAAAGGGGTCGCGACAGCTTGGCGACTCCACTGGGGACTTTGAGGACTTAGGCCATGTTTATCTTGTTTAAATTCTTTACTGACTTAGGTTTTTTTCTTTTTACAGGTCAATTATTTATAAATTTATTTTAAGCTAGCTGAAATTAAATTGTCTTGTGATTATAAACTGTTGTGCATGCTTTACTGTTTTAAACACTACACATGGCACACACAACCCGGCCGCCATAGGATTTTTAGGATGGTGTTAAGAAGGATACGGCCTCGAAAGCGAGACTGCCTTGTAGAGGTTGCCCTTCTTTTCCCCGAATTTCTTAGCCGAGGTTAAGAGGGTACGCGCTAACGCGAGACTGCGCGACCGGAGATGCCCTTTTAATTTCAACAAACCTTCTGAGTTAGAAATCGAGCCGCATGTCTCATGTGTATGTCTTTGTGCTTGTCATTTTACTTAAAAGTAAAGTAATTTATTTACTCAGTCTTTTTTACTCAAGTCTTTTATTGGCCCATGGCAATTTAGGATAAAATTTCCAAAACCCTGATTTATATGCGATGGGGGAAGATGACATCCAGTTTATTCCTACTCCCAAGGCGGAACTTTTCAGATGGTGGGGTCAGTTGGATCAGCCTGCCCAGGAGTTCGTGAAGGACAAGCTCGGCCACCTCCTTTCATTGATAAGAATAATTGTTCGCCCTGAAGTCACACAAGGCATTGCACATTTCTGGTGCCCGAGGACTCTCACCTTTATGTTCGGCAGGTTTGAACTAAACCCGACCCTAGAAGAATACAGTATCATCACTGGAATGCCCCTTGGGAAAGAGCTGGTCAGGCCATCGACAGGCGCCCTCCCATGCCGCAGGCTGGCACGGTTTTTAGGAGCTGAAATTCATGTTATGAGACAAATTCTCGAGAACAACGATAATAACTGCCCTTTTGAATTCTTGAATGAATGTTTTCAAAATCAGCCCATGGCTAAAAAAAAGGCGAAATTTTCCTCCTAGCATTTTTCGGGCTCATCATTTTCCCTCACCAAAGAAATATCATAAGTCCTAAAATGGTTTGGATCGTCAATCAAATTTTGGGGAAGCCAATTATGTCAACATGATTTTAGCTGAAACTTTCCTATCCTTCAACCGTTTTAAAGACAACATAGAAAAAATCATGCGAGCCTCTCCAGAAATATTACAAGTCTGGTTCTTTTCTCACTTGAGCAAATACCGGGGCATCATGCGATCGTCTGAAACAAACACTTCTGAGCATCCATTACAAAAATTCATGGCTTTAGGATCTTGCATTCCTAATCAAACCAGTTTACATTGGGTCGATTTCCTGAGAGATCCAGCTCCCGAGACATTCCAGTGGTGTGCTGGTTGGTTCCATGAAAAGAGGGCTCGCTTTGCCTACAGACGCACCCATCCAATTCCCTTGCTTGGCTGGACTGGCGCCGTACCCTACTATCCATTTCGAGTGGCGCGACAGTTCGGAGCCCTCCAGGAAATCCCGCCACCTTCTAGGAAGAAGATTCCTCCGTTCCTCTTCAATACAAGCAATGATTACACATATGAAATCTCTACTTGTGAAGAAATATGGGATAGGTGCCATCGCAAAAGGATTATGATACCTGAAGGACTCAAAGGAGAAGAAAAAGCTCACCACGCTTCTGCGGCCTATATCCATCATTATTACATCTCAAAGAAGCACAAGCCATCGATCCCTCGGTCCATCAGAGAGAATGGCCTACTCGAACCAACAGATCTTATACGAATGATACAAGAAGTAGGCCGGTCACCTGGCTCAGAGACAGTACAAGGAAGCGAGCAGTCATCACAAGACCCCCTGTCGCATATGTAGTTGTGTTTCCCTAGTTTGCTTTAAAAACTTAGTCCCATTGTCTAGGGACTTGTCTTTAAGTGTCTAGTATTTGGTTTGTCATTTCAATTCCTAGACGTCGAGTCCGTAAACACCCTCTTTTAAATGAAAGTAGTGGATCGTTGCCATGGGTCAATCTTTGTCTACCTTGTGCTCATTCATCGCTTTCAAAACAGGTAATCATGAATTATCAGCCATCGGCCGCCCGCGATTGGCCCCTCATAATAGGATCAGATCAAGAGGAAGTGCGAAATCGCCTTGCCCGCATTGAAGATGGCGTAGGGCAAATGTCCATTGCCCTTCAACAGCTCTCGAGACAGATGAAGTCCACTCAAGATAAACCCAACTCCGTGATTAGCACCGTCATAACCCCTGCAAATGTACTAAGAACTAGCCAATACTATGAACAATTCGAAAGGATCATGAAAAAGTTAGGCCAGCTACAGGGGCAAAATCCCGTCGACTTATCTGACTACTCCAACTTCGAGATCCCTGAAGAATTCAAGACACCTGAATGTGAAAAGTATGCTAATGCCCCTCATCCTGAAGCCTACCTACAGGCCTACCTGGTCCAAAAAATGATTCAATCATACCATCCAAACCTGACCGGCCCAACCCTGCGATGGTACATTGTTAGAAGGATTAGTCTCCTTAAATCCTGGAAGGAACTAATTCACGTTTTTTTACCAAGAATATGACATTGGCCCTGACATAGCCCTGCCCTACAAAGAACTAACGACCCCGGAGCAGGAGAGGCCACTAATTGTTGAGACAGGAAAGAAGCGTAGCGATGAAGCATTGCATAATAAATGGACAGTTGAACAACATCCAGCTACCGAAAAGTTTCCCACTAGGAAGGGCAAGGAACCTTTATACGAGATCACAGATTCAGAGCCTGTTCAAGACTGGGGCATGACAAAGCAACTCCCTAGACTTACCCCAAGAGCCATGGTCCAAAGAATACCAACCCCTATCAATCTGGAGAGTGACTCAGACAGTGAAACCTTAATATCTCTCACTTCCCGCGATAAAGTTGAACTAGCCAAACGTAGGGCCTTACTCAAAAGTTCTGGACCAAGGACCAAGAAAAGAAAGCCTAGCCAGATTAATACGTCGTCTAGCAACGAGCTACAATACCAAAGTTCCGAGCATTCCCAGGAATACAATCTTGAGGGCAACCATCCCCTGGAGTATGATTCTGAAGATTTCCCGCCCTTAGAATACCATCCCAAAAGCTTCCAGCGCTATTTCAATGGCGAGCGAGTTCATCCTACAATCTGTTTCTTGCTCTCATCCGAAGATGAAGGCCCGTCAGAAGGGGAGGAATACATCTTTATCCGCTACGATCCCGACGAAGCGCTAAGCTCGTCGCCCGACCGTGAGAATAGCTTAAACGCCCCATCCTCCCTCAGTGATTTTAACTCCGAAGAAAGCAATGGAGTAATCTCAATGGAATCCAATGTTCTTGAAGAAGAAGAATTCGACACCCCAATGAGTATGCAATGGGAAAGCCAGTGGCCTAACCAAGACCTATCAGGCTTGTCTCACTCCCATAGAACCTTGACCCCCATAGAGATGTGGATACCCAGCCTCCACAAGTATAATGGCACAACTTGCCCCGTGGCTCACTTGCAATATCTCTATGAGGAAATGAATCAGTATTATGGCCCAGCAATTCTCACAACTCAGGCATTTCAAGAAACCCTTACAGGGTCTGCGTTGCAATGGTTCTTCACAGCAAATATTCATCTCATAGAAGATTGGAGCGAGCTAACTTCCACATTTCTGCATCAGTACCAAAGCCAGATCGGAACCAAGCTGCCGTGCGAGGACTCGGCCCATTTCGAAAGAAGACAGATGGAGAATTTCCGAACATATGCCGAGAGGTGGAGGGCTCCCATAATGCAAATCCACCCAGAGCTGGCTGAGGAAGAATTGATAAAACAGTTTATAGAAGCCTTGCCCTGTGACTGTTGCTGCTGGTTGCGCAGGTTGCACTTCCGTAGCTTCAACGAAGTGGTCATTGCATGCGAGTACTTCGAGTTTGCTGAAGACGAGGAATCCAAGGATGCTTAGCCCCAAGACCGGCCATACCAAAGCATTCCCTTACACAGGAGTTGTCACGGGTTTTACTTGTTTTTTTGTTTCTTATTATGTCTAGTGTGCTAGCGTTGTATTTTCCTTTCCAAGAACTCTAATGTATAAGTTCCAGTACTTTGTTTTGAAAAAACATGAGGAAGTATCCCAAGCCCAGCGATGTTATCCAACCATGAAAAGAAAACTTCATCCAAGGAGAATACTGAGGGCTGGGCTTCCTCATGCTTTTTCTCCCAAAGAATACATTTTGAAAATAAAAAGTATCTCATTGCCAAAAACCTTTGTCTAAATAAGATGATAAATTTAAGCATGTTTTTCCCTCTAACTTTAGGTTTCAAAATATCATTCCCTTTGATTTAATATGATAAAAAAAACATCTGAAATTATCACGTCATGTGAGCAGGTCAAAAGCAAGGACATTGTTCCAAGAAAATGGGGGCAAAACAGAAGGGATCATCCTGTTTAAAAAAGAGTGAGTCTTATCCCCTAATATGACATTGAAAATAACAAACCCTCCCTTCTATTGACAGGATGCAAAGGATGAAGCATAATAGGTACAGGCATAGAGTTGAGATCCAGAAATCCATGACATGTCTCGCTCCTGCCCAGCTCCCTCTTGAGCCAAAAGACTATCTTGTCGCACGACATGCCCGGCCAACTAGGCGTCACAACTTTGACAAACCCAGGAGTATGGGGAAGAAACTCCTTTAAAGCAATTACTGTCAACAGGGAGAAAATCCAGGCAGTCAAGGCGATCTGTAGCCCATGCCCTGGACAATGACTTCAAAATATAGAAGCCACGCCTTAGATGCATGTTTTCCCCAAGGAGGAATTGCCATCAGATAACTTGAGATTTTTGATTACCCATCTCAAGTTCCGTAAAAACTTGAGGAGCATGGCTTGGCCCAATTGCTGTTACAATCCAAGACAGAACGAAAAGCTTTCAAAAGGGAAACAATGAAAAGAATCCTCAGCCGCAAGATACGGAAAATGAAACGTAATAGGTACAGGCATAGAGTTGAAATCAAAGCATCCATGACATGCCTCACTCCCCCCTAAGCGAAAGGACTATCTCGTCACGCGACACAGCCAGATGCCACGGCTTCGACAGACTCAGGAGCATGAGGAAGAAATTCCTTCTCTACCTTTAAAAGTGATTACTATCAACAGGGAGAAAATCCAGACAGTCAAGGCGATCTATAGCCCCACACCTTGGACAATGACTTTAGAATCAAGAAGCTTCACTCAAAACACATACTCTTCCAAGGAGCAATTGGCACCTGACAAACAGAGGTTTTTGATTGTCCATCTCAAATTCCATAGAAGCTTGAGGTACACGACTTTTGCTCAATAATGCTGTAGCCAAGGACAAAGGAAGAAATTCCACAGAAGGAATGCGTTGAAGACAAATTAATGACTAGCAACCATGCATACATGACCACAAGTGAGGGAGGCCAATGGGAGGAAACATTGAACTATGCCAAGATAAATAGGCCAGCATCAACATTCAAGAGCTAGCATGGACAAGCTCTGGTGGAGGGTAATCTGGTATCGTTTCCAATACCCCTACTATTTGAATCCCGTTTTGACATGTTTTCCCTATTTGATAGGAAACTTCACAACTCAAGAACCAAACTCAAAGGTTAGATAAATCAAGACTAGCTAAGCTAATGTACGGAAATGACTTGCATCAGATACACTAAACCTCGTGTAAGGGGATGTGTCATCCACAAGCCAACTAAGGAGAGTAATTGACCTGACGAGGTGGGAAGCGCGAAGCTTCATCCACCCAATCATCTGCCAGCCAGTGAAGAGTAACGTTGTATCACTTCCAATTGTTTGACCTTTGAAAAAGGTTCGTGACTAACATGCCCCTTCTTGTCTTTTACAGGATCGCATGAACCGCCAAAGATACGAAAACAAATCAATGAAAGTCTTGTCTTTGATAAACTTTCCAAGCTAGAATGACATCTCAAATATCACTAAAGCAAACGGAGGAGATCCCTCAGGCTTCAAGCCGCTTACAATCTGGGCCCTATTATTTGAGCCACTTCCACAGCTTCTCTCCTACAAAAAGCAAGAATAGGAATTCTTGATCAAATCCCTGATCCCTCGGCTAATCATGCATGTGTCATGCCAAATAGGAGCATTTTATTGACACCCACCTGTAAATAACCCTTTGTAAATAACCTCTTTTGGTGTTCGAATTTCAACACGTTTGTAAATACCATTTCGCCAAGTAAACTCTCTTAAAGTTGTTTCTTGAGTAAAGATCCATTCATTTATTTTTGGAAAACATAAACTCTTTCACATTCATATACTGCATGCCTCTTTTTTGTAAATTGTGCATGATGATTTCGTCTGTCTAAATCTTTGATTCTATCGAAGGATTATTAGAACAGACAGCCAAGTAAAGAATACGAGACTAATTGAGCGTGCTGGATGAGGCACATCAGAATGATGACAGGCAAGCCGTATCCCATACACGAGTCCCCATCTACACACTTGTGAAATGAGTGCAGAAAACTCCATGACTGCAGGGTAAAGAGTTCTCTCGCGAATGGTACGATAACCAAAACAGTGGGAGGCATTCCCTCACCCACCTTGAGCCCCATACACTGGCCAAATTTCCATCCTACCCCTTTGTCAAAGAACCACCCCACACTTTGGGGCAAGCCAAAGGCAAGTCAGCATCACGAGGTGAGGAAAGAGATAGAAACTCTCTTGCTTGCACTTGCATCAATCTTTGAGTGTCTTTATTTGCATATGAACACTCGCATTAATTTAAGTGCCCTAGAGTCATGAAGAGCAATTGTTTCTTTATGCACTTGTATCCATTGCACAACTCAATTGAGTCTGTAAAATCACCCTCGCAGGGAGGCAAAGCAGAAGCTGCCACTCAAACAGCAAAATCAGAAGAGCCAGCAAAAGATGAAGACTCAACAAGTCTAACGAAGGCATGCGCTTGAACTCATCAAGACCTCAAGCAACAAAGACAAAAAACTTGGGCCATAAAAAGCAGTGTACCTGGTAAAAGCAAGGTCAATGCCTGTGAATAAAAAATTGAAAAAAGGAATGGGGGCATAAAAAAGCAATGTGCTTGGTAAAAGCAAGGCCGATGCCCCAAACAAAAAGGCAGTCATTTGTATCCCCAAGAGGAGTTACCATAGAACCTTTGCCAGACTGTAAGAAGAGAGATCGGTGACAAACGCCCAGATGATCACCAGCTGTCGCAAGAGTCAAGCCTACGTAGCGTCCTATTGTAAAAAGTCTCTTCAAACTAGGGGCACTTCAATTAACGTAGGATTTCATATGTCTGTAAACATCGCTCGAAGAAGTACGAGCAAGATTATCCTATCTCTTTCCGCAGGATCCTCAACTTGCAAACACCCGGAGATAACCATGCAACATCCTCCCTACAAAGCCTTGACCTTATTGGTCCCCTTTAATGAGCCATTGGCCAAGCCTTCATCACAACTCAAAAAAAAGACCTCTCACATTGGTGAAGTCATATCATTTGCGAGAATACTCAGACCCCTGCTGACATGATGATAGTGAGACAGTGTGGTCCTTATAAATCCCGCATCAATGGTCGGGATAAAAAAAGCATTTCCCATGAGAGTGAGTAGAAAGTCCTTTCAGACTGAAAGTCCCTCATCTGGCATGCTCAAGACATCTACATTCTAAACAAAAGTTGTCTTTCAAAATCTTCCCCAATGGAATTCAAAAGATGCAGAACTGACAAGGTCATCATGCATAAATCACATTCTGATTTACAAGTTTACAGCATATACAATCATTGCATACACATCTCGCATATCGTGTGAATAGCTAGCATATTTATAAAAATTAGAGATGTCACGGGAAGCATATTCCCATTCCTGTTCCCCAGAGCTTTATATTTGATAATCTTTGAGTACCCCCCATTCACTGAGTACTCCTTCTTATTGACACTTAGCTTGAGCAAGTTGTCCCCAAAGTATTGATACTTGTGACTGACCAAGTATCCCTTTATCTTTAAGTACCTACCACTTTGTCTAGGTACCGATGCTCGCCTTGCTTGATTTGTCCCTCAATTATCAACATCTGCAATTACCCAAGCATCCCCTGTTTTCGAGTGTTTGCCACTACTTAAGTGCTCCCTCTGTTGACACTCGACCTATTCATGCTGTCATTAAAGTTTAGGTGCTTGCGACTGTCCAAGTATCCTCTCATCTTTAAGTACCGACCACTGTTCGAGTACCCCCTTTTTTTATGACACTTGACCTGTTAGAGTTGTCCTCAAAATCATGACATTGGATGCTAGCAAGCTCTCCAGCATTCCTCCACATCATGCGCCTGCAATTACCCAGGTATGCACCCTTACACCTGGACCAGTTAAGTGGTCCCCGATCGTATTGTTAAATATTTGTGTTCATCCAAATATTCCTCTACTGTGTACACCTGCGTACCCACGGCCATCCAGGTAAGTCTCGCGTTGTATCTAAAATTGCCAGAAGGTAGCAACCTTCATGAACATCTCAGGCACGCCCTCGATGTTCCCAATTTCCAGAAGGCGGGAGGCCTTCACTAATATCCGAGGTACGTCCTCGGCATTCTCAAGTTCCAGGAGGCGGGAGGCCTTCACGAACATCCCAGCTAAGCCCTCGATGTCCCCTAAGTTCTAGGAGGCGGGAGGCCTTCATGAACATCTCAGGCACGCCCTCGGTGTTCCCAATTTCCAGAAGGCGGGAGGCCTTCACCAATATCCGAGGCACGTCCTCGGCATTCTCAAGTTCCAGGAGGCGGGAGGCCTTCACGAACATCCCAGGTAAGCCCTCGATGTCCCCTAAGTTCTAGGAGGCGGGAGGCCTTCATGAACATCTCAGGCACGCCCTCGGTGTTCCCAATTTCCAGAAGATGGGAGGCCTTCACCAATATCCGAGGTACGTCCTCGGCATTCTCAAGTTCCAGGAGGCGGGAGGCCTTCACGAACATCTCAGGTAAGCCCTCGATGTCCCCTAAGTTCTAGGAGGCGGGAGGCCTTCATGAACATCTCAGGCACGCCCTCGGTGTTCCTAATTTCCAGAAGGCGGGAGGCCTTCGCCAATATCCGAGGTATGTCCTCGGCATTCTAAAATTCCAGGAGGCGGGAGGCCTTCATGAACATCTCAGGTACATCCTCGATGTTCCCCAAAGATCCGAAGGCGGGAGGCCTTCACGAATAGCCGAGGTACGCCCTCGGTGTTCCCATTTCCTATTTAAGGCGGGAGGCCTTCACCAATATCCGAGGTACGTCCTCGGCATTCTCAAGTTCCAGGAGGCCGGAGGCCTTCATGAACATCTCAGGTAAGCCCTCGATGTCCCCCAAGTTCCAGGAGGTGGGAGGCCTTCACGAACATCTCAGGTAAGCCCTCAATGTCCCCCAAGTTCCAGGAGGCGGGAGGCCTTCATGAACATCTCAGGTACGTCCTCGATGTTCCCCAACATCCAGAAGGCGGGAGGCCTTCACGAATAGCCGAGGTACACCCTCGGTGTTCTCAATTTCCAGAAGGCGGGAGGCCTTCACGAATACCCAAGGTACGTCCTCGGTATTCCCCATATTCCGAGAGGTGGGAAGCCTTCATTGAACATCTCAGGTACGCCTTCGATGTTCCCGAATTCCAAAAGGCGGAAAGCCTTCACAAATATGCAAGGTGTACCCTCGCTATTCCCAAAATCCAAAATGAAGAAAACCTTCACAAATATGCAAGGTGTACCCTCGCCATTCTCAAAATTCCAGAAGGCGGGAGGCCTTCACCAATATCCGAGGTACGTCCTCGACATTCTCAAATTCCTGGAGGTGAGAGACCTTCATGAATATCCAAGGTACGTCCTCAATATTCCCATTACCAGGAGGTGAGAGACCTTAATGAATATCCAAGGTACGTCCCCGATATTCCCTTTACCAGGAGGTGAGAGACCTTCATGAATATCCAAGGTACGTCCCCGATATTCCCTTTACCAGGAGGTGAGAGACCTTCATGAATATGCGAGGCATGTCCTCAATATTCCCATTACCAGGAGGTGAGAGGCCTTCATGAATATCCAAGGTACGTCCTCGATAATCCCCTTTTCCAGGAGGTGAGAGACCTTCATGAATATGCGAGGCATGTCCTCAATATTCCCATTACCAGGAGGTGAGAGACCTTCATGAATATCCAAGGTACGTCCTCGGTATTCCATTTACTAGGAGGTGAGAGACCTTCATGAATATCCAAGGTACGTCCTCGATATTCCCCTTTACCAGGAGGTGAGAGACCTTCATGAATATGTGAGGCATGACCTCGGTATTCCCACTACCAGGAGGTGAGAGACCTTCACGAATATCCAAGGTACGTCCTCAATATTCCCAATTCTCAAGAGGTAAGAAACTTCCACGAATATCACAGGTGCGCCCTCGATATTCTCAATATCCAGGAGGTGAGAGACCTTCATAAATATCTCAGGTACGTCCTCGATATTCCCTATTTCCATAAAGAAAGAGACCTTCACAAATACCTAAGGTATGCTCTCCATATTTTTAATTATCAAAAAGCCCTTTCGATACTTGTGAATGTCCGAGTATCCCTAAAAACTCGTACTCGTGATCATCCAAGTACCCCTTCAATGCTTATGATGCCTGCCAAGGCCCAAATATCCGTCAGGTTAGTACTTGTGAATATCTATGTACTCTTTAATGTGTCTATGAATGTCCAGATACCCCAAGCAGATGCCTTGAGAAAGGTTGGCTCATCCCCCGAAAAAGGTCGGGTTTCAATTGGTGTCCCTGATAAAAGTCAAACACCCCCCAAATCAGATGCCCTGAGAAAGGTCGTCGCATCTCCTGAGAATGGTCAGGTATTAACTGGTGTCCCTGATAGAAGTCAAACACCCCCCAAAATAGATGCCCTGAGAAAGGTCGGCGCATCTCCCGAGAATGGTCGGGTATCAAGCGGTGTCCCCGACGGAAGTCAAACACCCCCAAAATCGATGCCCCGAGAAAGGTCGGCGCATCTCTTGAGAATGGTCGGTATCAACGGGTGTCCCCGACGAAAGTCAAACACCCCCCAAATCGATGCCCCGAGAAAGGTCGACGCATCTCCTGAGAATGGTCAGGTATCAACTGGTGTCCCTGACAGAAGTCAAACACCCCCCAAATGAGATGCCATGAGAAAGGTCGGCGCATCTCCCGTCACGGCGACCGAAGAATGGTTCGGGTCCGAGACACCCTCTCGATTGCTCCGACAAAGGCGACCGAAGAATGGTTCGGGTCCCGGAGAAGTGATTTCCGTCACGGCGACGAAGAATGGTTCGGGTCCGAGACACCCCCGATTGCTCCAACAGGCGACCGAAGAATGGTTCGGGTCCTGGAGAAGTAATTCCCCGTCGCGGCGACCAAAGAATGGTTCGGGTCCGAGACACCCCCTGATTGCTCCAACAGGCGACCGAAGAATGGTTCGAGTCCTAGAGAAGTGATTTCCCGTCACGGCGACCAAAGAATGGTTCGGGTCCGAGACAAACCCTTGATTGCTCCAACAGGCGACCGAAGAATGGTTCGGGTCCGGAGAAGTAATTTCCCGTCAAGGCGACCGAAGAAAGGTTCGGGTCCTAGACAAATTATCCATTGTTTTAACGGGCGACCGAAGATTGGTTCGAGTCCCGGAAAAGCAGCCTCCTCACATCACCGGGTAAGATGACACCTCGATACTTGCCAAAACCCGGGTTCACACCCTATCTCACTCATTCCGGTAAGTAACTCCTGTGTATCTTATTATCTGCCCTAGTATATGTAATGTTATATTCTCTTTTTATAGGATAGTATGTCCTAAATAAGATATAACTCATTCCCCATGCTAGGTAAAAATTAGGCATCGTTTGTCTTTGAATGCAATCTCGCGAGCTCACCTTTAAAGAGGGGCATTTGTTGACGCCTAATTTTTAAATCTTAAATTTGGGTTTTTAATTATTTTTTATCATTATTCCTTTTTTCTTTAGATTTTATTTTATTTCATTTTATTTCGTTTTATTTTGATAAAAAGCAGAAAAATCGAAAAACCAGAAAAACCGGAAAGAAAACCAAAAAAGAAGGAAAACTAAAAAAAACGGCCCAACGGCCCGGAAGGCCTTCGGCCCCAAAGCCCGCGGGTCAACCCACGCCCGCGCCCGACCCGCGCTCGACCCGCCGGGTCGTCTTCCTCACCCGTTCGCGTGCGCAGCACGTGCGAGCAGGCACAGCGCAAATTGCGCAGTGCAGGAGGAGGATCAGAGCACGTGGGGGAGCAGGGGGAGTGGCTGGCCGACGGGACGCGTCGGATGGGACGCCGGTCCGGCCGGCCGAAGCCACGGCAGTCCCCTCCGGTCGAACCCCCGTCGGCCGGCCACCCTTGGCATATAAATACCCCCCTCCCCCCTTCGGTTTGAACACACAGAGAGCGAGACGGAGCAACGGCAAGGATCGACGATCCTGGGTCGCAGATCCTCGAATCTCCCCACCTGAGAGACTTCAGAAAGGGGGGCCGAGGACGAGCGGCACCAGATCTGAGATCGGCCGGCTTCGAGAGAGAGAGAGAGAGAGAGAGAGAGAGAGAGAGAGAGAGAGAGAGGGGGAAGGTCGGGGTCTGTCGTCGCCGTCGCAGAATCACGGACGGGTCTCGGCGTCGCTACCACTACCGCTGTCTTCACCGCAAGCAGGTATCGTCGAGGCCGTTGCCATCGTCGTGCCTTTTCCCTCGCCGAGCCATCAACGCCACCGTCGCCGCCGTCCGCCGTCGCCGTTACCTCCTTTTTCCTCTCGATTCGGGAACCCTAGGGTTCCTGGCTTTCCGGGTCACGATCCCGGGTCGCCGGGTCGGACCCGGATCGAGAACCGGGTAGGGTTCCTGTGTCTTGAGGAGAGAATCGAGTCGGGTTGTCGGGTCGGAGCGGGTCGGCCTGCCGCGGCGTCGTTTGTAGGGAGAAGTAGAGTTGGGTCGGAGCCAGGACAGGCCGGGTCGGTTCCCCCCGAGACGGCGTCGTTTAGCCGCTTTAAAGGAAGTTGGGTCGCGAATCGGGCCGGATCCAGGTAGGGTTTCTGCCCCGGGACCTGGGTCTCCAGAGCGGACGACGCCGTTTTTGGGCAGAAGCTGGAACGCCGTCGTTTTGGGGCGAGGAGCGGGTCGCAGCTCGTCGGGTCGGGCCCGATCTACCCACGCCCGGCCCGACGTCGTTTCGCTGCCCCTTTCACCAAAGCGCCCGCGTTTCGGATCGGCCCGAGGCGGATCCGACCCATGGATCCGACCCGGGTCGTTTTTTTTTTTTAAAATGTTTTTATGATATTTTATTTTTAAATATATTAAAAAATCATTTTAATTTCAAAAAAATCAAAAATTAAAACAAAAATCATTTATTTCTGAAAATGATTAGAAAAATCAAAAAAATATTATTTTCCAAAATATCCAAAAAATACTTTAATATTTTCCAAAAAATCAAAAATATCAAAAATCCCAAAAAATGCCAAAATTCATAAAAAGCCCAAAATTTTCATAAAAGCCAAAAATACTTGTATTTTCTCAGAAAATACCCCAAAATATCCAAAAATCCCTTTTATGTCCAAAAATGAGGAAAATACCCAAAAATGTGATTTTTCCAAAAATGCATGAAAAATCCACAAACATCCAAAAACCTTAGAGTTTAAACAAGATTAGGTACCGAAAGGGCATTAGTGATTAACTAGTGTAATCAAGTCCCCGATCCTAATTTCTCTCAAGTTGCGCAAGAGCAAGTATTTCTCCCGATACTTTGCTTGGGTTTCTAATCAACCTACCCCAAATTGATTAGTGGCGACTCCGTTTTAAAAATCAATTTACAAATTAAATATTTTAAAGTCGTGAATTGGTGGACTTGGGAGAGTCCAGGCTTTAATTAAATCCAGCCGAGCCATTAGCCTCCTTTCGGCGCTTGAACCCGATTTGGCCGGGCGCCCCCGCAAAAAAGGGGTCGCGACACTCTAAAATCTTTCATATTCAAATTGTGTATCAAAGAGAGTGAGATATAATGCGAAAGCAGCAAAAGGCTATAGGAGAGACTGTCTATTGAAGAAGTCTAGTCCGTCTACTGTAACGGCACTCTTTTGCTACATAGTGATTACAGCCAGTTGGCTGCCAGCGTGGAGAGTGGACGTAGGCTTGGTCTAAGCTGAACCACTATAATCCTTGTGTCAATTCTCTCTTACCCTACTCTATTTACTTTGTGAATACGTAATTTGTTTATTATTGATATATCTTTGATATCAACGTATTCCACCGCAAAAGATTCCAAAAGAATTCCGCAACAACCTATTCACCCCCCTCTAGGTTGATTCACTAGTCTATTTCAAAGGGGTGTTATAAACAACAACCAATCCAGTATCTGAGGTGTAAGGTTGAGTATCTGAATGATTTGCTTCAAGAACAAGGTTTCTGAATTGATCACTCTATTGATTAGGTCATTTTCAAGAAACTTAGTGTTTCTTGATTCCATAAACCTAGTAGTGTGAGATGGATAATAAAACTTATATCCCTTGGATTTTTTGGCATATCCAATGAAATGTCCCCTTATAGTCATTGTGTCTAATTTCTTTTCCCGTGGATTCTAGGTTGTTACTTCAAACGGGCATCCCCAAACATATACATATCGCAAACTAGGTTTACAACCTCTAAATAACTCAATAGGCATATTTGGGATAGCCTTGGTTGGTACTCGGTTTAATATATACATATTGTCGTTTTAAAAGTCTCAGTCCATAAGAATTTAAGAGGTTTGGAGCTGCTGAACATACTCCACACCATGTCCAATAATATTCGGTTTTTTCTTTTTGTTACACAATTTTGGTCTGGAGAATTAGGCATAATGTATTGGGTAATAATTCCATGTTCTTTAAGAAATTTCGCAAATGGACCAGGTGCTTGTCCATCTTTAGTATATCTACCATAGTATTTTTCACCTCTGTCCGATCTCACGATATTAATTTGCTTACCACATTATTTCTTTACTTCGGTTTTGAATATCTTAAAGGCATCTAGCACTTCACGCTTATTACGAAGTAAGTAAAGATAAAAGAATCATGAATTATCATCTATGAAAGAGATGAAGTATCTTTAACCATTTGAGTCCTTATCTGGACTACAAATATCAGTATGTATGAATTCTAATATACCGATACTCATCTTAGCACATTTCTTTGACTTGTCAGTTTGCTTTCCCTATACGCAGTCTACACAAATGCTATAATTAGTAAAGGCTAGAGTATTAAGTACTCAATCATTTACTAATTGCTTAATTCTATATATGGAGATTTGTCCTAATCTCCGATACCACAATATAGATGATCCCCATTCACAACACATCACTTTATGCCAAAATTATTGTGAACGTGGATTGCATTATCTTGTAAATCAATTCTAAAGAGACCGTTAGACAAAATACCATTCCCAACAATTTCATATTTATACGATAAACTTAAAGTTGAACATGAAAATTCAAAGGAGTATCCTAAAGGTACAAGTCTTGAAATGAAATTAAATTCCTAAAGAAATTAGGAATATAAAAGGTCATTTCTAAATTTAAAATAAAGCTACTATTGAGAATTAATCTGCACGTCTTGATAGCTTCCACATGCGAGCGTATCTTGTTTCCTAAATAGATGCTTTGTTCACTTCTCACTGGTTTCCACTGATTTGGAAATCCTACAAGGAATTGAAAATGTGGATTGTAGAACTAAAATCAATCCACCACGTGTTGTGACCTATATCAACCATATTAGATTCATAACAAACACATGAGAGTATGTTAAATTTATTCTTGAGCTATGCCTTAAATTTGATGCAATCCTTCTTCATGTGTCATTTCTTTTTACAGAAGAAACACTTGGATTCTTTCTTAATGCTAGCTTTGGGGAGGTAGAGGTATTTTATTTTTTCCCTTTTACTTGCCTTGCCCTTTGTACTTATCATGTGTTGCCACATGAGCACTTTCTCCTTTCTCCATTAGCAGCTTCTTTTCCTCTTGAATACACATGGTCATGAGTTCATTGATTGACCATTTAGTATTATGTATGTTATAAAAGATCTTGAAAAGGGGCATACTCTTATGGAAAAATGTTAAAGATATAGTACATAAGAAAGGATTCTGATATCCCTACCTCAAGATTCTTCAGCTAAGCTGCAATGTACCTCATCTTCATGATGTACTCGCGCACACCTCTTACATTGGTAAGTTTCAATGATGAAAACTTCATAATTAGGGTCATGCCATGTACCTTCTCTAAGGACTCAAATTGTGCATCAATAACCTCCAACAATTCATTGGCATTGTTTTGCTAAATGATTGAACCACGAATACTAGAAGAGAGTTTGGTCTTTATATATATCAAACTGATATGGTTGGACTGCTCCCATTGTACATAAAGAGTATTTTTAGCTTAAGTGATATCCTTAATAAGTTCAAGTGGTTCGTCTGACCGTAGAGCATAATCAAAATCCATGCACCCCAATTGGAGAAGAATTAATTCCCTCAATTTTTTGTAGTTGTTTCCATTGAGTTTAGGAACAATTATACCAGAACTAATCATAAGTAGTAAGATTGTATAATAATCAAAGGAAAACTTATGTTTTAATATATTTGAGGCAATGGGATGCTTCCTTGCATGCTTTGGCTCGTCGAAGCATGGGATGTGGTGGAAGCAGAGGAGGAAAGTCCAACCCTGCGACCACCTCCGCGTAAGCCTTTCTCCGCCGAGCTGCGGATCCACCCTTCTTGTTCGTTGCTGGCTTTTGTTTCTTTGTTTTTTATTTTTTAAAAATGTTTTCTGGATCTTTGAACTGTTTTTCTTTTTGAGACGCCCGGGGGGGCGGGGGGAAGAAAAGATACGGAACGTTCTTCCCCCTCTTTAATTACTGGGTCGATGAAGAACGAGTGATCAGAAGCCGTCACTGTCGAAATTCTTTTGATTGTTGGTCTTGTTGATTCTCACTGGATCTTTCTGTTGATCGTTGCAACTGAATTCAGGTGGCCGGCCGGTTGAGTTTGCCATTTCATCCAGGCAAGAAATTCCGACAAAACCAGTCGCTTCGGTTTCTGATTTGCTGTGAGTGATTTCTTTTCCCTTATTTGTCATACGTTCTTCGATCTTTATGCATGTCTTTTACCTGAATCAGTTGTGTATTGGTGATTTTGGGTGGTGAGATTGAGTGGTGTTTGTTGGTCTAGTGATAAGCCTGAGGAGCCATTGAGCTGCAGTACCCAGAAGAAAGTGACTTTCGATTCAAATGTTAAAACCTACGAGCACGTTTCACCTCCTGATGATGATGGTGATGCTGGGAAAGAAAATTTATGGGAGGGTCGAGATGTGATCAAATCGCATGATAATTATGAAAAGTTAAGTCAAGCTCAGTGTGCTTCTGAGGATAGTTCGGTCGCGTCCAGCGTCGGTCTTACCCTCCAAACCACAGGTAGCAGAACTGTAGAGACAGCAACGATGAAGATGGGGACTTAGATTGCAATGTGAGCGATCTTACTGATGATGATTGTGATGACGACCGCGATGATGAGGATGAAGGTCAGGACTCAAATGAGATTTACAAGGGCGATGATGAGATTGAAGAAACAAGGGCAGTTTGCCCAATTCCTCGTGAGGTTTGCAATCCTGAACATATGCGTCGGGAATCTCCTTTAGTGGAGGTGAACCCTACTAAGTTGAACGTGAATGCTCGAGAGAGGAGCGTGTACATCCATTCAGTGTTGAATCCTGTCGAGAATCTGACTCAATGGAAGGCCGTGAAAGTGAAGGGGACGCCGCTACCAAGCACCGAAAGGAGAATTTGAGCTTTGACCAAGAAGCTAGGATGTCATTCGACACTGCACCAGCTTTGAAGGAAGTATCATTCAGTTTCAAACCGAATGAGACAAAGAAATCTACCCAAGAAGTACCTGTGGATGCTAGCCTTTCAAACTGGTTGCCTTCCTCAGTAACTACGCCGATTGAAAAGAAGAGCGCAACAACTTTGGACTCTGTCCAAGTCGAGACATCATTGGTAAAAGGATATATGAGCTCACCGAGGAGCCAAGAAGATAGACCGATTTTGGGTGCATTGACTGTGGAAGAACCAAGACAGTTTTCAGCCAAGTCTTCGCCAAGGAAATCTCCGAGCAGAAGTCCTGACGAGATGCCCATAATTGGGACAGTCGGAACATACTGGAGCCGGTTGGATTCGAAGGGCAATTCTTGCTCAACTGCTTCTTCCTTCAAAGGAATACCAAGCACCACCAGCAAATACAGAGAGGTATTGGGTGATCACAAATATGCAAGTGGTTTCACGAGGCCAAAGTGGGAGGGAATTTGACTTATTCTTCTTCTTCTTCTTCTTCTTTTTTGGTTGATGTTGCAGGATAAGAAAGTGAATTGGCACTGCACCCCTTTTGAGACAAGGTTGGAGAGAGCTTTAAACAGGGGAGCTCATCAACTGTAATCCGTGCGTAAACATTTTGTATGTTCTTGAGATGGTTTGCGTGTGCTCACGTTCGTCATTTTTTCCATTCTTTTGTGAATTCAAATCTGTTTGGTGCGTGGTGGCATATGGTTTTGCTGATGTTATTCACTTTATGTTCATTGTTTGTACAATTTGATCTTTCATAGTTACATGTACCTGTGTGATAAAAGAGTTCATGTTGAACAGATATAGTGAGATGGGTTTCTCTATTGAGAGTGAAATCATATCCATGTGGTGTTAATTCGGTTATCGTATTCTTGGATTTAGAGTTTCATATGGGTTCTATTACTATTTTCATTCTTCTCACTAGGGAATAGGGAAATCGACATGTGATGGATAGGCTTGAGAGCATACAAAACTCGTGCGAACCCAGAAATGGAATAGGATTATAGCGGTACCCGGCACTGGACGTACTCTTATTTATTATGGCTAAGTACGGAAATTCTAATGAATATAAAGTAGGTCATCACTTATCTATGTCGTTTTCCTATACATTAGTAGGAGATGTGTCCCAATTCCCAAGTAGCCTTTACAATGGTCATGTAGAGATACTTGCGGTCGCAAATTTCAACTCTAATGTGGCGTTTTTCCTAGTAGGTCTTTTGTCTGCAAACAAACTCAAATAAAAGTCATTTGGATGATCGCATCAAATCCGACGAAAATCTGCGAACTAAACATCATCACATGAACCCAAATTTGTTAAAATCGAGTAGCGTTCTCGAGTCGTGTAAGGAAATTCCACGTCTTGAACTTTGTTATTGAATTCAAAGACTAAAAAAGAATAACATGGAGATTTAGTGCAATTATTTGCGGTATAATTAATCATTAACTGAGCATATGCAAACACCTCCTTATAGATTTCTTGATTTAATTTATGTGTGAATTGGCTTTCGAGAATCTACACTCAGTACATACGTATACGTATATTTATACATAGATTGTCAATTAATGCGCTCTTTTGACATTGATTGTCTCATCTTCTGCCCGTTCGTTCTTCGTTTGCTTTCT
Organism: Eucalyptus erythrocorys; assembly: GCA_014182555.1. Taxonomy (NCBI): domain Eukaryota; kingdom Viridiplantae; phylum Streptophyta; class Magnoliopsida; order Myrtales; family Myrtaceae; genus Eucalyptus; species Eucalyptus erythrocorys. The sequence goes on along the minus strand of CM024597.1, from coordinate 8,299,224 downwards.
TTCTTTCCTTTTGTTTAGCCAATTCACATAATGTTGCTTCATCAATGAGTAAATTTCCTATTCATTCTGGAAACGTGGTTCAAATCCTGAATCTTTTTTGAGAGGTTGCAATATACTCCTTTCGAACATCATTTTTTTTCCTGATTTTTCCTTTTCGATAACCTTTAATCACCTTCTATTGAAATCCTTTATAAGTTCTTACTTAAAGTGATTGGCAATTTGTTGACCACCATAAGTTTCCTTAATTTTAAGGTCACTAGTGGTACATTCATCTCTATGACATGACACATTGCTAAAAAAGAGAATATGTGACTTATAAAGTCCTAATTTGGGATAAGAATAGTGCAAGTATCATAACTTTCATATGTTGCTCACTTGAATGCTATAAATTTTTTTTTCGTCCACTTGAGTGCCATTGGTGATTTGCCTCATTTAAATAGCTGACATAGATGTTGATTGTCCTACATGGTTTCACCAATACTAACGTGGATAATTTATATATATATATATATATATATTTGAATTTTTATTTTTATATTTTATTTTCCACTTTTTAAGGGTTGGTGAGGGTCACCGACGATCCTTACTGGTTGTGAAGGCCTCGCCTAGATTGGGCGAGGGCTGCCTCGCTCTCGGCCATGAAGGCCCTCACCAAATCTTGGTGAGGCAACCACCTAGGGCCTTCACGGCCAAGGGCAAGGCATCCCTAAAAAAAGAAATTAAAAAACAAAATCGAAAATAAAAATTTTAAAAAATAAATCAAAATTTCAAAATTCAATTTTTTTTTTAAATTCACGTTGGATGGGAAATTAATAAAAAAAGCCATGTAGGATACTTTTTCGGAATGGCACTCAAACGATTAATTTTACTCTGATGTGACACTTAAGTGAGCAAAAAAAAAAAAAGTTACCCTCAAGTAAGCACCATACAAAAGTTATGGGACTTGTGCCATTCTTCTCCTTCCTAATTTGGGAGAACATTTAAGAATCCTAGTTATTGGTGGGTAGGGGTGTCAAAACCAAACCGAATTCTATCGAAATTTTGTCATGCCCCGATCCTCGGGCACGCACCCATCCTTCACCTGGTCAATTAATAACGATGTCCTAGGACGCATCGCCGTCCCTTTTATTTTATTATGCAAGCAAAAGTGATTAAACAATCACCAGACAAATTAACAATGAGATAGAAAAGTAGGGTCACATTTTTCATACTGAAATTCACAACCATACTTTTATACAAAGCAAACCCCATAGTATATATTACAATACTATTAACAAGTCAGATCTATCACTCATCAGATTACGACTCAGAGTTTGCAATACAGGGTGAAGTCTCAGTCCTTATCCAGGTCATACTCGGGATCATCCTTTGGATCCTCCTTCGGTTCTTCTTCCGGTTCCTCTTCAGGTTCTTCTTCTTCAGGCTCCTCTTCAGGGTCTTTCATCTCCTGATCCTCTTCCGGTCCCTCCTCTTGCTCCACAATCTCCTCTTCTTCTTCGCTCCAATTGGCATCATCAATTGAGTACACTGGAGATTCTGGCTCACTCCCGAGCTTGGAATCCCTAGCATCTTCCATCGCTCCGTCTTTAGGGTCTGCTGTACTTTCACCGAAAGCATTCTCCAAAATGTACGAGGGTACAATAGACTCGGGTATAGGACAATCCCTATGCCCATCCTAGTAGTAACGATACCAAGACCTATACTCGTGGGGCATAAAATCGTCTCTACCCACATCAACCCAAATGGTGGACTTCACCAAAACATACTCTAGTCCCTCGGGGTGGTACACCAAACTACTCTAGAGGAGGGGGAGGTACAAGTGCTGCCATCTATAGGCCTAAAATATTTCTCACAACGGGGTGAGACTACGTTTCAGCGAGTGCTACCCTCCTAAGACTTGATTAGAAGACCAATATGCCATAAGAACTACCAATGCACAACACGAGTCAGAGGACTTACCTTGGCCTCAGATTCCACTTACAAATCAACACAGTTCAATAGACATCCAATCAATCAACACAGATCGAAACATCGATCAATCGACCTAGTTGATTACATGTCATTACAACATTTCCCCAGTCTTTCTAATTAATATTGTATATTCTCCAAGATGGAATATCTAGTCATCGAGCTCACGTGCATTCTCCAAGATGACATACTGAGTCTCCGAGCCCACGTGTCTTCTCTAAGATGATATACTTAATCACCGAACCCATGTGCATTCTTCAAGATGACATATCGAGTCTCGGAACCCACGTGCCTTCTCCAAGGTGATATATACCCAATCATTGAACTAATATAACCTAATGCCTTTCTCCGAAATGACGTACTTAGTCATCGAGCTGGCGTAACTTAACGTCTTTCTCCGAGATGACCTACCATGTCATCGAGCCGACTTAATATCGTGCATAATCAATTTCATTTCCACAAATTCCGCTATTTTCCGTAGTCTATCAAAACACTTTAGGCACCAACAACCGATGCCCGGTTATTCTTCAATTAATTACCCAACATTAATTAATTTAGGAATAAATCCTAAAATTCATACTTAAATCAATTCAACACGAATTAAAGCTTGAATAAATAAACAGACCGCACCACAATAATTAGCATAAAATTCCGATCGTCGGCTATCCTAGCCTAATTTCCGAAAAATAATTAAATAATTACAAAAATTAATTATTAAATAGCAATAAATCCAATTTAGGCCCGTATTGCCTAATTGGACGCCAAAACAGACCTGGAAAAAACCCGAGGTTCGTTCAATAAATACTTGGACATATCTACTTCCTAATGGCTACATCTAACCACCTAACATGCATCAGTAAATCGCTAATTTAATTACTCTAATATAATCTAACCACATAATCACACTTAATTAAATCTAATCAACCCCTAAGCATCATTAGTCTACTAATTAAGGTTAGTGAGTTAAACTCACTTGATTAATGCGCAGGTCAGATCAAACTGACGGGAACGTTACGGGGGTCGCTTTTCTCCAAATTTAGGCTCGGAAACACCTCAAAACGGGCCTAGCTAGTGGCTGGAAACCCACTAAATCAGCCTTTGTTTTTGGAGCTGCAAACAAGAGAAAAAGGACCGGTTAAGGCAAAGCAAGGCCGGTAATAGCTAGGTGGAACTTTGGCGAGGCTAAACGGTGGAAGAACGGCGGTCCACGGTGGTTGGACAGCTCCGATTTGGCTCCTTAGGTCACAGAACAGCAGCTAGGATAGGCGGGAGGGGCGAGCAAGGGCGGTCGGGTGCGGATGGCATTCGCGTTGGCGGTGGCGCACACGAACGGTGACGGCGGCTGCAGGCGACGGCGTGGGCGATGTGTGGCTGCTCCGACACTTCCCTAGGCAACTATGGTCATCAAACAATAATGGAGGGAGAAAGAAGTGGGGTGGATGGCAGCCTTGGGTGAGAGAGGGAAGAGATGAGGTTGGAGGGCCCCTTGGCTTGTTTTTACACAAGTTTGTCCCCCTTTGACTCCTCCTCAGCCATGTATGCTTCCTTGGCTGTCAATGAGCCACCAATGCTCATCCATGGACACTTGAAATAGTCCAAAATGGCTAGGCGATGAGGGAGCTATGAATTTGAGGGGCTTTGGCTTCAATTGGACTCTCAATCTCACTTGATTTAATCCTAATTGACCTCAATAAATTCAATCAACCCAATATCGGTCATCTCGGCATTTTTCCTCACCCATGGATCCATATTGCATCCCAATTTTGCGACAAAAAAGGGTCCCCGTCATTTTCTAAACAAAGACAGCCCTATCTCGACTTTTTCTCAAAAAGTTTCGGGTTGTAGAAAAAAATCTTATGAGATTGCATCGACATTCCTAGAATTTATTGTGACATGACAGAATCTTCAATTTTTGAAATCGAACTCAAATTCGTAGTTAATTTCCATTCGGTGCGTTTTTAGCGTGACCTAGGCTATCGGGTAGTTTTCAGAACTTTTTATGGCAAATGATTAGTGATCAATTTTCTTCGAGCCACGACGAACCCACTTGACACATTGATAACTCTCGGTTGTCGTGAAAATCTCGAGAATTCAAATACATACACAGGCTACCAAAACAACAGTAAAATCAAACTAGTGCCGGTCAACGAGAATTTTCCAATTTAGTGGAGTCACCCATGATCGGCCACACATCTTAGTCGAACTGACCTATCTTTGATCTCAAATCAGTTTTGTATTGTGCCGTAATGGCCTCTAAAGATGAGCACAGTTGAGAAGCCAATTCTTGGTTGAATTCTCAAGTCTATTGCCTTAAAATTCCTTAATGGCTTTCCTAGATAGTCTAGTTATTTCGAGAGTGATCAATTCTAAGAACAGCCCTATGGACGCGTCGATGAAATGCTCGATTAATTCAATAGAAAACAGGGTTGAAAATTCAGGATGTCACAAATTTCGTGCTTTTTTTTGGTTTGGCTTGGATAATGGAAAAATAACTATTTATTTTTCCAATTATGGTTATTTCAGTTTGGTTTAGTTAATGAGCCAAATTGAAATTTTTGACAAAAACTAACAGTCCAACTTAAAATATCTCTTCTTTCTCGCTCATCTGTTGACACCTAATTTTGGTAACCTTAGGAAAATAAAAATAAAAATCACAAATACAAGAGAAAAAAATGAAAAAATAAAAGGGGAAAATCGATTTGAATGATTATGCATGGAAGTTCGAAAATTCTGATGAGTATTCAGATTTTGATAAATGTAGAAGCAATTAAAAATCAGGTGAATAAAAGGCAAGGATTTTGATAAAAGGGAAATAATTGAAGCAAAATCGAGCTAATTGCGAAATCACACTCAATTTACAGCGATAAATCAATGTAACAGAAGATGGAATCTTGGAAAATACCATAGAAAACGGCTGTATAGAAACACTATAAAGAGGCCACAATTTTCGTGACCAAGGAGGGAGAAAAAAAATTTGAACGTGAAAAGAATTCGTGCAAGAGAGAAATCAAAAGGATTCGTGAGAACTTCACAAAAAAAAAAAAAAAAAAAAAGGATTCGTGAGAAGAATTCGCAAAAAAAAAGGAGAGGATTCGAAAAAATGAAGTGAGTTAAAAAAAAAAAAAAAAAAGTGAGAGGTAGAAAAAAAAAGAAAAGAGAAAAAAAAATCCCCCCTCTTGTTTTTTTTTTTTTTTTTTTGGTCGATCCCACTCTATACCTACTCTACACTCATTCTAAGACTTTTTGCCCTGCCTCTTGTAGGGTGTGGGCATCGAAACCCACTTTTGAAACTTGTGTGTCCCCATCTCATCCCTCCCTGAGAAGGTGGGGGTTTGACAATTTGTAGAAGAAAAAGAGGAGAAGTCAGCAAAAAGGAAAAAGTCACGTCGAGAGAAAAACCAAAAGGAAAAAAGAAAAGAAAAATGGCATGCACTGTTCATCTTCTTCATGGGTTTCTTCTCCGCAAACCCCCATGCCGCTCCGCTGTAGCCCATGCCGCTGTGCCCCTGCGCCGCCAGCGCCCGACGTCCTGCAAATCCATGACCTGCTCGCCTCCACCCGAGCACCTCTGCTGCGAGCATCCAATGGCCCCGACTCGTCCGCACCCGGCAACCCCGAGCTCCGTCACACCACGCTGCCTCCGCCTGTCCGATCCACTTGCGCTTGAAGCCAGCAACCCGCGTCACCCCCACGCCTGGACCTCCACTTGTAGCTGCTGTTGACACCTTGTCGAAAGGCCAGCCAGGTTGCACTTGGCCTACCCCTGTCGCTACAAGCATCAGTGCAATTCTTTGTCCGTTCTTTCAAATACTTTCACGTGCAGGTTAAGCATAACACAAGCCGCATAGTCAAGTAGTAAAGAGAGGCACGTGGAACAGCACATGGTGGGATATGCTGTGCACAATTGAGGCCGAATAAAAGAAAGTCTTGACCGTTGACTTTAGCTTGCGGGGAAGGAGATTGGGCTTTTGTTTTTTTGTTCTTTTAAAAAGACACGTGTTGTTCTTTGGAGACCATTAGTTGCAAGCTCTAGCTGCATGGGCTCGCTCACACCGCAAACCATCTCAACGTCGGCCGCCGTTCATGAGTCCTTTCATGCCGGTCCCGTTTTGGAAATAAAAATCCAATCAAGGTAATTTTCTTAAATCAAATTTCGTTTCGATATTATCATCTAAATCGGAATATTTGATGCCCATGTTGATTCCGTGCATACTTTAGCCATAATCCATAGAGTTTTGTTGTCCCAAAAATCCCTATAATTATTAATTTGATTTGTAAGACGTCGGATCATTTTTTAATTATATTGATTTTTTTAGGCATTTAGATAGTATTATAACTTATTGAATCATTATAATTATTAATTTGATCCATATAATTATTAATTTGATCCGTAAGACTTCGGATCAAATTTTTAATTATTTTGAACTTTATCGTATGTTATGATCTTTAGGTTAAAATAATCGTTTATTTAATCCGTGAGACAACAGATTATTTTTTTTGATTATTTTAATCCTTTATTTGATGAATGTCTTGATTCTTTAGAGGTTGACCTTTTCTTTCTTGAAAGTTTGTCATGGTGTCGAATGTGTTTGTCCATATCCGCGAGATTGCGTGATTATTGGACATTCCATTCAATTGAGCTGGAGTTAGGGAGACCTGATACGTTAAATGCGAGACTGCAACGGTCAAATCATCCTCTTAGCTCCACTTTGTTAAACCGTCTAGGTAGAAATCGAGCTCCACACTTTATGCGTGTGTCTATGTGATTGTCATCCTTTTCCGATAAAAGTAAGTTGTCTAAGTTCTCACTTCGTAATTTACTTACTTTATTGCAATTTTCTCCATCCATGACAATCTAGGTTAGTCATTTGATCCAATTTCATTGTTAATTAGAAATGAAATGAAGAAATTGCCATGCAATGAATCATTTGAAAAATAACAAAATAAAACCTTGGAGAATTTGTTCTCAATTCATGCTATGAAGTTTGATCTTGCTAGGGTGTCTATTTTTCTAGCTCTCTTTAGGAAATTCCCTTCTTGTACGAACTTTTCATTTAAAAGAAAAATGAAAAATGAAAAATTGATTAGATCAGTGTCATGGATTGGTTTTCTATTTACAGCTCATGCTTATATATTTTCATTCATTTGACTTAGGTGATAACAGATCCCTCACGTTCGTCCATTATTACAAGATTAAGAGCTAGAATGGCCTATCAAGCTGAAATGCGTGACCGTATCTCCATTATGGAAGACCAACTCCAACAGTTAGTCACCTCTATGCAGCTTCTAACAGCTCAACTTTAATCCCTCCGGGTGAATCCGAATCCCCCACCCGTTCTCCTTGAGATAGTTGTCACGAAGCAGACAAACAAGGCCCAAATGAGTGATGATAACATACCCGAGCTGGAAGATGACTTGTTGCTAGCCCCTGTTGGAAAGACCAAGCTAGATAGCATTCCCAAGATAGAGCAGGATGAGCGCTTTGCGAAATTGGAAGAGAAAGTGAAACAATTACAGGAGTCACAGAACTCACTCCCATTCGACCTCTCAGTTTATGAGAAGGTCAAGATGCCAAGCAAGTTCAAGATGCCAGAGTTTGATAAGTACGATGGTACTTCTTGCCAAAAATCTCATTTGCAGATGTACCACGTACACATGGCCCAGCACGTAAAAAATGAGCTCTTCATGATCCAATCATTTCATGTGAGTTTGATTGGGCTCGTGCTGAACTGGTACGTAATGAAGAATGAGAACCTCCTTGACACCTGGAACGAAGTGGCTGACGCATTCCTCAAGCAGTATTAAGTTTAATATGGATATTGCACCTTCCCGAAAAGACCTAGAGCGGATGGAAGAGAAGAGGAGCGAGTCATTTAAGGAATACGCTGTGAGGTGGCGAAATCTGGCAGCTCAAATTACTCATGAGCCTACTAACAATGAATTGATGAAATTGTTTATCAAGACTCTCCCGTCTGAGTTCTAGAACCGAATGACCAACACATACGTTGAGAACTTCAATCAGCTTATTCTTGTGGGGGAACAAATCGAGATGGGGATAAGAGAAGGATGGTTTACTGAGCCAATCGAGCAAAAGATTCTTTGTCAAGAAGTAAAAAGAAGCTGCAGTGGACATGAATGTGGCTTATAGCCAAGAAAGTACCAATCATGTCCCGAATATCTAGATTCATCCAAGGTAACAACAAACTATTGGCCGTCAATCGTTTGCCCTAGCAAATAATAAAAGGCAGTTCTCTCCTCTCCTTGGATCTCTATCCCAAGTGTTGACAATTCTCCAAAAGAAAGGCTTGCTTACTAGTGAATCGATGTGCCCTAACTACGAAAGCATTCGTGGTTATGATTCGACAAAGAAGTGTGATTACCATAGCGGTGAATTGAGACCGTCAACTAATGAATGTTTCACTCTCAAGTATTGGATCCAAAACCTCTTGGATACAAAGGCGTTCTCTTTCAGCAATAATCAGAAAAACCCTTTGCCCAGCCATGACAGAGGCGCAAATGCTGTCACTGAGTAAAGAAGTTCTTATCTTCACACTCCTCTACGAAGGAGTCTTTTTTTTTTATGCTCTCTAGGATTTCAAGTTTTTTTTAGGATCTCCTATTTTCTAAGATTTCAATTATTGCTTTTGTTTCTAAGGTTTGCTTGTTTGCATTTTTCATTACAATAATGTAATTACTTTGATTTTATTCAATGAAATTACAGTTTTATTACCAATTTTGAGAGCATGATGGGGTATAACAAACCAGTCCAATGACGATATCCAACCATGAAAAGAAAATATTATCCATAGAGAAATCCTAAGGGCTAGACTTTCTCATGCTTCCTCCCATTTTTTTTTTTAAATGAGCATTTCACTATTAAAAAAAAAAAAATTCCCAAAGCTTGTAGCAGATTAAACCTGTTTGTTTGTCTGACTCATTTACTTCTTGTTTCATAGCATAATTCTATAACTTGTCATGACAAGAGACATCTGAAAATAACGTATCAAGTTTCAATTATCATAAACTTGACTCATGATCAACGGGCTTAGAGCGCACTTGCAATGAAAAAACAAAAAAACAAATTTGGGGCAAGTAAAAGAGGACCATCATTCTCCGGTGGAAGATCCTGGGGGCAAGTTTGCTCCAAATTATAGTGGCCCATATGTGATGAAGAAGGTACTTCCTGGAAGTGCCTTGATCTTGGCAAAAATGGATAGTTGTGAGTTTTCTACTCTAGTTAATTCTGATATTGTCAAGAAGTATTATTCATGATAGAATTTGCCATGTCATGTTTCGAACTGCAAGCATTTCTATGGTGAATAAATTGCCTCAATGACTTAAATTGTTCAAATTTGTTGTAATTCTTGCATGTTTTCCCTGATGAATTGTGTGAGATAAATTGAATGTGTCAAATGGGATACTTTGGAATGACGAAAGGCAAGTCTTATTCCATACTCTGTTTCATACACTGATCCCCAGTGAGTTGTGTGGAAAAATTCCATGTCCACAAGAAAAGGGGTGATCTCGCAAAGGGTATGTCAACTGAAGTGATGAGAGGCAATTTCTTCTCTTACCCAAAACACTGCAAGTATATCCATTGTTTAGCTTTTTGAGCCCACACACATGAAGAGCTTTTAAATTATCCCTGTCAAGAATCATCCCACACTGGGACCAAATTTGAAGTGAATGACATGAATTTTCTTACTCACACTTGCATCGACTTCAAGTATTGCTTTCGTAGTGTAACTTATACGGTAATTGAAGTGTCTTAGGGTGACGAAGAACAGTTATTTCTTTATCCTACACACTTTTATCTATTACATAACCCACTTGAGCCTGTGAATTCATCTCATATTGAACCCAGTTGGTGATCATTCCTCACACTGGGGCAAGGCAAAAAAATATAAAAAAAAAAAATCAAGTGGTATGGTTTAGAATGCTGATTAAAAGATGGAGGCTGTGCAAATCCAAAGAAAGTAAGTGCAAAAAATAACAGGCATGAAAAGTAGTGTGCTTGGTAAAAGAAAGGCCAATGCCCAAGAGAGAAAAATCAAACGATGGATGTAATGAGTTGTATCCCTAATAAGGCGGTACTAAAAACTCAAGTGCCGTTGCAATAAATGGAGTTGTGATGTGAAAGAAAGTTTTCGACAGTTGAGAAGAAAACTTATGGAAATGTTAAGATGATTACCAACTTTGACTCCTTAAACACTTTTTGAGCCTAATGATCCTTTCGTTTCTCAACCCATGAACCAAGCCTACATTATGTCCCTTGCAAAGTTTCTTCAGATTAGGGCACTTGAATTAACGTAAAAGTTCATATGTTCGAAAGCATCGCTCGAAGAAGTGCAAATTAGGCAATTTCTACCTCATTTCGCATGTTTCTTGACTTGTGAACCCCAGGATGATTGCGGAATATCGCTCATTTTTCAATAGTCTAAACTCAAAGAGTCTCATTTGTTAAGCTATTGACCAAGCCCACATTACGGTCCTTGTTAAAAAGACCTCTCAGACTGGTAAGGTTGTACCACTTGCGAGATTGCTCGGACCCCTATTTGACATGATAATAGAAAGACAAAGTGATTGTTAAATTCATGCATCAAAGGTTAGGACAAATTAGCCTTTTCGTGAGAATGAGTGAAAAGTCCTTTCAGACCGAAAGATTCCTCATTTGACACATCTATGACACTCATGTGTTCAGATTGGAATATTCTTCTGAAATTATTCCCAATGGAAATTATGTGATGTAAGATTGATAGAAATCATCACGCATTAACCTCCCTTGAATTAATGCATGTCTGCGACCATAAATGTATGTTATCTTTCCTGCAATTATGTTTGATGGGAAACATATCCCTGAGGATCAGAGATGTCACCAGCTAAGTATATCTCTACCTATACTTTAAATACTTGTCGTTGTGCAAGTATTCTCTCTCAAGAGCATTGACATTTGACTCGGTTGAGCTGTCCCCCAAAGATTTTTCTCCAGATTCAATTTGATTAAGGCGACCGAAGAAAGGTTTGAGTCCTGGTCAGATTATCTATGCTGCAACGCTAGGCGACTAAAGAAAGGTTGGGGTCCTAGTAAAGTAAAACTCCATTCAAGCGACCGTAAAAAGGTACGGATCTTGGAAAGCTTTTTCCCGTTTAGGCGATCGTAGAAAGGTACGGGTCCTAGACATTATATTTGTTGCTCTAACAGGCGACCATAGAAAGGTACTGGTCCTGGAAAGCTTTTTCCCGTTTAGGTGACTGTAGAAAGGTACGGGTCCTAGACATTATATTTGTTGCTCTAATAGGCGACCGTAGAAAGGTATGGGTCCTAGAAAGCTTTTTCCTGTTTAGGCAATCGTAGAAAGGTACGGATCCTAGACATTATATTTGTTGCTCTAACAGGTGACCGTAGAAAGGGAAGGGTCTTAGACATTATATTTGTTGTTTTAACAGGCGACTGTAGAAAGGTACGGGTCCTAGACATTATATTTTTGCTCTAATAGGCGACCTTAGAAAGGTACGGGTCCTGGAAGAGCCGTCTCTCCATTCAAGTGACCGTGGAAAGGTATAAATCCCGAAAAGTGAGTTCCCGTTTAGGCGACCGTAGAAAGGTACGGGTCCTAGAAAAGCTATCTCCCCATTCAGGCGATCATAGAAAAGTATAGGTCCTGAAAAGTGTGTCCCCGTTTAGGTGACAGAAGATAGGTTTGGGTCGTAGACAACCAAAAACTGTTATACTGGGCGACCGTAGAAAGGTACGAGTCCTAGGAAAGCATTCACTTTACAAAACTTTGTTACTATTCTAGGTGACCGTAGAAAGGTATAAGTCCTAGACATGTAACACCAACTATCTTAAGTTACTATACCCTCCCTGAAGGTAAGTTATTCCAGGTAAGTTCATTTATCATTTGCATTAGTATTTTCATGCATAATATAAATTGCATTTTAAAATAGGATTCATTTTTTCCACACAAAAAAAAAGGTCATTTAGTGCATGTGTATGATTAAATTTGGGTGTCAACTCATCTTTAAAGGTAACCTTTACGAGCTCACCTTCAAAGAGGGACAGCTGTTGACACCAAATTTTGGTAATCTTAGGAAAATAAAAATAAAAATCACAAATAAAAGGAAAAAAATGAAAAAAAGGGGAAAATTGATTTGATTGATTATGCATGTAAGTTCGAAAATTCTGATAAATATTCAAATTTTGATAAATGCATAAGAAATTAAAAATCAGGTGAATAAAAAAAAATTTGAAAGTGAAAAGAATTCGTGCAAGAGAGAAATCAAAAGAATTCTTAAGAAGAATTCGCAAAAAAAGGAGAGGATATGAAAAAAGGAAGCGAATTCAAAAAAAGAAAAAAAGTGAGAGATAGAGAAAAAAAGAAAAGAGAAAAAATCCCCCTCTCTCGTTCAAAGATTGAAGAAGCCAAGATTTTCCTTTTGACAATTTGTAGAAGAAAAAGAGGGGAAGTCAGCAAAAAGGAAAAGGTCCCGTCGAGAGAGGGAGAGAGAAAAACCAAACAAAGAAAAGAAAAAAGGTGTGCACTGTTCATCTTCTTCGTGGGTTTCTTCTCTGCAAGGCCCCACGCCGCTCTGCTGTAGCCCACGCCGCTGCGCCCCTGCGCCACCAGCGCCCGACATCCTGCAAATCCGTGACCTGCTCGCCTCCACCCAAGCACCTCTGCTGCAAGCATCCAACGGCCCTGACTCCTCCGCACCCGGCAACCCCGAGCTCCGTTGCACCACGCTGCCTCCGCCTGTCCGATCCACTCGCGCTCGAAGCCAGCAACCCGCATCACCCCCGCGCCCGGACCTCCGCTCGTAACTGCTGTTGACACCTTGTCGAAAGGCCAGCCGAGTTGCACTTGGCCTACCCCTGTGACTCCATGCATCAGTGCGATTCTTTGTCCGTTCTTTCGAATACTTTCACGTGCAGGTTAAGCATAACACAAGCCGCATAGTCGTGCAGTGAAGAAAGGCACATGGAACAGCACATGGTGCGATATGCTATGCACGGTTGGGGCCGAATAAAAGAAATTCTTGACCATTGACTTTAGCTTGTAGGAAAGGAGATTGGGCTTTTGTTTTTCTGTTCTTTTAAAAAGACACATATTGTTCTTTGGAGACCATTAGTTGCAAGCTCTAGCTCCGAACTGAACCGAGTTTTCGGTTTGGGTTTGCGATTTGGTTCGGATTTCTTGAAAACCTTAATCAAACTAAAACATTGAACCCCTAATGATGGGTTGGAAGTTAGGCATAAATATTGTTGGTGACCTCTGACTTGCCAATTACACCCGCTTTGGGGTTGCAATCCAATAGGTATGGCATGCTTTGGCCCAAAATGCAATTCTTGTATGCTTTGAAAAATTCGTGTGTTTCCACAGATTTCTCCAGATGGAAGTGTAAGATTGGATTGACTGATTAATAAACATGGTGACCCTTAAAAAAGAGTTGAGTGGGAAGAAGACTTCAAGTTGAATAAGCTTTGTTTTTTGATGGTCAATTGGTTTCCCCTGAACATATATGTAGAAAGATTGAAGATTGACAGGCATTTCACGTTCCAAAGCTGCAAACATTGAACCGAGTAGAAGTCCCGACGAGATGCCCATAAATGGGACAGGCAGAACATAGAGGAGCCAGTCAGATTCAGTCGGCAATTTTTGGTCATCTGCTTCTTCCTTCAAAGGAATACCAAACTCTACCAGCAAATACAAAGAGGTTGTCACGCCCCGAACCCCGAGACATGTGAACAACCCGCCATGGTCGTGATAATGCGACATTCCCAGGTAATGTCGCCGACCCAATTTAATTTATTTAAGTGCATGCGGAACGTATTAATAAACCCCTGACAAATTAAAAGCGGGATAGAACAGCAGGAATAAAAATCAATTTAATACAAACCACATACAATCATAAAATCGAACAAGATTTACATGCAGCCGAAATAGGTCGGAGTCTATACACTAGGGATCGGCCCACCAAAAGAAAGAACGGTCCTATGACTACTAATCAGATTCAATCCTCCATCTTCTTGGCTCGCACTTCTTGCCCAACTTCACCGGGTACCACCCGACTCCGCTGGAATCCTCATCTCGCGGCCCCGAAATATGTTTCCCACAATGGGGTGAGACATTGTCTCAAAGCAAGTTCACCCTCCTAAGCCCCTATTAGAAAGAAAATACGCCCAAAGATGACCTAACCACACATCAAAAGACTTACCTCGCAACAGTCCGCGCCTGCAGGTTAGTACAACTTATATCATTCAATCACTTGCAAATATGACAATTAAATAAAGCACGGCACAATCACATCATCAATCAATCAACCACTTGGATCGTCTCAGCGATCAATCGGCTCGGCCGATTACATGTCAATCAATCAAATTAATCACTGCTCCCAACCACGACCCTAAGTCAACAATCGGTGGTATCACGGCCCCACGTGGCACGACCTTCGAAAAGGCGGTTCAACACTAGTGGCATCACGGCCCCACTCGGCACGACCTTCAACAAGGTGGTTATCACGGCCCCAAAGGCACGACCTCTAATAGGTGGTTCGGCCTCACAAGGTACGGCCTCTCATAGGCGGTTCAACAACTAGTGGCATCACGGCCCCACTCGGCACGGCCTTTCCTAGGCGGTTCATCACGGCCTCAATAGGCACGGCCTCTAATATGCGATCAATCGCGGCCAAATCTCCATCAATTTCTACAATTGGAATTTCTACACATAACCCCTAATTTACGCAATCACACTCAATTCGCCACCAATCAAGCATCAAATTTAAATTCTGATATCACAGCAGCGATCAGCACGAAATTTTGAGCAACCGGGGCTAAAAATAAATTTTTCCGTTTCTTTTTTTTTAAAATAATAATATTTAATTAATTTCGGAATATTTTAATATTATTTTATTCAACCGAGTTTCAAAATATTTAAATAAATCTAAATTAAAATCCAATTATGTCACATCAATACTTAACTTTAATTAATCCCTTTTTAAGCTTAATTAAACACAATTAAGCTTAATCTAATTTCTTAATCCATCTTATAATAAAATAATCTAATCTAACCACCTAAACACACTTAATTCAAATTAAACACACTTAGGGCATAATTAACCGGCTAATCAAGGATTAGTGAGGTAACTCACCTGATTAACGCGCCGGATGGACCAAAACGACGAGCGCGATGCCGGGATCGACTTTCCCCAAAGGCGGGCTCGCGTCCGGGGCCGGGAAGCCGGCCAAAACGTCCCTCAAAGGGGCTGCCATACCCAAATTCGGAGCTTCTGTCCAAGGCCGAGAGAGAGGAGATCCGGGGCGGTTTTGGGTGGAGGAATGGCGGAGGAGGGCTGGCGGTTTGCGGTGGCAAGGCGGCGGCGACGGGCGGAGGCGGAGGCGGACGGCTGGGCGCGCGCGGGGCTGGGCTCAGCGAGCTATGGGCTGGTGCGACAGGGTGCGGGCGGCTGAGGCGGACGGAGTGCGAGGCGGGGTGAGGCGGACGCGCGGCGGCGGCGGTTGGCTCCGGCGGGCGAGTGGCGAGCGGGTGGAGGGCGGCATCGCGCGGGCTGGGGCCGACGAGCTCCTGGTTTTTCTTCTTCTTTTTCTCCCTCTTCCTTCTCTCTCTTGCCCTAGGTTGAAGAAGACATGGGGCCCATTCCCCTCTCTCTCTCCCCCTTTTCTTTTCCTTTTCCTTTTTCTTTCTAATCTTCCTAAGGTGGCCCACCATGACATCACCGCTGATGTCATGGTCCACTACCTCCCATAACTCCTTCAATAGGTCCAATTAATTTTCCGCCGGGTCCGAAACTTTGCGCGCTTAATTTCTTCAATTTTCCTTTTAATTAAGTCCAATCGAAGTCCACAAAAATTAATCCAATGTCCCCATATTTTAATTCACACATTGGCTCGTCCATAGAACCAATTTAAATCCTAAAAGTACGACCATAGGCGAACCTTATAATTTCTCTTAATTCAATTCAAATTGACTCCCATAAAATCAATTGATGCCTCACTTATCAAATTGATTATTTTATTTATCCAAAAATTCCTCATATTCCTCAATTTCATAACCCCCGACTTCAATTGAATGAACCCGGCCCTATTTATCCAGTCGAAATTAGGGCCCAAAATTCGGGATGTCACAGAGGTATTGGTTGATCACAGATGTGCAAGTAAGTGGTTTCACAAGGTCAAAGTGGGAAGGAAATTAACTGACTTTGTTTTTTTCTTGATGTTGCAGGATAAGAAAATGAATTGGCACCCCACCCCTTTTGAGACAAGGTTGGAGAGGGCTTTAAACAGGGGAGCTCATCAATTGTAATCCGTGCGTACATTCTATAGGTTCTTGAGATGGTTTGCGGGTGCTTGCCTTCATCATTTTTTCCTTGTGCCGGTACCAAAAAAGGTTAAAATAAGGAACACATCTAAGTTGGGTGTCGGGTTACAGGACTATACAGGACTATCAATGGAAGTCCTGTTGGAGGCTTGCTTCTTACTAGTTAGACTAGTACTCTGCGTAGTGTCTAGAACCAATGCGTCTAACCAATACTCCCTGGTTCTAGACATTGTGCGAATACTCTCAAGCCTACCCATCACATGTTGATTTTGCCATTCCCTCATAAGAAGAATGAAAACAGTAACAGAATCCACATGAAGCTCCAAATCCAAGCATACGATGATGATCAAATTAACACAAGTTGGACAAGATTTCACTCTCGATAGAAAAACACATTTAACTATATTTGTTCAACATCAACTCATTTACGACTCAGGTGCATGTAACCATAACAGATCAAGTTGTACAGCATAAAGCAAGAACGTCTTCCAACCATAAATTGGTCATGAACGAAATAATGGGTCAATTTGAGGTAGACCATTTATGACCTGACTCAGATCAGACCTGACCCACCCATTTGACAGGTTAACCTGGCACCTGGTTTACTCTTATTTATTATGGCTAGGCTTGTGATGTCTAAATCATCTTCAAAACATGCTTACAAATCCTAAGTATGAATATTCTAATGAATATGAATACATCATCACTGATCCGTGTTATTTATCGGTGCGGTGGTAGGGGAAGTATCCTAACTCCCTAATTGTCTTTTCAATGGTCATGTAAAGATAATTGCATACTCAAATTCTAACTCTGATATGGCATTTTTCCTATTAGGGTTTTTGTCTGCGAACAAACTTGAATAGAAGTCCTTTTGTCAATCGCATCAAATGGGTAGATGATAATCTGTGAATTAAACATCATGAAATATGAAATCAGACTTTTTAAGATTGTGTTGCATTCTCGAGTTGTGTAAGGAAATTCCATGTTTTGAACTTTGTCATCGAAGTGAAAGACTAAAAAGAACAACATGATGGAAATTTCCGTGACTAGCCAAAGCTCTAGCAATTTTTCTTTTTTGGCCCACAAAAGCTCCAGCTTAAGAAGCTCACATGAAGTTTAGAATTTGCTTTTTCTCGGTTAATTTACGTTGTTAGATTCTCCAAAAAAATGTTAACATTCTTGTAATAATTCTCTCAAAATGAAATACCCACGAAGAAGACTTTCCGGGGCTCCAAGGTAAAGGGGAATTTGGTTTTTTGGTATAATTGATCATCAACCGAGCCTATGCATATAGCTCCATTATAGAGTTCCTGATTTAATTTATGTGAATTGGCTTTTCAGAATCTACACTTGGTTCTCTCTCTCTCTCTCTCTCTCTCTCTCTCTCTCTCTCTCTCTCTCACATCTAGCCAATTCACACATTATTTGACATCGATTGTCTTATCTTCCGCTCATTCGTTCTTTGATTGCTTTTTTTTTTTTTAAGAAAATTATCTAAAAAATTCTAAATCTATTTTATTTTTACCAATTTAGTGTTAAGCCTTTGAATTATGCTAATCAAGTCCTAAACATTTTCACTTTTTGTCAATTGAGTTTATCCAACTAATTTCAACTAGAAATCGTTGACTTAGATGTCAGTCATCCTATGTGACATGCTCGGTGCTAACGTGAACAATTTTAAATAATATTTTAATATTTTTTCAAATATTTTTAATTTTACTTTTGTACCCTAGTCGGTCATTGGTCCTCAAGCACTAGCCAAAGTTGGAGACCGGCAAGGCTACCTCACCCAATGACGGTGAGGTTCGCCCTCGCTAGTGGTCGATGGGGTCAAGCTTCGCCAAAAGTTGGGGAGGTCCTCACCTCTAGTCGATAGTTGAGGCCTAGTGATTGACTAAAGGATGTAGAAGTGAAGAAAAAATAATAAAAAATTCAAAAAAGAATATTAAAAAATTATTAAAAATTATCCATATGAGCGTTAGGTGTGCCATGTAGGATGGCCAACATCCATATTAGATATTTCGGATCAACATTGGCCGGATGGACTCAAATGGCAAAATGTGAGGTTTATGACTCAATTGGCAAAATTAAAAGATTTAGAATTGATTGGTAAAAATACAATGAGTTTAGCACTTTTTTAACAAATTTACCTCTTTCCTTTTGTTTAGCCAATTCACATAATATTACTTAATCAATGAGCAAACTTCTTAGCTATTCTGGAAACGTGGTCCACGTTCTGAATCTTTTTGAAAAGTTGCAATATAGTCCTTTCAAAGATTATTTTTTCCTGAATTTTCCTTTTCGATGACCTTTTTATAACCTAAGACTGAAACCTCTTTAGAAGTCATCACTTAAAGTGATTGGCAATTTGTCGGCCGCCATAAGTTTTCATAATTTTGAATGTTGCTAGTGGTGCATTCACCTCTATGGCCCGACACGTTGCTTAAAAGAGAATTTATTGTATGGCAAAAGTCCTAATTTGAGGTAACATTCATCAATCCTAGTTATTGGTGGGTTGGAAAGAGGCATAAATCGCATCATTGG
Organism: Eucalyptus erythrocorys; assembly: GCA_014182555.1. NCBI lineage: Eukaryota > Viridiplantae > Streptophyta > Magnoliopsida > Myrtales > Myrtaceae > Eucalyptus > Eucalyptus erythrocorys. The sequence goes on along the minus strand of CM024597.1, from coordinate 8,280,376 downwards.
TGACTTTTGATTTTATCAATTACACCCACTTTCAAGGTGCAAACCAATAGGTATGGCCAGCTTTGGCCCAAATTGCAATTCTTGTCTGCCTGGGAAAATTCTTGTCTTCACGTTCAACCCCTTCAAAAAGGTTGAGTGTGAGCGTGAAGAAGACTTCAGATTGACTAAGCTTTGTCTTTAGATGGTTAATTGGTTTTCTTCGAACACGTATGTAGAAAGATCGATAAATGAGGGCCATCTCATGTTCAAAAGCTGCGAACTTTGAAATCGCGTCTATGGTCCACGAACTTGAGATTTAGACCTTGCTCTAGAAATGTAGGTGATGCAATGCACGATAGAAAAAAGAAAGAAAAAAAAAAAAGTAATTATTACCTCAATCAGCTCTCTTTCTTTTAACATATCAGGAACACGGGCGCAAAGGTCCAATCGCCACAATTAGCTCTCTTGAGAACACAACACATTAAAAATGGATTATTACTAGGGTTGTTGTAGCGAAGGAAATATTTTACAGGAGATGGTTGGATGAATTTTGGGTCTTCTATATCTCTATTATGTTCTTTCTTTTGGAGGAAAAAATATTTTTGGTCTTTTCCTAATATAACTTTTATTTCAGATTCAATGTTTTTTTTTTTTTTTTTTTTTTGGTAAAGTCAGATTCAATTTTTTTTTTTTTAATTTTCAAAATTTCTAACAACGTCAATGTGACAGTGCTGACGGTGCAACGATAATTGCCCAAAAAATGACACTGGTCACTTTGTTAATGCATTCAAAATGCGAGTTATTAAGGAGGATTATTTTAATAATTTATTATTTGCTAGTTTTGCTCAAGTTTACTTTATTTAAAATTGGTTAGTTTAATTTAATAAGTTATTTTTATATTTAAGGAAAAAAAGTAGTTAAGAATTGGAGTCTCGATTGGGTTGGGTATATGTGGTGTCTATGTTGAATACATGTTACTAAAATAATAGGTCAATATAGGTTAATTTCAGTTGAACACTACTGCAACCCATCGAAAATAACCCAACGCACTGATTTAACAAGTCTACTCCTAACTAAATGATAGAGATGTACAAATATATAGAGCTTGGCGTACAACCCCACGTTTGCAAGCTAAGGCAAACATTGACCTGTGTGATAGTTACATGTACCTGTGTGATAAAGAGTTGATGTTGAACAGACATAGTGAGATAAGTTTCTCCATTGAGAGTGATATCATATCCAAATTGTGTTGATTCAGCTGATGTTACTCACTTTATGTTAAATGTTTGTTGAATTTGGTATGTCAAGGTTACTTGTACAGCCTACGCTTTTTTGAATCCAATCGTAGATTTTACGCAAGTAATACCCCTTCTCCAATGAGACGATGGGGGATAAGCTTCATCGTCGAGAGGGAAACAGCTCGGATCACTAGCCAATACCCCTAGATGACCATCAGTGATAAAGGAGGAGTGATAAAATAGGTGGTGTTGAGCAGAAATAGTGAGATGGGTTTCTCTGTTGACAGTGAAATCATATCCAGGTTGTGTTGATTTGGGTTACCATATAATTGGATTTGGAGCTTCATATCGGGTTCTATTACTGTTTTCATTCTTCTCACGAGGGAACAGGGAAATCGACCCGTGATGGATAGGCTTTAGAGTATACAAAACTCAGTATGTGAACCCAAAAATGGAATCGGGCTATAGCGGTACTCGTTACTCGATGTACTCTTATTATTATGGCTAGGCCTGTGATGTCTGCATTGTCTTCAAAACATTCTTACAAATCTCATGTACGGATATTCGAATGCGTTGTTTTCCTATACACGGATATGGAATGTATCCCAACTACTAAGTTGCCTTTTCAATGGTCATGTGAAGATACTTGCGCACTCAAATTCTAACTCTAATATGGCCTTTTTCCAAGTAAGTTTGTTTGTTGGTGCACAAACTCTATTAGAAGTCATATTGTCGATTGCATCAAATGGGTTGACGATAATCTGCCAACAGAACATCATGAATATGAACTTGAATTTGTTAAAATCGTGTCGCGTTCTTGAGTTGTGTAAGGAAATTTCTCATCTTGAACTTTGTTATGATGGAAACTTCAATGTGACTAGCCAAAACTCCGGCGTGAGAAGCTCACATGAATATTTAGGATTTGGCTTTTTCGCTCAATTTATGATGTTCGATTCTCTAACAAAAAAGTTAATATTCTTGTAATAATTCTCTCAAAGTGAAAACCCACCAAGAAGGGTTTCCGGGGCTCCAAGGTAAAGGGGGAGTTGGTGCAACTATTTTCAGCATAATTGATCATTAACCGAGCCTATGCATATTGTTCCATAACAGATTTCTTGATTTAATTTATGTGTGAATTGGCTTTTGAGAACCTACACTTTGTACGTATATATATTTACATATATCTATACACATATTGCCAATTCACACATTATTTGACATTGATTGTCTTATCTTTCGCTCGTTCATTTTTTGATTGCTTTTTTTCTTTCCTTTGGGAAAATTGACCAGAAATTCCTACACCTATTTTACTTTAACCAATTTAGTTCTAAACTTTTTAATCTTGTTAATTGAGTCATAAACATTTTCACTTTTTGCTAATGGGTCTATCTTACCAATTTTTACTAGAAATTGCTGACGTGAATGTTGCCGTCCTATGTGGTAAGTTCGACACTAATGTGAATAATTTTAAATAATATTTTATTATTTTATATTTTAAAAAAATGTTGTCTTCTAGTCTATTGCTAGGCCTCGACCACCAGCTAGAGGCAAGGGCGAGGGTTGGTGAGGTTGAGTCTTGCCAGTGGTGACCTCATCCAACGACAAGGAGGCTTGCCCTTGCTAGTAGCTGGTGGGCTTGAACTTTGCTAGAAGCCAACAAAGTCGTCCTCGTCGACCCTCACCTTTGGTTAGTAGCCAAGACTTGGTGAGTGCTAGAGGAGGAAGAAGGGGGGAAAAAGGAAAAGAAAAAATGCACAAATGCAAAAAAGAATATTAAAATATTATTAAAAATTATCCACATTAGCGTCGACATGCCATATGGGATAGTTAGCATTTATATTAGTGATATAAACTCAATTGATAAAATATGAAAATGATTAAAACTCAATTAGCAAAATTAAGAAGAATTAGAACTGAATTGGTAAAATTATAATAGGTTTATGATTTTTTAGACAATTTTCCCTCTTTCCTTTTGTTTAGCCAATAATCTTACTTAATCAATGAGTAAACTTCTTTGCCATTCCAACAAAGTGGTCTAAATTCTGAATCTTTTTTTGAAAGTTTGCAATATAGTGCTTTCGAACATCTTCTTTTAATCTTGAATTTTCCTTTTCGACAACCTTTGATCACCTACTATTGAAACCTCTTTAAAAGTCATCACTTAAAGTGTTTGGAGATAAGTACACTAGAAGTGCCAAAAGTTATGTATGGTGCTTATATCATTATAAAAAATTTTCGTCGACTCATTTAAGTGCTAAATCGGAAAAAAAAAACAATCACTTAAGTGCTAGTGGCAAGAAATTTCAGCCAAATTGATTATGAATAATTTATAATTAAAATTTTAATATGACTTAGCAATTTTTTTAAAAACTCTAGTTCACGTGGCATTTCCATGTGACATGTTTGGCACTGAAGTGATCGTTTTTAACAACAACTAGCGTCGAAGTGATTACTTTAAACAAAATTTGGCACACAAATGATTACTTTAAATAAAATTTGGCACTTAAATGATTATTATTTAGCCGGCGGTAAACCACTGGGGGCGACATGTGCTAGCCATCACACTCGTGCCATCGGATAAGTCACCCAGAATGCGACGCCCGAGAGTCGAACTCCTCCCCCTACGTTAGGGGGAGATGCTCACCGCCAGCAGCACCACCTAGGCGGGTGGTGTGGCTAGTGGTATATTCATCTTTATGGCACAACTCATTGCTCAAAAAAAGAAATTGACTCGGAAAATTCCTAGTTCGAGAGAACATTTGCCAATCCTACTCATTGGTAGTTTGGAGGATAGGCATAAATCGCATTATTAGTGACTTTTGACTTATCAAATTGCACCCACATTTGAGGTGCAATCCAAAAGGTACGGCTTGCTAATGGCCCAAAATGCAATTCTGGTCTACTTGGAAAAATTCTTGTCTTCACGTTCAACCCCTTTAAAGAGCTTGAGCATGAAGAAGACTTCATATTGACCAAGCTCTATTTTTAGATGGTTAATTGGTTTTCGTTTAAAGTGATTGGCAATTTGTGATTGCTAAAAGTGAAACCTCTTTAAAAATTATCGCTTAAATTGATTGGCAATTTGTTGGCTACCATAAGTTTCCATGAGTTTGAATGTGGTTAGTGGTATATTCATTTCCATGGTACCACACATTACTTAAAAAAGATAAATTGACTAGGAAAAGTCTTAATTTGAGGGAACATTCACCAATCCTACTTATTGGTGGGATGGAGGATGCACGTAAATCGCATTATTAGTGATTTTTGACCTATCAAATTACACCCACTTTTAGGGTGCAATCCAATGGGTACGGCCTACTAATTAATTTCCAAAATTTTTAACGACAATAATGCGATAGTGTCGACAGTGCAACGATATTGCCCAAGGAGGATTATTTTTGGTAATTAATTATTTGCTAGTTTTTTTTGGTCGAAACTATTTGCTAGTTTTGTTCAAGTTTACTTTATATAACATTGGTTAATTTATTTTACTAAGTTATTCTCTATATTTAACGAGAAAAGTTGTTAAGGATTGGAGTCTTGATTGGGTTGGGTATGTGTTGAGTTCATGTTGGGTATCTGTTACTAAAATTATTGGTTAATATAGGTTAATTTGGGTCCAATCCTATTGCTATCCATCCAAACTAACCAAATGCACCGATTTGATAAGTCATAATCCTAGCTAAATTATAGAAATGTACAAATATATAGAGCTTGGCCTACACTCCGCGTGTGCATGCTGAGGCAATGAGAGACCTATCCCTAAAATCACTTCGATTAATTAGTTCTTGACGTGTTGGAAGTTAGGCAGAAAATGCATTGTTGGTGACTTGACCAAGCAATTATAGCCATATATAAATTAAACTTTTTTTTTTTCTTTTTTACTTTGCAACTTTGTATTGCATCATTTACTATTCTAGTATTATTTCGGTGACATTATTGCCACCCTTTCTATGACTAAATACAATCTGTTGATGCAAGATAGTTGAAATCACCCTTGATGGATTCCACATTTATGCATTTTCCTCAATTTATTTCTTTTCTATTGTGGGTTCCCTTCAAATTTGAACGCATTATCTTTAAGAGGATTAAAATCAGCATCTTTTTTTTTGTCAATCCAACATGAATGAAATTGAGCTTTCGTGAAATGTATTTCTTTTACTTTAGGCGTAGTTGTTATTTTAAAAAAATTGTTTATATGTAGGTTTTTCTGGATTTCTACATGGAAATTAATCTAGAATTTGCTTGACAAAATGAAAAGTTCTAAAGATCTCTCTCTAGCAAATAAAATTGCTAATATGTGTAGAAGTGGGAAAAAAAAGAAAAAGAGAAGAAAAGATAGGTTTTTGATGTGCACGGTTATATTCGCTTAAATGTGTTATTGTCAAATAGGGTAACCGGATGCTACACAAAGCTAGAAAGAGAAGGACAATTTGTAAATTGGGATCCCCGACTTTAAGTTTCAACTTAATAACAAAGGTGAATTCCGTCCCTTCAATGAAAATAAGGTGGATTTAGTCATACAGAATGCTAAAATAGCTTTGCCTTGCTTGTCAGCAAGAGGTCTACAGGGAGGAGTATCGGGAGCCACATGGCGAATCATGATTGATAGGTCTAAACCAATCAAGACAACAGTGTAATTGTGCAACATAATCTAAAGGAAAAACACTAGCATACAAAGGAAAATAAGGATGAGTTTAGTTCCCAATATTCACATCTCAAATAAGACACGGAAACTGCGCATCTAGTTTTTCATTGCAATTTGCCTTCAATTAGGAATTGTCAAACATTTTTCATGTTAAATATAGGTAGATCCACACAATCCATGTAAAGCTAGACTTGTACTGCATTATATGCGTATGAAAGGCTAAGAGAATATCCGTATATAAATGTAAAGCTAAAATCCTAGCTACAAATACTATTGGAATTATCCTAGCTACAGATACCAATGGACTTGCGTTGGCTCTGGTCGATATGCCTGAGATAGGTAAATTTTCGCAATTATTTCAGAGCCAAAAAACTGCTTTCTATAATTCTAAATTGAATTGTTTTCTATAATTCTAAATTGAATTGTTCATAATAGTACATAGACATCAACCTCTATGTAGTTGTTCTTGATGAATTTTCGTCCTGCTTTTTTCGAGAAATTTCAATTAGATTCGAGCACAATCGATTTGATGCTAAAGTAGTTTAGCTGGAATATGTGAATAGTGCATCTCAGAAAATTGCTCTAATATATCGCATGGCAAAAATACTACCCCCATGTTTTATACTTGATATCGACCTTGTCCTTTTCCTCATTGGCCCCAATTCCCAAATGTTATATTAAGATTCATCGTCAATAACAATTTCTTTATATATATATTTTAATAGAAGAAGAAATTATTTTTCGTTTATTCATTTTTGTAAATAATGCAAATAATCATTTTTTCTTGATGGTTAATTTTTTGTGAAATAGATGTACACAAATGTATTATTGGTCTTTGTTAATTACGAGATTAGCCAGCACAAATCTCCTACACGACTCTCTATGTTTACATTAGCTTGTTTGCGCGCCTTTGATTAGGAATGACCGCACAAGAAATGGCGTAATTGTGCCTCTGTTATAACACGTTTCTAATTAAAAATATTTAATAGGAGGGCTGATTTAAACAATTGCCAACTTTCTCTTTAACTTGCATTCCCTGTGTATAGGCTGAGAATGCAATTAGAGTAAAATTACAATTAATATAGATTATAATTAATCTAATCCTATATAGTAACTAGAGAAAGTAGTATATTGCCAACACCCATGATGCACGCAATAAATGTCAATGTCAATTTGGAGGTCCCCTGTGCTTTTACACTCATTGGTAGGTTGGAGGATAGGCATAAATTGCATTATTAGTAACTTTTGACTTATCAAATTACACCCACATTCAAGGTGCAATCCAATAGGTACGGCTTGCTAATGGCCCAAAATGCAATCCTAGTCTACTTGGAAAAATTCTTGTCTTCATGTTCAACCCTTTTAAAAAGGTTGAGCATGAAGAAGACTTCATATTGACCAAGTTCTATTTTTAGATGGTTAATTGGTTTTCACTTAAAGTGATTGGCAATTTGTGATTGCTTAAAGTGAAACCTCTTTAAAATTATCGCTTAAAGTGATTAGCAATTTGTCAGCTACCTTAAGTTTCCATGAGTTTGAACATGGCTAGTGGTATATTCATTTCCATGGTACGACACATTGCTTAAAAAAGATAAATTGACTAGGAAAAGTCCTAATTCGAGGGAACATTCACCAATCCTACTTTTGACCAATCAAATTACACCCACTTTCAAGGTGCAATCCAATGGGTACGGCCTATTAATAACCCAAAATGCAATTCTAGTCTGCTTGGAAAAATTCTGTCTTCACACTCAACCACGTTCAACCCCTTTAAAAAACAGTTGAGCATGAAGGAGACTTCAAATTTACCAAGCCCTATTTTAAATGGTTAATTGGTTTTCTTTGAGCATATACGTAGAAAGATTGATAGTTGACAGCCATCTCATGTTCCAAAGCAGCAAGCTTTGAAATCGCTTCCATGGTCATTGAACTTGAAATCCTCTCAACTTAGGCGTGCTCAAGATTATGCAGATGATACAATGCACGACAAAGAAAAGAGAGAAAAAAAAAAAGTAATTTCCTACGAAGTAAATTATTATGACCAAGCGCTCCCCTTTTCACTAATGGGCAAAAAATAACTCCCCATAATATTTGAATATAAAATAGCAACCTTCTTTTAGAAAATCTATTTAGATTGAGTTTCCTTTATGGGCACAAATTTGAGACATACTCTCTTCACTTTGGCTCCACGTTTAATTTAACTCATGACAATTTCACCTGAACTCGAACACCACCACTACTCTCCCACAATCTTTCTTGGGCTCCTCAGTCACCACAGTCATCTTTAAAGACTAAGTGGTGCTTAAAATTCGATATAAAAGTGAGCCTCATCAAGGAACCAAATCTGCCAACACCTTTAATTACCATACAAGAATTTTCAAACTCAACATCCTTTACCATAGATAAAATCACCATTGCATCCAATTCTGTTAGAAGATCGAAGATGCACCTTATCAAGTTAGCAGTTACTCAAAATGCTGGCTTTATAGGCACCATCTCACTATATGCATCGTTTATGTTGATTATGCACCAGTTATATCAGGATTTTCTAGTTGCAACTCCACATTAACTTGAATATGGAAAAATTGTCTAAAAAGTTCTAAATTTATTTCACTTTTGTGGGACAAGTATAACAATAGTGTCATAATTTTTATATGGTGCTCACTTGAAGGCCATGAATTTTTTTTTTCCTCATTTAAGTGCCACATCAAGTAAAATTGATCATTTGAGTGCCATTTCCAGCAAATCATCATATGTGGAATTTTTCATTAATTTTTCATTTTTTGCCAATTGACTTTATTCGATCAAATTTGGCCGAAAATTATTGACATGGTGCAAAATGTCTTAAGTCACACGGCCGGGAAGTGGACAGTTTTTTAAAATAATATTTTAATATTTTTTGAATTTTATATTAATTTAATTTTTTTCTTATATTATCTTTTCCTTATTTTCCTTATTCTTTATTTTTTTCTTTTATTTCCTTATTTTCTTTTTTGCTTTTCCCCTCCATCGACCCCTGCCAGGCCTCATTGACCTTTGCCGGCCTCAAGAGAGGGTGGCAGTTGCCCTCACCTGCTCAAGTGCAAGTGCGCTGACTAGACAAATGCTTGTCTATTATAATTAAACAAGCAAAAAAAATTTTTTCTTTGATTAAACAAGCAAATTTTTGTATACATGGATGCTAGTTATTTTGACACCCGACCAAGAATCTTCAAATCATATCATCCTACTATTAATCAAAGAATCGGTATTAGTAAGAAGTACTAGTAGTCCGAAGACTACTTTTGGGATTTCGGTAAAACTTTTCTTAAAAAAAATAACACGTGGCTATCTACGCGGGCGAAATGACATGGAGGCAGCCCCGAGGCAGCCCCGTAGGATTTTTCTTGCAACGTTGTGGGAAAATGACTAAGAGTCAAACATTTTGTCACCGTAAGACTCCCGCAGAGTTCGTCACTTTCTCGAGTTCCTTGGTCTAAACTAGAACCCTTCGGGCTATAAAAGAAGTTCATTCAGCTCCCTTATTTCTCATGAATTCTTGCTAAGCATGACAAAATCAACTCCAACCAGCCCTCTCTCCCTCTGCCTCTTCCTCTGTCTCACCTTCTCGCTTCCATTTCAGGCCTCACCATCACCGACCATAGAGGCGCAAGCTCTTGTCAAATGGAAGAACTTTCTCTCTCCTCCTCCACCACCTTCTCTGAGCTCATGGTCACTCACCAACATCCCCCATCTCTGCAACTGGACTGGCATTGCCTGCAACGGGGGCGGGTTGGTCACAGATATCAGCATCTCTGGCTCAAGCCTCAACGGCATGCTCGATGCGCTCGACTTTGCTTCACTCCCGAACCTGACCCGCTTCGACGTCAGCAACAACAATCTCGAGGGCCCAATACCGTCCTCGGTCGGCAATCTATCCCAGCTCCAGTTCTTGGACCTAGCGGGCAATTTCTTCGAAGGGGCAATTCCTCGCTCCATTGGACAATTGAGAAAGCTTGAAAAGCTTGATTTGAGACTAAACGAGTTGACCTCTTCGATCCCTTCGGAGCTCGGGCTCTGTGCTAACCTCACCTACTTAGCCCTTGCCAAGAATTCGATCTCTGGGGAGCTGCCTCTCTCACTGTCCAATCTAGTTAGATTGTCAGAATTTAGAGCTTCAGAGAATCGCTTGTCAGGTGAGTTATTGCCTGACTTCTTCACGAATTGGACTGAACTGGTTTCTCTGCAGCTCCAGAACAATTTTCTCTCAGGGCAAATTCCAACCGAAATTGGAAGCCTCACCAAGCTCAGTTACCTCTTGATGTACAACAATTCGCTCTCCGGGACTATTCCTTCGGAGGTCGGGAATCTCACGTCGTTGACCCATTTCACCCTTGGCAGGAACCAGCTTTATGGAGAGGTCCCCGAGACCATCTCTCGCCTTGCTAACTTACAGGTGATCGATTTGCTCAGGAACAATTTTTCAGGAAGAATACCACGTGATTTCGGCAAGTACAGCCCTTCTCTGAGCGATGTTGGCTTTTCGGAGAACAGCTTCACCGGAGAACTGCCACCAGATTTATGCAGTGGCTTTGCTCTTCAAAATCTCGCGATCAATAGGAATAACTTCACGGGGCCACTGCCCGACTGTTTGAAGAATTGTTCGCGGCTAACGAGAGTCCTTCTAGACGACAATCAGCTCACTGCAGATATCACGGGTGCGTTCGGAGTTTATCCGAATCTGATCTTTATAAAACTCAGCAACAACCGATTTGTTGGGAATCTCACGGCACAATGGGGAGAGTGCACAAATCTCATGAATTTCCAGATAGATGGTACCAAAATTGCCGGCCGCATCCCCCCGGAGCTTGGAAAGTTGTCTCAGTTGCGTGTCCTGACTTTGTCCAACAATGAATTGACTGGGAAAATTCCCAACGAGATGGGAAATCTAGGGGAGTTGTTTAACTTGAACTTAAGCAACAATCATTTGGCTGGAGATATTCCCATCTCGTTAGGAAACTTATCGAAGCTAAATTATCTTGATTTGTCAAAGAACATAATGAGTGGTAGCATACCGAAGGAGCTAGCGAATTATATGAATTTACTGAGCTTGAACTTGAAGAACAACTGTCTGTCGGGTGTCATACCGCCAGAGCTTGGGAAATTGTTCACGCTACAGATTCTTCTAGACCTGAGCCACAATTCATTAGCAGGGTCCATTCCATTCAATTTAGGAAAGCTTGCTAAACTGGAAAATCTCAATCTTTCGCACAACAGCTTCTCAGGTACAATCCCAACAACTCTCACTAACTTAGTGAGTTTAAGCTCCATAGACTTATCATACAACGAGCTGACAGGTGCGGTTCCTAGTGTTCGTCTCTTCCAACAAGCACCAAGGAGCGCTTTTATTGGGAATCCGGGCTTGTGTGGAAATGCGACAGGATTATCTCCTTGTGGAACGAGCAGTAAATCAACCTACCATAGAAAAAAAGTTCTAATTGGTGTGAGTGTTGGTATTTGCTGCTTACTACTTCAAGCGATTCTAATTGCTGTGATTCTCGTTCGGTGGCGGAAAAAGCTTCTTGATGAAGAGGAAGAGATCAAGCGTCTTAAAAGGCACGAGAAATTTGAGATGATCATATGGGAATGTTTAGGGAAGTTCACATTCGGCGACATCGCCAAGGCCACCAATAATTTTAGCGAAGAGTACTGCATTGGAAAAGGAGGGTCCGGGAGCGTTTACAAGGCCGTATTGGCCAGCGGCCAAATCGTCGCAGTCAAAAAGCTCAACGCATCGGAATCTTGCAATGCACCAGCAGTCAACCGGCAAAGTTTCGAAAACGAAATTCGCGTGTTGACTGAGGTGCGGCACCGAAATGTGATCAAGCTCCATGGGTTCTGTTCTAGGAGGGGTTGCATTTACTTGGTCTATGAGTATGTTGAGACAGGTAGTCTGGCAAAGGTCTTATATGGAGGAACAGGAGCAGGTGAACTGGATTGGGGTACAAGGGTGAAGATTGTTGAAGGTGTGGCTCATGCAATCGCTCACTTGCATCACAATTGCACGCCGCCTATCATCCATCAGGACATAACACCAAACAACATCTTGCTTGAGTCAGATCTCGAACCTCGACTCTCGGACTTTGGGATGGCGAGACTCTTGAATTTAGACTCGTCAAATTGGACCAGAGTGGTTGGATCTTATGGCTACATGGCTCCTGGTAAGCTATATGATTGAAGCTTATTATGCATTTGCACGTACATATTATCTCGGATTGATCAAATTACTCTCATTAGCTTCTTGAATTTTGATTCATCAAACAATTCTAACAAGACTCTTTAGAAGAGAAAGTATAGATTTTAAAAAGTCCTGCATGTTAAGAATATCAAAGAATTTGAGAATTTGTGTATGACTTGACATTATGAATGTCAAAACATTGATTCATTGTCCTTTCATGAAAAATAGAGTTAGCAATTACAATAAGGGTGACGACCAAATGCGACGTGTATAGCTTCGGAGTTGTGGCGCTAGAGATTATAATGGGAAAGCATCCGAGGGATCTTCTCTCTTCCCTATCAATGACAACGCCAGAGAACCAAAATTTGCCACTAAAGGATGTGCTCGACCCATGTCTTCCTCCTCCGACTGGCGGACTATCTAAGAAAGTGGTGTTCATTGTCACCATGGCACTGGCCTGCATGCGAATGAGTCCTGATTCACGACCCACCATGCGTCTTGTCGCGCAAGAATTATCTGCATGTAATCAAGCTTACTCGTCTGAGCCGCTAGGCTCAATCACTATCAGCAAAGTCATCGAGTCTTCATACATAAAATTTTAGGGGATACTGCAAATCAAAATGACTTTGGTTGCTAACCTGCAAATTTTTATGATCTGCAGGCGGTCATCCCAAATTAAAAATACCTTAGTTACTCCATCTACCGAAATTGAGCTTCGGGTCACTGCAAAACTAGAAGCATCTGAAATGACTCGGCAAGGCAAAGAAGAATTGTTCAGATTTCTGCTCGAAAGATCGGTCAGAAAACTGTGTTGTATTCGAAGCACGTTTTTAAATCCCAAGTACGAATATTCTACCGAATATAAAATACGTCCTCACTTCGGATGGTATAATAGAACACTTTTTCCATTTTGTTTCCCTTTAATTCCATCAACATGGACTTTTACTGCGATATAATCGAATAAAAGGCTAGGAGAATATCAGTATATATATATTTATGTAAATACTAATGGACTGAAAAATCTAATATGTTCGGATAAGTCTAGGGGAACATACCAGACTTGAGCCAGCTGTGGTCTACTATGCCTGAGATTGGTCAATTTTGCAATTATTTCAGCCAAAAACCAACTTTTTATAATTATAAACAATAGAAAAAAAAGTTATAAACAATAGGCGCAGTAAACCACCCACCTGGGTGGCGCAGTTGGCTTTGGGCCTCCTCCCCCTCACGAAGGGAAGGGGTTCGAAACACCAGCGCGTCGCAGGGTGACTTACCTGGTGGCATGTGTGTGGTGGCTAGCACGTGTCGCCCCCAGTGGTCTACTCCTGGCATCCGGCCGTGTGGGGTTCCCTGGGTCAAAAAAAAAAAAAAAAAACAATAGGCGCAGTAATTTCTCGATCTTTTTTTTTACCAAAAAAAAAAAAAAATAATAATAGGCGCAATAAGTTCTAAAGTGGGCAGGTTCTAGATCAAAAACTTGAACCTACCTTGTTAGTTTTTGGAATTGGGAATCTAACCTATTAATTGGCCTGCAAAACTAGTTACTTTCCTTTCCATTTTATTATATAGCCAACCCATCGGAACATTCAACCGGGGAGATACAAGAAGCTACAATATCCACTCTGTTACTTTATAATGGTCATTCCGAAATGCAAATGCGCATTTTTTTTTTTTTTTTTGGTGACCTAGGGAACCCCACACGGCCGGATGCCGGGAGTAAACCACTGGGGGCGACACGTGCTCAGGTAAGTCACCTTGTGACGCGCTGGGGTTTCGAACCCCTCTCCTTTGTGAGGGGGAGGAGGCCCAAAGCCAATTGCGCCACCCAGGTGGGTGGTCAAATGCGCATTTTGTTTCTGCGATGTATATTCAAACAAAGATGTCTGACAATGCAATTGCTTTCAGGCCAAAAGTTATCTCTAATCTGCATTATATTTCTGCGATTCGAGAACAGTCAAATCAACATCTCCAACAATCTAATTTCTTTCTACCAAATTTTTCCTCCAACCCTTTTCTTTTTTCTCGCTCATCTAATGACCAAAACAGTAACTCCTCACCTTTCCCATCCCATCCACAGAGTACAACAACATGACATCAGAAAAATACAGAGAAAATGCATAAAAAATGAGTGATAAAGCGCTAGATAGTACTTAACTATTTATCTAATGAGACTTAAACCGCACAATCCATTAATATGGGGATTCAAATTTACGCATGCCTTGCCTGGAAGTCTTTCATTATATAGCTCAGTATGCTACTGACCAAACAAAGAGCACAAAGAATGCAAGATGAGATCCAGCACATGATCGATGGCCGAGAGAGAGAGAGAGAGAGAGAGAGAGAGAGAGAGAGAGAGAGAGAGAGGACAGAGAGAGAGAGAGAGAGTATCTTGGACTGGATAGCAGTTGCAAATTGCAAAGGCGAGACAAGATCGAGATGCTGGATTGATAATCTGAGAGAGGCCAAGAGTCTCTGGAGCGAGAAACAGAGAACGAGGGAGGCTGGGAGTTGCTAGGACGATGGTGAGAAAGAGATTAGAGAGAGAGAGGCGATAATAACTAAAAAGATAACTTACTGTACGGTGAACTGGCTTGGTCCGGTTTCATGATGGACTTTTTTTTTTTTTTTTTTTTGGGTGCTGGAGGAACCGCTTTGACCGACAGTCGCCACGTAAGCCTCCAGGTGTCGCTTACGTAAGCCTCCACGTAAGTCACCAAACAGCGCTTCAGCCTCCCTACTTCGCAGGGGCTTCAAGCCTGGGCCTCCGTGGTGGACTTTTGTCTTGCTTTTTTTGAGAAATTTCAATTAGATTCAAGTATATACATACCATAAACCGATTTTGGCCGATTGACGTAGATATAAACGCTGACTGGCGGCTGATGCCATCATGAATTATTTATAATAATTTTTTTAGTTTTTTATTCATCTTTTATTTTTCCTTTTCTTTTTTCTCTTCTTCCCTCTTTTGATTTCTTTCTCCATAGTGAAGCGTTGCGGCCCTCGCCTAACCTCTCCCAAATGTGGGCAAGGCCTATGGGCCTCAAGCAAGGCGGCTTCGCTTAGATCCAAATGAGGCCAGCCTTGTAATGGCTTTGCTGCTTGCCGCGAGTGAAGCCCCCATAGATGGCGAGGTCATAGCCACCTTCATGTCTAGGCGAGCTTGACCTTGGGAAGCAAGCCTTGTCTCAATTTGGCAACCAACCAAAGGAAGGATGAAGAGAAAAAAAAAATAAATTAAAAATTTTAAAAATTTTAAAAAATATCGAAATATCATTAAAAAATTATTCACGTTAGCGCCAATCTATCATATCATCATCAGTCATGCCATGTTGATGCTAGGTGGCCAAATTTGGTTAGAACATTTAGAACTTAATTGGCCAGAAAAATATATCTAGGATTGAATTGACACTATTGCTATAGGTTTAGGATTTTTTTTAATAATTTTTTCGTGTCTTAAATGAAGCCATTTTCATAAAAAAGAGTTTGGAATGAATTTTATCTCAAATAAAATCCCAAATTGAGCAACTTACTCTTACACAAAGACCTGAACTCCCCAACGGCTGATTTCTTAGCCGGCGAGCGAGCGCTTGCGACACCATCTAAAGTCAATATTGGGTGCATTTTTGTTGGAGAGTAATTTTTTTTTCCTTCTCTTTCCTTTCTTTCTCTCTCTCTCTCTCTCTCTCTCTCTCTCTCTCTCTACCCAGCAGTGCTCTTTATAGATCTCCGTCACCACTCCTAAGCTCTCCTCAACTTCAAGGCTCTCCTCTTTCTTCAATTGTGTCATTTCATCAGGGGGGATTCTTTTATAAAAGATGCGGAGAAGCGAGAGTGTTCCTTTTTTTTTTTCTTTTTTTTGCTTTGGAGAAAGGAAAAAAAAAAAAGGCATGTTCTTGGCGGCTGTTGATCGAATCGGTCGAAAGAGGATGTTTAGAAGCTTTTATAGTTCTTGATTTTTGATCTTCTTGTGCTGAATTCGAATAATTTCTTGATAGGATAGACAAATAACAAACCGATAAGAATCACAGGACGCAAGCAAAGGTGTAGTGCTAAAGAGTGTAAAGTGGGCACAACAATTTATTTAATGCAAACACTGCTTCAATAACAAACTAAAATAAACACTCACAACCTCATTACAAAATAAGGGTTAGCAAAATACACCACCCCTTGCAACTCCCATTTAAAAAATCATTTAACACCTAACATTAGTGGTGGACTTGCTAAGCAAAAAAAAATTTCAAAAAAAGAGAAATTCAGGCCTAAGTTCACTACTAATCTTATCTCAGATTCCAGTAGAGTCGTCAAGTGTTGATACTTAAATTTTAGCTATATTTTAAATTAATTTGCATAAAAAAATTAGGAATCAATTTGACCCTATCAAAAAAGATTTTCGCATTAATTAGGCTTTAATTTCTTTTTTTTTTTGCATCCATTAATCTTTATTTTTTTCACTTTTTTCGGATAATTTAATAATAATTATAATAACAAAAAAAAAACAAAAACAAAAAAAAGAAGCACGGCGGTCCGCCGGGGGCTGGGCCGTCGCGCCCGGCCCCTTTTTCTCCTTTTCCCCCTTCCACGCGGGCCCAAGGCCCATTTCCTTTAGCCCGGCCCCCCTCTTCTTTTTCTTCTTCTTCTTCTTCTTCTTCCGCCTTTGCAACGCACGCACAACAAAGGTGACGCGCGCAAGGACGGCCTACGGCGGAGAGAGAGAAGAGGTAGGCTGGCAACGGATGGGATGCGCCTTCAAAGTGGAGCAAGTGGGCTGCTGAGGAGACGCCGGTTCGGTCGCACCAAGGCCGGTCGGCGTGCGAGGACCGGCGGCCAAAGCCCCGTCGACCGGCCTCCCCTCGCCTATAAATAGGGCCTCCGACGAAGGCCAAAGAACACACGCCGGGGACAGATCAAGGGCATGCGAGCTCCAAAGCTTCCCGAGAGACTTCAGGGGAGGCCCGAGAGCGAGCAAGCCGGAGATCTAAGAGGGGGGGAGAGCTGAGGAAGCCCAGATCTGAAGGCGTTCGATCAGATCTGGGCGAGATTTGAAGTGGGGAAGGAGAGAGCGACAGAGCCTCGGTAGGGTCCGGCCCAGAGTTTCGTCGGTTTTCGGTTTGTTCTATTTTTGGGAACCAGTTTCCCGAGGATTCAGGCCCGGAGACGAGCGAGGTGGCGGACGTAGCCCGATCTATCGAGCTCGTCTTCCGTCCGACGCCGCCGAGCCAGGTAGGGAACGCCACCAACAGCCCCTGCTCCTTTCTCCTCGCGTTCTGTCTCGGGTTTGCCGGACGGGGCAACCGTTGTCCGGCTCGCGCGAGTTTCCAACCTTCCTTGTGCATGTGCTGCTATTCTCGGTTTTTGCTAGTGATTTGCTGCAAACCTGAGCGCGAAATCAAGTCCCAAATAGGTTAACGTTTCCCCTCCCTGCTGATGCACCTTGTGTGTGCGACGAAACATTTAAGATAGGCACACTTTTTTTTTTTTTTGTCAGTCCTACTCTATACCTATTCTACACTCACTCTCAGACTTTTGCCCTGCCTCTTGCAGGGCGTGGGAGTCAAAACCCACTCCTGAAACTTGCGCATCCCTACCCCATCCCTCCCTGAGAAGGTGGGGGTTTGAACCCCCCACCTCCCCCTTCCATATTGGAAGGGTGGCCACTAGGGCGAATCCCAGTGGTTAGATAGGCACACGTTTGTGTTATTCACTGATGGTCGAAACTTGCTGACCTTCATGTTTACGTTGAGCATAAATGAGTAGGCCCCATGCTAAAATCAAGTTTTGTTGATCCATTGTTTGTTGATTTTTATTTTTTTTTAATCCGGGTTCGCATGAGTCTAAAACCTCCTTTTAGCCGACGCCCCCCGCGTGTTCCATGAAATGCCCGCGTGAAATCCGGTCAAGTGTTCTCAGTTCTGTGTCGGCCGTGGACGCTCTCGGCTTGCTAAAAGGGTTTTTTATTGCAAGCTCCCGCCTCTACCCTCTGCTTGGCACATTCTTGTTTCAATGTTTTTTTCGTATATGTGTCGTGACCGGTTCTTGACCGCCGGGCATGGTTTATACGGTGCCTGAACGTTTGTTGATTAAACTCCGTTTCTTTTAGTTACTTGAACCTGTAGGCCTTCGGTTCTTTTGGGAAAAGGAGGCCAGCACTTGCGCTGGATTTTGCTTCTGTGATGAGAGGCGTGGGTCGGGCCGGGCCTAAATCAGGCTGAGCGCCAGGTCTAACCTACCCGGGTCGTTTTTTTACAATATATTATTATTTTAATAATAAAAAATAAAAATAAAAAAATTATTTTTCAGAAAATCAGAAAAATAAAATATATCCCATGTTTTCCCAAAAAAAAAATAGGAAAAAAAGCCAATAATGATTTATAATTTCAAAAAAAAAGGTTCGAAATTCCCAAAAAATGCGCTTTTTTTGGTAAAGAAAAAAAGACCAAAAAAATGTTTTTACTCAATAAATGCATGGAAAATCTCTTGAAAATCCAAAAATTTTAGGGTTTAAACAAGATTAGGTATCGAAAGAGCATTAGCGATTAACTAGTGTAATTAAGTCCTCGATCCTAGTTTCTCTAGCTACGCATGAGTGAATATTTTTCTAATATTTCGTTTGGGCTTATAATCAATCCACTCCAAATTGATTAGTGACAACTTCTTTTTAAAATTAATTTATAAGTTAAAAAAATTAAAATTATAAGTCATGAATTGGTGGGCTTGGGAGAGCCCTGGCTAAGCCTAATAGATTTAGCTGAGCCATTAGCCTCCACAGGCGCCCCTCTCATCGAGCGCAGAAAAAAAGGTTGCGACACCAAGTTGTTACAATTTTCGCAAAGGTCAACCACCAATAGAAAGCTAATGAATTACTAAATGGGATTAAAGGTTCCTCTCATGAGGCAATTGCTCGCTTTTAGCATGGAGTATATTAATCTAACGTCATTTTAATACATTTTTCTCTTTATTTCAAAAATGTTTTGCATGCAGTTTTTATCCCTCATTATCCTATGCCACTAATATGTTAGATGTGATCATGTAGGTGCGAAAACAATAATGAAACGTTGAATAATAATAACAATAAATAAAATACTTAATAAATTTAAGAAACTGAAATGCAAGAGCAAATAGAAATGGATCCCTAATTCAGTCACTTATTGAGGGGCTTTGCAAGCTCAGATTCATAAAATAATTATGCAAGGATGAATGCAATTTCTATTCATGAAAGTGATGATAAGTGTGATTAAAGCACGACCTAAGTCATATAAAATCACTTGTGTCATTCTTTTTGGGTTCTCTTGTTTATAAAATATGAACACAACTCAACTAATGCTATGATTATATGCACCTTATCTAGTATGCATTGATAATATGATGTTCTAAATGTCACGTAAGCTAGCTATAATGAATTAACATTCATCGCAAGCTTTCTAGCAGCTCCAGAGAAATCCTGACAATGAAATTGCAAGAAAATCCATTCTCCTCAAGATAAAAATTCTAGGAAGATGACATGCAACAAGATACTAAACCGCAAAACAATCAGCGGCAGGTACTCACATCTTTGTTTTGACCTAACACAGACAGTAAATCAGAACAAGATCCTCCGGGATATCATCGAGAATCAACTCTACCGTCCAAGCAATTATGAAGTGAAAATCACCTCTTGCAGCGAACTTTAGAGAATTAAAAGAGAATGATGCCACGGACCAAAGGGAGACCTTCGGACGGCAAATCAGGATAACAATAGCAAGAACGAAGGGAGACTTTTGAATGGCTAATCGAAACATCGGGAGAGGAGAGGAATAGGGGAAGGCAGAAAGGCACAGGCATGAAGACGAGTACACGAGCCGATCTCAATACCAGAGCAATGAGGAAACCAAAAGGCCATGAAAAGAAAGAAAATGAAAGAGTAGCGACACCAACCAACCAAGCAGAGTCCTCAAGAGAGAGTATACCTGAGGATTGAGAAGTCGGAGGAGAAGACCAGTGGCGAGACAAGCGAAAGCGGCAACGAGAGAAGCAGGAGGAGAGAGAGTGGAAGAAGACTGAGACAACTAGAGTTGGTAGCATCATTAAACGAAACGGAGCAGCAGTGGCATCAATGGCGACATCGTGGGTTGTGATGGCGAAATCGAGGATGGCAAGCTGCAGTGAGTCATTGCTGGGGGCTATTGTTGGATGTATGCCCTAAAGCTACTATGTAATAGTTACATATCAAGGATTTCAGTTGTACTTTCATTATTATTATTTAATTAATGGCAATGACGTATTCATTCATTTGTCCAATTATTTTATATTTATGAATGATTTCATAAGATCAGTTACAACTATACCTATTCTTGAGATGTCAAGAATATATGTGATGGGTTCATAGTTAGACTGAATCTTTAAATCATTCCCGGTTGATGGATTATTGAGTGGATATTGATAATCCTGTATAGACTGGTGTGTTCTTAACTTCACCATTAAGTATTGGATACTTAAGGGAATGATGAGTCACAAGTCATTGGGTATTGTGATGCCTGAGTTAAGAACACGAGTGTTTGTATTAGACAATATCACTGAACGTGACGATATTGAACAATTAGCAACATGAAAGTTTTTAGCGTGGTCAATATCTAATTGTTCATGCTTTGGTCTTGTGTAAATAATCCTTAGACCTGAGGTACAGTATTAACTTGTGTCTCAAACAACTATGGTTCACGGGTGCACATAATGCCGGGTCGTTGATCCGTCTTTATACCCAATGGTTATAGTTCGTTCATATACGAAGTTACACTTGTGCGCAATATGGAATTTGTCTCATTGTTAAATGCAAGGTATAAAAATGATGTCCTATGCAATCTAATTATGACACTGCATTGAAATTATCGGCCGGGGTTGTAATCGAGAATAAACTGTTTATGTCTCAAATAAAATGTATGTCAATTAGATTTGTGCATATGATCGAATTAATGACTTGACAAATATTCCATGGTCTTTGTTTGATCGGGACATAGTAAGACAGAGGGATTGAATTACACTGTAGCCAAAGCTAACAGGTTCATTATGTTCTTAAAGCATTCACACTATCTGGGTAGCCATGACATTTTGCTAGATGTCAATCATGGCTTGTAAGACCCAAAGATTAATCGGGACAATTAATTCCTTTGAGAGTAATAATATGTTAGTACAAGTCTTACTACTAGCTTAGTGATGAACCTAGGGATGTCACACACCATAAATAATTAGGATAACATAGAACAAGAAAGAAATGATGTTTCAAATTTGTTTGCAATTACTGCAATCGAATTAAGTCGATTTGAAATTAAATTAAATGAGATTTAATTTAATTTGTATTATATTCACGAGTCTATTTGCATATGATGCACATATATGCCCAAAGTGAATATATGTTAATGTATTTCCAATTGTACATATAAAGATTATGTTCTTTTTATTTTTAAGGGGATTGATTAATAATTTATTCATTCATTTAATTAATTAATTAATTAATTGATTGATTGATTAATTAAAGTGGAAATGGTCAGCAATTTTTTGCTGACCATTTCATACGAATCCGTGCACATGCACGCACGAATTCGTGCATGATGGTCGGCGGCTGGGGACCATCATGCACGCGTTTGTTGGCACATGGATGGTCAGCAACCGCTGACCATCATGCACCAAATCGTGCTTGAACGGTCAGCGGTTGCTAACAGTTCCGTTCATGCACGATCGTCTCGATCGTGCACGAAAGATGAGGATCAGCAACGGTCGCTAATCCCACGATCGGCAACCGTTGCTGATTCGTAGAAGCTTTAAAATGAAAATGAATTGCCGCAAAAGGTTGCGAAGGGGATAAGTGTTCGTTGCCGAAAAGAGAGAAAAACCGTGTGCGTGTGTTTTGTGTCTAAGAGACGCGAAAACGAAAAGGAATTCTCTCTCGTTCGGGCCGTGACTATAATATATCAAGGATACGGCGGATCGTCTCCACAAGATTGCTAGCATGATCAAAGTGGTGAACATCCGAAAGTTCTCTCTTCTGTTCGATGTCCATTGTTAGTGTGTTTGAACTAGAGGTCCGACGTTTGTGGGGCTCCAACTGTAGAAAATTCCGAACCAATTCGTATAAATCGCGCTTCGAGAGGTAATTCGTTTAAACTCTCTTTTTACATTCAGATTTTTGATTAAAATGCACGAACAACGCCTTCGGAGAATCATGTATTAAATATATCTTTGTTTTCGCTGTGTACTTTTGTTAAATTTTACTTACACATGATTCATGAAACCTCAACAGTGGTATCAGAGCCAACCTTAGGCGTTTTTCGTGCGTTTAATTGATTTATAGTTCAAATATATTTTTGCATTTTAAGAGATTTGGTTCTCTTGCTCTTATGTGGCCTATAGAAGTTGATTAATTTATGTGATAAATTTAATCAACTAAGCAAAAATTAGAACTAAATCAATTTTGAATCAAAAATCCATAACTTGTTATACTTTGTGTTTATATTCTACAGATTCGTGATTGTGAATTTAAAGTTGACAACGCAACTTCCGTTCGGAATCACTTTCGTGAAAATATGTTTCATTGACATTGATTTCGTGACATGGTTTGCGTTGTTCGACTTTAAATTTGATTAAATGCAGAATTTTATGTATGCCTTCCAGAACTTTAAATTTTGAATTTATAGCTTGTAAGGAACGGTGGTGATCATGGAAAAATCCCTAATTGTTGTGATTGTTCTATGGATGAATGTATGATGATTACATGTATTCTTTTTGGAGATGTAATTATTAAATGAAGGCCGCGTCCTTCCTTTTATATTTATTTTTTATTAAATGTAATTTTAGTATAGTTTAGTATTTCAATTATTGATGTAAATACTACAAGAGAGGAGGAGCCATTGGAGGAGCCATTAAACCAGTGAGCTCTCTGGGCCCGGTCTTTAAAGAGTTCAAAGATTGAAGAAAAAAGTGAAGAGTAGGTCCATAATATTAAAACATTAAAATGACTAAATGGGTCTCTTTGGCTTGAGACCCATTGAACAATAATTCCATGATCACCACGTAGGATAGATGTTTTGTGATATCTATTTATTTATTGTGTTTACGTTATCGTGCATGTTAAACCGGTTAATGTGCAAAGTGAGACCATTAATAACGACCCAAACCTCCTTCTTAATAATATTAAGTCGAAACAAGTTTTGGACTCGTGGCCTTCCATCATTGTGGTATGATCCAATATTATAGTGGTTAACTGACCGGCTATGGATACATAGGGGTTAATTTCCATTTATAATATTGGACTACTCCATTATGCATATAATACTGTGGGGTTGGAGCCAAATGATTTCTAATAACTGTCAGGTGAGGGAATCATTTGTGTTTTTAATACTTACATGAGACAATGGGCTAGACTTAACTATGATCATGATGCCAATAACTGTTAGGTGAGGCTTTCATGGTCTAGAGGACAAAGTTATGATTGGGACTCGCATATGATGCGTTGAACGAGTTGGTTTACTCACTAAGTTCATAGAACACTAATAACTGTTAGGTGAGGTGAGCTTTGGGCTAGTGGGACTCCAATCCCCACTAGTAATCTTTACCCAACAAAGATTACCACTTCCCATCTTAAGGAGTATGGGATTCGAATATAAATTTAGTGGAAAGATAATGAAATACTTACTTTGAAAGATACAATGGCTAACAATTTGTTTTTTGCAACAGATATATTATTACTCTGAAAATGGTGACCACAAACCCACTCACTTCTATACTTGACAAGAATTGTTTGACTAGATCCAATGTCACTGACTAGGTGAGGAATTTGAGAATTGTTCTCAATTCAGAAAAAATTGGGTATGTGCTTGATGAAAATATGCCAACCTCCTTTCCTGAGGGTGAGACCCAAGAGGAACGTGTCACTTATGATAAGTGGTATGACGATGACTTAAAAGTTAGGTCATATATGCTTGCTTCGATGAATAATGAATTACAAAAGAAGTATGAATCTATGGAAGATGCTAGGTCGATCATTTTGCACTTAAAGGAATACTTTGATGAGAATGGTTGAACCTCTAGATATGATATATCTAAGGCATTGTACCGTATGAGGATGGCTGAAGGATCATCAGTCAATGATCATGCTTTGAAAATGATCTGGCACATTGAAGAATTGGCTAGGCTGAATCTCGTTATGGACAACGAGTTAGCTGTGGATTTGATCCTCCAATCTTTACCCGATTCCTTCTCTGGTTTTGTCCAGAACTTCCCCATGCATAAGATGGAGAAAACTCTTGCTGATTACATAGCATGCTGGTAGTTTATGAGAAGGAAATGCACAACACGAGACCAAATGTAGTGTCTATGGCTAAGGCTTCTTCTTCAAAGGGTAAGACTATATTAAAGAAGAATAAATGGAAGAGGCCTGCCAAACTTGTTGTGCAACCAAAACCGAAGATTGATAAAGGGAAATGTCATTACTGTGGTGTCAAAGGGCACTGGAGGAGGAATTGTAGGAGGTACCTCGCGAGCTTGAAGGTCAAGCCCAAGAATCAACCTTATGAAGGTATGGCGTCTACGCTTATTGAAACTAATCTTATGGTTAGTGCTGAATCCAGCTCATGGGTTCTAGATTCTGCTGTAACTTCACATATTTGTATGTTTTTGCAGAATCTGGAGATAAGCAGGATGCCAGGGCGAAATGAGATTGTCCTAACATTTGCCAATGGAGCAAGAGTTGCTACATTAGCTATAGGGACTTTTTGTTTATGTTTGCCTTCTAGACATGTATTGGTTTTAAAGAATTGTTTGCATTATAAGAATGCTATTAGGAACATCATCTCTATACCTCGTTTGGGTAAAGAGAATTATGAATTATCTTTTGCTAATGATGTATGTTATATTTATCATAATAGAAGATGTGTTGGTTCTAGCTTATTGACCAACAATCTTTATACCATTACAATGTCCGGTAATGCGATTACCAATGTCAATAAGCAAAATAGAATTGATATAAATGCCATAACTAATAAATGCCCTAGAGACGGTCCAAATAAAAAGTATGTTTGGCATCTTTGATTAGGTCATATTGGAGAAGACAGAATTAACAAGTTGAGTAATGATGAATACGTTGATCCTTGAAATTTTGAGTCATACTCGACTTGTGAGGCATGTCTTCTAGGAAAAATGACCAAAGCGCCTTTTGTAGGACAAAGTGCGCAAGCTGTTGACATATTAGGATTAATACATACAGATGTTTGTGGACCAATTAATGAAACTGCTAGAGGTGGTTATAATTACATCATTACCTTCACCGATGATCAGTCACGGTATGGTTATTTATACCTCATGAAGTATAAATCTGAATCCTTTGAAAAGTTCAAGGAATTCAAGGTTGAAGTTAAGAAACAAACAGAAAAATATATTAAGGCTCTTTGATCGGATCGAGGAGGTGAATACCTTAGTACTGAATTCTTAAACTATCTTAAAGAGAATGTCATTTTATCACAGTGGACACCTCCTGGAACTTCATAACATAATGGTGTATCTGAACAAAGAAATCGTACTTTATTAGACATGGTACTATCTATGATGAGTTACACCGATTTGCCAATATCCCTTTGGGGATATGCCCTTGAGACAGCTGTATATATACTGAACAGAGTGCCGTCCAAATCTGTTCCAACTACGCCCCATGAGATATGGCATAGTAGGAAACCCAGTCTTATTCATATTAAGATTTGGGGTTGTCCAGCTTTCGTGAAAATGCTGAAAATGGAAAAATTGGAGGCAAGATCTGAACAAGGTCACTTCATTGGATATCTAAAGGAAACTCTTGGATATTATTTCTAGTTTCATTCAGACCAAAGAATTTTGGTGAGCAAGCACGCTTCTTTTCTAGAGAATCCGTTTGTCCAAGAAGGTGGTGCTGGGCGGAAAATAATCTTACAAGAAGAAAATAATGAAGTACCAAACAACCAAGTTCAGATACCAATCTCTGATTCAGTGGGAGCTTATGATACACAACCTCTTAGAAGAAGTGTGAGAACGTCTCGCCCACCTGCTCGTTATAGACACTCGGTTGATCATATTGAACCATTATTCATTGTGAATGATAGTGATCAACCCGGTGATCCTAAAACCTATGAGGAGGCGATGTTGGACATCGATTTTGGTAAATGGCTAGAAGCCATGAAATCCAAAATGGATTCAATGTATTCCAATGATGTTTGGACCTTAGTTGACCTGCCATATGGTATTATACCAATTGGTTGTAAATGGATCTTCAAGAGGAAGATGAATGCTGAAGGTCAAATTGGAACTTACAAAGCACGGCTGGTGGCGAAAGGATATCATCAGAAATAAGGAATTGATTATGACGAAACTTTCTCACGTGTGGCCATGCTAAAATCTATTCGGATTATGTTGGCTATAGTTGCACACCTTAATTATGAGATTTTCCAGATGGATGTCAAAATGGCTTTTCTAAATGGTTTTCTCGATGAGGACATCTATATGGAATAGCCACAGGGTTTTGAATCCAATAGTGAAAAACGGAAGGTGTGTAAGCTTAAGAGATCCATTTATGGACTCAAACAAGCCTCCAGAAGTTGGAACATCTGTTTTGATGAGGTAGTCAAATCGTTTGGCTTGATAGAAAATCCGGATGAACCTTGTGTACATAAGAAATCAGTGGGAGTGCAATTGCATTTCTGGTTTTGTATGTCGATGATATACTTTTGATTGGAAATGATGTACCAATGATATCATCGATAAAACTATTCTTGTCACAGAAATTCTCCATGAAAGATTTAGGAGAGGCAACCTATATTTTAGGTATGAAGATCTATAGAGATAGATTAAGACGATTGATTGGCCTCTCGCAATCTATGTACATAGACAAAGTGTTAACACGGTTTAACATGCAATGTTCCAAGAGAGGATTATTGCCTTTTAGGCAAGGGAACCGTCTTTCTAAGGAGATGTGTCCCAACACTCCTGAAGAAAGAGAGCAGATGGCGAAGATACCATATGCATCCGCTATGGGAAGCATAATGTATGCTATGCTATGTACTAGACCTAATATTGTGCATGCTGTAAGTATACTAGCAGATATCAGTCTGATCCAGGAGAAGAGCACTGGATAGTAGTCAAGAATATTCTTAAGTACTTGCGAAGGACTAAAGATTTATTCTTGATATATGGAGAAGGATAATTTAAAGTTGTAGCTTATATTGATTCCGATTTTCAATTGGATTCTAATGATTATAAGTCTACGTCTGGGTTTGTCTTTACATTCAATGGTGGTGTAGTTAGTTGGAAAAGTTCCAAACAAAGCATAACTGCCGATTCCACCATTGAGGCAGAGTATGTAGCCGCTTCTAAAGCAGCAAAGGAAGCCGCTTGGATGAAGAAGTTTATTTATGAACTTGGAGCCGCTCCTTTAATTGAGCAATCGATTACATTGTTTTGTGACAACAATGGGGCGATATCTCAAGCTAAGGAACCAAGGTCTCACCAAAAGTCCAAGCATATTGAGAGACGCTTCCATCACATCAGAGAAATTGTTGGGAGAGGTGATATCGCCTTGTAGAAAATTGCCTCAGCAAAATACATGGCAGATCCCTTCACTAAGGCCTTACCTCAGTCTTCTTTTAAAAGACATATTGACAAAATGGGTTTGAGGTACCAGACAAGTTGGTTTTAGTACAAGTGGGAGATTGTTGGATGTATGCCCTAAAGCTACTATGTAATAGTTACATATCAGGGATTTCAGGTGTACTTTCATTATTATTATTTAATTAGTGGCAATGACGTATTCATTCATTTGTCCAATTATTTTATATTTATGAATGATTCCATAAGATCAGTTACAACTATACATATTCTTGAGACGTCAAGAATAAATGTGACGGGTTCATAGTTAGACTAAATCTTTAAATCGTTCCCGATCGATGGATTATTGAGTGGATATTAATAATCCTGTTGAGACCAGTGTGTTCTTAACTTCCCCATTAAGTATTGGATACTTAAGGGAATGATGAGTCACAAGTCATTGGGTATTGTGATGCCTGAGTTAAGAACACGAGTGTTTGTATTAGACAATATCACTAAACGTGACGATATGGAACAATTAGCAACATAGAAGCTTTTAGCGTGGTCAATGTCTAATTGTTCATGCTTTCGTCTTGTGTAAATAATCCTTAGACTTGAGGCACAGTGTTAACTTGTGTCTCGAACAGCTATGGTTCACGGGTGCACGTAATGCCTAGACATTGATCCGTCTTTATACTTGATGGTCATAATTCGTTCATATACGAAGTTACACATGTGCGCAATAAGGAATCTATCTACTTCTTAAATGCAAGGTATAAAAATGATGTCCTATGCGATCTAATTATGACACTATATTGAAATCCTTGGTCAGGGTTGTAATCGAGAATAAATTGTTTATGTCTCGAATAAAATGCATGTCAATTAGATTTGTGCATATGATCGAATTAATGACTTGACAAATATTCCATGGTCTTTGTTTGATCGGGACATAGTAAGACAGAGGGATTGAATTACACTGTAGCCAAAGCAAACATGTTCATTATGTTCTTAAAGCATTCACACTATTTGGGTAGCCATGACATATTGCTAGATGTCAATCGTGGCTTGTAGGACCCAAAGATTAATCGGGACAATTAATTCTTTTGAGAGTAATAATGTGTTAGTACAAATCTTACTACCAGCTTAGTGATGAACCTAGGGATGTCACACACCATAAACAATTAGGATAACGTGGAACAAGAGAGAAATGATGTTTTAAATTTGTTTGCAATTACTGCAATCGAATTAAGTCGATTTGAAATTAAATTAAATGAGATTCAATTTAATTTGTATTATAGTCACGAGCCTATTTGCATATGATGCACCTACATGCCCAAAGTGAATATATGTTAATGTATTTCCAATTGTACATATAAAGATTATGTTCTTTTTATTTTTAAGGGGATTGATTAATAATTAATTAATTGATTAATTAAAGTGGAAATGGTCAGCAATTTTTGCTGACCATTTCACACGAATATGTGCACATGCACGCACGAATTCGTGCATGATGATCGGCGGTTGCTAACTGTTTCGTTCATGCACAAAATCGTGCTTGAACGGTCAGCGGTTGCTGACCGTTCCGTTCATGCATGATCGTCTCGATTGTGCATGAAAGATGATGATCAGCAACGGTTGCCGATCCCATGATCGGCAACAGTTGCTGATTCGTAGAAGCTTTAAAATAAAAATGAATTGCCGCAAAGGTTGCAAAGGGGATCAGTGCTCTTCGCTGAAAAGAGAGAAAAACCGTGTGCGTGTGTTTTGTGTCTGAGAGACGCGAAAACGAAAAGAAATTCTCTTTCATTCGGGCCGTGACTATAATACATCAAGGATTCGGCGGATCGTCTCCACAAGATTGCTAGCACGATTGAAGTGGTGAATATCCGAAATTTCTCTCTTATGTTTGACGTCCATTGTTGGTGTGTCTAAACTAGAGGTCCGACGTTTGTGGGGCTCGAACTGTAGAACATTCCGAACCAATTCATATAAAGCGCGCTTCGAGAGGTAATTCATTTAAACTCTCTTTTTACATTCAGATTTATGATTAAAACGCACAAACAACGCCTTCGGAGAATTATGTATTAAATATATCTTTGTTTCCACTACGTACTTTTGTTAAATTTTACTTATACATGATTCATGAAACCCCAACAGTTGAAGCGTCACCGAGAGGAAAGAGAAGGGAAAGTATCAAGGACGGGAAGAGAGAAGAAACATAATAAAATTAAGAATTTTGGGTTTAGGGACTCGGTTCTGGTTTTGATCCCTGCTTCCCTAGTTCCGGTTCTGGCTCCTATAGGAGCCAAGAACTAAACTGGGAACCACTAGTATATAAAAAAAAAAAAAAAAAAAATGGAATGAGGAACTGGAACCTCCCTCGCTAGAATCAAGAATCAAATCGGACCCACCAGTTCAATTCTCTGGTTCCCGATTCTACTTGAGAACTATGTTCACCCCTAAATCTAGTGAGTCAATTACCTATTTCATTACGCAAAAGCCCACCTACTGAAGCAGGGCCTAGGTTAACTTTAGAGGTCTTGACAGCATTGAGCTTGACAAAACTAGTTAGAGGGGCAGCCCAACCCACAAGCTTCTCTCTTTTCTCCCTTTGAGGAGAGAATCTATGTTTGATTAGTTGAGTCGATACAATGTCCTTAACATTATTTAGAATCAAGCATAAGGATTCTCATTGGATCTCGATTCTCCCTTCATTAATTAATGGGTTGATGAAGAACGAGTAATTCTTTTGATTTTTGGTTTTGTTGATTCTCACTGGATCTTTCTGTTGATCGTTGCAGCGGAATTCAGGTGGCCGGTTGGTTGAGTTTGCCATTTCATTCGGGCAAGAAATTCCGGCAAAGCCAGTTGCTTCGGTTTCTGATTTGCTGTGAGTGATTTCTTTTCCCTTATTTGTCATACGTTCTTCGATCTTTATGCATGTCTTTTACCTAAATCAGTTGTGTATTGGTGATTTCGGGTAGTGAGATTGAGTTGTGTTTGTTGGTCTAGTTATAAGCCTTAGGAGCCCTTGAGCTGCAGTACCCGAAAGAAAGTGACTTTTGATTCGAATGTTAAATCCTACGAGCACGTTTTGCCTCCTAATGATAATGGTGATGCTGGAAAAGAAAATTTACGAGAGAGTCGAGATGTGGTTGAATGGTATGATAATTATGAAAAGTTTAGTAAGCTCAGTGTGCTTCTGAGGATAGCTCAGTCGTGTCTAGCGTCAGATCATACCCTCCGAACCATAGGTACCAGAACTGTAGAGACAACGACGCTGAAGATGGGGACTTAGATTGCAATGTGAGCAATCTTACTGATGATGATTATGGTGACAACCGCAATGATGAGGGTGAAGGTTGATAAAGGCTAGCAAGTACACTTAGAGGGGGTGAATAGGTGTTTATAAATTTCTTTTAAAACCTTTAACCCAAATCCCTCAACTTGAAATAAAATCAGAATAAATTAAATCACGCAGCAATAAAGTAAAGAGATTAAGGTAAGAAGATTTGGACACCGAATTTTATAGTGGTTCAGCTTATTATAAACCTACGTCCACTCTCCACACTGACAGCCCACTGGCTGAATTCACTATGTAACAAATGAGATTTGTACAGCTTATGATCTAGACTTCTTCAGTAGAAAGTCTTAGTTATTGCTCACACAAATCCTCATTGTATGTATCTCTCCTTTGTACACAACTATGGCTCAAGAAATTTTGAGAACAAGGAGTTTCAGAGGTTCAGATTTCGAAATTATTTATCAGTGCACACACTTCGAACAACAATGACTCCACCTTAAGTACTCCTCCGTGCCTTCATAGCCGTTAGCACTTTCTAAAAGAGTTCATCCAATCTACCCGTTGAAATGAATCAATTAAGGTGATTTTCAAGCTATCGAATATATGCGGAAGATAGCTTGTCAATCCTATTCGCCCATACAATCAGGATCTTGAGTTTCTAAAAGTGGAACCTTCCAAGTCTTGCTTGTTCTTCAACGGATCTGTCAATCGAGATAAATCCAAAATCTTCGAGCTTAGTTTCAGCTAGAGATCTTCCACGAAATAGAATGAATCATAGAAGATATTATCCAATCTTTAAATTCCTAAACTGTTGGATTAAAACATTGTCAGCTTGGGCAGACTCGTGGCGAGTCTAACCGGTCTTGAGACTTTGATAGAGTCTGGAGATCTTTAGACCGAAACACTTGGGTCTTGAACTCTTTAGACTGAAGCGATTGAGTCTTGGATTCTTCAGACTTAACTGACGAGAATGTTCTATTAGCTTCAAAACACTTAAGGGATTTTTCTTCAACAATCTCCCCTTTTTTGATGGTGACAAAACATCCAGGCAGATTTGAAAAACCTGCAAAGAAAACTCATACATAATTTGAGGAGTATTTTATATTACTTCTACAACCACAAAAAAATGTTAGTCCTGAAAATAATTATCCTCACAAGTATAAAATAATCCTGTGAGTTCACAAATCCAAACCCAATCATTAAAAGTATTAGTTCAAACACCCACTAGTCCAAAGTCTCCAAAGTCTTAACAAAACAGAACATAAGTTGTCCAAACAAAATATCCAAACTGAAAAACGAAATAAGTCATAAATCCAAGAACGATGACGAAATGATCAAATCTGCATAACTCTCCCCCTTTTTGTCACATGAAAAGGAGGCAGAGGAATCAAAGAAAGAGATGATATCAAAAGGTCAAGGTTGTTTGGGGATGCGAACAAGCTGAAATTCACCTAGCGAATTAACTGTCTTCTCGAGGCCGGAAAAGGCTTCTTTTAATGATTCCAATTCAGTACCCTTCATGTTTGATTCAACTTGAAGTTTAAGGGCAGTGATTTGGTCTTGCATAGAAACAGAGGAAGCCAATAGCACTTGCTTCAAATCCCGCAACTCATAATCCATCCCATAAACTTGCTTCTTAAGATCCACCATGATATCTAACATCTTTGAAAAATCTGCTGAATTGACATTTCCAGTGCTTGGACCTGTAGACTCTGCTCTTTAAGTCTAAAAGCTTGGGGGTTCATTATCAGCCCTTCGACCTTCTATGGGAGAGGATACCTCAGCCTCTGGAAAGTGTAATGCAAAGACATCTTCTGCATCTGCACCAGACCAACTAACATCACTAGTATGAAATGGCGATGATGTACCTTTTGTTGCAGCTACTCCCCCTGTCTTGTGGCCAGTAGGTGGAGTGGAGTATTCTTCGCCATGCTCTGTCTCTTCTTCTACAGAGTGATGCTATGCAGTCTCTTCTCCAGATTGTGGTACTGCAGTGAATGGCTCAAGGGCTTCTTCAGAGTCCTCTTGAGCTTTTCTTTCCTCTTCTTCTCTCCTCATTCTTTCTTTTCTTCTTTTCCAATCTTCTCTTCTTCTTCTTTTTTCATTCTCTCTTCTTTTTCTTCTACTATTGCTTCCTCTTCTCTCCTTTTCTCTGTCTCTTCCTCTCTCCTTGCTTGCTCTTCCCTGTTTTCTCTAAAGTTAACAAAGCTTTTCAATCCTCTAAGTGCTGCAAGTGTCATGGCATCATCAATTTCTTCATCATCCTCATCTTGTAGGATGATTTTTCTTCTTCTTTTCTCTAGAGCAGCCATGGGCTCTTTGCCTTTTCTTTTAGCAGCAACAGCAGATTCTTTCGAAGGAGTCTTCTCCTTCAGTCCGTCCAAAGCTTTGTTCAGTTCCTTTAGCTTCATCTTCACTATCATCTTGTAACCGACAAGCATGAGAGCAGAGTTGGTCAGGCAAAAGGGAGCACGAATTTAGATTTTGAAATGCCTGAACAACCTGGTGACAAGAGATTAGTAGGGTAATTGACCCTTGTCCTTCACCACAGTCCTATACATGTGGAATAGGATGGTGTGTGGAAGGGAGAAGCTTCTTCCTTGATTTAGAGCGAACATGAGCTTGGCCTTTGTTTTTGAGACATCAGTTTTCGATCTTGCCTTGGGCCCGAGACAATTGATGACAATCTTATGGAGCAAAATATTGGAGGCATTTATTCTAGTGTAGGATATCTTGCCTTCCAGGCTTCTATCTCGAACAATCTCCAAAGTGGCATGTGCTATGGACACCCTAATCGGTTGGAAACTTCCTCTTTCCACCCCGATTATATCAGCAAGAGTGTCGACATCCACAACATATTCTTTATCCTTGAAAGTAAATGACAGTCTATTCGCGTCTAAGAATGACAGATTTGAATAGAAGTAGGCCGTCAATTCAGGATATCCAATTGTCGAATCGGTGCAGAATTTCTCAAGCTGTAAACGAGAAAACTTCTCTCTCAAGTTGATCTTGATTGAATCAAGAAAATCAAAATCTACACTTCTAGGGTTCATGACCCCTCTCTTTTAACAAGTTTTGAGTAAATTCACTCTTGTTCCTTAAAGCGAAACAGGCTTCCCTCAGGACAAATAGTGTTAACTGCAACTCCCATCCTTGGTTGGAACTGTGTAAACAGCCTCTCATCATCGTCCATAGGCTGATTTGCGGTTCCAAACCGCGGATCACTCGGCATGTTCTAGAACGTACTTTGCGCAAGTCCTTCCTTAACAACTCCCAATTTCTCCATCTCACGCAAAAAGATGGTTTCATTCCGATAACCTCTCTTTTTCATAAAACTATCAATCAAGTTTAACTCCGTTCCTCCATCTTTCAACTTTTTGTATAGAGAATAAGCAAGTTTGGGTCTGAGTGTCCTTATCGGTTCGGCCTCTTCAATAACTTCTTCTTCGAATGGTTGTTGACTTGCTTTTTCTATTTGCGGAGAGTTTTCTTCTTCTGTGAGGTCTACTCTGGTAGGACCCTTGAATCTCCTTTGTTGTCCCTTTCCGGCAAGCCTCGATGATTTCCTCGACGACATGTTTAACTCAAGGGCGAATAGGCAAGTTGTCCACAAAAAGTTTGGATTTTTATGGAGTAAACAAATGGAATAGAGACGCAAGTGGAGGTTTTTAACTTTTTTTTTTTTTTTTTGGTAAAGTGGAGTTTTTTTAACTTTTAGGGTTTCAAAAAGGAGTGAAAGAGGCGTCTTTTGAGAAAGTGAGAAATGAAGACGACAATTCAGGGGTATAAATAGTAGGAATCAAAAGGATAATGAACCGTCGCAAAGGAAAGTTAAAACTGCCAAAATTAAAGAAAATAAACAACTGCCAATTTTTGAAAAAGAAAACTGCCATAAATGTGTCGGAATTCGAATAAAAGGCAGATTTCGAAATTTTAAAAGCAATTATAAATCTAATACGGCATAAAGGGAATTAATAAATATGAAATAACAAGTATTCAGACTTTACGTCAGAGTCTGAGTACTTTCAAGACTTTATCTCAGAGTCTGAATACTTTTAGACCTTACCTTGAGTCTGAATATCTTAAGACTTTACCTTAGAGTTTGAACATCTTCAGACTTTACGATGTTCAGTTTTGAGCGAATAAATTCAAAGTGACTTTTCTCTAATGGCTTTGTAAATATGTCCGCCAGTTGGTTCTTCGAATTAACGAACTAAATCACCACTTTACCATTTTGAACATGGTCTCTAATAAAATGATGCTTGATTTCAATGTGTTTTGCTCTTGAATGATATATTGGATTCTTTGTAAGGTTGATGGCACTAGTGTTGTCGCATTTGATTTTTGTGCAAGATTCTTCAACTCCAAAATCTTTCAATTCTTGTTGTATCCATAAAATTTGAGAACAGCAACTCCCAAGAGCTATATACTCTACTTCAGTTGTTGAAAGAGCTACGGTACTCTATTTTCATGAGAACCAAAATACCAACCTATTTCCCAATAGTTGATAAGTACCTGAAGTGCTTTTCCTATCCACTTTACAGCCAGCCAAGTCAGCATCAGAATATCCAAAGAGAGTAAAATCTCCTTCTTTGGAATGCCATAGACCTAGCTTAGATATAGTTGCAACATATTTGATAATACGCTTCACAGCAGTCATGTGAGATTCCTTAGGATTCGATTGAAATCTAGCACAAATACAAATGCTAAACAAAATATCAGGCCTAGATGTAGTAAGGTAAAGAAGTGAACTAATTATGCTCCTGTATAGCTTCTGGTTTACACTTTTTCCTTCTTCATCTTTGTCTAGCTTCAATGAATTTGACATAGGGGTTTATGTCTTCTTGCAGTTCTCCAGGCCATATTTCTTGATGAGATCTCTTGCATATTTTTCTTGATGAATAAAGGTTCCTTCTTTTGATTGTTTAACTTGAAGTCCCAAAATGAAGTTTAACTCACCCATCATGCTCATTTCAAATTCATCCTACATACATCTAGAAAATTTCTTGCAAAGATTTTCATTAAAGGAGCCAAAAATTTTGTCATCAACATAAATTTGAACAAGTATAAAATCCTTTCCTTCTCTTTTAATGAATAAAGTAGTGTCTACTTTACCTTTAGCAAAACTATTCTGAATTAAAAAATTACTTAACCTTTCATACCATGCTCGGGGTGCTTGCTTTAAACCATATAATGCCTTATTTATCTTGAAGACAAAGTTTGGTCTTCTAGGATCTTCAAATCCTGGTGGTTGTTCTACATAGACTTCTTCTTGGATAATTCCATTTAGAAATGCACTCTTCATGTCCATTTGGAATAACCTGAAATTTTTAAAGCAAGGAAAAGCAAGAAGTAATCCTATCGCTTCTAATCTTGCCAATGGAGCTTAGGTTTCATCATAGTCGATTCCTTCTTCTTGTGTGTAACCTTTTGCCACAAGTCTTGCTTTGTTTCTCACCACCTTTCCTTATTGATCCAGCTTGTTCCTGAAAACCCATTAAGTTCCAATAATTAACTTACCTTTTGGTTTAGGAACAAGTTCCCAAACATTATTGATTCTAAATTGATTCAATTCTTCTTGCATAGCTTCAATCCAGCTTTCATTAATCAAGGCTTCTTCTATTAACTTGGGCTTGATTTTAGAAACAAGTGCTAGAGTACTAGACTCTTCATGCCTTTTGGATCTAGTACGAATCCCTTCATCAATATTATCAATGATAAGATCTGCAGGGTGACTAGATTTATGCTTTCAATTACTAACTGGTTTGTCACTTTGCTGAGCCTCTGCTTCAGCTGAGGTACTGATTTAGCTTGCCGTTGAACATTAGGGATTTGATTTTCTTCGGGGGAATTTATAGACACTTGCACTGATTCATGATCTTCAAGTTGAGTTTGTTGAAGAAAAATCCCTTGGAGTTTTGAAGTTGACAAAACAGCCTTTACAGTATGGTCTGAAGAATCCTAAACTCAGTCGGTTATGTCTGAAGAGTTCAAAGACCCAAAGGTTTTCCGTCTGAAGACTGTTAGACCCAAAGTTCGGTCTGAAGTTTTTCCGTCTGAAGATAGTCAAGACTCAGTTTCAGTCTGAAGACCTTCAAGACCCAAATCTAAATCTGAAGACAGTTTGCGATTTTGACAGGTTGGCAGCAGGTTATTTTTATGACTAAGGAAAGTAAGATTTGGATATTATATTCCCTAACTTATCCATGGAATATCTCTGGTTGTGATCATGAGCTTGGAATATTTATTCT
Organism: Eucalyptus erythrocorys; assembly: GCA_014182555.1. NCBI lineage: Eukaryota > Viridiplantae > Streptophyta > Magnoliopsida > Myrtales > Myrtaceae > Eucalyptus > Eucalyptus erythrocorys. The sequence continues at coordinate 8,243,169 of CM024597.1, read as the reverse complement.
TCGGATTTTATCCGTTGAAGATCAAGCGAATTTTTGGAAGGATCTAATTTTGGGAACTCAAGATCCTGATTGTATGGGCGAGCAGGATTGACGAGCTATTGTCTACTTATATTTTCGACGACGTGGAGATCACTTAAATTGATTCAGTCCAACGGGTTGATTGTATGAATTATTGGAAAGTGCCAACGGGTATGGAGGCATGAAGGATATTTAAGGTGGATCAAAGTTGCTCGAAAGTAAGAGAGAGACTTGATAGAAAAATCTCGATGTTAGAACCTCTGAAATCTTTCGTTCTCTAAAATCTCTCATGTTCAAATTGTGTATCAAAGAGAGTCACTTATAGTGCGAAAACAGCAGGAAGCTGTAGGAGAGACCTGTCTATTGAAGAAGTCTAGTTCGTGAACTGTAAATGCTCTCATTTGCTACATAGTGATTATGCCCGGTTGGCTGCCAGCGTGGAGAGTGGACGTAGGCTTGGAATAAGCCGAACCACTATAATCCTTGTGTCAATTCTCTTTTACCCTACTCTATTTACTTTGTGAATGCATGATCTATTTATTGTTGTGTATTCGTTATATTAAAGTATTCTTCAATTAAAGATTCCAAAAGAATTCTGCAATAACCTATTCACCCCCCTCTAGGTGAATTCACTAGCCAATATCAATTGGTATCAGAGTGTGTTGCTTATTTATTGGAAGTGTTATTATTTCTAAAGCAAAAGATCTATGGCTAGTATTTTGGCTCCAGGTTTAATTGAAGGGCAAAGCAATACCAGACCTCCCTACTTTGATGGAAAGGAGTACAACGTATGGAAAAATAAGATAAAGGCATTCCTAAGATCCAAAGATCCTATGGAATGGAATGTAGTGGAGAATGGAATTGCTCCTAAAGCTGCATCAATCACAGGAAAAGAATTACCTAATGGAGTGGGAGTGTTGCACACTGATATTTCAAAGAGACAAGCCCTTGATGCAAAGGCTATCTACTCTCTATATTGTGCATTATCTCCTACTGAGTATAATAGAATTTCATCTTGTGAAACAGCCAAAGAAGTTTGGGACAAATTGCACGTCCCTTATGAAGGAACAGATCGAGTCAAAGAAACCAAGATCAACATCCTTCTTGGACAATACGAAGCCTTCAAAATGAAGCCAGGAGAATCCATCACGGATATGTTCAGTCGATTTACAGAAATTGTAAACGGCTTGGCATACCAAGGACAGCCAATCTCAGGACCTATGAAGGTCAATAACCGTTGAGAGGACTCTCCAAAGATTGGAATCACGTCAAGACATCTATAAGAGAAACACAAAGGATCATGCCTCTTTCAGTAAATGAATTGGTTGGCACACTTCAATCTTATGAAGTCGGGCAATTCAATGAGGAATTTGACACAAAAGGTAAGAAGTCAATTACTTTAAAATCTAATGATGATTCTGATGCTACAGATTCAGAAGAAGACTTGGATGATGAGGAGTTAGCACTTCTGATTAGAAAATTCAGAGGGCTAAATAGAAAAGGCAGAAGGTTCAATGGAAAGAGACAAAACAATCAGAGATTTCAAAAGAAATCAAATGAAGAAGAAGATACTAGCAAAGAGGTCGTTTGCTTTGAATGCAAGAAGAAGGGACACATTAGACCCAACTATCCCTTATTGAAGAAAAAGAAAGGAAAACCTGAAAGGTTCAAGAAAGCACTCAAAGCTGAAACGTGGAGTGACACTGAATGTGAAGAGAGTGAAGAAGAGTATGCCAATATCTGTCTTATGGTTGACTCAGACTCAGATTCAGACTCTGATTCAGACTCAGACTCAGACTCAGACTTAAACTCAAATTGTGGTATCAAGGTTAGAAATTTAAAAATTCCTACCAAAGTATCAAAATATATTGATGAACTTTGTCTCAGTCTTAAAGGCTCTCTTAAAAGGATTTCTGAACTAAAAAGGGAGAATTCCAAATTGAACAATAAGAAAATATTTTAATTGAAAAAGCTGAATGTCTAGACAAATGTCTTGCTGTTTCAAAAGAAAATGAGATTGTACTTTAAAAAAAAAAATTGTTTGCTTAAAAGATGATTTGTTGAAAGTTACAAAGAAATTTTCAATGGGTTCTGAAAAGTTGGATAAAATTCTTTCTATTCAAAGACCTTATTTTAATAAATCTGGTCTAGGAATGACTCATGAAACCATTCCTTTGATTGATTTTCCAAAGGTAAAGGAAAGAATCAAGAAAAGGCCAACAAAAACTTTTTATAAGAATCATTTCCAAAAGGTTTTTGTAAAGCCTGTTGGTAGAAATGCTCTTACTTGTTCAAAATGCAAAAGTGTAGAACATTTTGAAAAGGAGTGTCCCAAAGTTTGGAGACCTGTTAAGAAGAGCTGGGCAAAGACTGTTTATGCTACTAACAATAAAGGACCCAAGAAAGTTTGCGTACCAAATAAAACTTGAGTCTTTCATTTAAATGCAGGTCACTATCAAGAAGAAAATCAGGTGGTATTTGGATAGTGTCTGTTCAAGACACATGACAGGAGACTCAAATTGTTTCACAAAGCTCTCTCATGTAAAATGAGGAAATGTTTCTTTTGGTGGTAACAACAAAGGAAAAATTGTTGGTCGAGGAACCGTGAAAATAGGAAACCTCACAATCAATAATGTTTCTCTTGTTGAAGGATTGAACTACAATCTATTGAGTATTAGTCAATTATGCGACACTGGATACAAGATCAACCTTCAAGAAGATACATGTTCTGGAACAAGCAAAGATCTCTCTCAATCCTTTACTGGATGAAAACATGGAAACATTTATTTGCTGGATGTAAAGTCTAACAGTCCACAATGCTTGATATCAATTCAAGATGAAGCCATTCTTTGGCATAGGAAGCTTGGACATGTCAATTTGAAGCAAATTGCAAAAGTTTCTTCCAAAAAGCTTGTTCGGGGACTTCCTAACCTCAAGTTTCAGAAGCATGATTTATGCACTCATTGTATACTTGGAAAACAGGTTAGAAATTCCTATAAATCTATAAATTAGGTATCCACTAATCGTGTTTTGCAGCTATTACACATGGATTTGTTCGGGCCAACAAGAACTCAAAGCATTGGAGGTAAAAGATATTGTTTGGTAATAGTTGATGATTATTCTCGGTTTACTTGGGTATTCTTTCTTACAAATAAATCTGAAGCATTAACTTATTTTACTAAGTTTGCAAAGAGAATCCAAATTGAGAAAGGATATGCAATTTCAAGTATTCGAACTGACCATGGTGGAGAATTTGAGAATCATGATTTTGCCAAATATTGTGATGACTATGGTATTCAACACAATTTTTCATCCCCATACACTCCACAACAAAATGGAGTTGTAGAAAGGAAAAATCGTTCTTTGCAAGAAATGGCAAGAACTTTTTGATTGAAAGTAATATTTCTCCTCATTTTTGGGCTGAAGCTACTTCAACCGCTTGCTATATTATAAAAAGAATTTTTCTAAGACCTATTTTAGAGAAAACACCTTATGAACTGTTTAAAGGTAAGAAACCTATTATTTCTTATTTTCATATATTTGGTTGTAAATATTTTATTCTAAAGAATTCTAATGATCGAATTGGTAAGTTTGAAGAAAAATCAGATGGAGGAATCTTCCTTGGCTATTCTATGACAAGCAAAGCCTTCAGAGTTTTCAACAAACGAACTCAGACTGTGGAAGAATCCATGAATGTGAAGTTTGAAGACTCAGTTCAAATTCAGACTCGTCCTGAAGATTTTGAGTCTGGCTAAGTGTCTACAAATTCTCTTGAAGAAATTCAAATCTCAGACACTCAGCCGCAAACTAATTCAGTAGCTCCAACTGGAGAAGAGCTTCATCAAAGTGACAAACCAACTACAAATTGGAAGCAGAAATCAAGTCACCCTGCAGATCTCATCATTGGCAATATTGATGAAGGAGTTCGAACAAGATCTAAAAGGCGTGAAGAATCTAGTGCTCTCGCACTCATTTCTGAGATTGAACCTAAAAACATTGAAGATGCATTGAAAGATGAAAGTTGGATTGAAGCAATGCAAGAGGAATTGAATAAATTCAAAATCAACAATGTTTGGGAGCTAGTTCCTAAACCTAAAGGTAAATCAATTATTGGTACCAAGTAGATTTTCAGGAACAAGCTTGATCAACAAGGAAAAGTGGTAAGGAACAAAGAAAAACTTGTGGCAAAAGGTTACACACAAGAAGAGGGCATCGACTATGATGAAACCTATGCTCCGGTGGCAAGGTTAGAAGCTATAAGATTACTTCTTTCTTTTGCTTGCTTTAAAAATTTCAAGTTATTCCAAATGGATGTGAAAAGTGCATTCCTAAATGGAATTATCCAAGAAGAAGTCTATGTGGAACAACCACCAGGATTTGATGATCCTAGAAGACCAAACCTTGTTTTCAAGCTGAAAAAAGCCTTATATGGCTTAAAATAAGCACCTCGAGCATGGTATGAAAGGTTAAGTAATTTCCTAATTCAAAATAGTTTCTCTAAAGGTAAAGTAGATACTACTTTATTTATCAAAAGAGAAGGCAAGGATTTCATACTTGTTCAAATTTATGTTGATGATATAATATTTGGTTCTTCTAATGAAAAGCTTTGCAAGAATTTTTTAAAGTGTATGCAGAATGAATTTGAGATGAGCATGATGGGTGAATTGAACTTCTTTTTGGGACTTCAAATCAAACAATCAAGTGAAGGAACTTTTATCCATCAAGAGAAGTATGCAAAAGACCTTATCAAGAGGTTTGGAATGGAGAATTGCAAGAAAACAGAAACTCCTATGTCAAGCTCTTCAAAGCTGGATAAAGATGAAGAAGGAAAGAGTGTAGATCAAAAGCTATACAGGAGTATAATCGGGTCACTTCTTTACCTTACAACATCTAGACCTGATATTCTATTTAGTGTTTGCATTTGTGCTAGATTTCAATCTGATCCTAAAGAATCTCATATGACTGCTGTGAAGCGCATTATTAAATATGTTGCAACTACATCTAAGCTAGGTCTGTGGTATACCAAACAAGGTACCAAACAAGGAGATTTTACTTTCCTTGGATATTTTTATGTTAACCTTGCTGGTTGTAGAGTGGATAGAAAAAGCACTACAGGTACATGTCAACTATTGGGAAACAAGATGGTGTCTTGGTTCTCAAGAAAACAGGGTATCGTGGCTCTTTCAACCGCTGAAGCAGAGTACATAGCTCTTGGAAGTTGCTACTCTCAAATCCTATGGATGCAACAACAATTGAGAGACTTTGGAGTTGAGGAAACAAGTACAGAAATCAAATGTGACAACACAAGCGCAATCAACCTCACAAAGAATCCAATACTTCATTCAAGAGCAAAGCACATTGAAATCAAGCATCATTTCATTCGAGATCATGTTCAAAGTGGTGAAGTGGTAATTCAGCATGTAGATTCAAAGAATCAATTAGCATATATATTCACAAAGCCCTTAGAAAAGGCTCACTTTGAATCAATTCGCTCAAGAATGAGTATCGCAAGATTTGAAGATGTTCAGACTCAAAACTAGAGTCTTGAAAAAGTTCAGACTCAACACAAGGTCTGAAGGCGTTTCAGACTCAACGCAAGGTTTGAAGGTGTTCAGACTCAACGTAAAGTCTGATGGCGCTCAGACTCAAAGGTAAAGTCTGAAAAGAGTTTAGACTCTGAGGTAAAGTCTGAACAACTATCAGACTCTGTTTTAAAGATTATTTTGCGTATTTTGATTTCTTCGTATTCTCGGCATTATATTTTTTGATAATTACTTTTCGAATTTTCAAAATCTCTTTTTACTCAATTTCTGACATGCAATTATGGCAGTTTACATTTTCAAAAAGGCAGTTTACTTTTTCTAAATTCAAATTTATTTTTGGCAGTTTTTATTTACCTTTTTACGCGACGGTTCAGTATCCCGTTTTTATTTTTACTATTTATAGTCTCGAAACGTCACTTTCATCCGCTACTACTCGTTTGAAATTCATCTCTATTCTCTTTTGCTTTCGAAACCCTAAAAGCTCCATTTGTTGTTCTTGTTTCATCCATTTTTCGACAAAAAAATTCCATCTTTTTTAGCGAACAAGTTGAACTTTCGCTTGCTCTCCAAGAATGTCGTCTCAGAAGTCTTCCAAAATCGCCAGTAGGGGACCACAGAGACATCCAGAGGGTCCTACAAGGGTGGACCTCACAGGAGAAGAATCTCCTCAAAGGGAAGCCGAAAGTCAGCATTTTGAGGAAGGGATCACTGAAGTAGAGCCGGTAAGAACTCTTAAACCGAGGGTTGCTTTTGATCTTTATAGTAGACTAAAGGCTGGGGGAATGAGTTTAAAGACGATTGAGGATTTTTTGAAAGAAAGGGGGTATAAAAGCGAGTATATCTTCTTGCGGGAAATGGAGAAGATGAAGGTTGTTGAGGAAGGTACTGCACAAAGGGCACTTGAAAACATTTCGAGTAATCCACTTGACAATACTCCAATCGAGACCCTAGACGATGATGAGAGACTTTTCTCTCACTTCCAGCCGCGATTGGGTGTGGCTGCTAACTCTGTTTGTCCTTTGGGAAGTTTGTTTCGGTCTAAAGAGCATGAACGAGTTTACACGAAGTTGTTGAAGAGGGGTGTGGTAAATCCAAGAAGTGTGGACTTCAACTTCCTTGATTTGTTAAAGATAAATCTTAGAGGGAAGTTTGCTAGGCTGTAATTGGAGAGATTCTGCACGAATACGACAAATGCTCATTCTGAACTTACGGCATATTTTTACTCGAAATTGTCGTTTTTGGATGCAAATCGATTGTCCTTTTCTTTTATGGATAAGGATTATATAGTTGATGTTGATACTTTGGCTGATGTTATTGGGGTGAAAAGAAGGAGTTTCCAACCAATAAAAGTCTCTACAGCCTTTGCAACTCTGGATATTGTGCGTGACAGAACCGTTGAAGGCAAAATATCCTATACTAGGATGAATGCCACAAATGTATTACTGCACAAAATTGTCATAAACTGTATTCGGCCCAAGACAACCTCGAAGACCGATGTCTCCAAGACCGAAGCCAAGCTGATGTTTGCCATCAACCAAGGCAGACCCTTTTCTCTCCCACATGTTATTCTTTTCCACATGTACAGAACAGCGGTTAAGGATAAGGGTCAATTGCCTTATTCATCGATCATCACCAAGTTGTTCAGGCGTTTCGATATTCAGATTCCTGCACCTCTATGCTTGACCAATTTAAGTCTGATGCTTGTTGGTTACAAGATGGTGATGAAGATGAAGTTTCCAGAGCTGAATGCTGCACTGGAAAGGTTGAGGGAAGAGACTTCTTCAAAGAAGATCCCCACTACTTCTTCAAAGAGAAAGGGCAAAGAGCCCATGGCTAAGAAAAAGCGTCGAAAAATAATCCTGCAAGACGAAGAGGATGAGGATGATGCCATGACCATGTCTGCTCTCTCAAAATTGAGGAGCCCTGTTAGTTTGAGAACAGAGGCTGGAGAGAGGGCAAGAAAAGAAGCAGAGGAGAAGGAAGCTGAGAAGCAAAGGAAAGAGGAAGAAAAACAGAGGGAGAGAGAAGAAGAAAGGAAAAGAAGAGAAGAAGAACAGAAAAGGAGAGAAGAAGAACAGAGAAGAAGAGAAGAGGAACAGAGAGAAGAAGAGAAAAGGCAGAGGAAAGCTGAACAAGAAGAAAGAAGAAGGAAAGAAGAGGAAGAAATTAGAAGAGAAGAAGAAGAAAGAAGGATGAAGGATGAAGAGGAGAGCAGAATGCAGGAGGATATGGCTGCAAGATTAGAGCCATCATTTGCTCAATCTGGGGAAGAGAGCGAGAAACATCAAAGTACTGATATGGATGTTGGCGAGGAATATTCCACTCCACCCACTGGCATCAACACAGGGGGAGCTGCTGCAGAACTTGGAACGATATCGCCATTACACTTTAGTGATGTGAGTAGGTCAGGTGCTGACCCTGAGGAGGTCTATGCATCTCATTTCCCAGAGCATGAAAAATCCTCACCAATTGAGAAGGAAAGGGCTGAGAAGGATGCTTCTAGTTTCCAAACTCCTAGAACTGAATCTGCTGGTCCTAGTGGAGGTAATACTAATTCGACAGCCTTTACACAGCTGTTAGAAGTTATGTTGGACCTTAAGAAGCAGGTGTTTGGAATGGACTTCGAGCTGAGGGATCTAAAGAAGGTGCTACTGAGTACTTCTGTGAATATGTAAGATCAGATCAACGCACTGAGAGCTCAAGTGGAATTGAATCAAAACAGTGTAGAGTTGGTTTCAGTGAAGGAAGCTCTTGCAAATCTCGAGAAGACAGTACAGGCGCTCAGCAAATTTCAGCTTGTTCGAATTCCTGGAGAGCCCTAAATTATTTTCAAAACCATCCTTTATTCACTCTACCTCCTTTGATGGGACAAAAAGGGGGAGAGTTTGCAGATTTGAAGCTTGTTTTTACTTCTTTTTATTTTTGAACTTTTATTTCATTTGCTTGCTATTTTCATTATTTTGATTTGGATTGGACTGTTTGAATCTCTATGACTTTATCCTGATGAGTTGACGTTTGGATTTCTAGACTTGTGAATTTGCATTGCAAGATCATTATATTTGTGAGGATAATTGTTATTGGACTAACATTCTGTTTTGCAGAAATAATCCTCAAAGTATATATGAGTTTTCTTTGCAGGTTTTAAATTCGCAAATCTGCCGAGGGTTTTGTCACCATCAAAAAGGGGGAGATTGTTGAAGAAAAATCCCTTGGAGTTTTGAAGTTAACCAAACAGCCTCTACAATATAGTCTGAAGAATCCTAAACTCAATCGGTTATGTCTGAAGAGTTCAAAGACCCAAAAGTTTTCCGTCTGAAGACTGTTAGACCCAAAGTTCGGTCTGAAGTTTTTCCGTTTGAAGACAGTCAAGACTCAGTTTCAGTCTGAAGACCTTCAAGACCCAAATCTAAGTTTGAAGACAGTTTGCGATTTTGACAGGTTGGCAGCAGGTTATTTTTATGGCTAAGGAAAGTAAGATTTGGATATTATATTCCTTAACTTATCCATGGAATATCTCTGGCTATGATCATGAGCTTGGAAGATTTATTCTTCGGATTTTATCCGTTGAAGATCAAGCGAATTTTTGGAAGGATCTAATTTTGGGAACTCAAGATCCTGATTGTATGGGCGAGCAGGATTGACGAGCTATTGTCTACTTATATTTTCGACGACATGGAGATCACTTAAATTGATTCAGTCCAACGGGTTGGTTGTATGAATTATTGGAAAGTGCCAACGGGTATGGAGGCATGAAGGATATTTAAGGTGGATCAAAGTTGCTCGAAAGTAAGAGAGAGACTTGATAGAAAAATCTCGATGTTAGAACATTTGAAATCTCTTGTTCTCTAAAATCTCTCATGTTCAAATTGTGTATCAAAGAGAGTCACTTATAGTGCGAAAACAGCAGGAAGCTGTAGGAGAGACTGTCTATTGAAGAAGTCTAGTTCGTGAACCGTAATGTGACTCTCATTTGCTACATAGTGATTACAGCCAATTGGCTGCCAGCGTGGAGAGTGGACGTAGGCTTGGAATAAGCCGAACCACTATAATCCTTGTGTCAATTCTCTTTTACCCTGCTCTATTTACTTTGTGAATGCATGATCTATTTATTGTTGTGTATTCGTTATATTAAAGTATTCTTCAATTAAAGTTTCCAAAAGAATTCCGTAATAACCTATTCACCCCCCTCTAGGTGAATTCACTAGCCAATATCAGAGTCTGATTGGCATGATTTTGTATTGAGTCCTCAAACTTGACATTCAAGGATTCTTCCACAGTTTGAGTCCTTTTGTTGAATACTCTAAAGGCTTTACTTGACACTGAGTAACCAAGGAAAATTCCTTCATCTGATTTTTCTTCAAACTTACCAGTTCGATCATTTGCATTTTTTAAAATAAAGCATTTGCAACCAAATACATGAAAATAAGAGACAATAGGTTTCTTTCCTTTGAACAATTCATAAGGAGTTTTCTCCAAAATAGGTCCTAGAAAAATTCTATTAATAATGTAACAAGTAGTTGAAGTTGCTTCAGCCCAAAAACGAGGAGAAATATTACTTTCAATTAAAAGAGTTCTTGCCATTTCTTGCAAAGAATGATTTTTCCTTTCCACAACTCCATTTTGTTATGGAGTGTATGGAGATGAAAAATTATGCTGAATGCTAGAGTCATTACAGAAATTAGCAAAATCTTGATTTTTAAATTCACCTCCATGATCAATTTGAATACTTGTTCTATCATAACCTTTTTCATTTTGGACTTTCTTAACAAACTTAGTGAAATAAAACAATGCTTCGGATTTGGTTGAAAGAAAGAATACCCAAGTAAAACGAGAATAGTCATCCACTATTACCAAACAATACCTTCTTCCTCCAATGCTTTGTGTTCTCGTTGGTCCGAACAAATCCATGTGCAAAAGTTGTAAAACACGTTTAGTAGATACCTGATTTATTGATTTGAAAGAGTTTCTAACCTATTTTCCTAGCACACAGGGTGTGCATAGATCATGTTTTTGATATTTCAGGTTAGGTCCTCGGACTAGCTTCTTGGATGATACTTTTGCAATTTGCTTCATGTTGATATATCCAAGCTTTCTGTGCTAGAGAATAGCTTCATCTTGAATAGATATCAAGCATTGTGAACTATCAGACTTTATGTCCAGCAAGTAGATATTTTCATGTCTTCGTCCAGTGAATGATTGTGAGAGATCTTTGCTTGTTTCGGAACATGTGTCTTCTTGAAAGTTGATCTTGTATCCAGTGTCACACAGCTGACTAATACTGAGAATATTATAATTTAAACCTTCAACTAAAGAGACATTGTTGATTGTGAGATTTCCTATCTTCACGGTTCCACAACTAACAATTTTTCCTTTGTTGTTGCCACCAAAGGAAACACTTCCTCCTTTCATTTGTAAGAGATTTGTGAAACAAGTTGAATCTCCTATCATGTGTCTTGAGCAGCCACTATCCAAATACCACTTTATTTTCTTCTTGATAGTGACATGTAGTAAATGAAGAACTCAAGTTTTCTTTGGTACCCAGATTTTCTTGGGTCCAACATTATTAGTACCATACGCAGTCTTTGCCCAACTTCTATTAACGGGTTTCCAAACTTTGGGACAATCCTTCTCAAAATATTCTAAGCTATTATAATTTGAGCACCTAAGAGCATTTCTTCCAACAGGTTTAACAAAAACCTTTTGAAAATGATTATTGTAAAAAGACTTTGTAGGTCTATTTTTGATTATTTCTTTTACCTTTGGAAAATCAATCAAGGGAATAGTTTTCGATGTCATTCCCAGGCTAGATTTATTAAAATATGGTCTTTGGATTGAAAGAATTTTATTTAACCTTTTAGATCCCATTGAAAATTTTTTAGTAAATCTCAAAAGGTCTTCTTTCAAGCAAGTATTTTCTTTTGAAAGAGCAGTTTCATTTTCTTTTGAATCAACAAGAGATTTGTCTAAGTTTTCAACTTTTTCAATCAAAATCTTTTCCTATTGTTTTAGTTTGGAATTCTCCTTTTTCCAGTCATAAATCCTTTTAAGAGAAGCATTAAGGCTAAGACAAAGTTCATCAATATAATTCAAGACATTAGTAGGAATTTTTAGATTTCTAACCTTGACATCACTGTCTGAGTCTGAGTCTGAATCTGAGTCTAACCTCGCCATAAGATAGATGTTGGCATACTCTTCATCACTCTCTTCACATTCTGTGTCGCTCTATGTTTCAGCTTTGAGTGCCTTTTTGAATCTTCCTGGTTTTCCTTTCTTTTTCTTCAACAAGGGACAGTTAGGTCTGATGTGTCCTTTTTTCTTACATTCAAAGCAAACAACATCCTTGTTGGTATCATTTTCTTCATTTGATTTCTTTTGAAACCTTTGATTGCTTTGTCTCTTCCCATTGAACTTTCTTCCTTTTCTATTTAATTTTCTGAAATTTCTTATTAAGAGTGCTAACTCTTCGTCATCTAAGTCTTCTTCTGAATTTGTAACATCATAATCATCGTTAGATTTTAAAACAATTTTCTTACCTTTGGTGTCAATGTCCTCATTGAATTGCTCGACTTCATATGATTGAAGTGTGCCAGCCAATTCATCTACAGAAAGAGGCATGATCCTTTGTGTTTCTCTTATGGAAGTCTTTACGTGATTCCATTCTTTGGAGAGTCCTCTCAATAGCTTATTGACTTTCATTGGTCCTGAGATAGGCTACCCTGATATGCTAAGCCATTTACAATTTCTGTAAAATGACTAAACATGTCAATTATGGATTCTCCTGACTTCATCTTGAAGGTTTCATACTGTCCAAGAAGGATATTGATCTTGGTTTCTTTAACTTGATCAGTTCCTTCATAAGTAACATGCAACCTGTCCCAAACTTCTTTAGCCATTTTACAAGATGAAATTCTGTTATACTCAGTAGGAGATAAAACACAATACAATGAATAAATAGCTTTAGCATCAAGGGCTTGTCTCTTGGTTATTTCAGTTTGTGGCAGTCCCACTCCATTTGCTATTTCTCTCCTTGAGGATGATGTATCTTTAAGAATAATTCCTTTCTCTACTACATTCCATTCCAGAGGATCTTTTGATCTTAGGAATGCCTTCATCTTGTTCTTCCATACGTTGTATTCCTTCCCATCGAAGTAAGGTGGTCTGGTGTTGCTTTGGCCTTCAATCAAACTTGGAGCCAAAATACTAGTCATAGATCTTTAGCTTAGGAAGTAGTAACACTTCCAACAAGTAAGCACACAAGCTTTGATACCAATTGATAAAGGCTAGTAAGTACACCTAGAGGGGGTGAATAGGTGTTTATAAATTTATTTTAAAACCTTTAACCCAAATCCCTCAACTTGAAATAAAATCAAAGTAAATTAAATCACGCAGCAATAAAGTAAAGAGATTAAGGTAAGAAGATTTGGACACCGAAGTTTAAAGTGGTTCAGCTTATTATAAGCCTACGTCCACTCCCCACGCTAACCGCCTACTGGCTGGATTCACTATGTAGCAAATGAGATTTGTACAGCTTATGATCTAGACTTCTTCAGTAGAAAGTCTTGGCTATTGCTCAGACAAATCCTCACTGTATGTATCTCTCCTTTGTACACAACTATGGCTCAAGAAATTTTGAGAACAAGGAGTTTCAAAGGTTCAGACTTCGAAATTATCTATCAGCGCACACACTTCGAACAACAATGACTCCACCTTAAGTACTCCTCCGTGCCTTCATAGCCATTAGCACTTTCCAAAAGAGTTCATCCAATCTACCCGTTGGAATGAATCAATTAAGGTGATCTTCAAGCTATCAAATATATGCGGAAGATAACTCGTCAATCCTGTTCGCCCATACAATCAGGATCTTGAGTTTCTAAAAGTGGAACCTTCCAAATCTTGCGTGTTCTTCAATGGATCTTTCAATCGAGATAAATCCAAAATCTTCGAGCTTAGTTTCAGCCAGAGATCTTCCATGAAATAGAATGAATCATAAAAGATATTATCCAATCTTTAAATTCCTAAACCGTTGGATTAAAACACTGTCAGCTTGGGCAGACTCGTAAAACTGAGTCTAACAGTCTTCAGACTTTGATAGAGTCTCGAGATCTTCAGACCGAAACACCTGGGTCTTGAACTCTTTAGACTTAAGCGATTGAGTCTTGGATTCTTCAGACTTAACTGACGAGGATTTTTTGTTCGCTTCAAAACACTTATGGGATTTTTCTTCGAGAAAGGTTAGGACTCAAATGAGACTTATGAGGGCGATGATGAGATTGAAGAAACGAGGGCAGTTCGCCTAACTCCTAGTGAGGTTTGCAATCCTGAACATATGTGTCGGCAATCTCCTTTAGCGGAGGTGACCCCTACAAAGTTCAATGAGAATGCTCAAGATAGGAGAGTGTACATCCATTCAGTGTTGAATCCTATCGAAAATCTAACTCAATGGAAGGCTATGAAAGTGAAGGGGACGCCGTTGCCAAAGCACCGAAAGGAGAATTTGAGCTTTGACCAAGAAGCTAGGATGTCATTCGACACTACACCAATTTCAAGGCAAAACCAAATGAGACAAAGAAATCTACCCAAGAAGTACTTGTGGATGCTAGCCTTTCAAACTGGTTGCCTTCCTCAGTAACTACGCTGATTGAGAAGAAGAGTGCAATGACTTTGGACTCTGTCCAAGTTGAGACAAGCGTGGTAAAAGGATATATGAGCTCACCAAGGAGCCAAGAAGATAGATCGATTTTGGGTGCATTGATCGTTGAAGAACTAAGACAGTTTTCAGCCAAGTCTTCGCCGAGGAAATCACCAAGTAGAAGTCCCAATGAGATGCCCATAATTGGGACAGTTGGAACATATTGGAGCCAGTCGGATTCGGTGGATAATTCTTGCTCAACTGCTTCTTCCTTCAAAGGAATACCAAACACCACTAGCAAATACAGAGAGATATTGGGTGATCATAGACGTGCAAGTGGTTTCATGAGGTCAAAGTAGGAGGGAAATTGAACTTTTATTTCTATTTATTTTTTATTTTTTGGTTGATGTTGTAGGATAAGAAAGTGAATTGGCACTCCAACCCTTTTGAGACAAGGTTGGAGATAGCTTTAGACAGGGGAGCTCATCAACTGTAATCCGTGCGTATACATTCTGTATGTTCTTGAGATGGTTTGCGTGTGCTCACATTTGTCATTTTTTTCCATTCTTTTGTGAATTCAAATCTGTTTGGTGCGTGGTGATATATGGTTTGGCTAATGTTATTCATTTTATGGTCATTGTTTGTACAATTTCATCTGTTATAGTTACATGTACCTATGTGATAAAAGAGTTGATGTTGAACAGACATAGTGAGATAAGTTTCTCCATTGAGAGTAAAATCATATCCATGTTGTGAAAGAAGGCAAAAGTGAAGGAAGAATGGACGAAGTCCAGAGAGGAAAATGGAGATCGACATAGGAAGATTTTTACTGTATTCTCACTAATGTATTCTGAATGTACAAATCTGTTAAGATATAATACAAGCTGTATTCTGTGTAAGGAAGTAAATGATCTAAAGAATCAATCTAGATCTAGATCTAATATTTAATTGACATATACATAAAGATCATGATCAATTAAGATAATCATGATCAATTAAGATCAAAACATTTCGGGCAATTCGCATATCTTCCAACACTCCTCCTCAAGCTGGTGGCTTGTAGATGTCCAAGACGCCTAGCTTGTTTAATAGACATGTGTGTTGTCTCTAACATAGAGGCTCGGTGAACAAGTCTGCTGGTTGCTCCATTGTCTCAATTCCTCTTGTCTCAATTACTCCTTCCTGGATCTTTTCCCATGTAAAGTGACAATTAACTTCTATATGCTTGGTTCTTTCATGCACTATAGGATTATATGCAAGTTTAAGAGCCGCATCATTATCACAATATAGCCTCGTGGGTCCTTGCACTTCTACTCCAAGATCCTTAAGTAATCCTCGTATCCAAACTACTTGACAAGTGGCCTTGGCCATTGCTCGATATTCTGCTTCGGCTGAGGACAGAGACACAGTGGCCTATTTCTTGGTTTTCCAAGATAGAAGAGATCCTCCCAACTTAATGCAATATCTAGTGACAGATCTTCGACTAATAGGACATGTTGCATAGTCTACATCACAATATGCTGTCATCCTCATGTCACATTCCTTAGATAGAAGTATCCCAAGCCCTGGACATTTCTTCAGATATTTTACGACATTTAAAGCTGCATCCAAATGAGAACGCTTCGGCTGGTGCATAAACTGGCAAAGTGTCTGAACCACATATGAGATATCAGGTCTAGTCATTGTCAGGTATATAAGTTTCCCAACAAGTCTTTGATAGCCTGACGGATCATTCAGTAGGGGATCATCATTTCGAGATATTCCCTTATCATAGTCTGCGGTGGTCAACTTAGTGTTTTGCTCTATGGAAATTACAACTGGCTTGCATCCTAATAGACCTGCTTCTAATATGATCTCTAAAATAAACTTCCGCTGACTAAGAGAAATCCCCTTGTCAAATTGGGCAACTTCAATTCCAAGGAAATATTTTGGTGCTCCTAAGTCTTTAATATGGAAGGTAGCATGCAAATATTTTTTTTGAAATTCTCTATAGAGGCTCTATCATTTCCCATAACGAGTATGTCATCGACGTAAATCATCAAATAGATAGATGACATACCTTTAGTTCTTGAGAATAGAGCATAATCGTGCTTGGATTGCTTGAAGCTTGCTGTTGTAAGAGCGCTGGCAAATTTAGCATACTATTGTCTAGACGCCTATTTTAATCCATAAAGGGATTTACGGAGACGACATACCTTATTCTCCCCCTGTCTCCATATGCCTTGAGGGATATCCATGTAGATCTCTTCATCTAAATCACTGTGGAGGAATGCATTATGAACATCCATCTGGTGTAGGTGCCAATCATTAATGCCAGCGACAACTAAGAATGAACGGACTATAACATCTTTGGCAACTAGGGAGAACGTCTCGTGGTAGTCAAAACCTTCTCTTTGGGTGAACCCTTTGGCTACCAATCTTGCCTTGTACCGTTCAATAGAGCCATCAGCACGATACTTGATCTTGTAGACCTATTTGCATCCAATCGGTTTGTGATGAGGTGGTAATGGGACAAGATCCCATGTATGATTATCAGTAAGTGCCTTCAATTCTGCCTTCATGGCCTCTTGCCATTTTGGATTACTGGAAGCTTCTTCATAACTGGACGGTTCCTTGTCGTCGGATAAACGACTAATACAACATCTATGCTCCCGAGATAATCTATGAAAGGAAACATATGAGGAGATTGGGTACTGAATACCTGGAGAGTTGTGAGTGGCACAGACATAATCTTTGGTTCAGGTTGGAGGTCTTGTAGCCTGTCCAGACCTCCTAGGATACTTAGCTCCAGTGGTAGGTTGTAATGTCTCTGATAATGAAGTTGGTGTAGTGTCAGGAACTTCCACATTAGCAATGGAGTCTTCCAACATATCTTCTTGAATATGTTCTGAAGAATTCGAATTTGTATTAGAATCCTGTAGAGCTGAAACTGGAGGAACAATAGGATTCCTTGGCTATGCTACAGGTATGTAGGAGAGATCCTGGTATGGTGTCTCATCAGAGAGAAAATTATGATGGCTGGAAACTATCTCTGGATCTTCATGTGAAGATGCACTTTCAGAAAATGGAAAAATATTCTCATGAAAATTACATCACAACTTACTAAAAATTCTCCTGTGGAGATCTCAAGCACCTGATACCCCTTCTGGAGATTGGGATATCCCATAAAGACGCATCGCCGTGCATGTGGGCTCATTTTATCTCGAGGCCCCATGGTTGCAGCATAACAGAGACATCTGAAGATCATGAGATGATTCAATTCAGGCTTCTTCCCAAATAGCAGCTCGAATGGCATCCGCCCATTGAAAATCCAAGTAGGCATTCTATTAATAAGATAAGCTGCTATGGTGACACAGTCACCCCAATAACTTTCTAGAATTGATGCTTGGAATTTTAAGGCACGAGCAACTTCTAGTAGATGACGATTTTTTCTTTCAACCACTCCATTTTGTTGTGGTGAGTAAACGCATAAACTTTCGTGCTGAATATCATGAGAATTGAATAACAGGGAGCATTCATGACTGAAAAAGTCTCTCCCGTTATCAGTACGGATCCGCTAAATGGATTTCCTGAATTGGTTCTTAGATAGTAGAATGAAATTTTTCAGGTGGGAATAGACCTAATTTTTAGATTGCATCAGGAAAATCCATGTGGCCCAAGAATAGTCATCTACTATTGTAGAAAATAACGAGAGCCATCATGATTGACTGTATGATAAGGTCCCCAAATGTCCACATGAGTTAATGCAAAGATTTCACTAGTCTGTGAGGTACTAGAAGGAAATGGTGTATGTGATTGCTTTGCAAGGGGACATATAGGACACTTAGGATATGAAAATGAAGCATCGTGACCCAATCTCATATGCATAGTAAAATTTCTATCATTGGCAGTTGAATTACACAATGATTTCTTATTCAAGGGATTGCATGAAAAAATGAAATTACTTGGAAAACTCGTCCAGAAATAGAGTCTTTCAGAAAGATTACCCAAGCCCATCAGTCTGCTAGTCAAAAGGGCCTAAAATAAACATGTGTCAGCATTGAATATTGCCCGGCATGAGTTCTCTTTGCAGACTTTAGACACAGATATGAGGTTGAATTGGAATTCTGGGACATATAGCACATTCTGGAGAACAATCTGAGGACTGAGATTCACTGTTCCTGTCACTTTGACATGAGTAATGTTTCTGTTGGGTAATTGTATGGAGACAGGAAAATCAAGCTTTCATTTATATTTGAAAAAAAAAAAAAATCCCTTGTCGCATATAATATGGTCACTTGCCCCAAAGTCTATAATCCATGCCTTTTTGGAAATAGAATTAATTAGGCAATGTGAAATACCTAAGAAACTTCCCCCTTTGTTGGATATATCCAACTTCTGTAAAGCCTGCATGAGTTGCTGATATTGATCATATGAAATAGGCTGGTCAATTTTTGGACCAGTTGGTCCAGTGACCTAATAAGTTGTGGAAATTTTTTTCTCATTTTCTCCCGGTTTCCTGTGTAATTTCCAACAACTATCAATGTTATGGTTAGTATGCTTGTTATAATCGCAAAAAAATTTACCCTTTCCTTAAAAATTTTTTGCGAAATTCTTTGATGACATGGCGAAAATCTGGCCGTTCGCTCCTTTGAACGCGATCTGCTGTCCACCGTCCGATCCAGGCGCGATTTCGATCCCTTGAGGACCGTTCGATCCTCACACGTAATCTGGGCCGCTTGATCCTCGCATGTAATCTTGGCCGTTCGTCCCATCCCTTTTAAGGTCACGTGAGTCGACCTCGCTGAACCCTAAGGGATTCTTCCTTTCCCTTTCGCGAGCTAGGGTTAGGGTTGTCCTGGTGGCCGCATCTCTCCGTTCACCATGGGTGGCGAGAGCGATGCTCACACTGTTCCTCGTGTGTTCGTTGATCGTGAGTCGCTGACTTTCCTCCTACATCGCCAATTGGAAAATACGCCTGATTGGTGGCATTGGATCCATGGCAAGGATCTGTGACCGAAATGTGAGGTACGATTCGTTTAAAATCAGCAGGAATCACATGGCTTTTTCTCTCTCTTTAATTCTTTTATACTGCTTGAGGGTAGATTCCGGCCCTTCAAGCTTTTCTTCTACTGCCTCGAGTTGATCCCAAAGGGACGAAAGCCTGTTGTAGCAGGCCATGACCGTCGAGTTTCCCTGTTTAAGCTCGCTGATTTCCTGCATGAGATTAAAAACTTTTGCTCGATCCAATTTACCTTACATTTCTTGTACGTTTTGCCACATAGTTTTGGCATCCTCTGTGGGTGGAAGCCCAGCCGCGACTTCTGGGGATACGCAATTCTCGATCCACGTTTGGATGAGTTGATTGCACTTTCGCCAGTGTCGGGCTAGGCATTCATTGGAGGGGATTGGGATTGTTCCGTCGAGAAATCCGTCTTTGTCTTTTGTCACCAGTGCCCGCCGGAGCTCCCGTGACCACTTCAAATAGATCTCTGGTTCGGTTAGTTGCTGGCTTATCAGTCAAAGCTCCGGTCCGTCGATGGTGGAGACATATAGAGGATCGCCTAGTTCTGGTCGCCTGATGAACGCCGCCGCTGGAACGGGCAGAAATCCAGGTGTGAAATTCGGGTAGGGATTCGTCCCTTAACCCGATTCGCTCGACCCGACCGGATAGCCCACATTGACATATCCTGGGTAGGGATTATGTCCTGTACCCGACTCGCCCGAACCGCCCGTCTGCTCCATCGCGATGGTTGGGCTTGCCCCATTCATGGCTGGTGGGCCTCCATCGTGACTCTAATGGCCCACAAAAAAAGGTGATGAGGAACTTCGGCTTGGCCCAAAATAAAGTGGATATGGAATCCACTGGTATGGTTGGCCCGTCGTGGGTTGCCCCAATTGGAACTAAGCCTGCATGGGCCGCCACTATTGGGGTTGGGTCTGAGTTATTTGTTGGTCGGATACTGGGATTTGTAGCACCCTAAAAACCCCCTTAAGGTCGTCACAGTTATCCTTCTAACTTCGCATTTCATATTGAGCCGTGAATTCTTAGGCTCTTTTTTTTTTTTTTTTTTTTTTACAAACGGTCCCAGCGCACTTGACTTGCGGAAGCGAAATCACATCTCACCAATTCTCCCTTCACATAACCAAAAAGGGCAATGCACACTAACTAAACATCATAGGATAGCGAAACCGAGTCATTTTTATTTACATATCTACAAGATGGATTCTTTTAGGGTAGGTACATATCAAAAGGAAAGCCAGCTCGTAGCTAACATGGCTTATACTCAAAAAGACAAAACCATCTACCCCTCTAAACGATCATACACAGATAAATCCATCTATCGGTCTCGACTATGTCCAAAAAAATCTCAACTTCTATCTCCCAGCTCCCCCTCAGGCTCTACATCCACCCTGGTGCGTTGGATGGCGGTGGTGGTAGCATGCCTCGCATGATCCCTTCCCGGCGCACGTGGACGGAAACGAACTCTTGGAACATTGGGCCATCCTCTAGGCCCACCTCATAACGTACCAGCACCCGCACCCGGAAGAACGTCAACCCAGGGACGGATGGACAGTCGATCTCAAACACTTCCACCTCTAAGTCCGATGGAATACCATAAAAAGTGCCTGGCGAGACTAGCTAGAGCGGCATGGTTAGGCTGAAAGTTAGTCCCCAAAAAGGGGTGAGTATAACAACTCAGCAAATACATGATCTCTATGGCCACTCATACATCACACAAGACAGTCAAACATGTCACATCATCATATAACAGCAACAGATATATCATGGCATCATATAGCATCAACAGGTATAATCATGCATATGCCAACAATTAAGTCATAGGTATTCAATCATTCATGCACTTACTATCCAATGCTCATGCATGTACCATGCATACATATCATTCAATACTCAGGCATACACCATGCATTCATATCTTTCAATACTCAGGCATACACCATGCATTCATATCTTTCAATGCCCATGCATACATATCACCATATGTATAACTCATTTCCAATTCTTTTCACAATTTTAATTTGCCTTTAATATACCCCGACACACACCTCCGGGCTTCCGGCACCCCCACATTCTGGGCATCTCGCACCCCAACTGGCATCACGAGGAATCCACGGCACACACCATCCGGGCTTCCGGCATTTACACTCCCTGGCCGGACATCTCGCACCCCAACTGGCATCACGAGGAATTCACGGCACACACCATCCGTGCTTCCGGCATCCCCTACGCTCCGGGCATCTCAACTTTGAGGCCATCTAGAATTACGCCCCCAGGGCCACTGGGCATCCGGCATTTTCACTCCCTGGCTGGGCATCCCGACGCTCCCGGGGCATCATCGGCTCACACCATCCGATGGCCTTCTCATTTATCATGATTTACATACACATGCATGGTTCATGGCATACCATATAATGCTCACTCTTCATGACTATATTCAATGCCAAACATCATCACTCATGTGGCATGAAAATTACATAGGACAACTCCATTCAATTAGTTCCCATCCTTTCCTTTAAAACTCATAGAATTCAGCATGTATAGTTTTCTGAAAATGTTTCAATTAAATACCAAATGACTCTAAAAAATTGTGAAACTCACACACGTGACAGTCAAGACAAAATGGCACACTTTCCATGAAGAATGTATGTTCTAAATGTCAACACATAAAGAGATACAACTCAGCCATTGCAACACAAAAATTTCGGACATCACAGCTTACATGGTTGCAGAATATCGCTAAATTAAATATCCAAATGACTTCTCAAAATCATGAAATTTTACCACATCACCATTAAGACATAAAAGCACAACTTTCATGAAGAACTCAAGTCCAAACAATCCTCACACAAAAAGATATAAACTCGGCAATACCAATCACAGTTTCGGGCACTCCAGATTACACAGCTTTGGAATTATTTCGAATTAAATACCCAAATAACATTCAAAAATTATGAAATTTCACCATGTCACAGCCAAGAGTCTAAAGTAGATTTCTCATGAAGACATTAACACCAAATTCATCCTAGAAGATTTGTTACAACAATTGAAATCTTCTGTTTACTATAATGAACCATCCAGAATCAATCATCAGCGAAAATTCACCATTTGAGCTACTTATCCTCCTTCTTTTCTTCTGAATTTTGGATATGTTTTAGTTTAGCATGTTTAATTCAACTTTCATTTAGAAGTCAAAGTAAGATTTTCAAAAGAAAGTCGCCTTATGATCCTCGTAACCTACTGACATTCCACAAGACAGTCCAGATTCCATGTCTTTGAGAAAATACGTGTTTCACTAGGCTATACTTGTTAGATTAGTCTCAATTTTTAGTATGTTGTTCTTCAAGATGTTCCCTACAATTCTTATGGAGGAGTTGAAGAGAAATCTCCAGCAAAAAGTCACGTTCAGCAACCAACAAGCATCAAAGGTCGACATGCAATCCAATATTTAACCGGTTTCATAGAAAATCGATTTCATCCCTCAAAATTCATTCATTTTGCTTCAAATTTGAGTATGTTATAATTCAAGATGTGGGCTACAACTTTCATTTAGAAATCGAAGTCAGAATCTCACTCTAAAGTCACCTACAGATCATCATAAAACCGGGTACAGAGAATCTACTCGAAACAGAATGCACCCTCAACAAATTCACTTCAAAAACCTCAATTTCTACCCCCAAAACTCACGAATTCAGCCACTAGACAACACTACATCAACATTACAGCAAGCATGAGTAGTTGAGAGACCAATTCTTGCCTTAAATCTCAACTAGATGCGCGAAGAAACGGACGGCAATCGCGGGCGACGTCGGCTTCCTTCCTCTCTTCCTTCTTCCTCCCTTTTCCCCTTTCTCTCTCTCTCTCTCACTTCTCACCGTCGAAGAAAACTCCTCAAGAACCGGCCATCCCTCTTTTTATATCTCTAATTAATCATCATTAGGTCTAATGATGGTTTTTCATGCAAGAGGACACCTTGCACAAGCTGGTGACACTTGGACAACCACATGGACACTTGGCCACTCCCTCTCTCTCTCTTCTTGTTTTGGTCGACCGTGGCCTCTCCTTGGGCTTGTTGGCCGGCCCACTTAGCTGGCCATGAGCCCATTCTACTCGGCCCAAACTCCTCAAGTCCATTTCCCAAATTTAATTTCTAATCCTAGCTTATACATGTTTAACTACAAATACAAATAACATTACTACAATATCAATCAAGGGTGGTTCAATTTCGTAGAATACACAGCTAGGTATAAGAAATTCCTCTCAATCCACTTTTCACTCCAAGCTTAGTCACACATGAGCACACAAAACAATCTGTTCGTTAAATGCTTGGCGTTTGCTCAATTGTAGCTCGTTAGTCCAATGACTAAAATCTGACAGTACTTCCATCGATCGGCCACAGTCATCGCATCCTCGAGGGTTGTCGAAATTCTTGGGTGCCACAGGATTACTGCAGGAAGATTCTGGATCTGCCGAACTTGAGGACTACTTTCTTCGGTGGTCCTATCGTCGGTAGCCAGACTGGAGTCCTACGGAGAAGCCATGGTAAGTTAATTCAAATTTCTTCCTTCGAGAGTATGCCTAATGCCGAAAGATCAATCCTTTTGTAGGTTGAGAATTTTCTTTGGCAGCAGTTTGAAGCGGAAGCGAGTCAGAGATCAAGATGCTTTGATACCATGAAAGAAGGCAAAAGTGAAGGAAGAATGGACGAAGTCCAAAGCGGAAAATGGAGATCAACATAGGAAGATTTTTACTGTATTCTCACTAATGTATTCTGAATGTACAAATCTGTTAAGATATAATACAAGCTGTATTCTATGTAAGGAAGTAAATGATCTAAAGAATCAATCTAGATCTAGATCTAATATTTAATTGACATATACATAAAGATCATGATCAATTAAGATAATCATGATCAATTAAGATCAAAACATTTCAGGCAATTCGCATATCTTCCAACATGTTGTGTTAATTCGGTTGATGTTATTCACTTTTTACGTTAAATGTTTGTTTAATTTGATATGTCATGGTCGCTTGTACCTGTGTGGTAAATAGGTGGTCTTGAGCAGCTATGGTGAGATGGGTTTCTTTGTTGACAGTGAAATCATATCCAGGTCGTGTTGATTTGGGTTACCGTATGCTTGGATTTGGAGCTTCATATTGGGTTCTATTACTGTTTTCATTCTTCTCACGAGGGAACAGGGAAATCGACCAGTGATGCATAGGCTTCAGAGTATACAAAACTCAGTATGCGAACCCAAAAATGGAATCGGGCTATAGTGGCACTCGGCACTCGATGTACTCTTATTATTACGGCTAGGCCTGTGATGTCTGCATTGTCTTCAAAACATTCTTACAAATCTCAAGTACGGATATTCTAATGAGTATAAAGTAGGCCATCCATTATCTGTGTTGTTTTCCTACACACGGATATGAAATGTATCCCAACTCCTAAGTTGCCTTTTCAATGGTCGTGTGAAGATACTTGCGCACTCAAATTCTAACTCTAATATGGCCTTTTCCAAGTAGGTTTGTTTGTTGGCACACAATCTCTAATAGAAGTCATGTTGTTGATTGCATCAGATGGGTTGACGATAATCCACGAACGGAACATCATGAATATGAACTCAAATTTGTTAAGATCATAACACGTTCTCGAGTCGTGTAAGGAAATTTCACATCTTGAACTTTCTTATGGTGGAAACTTCAATGTGACTAGTCAAAGCTCCAGCGTGAGAAGCTCACATAAATGTTTAGGATTTGGCTTGTTCGCTCAATTTATGTTGTTAGATTCTCTCACAAAAAAGTTAATATTCTTGTAATAATTCTCTCAAAGTGAATACCCACCAAGAAGGGTTTCCGAGGCTCCAAGGTAAAGGGCGAGTTGGTGCAACTATTTTCGGCATAATTGATCATTAACCGAGCCTATGCATATAGCTCCGTAACAGATTTCTTGATTTAATTTACGTGTGAATTGGCTTTTGAGAACCTACACTTCGTACGTATATATATTTATATATATCTATACACATATTGCCAATTCACACATTATTTGACATTGATGGTCTTATCTTCTGCTCGTTCATTCTTTGATTGCTTTTTTTCTTTCCTTTAGGAAAATTGACCAGAAATTCCTACACCTATTTTACTTTAGCCAATTTAGTTCTAAACTTTTTAATTTTGCTAATTGAGTCATAAACATTTTCACTTTTTGCTAATGGGTCTATCTTATCAATTTTTACTAAAAATTGCTGAGGTGAATGCCGCCGTCCCATGTGGTAAGTTCGACACTGATGTTGATAATTTTATATAATATTTTATTATTTTATATTTTTTAAAAATTTTCGTCTTCTAGTCTGTTGCTAGGCCTCGACCACTAGCAAGAGGCGAGGGTTGGTGAGGTTGAGCCTTGCTAGTGGTGACCTCACCCAACGACAAGGAGGCTTGCCCTCACTAGTAGTTGGTGGGCTTGAACTTTGCTAGAAGCCAACAAAGTCGTCCTCGTCAATCCTCACCTTTGGTTGGTAGCCGAGACCTAGTGACTACTAGAGGAGGAAGAAGGGGAAAAAAAAAAAAGGAAAAGATAAAAAGAAAAAAATGCGAAAAAGAATATTAAATATTATTTAAAATTATCCATATTAGCGTCAGACATGCCACATGTGATAGTTAGCATTTATATCAGTGATATAGACTCAATTGATAAAATGTGAAAATGATTAAAACTCAATTAGCAAAATTAAGAAGGATTAGAACTAAATTGGTAAAAATATAATAGGTTTATGATTTTTTAGACAATTTTCCCTCTTTCCTTGTGTTTAGCCAATAATCTTACTTAATCAATGAGTAAACTTCTTTGCCATTCCAACAAAGTGATCTAACTTTTTAATCTTGAATTTTCCTTTTCAACAACCTTTGTCACCTACTATTGAAACCTCTTTAAAAGTCATCACTTAAAGTGTTTGGGGATAAGTACACTAGAAGTGTCAAAAGTTATGTACGGCACTTATACTAAGTTATGTACGACGCTTATATCAGTATGAAAAATTTTCGTCGACTTACTTAAGTGTTAAATCGGGGAAAAAATGATCACTTAAGTGCTAGCAGGAAGAAATTTCGGCAAATTTGATTACAAATAATTTATAATTGAAATTTTAATATGACTTGGCAAATTTTTTAAAAACTCCAGTTTACGTGGCATTTCCACATGACATGTTTGGCACCGAAGTGATCATTTTTTAACAATGACTGGCGTTGAAGTGATTACTTTAAACAAAATTTGGCAAACAAATGATTACTTTAAATAAAATTTGGCACTTAAATGATTATTATTTACAATTTTTGGACGACGTCATTTATGGGTTATATGTTAATTAGGCACGTCGATGAGCCATGTAGGACTGACAAATCAATAAAATATAACCACGTCAAATTTCCGATAACCCAGACAGGAATTGGCACTTCAATGATTGTTTTTTTTTTCTTTAAAGTGGTATTTAAGTGATCTGAAAAAAACTTTTAGCACCAAAGTGAGCGCCATACATAACTTTTGGCACTTCTAATATACTTATCTCAAGTGTTTGGCAATTTGTAGGTCATCATAAGTTTCCATAATTTTGAACGTGGCTAGTGGTATATTTATCTCTATGGCACAACACATTGCTCAAAAAAAGAAATTGACTCAGAAAATTCCTAGTTCAAGAGAACATTCGCCAATCCTACTCATTAGTAGTTTGGAGGATAGGCATAAATTGCATTATTAGTGACTTCTGACTTATCAAATTACACCCACATTTGAGGTGCAATCCAAAAGGTACAGCTTGCTAATGGCCCAAAATGCAATTCTGGTCTACTTGGAAAAATTCTTGTCCTCACGTTCAACCCCTTTAAAAAGGTTGAGCATGAAGAAGACTTCATATTGACCAAGCTCTATTTTTAGAAGGTTAATTGGTTTTTGCTTAAAGTGATTGGCAATTTGTGATTGCTTAAAGTGAAACCTCTTTAAAAATTATCGCTTAAACTGATTGGCAATTTGTTGGCTACCATAAGTTTCCATGAGTTTGAATGTGGCTAGTGGTATATTCATTTCCATGGTACGACACATTGCTTAAAAAAGATAAATTGACTAGGAAAAGTCTTAATTCGAGGGAACATTCACCAAATGGGTACGGCCTACTAATAACCCAAAATGTAATTCGCATTATTAGTGACTTTTGACTTATCAGATTACACCCACTTTTAGGGTGCAATCCAATGGGTACGGCCTACTAATAACCCAAAATGTAATTCTAGCCTGCTTGGAAAAATTCTGTCTTCACGCTCAACCACGTTCAACCCCTTTAAAAAAAAGTTGAGTGTGAAGAAGACTTCAAATTGACCAAGCTCTATTTCAAATGGTTAATTGGTTTTCTTTGAGCATATACGTAGAAAGGTTGCTAGTTGACAGCCATCTCATGTTCCAAAGTAGCAATCTTTGAAATCGCTTCCATGGTCATTGAACTTGAAATCCTCTCAACTTAGGCGTACTCAAGATTATGCAGATGATGCAATGCACGATAAAGAAAAGAGAGACAAAAAAAGTGATTGTTACCTCCATTATTTTCTTATTAAATTAAGAACACGAGCGCAAAGGTCCAATCGCACAATTAGCTCTCTTAAGAACATAACACATTATAAAAAGGATTATTAATATGTTCGTTATAGCGAACAATATATTTTACAGGAGATGGTTGGATGAATTTTGGGTCTTCTATACTCTATTATGTTTTTCTTTTGGAGGAAAAAAAACATTTTTGACTTTACCAAAAAAAAAACATTTTTGATCATAATTTTCATTTAAATTCAATTTTTTAATTTCCAAAATTTTTAACGACATTAATGCGACAGTGTTGACGGTGCAAGGATGATTGCCCAAGAAGGATTATTTTTGGTAATTAATTATTTGCTAGTTTTGTTCAAGTTTACTTTATATAAAATTGGTTAATTTATTTTAGTAAGTTATCCTCTATATTTAACAAGAGAAGTTGTTAAAGATTGGAGTCTTGATTGGGTTGGGTTTGTGTTGAGTTCATGTTGGGTATCTGTTACTAAAATTATAGGTCAATATAGGTTAATTTGGGTCCAATCCTATCGCGACCCATCCAAACTAACCAAATGCACCGATTTGATAAGTCATAATCCTAGCTAAATCATAGAAACGTACAAATATATAGAGCTTGGCTTACACTCCGGGTGTGCATGCTGCGGCAATGAGAGACCTATCCCTAAAACCACTTTGATTAATTAGTTATTGACACGTTGGAAGTTAGGCATAAAATGCATTGTTGGTGACTTGACCAAGCAGTTATACCCATATATAAATTAAATTTTTTTTTTTTTACTTTGCAACTTTAATGTATTGCATCATTTACCATTCCAGTATTATTTGGGTGACATTATTTCCACCATTTCTATGACTAGATACACTCTGTTTATGCAAGATAGTTGAAATCACCCTTGATGGATTCCACATTTGTGCATTTTCCTCAATTTATTTCTTTTCTATTGTGGGTTCCCTTCAAATTTGAACCCATTATCTTTAAGAGGATTAAAATCAGCATCTTTTTTTTTTTTTTTTTTTTTTTGTCAATCCAACATGAATGAAATTAAACTTTCATGCAATGTATTTCTTTTACTTTAGGCGTAGTTGTTATTTTAAAAAAATTGTTTATATGTAGGTTTTTCTGGATTTCTACATGGAAATTAATCTAGAATTCGCTTGACAAAATGAAAAGTTCTAAAGATCTCTCTCTAGCAAATAAAATTGCTAATATGTGTAGAAGTGGAAAAAAAAAAAGAGAGAGAGAAGAAAAGATAGGTTTTTGATATGCACGGTTATATTCGCTTAAATGTGTTATTGTCAATTAGGGTAACCGGATGCTACACAAAGCTAGAAAGAGAAGGACAATTTGTAAAATGGGATCCCGACTTTAAGTTTCAACTTAATAACAAAGGTGAATTCCGTCTCTTCAATGAAAATAAGGTGGATTTAGGAGTAAAGTACACCCCAAGTGTCAAAACTTGGCACGGGGGAAACTTAAGTGCCAAAAGTTTTGAAATGTACACTTAAGTGCCAAAGTCGAAATAAAATGGATTATTTAAGTACCACTCCAGTCAAAATCTGGCTAAATTGTTGACGTGGCAATTTTATGGCGAGGTGAGTGTAAAACAGCGTCGTTTTGTATGCTAATGTGGCGAGAAAATACAAAAACGACGTCGTTTTGTGTCTACGTGGTAAATAATTAATATAAAAATTAATTAAATTAAATTAAAACTAAATTTATTTAAAATATTTAAAAAAAATATTAAAAAACTAAAAACTTAAATGGGGGGGGGGCGATGGGAAGTGGCTAAGGGTTGAGCCCTCGTCACCGCCGCCACCCCGCCGGCGCCGGAAGGGCCGGTGACGTAGGGGAGGGCCGGCTACCCTTCGCCCTCCCCCTTTTTGAATATTTTAAATAAATTTAGTTTTAAATTTAATTTAATTAATTTTTATATTAATTATTCATCATGTAGACACAAAACAACGTCGTTTTTGCATTTTTCGCCACGTCAGCATGCAAAACGATGCCGTTTTGCACTCACCTTGCCAGGAAATTGCCACGTCAGCAATTTGGCCGGATTTTGGCCTGAGTGGCACTTAAGGGTGTGCATGACAAAATTTCTATTTCTCAATATCTCTGTTTCTCTGTTCCCCGGAATAGGTTTGGAACAGAAATCTGTTTGGTAACACAATTTGATTTCTCTATTTTTGAAACAGATTTCTATTCTAAAAAGAGAGAAATCGAAGAAATCAGAAGCTGAAATTTTTAACTTCTCAATTTCTGAAATAGAAATCAGAAGTCGAAATCAAACCATATAAAAGAATCTTGCGCTTTCTTGCTAACTTAATTCAATCATAATCACAACTTCACAAATTATTGGTAATTTTCTTTTTCTTATTTTGTTTGTGTTTTTTTTTCATTTTTTTTTTAATAATTTCCTCTTGAGGATGAAACGCAATCGAATGGGTCCGCAATTTTAAAAAACGACCAAAGTTCTTAAATGCTTACTTAAAAACAATGGGGCTCTTTCCTCCTAGAAAGGGCATGCGCATGGCTGGTTGAAGAAAAAGTACTTACGCAATAGATAAATAAAAAACGTGCCTAGAAATTTAACATTGTTTCTTTACGGATTCAAAATTCTTGCAAAATCAAATAATTAGATTGTTACACAATCTTGAATTTTAATTCGAAGGCAAGAGATTCAAGAGAATCTCTCTCTTTGCTATGCAAAGGCGACTCATTGGGCAACAATAAAGAAATTAGGGATGAGTAACTAGACTGATTCAATTCGTGAATCAAAGTAAACCGACCTTCCCTTGATTGGTTCCTAACCACAAACTTGCTTCAAGATAGAATTCTCATATATTCCTTTACATCATCAATTTTATTTTGTTAATAATCTTGTATAACACTAGTCTTTGATAAAATGACAGGGTTGTATAGGCGCCATTCATGGCACCCATATTCATGCTTCCGCAATACTTGTCTAAACCTACGCAAGATGAGCTTGCAAACGATACATTGACCGAGGAGGGAAACCAAATAAATACACTTAGGAAAATCATTGCCAATAAAATGACGAGATAATTATATGCCGGAAATTCCATGAAATTGTATTTTCAATTTTTGTAATGTATTAGTATTATTTTGACTATTATTTTGTATTTGAGGATTTCCTATGTTGTTATCTAATCAATTTCTATTCCTAGAAATAGAAATTTTATTTTGTTATCAAACGGATATCTGTTCCAGAAATAGAAATTTTGAGTCGTTACCAAATGGGTTTCTTTGCTCAGAAACTTGTCCGGGGAATAGAAATTGAGAAATCAATTTTTGGCCAGAAATCAATTTCTGAAATAGAAATTTTGTCATGCTCACTGTCATGCCCCAAACACTGAGCGCGTACCCATCCCTCTCTAGTTGATAATATCTTGCGACTTCCCAAGACGAGTCGCCGACCCTTTTTATTTTATTGCACATGTCGAAGCAAAAGAATAATCCCCTGACAGTAACCATCTCAGGATAGAAAAGCGGGACAACAGATTCAAAACAAACATGCTTTTATATTCACATAGAGTCATGTACAAGTCTATGGCCAAAAGACTACAAAAGTCTAGCCTTCCAAAAAGAAGTGGTCCTAGCTGACCCACACTTCCGATCACCTCCTCTCTGCTCCAGGTCCTCCACTCGATGACCCTGAAAATGGTTATTCAATAATCAGTGAGACAATATCTCAGCAAGTTCACCCACTAAATGTGGCACCCTTAACGGCCCCCAATCCGTTAGGGTCGCCACACACACACCTTTCATTTTTCTTGAAAATCTGTTACTTTGATACCATTAAAAACTTGATAAATCCATGAATCATGGGGGTTTATATTTCTTACATAGGTCCCTGCGCAGAAATATAGTGGACGCATATCTATTCAACTCCCTTTTCGATATTCAAAACGATGCACACCAACTAAACACATTTATAGGTAATAAGCCGAACACTTTTATTTACATAAAACTAGATGGACATTGTTAGTCGGTATATCAAAATGCCATAGTCTTCTATACTCGGCTATACTTCAAAAGATGACTGACATCTTTTCCAACAGTCGTATACATAAAGTCCATCGATTAGTGTCGGAGTCCAAAAGTTCCTTTCTCTGCTGTCTTCCTCCTCGCGGTCATATCCAACCACTTGGATCACTGGTGGCAGTGGCCGCAGAGGTATCTTGTCTAGTCTGAAATATTAGTCCCCAAAAAGGGGTGAGTACCACTCAGCTGTAAAAGATCCACTAAACTATATCGTGCATAGCCATCACAATCTAATTTCATGCAAGATAGACAAAACATGTATAATCAAAGGAAATAAGTGATGTACATCCTTTTCATAAAACCTCTCAATGCAATGACAAGTGCAATTTCAAAGCTAAGATGCACCATTTTAGTCACGCGAGTCCTGACTATAGAACCAAACTGTTATGACACGTCTCATTCCATGCCACACAATTTAGTCCTACAACCAGACCACACACACTTAGTAGAATCATCAATTTTAATAATCAAAAAGGTTTCACCACCCAGAGGACCAATGTTTGCGTCCCTTCGGGCATTCGCACTCGGCATTACGCCACTAGGGCTAGTGGGCATCTAAAGCGTATTACATCACACCTCCGAGCATCTTGCATCCAACTTGGCATCACGAGGAATCTCCAGGGCTCGCCATTAAAATCGTCACCCCGACCCTCCGGAATTACATACCGACATACCACCGGGCATCCCTCGGAATTACGTACCGTATACCACCGAGCATCTCGACACTCCCGGGGAAAACTCTGGGGCTCACCATGAAAATGGTTACCCCCACTCTCCAGAGTTACGTACCAATATACCACCGGACATCCCGACACTCCCGGGGCATCATCGACCCAAAGGTCCGATGGCAACATTAACATCTTAATTTTCAAAAATACTTTCAAATGCAATGACAAGATGTCCCATTAATCCTTCATCAAATCTCGATATTGCATAATATGCCAATGCCAGTATCATCATATCAAATAACAATTCAAGATGTATTCACCTTTGGGATAAATTGAACAGTTTCGGAATAAAGACAACTCAAAACCGGAATGCACAGTTTTAGCAAAAATTTTGGAATAACCCTTAAACGTACTCAGAAAATTCTGAAATTTTAGTATGTTAAATTAGAGACATAGATTGATATTTTCTGTGAATAAACCTAAGTCTATATCTTACTATATTAAGAGTAGTAATCGCTATAATCTTTACTAACATCCAGTTAACGACGTCCGGATTTAGTATATACGGAGAAAATCGTTTTACTAACCAAAATTTGTCCATTTATTCTCAAATCTTGATATGTTATTCTTAAGGTTGTGATCTACAACTTTCATTAAGGATTCAAAGTTCAATTCTCACTAGATAAATACAGAAAATTCGTGGAATCATCAAAGGTCAGGCTGTTTTCCCACGGAACAGTTTTTCTGTTTTAAAATGAATTGCTTCTATCTACACGTTCTTGTATTCATATAGCCATAACTATGAGTTAAACTCAATCTAATGGATGTTATCTTAAGTAAAATGATTCTATTCCTCATCTTCATCTCTAGAAATTAAAGCGACACAATATAAACCACTTTCTATCTATTTTCCTCTAAGACAGAAAACATCTAATGCTTTTCTCTTCATTTCCAGCTTAATCAAACCGTTTGTTTTACCACAAATTCATCATATAGCATCTCAACACACTTACACAGCGTCTAGGAGTAGTCATAGTACATTTTCACTCACCTAGAATCCGTCACAACTCAGTACAAAGCACATACTCACATCTCGGCTCATGTAACTCAACATGCATCACCTTTTCTTCACTCGGCACACACCATTACACCTCACTCAACAATCACAGCTCACTCATAATTAGATTTCGAGGCATGCAAGCCTCAAACGCAACATGCAATATCAAATTCAGACCTTCTCCAGTCTACTTAAACTACTTTAGACAATAATAGTCTCGCATTATATAGGTTAGTAGACTTTTACTTGCCTCAAGTCCTACAGCTCGACGGCAAGAAAAATAGGAAGCTTGAGGGTCACGGGCGTGGCTTGGCGACAACAAAGGCGAGCAGCGTCGAGGCAGCAGCACGCATGCATGGCTGGAGGGGCGACCTCCTTCTTTTCCTTCTCACTCACGCTCACTGCTTTCTCTTGTTAGAATTTTCCTAATATGTGGACTAAATTAATTGACTTTGTTATTTACCATTTAACGTTTACCGTTTTACGGGGTTTGGTCTTAGGTGAGATAGAAGGTTTCTTAATTAGTCTAATATGGGACTGGCTAGTGTGGGCCGAGTTGAGCCTGGCCCGTAATGAGATAGACTGGCTGGAAACTCTATAAATAGTGCTCAAGTCTCTCCTCTAACCCTAATCTCACATATTCTCACCTAAGGGACGTTATCCTAACGTCAATCGTGAGAGGCCGCCTCATTGAGCCAGTGATTCAGAGGGTAATAGAGGAGAAGGATTTGCGCAAGGAACATTGTGTTTCCGCTTCCGCTCAAAAAAGACGATGGATCCTAAAACAGGTGCATTGATCCTTCTATTTACAATTGCTTCTTCTTGTTCTGGTTATGGAGATCTTGGGTTGTGCATAATCTGCACCCAACATGTGGTTAGAGTTGTTAAACGGGTGGGTCAGGTCGGGTTTGGGTCGGGTCATTAATGGGTCGACCCAAATTGACCCATTAACCCATTTATGACCCATTTATGTTTAATGTAAATTTTTCGACCCATACCCGACCCGGCCCATACCCGACCCATACCCGACCCGACCCATATTAATAAAATATTTTCATATTTAACCAAATTTAGGAAAACTTATTCTTACGTTTGTTTTAAAGATTATATTACTAAAAAACTTCAAAGCAATACAAATCCAATCAATAATTTTTCAATTTTTTATAAGTTTTCAATTTTTTATAATTTAAAAAAAAATTATTTCTTGTACATATATTTAAAAACTAAAATAGTTTTATACATTGGATAATTTTTATAATTTTTAAAATAATTATTTTAAAAATTAAACCAACACTACTAATACGTACGCAACTGCAGTTCCTAAACAAGGAATTCTAGATATCCTTTATGTAACAATAACTCGACTCGCTTTACGTCATATGGTAGGGGTGTATTCGCCTTCAATTCCGTTTCAGCCACTTACCAACTTTTTAAGAGGTGATAGGTCGCGATCCAAATGCCTAAAACCAATCAAGTAGTTGAGAGTACCCAAATCCTTGGAATGATATGGACAACAAACCGATCAAACTTTGCCCCATTGAACGACGACTCTTTTGGATGAGGACGGCACTAGATGCATCATATGCGTCATGCAGATGAGCTAAAGTTCCATCAGATGCTCAAGTGAACTCGATGCATCCTTAGATATGCTGGTTTCCTAATCAGTGAAGGATAATGATCTTTTATGCAGAATTTTCTTTATACTGACGCAGTATGTATGCGCTCTATTTTTTTTTTTTTTCTTCTCTCTTTTCTTTTGGTGATTTTTAGTTTTTTTCACGGGCAGATTTTGCTTCAGTTAAATACAGCCAAAGAAGCCAATGTCGCAAAGCTCGGACGGAGTGATCAACGCCCAATCCTGGCCCTCCGAGGACGGGAACGTGAAGATTATGTCCCTGCATGAGATGGTCACATCAAACGCACTAATCCACCAGATCATGTCCCTCCGAGGCTTGAGCCTCACCCGATGCCGGTGAGTTCGAGTCTCACCAGATTAGCGAGGCTCGAGCCTCGCCGAGCATCGGGGAGGCCTCCACCTCGCCAGATCCAACGAGCTCGAATTCGCCCGACACCAGCGAGCTCGAGGCTCGCCTGGCCAGTCGCCGACCATCGCTATGCTGGCGACAAGAGGAAGAAGAAAGAAAAAAGAAAAAAGAAAATATAATTATAATTTCGATTTTTTTATAAAAAAAGATTTTGTAAAGTTAAAGAGAGGAGAGAGAGATGGTGAGGTTTTGAGTGAAAATAAATGGGTTCATTTGTAATGGGTTGATAAATGGGTCATAAACGGGTCAGAGAGTTGACCCATTTAAAACCCATATATCTTAGTCTTGACCCATTAAAACCCATTATGGGTGCTTTATGAAATAAAGCTTGACTCATTAATGACCCATTTAACTATAAATGGGTCCATAAATGGGTTGCACAACCCATTTAACACCTCTACATGTGGTATCAGAGTCTCCATAACCCTAGAACATGAACGCAATTTGTTTTACCCTAACCTGTACGAATTTGCCCTAAATTATACTGATTTTCCCTAATTAGTATAATTCTTGCCCTAATTTGCGATTTTCGAGATTTTAAGTTTAATAAAAATCAAATTAAATTGCAAATTGGGACTCAGCTTGACGAGACGGTGAAAACCATCGGCGGCGCGTCGCCGGGGGACGCCGCACGCGCCCCTACACGCGGCCACGCGCTGCTGGGGGCATTGAGCACGCGCCCCACGAGCGGCCACGCGCCACCACGCACAGGGCGTGCGCCGCAAGCGGCCGTTGACGTCAGCGTGACGTCAGTGACCTGGGTCCGACCCGATGCGTGTGCCGCGCGTGACGCTGACGTCACGGTGACGTCAGTAAACCGGGTCCGACCCGACCCGGTGACGGACCCGATGACGTCAGCACACTGCCCCGATGACATCACCGGCCCGGCGACCGACCCGCCCCGGGTTCCGACCAGACCCGGCGTCCGACCCGACCCACGTCCGACCAAACCCGACCCGACGACTGACCCGACCCGGTCAACGGTTGACGGGTCCGGTCAGCCGGTCGGACCAGGCGGCTGGATCGAACGGTCGGACCGAGAAACCGATCGGACCGCCACCGGTCGGATCGGCTTCTGGCCGGCTATACGTCAGGTGCGTGAGCCCCACACGCCGCGCACTCAAGCGGCGCGTGCAGGCGCGTGGGGACTCCTTTCGGTGAGTGGCTGGCGGCGTTGGATTCGTATGGTCCTCCTCTATCTTGTGGCATATTTATTTTATATGTTTGATGATTTTATGGATGTGAAAATACATACAAAGCCCTAAATACGTGTATTTTTGCGTATTTTTCATCGTATTTTCTGTTATTTTGAAAATACAACTGTTGGGTTATATGTATTTTATCACATAATCATTATAAATGTGTGATTCATCAATAAAAATCATACTTTATTGTGAATTGAAGCTGGCTTAATGAGATACAATCATTATGATATAGTTATTGAACTATATCTTGAGATAATGAGAAAAACTTTTGTTGCTCATGCATATTCCTTTTAACCTTTGAATGATGGATGTCTTAAGAATCTGTGACCAAACTGATTATACTAATTTACACATTTGCCGAATGTGGATGATGCATGTCAGTTAAGTCGTTGTGCATTGTACTAAAGAAAATCATCTGGTCACTAGTTAATATCCATCAAATTGAATATTTTTATGGTTAAGGAGTATGGCAATATTTATGCAGAGTAATAGTATCTACTGTTATAGGTTAGATATTTGGTTCTGTGATTTGACTCAATTTATAGGCCACTGGTTGAAGTAATGATATTTGTTACTTAAAATTGACTAATAAATTAGTTGTTGGCCTTGGAGTCATGTTTTGCCTTATGAAACTCATGAGCTATAATGGATCACTGTCGACTTCTCGATCTGGTGTACCATGTATTGCTATTGATGTTGATTGGTGATAGATTCTCTAGATCAACATTAAGAAGAATAATTGGAATCTGCAATTTTGGTGCACAAGAGAAGTTTCCTGTGTTGCTGTGATTGATGATCTCATTGGAATCTATTTTTCAGATTCTCTATATATATATTTATATATATGTATGATTAATGAATAAGGCAATGTAATTAGCATGATATGTGATTTGAGTGATATGTGCCCCTATCACTGAAGTTCGAATCACATGTATATGGTTTATGTGAGTTATAAATATATCCCTGGTATGAGAGAGTTTCAATGATTCAATTGAGCAGTGACCGCCAAAGTGGCACGCTTGATTGGGTTTGAGAAATTTCGGTCTCATATGTTGGTTGGGATGTCTCTTGGTCTAATGCATGGTCATACTCCCAAAGGAGGTGATTGTGTATTAGTTCATGGAGGGATACATGATGGTGCGGTAGAGGAGTGACTGGTTCTAGTGGTTCATCTTCCCAAAGGTGATGAATTCACGAAGATTGGAATATATTCTCATAACCGCTATCATATGGGGAGTGTACAACTGCATATCATGTATTCTGCCCAAAGGTGATTATATGATTATGCGTGTAACTCTCTAGATGTGTACTTGTACATCAAGTTACACGGTGCTCACATGATGCTAATTATATACATTGCTTGTTTTTTAGTCACCTTTCTGTAATTAATAACTTCACTATTATTGAGGTTTTTACTGCTTCAAATTTTAAGTTGTGGACATATGATTTATTGCTTGAGAAAAGAGCAATAGAATGTGCTTACTGTCCATTAAGCGTTCCATTCTGGAATACTTGAAAAGTGATTTGCCTACTGACTGCACTACTAAGAGATGATTGAAGCCTGAGTGGCTTGTAATTTTGTCTTGTCTAATACCGAAATTAGGACACATCTGCAAAAATTGCCTTTAAGTCCTAATGACATATACATCTGGTATATGGTTAAAAGGTTGTCAGGCTTAATAGTGGCCGAAAGTATTTTGGCAAGTATGACAATGCGAAATAGCTTAAAGGGTCATTTGTCAAATACTTGGTAGATTCTGGGGTGGTAATTTAATTACTATACCTGTAAATCCTGACAAAAGATTTGGCCAAAAGGTATAATTGCACCATAATGTACATAGTGATGAGTGTGTGTTTAGATGCCATAAAAGGCAATATGTAATCTATGAAACATGTTTGGAAACTTACTGACTTGTTTAAAGATCACAAGTTCTTTAGTTGCAAATTGGCGTACAAAACTAAAGGATTTCAAAGAAAGATTGTGGAGTTTAAAGCTGAACTTGTAGTTAAAGTTTT
Organism: Eucalyptus erythrocorys; assembly: GCA_014182555.1. NCBI lineage: Eukaryota > Viridiplantae > Streptophyta > Magnoliopsida > Myrtales > Myrtaceae > Eucalyptus > Eucalyptus erythrocorys. The sequence continues at coordinate 8,204,324 of CM024597.1, read as the reverse complement.
CACTCTGAAAGAGGGGTGAATTGTTAATGGTGAAGAAATAATTATTTCTTTAAAAGATTCTTTCAAAGTGATTGTAGCATTTATAGCTCTTTTTAGTTTGGAGTTACGCCAAATAGATACAAAATCTATATAGTGAAACTGGAGGATTTTGCAACAGATTTAAGTAAACTTGTATATAGACTAAAAAGTCTTATTAATAGTTTTATGCAAGTTTCCAGACAATATTAATAAAGTTTCATAGTGTTGTTATTTTGTTCAATTGAGAACAAAGTAATTTAATATACTGCAAGGTCAGTGGGAGAAAATTTATTTTTCTCATATTCTATGTACATGATACATATTTATGTTAGCAAGAAGTGCAGTGCAGTGAATAAAGTTCTATGTCTACTATGAAAGTAGAATTTGTAACTTTCTTTTAGGCTGTTAATTGAGATATTATGCTTCGGAACCTTATGATGGAGTTGACCGTTTTGACTTTATGGATAGACCCATACGGTTAAGTTGAGACAATAAATTTGTTGTATTTTTATTAATAACAAATGTCTCAAGGGGTCTAAATATATGGCGGTCAAATATTTTTGACCATAAAGAAACAGTACAGAAAGGGTGATTTATTATATAATATATTTTCACAGATGATATGGTTGCAGATCCACTAACTAAAGACCTATGCCTATGAGTATTTGAGTGATATGTCATCAACATGGGCCTAGGAGTATCTTCGGATACTGTTGTTTAGTGGAAGCTACTTTGGCTTTACTCTGATAAAGTTCACATCTGTGGTTCGTTACATTTAGTAATGGTTTGACATGTATCAACTATTGCATTCAATAAAATATTTTGAATGTGTTGTCATGTTGAATACATATTGATAAATTCTCAAGGTATTACCTTTAGTGAAGGCTAGGGGCAATTCATTATTAGCCTTGTGCATATGTTCTTGTAAAAGGTTAATCATAAGGACAAAACATATGTGGGTTCATTTGAACCATAACTTCATTCTCTTGTGACACAAGTTTTTGTATCGCCTAAGTAAGAGAATGATGATTGACAAAGGTTCATTAGAACCATAATTTCATTCTCTTGTGACACAAACTTTTGTGTCGCCTAAGTAAGAGGATCATATGTGGGTTCATTAGAACCGTAATTTCATTCTCTTGTGGCACAAATTTTTGTGTCGCCTAAGTAAGAGAATGGTGAATGACGAATGGATCTCTCTATGAGAGATGTTAGCCATTTGCCACACTACCATATTGGATCCATATCAATAAAGCTAAAAGCACTTGTGACCATGGAAGGCTTTGTGTGTATACATGCAGTTACCGCCATGATTCGGTGTTGGAGGCTTTGTGGGATAGGATTGACTATTAAGAATTATCTCTAGACCAATGTGCGCACATATAATACAATGTCAATTAATATAGTCCAAGTGGGAGAATGTTAGAATTTTCCTAATATGTGGACTAAATTAATTTTGTTATTTACCGTTTAACGTTTACCATTTTACGGGGTTTGGTCTTAGGTGAGATAGAAGGTTTCTTAATTAGTCTAATTGGGACTGGCTAGTGTGGGCCGAGTTGAGCCTGGCCCGTAATGAGATGGACTGGCTGGAAACTCTATAAATAGTGCTCAAGTCTCTCCTCTAACCCTAATCTCACATATTCTCACCTAAGGGGCGTTATCCTAACATCAATCGTGAGAGGCCGCCTCATTGAGCCAGTGATTCGGAGGGTAATAGAGGAGAAGGATTTGCGCAAGGAACATTGTGTTTCCGCTTCCGTTCAAGAAAGACGATGGATCCTAAAACAGGTGCGTTGATCCTTCTATTTACATTTGCTTCTTCTTATTCTGGTTATGGAGATCTTGGGTTGTGCATAATCTGCACCCAACATCTCTCGCACTCATTGCTCTCTCTCTTTGCATTATTTCACTCGGTCCCTCTCTCTCTCACTCGCTTCCGTGCCCTTTTTGTTCTTTCAATTTCTTAATTAATTCAGTCAATGCATGCAGATTCGGTGGCATTGATGGCCGAAGACAGCTGGAGAATCGTGGCTCCTTGCATGTCAATCTCTCTCTTTGCCGAGACAGCTAGACTCCCATGCAGGACGTGGCTTGGATGTAGCTGCTCGAGGGAAGAACAGATGGGATCAACGTGTCCCTCAACCAGCCAATTTCACACGCCGCTTGCTCCCTCATGCAAGTAGTGCAGTCAAAGTCTAATCTCCATCTTCTAGGCGTCCGTCAGCAGAGGAGAACGACGTGCATGGCTGCTGCATGGACAAGGTCTTCGAGTGTTGCTGTCCAAAAGAGAGAGATGGACGTGGCATCACTAGGTGGGGTCAAAGTCTTCGTCCATTGCATGAAGATGCATGGACTAATGCAACTGCCGATTGAGTCATTAGAAGAAGGTGCGTAGTTTCCGAATTTGTGGCCAATATTCCTCATTTCTATACTAAGGGCAGCTCGTGGTGGCTGATCTTTGGTGCTCCTTCATTGGCGTATTCGGGTCAGCGTGTTAGTACCTCGGGGATGGTCGAGAATCGGCGTAAAATAGGGGAGTCTTCGACGTCTTCTATTATCAACTTCCACGTACGCAGGGGTCGGAGATGTCTCACATGGAGGATTCAGCTAAAGAGGTACAAATGCCAGTGGATGTCGGTCTCAGGGGTTACGTTGTGTAAGAAAATTTTCGATGAGACGTTGAGTTTCACGGTGATTGGATCATCATGACGCAACAAAGGCGTGACTATGAGGGTACGTCATAGATCATCACAAAACATGATGTCTTGGTCTGATGATGGAAATGATGAAACGGCATCCGCAAATGGTGTCAATGACGCAGTCCAATGACAAACTCGTCAACCTGTCTTGGACAGTTACGTACTCAAGGTACGGTGAAATCCGGATGTCACACTAAACCCCGATTAGGAGGGAAATACACCCAGATGCGCCCTAGCCACACAATCATACAATTGGCATAGAGGACTTACCTCGCCTCAGATCCACCCTGCAGATCAGCACAGTTCATATCTCAAACCAGAGCAGCACTCAAGCTCAATCAATTAGAACGCAATACTCAATTCTCAAATAAGCACAGGGGTCCTGATTATAGGGCCAAATTGTTATGACACGTCCTATACCATGTCACACAATTTTGTCCCATAATCCGGCGCATCTATTTCACTCAATATGCGTTTCAATTGATAACTTCGCCCACTCGAGGGTACGGCCTACTCGAAGTTCGGCGGTCTACTAGCATAGCTAGGCATCGTCTCACCCCATTGAGCATGGTTACGTCTTTTAGATGACTTTCCCGAATGAGCATAGGTCTAGAATCTACTGCGACCCGCTACCCTAATACATGGGTAACCCGAAAGGGGATTTAGTAACGTACGGCGTAAACGCTAGGACGAGTTCAGTTAATAAACACACGACTAATCAATCTCGGCCCAGGACACTGTGCATTGCACTCAAATGCCTCAATTGACATAGTGATCCTGGCCTATTTTTTTCGTATTAAAAACACACGGTGAAAATAGTCGTTCATGGGTACACGGTCATATTGGACCCGGAAAATTCATAACATTCTTTTCAAAATCCCACTAGTTTATATATAGTATATACAACCATTTTCGGTGTTTAAACTTGACACTCGAGATTTTCTAAATAAATATTGAATTTTATAAATTTTTGGAATAAATGTCCAAAAATCCAATCAGTGCTCAATTTGTATAATTTAACACTCAATTTCAAAATTTAACCACACCATTGCAATCAGCACGAAATTCCAGTCATCGACTATCCCGGCCTAATTTCTGGAAAAATAATTAATAATTAAATAATTACTTAAATTAATTAAATAAATACATTAAATACTAAAAATGCTAACTTAGGCTAAATAAATTTAATCTAACCACCTATTGAGCTAAATAAATTATCCTAACCATTCTAACTAAATAACAGTACACTAATTTAATTAAATATAAGTCTCTAACCACCTAATTTCTTAATCTAACTATCCTAATTTAACTAACTAAAATAATAATTAAACTAATTACACTTAAACAAATCTAAACATTCCTTAGACGTCATTAGCCTACTAAGAAGAGTTTAATAAATAAACTCACCGGTTAATTGCGGAAACCGGTTCACCGCGACGATGACGTGACGGCGGCCGAAAATCAAATTTTCGACAGCGTCGACGGACTTGGATCGGGCCTAAAACAGGTCCAACAAATCTCAGCCCAAATCTGAGATTTGCTTTTGAACTTGGACTGGGCTTCAACTGACTTGCTGGAATTGGGCCTGCTGAATCTGGGCTGCTGCACTTGTGGGCTTAAAGGAGCTGCTGGCCGCGGGCTTGGGCCTTCTTCCCGGGCCCAAAATGGCTGAACTTCCAATGGGCTAAAACCAACTGAACTTGGGCCTGAGCTTGGGCTTCAAAATCTGCTGGAGATGGACTGAAAATCACTGGTCTATGGGCTGAATGTGCAAGCTTCGCTAAGCTTCAAATGGTTGGATCAAAGACTGACTTCATTGGGATGAAGATGATGCAGGCCGAACTTGCTGGATCCATGGGCTACTGAACGAAACGAGCGGGCTAAATTGATGGCTCGTGGACTTCAATCCGGCAGCTTCGGCAAGATGAAGACACGAGGAGGCGGGGATGATGGTGCTGCAGCGAATTGTGGCCAAAGTGGAGAAGCTCGAGCATGGAGATGGATGAAGGAAGGGGTCGTGGCCAACAATTGGAGGTGTTGCGCTGCAGTTTGGGTCGATCGTGGGCTCACGGTGGGAGAACGGCGTGTGGTGGCGAGCTAGCTTCGGTCGGTTGCAAGGATGTGCGGCGCCAACAGACCGAAATGGAGAGGGGTTGGACGTTGAAGTTTGACCGAAGAAAACAGCTCCACGTGAAGAGGGACTCCGGTTGAAGAGACAAAGGGTGGTGGGGCAAGTGGCAGCAAAAGAACCGAAGGGGATGAAAGAGGCTTCGGTTCAAGAGTAACCGAAAGAAAAGAAATTGCAAGGGAGATGAAAAAAAAAAAAAAAACAGAGCAGAGAGAGAGAGAGAGAGAGAGAGAGAGAGAGATGAGGGAGAGAAGACGTCCGAAGGAGAGAGAAGCGATGGTTGGACCTGCTCAGCAAGTTTGGAGGAAGAATGCCCCAAAAGTCACAAAAATATCCTAATCCAATTAAAGCTTGGTCTCCCCTTTTATCTTCAATCTTATCCTCATGTCTCCTAATTCTTTCTTACTTGCAATTCCATGAATTAAAAAGTTAGAAAGCCAAAATTGCTGCCCTTTTGTAAAGCTCTGAATTTCACTTAAATTCTCTTGAATTTCTTCACCGATTCTCCAAATCAAGATCCGATTTCATTGAAGAAAAGTCTTATACAATTTTCTGCCAGTCCCTAATACCATATAGCTCGGCTTGGAAGTCTAGATTTCCTTTAATTTGGCCCATCCAATTTTTCGCTAATTTTCCGCGACGCTTGAATCGATTTTTCACAAAAATCTCGGAATCTCATAAAATTCTTTGGAGGATGAGTCGACGTTCCAAAAATAGCTCGTGACACGACAGAACTTTCAATTTCTGAAATCATGTTTAAATTTGCAGTTAATTTCAATCCGATGCGATTTTAGTGTAATCTAATCCACCGGGTAGCTTTTAGGAAGTTTTAGTGCAATTGACCCGTGATCGATTTATCTCGAGTCACATAGTGCATCTCCGACACATTGGCGACTCTCGGTTGTCGTGAAAATCTCAAGGTTTCAATTATAGACACAAGGTACCCAAAAGGACAGAAAATCAATTTAGTGTTGAACAGCACTGGACCAGGGACCCTTGACTATAAAGCAGCAAGTAACTACCTACTTCCATGATCTCTATGCTTCGGTGGGACCTAGAAATCTCCAACTCATCCTGAATCACTGCCCCAAAGTAGTAACAACAGAGACGAATCAGACATTGATGGCTGATATAATAGAGGAGGAGGTTAAAGAAGCTGTATTTGAACTAGGGTCCCTAAAGGCCCCAGGACCAGATGGTCTAAGTGGGCAATTTTACCAGCACTTCTAGGATGATATCAAAAGCGACATTCTGAACATGATCCAGCACTTCTTTCAAATAGGTCAGTTCGATTGTCCTAAACTATACTTCCATTGTCCTCATACCAAAAATAAAAAACCCAGAACATATTAGCCAGTTCTATCCCATCAATTTGTGTAACTTTAACTATAAAATCATATCAAAAGTATTGGCAAATAGATTAAAACATTGGCTACCACAGATCATCTCACAAGAATAGAGTGCTTTTGTTCATGGGCGCCAAATACAGGATAACATCATGATTGTACAGGAAACGCTGCACCAGTTGAGGATCAGAAAACAGAAAAGGAAATTTCAAGCAATATTGAAACTGGATTTGCAAAAGGCATATGATAGGGTGGAGTGGGATTTTCTACGTCTGAGCATGTTAAAAATGGGTTTTTTAGACCAATGGGTTCATATGATTATGCAATGTGTATCTTCTGTCTCTCTAAATGTGAAAGTCAATGGGGAAAACACAGAATTTTTCCGTCCTACAAGGGGAATTCGACAAGGGGACCCTCTCTCGCCTTACTTGTTTATTGTGATGGCTAACGTCCTATCACGGATGATACATAATGCAATGGCAGAAGGCAGCATTAAAGGAATTCAGCTAAATAGGTATTGCCCTACCCTATCCCATCTGTTGTTCGCTGATGATGCAATTTTCTTTATGGATGGCTCAGTTAGGGAATGTCAGAATCTGGCTGCTATTCTCAATCAATATTGTTATGCTACGGGTCAAGCGATTAATTTAAACAAGTCAGGCATGTTCTTTAGTCACGGCTGCCCACAAGAACTTAAAAGGAACTTGACCCAAGAAATGCGAGTGCCAATTATTGAAAGGATTGGGAAATATTTAGGGCCCCCTTTTGACTGGGGAGAAACTAAAAAAGACATGTTTGACTGGATTTTATCCAGAGTTAACAAGAAATTGGCAGGGTGGAAAGAGAAATACCTATCCAAAGCTGGCAAAGAAGTCCTGGTTAAGACTGTAGTGCAAGCATTGCCGTAATACACCATGTCCATCTTCAAAATACCTGTATCAATTTGCAGAGCCATTGAGAGAAGGATAGCAGCATTCTGGTGGAGGCAAAATGATGCAAAGAATAGTATGCACTGGAAAAAATGGGAAATCCTCAAAAGAAGAAAGGATAGAGGGGGATTAGGATTTAAAGATTTGATCTCTTTCAACCTCGCTATGTTGGGCAAGCAAGCTTGGCGACTATCCCAGACACCTTCAGCCCTATGGAGCAAACTACTGAAAGGCCTATATTTCCCCCAAGGTGACCTATGGAAAGCAAAAAGAGGGCCTCGGCCTTCTTGGGGATGGCAAAGTGTGCTCATGGGTCGAGATACCATATTACCATATGTCAAATGGATATTGGGTGACGGAAATACTATACAAATTCGTTATGACCACTGGCTTTCACAAGGTATCCTAGGTGGACCAGAAAACAGGGGCGACCCCCACTTTGTGGCCGAACTTATGAACCAGGACAGTAAAGAGTAGAATGTACAATTGTTGAATCAGTTATTTGAGCAGCGAATAGTCAGTGAAATTATATCAATCCATATACCACAAACGCCACAGGCAGATCAAATCATATGGACAGGTAACCAAAAAGGGCAATTCACGGTTAAAAGTGGATACAATAGGGTTTATGATGCCTCCTTACCACAAGACCGTAGTAGACCCTCCTCCTCCTATCAGCCCCCTCGCCAGCTGTGGACAAGTCTATGGTGTCTTGCAATCCCCCCTAAACTGCAAATTTTTTTATGGAGCCTCTGTTAGGACGCCTTACCAACGAAAGAAAAGCTTCACCAGAGGAAAATATTACCTGATCCGGTGTGCCCTCAGTGCTCCAAATATCCTGAAACAGTTGAGCACATCTTTCTTCTCTGCAAACATGTTCAGAAGGTATGGTCAGACCCTTGCCTACAATTATGCCAAATCACACAGATGGCAAATAGAATGGATTAGTGGGTAGCAGAACACATAGTTGCTGACCCGCATGTACCAGATCTGGAACTGGTGATCGAAACTCTCTGGCAAGTGTGGAAGAATCGCAATAACGTCGTATTCTGGCAGACCCAGAGCCCACCAGAGATGCTAATCGACACAGACCTCGCACACAAAAAAGCATATCAGAAGTGGACACAGAGGGGGCGCTCAGGATCGGCGGAGAAGAAAACCTCACCAGTAACTTGGACGGCTCCACAAAGACCAGACATGAAGATGAACATTGATAGTTCGTGGACAAAAACCGACTCGCCTACCGCAATTGCTGGCCTGATTCGTGACTCCGAAGGGATTTTAATCGGTGGTTTTGCACGAGAAGTCTTCACGTCGTCCCCCTTGCGGGTGGAAACCCTAGCTGTACTTGCTGGGTTGAAGCTGTTCGAAGAGAGAGAACGCCTTCACGTGGGACCAATCCGTGAACTGAACGGAAGTCTTCTACTTGAGTCAGACAGTTAACTACTTGTTAATTCCATCTTGGGCTGTGTGGACGCTCCATGGGTCGTGAAGGTTCAGATAGAGGAATGTCGCCGCCTATTAGCCCATTTGCCATCAATTACTCTTTCTTTCTGCCTAAGAGAGGCAAATCATGCCATGGATTAGGTATCCAAGGCTCTTCGAAGTAAATCTCTTCCCTTTAATTGGCAGCGCGTCCCACCTGCCCCTTTGTTGGCTTTTTTATGTTCAGACTCTGACTTATCTTGTAAAGCTCCAAGCTGTTAATGAAAGCATGACGCACTATTATCAACCAAAAAAAATAAAAAATTTAGTGTCGATCGATAAGAATTTTGCAATCAGGTGTAATCACCCATACTTTAATCACATATCTTAGTCAAGCCGACCTATCTCTGATCTCTGATCGATTTTGACAATGCTGTAATGATCCTTGCAGATTGACACGGTCATGCAGTCGATTCCTGGTCGAATTCTCAAGTCCCTTGCATTTAGATTCCTTAATTGTTTCCCCAGATAGACAAGTTATCTCGTGAGTAATCAGCTCAGAGAATAGCACTATTGGCATATTGATGAAATGCTCGATTTGTTTAATCAAAAATGAAATATGAAAATTCAGGCTGTCACATGCACCCTAAGTGATCCATTTTACTCCGATTTTGGCACTTAAGTGTACCTTTCGAAATTTTTGACACTTAAGTGTCCTTCCATGCCAAATTTTGGCACTTGAGTTGTACTTTAGTCGTGGATTTAGTCATACAGAATGCTAAAATAGCTTTGCCTTACTTGTCAGCAAGAGGTCTACAGGGAGGAGTATCAGGAGCCACATGGTGAATCATGATTGATAGGTCTAAACCAATCAAGACAACTATGTAATTGTGCAACATAATCTAAAGAAATGCACTAGCATACAAAGGAAAATAAGCGATGAGTTTAGTTCCCAATATTCACGTCTCAAATAAGACACGGAAACTGCGCATCTAGTTTTTCATTGCAGTTTGCCTTTAATTAGGAATTTTCAAACATTTTTCATGATAAATATAGGTAGATCCACATAATCCATGTAAAGCTAGACTTGTACTGCATCATATGTGTATGAAAGGCTAAGAGAATATCCGTATAAATGTAAAGCTAAAATCCTAGCTACAAATACTATTGGAATTATCCTAGCTACAGATACTAATGGACTTGCGCTGGCTCTGGTCGATATGCTTGAGATAGGTCAATTTTTGCAATTATTTCAGAGCCAAAAAACTGCTTTTTATAATTCTAAATTGAATTGTTCATAATAGTATATAGACATCAACCTCTATGTAGTTGTTCTTGATGAATTTTCATCCTTCCTTTTTCGAGATATTTCAATTTGATTCGAGTACAATCGATTTGATGCTAAAGTAGTTTAGCTGGAATATGTGAATAGTGCATCTCGGAAAATTGCTCTAATATATCGCATGGAAAAAATACTACCCCCATATTTTATACTTGATATCGCCCTTGTCCTTTTCCTCATTGGCCCCAATTCCCAAATGTCATATTAAGATTCATCGTCAATAACAATCTTTATATATATATATATATATATATATATATATATATATATATTCACAGAAAAAGAAATTATTTTTCGTCCATGTAAATAATGTAAATAATCATTTTTCTTCATGGTTAATTTTTCGTGAAATACATGTACACAAAGGTATTATTGGTCTTTGTTAATTACGAGATTAGCCAGCAGAAATCTCCTACACGACTCTCTATGTTTACATTAGCTTGTTTGCGCGCCTTTGATTAGGAATGACCGCACAAGAAATGGCGTAATTGAGCCTCTGTTACAACACGTTTCTAATTAAAAATATTTAATAGGAGGGCTGATTTAAACAATTGCCAACTTTCTCTTTAACTTGCATTCCCTATGTATAGGGTGAGAATGCAATTAGAGTAAAATTACAATTAATATAGATTATAATTAATCTAATCCTATATAGTAACTAGAGAAAGTAGTATATTTCCAACACCCTTGATGCACGCAATAAATGTCAATGTCAATTTGGGGGTCCCCTATGCTTTTACCCTCATTGGTAGGTTGGAAGATAGGCATAAATCGCATTATTAGTGACTTTTGACTTATCAAATTATACCCACATTCAAGGTGCAATCCAATTGGTACGGCTTGCTAATGGCCCAAAATGCAATTCGGGTCTACCATAAGTTTCCATGAGTTTGAACGTGGCTAGTGGTATATTCATTTCCATGGTATGACACTGCTTAAAAAAGATAAATTGACTAGGAAAGTCCTAATTCGAGGGAACATTCACCAATCCTACTTATTGGTGGGTTGGAGGATCCGCATAAATCCTACTTTCTCTTTTACTTGCATTCCTTGTGTATAGGATGAGAATGCAATTAGAGTAAAATTACAATTAATATAGATTATAATTAATCTAATCCTATATAGTAACTAGAGAAAGTAGTATATTTCCAACACCCTTGATGCACGCAATAAATGCCAATGTCAATTAGGAGGTCCCCTATGCTTTTACCCTCATTGGTAGGTTGGAGGATAGGCATAAATCGCATTATTAGTGACTTTTGACTTATCAAATTATATCCACATTCAAGGTGCAATCCAATAGGTACGGCTTGCTAATGACCCAAAATGCAATTCTGGTCTACCATAAGTTTCCATGAGTTTGAATGTGGCTAGTGGTATATTCAATTCCATGGTATGACACATTGCTTAAAAAAGATAAATTGACTAGGAAAGTCCTAATTCGAGGGAACATTCACCAATCCTACTTATTGGTGGGTTGGAGGATGATCATAAATCGAGGAAAGAACACCTGGAGTGCCATAACTTGGCACGGGGGGACACTTAAGTGCCACTTTTTTTTCAAATGGAACACTTAAGTGCCAATATCGGAGTAAAATGGAACACTTAAGTGCCACTCCGGCGAAAATCCGGCCAAACGGCTGAAGTGGCAATTTTCCGGCGATGAAGGTCCAAAACGGCGTCGTTTTTGCATGCTGATGTGGCAAAAAAAAGCAAAAACGACGCCATTTCGTGTCCGACGTATAAAAATGATAAAAAAATTAATTAATTAAATTAAAACTTAAATTTAATTAAAAATACTCTAAAAATTAAAAAATTTTAAAAAAAAAGGGGGTGGGGACGAAGGGGCGGGCGGCCGAGGGCGAGCCCTCACCGCGCCGCCTCCCCGCCGTCGCCGGAAGGGCCGACGACGAGGGGGCGGGTCGGCCGGGTCGCCGCCCTCGGCGACCGGCCGACCGTCGCCGGAAGGGCCGGCGACGGAGGGGGAGGGTTGGCCGGGGTCGCGGCCCGGCAGACGGGCGGCGAGGGCCGCGAGCCTCGCCGGATCACGGTGAGGGCCCGCGAGCCCTCGCCTCGTCGCCGGCCCTTCCCGGCGAGCGGGAGGCGGCGGCGGCGAGGGCTCAGCCCTCGCCGCCGCCCCTACGTCCCCCTTTTTTATTATTTTTTATTTTAGAGTATTTTTAATTAAAATTAAGTTTTAATTTAATTAAATTAATTTTTTATTATGTAAACGGCGTCGTTTTCGCGAGTCGGCGTCGACTCGCCTCTCCGGCGAGCCATGCAAGCATTAAAAATAATAAACACGTGCCACGTAGGATTTCCGGTAAGGTCGCCGGAGGTAGCACTTAAGTGTCCCATTTGAAAAAAAAAAAAAAAAAAAAAGTGGCACTTAAGTGTATCGAAAAATGTTATGGCACTTAAATGTCCCCCCGTGCCAAGTTATGGCACTCCAGGTGTCCCAAACTCCGCATAAATCCTACTTTCTCTTTTACTTGCATTCCCTGTGTATAGGGTGAGAATGCTATTAGAGTAAAATTACAATTAATATAGATTATAATTAATTTAATCCTATATAGTAACTAGAGAAAGTAGTATATTTCCAACACCCTTGATGCACGCAATAAATGTCAATGTCAATTTGGAGGTCCCCTGTGCTTTTGCCCTCATTGGTAGGTTGGAGGATAGGCATAAATCACATTATTAGTGATTTTTGACTTATCAAATTACACCCACATTCAAGGTTCAATCCAATTGGTACGGCTTGCTAATGGCCCAAAATGCAATTTTGGTCTACCATAAGTTTCCATGAGTTTGAACATGGCTAGTGGTATATTCATTTCCATGGTATGACACATTGCTTACAAAAGATAAATTGACTAGGAAAAGTCCTAATTCGAGGGAACATTCACCAATCCTACTTATTGGTGGGTTGGAGGATGCACGTAAATCCTACTTTCTCTTTAACTTGCATTCCCTATGTATAGGGTGAGAATGCAATTAGAGTAAAATTACAATTAATATAGATTATAATTAATCTAATCCTATATAGTAACTAGAGAAAGTAGTATACTTCCAACACCCTTGATGCACGCAATAAATGTCAATGTCAATTTGGAGGTCCCCTGTGCTTTTACCCTCATTGGTAGGTTGGAGGATAGGCATAAATCGCATTATTAGTGACTTTTGACTTATCAAATTATACCCACATTCAAGGTCCAATCCAATTGGTACGGCTTGCTAATGGCCCAATATGCAATTCTGGTCTACCATAAGTTTCCATGAGTTTGAACGTGGCTAGTGGTATATTCATTTCCATGGTATGACACTGCTTAAAAAAGATAAATTGACTAGGAAAGTCCTAATTTGAGGGAACATTCACCAATCCTACATATTGGTGGGTTGGAGGATGCGCATAAATCCTACTTTCTCTTTTACTTGCATTCCTTGTGTATAGGGTGAGAATGCAATTAGAGTAAAATTACAATTAATATAGATTATAATTAATCTAATCCTATATAGTAACTAGAGAAAGTAGTATATTTCCAACACCCTTGATGCACGCAATAAATGTCAATGTCAATTTGGAGGTCCCCTGTGCTTTTACCCTCATTGGTAGGTTGGAGGATAGGCATAAATCGCATTATTAGTGACTTTTGACTTATCAAATTATATCCACATTCAAGGTGCAATCCAATAGGTACGGCTTGCTAATGGCCCAAAATGCAATTCTGGTCTACCATAAGTTTCCATGAGTTTGAACGTGGCTAGTGGTATATTCAATTCCATGATATGACACATTGCTTAAAAAAGATAAATTGACTAGGAAAGTCCTAATTCGAGGGAACATTCACCAATCCTACTTATTGGTGGGTTGGAGGATGCGCGTAAATCCTACTTTCTCTTTTACTTGCATTCCCTGTGTATAGGGTGAGAATGCTATTAGAGTAAAATTACAATTAATATAGATTATAATTAATCTAATCCTATATAGTAACTAGAGAAAGTAGTATATTTCCAACACCCTTGATGCACGCAATAAATGTCAATGTCAATTTGGAGGTCCCCTGTGCTTTTGCCCTCATTGGTAGGTTGGAGGATAGGCTTAAATCGCATTATTAGTGATTTTTGACTTATCAAATTACACCCACATTCAAGGTTCAATCCAATAGGTACAGCTTGCTAATGGCCCAAAATGCAATTTTGGTCTACCATAAGTTTCCATGAGTTTGAACATGGCTAGTGGTATATTCATTTCCATGGTATGACACATTGCTTAAAAAAGATAAATTGACTAGGAAAAGTCCTAATTCGAGGGAACATTCACCAATCCTACATATTGGTGGGTTGGAGGATGCACGTAAATCCTACTTTCTCTTTAACTTGCATTCCCTATGTATAGGGTGAGAATGCAATTAGAGTAAAATTACAATTAATATAGATTATAATTAATCTAATCCTATATAGTAACTAGAGAAAGTAGTATATTTCCAACACCCTTGATACACCCAATAAATGTCAATGTCAATTTGGAGGTCCCCTGTGCTTTTACCCTCATTGGTAGGTTGGAGGATAGGCATAAATTGCATTATTAGTGACTTTTGACTTATCAAATTATATCCACATTCAAGGTGCAATCCAATAGGCACGGCTTGCTAATGGCCCAAAATGCACTTCTGGTCTACTTAGAAAAATTCTTGTCTTCACGTTCAACCCCTTTAAAAAGGTTAAGCATGAAGAAGACTTCATATTGACCAAGCTCTGTTTTTAGATGGATAATTGGTTTTCGCTTAAAGTGATTAGCAATTTGTGATTGCTTAAAGTGAAGCCTCTTTAAAAATTATCACTTAAACTGATTGGCAATTTGTCGGCTACCATAAGTTTCCATGAGTTTGAATGTGGCTAGTGGTATATTCATTTCCATGGTACAACACATTGCTTAAAAAAAGATAAATTGACTAGGAAAAGTCCTAATTCGATGGAACATTCACCAATCCTACTTTTGACCAATCAAATTACACCCACTTTCAGGGTGCAATCCAATGGGTATGGCCTACTAATAACCCAAAATGTAATTCTGGTCTGCTTGGAAAAATTATGTCTTCACGCTCAACCACGTTCAACCCCTTTAAAAAAAAATTGGAAGTGAGACTTCAAATTGAGCAAGCTCTATTTTAAATGGTTAATTGGTTTTCTTTGAGCATATACGTATAAAGATTGATAGTTGACAACCATCTCATGTTCCAAAGCAGCAAGCTTTGAAATCGCTTCCATGGTCATTGAACTTGAAATCCTCTCAATTTAGGCATGCTCAAGATTATGCAGATGATGCAATGCACGATAAAGAAAAGAGAGAAAAAAAAAGTAATTTCATACAAAGTAAATTATTATGACCAAGCGCTCCTTTTTTCACTGATGGTTAAAAAATAACGCCCCATAATATTTGAATATAAAATAGCAACCTTCTTTTAGAAAATCTATTTAGATTGACTTTCCTTTATGGGCACAAATTTGAGACATATTCACGATAGTCTTCACTTGGGTTCGACGTTTAATTTAACTCATGATAATTTCACCTGAACTCAAACACCACCACTACTCTCCCATAATCCTTCTTGGGCTCCTCGGTCACCACAGTCATCTTTAAAGACTAAGGGTGTGTTTGTTTCGTAGAATACATTTTCGGGAAAAACATTTTCCTCATTTTCCGGTGTTTGGTTCACTCAGGAAAATGAGTCAACGAAAATTGTTTTCCTAGTCAACAGAAAACATTTTCCTAACAAAACTTAAATTCAGGAAAGTGATTTCCCCTTTGAAAGGACCGGAAAACGTTTTTCAAATCTACCAAAGCCTAGATTTGATGCTTGGTTTACAAACAATTATTCTTATAAAGATATATTTTTAAATTTTTATAATTCTTTTTAAAATATTTTTAAAAAAATCGAATTTTTAAATTTTAATATAATTTTTATTTATTTTAAAAATATAAAATTTTAATTTTTAATCATTATTTTTTTCTTTTTCTCTTCTCTTTTATTTTTCTTCTTCTTCGGATGACGGCCAGCGACCGGCCACAAGCAAGATCGAGCTCGTCGGTGTCGGTCGGGGCTCAATCTCACCTATCCGGCGAGGCCGAGGCCCCACTCCGACGCCGGTAAGTTCGAGCCTCACTAGTCGTCAACGAGGCCAAGCCTCGCCGGATCCAGCGAGGCTCGAGCTCGTCGGCATCGGGCGAGGCTCGAGCTCGTCGTCATCGAGCAAGGCTCAATCTCGCCTAGCCCGTCACCGACCGGTGGCCGGCCGTCACCCCGCCGGCCACCGGCTAAGGAAGGAATAAAAAGAAAGAAAAAGAAAAATAATTGAAATATGAAAAATAATTATAATTTCAATTTTTATAAAAAAATATTTTTATAAAGTTAAAAAAAAGGTCATGAACTCAACAAATTAATTTGGAAGTAAGAGGCACACTATTGTCAATTGTTAGGTCAAATGCCATTTAATCATTTTTCAAATGTGATCCAAACACCAGAAAATACTTTCAATCACATATCACCAAATAAATGAAAACTAACCGTTTTCCTGGAAAATGATTTCCCGAAAAACATTTTCCAAAAACGTTATGTTTTCCGTGAAACAAACACACCCTAAGTCGTGCTTAAAATTCGCTATAAAAGTGAGCCTCATCAAGGTACCAAATCTACCAACACCTTTAATTGCCATACAAGAATTTTCAAACTCAACATCCTTTACCATAGATAAAATCAGCATTGCATCCAATTCTGTTAGAAGATCAAAGATGCACCTTGTCAAGTTAGCAGTTATGGAAACTGTGGCTTTATAGGCACCACCTCACTATATGCATTGTTTCTGTTGATTATGCACCAATTATATCAAGATTTTCTAGTTGCAACTCCACATAAAGTTGAATATGGAAAATTTGTCTAAAAAGTTATAAATTTATTGCACTTTTGTGGGACAAGTATAGCAATAGTGCCACAACTTTTATATGACGCTCACTTGAAGGCCATGACTTTTCTTTTTTCCTCATTTAAGTGCCACATCGAGTAAAATTGATCATTTGAGTGCCATTTCCAGCAAATCATCGCATGTGGAATTTTTCATTAATTTTCCATTCTGACGTGGATTTATTTTTTTATTTTTGAATTATTTTATTAATTGTCCACATTAGCACTAGCGATGCCATGCAGGATGACCAGTGCTTACGTCGGATTTTTTGGTGAGTCAGACAATCAATGTTACTTAAGTGATCAGTTTTTCAAATTTGTGATGTTCAAGTGAACGTCCTATAAAAGTTATGGCACTCTTAATGTACTTATCCCAAAAAATGCTTATAGATGTGTCTGTTGAAGAAGTGATTATTTAAATATTTGGGAAAATTATCAATTTATTCTTAAACATACTTCAAGGATGTCAATTCAGGTTTAACTTTCTATTTTTGTCAATATAATGCTACATATTGTGCAATATTTAAATGTAGTATTTCTGCAAATTGTGATGTGGAAATCAAGAAATTGCCCATGGTAGCATGTCACTTAAGGCCGTTGGTGATGACTACATGCCATGTCAATAATTTTAGGTGGCAATTGGCAAGAAAGACTACATTAAAATATTACCTAATTGTTTAGGACAACATTGACAAAATTGAAGAGTGGGGCTGATTATGACAATTATAATTGCATTATAAGGCAATTCAATCAAACCATTGGTAAATACATATTTATAGTCAACTCTAAATGCATGAGAATTTTCAAAGAAAGAGAAGAAAAAAGGTAAAAAAAATCTTAAATCTAGCACTTGTAAGAGATATTGTCATCAACTTAAAGTAATCGGGGGCGTTCGAAGTCAAAAAAATGGATTGAAAAAGCGTGATACTTTATGTGTTTATCCTTTTTATATAATTGGCTCCTTTAAACGTTAGACATAATCTATTTATCTATATTTGAGTTAATGCAAGTAAAATAAGGAGAGAATATGATAGGATTACAGAGTCAAGAGCCATACTGTGGCTGGGAAAAAGGAGAGACGAATGAGGTGAAACATAATTAATACTACTTATGTATTAGTACATAATAATTGTTTTTGTGATACTTTAATTTTGATATTTGTTGAAAATTAAATTTAAAATATTTTGGATTTTATAACAATGGGCTTCATTCATGAGAAGTACTTGGTTTTACATATATGCCACTCATTTCTATTATTATTTCTTACAAAGAATTAATTAATACAAGGCATTTATCTACATGAGACCCTTGTGATGAAGTTGAGAGAGATAGTTGCATTGATTGGCTCTCCCCAACCTTCATTTATAAACAAAAATGCTTGGGATAAGAATAGCTGGACTGCTTTAACTTTCGTACGGCGCTCATTTAGGTACTATAATTTTTTTTTTTTTTTTTTTTTTTTGCTCATCTAAGTGCCGCATCTAAGTAAAATTGATTATTTGAGTGTCATTTCCAGTAAATCGTCCTACGTGCATTGTTTTTTATAATTTTCCATTCCCATGTGGATTTTTTTTTTTTTTTTGAATTTTTTTATTAATCGTCCATGTTAGTGCTACCAATGTCACATGGGACGATCAGTGTCCATGTTGGATTTTTCAGTGAGGCAAATCTTTGATGGCACTCAAGTAAGTGAAAAAAATTATGGCGCTCAAGTGAGCGTCGTATGAAAGTTATGGTACTTGTGCTTTTCTTATCTTCACTTTTGTCAATTTAGTTTTAAATCATTTCATTTTTTACCAATTGACTTTATTCGATCAATTTTGGCTGAAAATTATTGACATGTTGCCAATCGTCTTATGTCGCACGGCCGAGACGTGGACAGTTTTTTAAAATAATATTTTAATATTTTTTGAATTTTACATTAATTTAATTTTTTCTTATATTATCTTTTCCCTGTTTTCTTTATTCTTTTATTCTTTTATTTTCTTTTTTGCTTTTCCCCTCCATCGGCCGCTGCGAGGGCTCATTGACCTTTGCTGGCCTCAAGAGAGGGTGGGGGTGCCCTCACCCGCTCAAGCAAGAGTGCGCTAACTAGACAAATGCTTGTTTATTATAATCAAACAAGCAAATTTTTGTATACATTGATTCCAGTTATTTCAACGCCCAACCAAGAATCTTCAAATCATATCATTCCAATATTAATCAAAGAATCGGTATTAGTAAGAAGTACTAGTAGTCCGAAGACTACTTTTGTTATTTCGGTAAAACTTTTCTTAAAAAAATAACACGTGGCTATCTACGCGGGCGAAATGACATGGAGGCAGCCCCGTAGGATTTTTCTTGCAATGTTGTGGGAAAATGACTAAGAGTCAAACATTTTGTCACCGTAAGACTCCCGCAGAGTTCGTCACTTTCTCGAGTTCCTTGGTCTAAACTAGAACCCTTCGGGCTATAAAAGAAGTTCATTCAGCTCCCTTATTTCTCATGAATTCTTGCTAAGCATGACAAAATCAACTCCAACCAGCCCTCTCTCCCTCTGCCTCTTCCTCTGTCTCACCTTCTCGCTTCCATTTCAGGCCTCACCATCACCGACCACAGAGGCGCAAGCTCTTGTCAAATGGAAGAACTTTCTCTCTCCTCCTCCACCACCTTCTCTGAGCTCATGGTCACTCACCAACATCCCCCATCTCTGCAACTGGACTGGCATTGCCTGCAACGGGGGCGGGTTGGTCACAGATATCAGCATCTCTGGCTCAAGCCTCAACGGCATGCTCGATGCGCTCGACTTTGCTTCACTCCCGAACCTGACCCGCTTCGACGTCAGCAACAACAATCTCGAGGGCCCTATACCGTCCTCAGTCGGCAATCTATCCCAGCTCCAGTTCTTGGACCTGGCGGGCAATTTCTTCGAAGGGGCAATTCCTCGCTCCATTGGACAATTGAGAAAGCTTGAAAAGCTTGATTTGAGACTAAACGAGTTGACCTCTTCGATCCCTTTGGAGCTCGGGCTCTGTGCTAACCTCACCTACTTAGCCCTTGCCAAGAATTCGATCTCTGGGGAGCTGCCTCTCTCACTGTCCAATCTAGTTAGATTGTCAGAATTTAGAGCTTCAGAGAATCGCTTGTCAGGTGAGTTATTGCCTGACTTCTTCACGAATTGGACTGAACTGGTTTCTCTGCAGCTCCAGAACAATTTTCTCTCAGGGCAAATTCCAACCGAAATTGGAAGCCTGACCAAGCTCAGTTACCTCTTGATGTACAACAATTCGCTCTCCGGGACTATTCCTCTGGAGGTCGGGAATCTCACGTCGTTGACCCATTTCACCCTTGGCAGGAACCAATCTCTCGCCTTGCTAACTTACAGGGGATCGATTTGCTCGGGAACAATTTCTCAGGAAGAATACCACGTGATTTCGGCAAGTACAGCCCTTCTCTGAGTGATGTTTGCTTTTCAAACAACAGCTTCACAGGAGAACTGCCGCCAGATTTATGCAGTGGCTTTGCTCTTCGAAATCTTGCAATTGATGGGAATAACTTCACGGGGCCACTGCCCGACTGTTTGAAGAATTGTTCGCGGCTAACGAGAGTCCTTCTAGACCACAATCAGCTCACTACAGATATCACGAGTGCGTTCGGAGTTTTCCGAATCTGGTCTTTATAAAACTCAGCAACAACCCATTTGTTGGGAATCTCACGGCACAATGGGGAGAATGCACAAATCTCACGAATTTCCAGATAGATGGTACCAAAATTGCCGGCCGCATCCCCCCGGAGCTTGGAAAGTTGTCTCAGTTGCGTGTCCTGACTTTGTACAACAATGAATTGACTGGGAAAATTCCCAACGAGATGGGAAATCTAGGGGAGTTGCTTAACCTGAACTTAAGCAACAACCATTTGGCTGGAGATATTCCCATCTCGTTAGGAAACTTATCGAAGCTAAATTATCTTGATTTGTCGAAGAACACAATGAGTGGTAGCATACCGAAGGAGCTAGCGAATTATATGAATTTGCTGAGCTTGAACTTGAAGAACAACTGTCTGTCGGGTGTCATACCGCCAGAGCTCGGGAAATTGTTCACGCTACAGATTCTTCTAGACCTGAGCCACAATTCATTAGTAGGATCCATTCCATTCAATTTAGGAAAGCTTACTAAACTGGAAAATCTCAATCTTTCACACAACAGCTTCTCAGGTACAATCCCAGCAACTCTCACTAACTTAGTGAGTTTAAGCTCCATAGACTTATCATACAACGAGCTGACAAGTGCGGTTCCTAGTGTTCGTCTCTTCCAACAAGCACCAAGGACCGCTTTTATTGGGAATCCGGGCTTGTGTGGAAATGCGACGGGATTATCTCCTTGTGGAACGAGCAGTAAATCAACCTACCATAGAAAAAAAGTTCTAATTGGTGTGAGTGTTGGTATTTGCTGCTTACTACTTCAAGCGATTCTAATTGCTGTAATTCTCGTTCGGTGGCGAAAAAAGCTTCTTGATGAAGAGGAAGAGATCAAGCGTCTTAAAAGGCACGAGAAATTTGAGAAGATCATATGGGAATGGTTAGGGAAGTTCACATTCAGCGACATCGCCAAGGCCACCAATAATTTTAGCGAAGAGTACTGCATTGGAAAAGGAGGGTCCGGGAGCGTTTACAAGCCAGCGGCCAAATCGTCGCTGTTAAAAAGCTCAACATATCGGAATCTTGCAACGCACCAACGATCAACCGGCAAAGTTTCGAAAACGAAATTCGCGTGTTGACTGAGGTGCGGCACCGAAATGTAATCAAGCTCCACGGGTTCTGTTCTAGGAGGGGTTGCATTTACTTGGTCTATGAGTATGTTGAGAGAGGCAGTCTGGCAAAGGTCTTATATGGAGGAACAGGAGCAGGTGAACTGGATTGGGGTACAAGGGTGAAGATTGTTGAAGGTGTGGCTCACGCAATCGCTCACTTGCATCACAATTGCACGCCGCCTATCGTCCATCGGGACATAACGCCAAACAACATCTTGCTTGAGTCAGATCTCGAACCTCGACTCTCCGACTTTGGGATGGCGAGACTCTTGAATTCAGACTCATCAAATTGGACCAAAGTGGTTGGATCTTATGGCTACATGGCTCCTGGTAAGCTATATGATTGAAGCTCATTATGCATTTGCACGTACATATTATCTTGGATTGATCAAATTACTCTCATTAGCTTCTTGAATTTTGATTCATCAAACAATTGTAACAAGACTCTTTAGAAGAAAAAGTACAGATTTTAAAAGTCCTGCATGTTAAGAATATCAAAGAATTTGAGAATTTGTGTATGACTTGACATTATGAATGTCAAAACATTGATTCATTGTCCTTTCATGAAAAACAGAGTTAGCAGTTATAATGCGGGTGACAACCAAATGCGACGTGTATAGCTTTGGAGTTGTGGCGCTAGAGATTATAATGGGGAAGCATCCGAGGGATCTTCTCTCTTCCCTATCAATGACAACGCCAGAGAACCAAAATTTGCCACTGAAGGATGTGCTCGACCCATGTCTTCCTCCTCCGACTGGCCGACTATCTAAGAAAGTAGTGTTCGTCGTCACCATGGCACTAGCCTGCATGCGAATGAGTCCCAACTCGCGACCCACCATGCGACTTGTCGCGCAAGAATTATCTGCATTTACTCAAAATTACTTGCCTGAGCCGCTAGGCTCAATCACCATCAGCAAATCCATCGAGTCTTCATACATAAAATTTTAAAGGATACGGCAAATCAAAATGACTTTGGTTGCTAATCTGCAAATTTTTATCATCTGCAGGCGGTCATCCCAAATTAAAAATACCTTAGCTACTCCATCTACCGAAATTGAGCTTCGGGTCACTGCAAAACTAGAAGCATCTGAAATGACTCGGCAAGGCAAAGCAGAATTGTTCAGAGTTCTGCTCGAAAGATCGGTCAGAAAACTGTATTGTATTCGAAGCACGTTTTTAAATCCCAAGTACGAATATTCTACCGAATATAAAATACGTCCTCACTTCGGATGGTATAATAGAACACTTTTTCCATTTTGTTTCCCTTTAATTCTATCAACATGGACTTTTACTGCGATATAATCGAATAAAAGGCTAGCAGAATATCAGTATATGTATGTACATGTAAATACTAATGGACTGAAAAATCTAATATGTTCGGATAAGTCTAGGGGAACATACCAGACCTGAGCCAGCTGTGGCCTATATGCCTGAGATTGGTCAATTTTGCAATTATTTCAAAGCCAAAAACCAACTTTTTATAATTATAAACAAAAGGCACCACCTACCTGGGTGGCGCAGTTGGCTTTGAGCCTCCTCCCCCTCACGAAGGGAAGGAGTTCGAAACCCCAGCGCGTCGCAGGGTGACTTACCTGGTGGCACGTGTGTGGTGGCTAGCACGTGTCACCCCTAGTGGTTTACTCCCGGCATCCGGCTGTGCGGGGTTCCCTGGGTCACCAAAAAAAAAAAAAAAACGAAAGGCGCGGTAAGTTCTAAAGTGGGCAGGTTCTAGATCAAAAACTTGAACCTACCTTGTCAGTTTTTGGAATTAGGAATCTAACCTATTAACCCTAAAATTGGCCTGCAAAACTAGTTACTTTCCTTTCCATTTTTTATTATATAGCCAACCCATTGGAACATTCAACAGGGGAGATATAAGAAGCTACAATATCCACTCTGTTACTTTAGAATGGTCATTCCGAAATGCAAATGCGCATTTTGTTTCTGAATTGTAGATTCAAATAAAGACGTCCGACAATGCAATTGCTTTCAGCCAAAAGTTTTCTCTAATCTGCATTATATTTGTGCGATGCGAGAAGAGTCAAATCAACATCTCCAACAATCTAATTTCTTTTTAGCAAATTTTTCCTCCAACCCGTTTCTTTTTTCTCTCTCATCTAATGACCAAAACAGTAACTCCTCACCTTTCCCATCCCATCCACAAAGCACAACAACATGACATCAGAAAAATTCAGAGAAAAAGAATAAAAAATGAGTGATAAAGCACTAGTTAGTGCCTTGCCTGGAAGTCTTTCATTATATAGCTCAGTATGCTACTGACCAAACAAAGAGCACAGAGAATGCAAGATGAGATCCAGCACATGATCATGGCCGAGAGAGAGAGAGAGAGAGAGAGAGAGAGAGAGAGAGAGAGAGAGTATCTTGGACTGGATAGCAGTGGCAAATTGCAAAGGCGAGACAAGATCGAGCTGCTGGATTGATAAACTGAGAGAGGCCAAGAGTCTCTGGAGCGAGAAACAGAGAATGAGGGAGGCTGGGAGTTGCTAGGACGATGGTGAGAAAGAGAACTGAGAGAGAGAGAGAGAGAGAGAGAGAGAGAGAGAGAGAGAGAGGTGATAATAACTAAAAACATAACTTACTGTACGGTGAACTGGCTTAGTCCGGTTTTATGATGGACTTTTGTCTTGCTTTCTTCGAGAAATTTCAATTAGATTCAAGTATATACATACCATAAACCAATTTTGACCGATAGGCACTGATATAAATGTCGGCTGACAATTGACACTATCATGGATTATTTTTAATAAAATTTTATCTTTTTTTCTTATTTTTTATTCATTTATTATTTTTCCTTTTCTTTTTTCTCTTTTTCTTTCTTTTGATTTCTTTCTCCACAGTGAAGCGTTGCGGCCTTACTTGACCTCTCCCAAATGTGGGCAAGGCCTATGGGACGCAAGCAAGGCAACTTCACTTAGATCCAAACGAGGCCAACCTCGCAATGGCCTTGCTGCTCGCCGCGAGCAAAGCTCCCATAGATGACGAGGTCATAGCCACCTTCATGTCTGGGCGAGCTTGACCTTGGGAAGTGAGCCTTGTCTCAATTTGGCAACCGACCAAAGGAAGGATGAAGAGAAAAAAAAAAAAAAAAATAAAAAGAAAGAAAGGAAAAAAAAAAAAAGGAAAAAAATTTAAAAAAAAATATATAGAAATATCATTAAAAAATTATCCACGTTAGCGCCAATCGTATCACATCATCATCAGTCATCCCATGTCGATGCTAGGTGGCCAAATTTGGTTAGAACATTTAGAACTCAATTGGCCAAAAAAATATATCTAGGATTGAATTGGCGCCATTATTATAGGTTTAGGATTCTTTTAGTAATTTTTTCATGTCTAAAGTGAAGCCATTTTCTTAAAAAAGAGTTTAGAATGAATTTTATCTCAAATAAAATCCCAAATTGAGCAACTTACTCTAACACAAAGACCTGAACTCACCAACGGCTGATTTCTTTGCCGGCGAGCGAGCGCTTGCGACTCCATCCAAGTCAATATTGGGTGCATTTTCGTTGGAGAGTAATTTTTTTCTTTCCTTCTCTTTCCTTTCTCCTCTCTCTCTCTCTCTCTCTCTCTCTCTCTCTCTACCCAGCAGCGCTCTTTATAGATCTCCATCACCACTCCTAAGCTCTCCTCGACTTCAAGGCTCTCCTCTTTCTTCAATTGTGTCATTTCATCAGGGGGGATTCTTTTATAAAAGATGCGGAGAAGCGAGAGTGTTCCTTTTTTATCCTTTTTGCTTTGGAGAAAGGAAAAAAATAGGCATGTTCTTGGCGGCTGTTGATCAAATCGGTCGAAAGAGGATGTTTAGAAGCTTCTATAGTTCTTGATTTTTGATCTTCTTGTACTGAATTCGCATAATTTCTTCATAGGATAGAAAAACAACAAACCGATATGAATCGCAAGATGCAAGTAGAGGTGTAGTGCTAAAGCGTGTAAAGCGGGCACAACAATTTAATTAATGCAAATACTGCTTCAATAATAAACTAAAACAAACATTCACAACCTCCTTACAAAATAAGGATTAGCAAAATACACCACCCCTTGCAACTTCCATTTGCAAAATCATTTAACACCTAACATTAGTGGTGGACTTGCTAAGCAAAACAAATTTTCAAAAAAAGAGAAATTCAAGCCTAAGTTCACTATTAGTCTTATCTCAGATTCTAATAGAGTCGCCAAGTGTTAACATATAAATTTTGATTATGTTTTAAATTAATTTGTATAAAAAATTCAGGGATCAATTTGATCCTAACAAAAACGATTTTCGCATCAATTAAGCCTTAATTTTTATTTTGCATCCATTAATCTTTATTTTTTTCACTTTTTTTTCGGATAATTTAATAATAATAATAATAACCAAAAAAATAATAAAAACAAAAAAAGAGAAGCAGCAGTCCGCTGGGGCTCCTTTTTCCCCTTCCACGCGGGCCCAAGGCCCATTTCCTTTAGCCCGGCCCCCCCTCTTCTTTCTTTCTTCTTCTTCTTCTTCTTCCGCCTCTGCAACGCACGCGCAGCGAAGGTGACGCGCGCAGGGACGGCCTACGGCGGAGAGAGAGAAGAGGTAGGCTGGCAAAGGACGGGATGCGCCTTCAAAGCGGAGCAAGTGGGCGGCTGAGGAGACGCCGGTTCGGCCGCACCAAGGCCGGTCGGCGTGCGAGGACCGGCGGCCAAAGCCCCGTCGACCGGCCTCCCCCTCGCCTATAAATAGGGCCTCCGACGAAGGCCAAAGAACACACGCCGGGACAGATCAAGGGCATGCGAGCTCCGAAAGCTTCCCCCGAGAGACTTCAGGGGAGGCCCGAGAGCGAGCAAGCCGGAGATCTAAGAGGGGGGGAGAGCTGAGGAAGCCCAGATCTGAAGGCGTTCGATCAGATCTGGGCGAGATTTGAAGCGGGGAAGCAGAGAGCGACAGAGCCTCGGTAGGTTCCGGCCCCGAGTTTCGTCGGTTTTCGATTTGTTCTATATTTGGGAACCAGTTTCCCGAGGATTCCGGCCTGGAGACGAGCGAGGTGGACGGACGTAGCCCGACATATGGAGCTCGTCCTCCGTCCGACGCCGCCGAGCCAGGTAGGGAACGCCACCAACAGCCCCTGCTCCTTTCTCCTCGCGTTCTGTTTCGGGTTTGCCGGACGGGGCAACCGTTGTCCGGCTCGCGCGAGTTTCCAACCTTCCTTGTGCATGGGCTGCTATTCTCGGTTTTTGCTAGTGGTTTGCTGCAAACCCGAGCGTGAAATCAAGTCCCAAATAGGTTAACGTTTCCCCCTCTGCTGATGCACCTTATGTGTTCGAAGAAACATTTAAGAAAGGCACACGTTTGTGTTCTTCACCGATGGTCGAAACCTGCTGACCTTCATGTTTACGTTGAACATAAATGAGTAGGCCCCATGCTAAAATCAAGTTTTGCTGATCCATTGTTTGTTGATTTTTTTTTTTATCCGGGTTCGCATGAGTCTAAAACCTCCTTTTAGCCAACGACCCCCGCGTGTTCGACGAAATGCCCGCGTGAAATCCAGTCAAGTGTTCTCAGTTCTGTGTCCGCCGTGGGCGCTCTCGGCTTGCGAAAATGGTTTCTTTTTGCAAGCTCCAGCCGCTACCCTCCGCTTGGCACATTCTTGTTTCAATATTTTTTTCGCATTATGTGTCGTGACCGGTTCTTGACCGCCGGGCATGGTTTATACGATGCCAGAATTTTTTATGAAAAAACTCCGTTTCTTTTAGTTACTTGAACCTGTGGGCCTTCGGTTCTTTGGGAAAAGGAGGCCAGCGCTCGCGCTGGATTTGCTTCTGTTATGAGAGGCGTGGGGGTGAAAGAAAAATGAAAGCAAACGGGATTAAAAAAAAAAAAAAAAAAAAAAAAAAAGAGGAAGGAAAGTCAAAGCGATGAAAGACAAAAAAAAAAAAGGGGGGGTCTTCCCCTTTTCCTTTAGTCTGACGGCGTGAGTAGGGGTGAGCATGGTTCCCGCATAGAATCGGGAACCGGAGAACCGAACCGGAGGTTCCGATTTGGTTCTCAGTTCTAAGGGGACCGGTTCCGGTTCTCGGTTCTCTTTTTCCGGGAACTAGAGGAACCGGAACCGGCCAAGTTCTAAAAAAAAAAAAAAAAACCCTAACCCCTTCACGTGACTTCCCCCTTTCCCTTCCTTTCTCTCTCTTTCTTTTCTTTCCTTTTTCCTTCTTTCACGTCACTTCCTACCCCTCAACTTTTTGCTTTTCCTCTCTCTCTTCTCTTTCCCCCTCTCTCGGTCGAAACCCTCCCCCTTCTTCTTCTTCTTCTTCTTCTTCTTCTTCTTCTTCTTCCTCCCTCTCACCGACTGCTGCTTCACCCACCGCCGCCCCACGCCCTACTCACCACCACCTCTTGGCCACCGAACCCCCACCACCCACTACTCATTCGACGAGCTGTCTCGCTGTCCACGCCATCGTGAGGCACCGCCGCCGTCCCCAAGCCACCATCACCACCTCTTGCCGCCGCTCACTCGACTGTCCGGGCCATCGTTGGTCCGAACTGTCACCACCTCCGCCCGAACCGAGCTCTTCCCCCTTTGGCCGTGGGTTGAGCCGCAACTGCCGCCGTCTTCACTGTGCCATTCATGCCGTTGTTGGTGCCGTGAGACTCGTGCCTTCGTCGCGCCACCATCGCTGCGTGCTCGCTTTCGCCGGATCAAGAAGAAGCTAGCGAAGAAGATGAGGCAGAACAAGCCCATCCCTCACTGGATTCGCATGCGGACCAACAACATCATCAGGTTCATATCCGATTCCTTCATGTTTTGTCCCAAAAAAACTATCTTTTTATTTTATTTTATTTTTTTGTGGCCTAATTTTTGTCGCCGAAATCATTCAGGTACAACGCGAAGCGCAAGCACTGGCGCCGCACGAAGCTTGGGCTATGAGGTGTTTTCATGGGAGGAGGTGCTTTTGCTTTGGGTTAGAGCTTTTTAGTTGTTGCGAAGATGCTTTTCTGATTATTGCTTTTAAGCGAATTGAAGACTTTTAAGGAAGCAATTGGCTCCTTAGATACAGTGCTGCTTTGTTACTCTCAAGCACGAGCATTTTTTATATCTGATGATCTGTGAATTGTGATAGTTTCTGTTGCTTCATGTGGTTTTGATAGTATCAGTGATGGGATTTTAGTGAATTTTAATGTTGCTTCAACTTTATGTCTTGTTAAACTTGTTGCCGTTACAACACATTGTGTTCAACGTTCAGCGCCTTTGATCGATTCTACTAATGATTGGCCTTATCTTCTTATTTAGATGAGACTTATAGGCTTGTGTTGGACCTGCTTTTCCTATTCAGTGCTTGTTGAGGTCACGATGCTTGTTCTCATAGTGTGGTAGTGATTATTAGTGGTCGTCCTTCCAGACATTGGGGAGCTTTTAGTTGTGTCAATTCTGAGGAATTTCAACTTATGTGATATGTATGCAGTAGTGATGTAAGTGCCCATTTTCACCTACCAGCTAGTTTGCTATCTATAATGTCTAAATGAGAGTAATCATCAGTTTATGGGCATCTTTAGTAGCTTCAAGTCGATTTAGCATGTGAAGTGTGTTCTAGCATCGGGTTGCAGGATTCATGGCTATGTCGTTATTATTGCTGCATTCATTTCCATTTTCTTTAACTAAAAATGAAAAAAAAAAAAAAAAAACTTGTTAGAACCTGTTGGAACCTGGAACCGACCTCGGAACCTATGATAGGGTAGGTTCTAGGTTTTTGGTTTTAACGAGTAGATTCCAGGTTTCAAAAAATGAGGAACCTGTACCCGAGGGTAGGTTTCAGGTTCCAAGCGGAACCTGTAAGGAACTGGGAACCGCTCACCCCTAGACATGAGTGGGAGAGAGAGATGAAGCAAAAAAAAAAAAAAAAATTAAAGAGAATTATGGAAAAGAAGAGAGGAGAAGAAAATGGGTCTCTCTCTCTCTCTCTTCTGCTGTTCTTGCGTGTGCAGCGAGAACAGTGGGATAAGACGAGAGAGAGAGAAAAGTTCAAAATGAGGGCTTTACGTGGTGCTGGTCGCCCTATTGGGGGGCGCGTGAGACCCGGGTCGGCCGAGTCGGGCTTGAATCCAAGCTGTGCACCAACCTACCCGGGTCGTTTTTTACAATATATTATTATTTTAATAATAAAAATAAAAATAAAAACTAATTTATTTTTTAGAAAATCAGAAAAATAAAAAAATCCCATGTTTTCCCAAAAATCAGAAAAAAAGCCAAAAATGATTTCTATTTTCAAAAAAGGATCGAAAATTTATTAAAAAATGCTTTTTTATGTTCAAAGAAAATAGGAAAATACCAAAAAATGTTTTTTCTCAACAAATGCATGGAAAATCCCTTGAAAATCCAAAAAGCCTTGGGATTAAATAAGATTAGGTATCGAAAGAGCATTAGTGATTAACTAGTGTAATTAAATTTCCCATCCTAATTTTTCTGATTGTGCAGGAGCGAATATTTCTTTCAATATTTCGCTTGGGTTTCTAATCAATTCACCCAAAATTGATTAGTGATAACTTCTTTTTTAAATTAACTTATAGGTTAAAAAAATTAAAACTATAAGTTGTGAATTGATGGGTTTTGGAAAGCCCGACTAAGCCTAATAAATTTAGCCGAGCCATTAACCTCCATAGGCAACTCCTCATCGAGCGTCGAAAAAGAGGTTGCGACACCAAGCTGGTACAATTTTCACAAAGGTCAACCACAAATAAAAAGCCAATGAATTACCAAATGGGACTAAAGGTTCCTCTCACAAGGCAATTGCTCTAGCATGGAATTAATCTAACGTCATTTTAATATATTTTTCTCTTTATTTCAAAAATGTTTTGCATGCAGTGTTTATCCCTCATCATCCTATGCCACTAATATGTTAGATGTGATCATGTAGGTGCGAAAATAATAATGAAACGTTGAATAATAATAACAATAAATAAACTACTTAATAAATTTAAGAAACTGAAATGCAGGAGCAAATAGAAATGGATCCCTATTTAGTCACTTATTGAGGGGCTTTGCAAGCTTAGATTCATAAAATAATTATGCAAGGATGAATGCGATTTATGTGACATCTTGATTTTCAGGTCTTACCCTCCAAACAACAGGTACCGGAACGGTAGAGACAGTAATGATGAAGATGGGGACTTAGATTGCAGAGTGATCTTATTGATGATGATTATGATGACAACCGCGACGATGAGGATGAAGGTCGGGACTCAAATGAGATTTATGAGGACGATGATGAGATTGAGGAAACGAGGGCAGTTTGCCCAACTCCTAGTGAGGTTTGCAATCCTGACCATATGCGTCGAGAATCTCCTTTAGCGGAGGTGAACCCTACCAAGTTGAATGTGAATGCTCGAGATAGGAGCGTGTAAATCCATTTAGTGTTGAATCCTGTCGAAAATCTGACTCAATGGAAGGCCGTGAAAGCGAAGGGGACGCCGCTGCCAAAGCACCAAAAGGAGAATTTGAGCTTTGACCAAGAAGCTAGGATGTCATTCGACGCTGCACCAGCTTTGAAGGAAGCATCATTCAGTTTCAAGGCAAAACCGAATGAGACGAGGAAATCTACCCAAGAAGTACCTGTGGATGCTAGCCTTTCAAACTGGTTGCCTTCCTCGGTAACTACGCCGATTGAAAAGAAGAGCGCAACGACTTTGGACTCTGTCCAAGCCGAGACATCATTGGTAAAAGGATATATGAGCTCACTGAGGAGCCAAGAAGATAGACCAATTTTGGGTGCATTGACTGTGGAAGAACTAAGACAGTTTTCAGCCAAGTCTTCGCCAAGGAAATCACCGAGCGAAGTCCCGACGAGATGCCCATAATTGGGACAGTCGGAACATACCGGAGCCGTCGGATTCGGTGGGCAATTCTTGCTCAACTCGCTTCTTCCTTCAAAGGGATACCAAACACCACCAGCAAATACAGAGAGGTATTGGGTGATCACGATGTGCAAGTGGTTTCACGAGGCCAAAGCGGGAGGGAATTTGACTTATTCTTCTTCTTCTTCTTCTTCTTTTTTTGGTTGATGTTGCAGGATAAGAAAGTGAATTGGCACTCCACCCCTTTTGAGACAAGGTTGGAGAGAGCTTTAAACAGGGGAGCTCATCAACTGTAATCCATGCGTACACATTCTGTATGTTCTTGAGATGGTTTGCGTGTGCTCACGTTCGTCATTTTAAAAAAAAAAAAATAAAAATTAAAAACAAAATCGAAAATAAAAATTTTAAAAAATAAATCAAAATTTCAAAATTTAATTTTTTTGAAAAAAAAAATATTTCACGCCCGATGGGAAATTAATAAAAAAAAAATCCATATAGGATATTTTGTCGGAATTGGCACTCAAACGATTGATTTTATTCTGATGTGACATTTAATTGAGCAAAAAAAAAAAAAAAAAAAAAAAAAGTTGCCCTCAAGTAAGCAACATACAAAAGTTATGGGGCTTGCGCCATTCTTCTCCTTCCTAATTTGGGGGAACATTTATAAATCCTAGTTATTGGTGGGTAGGGGTATCAGAACTAAACCGAATTGTACCAAAATTTCATGCTTTTTTGGTTTGGCTCGGATAATGGAAAAATAACTGTTCCTTTTTCCAATTCCGGTTATTTCGGTTCGGTTTAGTTAACGAGCCGAATCGAAATTCTCGACAAAAACTAACAGTCCAACTTAAAATATCTCTTCTTTCTCGCTAGAGGTGGCAAAATGGGTCATGGACCCATTTTGCACCCATATTTTTAACATTTGGGTCGAATATGGGTTAATAGCCCATTACAACTATTAACCCACGTTCGACCCACTTTTTTATTTAGTTTTATATGGGTCGAAAATGGGTCAGACTCTTGGACCCATTTTCGACCCATTTTTAAAACCCAAATGGAAACTGGTCCAGCAGGAACCCATTTTCTCTACCTGACGTTCCCCTCCGCCGCTCTCCTTCGACGTTCCCCTCCGCCGCTCTCCTCCTCGCCGCCTCCGCCACTCATCGCCGTGGCTCGCCTCCGAGTCGCCTCCGCCGCCCGCCTCCGTGGCTCGCCTTCGAGTCGCCTCCACCACTCGCCGCCGTTGCTTGCCTCCACCGCCTGCCTCTGAGGCTCACCTCCGCCGCTCCCTCAAAGATCCTTCGTCACCCACCTTCGCCGACGAGGACACCCACGAGCTCCAGCTCCTCATTCGCCAGATCCAATATATAATGGGATAATTAATTTGGCTCGGATGGACGAGCTCAATCGCCCGAACGAGGTTAGGGTTTCTTTTCCCTTTAGAACTTGTTATGATGTCCGACCATATAAATACATTCTTTTTTGTGGTTGCCATCAGTTATATGGTTTAAAAACTTTCAAAGACAAAAGATCGCAAGTTTTCGTTTGACATTACTGAGGTGCTGTCTTGTACTTTTCATCAATTTTTAGCGTGTTCTTGGAAATATGTTCATTTGTGAGTCCTTAGTAACTTTCATTTGATTGGCCTACATCAGGATGAAGATACATGGGACAACATTAGCTGTAGGCTTCCACCGTCTGCTTAATTCATTCGACATGGAATGGTTATCTCGCTTTGTATAATATATACTTTCAAAATGTGGCCTACCCACTATACTTCCTTGGATGTAATGATATGAGAAAAATGAAAGATGCTTCTATCTTGTTTCAAATATATATATATATATATATATATATATATATCTATTTTCAGGGTACCTGTAGTTGGAAATTCCAAATTACTGGTATTCTTGTTCTGTAGTTACACTTTTTTCTACTTGATTTTACTTTCTCAGTAGAATCTATGTGCATCAGTAGATGTTATGCCTCTGGAGGGAGGAATATCAGAACTCCTAAAGATTGAGAATACTCAATTTCTATTGCTAGGTTTGTAAGAATATCCACACCTGCAAAGATGTTCATTTGGTTGTAATTTCATCGAAGAACCAATCCCTTAGTAGAGACAGAAGCAAAGGTGATAAAATATGTCAAACGAGAAAAACAGGCGGGTGGTACTCAGGGGGTTTTGAGAGAAGGGGAATCAAAAAACCAATCACAATGTAGTGATCTTAAAATAATAGCTGAAATCAATAAAAATATAGCCTATCAAGTATGCACACCACAAAACGAGGGGAGCTTTGCATTAGATAATGCTGCACGTGCTTTTCAATAAAATGAATTATCATAATTATTTTTCAGGGGGTGGGGGAAGGACCCCATCGCCGTTCTAGAGAATTTTGTTTTTCATTCTCTACTATATAAATCAAATAGACTGTGTTTGTCTATATGGAAGAGGTCTATCTCCCGGATGGTTAGCAAATTCTCAATTTTCCAATAGTTTAGTAGCTATGTGGAACACCAACTCAAGCAAAACATAAACTCTAAATTCTAAGCTTGTAAAAATTTTCTACATGTGCGGTTTAATACTAGAAATTGTCATGCATTCATCGATGTAGGCTCTTGACTCTTGGTAAGGATGTTTCACTGAGGTTGTTAGTATTAAACATATATAATTAAGTCAGCATAGGCAGAAGCCTTATCGCTGTAATGGACCCGGTTAGTTGTCTCCCGAAATGCTCTTGTTGTTTTCAAAAATTCTTCAACAGAGTGATGAAAGGTATTTATTAGAAGTAATGGATACTTCTGAAGCCAACAAAAGTAATCATGAATTCTCATCACCAAGTAGCAACTAACTCATATGATAATCGTGTTTTGTGCATTGAGTTTCTGATTAGCAAAGCTTATCCTATAGACCACAGATTGGACAGTTTTGTTGGTTAATACCAAATATTAATTTGTAAATGCTGCGTCTCATGATAGTCGTGTGTACTTTATTAAGTCAAAATGAATAAGGTGGTTTGAACTTTGATCCCTTCAGGGTGATATTGGAGATGGACACAACATTCTTGTGAGGGTACATTCCGAGTGTCTCACGGGCGATATATTTGGATTGGGGAGATGTGACTGTGGAAATCAGCTGGCGCTTGCTATGAAACAAATCGAGGCAGCTGGGATGGGGTGTGCTAGTTTATCTCCATGGGCATGAAGGGAGAGAGATCAGTTTGGGCCATAAGCTTCGTGCTTACAACTTACAAGACGATGGTCGTGACACTGTAGAAGCCAACGAAGAACTTGGATTACCTGTTGACTCCAAAGAATATGGCATCGGTGCACGTGTACGTGCGGTATCATTTTCAAAATGATGGTGAGGTTTCTTGGGTGTTGCATGTAAGCCGACGTCTATTTCTTCCCATAAGATCACTTATTTCGTCATGGTGCGAGGTCTAAGGTTTCCCTCCTTCATTTTAATTGGCTTGACTTGATTTTCTCTGCTGTCTCTTTTATGTTCTATTGATTATTGTGGAAACTGTATCTGGGTGAATTTCTCTTGACGATATTCTTTTGCCCTTTAGATATGTTGAGGCAGGAACTCTGATGAATAATTATGCACATATTTTTGACCTTCTCACGCTCCTCCGCCAGGTACTTAAAAATCATATGTTGGTTGTTCAGATTGAGGGTGAAGTGTCAAAGTCATTTCCTTATGCATTTGCCGGCTTTCGTGGCGAGAATGTTTTTGTTGAACTTTGTTGATATATTTTTGGGAGACATATTTTTCTGTAAATTTTAGTGCTTTCATCATGATATCACATTAGTAGCATTTGGATACACTTCATATGCATTTGCTCTTCCCTGGGGATCATGAATATCTATACTAGACATAGTAATGCTATGAGCACAGGCCTACCAGAACTTTGGATTGTTTATATGTAAAACCTTGACTAAATGGGACTTCTAACTCGGATTACTTTGTTGAACATTCCAGGGGTGCATACAACTAACTTGCTTGACCGTGTATTATATTCCATGAAGGTTGAAGCATCGGACTGTTGTGATTATCATTGTCATTGTTGTTGATAACACGTAGACTCGAGTTTAGATTTTTGCTTCTTTTGGCTGATATAAGAAACTCGGATTCTGTCACCTTTTATATGATATAGCGGCTTTATCGTCAAAACATCACATGTGGATATCTTTCGATTTCCTTCCACCCTTGTTCGTGAGACTGGTTGGCGTTTTCTCCTTTTGTAACTTTATTTATTGAGGATTGTTTAGTTTGAATTCTCTTTTGGATGATCTAATGAGTTGACCCTTGCTAGATGGCTATCTATAACCTTCTGTTTACTCTTTTTCAATTTATAATTTGACCTCAATAGTATGCTCACTTTAAATAAGAAAAGCATGTGCATCATCTAATTCTTCATAAATATTTCAATTTATAGGTTTTTTTAACAATTTTTATTTTATTTACTATTTTTAATTTAAATTTATAGGTTTTTTAACAATTTTTATTTTATTTACTATTTTTTTATTTAATTTGAGGTTTTTATCCAATTAGCATATAGCTTAAAGTGAGCGTAGGTATTTTTTTAGAATATTAGTAGGTTTTAACAATATGGGTCGGGTCGGGTATGGGTCTGATAAGGGTCGGGTTGTGTATGGGTCACTATATTTACACTACAATAATATGGGTCAAAACGGGTTAAATGGGTCGAATATGGGTCGGGTCGACCCATTTTCGACCCGACCCATACCCGACCCGACCCACCCATTTGCCGCCTCTATTTCTCGCCCATTATTCAATTCGGTTCCCATAAGCAGGGCAAAAAAGGAAAAATCAAAAAACCAAAACCCGAACCGAACCGAGTTTTTGGTTTGGGTTGCGATTTGGTTCGGATTTCTTGAAAACCTGAATCAAACCGAACCATTGAACCCCTACTGATGAGTTGGAAGTTGGGCATAAATATTGTTGGTGACCTTTGACTTGCCAATTACACTCGCTTTTGGGTTGCAATCCAACAGGTACGGCCTGCTTTGGCCCAAAATACAATTCTTATATGCTTGGAAAAATTCGTGCTGTTTCCATAGATTTCTCCAGATGGAAGTGTAAGATTGGATTGACTGATTAATATACATGGTGACCCTTTAAAAAGGTTGAGTGGGAAGAAGACTTCAAGTTGAATAAGCTTTGTTTTTGGATGGTCAATTGGTTTTCCCTGAACATATATGTAGAAAGATTGAAGATTGATAGGCATTTCACGTTCCAAAGCTGCAAACATTGAACCGAGTAGAAGTCCCGACGAGATGCCCATAAATGGGACAGGCGGAACATAGTGGAGCCGGTCGGATTCGATCGGCAATTCTTGCTCATCCGCTTCTTCCTTCAAAGGAATACCAAACTCTACCAGCAAATACAGAGAGGTATTGGTTGATCACAGATGTGCAAGTAAGTGGTTTCATAAGGTCAAAGTGGGAAGGAAATTAACTAGCTTTGTTTTTTTCTTGATGTTGCAGGTTAAGAAAATGAATTGGCACCCCACCCCTTTTGAGACGAGGTTGGAGAGGGCTTTAAACAGGGGAGCTCATCAATTGTAATCCGTGCATACATTCTATAGGTTCTTGAGATGGTTTGCGTGTGCTCGCCTTCATCATTTTTTCCCTGTGCCGGTACCAACACATTAAAATAAGGAACACATTTAAGTTGAGTGCCAGGTTATGGGACTATCACTGGAAGTCCTTTTGGAGGTTTGCTTCCTGCTAGTTAGACACGTACTTTGCATAGTGTCTAGAACCAACACGTCTAACCAGTACTTCCTGGTTCTAGACATAGTGCGAATACTCTCAAGCCTACCCATCACATGTCGATTTTGCCATTCCCTCATAAGAAGAATCAAATTAACACCATTTGGACAAGATTTCACTCTCGATAGAAAAACACGTTTAACTCTATCTGTTCAACATCAACTCATTTATGACTCAGGTGCATGTAACCATAATAGATCAAGTTATACATCATAAAGCAAGAACATCACCCAACCATAAATTGGTCATGAACGGAATAATGGGTCAATTTGAGTCAGGCCATTTATGACCTAACTCAAACCAGATCCGACCCACCCATTTGATAGGTTTACCCGGCACTTGGTTTACTCTTATTTACTATGGCTAGGCCTATGATGTCTATATCATCTTCAAAACATGCTTACAAATCCTAAGTATGAATATTCTAATGAATATGAATAGGTCATCACTGATCCATGTTATTTATTGGTGTGCTGGTAGGGGTAGTATCCAAACTCCCTAATTGCCTATTCAATGGTCATGTAAAGATAATTGCGTACTCAAATTCTAACTTTAATATGACATTTTTCCTATTAGGGTTTTTGTCTGCAAACAAACTCGAATAGAAGTCCTTTTGTCAATCGCATCAAATGGGTAGATGATAATCTGTGAATCACCATTCAGTATAGGTACCTTATACCTAGACTTGATGATATGTTTGATGAATTATATGGTTCTTCTGTGTTTTCAAAGATAGATTTGCGGAGTGGTTATCATCAAATCAGAATGCGAGAAGGTGATGAATGGAAGACGGCTTTCAAGACCAAGGGAGGCCTTTATGAGTGGTTGGTTATGCCATTTGGATTATCTAATGCTCTGAGTACCTTCATGAGACTTATGAATGAGGTTCTTCGTTCCTTTATTGGTCAATTTGTTGTTGTTTATTTCGACGATATTCTTGTTTATAGCAGGAATGAGGAGGAGCATATCTCTCATTTAAAACAGGTCTTCAATGTCTTGAGAGATCAAAAACTATATGCTAAAATGGAGAAATGTGAGTTCTTCTCTTTAAGCATTGTGTTTCTTGGTTATGTGGTTTCCAAAAATGAAATCTCTGTTGATCAAGCCAAGGTGAACGCTATGAAGACTTGGCCGGTTCCGAAGTCCATTTCTGATGTAAGAAGTTTTCATGGACTTGTTTCTTTCTATCAACGTTTTGTCAAAAACTTTAGTACCGTCATGGCTTCTATAACTGAATGCATGAAGAAGGGTGCTTTTGAATGGACAAAGGCTGCTCAAAACGCTTTTGAGGTAATCAAGCAAAAACTTTGTGAGTCTCCTATTCTTGCACTTCCTGATTTTGATAAAGTATTTGAAGTTGAGTGTGATGCAAGCGGAGTTGGTATTGGCGTTGTTCTTGTCCAAGCACCAAAACCATTGGCATATTTCAGCGAGAAGTTAATCGATTCCAAGAGGGATTATTCAACTTATGACAAAGAGTTCTATGCCATTGTCTGAGCTCTTGATCATTGGAGTCATTACTTGAGGCCAAAGCAATTTGTTCTTCATTTTGATCATGAGGCGCTTAAGTTTATCAGCAGCCAACGCAAGCTTAATTCGAGACATGCAAAATGGATAAAATTTCTTCAATCCTTTTCTTTTGTCTCAAAATATAAACCTGGGCACACTAATGTTGTAGCAGATGCTTTATCGAGAAGATATTCCATGCTTGCTATTCTAGACTCTAGGATTCTTGGATTTCAATCAATGAAAGAACTTTATTCTGAAGATGCGGAGTTCTCATCCATCATCAACAATTGCAAGCGAGGACTTCAAGGAACATATTCTTTGCAAGATGGGTTTCTTTTTAAAGGAAATCGATTATGTGTGCCGAAGAGTTCTTTTCATGAATTGCTGGTTCCAGAGGCGCATGGTGGAGGATTGGCCGGTCATTTTGGTATTAACAAAACTCTTGAGGTTCTTCAAGAGCATTTCTATTGGCCAAAAATGAGTGGAGATGTGCATGCTATCATCTCAAGGGGTGCAACTTGTCAAAGATCAAAAAACCATTTCCATCAAGGTTTGTATACTCCACTTCCGATACCATTGCAACCCTAGGAAAATGTCAGCATGGATTTCATTGTAGCTCTACCAAGAACTAAAAGAGGAAAAGATACTAGCATGGTGGTCGTCGATCGGTTCTCTAAAATGGCTCATTTAGTGCCATGTCACAAGACCGATGATGCATCTCATATTGTTGAATTATATTTCAAAGAGATTATTCGCATGCATGGAGTACCGAAGACCATTGTGTCGGATCGTCATTCCAAGTTCTCAAGCTACTTCTAGAAGACTCTATGGAGAATGCTTGGTACAAGATTCTTATTCAGCACAGCTTGTCATCCACAAATCGATGGCCAAACGGAAGTAACAAATCGCACTCTAACCACTCTTCTTCGTGGTATGGTGAGTAAATCTTTGAAAGATTGGGATTTAAAGCTTGCGCATGCTGAATTTATTTACAATTGATTACCAAGTTATACTACTGGTCGATCGCCATTTGAAGTTGTGTATGGAATTAATCCTCTCGCACCCATTGATTTGATTCCAATTCCATCTAACTCTCAAGTAAGCTTTGATGGAAAGAAAAGAGTTGAATCAATGAAGAAGCTCCATGAGCAAATTCGATCCAAGATCGAAAAGGCCAACGAATCTTACAAGAAGAAAGCTAATCAACATCACAAGAATTATTCAATTTCAATCGGGTGATCTTGTATGGCTTCACTTGAGGAAGGAGAGATTTCCATTTCGACGAAAGAACAAGCTCATGCCCAGAGCTGATGGTCCATTTAAAGTTATTGAGTAATTGGTGACAATGCTTACAAGATTGACCTTCCTGGAGAATTTGGTGTTTCCGCAACATTCAATGTGGGAGACCTTTCTCCTTACTTGGAGGATGAAAACTCTCTAGATTTGAGGATGAATCTCAAACAACTCGAGGAGGATGATGCGGGAGCATCCAACGTATCTCCATCGACCAACTCAGAACCATCGATGTTTATCCAAGCCAAAAAAGAAATTGGGCATTATGTGCTTCAATGGATCATTTTGAATGAATAATGTTGATTACTTATTGATACTTGGTGGTATATCTATAACTATCATGGGAGGCCATTTTAGACGTATTGCATGACCAATTGATGAAGTTTCAGGAGGCTTAATTTTTGGTCAAGGGAGGAGCACAAATTTTGGAAGGCTAAAGGTTCATGAATGTAGTTCAAGAATATGGAAAGCCAAAAGTTCGAGAATACAGTTTGAGAATACGGAAAGCTAAAAGTTCAAGAATGTGGAAGGCCGAAGATTAAAGACATTTAGTTTCCGTGCTAATAAAGACATTTCTTAAGTTCCTAAGTGTCTCTTATGGTTATGTAGTTCAAGAGTCGAAGGTTTAAGTTCCTAGGTCATTAAGTCTGTTTTTAATATTTCCTAAGTCTAAAATCCTCCTATAAACAGGGGAAACTATCCAATGTATGAGATACGAATTTGATCAATGAAAATGGTGAAATTTCCTCTGCTTGAGTAAACTCCTTTGGAGAGTGGATAACTCCTTTCGGTCTCTTTATCCTTGGAGTGTAGATCACTCCTTGGTGGTGAGCCAAGAAGCCCTTTATTCTTGGCTAGCGGAATCTTTAGGCCTTGGTGGTGAGCTTCTCCTATCCTGAAGTCCTTTATCCTTGGCTGGTGGAAGCTTTAGGCCTTGGTGGTGAACTTCGTAGATCTCGATCCTCATCCTTGGTTGGTGGCGTGGCCTTTATACCTTAGAAGGAGTTCGCTCTATCTTTTCTTATTTCCCTTCGTTTCTTCCCCGTGTACACTACTCCATACACTTAACCATAAAAATTCCAAAAGAAAAATTTCCATTCTAGAATCACTCACCCCATCACGCATCACCAATTCAATGCTAAACCTTTGAATTATGCTAATCAAGTCCTAAACATTTTCACCTTTGGTTAATTGAGTTCATTTGACTAATTTCAGCTAGAAATCGCCGACTTAGATGTCAATCATCTTATATGGCATGCTCGGTGCTAACGTGGACAATTCTAAATGATATTTTAATATTTTAATATTTTTTCAATTATTTTTATTCTTATTTTAATTTTTTGTACCCTAGTCGATCATTGATCCTCTAGCACTAGCCAAAGTTGAAGACCGGCAAGGCTACCTCACCCAATGATGGTAAGGTTCGCCTTGGCTAGTGGCTGATGGGGTCAAGCTTCGCCAAAAGTTGGGGAGGTCCTCGCCTCTAGTTGATAGCTGAGGCCTGGTGATTGACTAGAGGAGGAAGAAGTGAAGAAAAAATAATAAAAAATTCGAAAAAGAATATTAAAAAATTATTAAAAATTATTTAATGTGAGCGATAGGTGTGCCATGTAGGATGGCCAACATCCATATTAGATATTTCCAGTCGAAATTGGCCGGATGGACTCAAATGGCAAAATGTGAGGTTTAGGACTCAATTGGCAAAATTAAAAGGTTTAGAATTGATTGGTAAAACTACAATGGGTTTAGCACTTTTTTAACAAATTTACCTCTTTCCTTTTGTTTAGCCAATTCACATAATATTACTTAATCAATGAGTAAACTTCCTAGCTATTCCGGAAACGTGGTCCAAGTTATGAATCTTTTTGAAAAGTTACAATATAGTCCTTTCAAAGATTATTTTTTACCAAATTTTCCTTTTCGACAACCTTTTATAACCTACTACTGAAACCTCTTTAAAAGTTATCACTTAAAGTGATTGGCAATTTGTTGGCCACCACAAGTTTTCATAATTTCAAATGTTGCTAGTGGTACATTCATCTCTATGGCCTGACATGTTGCTTAAAAAGAGAATTTATTGAATGGCAAAAGTCCTAATTTGAGGTAACATTCACCAATCCTAGTTATTGGTGGGTTGGAAAGAGGCATCAATCACATCACTGGTGACTTTTGATTTTATCAATTGCACCCACTTTCAAGGTACAAACCAATAGGTATGGCCAGCTTTGGCCCAAATTGCAATTCTTGTCTGCCTGGAAAAATTCTTGTCTTCACGTTCAACCCCTTCAAAAAGGTTGAGCATGAACATGAAGAAGACTTCAGATTGACTAAGCATTGTCTTTAGATGGTTAATTGGTTTTCTTCGAACACATAAGTAGAAAGATCGATAAATGAGGGCCATCTCATGTTCAAAAGCTGCGAACTTTGAAATCGCGTCTATGGTCCACGAACTTGAGATTTAGACCTAGCTCTAGAAATGTAGGTGATGCAATGCACGATCGAAAAAAGAAAGAAAAATAAAAGTAATTATTACCTCAATCAGCTCTCTTTCTTTTAACATATCAGGAACACGGGTGCAAAGGTCCAATCGCCACAATTAGCTTTCTTGAGAACACAACACATTAAAAATGGATTATTACTAGGTTTGTTGTAGCAAAGGAAATATTTCACAGGAGATGGTTGGATGAATTTTGGGTCTTCTATATCTCTATTATATTCTTTCTTTTGGAGGAGAAAACAATTTTGGTCTTTTCCTAATATAACTTTTATTTCAGATTCAATTTTTTTAATTTTCAAAATTTCTAACAACGTCAATGCGACAGTGCTGACGGTGCAACGATAATTGCCCAAAAAATGACATTGGTCACTTTGTTAATGCATTCAAAATGCGAGTTATTAAGGAGGATTATTTTAATAATTTATTATTTGCTAGTTTTGTTCAATTTTACTTTATTTGAAATTGGTTAGTTTAATTTAATAAGTTATTTTTATATTTAAGGAAAAAAAGTAGTTAAGAATTGGAGTCTCGATTGGGTTGGGTATATGTTGGGTCCAATATATGCTACTAAAATAATAGGTCAATATAGGTTAATTTCAATTGAACACAACTGCGACCCATCAAAACAAACCCAACCTACTGATTTAACAAGTCTACTCCTAACTAAATGATAGAGATGTACAAATATATAGAGCTTGGCGTACAACCCCACGTTTGCAAGCTAAGGCAAACATTGACCTGTGTGATAGTTACATGTTCCTGTGTGATAAAAGAGTTGATGTTGAACAGACATAGTGAGATAAGTTTCTCCATTGAGAGTGATACCATATCCAAATTGTGTTAATTCAGTTGATGTTATTCACTTTATGTTAAATGTTTGTTCAATTTGACATGTCATAGTCACTTGTACGGCCTATGCTTTTTTGAATCCAATCGTAGATTTTATGCAAGTAATACCCCTTCTCCAATGAGACAATGGGGAATAAGCTTCACCGTCAAGAGGGAAACAGCCCGAATAACTAGCCAAGGCCCCTAAATGACCATCAGTGATAAAGGAGGTGTGATAAAATAGGTGGTGTTGAGCAGATATAGTGAGATGGGTTTATCCGTTGATGGTGAAATCATATCCAGGTTGTGTTGATTTGGGTTACTGTATACTTGGATTTGGAGCTTCATATTGGGTTCAACATTCTTACAAATCTCAAGTACGGATATTCTAATGAGTATAAAGTAGGTCATCCATTATCTGCGTTGTTTTCCTATACACGGATATGGAATGGATCCCAACTCCTAAGTTGCCATTTCAATGGTCATGTGAAGATACTTGCGCACTCAAATTCTAACTCTAATATGGCTTTTTTCCAAGTAGGTTTGTTTGTTGGCACACAAACTCTAATAGAAGTCATATTGTCGATTGCA
The DNA here is from genome assembly GCA_014182555.1 of Eucalyptus erythrocorys. Classification (NCBI taxonomy): domain Eukaryota; kingdom Viridiplantae; phylum Streptophyta; class Magnoliopsida; order Myrtales; family Myrtaceae; genus Eucalyptus; species Eucalyptus erythrocorys. The sequence continues at coordinate 8,160,335 of CM024597.1, read as the reverse complement.
TCAGATGGGTTGACGACAATCCGCGAACGGAACATCATGAATATGAACTCGAATTTGTTAAGATCGTGTTGTGTTCTCGAGTCGTGTAAGGAAATTTCACGTCTTGAACTTTGTTATGATGGAAACTTCAATGTGACTAGCCAAAGCTCCAGCGTGAGAAGCTCACATGAATGTTTAGGATTTGGCTTTTTCGCTCAATTTATGATGTTAGATTCTCTGACAAAAAAGTTAATATTCTTGTAATAATTCTCTCAAAGTGAATACCCACCGAGAAGGGTTTCCGGGGCTCCAAGGTAAAGGGGGAGTTGGTGCAACTATTTTCGGCATAATTGACCATTAACCGAGCCTATGCATATAGCTTCATAACAGATTTCTTGATTTAATTTATGTGTGAATTGGCTTTTGAGAACCTGCACTTCGTACGTATATATATTTACATATATCTATATACATATTGCCAATTCACACATTATTTGACATTGATTGTCTTATCTTCGGCTCATTTATTCTTTGATTGCTTTTTTTCTTTCCTTTAGGAAAATTGACCAAAAATTCCTACACCTATTTTACTTTAGCCAATTTAGTTCTAAACTTTTTAATTTTGCTAATTGAGTCATAAACATTTTCACTTTTTGCTAATGGGTCTATCTTACCAATTTTTACTAGAAATTGTTGATGTGAATGCCGCCGTCTTATGTGGTAAGTTCGATATTGATGTGGATAATTTTAAATAATATTTTGTTATTTTATATATATATTTTTTAAAATTTTCATCTTCTATTCTGTTGCTAGGCCTTGACCACCAACCGAGGCGAGGTTTGGTGAGGTTGAGCCTTGCCAGTGGTGACCTCACCCAATGACAAGGAGGCTTGCCCTCGCTAGTAGCTGGTGGGCTTGAACTTTGCTAAAAGCCAACAAAGTCGTCCTCGTCGACCCTCACTTTTGGTTGGTAGCTGAGACCTAATGACTGCTAGAGGAGGAAGAAGGGAAAAAAAGGAAAAGAAAAAAAGGAAAAAAATGAGAAAAAGAATATTAAAATATCATTAAAAATTATTCACGTTAGCGTCAGACATGCCACATGAGATAGTTATCATTTATATTAGTGATATAGACTAAATTGATAAAACATGAAAATAATTAAAACTCAATTAGTAAAATTAAGAAGGATTATAACTGAATTGGTAAAAATATAATAGGTTTATGACTTTTTAGAAAATTTTCCCTCTTTCCTTTTGTTTAGCCAATAATCTTACTTAATCAATGAGTAAACTTCTTTGCCATTCCAACAAAGCGGTCTAAATTCTGAATCTTTTTTTGAAATTTTGCAATATAGGGCTTTCGAACATCTTTTTCTAATCTTGAATTTTCCTTTTCGACAACCTTTGACCACCTACAATTGAAACCTCTTTAAAAGTCATCACTTAAAGTATTTGGGGATAAGTACACTAGAAATGCCAAAAGTTATGTACGGTGTTTATATTAGTATAAAAAATTTTCGTTGACTTACTTAAGTGCTGAATCAGAGAATAAACGATCACTTAAGTGCTAGCGGCAAGAAATTTCGGCCAAATTGATTCAAATAATTTATAATTAAAACTTTAATATGACTTGGCAAATTTTTTAAAAACTCTAGTTCACATGGCTTTTCCACGTGACATGTTTGGCACTAAAGTGATTGTCTTTTTAACAACAATTGGCATCGAAGTGATTACTTTAAACAAAATTTGGCACACAAATTATTACTTTAAATAAAATTTGGCACTTAAATGATTATATGTTAATTAGGCATGCCGACAAGCCACGTAGGACAGACAAATTAATAAAATATAACCACGTTAAATTTCTGACAACCAAAACCGAAATCGACACTTAAATGAACGTTTTTTTTTTTTTAAAGTGGTATTTAAGTGATCTAAAAAAAACTTTTAGCATTAAAGTGAGTGCCGTACACAACTTTTGGTACTTCTAATATACTTATCTCAAGTGTTTGGCAATTTGTCGGCCATCATAAGTTTCCGTAATTTTGAACGTGGCTAGTGGTATATTCATCTCTATGGCACAACACATTGCTCAAAAAAAGAAATTGACTTGAAAGATTCCTAATTTGAGAAAACATTCGCCAATCCTACTCATTGGTAGTTTGGAGGATAGGCATAAATCGCATTATTAGTGACTTTTGACTTATAAAATTACACCTACATTCAAGGTGCAATCCAAAAGGTATGGCTTGCTAATGGCCCAAAATGCAATTTTGGTCTACTTGAAAAAATTCTTGTTTTCACGTTCAACCCCTTTAAAAAGGTTGAGCATGAAGAAGACTTCATATTGACCAAGCTCTGTTTTTAGATGGCTAATTGGTTTTCGCTTAAAGTGATTGGCAATTTGTGATTGCTTAAAGTCAAACCTCTTTAAAAATTATCGCTTAAAGTGATTGACAGTATGTTGGCTACCATAAGCTTCCATGAGTTTAAACGTGGCTAGTGGTATATTCATTTCCATGGTACGACACGTTGCTTAAAAAAGATAAATTGACTTGGAAAAGTCTTAATTTGAGGGAACATTCACCAATCCTACTTATTGATGGGTTGGAGAATGCGTGTAAATCGCATTATTAGTGACTTTTGACCTATCAAATTACACCCACTTTCAAGGTGCAATCCAATGGGTACGGCCTACTACTGGCCCAAAATGCAATTCTGGTTTGCTTGGAAAAATTCTGTCTTCACGCTCAACCACGTTCAACCCCTTAAAGAAAAAGTTGAGCGTGAAGAAGACTTCAAATTGACCAAGCTCTATTTTAAATGGTTAATTGGTTTTCTTTGAGCATATACGTAGAAAGATTGATAGTTGACAACCATCTCATGTTCCAAAGCAGCAAGCCTTGAAATCGCTTCCATGGTCATTAAACTTGAAATTCTCTCAACTTAGGCGTGCTCAAGATTATGCAGATGATGCAATGCACGATAAAGAAAAGAGAGAAAAAAAAAAAAAAGAAGGTAATTTTGTACAAAGTAAATTATTATGACCAAGCGCTCCTTTACTCACTGATGGGCAAAAAATAACGCCCCATAATATTTGAATATAAAATAGCAACCTTCTTTTAGAAAATCTATTTAGATTGAGTTTCCTTTATGGGCACAAATTTGAGACATATTGATTATAGTCTTCACTTTGGCTCGACGTTTAATTTAACTCATGACAACTTCACCTAAACTCGAACATCACCACTACTCTCCCACAATCCTTCTTGGGCTCCTCAGTCACCACATTGGCTTGACGTTTAATTTAACTCATGACAACTTCACCTAAACTCGAACATCACCACTACTCTCCCACAATCCTTCTTGGGCTCCTCAGTCACCACAGTCATCTTTAAAGACTAAGTTGTGCTTAAAATTCGCTATAAAAGTGAGCCTCATCAAGGTACCAAATCTACCAAGACCTTTAATTACCATACAACAATTTTCAAAATCAACATCCTTTACCATAGATAAAGAAAAATCACCATTGCATCCAATTCTGTTAGAACATCGAAGATACACCTCGCCAAGTTAGTAGTTATAGTAACTGCTGGCTTTATAGGTACCACCTCATTATATGCATTGTTTATGTTGATTATGCACCATTTATATCAGGATGCTTTAGTTGCAACTCCACATTATGCCCATGGTGGCATGTCACTTAAGGTGGTTGGCGATGACTAGATGCCATGTCAACAATTTTAGGTGGCAATTGGCTAGAAAGACTACATTAAAATATCACCTAATTGTTTAGGACAACATTGACAAAATTGAAAAGTGGGGCTGATTATGACAATTATAATTGCATTATAAGACATTCCAATCAAACCATTGGTAAATACATATTTATAGTCAACTCTAAATGCATGAGAATTCTCAAAGAAAGAGAAGAAAAAAGGAAAAAGGAATCTTAAATCTAGCACTTGTAAGAGATATTGTCATCAACCTAAAGTAATGGGGCGTCCGAAGTCAAAAAATGGATTGAAAAGGCGCGATACTTTAAGTGTTTTTCCTTTTCATATTATTGCTCATTTAAATGTTAGACATAATCTATTTATCTATATTTGAGTTAATGCAAGTAAAATAAGGAGAGAATATGATAGGATTCTAGAGTCAAGAGCCATACAGTGGCTGGGAAAAAGGAGAGACGAATGAGGTGAAATATAATTAATACTACTTATGTATTAGTACATAATAACTGTTTTTGTGATACTTTAATTTCGATATTTGTTGAAATTAAATTTAAAATATTTTAGATTTTATAACAATGGGCTTCATTCATGAGAAGTACTTGGTTTTACATATAAGACACTCATTTCTATTACTATTTCTTACAAAGAATTAATTAATACAAGGAATTTATCCACATGAGACCTTGTGATGAAGTTGAGAGAGATAGTTGCATTGATTGGCTCACCCCAACCTTCATTTATAAACAAAAATGCTTGGGATAAGGATAGCTGGACTGCTTTAACTTTCGTACTACGCTCATTTGACTACTATAACCTTTTTTTTTTGCTCATATAAGTGCCTCATCAAAGTAAAAGTGATTATTTGAGTGTCATTTCCAGTAAATCGTCCTACGTGCATTGTTTTTTATAATTTTCCATTACAACGAGGATTTTTTTTATTTTTGAATTTTTTTTATTAATTGTCCATGTTAGTGCTACCAATGTCACATGGGACGATCAGTGTCCATGTCGGATTTTTCAGCGAGGCAAATCTTTGATGGCACTTAAGTATGTGAAAAAAAATTATGGCACTCAAGTGAGCGTCGTATGAAAGTTATGGTACTTGTGTTATTCTTATCTTTACTTTTGTCAATTTAGTTTTAAATCATTTTATTTTTTTGCCAATTGACTTTATTCAACCAATTTTGGCCGAAAATTATTGAGATGTTGTCAAACGCCTTATGTTGCACATAGGGACGTGGGACAGTTTATTAAAATAATATTTTAATATTTTTTGAATTTTATATTAATTAAATATTTTTCTTATATTATCTTTTCCTTATTTTATTTATTCTTTATTCTTTTATTCTTTTATTTTTTTTTTTCTTTTTTGCTTTTCCCCTCCATTGGCCACTGCCAGGCCTCATTGACCTTTGCCGGCCTCAAGAGAGGGTGGGGCCTGCCCTCACCCGCTCAAGTGAGAGTGCGCTGACGAGACAAATGCTTGTCCATTATAATTAAACAAGCAAATTTTTGTATACATGGATACCAGTTATTTCAACACCCAACTAAGAATCTTCAAATCATATCATCCTAGTATTAATCAAAGAATCCGTATTAGTAAGAAGTACTACTAGTCCGAAGACTACTTCTGTGATTTTGGTAAAACTTTTCTCAAAAAAATAACATGTGGCTATCTACGCGGGCGAAATGACATGGAGGCAGCCCCGTAGGATTTTTCTTGCAACGTTGTGGGAAAATGACTAAGAGTTAAACATTTTGTCACCGTAAGACTCCCGCAGAGTTCGTCACTTTCTCGAGGTCCTTGGTCTAAACTAGAACCCTTCGGGCTATAAAAGAAGTTCATTCAGCTCCCTTATTTCTCATGAATTCTTGCTAAGCATGACAAAATCAACTCCAACCAGCTCTCTCTCCCTCTGCCTCTTCCTCTGTCTCATCTTCTCGCTTCCATTTCAGGCCTCACCATCGCCGACCACAGAGGCGCAAGCTCTTGTCAAATGGAAGAACTCTCTCTGTCCTCCTCCTCCACCACCTTCTCTGAGCTCATGGTCACTCACCAACATCACCCATCTCTGCTACTGGACTGGCATTGCCTGCAACGATGGCGGGTCTGTCTCAGAGATCATCCTCTCCAGCTTAAGCCTCAACGGCATGCTCAATGCGCTCGACGTCACTTCATTCCCGAACCTGACCTGCTTTAACGTCAGCGACAACAATCTTGAGGGCCCGATACCATCCTCAATCGGCAATCTCTCCAAGCTCAGGTTCTTGGACCTGTGGGGCAATTTCTTCAAAGGGGCGATTCCTCGCTCCATTGGACAATTGAGAAAGCTTGAAAAGCTTGATTTGAACCTAAACGAGTTGACCTCTTCGATCCCTTCGGTGCTCGGGCTCTGTGCTAACCTCACCTACTTAGCCCTTGCCCAGAATTCGATCTCTGGGGAGCTGCCTCTCTCACTGTCCAATCTGGCCAGATTGTCAGAATTTGGAGCTTCCTGTCTGGTGAGTTACTGCCTGAATTCTTCACGAATTGGACTGAACTGGTTTCTCTGCAGCTCCAGAACAGTTTTCTCTCCGGGCAAGTTCCGACCGAAATCCGAAGCTTGACCAAGCTCATTTACCTCTCCATGTACAACAATACGCTCTCAGGGACTATTCCTCCAGAGGTCGGCAAGTACAGCCCTTCTCTTATATATGTTGCCTTTTCAGACAACAGCTTCATCGGAGAACTGCCGCCAGATTTATGCAGTGGCTTTGCTCTTCAATATCTCTTGATCGATGGGAATAACTTCACGGGGCTGCTGCCCGACTGTTTGAAGAATTGTTCGCAGCTAAAGAGAGTCCGTCTAGATCACAATCAGTTCACTGCAGATATCACGAGTGCGTTCGGAGTTTATCCGAATCTGGTCTTCATAAGACTCAGCAACAACCGATTTGTTGGGAATCTCACGGCACAATGGGGAGAGTGCACAAATCTCACGAATTTCCAGATAGATGGTAACAAAATTGCCGGCCGCATCCCCCCGGAGCTTGGAAAGTTGTCTCAATTGCGTGTCCTGACTTTGTACAACAATGAATTGACTGAGAAAATTCCCGACGAGATGGGAAATCTAGGGGAGTTGCTTAACTTGAACTTGAGCAACAACCATTTGGTTGGAGATATTCCCATCTCGTTAGGAAACTTATCAAAGCTAAATTATCTAGATTTGTCAAAAAATGCTATGAGTGGTAGCATTCCAAACGAGCTAGCAAATTGCAAGAATTTATTGAGCTTAAACTTGAGCAACAACAATCTGTCGGGTGTCATATCGCCGGAGCTTGGGAACTTGTTCACACTACAGATTCTCCTAGACCTAAGCCACAATTCATTAGAGGGATCAATTCCGTCCAATTTAGCAAAGCTTACTAAACTGGAAAATCTCATGTAACGACCCGGGCCCCACTGTATAATATTGTCCGCTTTGGATGGGATTGCACGAAGCCATTTCCCCCCTCACGGCTTTAAAATGCGTTTTAAAGCCGTGAGGGGGGGGAATTGGCTTCGTGCAATCCCATCCAAAGCGGACAATATTTGTGGGGCCTGGGTCGTTACAAATGGATGGGATTGCACGAAGCCATTTCCCTCCCTCAAGGCTTTGTTTTCAGCGCAGCGGAAGCGTACGTGAAACGTGTCATCTGGGGACAAGGTTGCACTCGGCCATTCCTTTCCTCAAAGGGATATTGTCCGCTTTGGAGGCACAGCCCACCGGCCCGTCCTTCCTCACGGGTTTGTTTTCAGCGCAGCGGAAGCATACGTGAAACGCGTCATCTGGGACAAGGTTGCACTCGGCTATTCCTTTCCCCAAACTGATATTGTCCTCTTTGGATGGAATTGCACGAAGCCATTTCCCCCCCTCACGGCTTTAAAACGCGTTTTGCAGGGGTAGAGGGCCATCCCTCGGGCCTTCCCTCTCCCAAGCCATAATATTGTCCTCTTTGGATGGGATTGCACGAAGCCATTTCCCTCCCTCAAGGCTTTGTTTTCAACGCAGCGGAAGCGTACGTGAAACGCGTTGTGCAGGGGCAGAGGGCCATCCCGCGGGCCTTCCCTCTCCCAAACCATAATATTGTCCTCTTTGGACGGGATTGCACGAAGCCATTTCCCTTCCTCAAGGCTTTGTTTTCAGCGCAGCGGAAGCGTACGTGAAACGCGTTATGCAGGGGTAGAGGGAAGGTTTGGGAGAGGGAAGGCCCGCGGGATGGCCCTCTGCCCCTGCACAACGCGTTTCACGTACGCTTCCGCTGCGCTGAAAACAAAGCCTTGAGGGAGGGAAATGGCTTCGTGCAATCCCATCCAAAGAGGACAATATTATGGCTTGGGAGAGGGAAGGCCTGAGGGATGGCCCTCTGCCCCTGCATAACGTGTTTTAAAGCCGTGAGGGGGGAAATGGCTTCGTGCAATCCCATCCAAAGCGGACAATATTATACAGTGGGGCCCGGGTCGTTACATCTCAATCTTTCCCATAACAATTTATCGGGTACTATCCCAACTACTCTCACCAGCTTGGTGAGTTTAAGCTCAATCGACTTATCGTACAAGGAGCTGATGGGTGCGGTTCCTAGTGGTCGCCTGTTCCAACAAGCACTGGGAAGTGCTTTTATTGGGAATTCGGGCTTGTGTGGAAATGTGACGGGATTATCTCCTTGTAGGACGAGCATTAAATCGACAAATCATAAGAAAAATGTTCTAGTTGGTGTGAGTGTTGGTGTTTGCTGCTTACTACTTCTAGCGACTCTACTTGCAGTGATTTTGGCACTTCAGCGGCGAAAAAAGCTTCTCAACGAAGAGGAAGAGATCAAGTGTCTTAAAGAGCACGAGAAAATTGAGCAGATCATATGGGAGAGGTTAGGGAAGTTCACATTCAGCGACATCGTCAAGGCCACCAATGATTTTAGCGAAGAGTGCTGCATTGGAAAAGGCGGGTTCGGGAGCATTTACAAGGCCGTATTGGCCAATGGCCAAATCGTCACCGTCAAAAAGCTCAACGCATCGGAATCCGATAACAGACCAGCGGTCAATCGCCAGAGTTTCGAGAATGAAATTCGCGTGTTGACCGAGGTCCGGCACCGCAATGTGATCAAGCTCCACGGTTTCTGTTCCAAGAGGGGTTGCATTTACTCGGCCTATGAGTTTGTTGAGAGAGGCAGTTTGGCAAAGGTCTTGTATGGAGGAACAGGAGCAGCTGAATTGGACTGGGGTACAAGGGTGAAGATTATTCACGGCGTGGCTCACGCGATTGCCTACTTGCATCACAATTGCTCACCGCCTATCGTCCATCGAGACATAACGTTGAACAACATCTTGCTTGAGTCGGACCTCGAGCCTCAGCTCTCATTTTTTGGGATAGCGAGACTCTTGAATTCAGGCTCGTTGAATTGGACCACAGTGGCCGGATCTTATGGCTACTTGGCTCCTGGTAAGCCATATGATCAAAGCTAACTATGCATTTTGTGTGTACAAAGTTTTTGAAGTTGTTTAAATTTCTCTCGTTAACTTCTTGAATTTGGATTCATCAAATAATTCTCACAAGACTATTTGGAAGAGCAGGTATAGATTTTGAAAAGTCGTTTGTGTTAATAATATCAAAGAAATTTGGAATTTATGTACCACTTGACATTATGATAAAAACATTGATGCCTTGTTCTTTCATGAAAAACAGAGTTAGCAATTACGATGCGGGTAACAAACAAATGCGATGTGTATAGCTTTGGCATAGTGGCGTTAGAGATTATGATGGGGAAGCATCCAGGGGATCTTCTCTCTTCTTTATCAATGACAAAAACATCGACAATCTCGGAGGACCCAAATTTGTTGTTGAAGGATGTGCTCGATCCGCGTCTTCCTCCTCCAACTGGCCAACGAGCCGAGAAAGTGGCACTCATCATCATGGCGGCACTGGCATGCACGCGCACGAGCCCCGATTCGCGTCCCACCATGCATTTCGTGGCGAGAGAATTATCTGCACGTGCTCAAACTTACTTTGAGCCGTTAGGCTCCATAACTATAAGCAAAGCTATCGAATCTTCAGGAGTAAAATTTTAAGAGATATTGTAGATCAAATGATACTTCTCTCTCTCTCTCTCTCTCTCTCTCTCTCTCTCTCTCTCTGGGAGTTTGCTCGTAATTAATGAGAAACAATGGGTGTACAGTTTGGATAATTTTGAAAATTTCTATTGCAGTCTTCAAAATATATTTGCAAATCCTAAACACGGATCGTCTAATGAATCCGAAGTACGTCTTCACTTCGGATGATCCGATAGATACTTTGCCTTCTGTTGTCCTTTACATTGGTATGAGATGTCGATGGGCCATTATAGATAATTTTGCACTCAAATTCTAACTTTAATGAAAAATTCCAATTAAGGACCTAAAATGAGACTTTTTTTTCAAAAAAGAGTTTAAAGTGTACTTTATTTTCAATAAGGCCCAGAGTGGCTAAGTAAATTTCAAATAAGGCCTTAAACTTACTGACCTACCAAATATTCACCGGTGAACATTTTTCAGTGCTTGAATAGGGGTAATTTAGTGAAAATCTAAAATTGGGTAAAAAATTAAAAAAATTCTCGAATTGAATAGGATTTTCAATTTTTCACATTTTCTTCCTTCCTCTTCCCGAATGCTCATATTGCTCTCGCCTGATCCTCGTTGCTCCTCGTGAGCTTCAATCTGCTGTTCGCCGTCGTCTCTTCTTTCACAAGTTCATTTTCCCCAAGCTTTAAGTCGTCCGCAAGCTTCATGTTGTTGTCTGCAAGCTCTACTCACTTTCATCCGTGGTTCGTGTTGTTCATATTGATGCAATTCGTCCAAGGAAAAGTGACTGCAGCTTATTGAAAGAACACGTCGTCCATGAGTGGGCATGTCGTGGAAAATTACCCCGATGGCAGTGAGACTCTCTTCCCAAGCCTGAATGGCTGTTCCAATCATTATCTCCCAGCTATTAATCAAAGAATTGGTGTGAGAAGGAAGTACTAGTAGTTGATGACTACTTTTGTGATTTCGGTAAAACTTTTCTTAAAAAAATAACACGTGGCTGTCTACGCGGGCGAAATGACATTGGAGGCAGCTAAGTCGGAATTATCATCCGACGTGGTTGGAAAACAACTAAAATAAAAGTGTGTGAATTGGTGAATCAAATTTCACAGGCAAGGAACAAAAGATGCATAAGAAACATATCCAATTACATATCAGGCGCGCTTAGGCGATGCGAGGGCCGCCCTCCCTTAATCCACGAGAATAATCACGCTAGCCATGACAAAATCAACTCCAACCCGCCCTCTCTTCCTCTGCATCTGCCTGTGTCTCCTCTTCTTGCTTCCGTTTCAGGCCTCACCATCGCCCACCACAGAGGCGCAAGCCCTTGTCAAATGGAAGAACTCCCTGTCTCCTCCTCCTTCTCTGGGCTCCTGGTCCCTCACCAACATCACCCGTCTCTGCAGCTGGACTGGCGTTGCCTGCAACAATGGCGAGTCCGTCTCAGAGATCAGCCTCCCAGGTTCATGCCTCAACGGCACGCTCGATGCGCTCGACTTTGCTTCGCTCCCAAACCTGACCTGCTTCAATGTCAACGACAACAATCTGGAGGGCCCGATACCATCCTCGATTGGCAATCTGTCCCAGCTCAGGTTCTTGGACCTAGCGGACAAATTTCTTCGAAGGGGCAATTCCTCGCTCTATTGGACAATTGAGGAAGCTTGAAAAGCTTGTTTTGAGAGGAAACGAGTTGACCTCTTCGATCCCTTCGGAGCTCGGGCTCTGTTCTAACCTCACCTACTTATCCCTTGCCCAGAATTCAATCTCTGGGGAGCTGCCTCTCTCACTGTCCAATCTGGTTAGATTGTCAGAATTTGGAGCTTCGGAGAATCGCCTGTCAGGTGAGTTACTGCCTGACTTCTTCACGAATTGGACCGGACTTGTTTCTTTGCAGCTCACGCACAATTTTCTCTCTGGGCAAATGCCGCCTGAAATCGGAAGCCTAATCAAGCTCAGATACCTCAAGTTGGGCAACAATTCGCTTTTCGGCCCAATCCCTACTGGAATTGGGAGCTTCAAGAATTTGCTCCAGTTAGACCTCTCAAGAAACAATCTCTCTGGGCAAATTCCACCCGAAATCGGAAGCCTGACCAAGCTCAATTACCTCTATTTGGGCTACAATTCGTTCTCCGGCCCGATCCCAGTGGGGATTGGGAGCTTCAAGAATTTGCTTGGGTTAGACCTATCAGGAAACAGTCTCTCCGGCCAAATCCCTACTACATTGTGGAACCTCAGCAACCTGCAAATCCTCGAGCTTTCCTCTAACAACCTCACTGGGACTATTCCTCCGGAGGTCGGGAATCTCACTTCAGTGACCAATCTCCACCTCAGTGGCAACCAGCTTTACGGGGAGGTCCCTGAGACCATCTCTCGCCTTGCTAACTTACAGTCGATCTTTTTGTACACGAACAATTTCTTGGGAAGCATACCACGTGATTTTGGCAAGTACAGCCCTTCTCTGCGTCAAGTTAGCTTTTCCGACAACAGCTTCACTGGAGAACTGCCGCCAAATTTATGCAGTGGGTTTTCTCTTCAATATCTCACGGTCAATGGGAATAACTTCACTGGGCCACTGCTCGACTGCTTAAAGAATTGTTCGGGGCTATGGAGAGTTCGCCTAGAGAGCAATCAGCTCACTGCAGATATCACGCGAGCGCATTTGGAGTTCATCCGAATCTGGACTTCATAAACCTCAGCAACAACCGATTTGTCGGGAGTCTCTCGGCACAATGGGGAGACTGTAAGAATCTCATAAATTTACAGATAGATGGTAACAAAATCTCCGGCAGCATCCTGCCAGAGCTCAGGAAATTGTCTCAGTTGCGTGCCCTGACTTTGCACAACAATGAATTGATAGGGAAAATTCCCGACGAGATGGGGAATCTGGGGGAGTTGCTTAATCTGAACTTGAGCAACAACCATTTGGTCGGAGAGATTCCCATCTCGTTAGGAAACTTATTGAAGCTAAATCATCTTGATTTGTCAAAGAATGCAATGAGCGGTAGCATACCAAACGAGCTAGCAAATTGTGAGAATTTACTAAGCTTGAAATTGAGCAACAACAATCTATCGGGTGTCATACCGTCGGAGCTCGGGAACTTGCTCGCGCTATAGATTCTCCTAGACCTGAGCCACAATTCACTAGCAGGATCAATTCCGTCCAATTTAGCGAAGCTTACCAAATTGGAAAATTTCAATCTTTCCCATAACAACTTCTCAGGTACAATCCCGGCTACTCTTACCAACTTGGTGAGTTTAATCTCCATAGACTTATCATACAACGAGCTGACGGGTGCCGTTCCTAGTGGTCGCCTCTTCCAACAAGCACTGGGAAGTGCTTTTGTTGGGAATCTGGGCTTGTGTGGTGACGTGATGGGATTATCTCCTTGTGGCAGGAGCAGTGAATCAACCGACCGTAGAAAAAAAGTTTTAGTTGGTGTGAGTGTTGGCGTTTGCTGCTTAGTACTTCTAGCGATTCTAATTGCTGTGATTTTGGCACGATGGCTACGAAAAAAGCTTCTTGACAAAGGGGAAGAGATCAAGCGTCTTAAAAAGTACGAGAAATCTGAGCAAATCATATGGGAAAAGTTAGGGAAGTTCACATTCAGCGACCTCACCAAGGCGACCAATGCTTTTAGCGAAGAGTACTGCATCGGAAAAGGTGGGTTCAGCAGCGTATACAAGGCCGTGTTGGCTAGCGGCCAAATCATTGCTGTCAAAAAGCTCAGTGCACCAGAATCCAGCAATGTCCCAGCGGTCAACCACCAGAGTTTCGAGAACGAAATCTGCGTGTTAACTGAGATCCGGCACCGTAATGTGATCAAGCTCCACGGGTTCTGCTCCACGAGGGGTTGCATTTACTTGGTCTATGAGTTTGTTGAGAGGGGCAGTCTAGCAAAGGTCTTATATGGAGGAACAGGAGCAGCTGAATTGGATTGGGGTACAAGAGTGAAGATTGTTCAAGGCGTGGCTCAGGCAATTGCCTACTTGCATCACAATTGCTCACCACCTATCATCCATCGGGACATAACATTGAACAACATCTTGCTTGAGTTGGACCTTGAGCCTCGGCTCATGGATTTCGGGACGGCGAGACTCTTGAATTCAGACTCGTCGAATTGGACCACAGTGGCCGGATCTTATGGCTACATGGCTCCTGGTAAGTCTTATTACCAAGGGTAACTATGCATTTTGCATGTACATATTGTCCGGAATTGTTCAAATTGTTCTCATTAACTTCTTGATTTTGCATTCATCAGATAATTCTCACAAGACTTTTTAGAAGAGCAAGTATAGATTGTGAAAAGTCATTCATATTAATAATATCAAAGAAATTTGGAATTTGTTACAACTTGACATTACCATCAAACATTGATGCATTGTTCTTTCATGAAAAACAGAGTTAGCAGTTATGATGCGGTTAACGAACAAATGCGACGTGTATAGCTTTAGAGTGGTGGCGCTAGAGATTATGATGGGGAAGCATCCAGGGGATCTTCTCTCTTCTCTATCAATGATGCAAACATTGACAATCTTGAAGAACCCAAATTTGCTACTGAAGGACGTGCTCGATCCGCGTCTTACTGCTCCGACTGGCCAACAAGCAAAGAAAGCGGTATTCATTGTCATGGCGGCGTTGGCATGCACGCGCACGAGTCCCGATTCACGACCCACCATGCATTTCGTCGCGCGAGAATTATCCGCATGCACTGAAGCTTACTTGTCCGAGCCGTTAGGCTCCATAACTATCAACAAAGCTATCGAGTCTTCAGGAGTAAAATTTTAAGGGATGTTGCCGATCAATTGATACTTTTCTGTCTCTCTCACTCTCTCTCTTTCATTTGTTGGATTTAGCTCGTAATGATGAGAAAGAGTGGGGTGTAAAATTTGGATAATTTAGAAAATTTCTATTGCACTGTCTTCAAAACATATTTATAGATCCTAACTATGTATCCTCTAAAGAATATGAAGTACGTCATCAGTTTGGATGATCCGACAGATCTCCTGTTTTGTTTTCCTTTACACTGGTATGAGATGGAAGTTGCCTTTTCAATGGGCCAATATAGATAATTGCCTACTCAAGTTCTATCTTTAAAGAAAAATTATAATTAAGGGGATCATTTTCTCAAAAGAGAGTTTAAGTAGACTTTAGTTTAAATAAGGGCTCGAAGTGGCCAAATCAATCTCAAATAAGAGCTTGAACTTACTGGCCGGCCAAAGGTTCGCCGGTGAACATTTTTTTGGCAACTAGAACGGGATAATTTAGTCAAACTTTACAACTGGGTAAATGGAATTTCGAATTTTCACATTTTGTTTCTTCCTCTTCCTGGCTGCTTAAGCATATTGCTCTCGCTTGATCCTTAGCCACGCTCCTCGCCTAATCCTCGGCCACGCCGCTTACCTGATCCTCATCGCTCCTCAGAAGCTTCAGTCCGTTGCTCGCCATTGTCTCTTCTTTTTTGTCGATTTTCATGGCATCCTTGAGTTAGTGATTTGACTTCTGATATAGGCTAGTGAATCAACCTAGAGGAGGGGTGAATAGGTGATCACGAAATTCTTTTGGAATCTTTTACCGTAGAATACTTTAATATGGAGAATATATAAATAACAAGTAAATCATGCATTCATAAAACAAATAGAGTAGGGTAAAAAAGAATTGACACAATGATTATAGTGGTTCGGCTTGTTCCAAGCCTACGTCCACTCTCCACGCTGGCAGCCAACTGGCTGTAATCACTATGTAGCAAATAAGAGCTGTTACAAATCACAAACTAGACTTCTTCAGCAGAAAATCTCTTCTACAGCTTCTTGCTGTATCGCACTATAATTAACTTTCTTTGATACACAATTTGAACACGAGAGATTTTAGAGAACAAGAGATTTCAGAAGTTCTAACATCGAGATTTTTCTATTAGTTCTCTCATCATTTTCGAGCAACACTGATCCACCTTAAATAGCCTCCGTGCCACCATACCCGTTGGCACTTTCCATGAATTCATCCACTCAACCCGTTGGACTGAATCAATTTAAGTGATCTTCACGTCGCCGAAATATAAGTAGAAAATAGCTTGTCAATCCTGCTCGCCCATACAATCAGGATCTTGAGTTCCCAAAATTATATCATTCCAAAAATTTGCTTGATCTTCAGCGGATAAAATCCGAAGAATAAATATTCCATGCTCACGATCACAGTCAGAGATATTCCATGGATAAGTTAGGGAATATAATATCCAAATCTTACTTTCCTTAACCATAAAAATAACCTGCTGTCAGCCTGTCAAAATTGCAAACTGTCTTCAGACTTAGATTTTGGGTATGGAGGTCTTCAAACAAAAAAACTTTAGACCGAACTTTGGGTTTGACTGTCTTCAAACGGAAAACCTTTGGGTCTTGAACTCTTCAGACTTAACCGACTGAGTCTTGGATTCTTCAGACTTTGCTGACGAGGCTGTTTTGTCAACTTCAAAACTTCAAGGGATTTTTCTTCAACAAATTCTTTATTGTCGGTAAGCTAGACATTGACTCCTCTGAATAATGCTTTCACGGTAATCTACAGGAGGCGGATGAATTTATCATTGGGCTTCCTATATCTTCTGATGGAAAAGAGACTATATTGTCTAATAAATTCTACAGTGTCACTGGAAGACTCGCGGCTTGAGCCGTGGGGAATTTGTTAAAATATGTCTCGAGTTTGATTCCAATGCGAAATTCGGAATATTTCGAATTGGATATGTTGCGGACGTCTGAAATAGGAAAATCCAACTTCGACTTGGATTTGGATTTTGTTCAAAATATATAGAGATATGTTTTGGATAAAATCGTTTAAAATAGGAAACATAATCCTATGAGAAGTTGACAAGTTTCACTTATATATAGACCTGTGGCCGTGGGTGATAGGTGTAGATCACAAATTGTCTTGAAGCGTCGCGTGAGTGCTTGGTGTTCCGCCGTTGATCATGAAGAATTGGTCTTGAAGCGCCGTCTTGTTGTTGAGTGCTTGAGAGGGATTTTCTTTGTCATTCTTGTTCGTGAATTACATCCAAGAAGATTTAGTGTTCAAGCCAATTAAATCTTGTGGTAAGATTTGTGGGTAATTCCTTCGTGAGATTGAGAGATTATTTCGTGAGGAATTTTGGGGCTAAACACTGTGTGCGTTTTTGGGTGTAATTGGGGCTTGGGAAACACCGAGAGAGTGTTTGAGTGACTTGAGTGTGTAATCTCTTTGTATCGCTTGATCTATAGTGAAATTCGCTGCTGCTCTTCCCGTGGACGTAGGTCTTTACGACTGAACCACGTAAATCCGTGTCCGATTTATTTTTCTTCTTTTGCTATATTATTGTTCGATCGCTCGCCCTATCTCAACAAGTGGTATCAGAGCCAGGCTTGGCTAAGTTGAAGCGAATCGATGGTGACAAAAGAAGTAAAAGTGAAAATCGAAAAATTTGATGGGAAGGATTTTAGTTTCTGGAAGATGCAGATTGAAGATTATCTTTATCGATGAATCGCACTTGCCTTTATCGGGGAGAAACCAGCACCGATGAAGCAAGCTGATTGGGATTTGTTGGATAGACGAGCTATGGGTGTTATTCGATTGACGTTGGCTCGTAACGTCGCGTTTAACATCCTAAAGGAGAAGACCACTGCTGATTTGATGCAAGTCCTGTCGGATATGTACGAGAAGCCCTCTGCGATCAACAAGGTCTATTTGATGCGACGTCTGTTTAATTTGAAGATGAGCGAAGGTGCGTCGGTTGCGAGATCATATCAATGAATTCAATGTGATTGTTAGTCAATTGAGTTCAGTTGAGATTGACTTTGAAGATGAGGTACGTGCTTTGATTCTCGTTATCCTCATTGCCCGATAGTTGGAATACTCTTTATTCTTTTGCTGTTAGTAATTCCTCTGGATCAACAAGTTTGACGTTTGATGGAGTTCGAGATTTGATTCTGAGCGAGGACATTCGTAGAAGAGAATCTGGCGAACATGTATCTGCTGTTTTAGTAGGTGAAAATAGAGGAAGATCTAGAACACGTATCGGTAATAGTAGTACTAATATGAACAGGCATAGTCAGTCTAGGACTGCTAATGTTGTCTGTTGGAGCTGTGGCAAGAGGGGGCATCTTAGAAGAGATTGCCTTAAGCTGAAGAATGAGAAGGGTAAGGGAATTATAGTTGATTCTACAGATAATATTGCAGCTGTAGCAGATAATGCCAATTATGTCTTGTCTGTCACTAATGTTTCATCGCTTGATGGATGGATTATGGATTCTGGTTGTTCTTTTCATGTCACACCAAATAGAAATTGGTTTATCACTTATCAGTGCAAGGGTAGTGGTAAAATCCAGTTAGGGAACAACGCTGAGTGCGATGTTGTGGGTGTTGGTGATGTTAAGATCAGAATGCATGATGGTATCGTGAGGACATTAACTGGAGTGAGGCATGTTCCAGAGTTGAAGAAGAACTTAATTTCCTCGGGTGCCCTAGATTCAGCTGGTTGCAGGTATTCTTCAAAAGGTGGAGTTTTGAAGGTTGTTCGAGGTGCCTTGGTGATAATGAAAAGAATCAAGCATGGAGACCTGTATAAACTTCAAGGTGAGATGGTGACAAATGTTGCTGCAGAGACGTCGGATGCATCTATTCGAGGGTCTATGGACTGCTCGAAGAAGACCTGGGTGTTTGTGTCAAGGCACAAGTTTGATGCTGGTGTCAGGATCTTGCAGTCAAGAGCTTTGATCGAGACGAAGACTGGTAAGTCGATCAAGCATGTGCGGACTGACAATAGCATGGAGTTCTGCTCGGAGCTGACAAATAAATTTTGCATGAAAGAGAGCATAGTGAAACACCGCACCAGTGCTAGTAAAACACAACAATTTGCAGAATTGATGAGCAGAATATTACTAGAGATGGCCCGAAAAATTATCTCTAGTGCTGGTGTTGCTAGGAGAATCCTAGTTGATATGCTAAGTACGGTAAGCTACCTGGTGAATAGATCCCCATCAACTGCTATTGAAAGGCGGACTCCTGAAGAAGTGTGGTCAGGTAACGTTGCTGATTATTCTATTTTTAGAATGTTTGGTTGCTCGTGTTATTTTCGAGTGAGTGATGGTAAGCTCGATGGGAGAGCAAGGTGCATATTCCATGGCTATGCACAAGGTGAGTGAGGTGATCAGTTGTGGTGCCTGGATATAAATTCACCTGTTAATAGCAGAGAAGTTACCCTTGATGAGTCTCCGAAACTTCTGGCTAGGAGTGTATGTGGCGTGTTAATACGTAGATCGGACGGTGTTCGGCTTGAGGTGGAGTTGCGACCAGAAACTCCTGAGGTAGCGAGTATGAGTACTAGCAAAGTAATTGACACAAATGGTGCTCATAGCGAGGTGGAGCCTATAGAGCCAATGGTTGCTGTAACTGCCGATATTGACAAGGTACGTATTCGATCTCCTGACAAATATGGATGCAACAATGGTTTTGCTCTATCTGCGGTTAGGGAGGTTGTGTCAGAAAATCCTTGCGGAGCAGTTAAAGGTGCATGTGGAGTTGGTATTCTGATGAGGTCCTCGGTTATGGCGAAGTTCAAGCGAGGCTTGGACTTGGATAATATCTGTGGTGGTTGAGCCCGTCGGGGGCTATGGGAAAGTAGCAGTAGAATTTGAATTTTTACGAAGCGATTGCGACTTGGCTCAAATGTCGAGCCAAGGTGGAGATTGTTAAAATATGTCTTGAGTTTGATTCCAATGCGAAATTTGGAATATTCCGAATTGGATATGTTGTGGACATCTGAAATAGGAAAGTCCAACTTCGACTTGGATTTGGATTTTGTTCAAAATATATAGAGATATGTTTTGGATAAAATCGTTTAAAATAGGAAACATAATCCTATGAGAAGTTGACAGGTTTCACTTATATATAGACCTGTGGCCGTGGGTGATAGGTGTGGATCACAAATTGTCTTGAAGCGCCGCGTGAGTGCTTGGTGTTCCGCCGTTGATCATGAAGAATTGGTCTTGAAGCGCCGTCTTGTCGTTGAGTGCTTGAGAGGGATTTTCTTTGTCATTCTTGTTCGTGAATTACATCCAAGAAGATTTAGTGTTCAAGCCAATTAAATCTTGTGGTAAGATTTATGTGTAATTCTTTCGTGAGATTGAGAGATTATTTCGTGAGGAATTTTGGGGCTAAACACTGTGTGCGTTTTTGGGTGTAATTGGGGCTTGGGAAACACCGAGAGAGTGTTCGAGTGACTTGAGTGTGTAATCTCTTTGTATCGCTTGATCTATAGTGAAATTCGCTGCTGCTCTCCCCGTGGACGTAGGTCTTTACGACTGAACCACGTAAATCCGTGTCCGATTTATTTTTCTTCTTCTGCTATATTATTGTTCGATCGCTCGCCCTATCTCAACAGAAGTGAAGTGGTCGCATATGTTTTGTCGATTATTATTTATATCTTGTACAAAAGATAGATTCTTCAAAAAGTTTTTCATTTAAACTTGTTGTTCTATATTTTGATCTGGGGAGGGATAAAAAGTTTCTGTGCATCTTTTCAATGAGATAATCAAGTGTTAAAGAGGTGTTGTCTATATCATTCATGCTTGGACATTCCAACTTGAAATGTCTGGATTTGCTATGAACATACATAGGAGTATTCTCGTCTAAGTCAACCTACCTTTTCATATTATTCTATAATGGACTCGAAATGAATGTAAGAAAAAACCACATTTGCACAATGAAGTACCACAGTAGTAAAACTGACATACAATGATCCATATTGTTATTTGACAACATCAGTTTACATCACTCCTACAAAAAGTGACAACAGAATAGAAAGCAACTTTTGATATGGGATTTTTGGCCATAGAGGTGCTTGGCAATCGACGTATTCTTATTTATTATGGCTAGGCCTTTGATGCCTGTATTGTCTGCAAAACATGCTTACAAATCCTAAGTACGAATATTGTAATGAATATAAAGAAGGTCATCGTCACTTTTTCGTTTTGTTCTCCTATATATTGGTATGGGATGTGTCCCAAGTTGCCTTAAGATCGATCCAAGTGGCGAGCAGGGATCTCCCTCGGGATAACATTCTCATATTATTCTATAATGGACTTGAAATGAATGTAAGAAAAAACCACATCTGCACATCAATGAAACACCACAGTAGTAAAAAGTGAAATATATTTCTTATCATTATTTGACAATATCAGTTTACATCACTCTTACAAAGAGCAACAACATAATAGAAAGAAACATTTGATATGGGATTTTCAGTTATAGCGGCGCTCGGCACTCGACATACTCTTATTTATTATGGCTAAGCCTTTGATATCTGTATGGTCTTCAAAACATGCTTACAAATCTTAAGCACGAATATTTTAATGAATATAAAGAAGGTCATCATCACTTTTTCGTTTTGTTTTCCTATAAATTGGTATGGGATGAGTCCCAAGTTGCATTTTCAATGGTCATGCAGAGATACTTGCGAGCTCAAATTCCAACTCTAATATGGCGTTTTTCTTAATAGGTCTTTTGTCTACAAAGAAACTCAAATAGAAGTCATTTTGTCGATTGCATCAAATGGGTTAACGACATCTGTGAAAATTCCAACTCTAATATGGCGTTTTTCTTAATAGGTCTTTTGTTTGCAAAGAAACTCTAATGGAAGTCATTTTGTCGATTGCATCAAATGGGTTGCGACATCTGCGAACTAAACATCATGAACATGAACTTGAACTTGTTAAGATCGTGTCGCGTTCTTGAGTTGCGTAAGGAAATTCCGCATCTTGACCTTTGTTATCGAATTCAAAGACTTAAAAAAAAAATAACGTGATGGGAACTTTCAATGTGACTAGCCAAAGCTCCAGCAATTTTTCTTTTTTGGCCCACAGAAACTCCAGTATGAGAAGCTCGAATGAATGTTTAGGATTTGGCTTTTTCTCACTTAATTTATGATGTTAGATTCTCCAACAAAAAAATATTCTTGTAATGATTCTCTCAAAATGGAATACCCACCAAGAAGGGTTCTGAGGGCTCCAGGGCAAAGGGGATTTAGTGCAACTATTTTCGGTACAACTATGTGTCCTTAATTGGCGTATGCATATAGCGCAATGCAGATTTCTTGATTTAATTATGTAAATCGGCTTTTGAGAACCTACACTTGGTACGTGTGTGTGTATATACACACACACACCATACACAGATCATCAATTCACACATCATTTGACGCTTATCTTCCCTTCTTTGATCGCTTTTTTCTTTTCTTTGGGAAATTGTCCAAAAAATCTTAAACCTAATGTACTTTTGTCAATTCAGTTCTAAATTTTTTAATTTTGTCAATTGAGTCTTGAACCTTTTTATGTTTTACCAATTGAGTTCATCTAGTCAATTTTAACTAAAAATCATTGACGTGAACGCCGGTCATCTTACATGGCATGCTTGAGGCTAACATAAACAATTTTAATATTTTATCAATATTTAATAATTTTTTTTTTTTTTTCTTTTTTTCCCCTTCCTCCTTTAGCTAGTCGCCAAGCATTGACTGCTGGCCAGAGATGAGGGCTGGCAAGGTCAACCATGCTGCCCTCTAAGATCGCCCTCACTAGGGGCAAGTGAGTTGAGCCTCACCAGTGGCAACCTCATCCAACAACAGTGAGATTCACCCTTGCTAGTGGCCAGAGGGTTTGAGCTTCCCTAGAGGCCAGCCAGGTTGACCTCGTTGGCCCTCGCCTCTAGCTGGTTGGCCCTCACCTCTGGTTAATAGTCGAGGCCCAGTGACAGGCTTGGAGAGGAAGAAGGGAAGAAAAAAAAAGAAAAAGAAAAGAGAAAAAAAAAAAATTAATAAAAAATTCAAAAGGAATATTAATATATTGTTAAAAATTATTTACGTCAATGCTTGGGTCCATGTTAGCAAGTTCCAAGCAAAATTGGTCGGATGAACTCAATAAGCAAAATGTTAAAATGTTTATGATTCAATGACAAATTTAAAAATGTTTAGAACTGAATTAGTAAAAGTACAATAATTTAGGATTTTTTGGACACCTCTTTTCTTTTGTTTAGCCAATTTTCACGTAGTGTTACTTAATTCTGGGCATCGTGAATATGTCAAGCCATTAATATTACATCGTCTCACCTGGTTGGAAGGACCAATCCTGTCGTTTTTGGAGCTTCCTATGGCAAGTTGTTCGTTTCTTTAGATCCGTTCCTCTCAAACCAACCCAACTGAAGTTTCGAGCGACAAAATTGGCAGGTCTGCTTTTGAGAACGTTTCAAATGCGGCTTTGGAGTCATAGGTCCGAGTACTGATGACTATTGAATTGAGTATGAATAGAGTCAAAAGAGAATACCTTTCATAATTCTACAAAGAAACGACCGAATTGTATAATAATCATCTCGCTCTTTGAATAGAGGAAAGGTAATGACCCTGAATGAGTTCAAGTGGGACCAGTCACCGAGGAATTATGGAAAAGAAAGGACTCAGACTGATGACAAATTTCACCAAATAGATGAATTTTCTCGCACTTTTACCCCTCTGTCTCTTTCCCACTTATCAGCTTTGTCATTTTTAGTGGACATTGACCTGCAACAGAAGCTTGCAATAACATTTTCCTGGAGTTCTTGCCCATCAGGGTCAAGTCTCACAAATTGGTTATATTTACCGAACATTTGTCATCAAGTTCTAATATTATAGTTCAAGGTCTTCATCATCCTTTACATTCTCTTGCATCTAGACCTGAGTCCTGATCCTCCTCTCTCTCTCTCTCTCTCTCTCTCTCTCTCTGCGCACAAGCACTAGATTTGCAGGAAAAAAAGAACGCATCAGCCTCAACGGATGTTCCCTGTATTGGGCCTCGGTTTCTTGAATACATTAATCAATGAGTGGGCCTCGGTTTCTTGAATATATTAATCAATGAGTAAACTTCTTAGTCATTCGAGAAACACGGTCTAAGTCCTGAATCTTTTTGAAAAGTTGCAAAATAGTTCTTTTGAACATAATTTTTTCCTGAATTTTCCTTTTCAACAATGATGTGGACATCGAGCCATATCGAGAAGGAGGTGCTAGGGAACCATTGTCTATTCCTACCGGTTCAATTACTCAAGTGCGGGCCAAGCAATTCAGGCAAGCTGTTGCGTCATGGTTCGTGATCTTTGGCGTGGAGATGACCTTGGATCAAATCTTGAAGAATCTTGGAAATCTTGGCGTAATCTTTGGCGTGGAGATGACGTTGGATCAAATCTTGAATCTTGGAAATCTTGGCGTAATTTGATTATCTGGTCATCAAATATTTGACCAAGTCAAATACATTACCTTTTATTTAGATATATTCTAGAATATAACATATTAGATTTCTGGGGTTGGTTTTAGGATTTGTGTGGCAACTAGAAGACCTATATTAAGGATTGGCCGACTTTCTTTGGAGAGATATATTTACTTTGAGAAAATTGAGAGAATTATCTCCTACTGTTCTTTTGAGGACTTGACCTTATCAAGGTTCCTTGTGATGGTCGATTCGACTTATCGAGCGAGATAGCGAATTCTTTCGCTCGTGGCATCTATAACGTTGGTTGGTTAATACGCGTTCGTCAACAGGTCACGTTCATACCGAGGTTGCCAACCACAGGTTTGACTAGAGGTCGAGGTTTTGCAATTCGCACCATCTGGGCCTTTGTAGAACGATCTTTCCCCAACGATTCACATCATTTGGTATCAGAGCTTGCTTCTACAAGGTCTATTTATCTTTAATTTTGTGTATATATTGGCAATTTGAGATTTATTGGGCTAGGGTTTCGGTTCTAGCCAATTTAGGGATCTGATTACTTTTGTGCTTCAAAACGTAGTTGTTTGTTGTTAGTTTTAAAAAAAAAATTTCTAGCATCTTAAATTGTATTTGAGTTCGTCAAAAAAAAAAAAAAAGAGAAAGTTCATTGAAAAAAAAAAAAAAGAGAAAGAAAACACACGAAAAAAAGTGCTAAAAAAAAAGATTCGGCAAAAAAAAAATCAAGGTGACTCGTTTATAAGTGGATCGAATTGAAACAAAATCAGTAGTGATTTGCGTTTCAATTGGAATTTCGAAAGTTGTACTTGTTGGTTTAAAATTGTTACTTATTGAAACAAAATCAGTAGTGATCTAATCTTGTTTGATTAGTTTGATTGATTGTCGTGAGGGGGTTGAGAGACAGGTTTGAGTCTGATGAAGAGCTTGTGAAAAGAGAATATGAAAGAGAAAAGGCAAGAGTGTGTGAGTTTAATTGAGGGTGGAAAAAGCCTAGACTTGAGTTAAACACGAAGGGAGTCACAAACACCTTGAGAGAAACACGCGAGGGAGGATTGGTGAGGATTTTTGTGACTAACGTTTACTTGCAGGTCTAAAAATATGTCACACGAAGAAAGCGTGAATCAAAGGGAGGTTGACCCCATACGAAGGGATGAAGTGCTCATGGAAAGCATCCAGCAACTGAGGGCCGTAGTGGAGGAACTTAGTGGCCGAATGATGGGGAATGGCATGGGGGTTGATGGTGACCGAGAGTTAACCCGAGGAAGGCCGCAACATCAGTGAGACACCTCTAGAACACGACCTAGAAGGCAACGACATTATGATGATGATGAGGCTGACATGGAGGATGATCGAGATGCTCAATTTGGAAGGCGGAATGGAGGCCGCGGGTTTAGACACCGAGAAGATAATGAACTTGGCAATATCAAGATGAAGATTCCTTCTTTCCAAGGGAAGAATGATCCCGATGCGTATCTAGAGTGGGAGAAACACATGGAGATGGTATTTGATTGTCAACGATAGTCCAAGCTCAAAAAGGTAAAAATTGCAGCTGTTGAATTTACTGATTATGCTATAATTTGGTGGGATCAACTTGTGACTAGTAGGAGGCGCAATGGTGAAAGACTGATAGAGACGTGGGATGAGATGAAAGCGGTGATGAGGAGGCGTTTTGTACCAAGTCATTACCATCGAGATTTGTTTCAAAAGTTACAAAATCTCACAAAAGGCAATCAGAGCGTGGAAGAGTATCACAAGGAGATGGAGATTGCCATGATTCGTGCTAATGTGGTGGAGGATCGTGAGACCACAATGTCAAGATTTTTGAGTGGTTTGAGCCGAGACATAGCAAGGGTGGTGGAGCTGCAACACTATGTCGAATTAGAGGAATTGGTGGACAAAGCCATCAAAGTTGAGCGGCAATTGAAGTTGGATCGAAATCACAAGAGTGGAGGAGGTTCAAATCAAAATTGGAGATCCAATTGGAAGAGAGATGAGAAGCCAAATTGGAGACAAAACAACACCAAAATTGAAACCTCAAAGGAGAAGGAGAGGGATGGTAAAGTTGGGACAAATCCGATTTCAGGTAAAACTGAAAACCCTAACACTAGAACTCGTGAAATTAAATGTTTTAAGTATTTGGGTAGGGGTCATATGGCGAATCAATGCCCTAATAGAAGGGTGATGATCATGACTGGACACGGTGTTATTGAGTCCGAAAGTGAAAGGGAAGAAGAGGATGATGAGATGCCACCATTGGAGGATTGTAGTGATGGAGAAATTGTCATGACCCGAACTCCGAGTACATGCACATCCCTCCGTGGTCGATATAAATTTGCGACGTCCCAGGGAGTGTCGCCGACCCATTGATTATTATGCACACGCGGAAACGTAAAACAATCTCCATACAACATAACAATGGGATAGAAACGTAGGATAGTATTTTCACAACCACACCTACAATAAAGTAGTACTTAAATACAAACCAGTTTAACACTCCAAGGTCTAATACAAAAAGTGAAGCTGTTTGATTTCTTATAAGTTAAGCTTCTATTTACAAAACCGAGGTTCGTTAATATATTATCATACTCCTCAACCCTTCTAGGGTGAACTGTCACCCATTCCCAGCCTCGACGGAAGACCCGTCATCACACGGGTGAAGGTAGAGAGACTTCTATTTTTCCTTCCCCTGCAAACCATTGTACACGACCTGGCCTTTCTTCGTCTAGGGACCTGAAAATGTTAGCCCACTAAGGGGTGAGATCACATCTCAGCAAGTCAATCTACTAAACCCAGATTAGGAGAAGGGTACATATAACATGCAATCTAGTCACCCTTCTTACCCTTTTCGTCACTTGCACTTTCCTGCACGTTAGTGGCATTCAATCATACAATATCACATTGACATTTATAGCAGTTGAATAATTCAATGCACATACAGATAGGGATGCAGATGTCAGATCATTGACCGTGGTCAATTTTTAACAGATAACAGTCATCCGGTATAACCGGGCTTCGCCTCACACCATTGAGCGTGGCAACGTCTACATCTAGACGGCATTCCAATTAAGGAGCATCGGCCTAGCATCCACTGCGACCGGCATCCGTTGACGTGGGGCATTCCCGAAGGAGCACCGTCCGGCCCCAAAGGCACGTGACGGAATCATGTCGTGAATGCATATGATAGATGCCACATTTCAATAATCAATTATACACAGCATCCACAGCATCAATTGAGCAATTTCATAGTAAGAATTCTTCAAAACAAGCATATACTCTTATTCACCCAAATTTACAGAAAGCTGTCCAATAACGTTCTTCCAGTGTCACAGTCAGAAATTCACTCAAATGATCTCGAAAAATTCTCAAATTCAGACACGTGCTAGAAAACATATAAACAAACATTTTTCATGAAGACACCGAGATCCAGATCCCTCTGGATTTGGCCCAGAAATTTCTTCCATCCAGCACAAAAATTGGGTCCAGTTCCAGAGAGTCTAACTCATCAAAATCAGTTCGGTTTTGGGTCGAAATCTTGTTCATTTAATTTGAAATTCGAGTATGTTATATTAGAAGTTGTAAGGAACAACTTTCATGAAGGAACCGATTGGAAATTCTACCTCTAAAGGTAGGTAACAACCCTTGGAATCATGGCAGGTCACGGGTTACTGGACTGTCCGAAATACTGTTCCGAGGGTGACGTCATTAAAATCGTCACCTTTTTAATTTCTAAAAATTCTGAGAAAAATATATGTTATTATTTAGGATGTCCAAAACATTTTTTCACGGGGAAATTTCTTCAAAATCACATCACAAAGTTGTCCACGAAATTAGCAAAACATACATGTCCTGGAAACTGTTTCAGAAAACAGCCTCTGTTCTATTCCAAATCTCTCTCCACGACTTTTATTTTGCTCCATAAATCCTATCTAAAATTTTTCTATGGCCATTATAGCATCCCTAAGTAATATTCATCCACATATAACTTCATCTACATAGTTCCTCCACATAAAAATTCCTAAAGAATGTACTCAGCCCCTAATCTACGTTTAGGAGACGACTTACCGATAAATCTAATGGCGATCCTCACTTGTGGCCGGACGGCAACACAAGGACAGCCCTGGAGGTGTTTTGACGATGATTTGGACCCGGCACAACGGCTGGAGGTGTCGTTGAGCGACCACCACAGCAGCACACAAAGTCCTGGATTTTCTTGAGGAGGGAGGAATGCTCGAGACCTTGCTGTTCAGTTGCTGTTTTGTCGTCCAAAGAGGGAGCAAGAATGGCTAAATAAACTAACTTAAAGGAGAAGAAGACAAGGCTTTTTATGGCTGTGAAAGGGAAAGGAAATTGTTGTAAGGCTAGATAAGGGAAAGAGAGAGACAAGTGCACGGCAGCAGGGGAGAAGAAATGAGTGCAGAAGAAAAGAGGTTAAAGCGGAAGTAATTGCAAATAAATTACTCAGCATTGACTCAGCCATTTGCTGCTGCATTTCGGTTTCCTACGGCAAGAAGAGGAGAGGGAAAAGGAGAAGTAATTGCAGATACATTACTTAGCATTCACTCAGCCATTTGCTGCTGCATTTCGGTTTCCTATGGCAAGAAGAGGTGAGGGAAAAGGAGAAGTAATTACAGAGAAGTTATTCAGCCTTTACTCAGCCATTTGCTCAGCATTTGGCCTAATTTTCCATGGAAAAATGGCTCTCCATTACTACCTTAGGTCCCCTATCTTTTCCAAGTCTATCTCCATTAAATAACAAGGAAATTGAGGTGAAATTGTAGGAGAGAGGGATTCCTACGAATTTCATTTTGAGGAGACTTCTTTTTTTTTTTTTTTCTTTAATTACCAATCTAACATCTAAATCAATAGGGTCAAGTCCCTTAGTAACAACTTATAATACCTCTTTTACACTTCTATAACTCTTTTTCCAATTGTCTCATATTAAATGCCCAAAACCTATTTAAAAAGTGGCATTTCCTTTTTATTCTTTTAATTTGTTATTCTTGCCTCTTTTCCGTTAATAATTCCTGTCGTCCATAAAATTTGGAAAGATGCAACAACATTCCCGGGATTAATTGTGACACGTGAAAATTCTTAATTTCTGTAATCGACATCATTTCCTCGGTTAATTTCAGTCAAATGTGATTTTAGCGTAACTTAAACTATCGTTAGTTTTTGGGAATTTTTGGTGCACTAACCTGTGGTCGAAATCTCAAGTCGGTTGCATCAAAATTCTTTAATAACTTTCCTGATTAGTCTAATTATCTCATGAGTGATCAGCTCAGAGAATAACGCTATAGGCACATCGATGAAAAGCCCGATTCATTTCATTGAAAACAGAAGTGGAAAAATCAGACTGTCACAGAAATAGCTATAAAATGAGACCTATTGGTGGTTAGGCGTTCACTTAGTGTGCAAGTAAAGGAGGAGGAGCATCATCAACAAAGAGATAACTTGTTTCATTCAAGATGTGTGGTGAATCGTAAGATCTGTAGTTTGATAATTGATGGAGGTAGTTGTGCAAATGTGGCAAGTTGTATTATGGTTGATAAGTTGGGTTTGAAGATGACAAAGCACCCTAGGCCTTATAGACTTCAATGGTCAAATGATAGTGGTGAGGTGAAAGTGTCAAAACAAGTTCGAATCCCATTTGAGATAGGAAGATACAAGGACGAGGTAGAGTGTGATGTTGTACCTATGCAAGCGGGTCATATCTTACTTGGAAGACCATGGCAATATGATCGAATGGTACATCATGATGGGTATAGTAATCGTTATTCATTGGTGATGAATCAAAAGACTTACACCTTGGTACCAATGACACCTAATGAGGTGTATTACGATCGGTTAAAGTTACAACAAGAAGCTGAGAAAGAGAGAAAAGGTGAGAAATCTGAGGGCTTGCGTGATGTGTCTGAGACGCAAGGAAAAGGAGAGGCCGAGAGAAGGATTGTGGTAAAAACCGAGGGAAAAGAAGAGAGGAAAGCAAATAGGCAAAAAAAATTTTATGCGAATTCGAGTGAGGTGAGGAGAGCTTTAGTTCTAGATTGACCAATGCTTGTACTTTTGTACAATGAGGTTTTGTTTTCTACTAATGATCTTGACCCAAGTTTGCCTAGTCCTATTGTGACTTTATTGCAGGAATTTGAAGATGTCTTTCCTGATAAACTTCCTGGAGGGATATCACCAACTCGAGGCATAGAACATCAAATCGACCTGATTTCTGGTGTGCTATTACCTAACCGACCTGCATATCGAAGTAATCCTGAGGAGACAAAGGAACTTCAACGGCAAGTTAGCGAACTATTGGAGCGAGGGTATGTGAGAGAGAGTCTTAGCCTGTGTTCCGTCCCTGTTTTGTTGGTGCCAAAGAAGGATGGAACTTGCCGAATGTGTGTTGATTGCCGAGCAATCAATAATATTATGGTAAAGTATCGAAATCCTATTCCTAGGTTAGATGACATGTTGTATGAGTTGCAGAGTTCTTGCATTTTCACTAAAATCGATTTGAAAAGTGGATATCATCAAATTAGGATGAAAGAAGGTGATGAATGGAAAATTGCATTTAAGACCAAGTATGGATTATATGAGTGGTTAGTCATGCCATTTGGGTTAACTAATGCACCAAGCATATTTATGCGACTTATGAATCATGTTTTGCATGCTTTTATTGGTCGATTTGTGGTTGTCTATTTCGATGACATTTTGATATATAGCCGAAGCCCTGATGACCATATTGAGCATGTGCGAGCTGTCTTACAGGTTTTAAGGGCCGAGCAATTATACGCTAATCGAAAGAAGTGCTCTTTTGTTACTAACAAATTAGTATTTCTAGGATTTTTTGTTAGTGCTGATGGTATACAGGTTGATGAAGAAAAGGTCAAAGCAATCCGCGAATGGCCAACACCTAAGACCGTAGGAGAGGTGTGTAGCTTTCATGGGTTGGCTAGTTTTTATCGGCGATTTGTGAGAAATTTCAGCACCATTGCCGCACCTTTGACTGAGGTTATCAAGAAGCATGTGGGTTTCACATGGGTGGGGAGAAGAGCAAGAGAAAGCATTTAATCTGCTAAAAGATAAGTTGACTAATGCTCCTTTGTTATCTTTGCCGAATTTCAGTGCTACTTTTGAGATAGAGTGCGATGCTTCTGGTACAGGAATTGGAGCCGTGTTGATGCAAGGAAGGCGTCCCATAGCTTATTTCAACGAGAAATTGAGTGGAGCAACATTGAATTATCCTACCTACAATAAGGAGATGTATGCTTTAGTGCGAGCTTTGGAGACTTGGCAACATTATCTATGGCCGAAGGAGTTTGTGATCCACACCGATCACGAGACCTTAAAGTACTTGAAAGGGCAGCAAAAGTTGAATAAAAGGCATGGCAAATGGATGGAGTTCATTGAGACTTTTCCATATGTGATCAAGTATAAGAAAGGTAAAGAGAATGTGGTAGCCGATGCACTTTCTCGAAGGTACGCGATTCTAACTACTCTAGAAGCAAAGTGTTTAGGTTTTGAGCATATCGAAGACTTATATACTGATGATGATGACTTTGGGAGAGTATATGAAGCATGTGAACACGCTATATTTGATAAATTCTATAGGCATGAAGGTTATATTTTTCGTGAAAACAAACTATGTTTGCCTAAGTGTTCTTTGCGTGAATTGTTGGTGCGTGAAGCGCATAGTGGTGGTTTAATGGGGCATTTTGGCATTAATAAGACTTATGAAGTGCCGCATGAACATTTTTATTGGCCACATATGAAGAGAAATGTCACACACGTCTATGAGAGATGCATTGCTTGTAAGCAATCTAAGTCTACAACTAAACCACATGGCTTGTATACGCCATTACCTATCCCGACGCATTCTATGGATTTTGTGTTAGGATTGCCTAGGTCTAAGTATGGTAGAGATTCTATTTATGTGGTTGTTGATCGATTTTCAAAGATGGCTCATTTTATTCCTTGTCATAAAACTGATGATGCATCTCATGTTGCTGATTTGTTCATTAGGGAAGTTGTACGTTTGCATGCCATGCCTAGATCGATTGTTTCAGATTGAGATTCTAAATTTCTTAGCTACTTTTGGAAAACATTGTGGAAAAAACTAGGAACATGGTTGTTATTTTCTACTACTTGTCATCCACAAACTGATGGTTAAACCGAGGTAGTTAATAGAACTTTAGGGGTATTGTTGTGTGCTATTATTAAAAAGAATATAAAATCTTGGGAAGATTGTCTGCCACATGTTGAGTTTGCATATAATAGGAGCATGCATTCTGCTACTAAATTTACACCATTTGAGGTTCTCTATGGTTTTAATCCGTTAACTCCTTTAGATTTAACCCCTTTACCTATTAATGAGCGTGTGGATTTAGATGGAGCAAAGAAAGCCAAATTTGTCAAGGCATTGCATGAGAAGACGCGCACAAATATTGAGCGCAAGACTGAGCAATATGCAAGGCAAGCCAATAAAGGGCACAGGGAAGTGGTGTTTGAACCCGGCGATTGGGTTTGGGTTCATATGCACAAAGAGCGATTTCCTGAGCAGCGACATTCTAAGTTATTACCGTGAGGGGATAGACCATTCATGGTGTTAAAAAGAGTTAACAATAACGCTTACAAGCTTGATCTTCCAGGTAAGTATGACGTTAGTGCTACATTTAATGTTTCTGACTTGACTCTTTTCGATGCCACTGATGATTTGAGAGCAAATCCTTTGCACCAGGGAGGGAATGATGTGGACATCGAGCCATATCGAGGAGGAGGTGCTAGGGACCCATTGTCTATTCCTACCGGTTCAATTACTCAAGCGCGGGCCAAGCAATTCAGGCAAGCTGTTGGCGTCATGGTTCGTGATCTTTGGCGTGGAGATGACCTTGGATCAAATCTTGAAGAATCTTGGAAATCTTGGCGTAATCTTTGGCGTGGAGATGACGTTGGATCAAATCTTGAATCTTGGAAATCTTGGCGTAATTTGATTATCCGGTCATCAAATATTTGACCAAGTCAAACACATTATCTTTTATTTAGATATATTCTAGAATATAACATATTAGATTTCTAGGGTTGGTTTTAGGGTTTGTGTGGCAACTAGAAGACCTATATTAAGGATTGGCCGACTTTCTTTGGAGAGATATATTTACTTTGAGAAAATTGAGAGAATTATCTCATACTGTTCTTTTGAGGACTTAACCTTATCAAGGTTCCTTGTGATGGTCGATTCAACTTATCGAACGAGATAGCGAATTCTTTCGCTCGTGACGTCTATAATGTTGGTTGGTTGATACGCGTTCGTCAACAGGTCATGTTCATACCGAGGTTGCCAATCACAGGTTTGACTGGAGGTCGAGATTTCGCAATTCGCACCATTTGGGCCTTTGTAGAACGATCTTTCCCCAACGATCACATCAAACAACCTATAATCACCTACTACCGAAGCCACTTTATATGTCATCACTTAAAAGTGATTGACAATTTGTTGGCCACCATAAGTTTCCATATTTTTTGAATGTTGCTTGTGGTACGTTCATCTACACGGCACGGCACATTGCTCAAAAAGAGTATTTATTGACTTGCAAAGTCCAATTTCTAGAGAACATTCACTGATCCTAGGTATTGATGGGTTGGAAGTCAGACATAAATGGCATTGTTGGTAACTCTTGACTTATCAATTACACCCACTTTCCAACGGGTACGGCAGGCTATTCGCCTAAAATGCAATTCTAGTCTAATTGGAAAAATTCGAGTGCTTCGGGAGGCTCTAGATGGAAGTGTGGGATTTAGTTGATTGGTTAATATACATAATGACCCCCTTAAAAGGGTTGAACGTGTAGAAGACTTCAGATTAATTAAGCTTTGTCTTAAAATGTTTGAGTGTGCAGAAGACTTCAGATTGACTAAGTTTTGTCTTTAGATGGTTAATTGGTTTTCTTTAAACACATTCGTAGAAAGATCAACAATTGAGAATCATCTCATGTTCAAAAGCTACCAACTTTGAAATCGCGTCCATGGTCCACGCACTTGAAAATTCAATAATTTAGACCTTGCTCTAGACATGTAGATGATGAGAGAGAGAGAGAGAGAGAGAGAGAGAGAGAGAGAGAGTAATTGTTGCCTCAATAAGCTCTCTTCCATCGATAGATTAGGAACAAGGGCGCAAAGGAGAGAGAGTAATTGTTGCCGTAATCAGCTCTCTTCCATCGATAAATTAGGAATAAGGGCACAAAGGTCCGGTCACCACAATTAGCTCTCTTGAGAACACAACATATTAAAAAAATGAATTATTACTAGGTTTTTTATAGCGAATGACATATTTTACAGGAGATGGTTGGATGAATTTTGGTTCTTCCATATGTCTATTATGTTCTTTCTTCTGGGGGAAAAAGCATTTTTTATCTTTTCCTAACATAATTTCTATTTCAGATTCATTTTTTTTTTTTTAATTTCCAAAACTTCTAACAACACTAATGCGATAGTGTTGAGGGTTGGTTAATTTATTTTAGTATGTTATTTTCTACATTTAAGAAGAAAAGCTATTAAAAATTAGAGTCTCGATTGGATTGGATATTTGTTGGGGTCTATGTTGCTAAAATTATAGGTCAACATAAGTTAATTCAGATCGGACCCTATTGCGACTCATTCAAATTAACTCAATGCACTGATTTGACAAGTTCACTCCCAACTAAATAACAGAGATGTCAAAAAAAAGATTGGAGCTTGGCGTACAAGCTGACGATTGCATGCTAAGGCAATATGAGACGTGTTCCTAAAACCACTTTGATTAATTAGTTATTAGTGCGTTGGAAGCTATGCATAAATTGCCTTGTTGATAACTTGGCCTGGCAATTATACCCATTTACAAATTAGGCTTTTTTCCCTTTTTACTTTGCACCTATAATGTGGCCAAATGTTGCATCATTTACCATTCTAGTATTATTTGGGTGACATTATTTCCACCCTCTTTATAACTAAATACACTCCATTTATACGAGATAGGGAAAATCACCCTTGATTGATTTCCCATTTATGCATTTTCCCTCAATTGATTTCTTTTCCATTGTGGGTTCCCCTCACATTCAAACCCATTGTTGCTTAGAACATTAAAGTCGGCATTTTCTTTGTCAATCCAACATGAATAAATTAAGCTTTCATGAAAAATATTTCTATTACTTTAGGCACAGTTTCTATTTTACAAATATTGTTTGTATATAGGCTTTACATGAAAATTAGTCCAAATATTCGCTCGACGAAATGAAAAGTTCTAAAGATGTCTTTAATAAATAAAGTTGCTAACATGTGTAGAAGAGAGAGAGAGAGAGAGAGAGAGAGAGAGAGAAGATAGGTTTTTGATGTGCATGATAATATTTGCTTGAATGTGTAATCCTCGATTATGGTAACCAGATGCAACATAAACTAGAAAAACTAGAAAGAATAGGACAATGTGTAAATTGGGGTCCACTACTTTAAGTTTCAGTTGGATAATAAAGAGCACTTCTGTAATGCAAATAGGGGTGGATCTAGTCATAAGTGTCAAAACAACTTTGCCCTGTTTGTAATTGTCAAACAAGCGGCCTACGGGGAGGGGCATCAGGAGCCACGTGGCAAATCATGATTGATAGGTCTAAGTGAATAACGGCAACAATGTAATTGTGCAACATAATCTGAAGGAAATACACTTTTAATAAACAAATAGAATAAGTGATAAGATATTCACATCTCAAATAAGACATGGAAACTGCGCATCTAGTTTTTCATTGCAATTTGCCTTTAATTAGGAATTGTCAAACAATCTTTATATTAAATCTAGGTAGATCCACATAATCCATGTAAAGCTAGACTTGTAATGCAATATAATCATATAAAGGGCCGAGAAAATATTCGGATATAAATGTAAAGCCAAAATCCTAGCTACAAATACTAATGGACTTGAGTTGGCTCTGATCGATATGTTTGAGATAGATCAATTTTTCCAATTATTTCAAAGCCAAAAATTGCTTTCTATAATTCCAAAAGGAATCATTCATACCATTGACCCCTATGCAGTTGTTCTTGGTGAATTTTTTTTTTTTTTTTGGTAAAGGTTCTTGGTGAATTTTTGTCCTGCTTTTTTTAAGAAATTTCAATTCGATGCGAGTGTAATCTATTTGATGCTAAAGTAGTTTAGCTGGAATAGATGAATAGTGTGTCTAGGAAAATTGCTCTCTAATATAATGCTTGACAATATTACCAGCCTCATGTTTTCTACTTGATATCGTCCTTGTCATTTTCCCAATTGCCCTCATTTCCCAAATTTTATAATAAGGTTCATCATCAATAACAGTTTATGTTTATATATTTTCGTTGATGAAGAAAATTATTTTTGTCAATTCATTTTTGTAAGCAATGCAAATGATCATTTTTAGAAAAAATATGCTCACAATAATTGATTTTCCTCCAAATAAATGTATGCATACGTATTATTGGTCTTTTTAAATTACAAGATTAGCAAGCAACGATCTCCTAAAGGACTCTCTATGTTTACATTAGCTTGTCCACGCGCCTTTGATTAACTATCGAACAAGAATGACGTAATTGTGCCTATGTTACAACATGTTTCTAATTAAAAATATTTAATAGGAGGACTGATTTAAACATTTGCCAACTTTCTCCTTAACTTGCATTCTCTGTGTATAGGGTGAGAATGCAATTTGAGTAAAATTACAATTAATATAGATTATAATTAACCCAATTCCATATAGTAATCAAACATAGTAGTGTACCTCTAATGCCCTCGATCCACGCAAGAAATGTAAAAGTCAATTTGGGGTTCACTTTATGCCTTTGGTGGTGCCCTCCGCTTCTAAGGTAGTGCGTTGATCTACTGTGCTTTTTCTGTCGTGCTGACTTCGATGAGTCTTAACTTACGTAATTATAATTTTTTTTATTCCGACGTGATTAATGGTACAGATTAATTTCCTCTTTTTCCATTATATCCTTGGTTTTAGCTTTTTCAAATGGTTTTTTTCTAATCAAATATGTTTGTCGATGGTTGAATTGATTGATAGATGATCATTAGCCAAAATGCAATGCGTGGTGGTCCCTTGTGTGACTTCCAAATGTCCTTTCCTTGTATTTTGAGAAAAGATTAGCGAATCGTTCAATTCCCATCCTACTTTTTATCGCATTACTAAATTTTTTAAATATGTAATTGGATTAGCGAGAGCTTGAAGTGGTCTAAAATGGAATCTTCAGCAGATAACCATCAAAAAAGTGCTCACTTTCATATCCTTTTTAGGTTCAGAAAACCGACCTTGACGATATTTCTTAACCATAAAAGTCAAGAGTTTTCCACAAATTTCATGACACCAACTATCTCTACCCAATTCCGATCGACCTATAGCCTTTTAAATCCATTTGCGTTGCTCGCAGTTTTTATCTCCCACCTAATTTATCTGCCTCAATCAACCTTTTAATGGCGCAAAATCGTCATTAACTGCTTCTGATGATGCACAGTCCATCGGATGAATTTGATCAGATCTCTATCAGTTATGCATATTCAAATGGCACGAAATCGAGATTCAACTCTTTGACACTAGAATTGGCACAATTAGACCGAAGGCAACATTTTACCAGTGCTGTAGGTATACTTCTGTAGCTTAAAAAATGATGATAGCACTTTATCATTCCATTTGATACCATAATCTTTTTTTTTGTTTAATTTATTTTGCTAAATCACATACGCCATAAGGTATTTTATAAGCAAAATCAAAAAGAGGGTGATCTTTTTTTATTTATTTATTTTTTAGAAAGGCTTCCCTTGTAATGGTGGCAATCTTTAGTAGACTAGAGTCAATACTTGGTCAGTAGCTAGTATTTTATAACTTTTTCTTAATTGATAAAAGTAAAAATATTTTAGTATTTAGATTCCATTCATCACGTGAAAAACAACTTCCAAGTAAATATTTTTTGGATTTTCTAGTGATTGGCACACAAAAAAGAGGTTTTCTTAAATAGGGAAAAATGATTTTCATTTTTTGAAAATGAGAAATCATTTTCCCTCTTCTTCTTTTCCCCCAAACCGAGCATGTTCTCCTCTGTGCATCCTTTCAATTATTTTTTTCTTTTTATTTTTTCTTTATTTTCTTTATTTTATTTTTAGTTTTTATTTTATTTTATTTCATTTATCTTTTCTTTCTTTTTTTCCTTCTTCCTCAGCCGGTCACTTGCCGTGGTGACAACTAACAACCAACCACATGGCCAATGGCCAACAATCAACTAAAGAAGAAGGAAAATAAAAGAAAGAAAAAAAAAGAAAAAATATTTTCTAATTTATTAAAAGAAGTGCGCGGAAGAAAATCAAATCAGATTCTCCATATTAAACGATAGGAAATATTTTCTAATTTATTTTCAAATTTCAGTCAAACAATAAAAAATATTATTATTTTTCAGGAAAGACATATTAGGAAACATTTTTCATAAATGACATGTTTTTTACGAAACAAATGGAGTTTTAGGGAAAATTAATCATATGAACCCATCATGAATAGCAATGACAATGACAAAAGTTTACTTGAATCCATCCATCTTTACCTCTAAAAGATAGTGTTGCGAAAAACATGCAATCAGACATAATAATAAATAGTACAATAAAATGAATTGGATATTGGATTTATATGATTTGACTGCTATGACCAATTTTGTAGGGAGAACAATACGGAAATTCCACTTTAGATTAAATGATATCATGGAAATTACAACCATACTAGAATCTTTCAAACACACTCAGTGTTTTACAACTCCTATTTACGTCCAATAACTTACATAATATTTAATCCTCACAACTCTTCGGGAATAATCTCTTGATTTCACAAAGGAACTCACAAATCTTATCACAAGATTTATTGTCTTCAAAACATTTACAATTTCTTCACAGTGTAATTCATGAGCATGCTTGAACAATTGATTGTTGCGCTCAATAGTTTCTCTACTTACATATACGCAAAAACCAATACCCACCTGAATATATTCTTCACAATGTAATCTATCAGCATGCCACACAATGATTTATTATGGCCAAGAGCTCTTTTGCTCACTGATGGGCAAAAACTAACGCCCTTAATCTTTGAATTGAACTTTTTTTTTTTTAATCTTTGAATAAAAAAGCAGACTTTTTTTTTTTTTAGAGAATCTGTTTAGATTTGGTTTCTTTTACGGGTGCACATTTGAGATATATCCACAACAATCTTCATATTGGCCTGATGTTTGAGTTAAGTTACAACTATTTTGCTTGAACTCGAACTTGTACTCTACCACTACTCTTGCACAACCTTCATGGGCTCCTCTATTGCCACAAACATCTTTCAAGACTTGAGTGAATGCTGTATAAAAGTAATAGCACTTGCAATGGGTGCCCAAGACTAGACAAATGCTTGTTTATTATAATTTTTCAACATCGATTTTTTTGTTTAATTTTTGAAATTTTTACTGATTATCGACTTTAGAGTTGGCATTGTCATGTAAGACAACCAGTATCCATGTTGAATTTTTGGCGAAGCAAATCGCCGATGATACTTAAGTGATCGATTTTTCAAGTTTGTAATACTCATGTAAGCAGAAAAAAAAAGTTATAATAATTAAGTGAATGCCGTATAAAAGTAATAGCACTTGCGCGGTTCTTATTCCCATTTTTGTCAATTTAATCCTAAATCATTTCATCTATTACCAACTTTTGCAAAAAATTGTTGACGTGGCATTAATTGTTTTACGTGGCACGATTAGTGCTGACGTGAATAATTTTTTAGATAATATTTTAATATTTTTTTAATTTATATTAATTTTATATTTTTTCCTTATATATTTTTTCTTTTTTCTCTTTTTTTTTTATTCTTTTCATTTTTTTTTTCCTTTTTTTCCTCTATCGGCCACCATCGGGCCTCATTGACCTTTGCTAGCCTCAAGAGAGGGCAGGGGTTGCTGTTACCTGCTTAGGCAAGGGTGGCCTTGACTAGACAAATGCTTGTCTATTATAATTAAACAAGCCAATCTTTGTATAGACTCCCACAGAGTTGGTCACTTTCTCGTGGTCTTTGGTCTAAACTGGAACCCTTCGTGCTATAAAAGTTCATTCAGCTCGCTCATTTCTCATGAAGCCTAATAGCATCTTGCTAAGCATGACAAAATCAACTGCAACCTGCCCCCTTTTCCTTTTCCTGTTCCTCTGTCTCCTCTTCTCGCTTCCATTTCAGGCCTCACCATCACCGACCACAGAGGCGCAAGCTCTTGTCAAATGGAAGAACTCCCTCTCGCCCCCTCCACCTCCACCTTCCCTGAGCTCATGGTCCCTCACCAACATCCCCCATCTCTGCAACTGGACTGGCATTGCCTGCAACGGGGGCGGGTTGGTCACAGATATCAGCCTCTCTGGCTCAAGCCTCAATGGCACGCTCGATGCGCTCGACTTCGCTTCGTTCCCGAACCTGACCCGCTTCGATGTCAGCAACAACAATCTCGAGGGCCCAATACCGTCCTCAATCGGCAATCTATCCCAGTTCAGGTTCTTGGACCTGGCGGTCAATTTCTTCGAAGGGGCAATTCCTCGCTCCATTGGACAATTGAGAAAGCTTGAAAAGCTTGATTTGAGATTAAACAAGTTGACCTCTTCAATCCCTTCGGAGCTCGGGCTCTGTTCTGACCTCACCTCCTTAGCCCTTGCCAAGAATTCGATCTCTGGGGAGCTGCCTCTCTCACTGTCCAATCTGGTCAGATTGTCATTATTTAAAGCTTCGGATAATCGCCTGTCAGGTGAGTTACTGCCTGACTTCTTCACAAATTGGACTGAACTTGTTTCTCTGAAGCTCCAGAGCAATTTCATCTCCGGGCAAATTCCGCCAGAAATTGGAAGTCTGACCAAGCTCAATCACCTCTCCATGTACAATAATTCGCTCTCAGGGACTATTCCTCCGGAGGTCGGGAATCTCACGTTGGTGAGTACTCTCCATTTTGGCATGAACCAGCTTTATGGAGAGATTCCCGAGACCATCTCTCGCCTTGCTAACTTACGGAAGATCTCTTTGTGCTTGAACAATTTCTCGGGAGGGATACCACGTGATTTCGGCAAGTACAGCCCTTCTCTGAAATTTGTTTGCTTTGCGAACAACAGCTTCACCGGAGAACTGCCGCCAGATTTATGCAGTGGCTTTGCTCTTCGATATCTCATGATCCAAGGGAATAACTTCACTGGGCCACTGCCTGACTGTTTGAAGAATTGTTCATGGCTCAAGAGAGTCCGTCTAGACAGCAACCGGTTGACTGCAGATATCACGAGTGCATTTGGAGTTTATCCGAATCTGGTTTTTATAAGCCTCAGCAACAACCGATTTGTCGGGAATCTCACCACACAATGGGGAGAGTGTACAATTCTCAAGGCTTTACAGATAGATGGGAACAAAATTGCCAGCCGCATCCCACCAGAGATTGGGAACTTG
This sequence comes from Eucalyptus erythrocorys, assembly GCA_014182555.1. NCBI lineage: Eukaryota > Viridiplantae > Streptophyta > Magnoliopsida > Myrtales > Myrtaceae > Eucalyptus > Eucalyptus erythrocorys. The sequence continues at coordinate 8,118,823 of CM024597.1, read as the reverse complement.
TCTCAGTTGGGTGCCCAGACTTTTTACAGCAATGACTTGACCGGGAAAATTCCTGACGAGATGGGAAATCTGAGGGAGTTGTTGAGCCTGAACTTGAGCAACAATCATTTGGCCAGAGATATTCCCATCTCGTTAGGAAACTTATCGAAGCTAAATTATCTTGATTTGTCAAAGAACGCAATAAGCAGTAGCATACCAGACGAGCTAGCGAATTGCAATAATTTATTGAGCTTGAACTTGAGCAACAACAATCTGTCGGGTGTCATACCGCCGGAGCTTGGGAACTTGTTCGCACTACAGATTCTCCTAGATCTGAGCCACAATTCACTAGCAGGATCAATTCAATCCAATTTGGCAAAGCTTACTAAATTGGAAAATCTCAATCTTTCACACAACAACTTCTCGGGTGCAATCCCATGGGCTCTCAACAGCATGAGTAGTTTAGGCTCTATAGACTTATCATACAACAAGCTAATGGGTGCAGTTCCTAGTGGTCGCCTCTTCCAACAAGCAACGGGAAGTGCTTTTATCGGGAATTCGGGCTTGTGTGGAAACGTGACTGGATTATCTCCTTGTGGGACGAGCAGTAAATCGACCGACCAAAGAAAAAAGGTTTTGGTTGGTGTGAGTGTTGGTGTCTGCTGCTCACTGCTTTTGGCGATTCTAATTGCCGTGATTTTGCTACTTCGGTGGCGAAAAAACCTTCTTGACAAAGAGGAAGAGATCAGGCGTCTTAAAAAGCATGAGAAATCTGAGCAGATCATATGGGAAAAGTTAGGGAAGTTCACATTCAGCGACATCGCCAAGGCCACCAATGATTTCAGCGAAGAATACTGCATTGGAAAAGGTGGGTTCGGGAGCGTTTATAAGGCTGTATTGGCCAGCGGCCAAATCGTCACTGTCAAAAAGCTCAATGCACTAGAATCCAGCAATGTCCCAATAGTAAACCGCCAAAGTTTCGAGAACGAAATCCGCGTGTTGACCGAGGTTCGACACCGCAATGTGATCAAGCTCCATGGGTTCTGTTCTACGAGGGGTTGCATGTACTTGGTCTATGGGTTTGTTGAGAGAGGTAGTTTGGCAAAGGTCTTGTATGGAGGAACGGGAGCAGCTGAACTGGACTGGGGCACAAGGGAGAACATTGTTCAAGGCGTGGCTCATGCAATTGCCTACTTGCATCACAACTGCTCACCGCCTATCGTCCATCGGGACATAACGTTGAAAAACATCTTGCTTGAGTCGGACCTCGAGCCTCGACTCTTAGATTTCGGGACAGTGAGACTCTTGAATTCAGACTCATTGAATTGGACCACAGTGGCCGGATCTTATGGCTACATGGCTCTTGGTAAGCCATATAATCAAAGCTAACTATGCATTTTGCTTGTACATATTAGCTGGAATTGTTCAAATTGCTCTCATTGACTTCTCAAATTTGGATTCATCATATAATTCTCATCAGACTTTTTAAGAATAATTACAGATTTTAAAAAGTCATTCATATTAATAATATCAAAGAAATTTGGAATTTTTTTGCAACTTGACATTGATCAAAATATCAATGCATTGTTCTTTCATGAAAATAGAGTTGGCAATTACGATGCGGGTAACGAATAAATGCGACGTGCATAGCTTCGGAGTAGTGGCACTAGAGATTCTGATGGAAAAGCATCCAGAGGATCTTCTCTCTTCTCTATTAATGACACACACATCAACAATCTCAGAGGACACAAATTTGATGCTGAAGGATGTGCTTGATCTGCGTCTTCCTCCTCCGACTGGCCAACTAGCCTAGAAAGTGGCAATTCGTCTTCACAACGGCACTAGCGTGCACGCGCACAAGTCCTGATTCGCGACCCACCATGCATTTCGTCTCGCAAGAATTATGTGCACGCACTCAAGCTTACTTGTCTGAGTCATTGGGCTCCATAACTATCAGCAAAGCTATCAAGTCTGCAGGAGTAAAATTTTAATGGATATTGCATATCAAATGATACTTTTCTGTCTATATCTCTGTCTTTTTGGGATTTAGCTCGTAATGAAGGAGAAAGAGTCGGGTGTACAAAAAGGATAATTTGAAAAATCTCTATTCCACTGTATTCAATACATGTTTAAAAATCCCCTCTATCCTCTAATGAATATGAAGTACGTCATCACTTCAGATGATCCGATAGACTACTCTCACATTTTGTTTTCCCGTACATTGGTGTGAGTTGAAAGTTACCTTTTGGATGAGCCAATATAGAAAAATTACGTACTCAAGTTCTAACTTTAAAGAAAAAATTCTAATTAAAGACTTGAAATAGAGCAATTCCTTAAAAGAAAGTATAAAGTGGACTTTGTTTTAAATAAGGATCCCAAGTAATCAAGTCCATCTCAAATAAGGGCTTAAACTTCGCAGTCAGCTAAATATTCACCAGTGAACATTTTCCAGCGACTAGAACAGGCGTAATTTGGTCAAAACTCGCAATCGGGTAAAAAAATTTATAAATTTCCAAATTCAATAGGATTTTCAATTATTCATATTTATTTCCTTCCTCTCCCCGGCTGCTTAAGCATATTGCACTCGCCCAATCCTCGGCCATACCGCTCACCTGATCCTCGTTGCTTTGTTGTTCGCCATTTTCTCTTCTTTCACAAGTTCATCGTACACAAGCTTTAAGTCGTTTGCAAGCTTCAAGTCCGTCGTTCGCAAGCTCCCCTTTTTTTCATCCAAGGTTAGTGTTGTTCATATTGGTGTAGTTTATTCAAGGAAACGCAATTGTAGCTTGTCGAAACAATATGTGGCCCAAGTGTGGACATGTCGTGGAATATCATACCGATGGTAGCAAGGCTCTCTTCCCAAACCCGAATGGTTGTTCTAGCTACAGTCACGAGGCCTGCTTCTCTGGCACGAGCATTCTTGTGAAAGATTGAGTTTCGCATCTTCTCTTCGATGCTCCTCGGTGCACTCATGCCGCTACAATCACAAAAGAAAGGAATTTCTATTCCCCCTAATGCCCTTCGCCTTAAGATCGATCCAAGTGGGAAAGAGGGTTCTCCCTGAGGGTAAAATTGGGATTGCCTCACACTGCCATCGCTCTAGCAAAGGCTTTCTTTTGATCCGTGGCTTTGAATTCCAATGCCTGGCTTTTCTCGTTGTGATCTATGAACTGTTTGTGCATTGTGCGCATCGGTGAATTTAATAGTAAGATTAGTGACTTCTAAATGTTTTGGAGCAGTGAGCACAGAAGCTAGAGTTGCGGCTTTTGGACACTGCAGAAAAGGAGATCGGAATTTTTCTTTTTTGTCGATTTTCATGGCATCCTTGAGTTAGTGATTTGACTTTTATTGTCAGCAAGCTAGACATGGACTCCTCTGAGTAATGCTTCCGCGGTGATGAGCTGGAGGTAAATGAACTCATCATTGAGCTCCCTATATCTTCTAATGAAAAAGAGACTATTCTGTCTAATAAATTTTGCAGCGTCGTTGGAAGACTCGCAGCTCAAGCCATGGGGAGGTGAAATGATTGCATATGTTTTGTTGATTATTAGTTATATCTTGTACAAAAGGTAGATTCTTCAATGAGTTTTTCATTTAAACTTGTTCCATAGTTTGTTCTTGGGAGGTGTAACAAGTTTCTGTGCATCTTTTTGATGAGATAATCAAGTATTAGAAAGGTGCTGTCTATATCATTCATGCTTGGACATTCCAATTTGAAATGCCTGTATCTGCTATGAAAATACACAGGAATTTTCTCGTCTATCGAGACAAAAACTAGTTGTCAGTTTGGCCAAAACTCTCAGTCAACCAACATTCTCATATTATTCTATAATGGACTTGAAATGAATGCAAGAAAAAACTACATTTACACATCAATTAAACACCATAGTGGTAAAACTGACATACATTAATCCATATGATTATTTGACAACATCAGTTTACAACACTCTTACAAAAAGCAACAACAGAATAGAAAGCAACAATTGGTATGGGATTTTCGGCCATAGCGGTGCTCAGCACTTGACGTACTCTTACTTATTATGGCTAGGCCTTTGATGTCTGTATTGTCTTCAAAACATGCTTTCAAATCCTAAGTACGAATATCTAAATGAATATAAAGAAGGTCATCACTTTTCTGTTTTGTCTTCCCATACATTGGTGTGGGATTTGTCCCAAGTTGCCTTTTCAATGGTCATGTAGTGATACTTGCATGCTCAAATTCCAACTCTCATATGGCGTTTTTCCAAATAGGTTTTTTTGTTTGCAAAGAAACTCGAATAGAGGCCATTCTGTGGATCGCATCAAATGGGTTGACAATAATCTGCGGACTAAAACACCATGAGCATTAACTTGAACTTGTTAAAATCGTGTGGCGTTCTCTAGTCGTATAAGGAAATTCCACGTTTTAAACTTTGGCATCAATTTCAAAGACTAAAAAGAATAACATGATGGGGACTTACAATGTGACTAGAAAAAGCTCTAGTAAATTTTCTTTTTTGGCCCACAAAAACTCCAGCATGAGAGGCTCGCAATCTTGTCTAGGATATGGCTTTCTCTCGCTTAATTTATGATATTAGATTCTCCAACAAAAATGTTAATATTCTTGTAATAATTCTCTCAAATGAAATACCCACCAAGAAAGGTTTTCGAGGCTCCAGGGTTAAGGGGAATTAGTCGGTAGAAGAATACCGCAAGTACCACAATTTGGCAAGGGGGACACATAAGTGCCAAAATTTCCAAAAGGTACACTTCAGGCCACTTTTTGGAAAAATTGGACACTTAAGCTAGAAGAGGAAGAATGGAAGAAAAAAAAGAAAATTTTTTATGTCAACTTGTGCTTACATCAACGATTTCCGAGCAAAATTGGTTGGAAGGACTCAATAGACAAAATATTAAAATGATTATGATTCAATTGGCATATTAAAATTGTTTAGAACTAAATTGGTAAAAATATAATAGGTTTTGGACTTTTTGGACAATTTTCTCTCTTTCCTTTTGTTTAGCCAATTTTCACATAATGTTACTTAATCAATGAATAAACTTCTTAGCCATTTGAGAAACACGATCTAAATCCTAAATCTTTTTGAAAAGTCGCAATATAGTCCTTTTGAACATCATCTACTGAAATGTCTTCATAAGTCATTGCTTAAAATGCTTGGCAATTTGTCGGCCAACATAAGTTTCCATATTTTTGAACTTCGCTAATGGTACATTCGTCTCTATGGCATGCCACATTACTCAAAAAGAGAAATTGACTTCCAAAAGTCCTAATTGGAGAGAACATTCGCAAATCCTAGTTATTGGTGGGTTAGAAGTTAGGCAGAAATGCATTGTTGGTGACTTTTGACTTATCAATTACGCCCACTTTTCAAGGTGCAATCCAACAGGTGTAGCCTACTATTGGCCCAATATGCAATTCTTGTCTACTTGGAAAAACTCAAGGGCTTCCAAAGGTTTCGCTAGATGGAAGTGGAGGATTTAGTTAATTGGTTAATATACATTGTGGCTCCTTCAGTTAAGCATTAAGAAGACTTCATATTGACTAAGCTTTGTCTTTAGATGGTTAATTGGTTTTCTTTAAACACATATATAGAAAAATCGATAATTGAGGGCCATCTCATGTTCAAAAGCTGTGAGCTGTGAAATCATGTCCATGGTCCACGCCATTGAAATCCTATCAATTTAGACCTTGCTCAAGATAAAAAGATGATGCAACACACGATTAGAGAGAGAGAGAGAGAGAGAGAGAGAGAGAGAGAGAGAAGAGTAATTGTTACCTCCATTAGCTCTCTTGTTTTAATAAATTAGGAATACGGGTGCAAAGGTCCAATCACCACTAGTGACCACAACACATTAAAAAATGGATTAATACTAGGTTCATTGTACTGAAGGAAATATTTTATAGGAGATGGTTGGATGAATTTTGGTTCTTCTATATGTCTATTATGTTCTTTCTTTTGACAGAAGAACATTTTTTTATCTTTTCCTAATATAATTTTTAGGGTTAATACTCTAAAGAACCCCAAACCGATATATTTGTGACAAACATACCCCAAACTATTTTTTTAACCATGAAAAACTCCAAACTAGTATACCTATGACAAATTTACCTCGACTGACAATAAAAAACCATAAATTGGAATATTTATGACAAATTTACCCAAAACTAATTTATTAGATTGCAAAAAACCCAAACTGATAAATTTGTGACAAATATACCTTCCACTAAATTATATATATATATATATATATATATATATTTTGTAAACTTCTACTAAATTATATTAATACCACAAAAATCACAAAAATTGTAAACTGTCACAAACAACATAAAATCCCAAATTGGTATAGTAGTCAACTGTCACGTGTCATTTAACTTAATAATTTGATAGTAAAATTTCATGAAAACTAATAGAGGATAAATTTGTTATAAGTGTATCAGTTTGGGATAAATTTGTCAAAGGTATACCAATTTGGGTTTTTGCTGGTCAAAAAAATAGTCTTGGGTAAATTTGTCACGGGTGTATCGGTTTGGGATTTTTCGGGGTATTAATCTAATTTTTATTACAAATTCAATTTTTTTTTTATATTTCAAAAATTCTAACAACATCAGTGCCATAGTGCTGACGGTGCGACGATGATTGCTGAAAAGTGACACAGGTCACTTTGTTAATGCATTTAAAATACGAGTTATTTAAAAGGATTGTTTTTAGTAATTTCTTATTTGCTATTTATTTCAAGTATATTTTATTTAAAATTGGTTAGTTAGTTTTATTTGGTATGTCATTTTCTATATTTAAGAAGTAAAGCTGTTAAGAATTGGAGTTTCAATTGGATTGGGCATATGTTGGGTATATGCTGCTAAAACAAATTAATTTGGGTTGGACCATATCGCGACCCATTCAAGCTAACCCACGCACCGATTTGACAAGTCTACTCTCAACTAGATAATAGAAATGTAAAAATAAAATAAAAGGGTGCTTGGTGTACAACCCCACGTTTGCATGCTAGGGCAATGTGAGACTTGTTCTGAAACTACTTTGATTAATTAGTTATTGGTGGGTTGGAAGTCATGCATAAATTGCATTATTGGTGACTTGACCTGGCAATTATACCTGTTTATATTGGGGATTGCATTATTTTCACTTTGCAATTTTAATGTGGTATATTCCAGTATTATTAATATTTTTTTGTCTATCCTACTTTAACTCTCAACACACTTTTAGACTTTTGCCCTATTTTGTCAAAATTCACAAATGAAACTAAATGTATCCACCTCAGTCCTCCTGAGAAAGTGGGGAATTAAACGCCCCACCTTCCTCTTCCCATGGTAGTCATTGGGGCAACCCTCTTTATAACTAAATACACTCTGTTTATACAAAAAACGCGAATTCACCCTTGATGGATTTTATTAAATATATATTGAGTTCAAGCCCAATGAATGAAACCTTACCGGAGGTTATTTGTTATTCCTGGATATAAGAATATTCTGAATTGAATATTTTATGGACGTCTGAAATCGAGTAATACGTAAATTCTTTAAGGTTGTGAAATAAAGTTAAAGGGAGGGGCACACAATTTTGCATTCCCCTGTTGGTGCAGTCGCCCAAAGAAGTCGAAAGTGGAATGTCCAATTGAACTTGGGCTGACCGAATATTGATGCAAGTGATTTCTTGATTCAGGATGTGGTCGCGCAGAAGGAAAGAAAGTCCAAGTTAGACTTTTGGTTTGACCGAATCCCACTTTGATTTGGTTTTCTTTATCTAGTACGCGAGTGGGTTACTTTAACGATTTGTTGCACTTCATCAGGGAGTGCGCATTCGAGTCTAACAATATATTTCGGGGGTTGCTCCGTAGTTGGGCACGGAGGAATATTGAAGCGCCAGTGGGTTATTTTGTGGGTATTTTTCTTGAGTTACATCGAAGAAAGATATAAGTATTCAAGCCAATTAAATATTATAAATTCAAGATTTATGTGTAATTTTATTGCGAGATTAAAAGATTATTCAGTGTGAATTGTGGAGCAAAATTTATTGGATGTAATTGGAGTTTAGAAAATACCATAAGCATTTGAGTGACTCGAGTGTGGTTATAAATTCTATATATTGCTTGATCTATAGTGGAATTTGTTGCCGCTCTCCCTATGAAAGTAGGTCTCTACCACATAAATTTGGTGTTTGATTTATTTTCTTGTTCTACCTATTTTATTGTCCGATCGCTTGCTTGTCTTAACAATTAGTATTAGAGTAAGCTTTGGCTAAGTTAAAGTAAATCGATGGCGACAAAAGAAGGAAAAATGAGAATCGACAAATTTGGTGAGAAGGATTTTGGTTTTTGAAAGATGCAGATTGAAGATTATCACTATCAAATAAAACTGCACTTGCCTCTGTCTAGAGAGAAGCTAGAGACGATGAAGCAAGTTGACTAAGAATTGCTGGATAGACAGGATATAGGTGTTAGTCGACTAACATTAGCTCGTAATGTCACATTTAACATCATGAAGGAGAAGATCATTGCAAATTTGATGAAACCTCTATCGGATATGTACGAGAAGCCATTTGCGATGAGCGAAGTCTATTTGATGTAACGTCTGTTTAACTTAAAGATGATCGAAAGTGCATAAGTTGCAAATCATATCAATGCATTCAATATGATTATTAATCAATTAAGTTCAATTGAGACTAATTTTGAAGATGAGGTACATGCCCTGATTTTGTTATCCATATTGCATGGTAGTTGGAATACTACCATTAGTAATTCCTCTAAGTCAACGAGCATGACGTCTGATGGGGTTTGAGATTTAATTTTGAGTGAAGATACTCATGGAAGAGGATCTGGTGAACCTCTATCTGTTGCTTTAGTAGGTGAAAGCAGGGGAAGAACTAATACATGTATTAGCAGGAGTAGCATAAACATGAAGAGACGCAGTTAGTCTAGGACTGGTGATGCTGTCCGTTGGATCGATGGCAAGAGGGGCATCTTAGAAGAAATTGCTTTAAGTTTAAGAACGAGAAGGGTAAGGGAATTATAATTGATTTCGGATAGTGCTGATTTTGTCTTGTCTATCACTGATTAGTCAGCGTTTGACAAATGGATTATGGATTTTGGTTGTTTGTTTCATGTAACGCAAAATAAAAAATTGGTTTGCTACTTATCCATGCATGAATGGTAGTAAAGTGTAGTTGGGAACAACATTGAATGTGGTGTTGTAAGTATTGGCGATATTAGAATTAGAATATGTGATAGTATTGTGAGAACATTAACTAGAGTGAGGCATGTTCTAGAGTTGAAGGAGAACTTGATTTTCTCAAGTGCCCTGGATTTAGCTGAGTGTTGGTATTTTTTAAAATGTGGAGTTTTAAAAGTTATTCGAGGTGCTTTAGTGATAATGAGAGTAAGTAAGCATAGTAACCTGTATAAACTTCAAAGTGAGATGGCGACATCCACGTTAGCAATTTTTGGCTAAAATTGGTTGGATAGAGTCAATTGGCAAAGGGTGAAATGGTTTATGACTCAATTGGTAATATTAAAAATTTTGGGATTGAATTAATACAAATAAAACAAGTATAAGACTTTTTGGACTATCTTTTCTCTTTCTTTTGTTTAGCCAATTCACTTAATGTTACTTAACCAATGAGTAAACTTCCTAGCCATTTTGGAAATGCTGTCTAAATCCTAAATCTTTTTGAAAATTTGCAATGTAGTCCTTTTGAACATCAATTTTTTTTTCCCTAATTTTCCTTTCCAACAAACTTTAATTGCCCACTACTGGAACCTCTTTATAAGTTATCGCTTAAAGTGATTAGCAATTTGTTGGCCACCATAAGTTTCCATATTTTCTGAACATCACTCATAGTGCATTCATCTTTATGGCAGGACATATTGCTCAAAAAGAGAAATTGACTTGTAAAAGTCCTAATTGGAGAGAACATTCACCAATCCTACTTATTGGTGGGTTGGAAGTTAGGCATAAATACATTGTTGCTGACTTTTGACTTATCAATTACACCCACTTCCCAACGGGTATAGCAAGCTATTGAACCAAATTGCAATTTTGCCTGCTTGGAAAAATTTGAGTGCTTCCAGAGGCTTTTCCACTTGGAAGTGTAGGATTTGGTTGATTGGTTAATATGCATGGTGACCCCTTTAAAAAGGTTGAGTGAGTAGAAGACTTCAGATTAACTAAGCTTTGTCATAAAAATGTCGAGCGTGTAGAAGACTTCAAATTGACTAAGCTTTATATTTAGATTGTTAATTAGTTTTCTTTAAACACATCTATAGAAAGATTGATAATTGAGGGCCATCTCACGTTCAAAGCCTGCGAACTTTGAAGTTGCGTCCATGGTCCACGCACTTGAAATCGTATCAATTTAGACCTTGCTCTAGATATGTAGATGATGCAATGCACGATGAGTGAGAGAGAGAGAGAGAGAGAGAGAGAGAGAGAGAGAGAGAGAGAGAGAGTAATTGTTACCTCAATTAGCTCTCTTCCATTGATAAATTAGGAACAAGGGCGCAAAGGTCCAATCACCACAATTAGCTCTCTTAAGAACACAACACACTAAAAAATGGATTATTACTAGGTTCAGCGAAGGAAATATTTTACAGGAGATGGTTGGATGAATTTTGGTTCTTCTATATGTCTATTATCTTCTTTCTTTTGGAGGAAGAAACATTTTTGATCTTTTCCACACATAATTTTCATTTCGGATTTAATTTTTTTTAATTTCCAAAACTTCTAACAACATTAATGCGACAGTGCTGACGGTGCGATGATTGCTAAAAATTGGTCACTTTGTTAATGCTTTCAAAATACAACTTATTTAGGAGGATTATTTTTAGAAATTTCTTATCTGCGAGCTCTTTTCAAGTTTATTTTATTTAAAATTGGTTACTTTATTTTAGTATGTTATTTTCTATATTTAAGAAGAAAAGCTGTTAAAAATTGGAAAGTCTACTCCCAACTAAATAATAGAGATGTAAAAAATAAAAAATGAAAAATTGGAGCTTGGCGTACAACCTGATTTTTGCATGCTGAGGCAATATGAGACTTGTTCCTAACCACTTTGATTAATTAGTTATTGGTATATTGGAACTTACACATAAACTTTATTGTTGGTGACTTGACCTAGCAATTTTACCCATTTATAAATTAGGCTTTTTTTCCTTTTAACTTTGAAACTTTAATGTGGTCAAATATTACATTATTTACCATTCCAGTATTATTTGGGTGACATTATTTCCACCCTCTTTATAACTAAATACACTATGTTTATACAAGACAGGCAAAATCACACTTGATGGATTCCACGTTTATGCATTTTCCCTCAATTGATTTCTTTTCCATTGTAGGTTCCGTTCAAATTTAAACCCATTGTTGTTTAGAAGATTAAAATTAGCATTTTCTTTTGTCAATCCAACATGAATCAAATTAAGCTTTCATGAAAAATATTTCTATTACTTTAGGCATAGTTTCTATTTCATATATATATATATATATATATATATATATATATATATATTGTATATAGGCTTTTCCGCATTTCTACATGAAAATTAGTCCAGAAATTCACTCGATGAAATGAAAAGTTCTAAAGATGTCTTTAATAAATAAAGTTGTTAACATATGTAGAAGGAGGCAGAGAGAGAGAGAGAGAGAGAGAGAGAGAGAGAGAGAGAGGGGGTTTTGATGTGCATGATAATATTTGCTTGAATGTGTTATTCTCAATTATGGTAACCGGATGCCACATTAACTAGAAAAACTAGAAAGAATAGGACAATGTGTAAACTGGGGTCCACTACTTTAAGTTTCAATTGAATAATAAAGAGCAATTCTGTCTCTCTAATGAAAATAGGGGTGGATCTAGTCGAATAAGTGTCAAAAACAACTTTGCCCTGTTTGTAATTGTCAAACAAGAGGCCGACGGGGAGGAGCATCAAGAGCCACATGGCAAATCATGATTGATAGGCCTAAGTGAATGATAACAACAATGTACTTGTGCAACATAATCCGAAGGAAATACACTTTTAGTCAACAAAGTAAAATAAGTGATAAGTAAACTCCCGGAATATTCACATCTCAAATAAGACATGGAAACTACGCATCTAGTTTTTCCTTAAAATTTGTCTTTAATTAGGACTTGTCAAACAATCTTTATATTAAATATTGGTAGATCCACATACTCCATGTAAAGCTAGACTTGTAATGCAATATAATCGTATAAAAGGCCAAGAGAATATCCGTATATAAATGTAAAGCAAAAATCCTAGCTACAAATAGAAATGGACTTATCATAGCTACAAATACTAATGGACTTGAGATGGCTCTGATCTATATGTTTTAGATTAATCAATTTTTGCAATTATTTTAAAGCCTAAAAGAAAGAGAAAATGATATAAGAATTTGTCTTTTTGGGTCTACCCGTTTTGAAGTTATGGTAAATTCCAGAATTAATTCAATTTTAGGCCAATTTTCGTTAGCCATCCCAAATTTCGGAATATTTATAAAAATTAAGGTGCATTTGTGGAAAACTTAATGATAAGGAAAATATTTTCCCAAAAAGTTTTTTGCATGAATATGATTTGTTTTCCTTTATTGGTGATGTATAATCGACAATGTTTTCCACTATTTGGATTCCATTATAAAATGATTTCACATTTTATCTCAGCCAAAAAAAAAATTCAAATTTTTTAATTTTTTGATTTTTTATTTTAAAAAACTTAGAATTTTTAATTATTTTTACTTTTTACTTACTTTTCTTTTCTTTCTTTCTATTTCCTTTTTTTTTTTTTTTTTTTTTTTTCCTTCTTCTTCTCATTCACTCCTTGACTTCCTCATGGCATCGCTTCTACTTCCTCTGGCAATTCATCCCTAGTTGGCTTACAGAGGGCAACCTTAAGCCTTCATCAAAGGTTGCGAGCTCGCCTGATTTGGCACAACTCGCTGCTTGCTGCTCAAGTGTTGCTACGAGCTCATTGGCCTTGGGCAAGCTCGAGCCTTGCTGCTCGAGGCCGCAAGCTCACTCGATCCGGCAAGGCTCTAGGCTTATTAGCCTTTGGCGGCGAGGCTCTAGCCTCCCCAGCTCACTGCTAGAGGTTGCAAGCTCACTTGATCGGCGAGGCTCAAGGCTTGCTAGTGGAGAGCACGAACTCGCTTGACTCTAGCCTCGGGTGAGCATTAACCTTGTCACTAGTGGCCATGAGCTCACCCGATTTGGCAAGGCCGAGTTCACGGCCATCCTCGTGGTCAACGATAGGTGGAGAAGAAGAAAAAGAAAAAGGAAGAAAATAAAATAAAAATAAATAATTCGAATTTTCTTTAAAAATATATAATTTTATAAGAACAATTGTTTATAAACCAAGCACCTAATCTAAGTTTTGGTAGATTCAAAAAATGTGTTTAGATTTTTTTAAAGGGAAATTATTTTTAAAATTTAAGTTTTGATGGAAATATATATATATATATATATATATATATATTTTTGTTGACTAAGAAAACGTTTTCCATTCACTCATTTTTTGAGCGAATCAAACACCAAAAAATGAGGAATATATTTTCATTAAAAATGTATTCCGCAAAACAAACACACCCTTAGATTTTACAGAGATCGAAAATTAAAAGGCCAAATCTCCTTCTCCATTTTTTTTTCTAATGATCGTTTCGTTTCGTTTGGTTATCGCACGCACAACGCTTTCTTTTCGAGCTGCCATTCTGACTCTCTCTCTCTCTCTCTCTCTCTCAGAATTTTAGGGCTTCTGCTATTCTGCTGTTGCTCGCCCGGGCTCAATCTTGTCGTCGTGTTGGGCCCGTGAGCTCTTCTCCCCTCCCCCCCTTCATTTTTTTGATGCTTCTGTTGGAGGCTGGCGAGGACTGAAATTCAGTGAAGCAGCTCCGCAATGGCGACTTCGTTTCCTGCTCCCGTCACTGCGATGCACGTGATTACCCTCTCGATGCTCTCCGTTGGCATCTCCGTGGCACCGCCGGCCTTGGGCCGTGTTGGGCGAGAGATTCCAATTGATGCTTAGAGTGTGTTTGTTTGGCGAAAAACAATTTCCAGGAAAATGTTTTCCTCACTTTCCAACGTTTGGTTCATTTAGGAAAATGAGTGAATGGAAAATGTTTTCCTAGTCAACGGAAAATGTTTTCCTTCCAAAGCTTAAATTCAGGAAAACGATTTCCCTTTTGAAAGAACCGGAAAACGTTTTTCAAAATGTTTTAAGGTCCTTGCTTAATTAAAAATTTATTATTAAAAAGAATTTCTAAATTTTTTTGGTTGCTAAAAAAAAAAGAATTTCTAATTAAAATTTTGAATTTATTATTATTACTATATATTTTCTTTTCTTTTTTTTTTTTTTGCTTTTTTTTTCTTGTTTTCTCTTTTCTTTCTTTGCTTGTGAACGTAAACCCTAACTCCTCCTCTCCTCTCTCCTTCGTCACCGCCGCCTCCCTTTCGTCACCGCCGCCTGCTCCAACCCTAGCCCCTCCTAAGCTCTCGTTAACTTCGCTCCCTTCTCTTCCTCTTCGTTGGCGTCTTCTACACCTTCAATCATTTTTCAAATATAATTCAAACATTAGAAAATATTTTCAATCATGTATCACCAAACAAAGGAAAACTAGCTGTCTTCCTAAAAAATGGTTTCCCATAAAACATTTTCCAAAAACGTTATGTTTTCCGTAAAATAAACACACCCTTTATTGTTATTTTTTTTTTAGTCGAACGGTTGATGCGTATTGAAAGCAAGTTTTTTTTTCTTTTTATTTATTTATTTATTTGGAGGCAGCTACGTGGTAATTTTCATCCAAAGTGGTTGGAAAAACGACTAATGTAAAAATATGTGAATCGGTGAACCAAAACTCACGGTCAGGGAACAAAAGACGCAGAAGAAATATATAAAATTGCATGCGCCAACTTCCAAAAGGTGCTCCACTATTTTAACAACAAAACGGTATTACATACGACTCCTCGTGCGCGCGCTCGCTCAAGCGAAGTGAGACCGACTCCCTAAACCACAAGAGTGACCTCGCTAGGCATGACAAAATCAACTGCAACCCGCCCTCTCTTCCTCTGCCTCTTCCTCTGTCTCCTCTCCTTGCTTCCATTTCAGGCCTCACCATCACCGACCACAGAGGAACAAGCCCTTGTCAAATGGAAGAACTCCCTGTCTCCTCCTCCTCCGTCTTCTCTGAGCTCGTGGTCCCTCACCAACATTACCCATCTTTGCAACTGGACTGGCATTGCCTGCAACAATGGCGGGTCGGTCTCAGAGATCAGCCTCCCAGGCTCACGCCTCAGCGGCACGCTCAATGCTCTTGACTTCGCTTCATTCCCGAACCTGACCTGCTTCAACGTCAGCGACAACAATCTCAGCGGCCGGATACCATCCATAATCGGCAATCTATCCCAGCTCAGGTTCTTCGACCTGTATGGCAATTTCTTCGAAGGGGCGATTCCTCGATCCATTGGACAATTGAGAAAGCTTGAAAAGCTTGATTTGAGATTAAACGAGTTGACCTCTTCGATCCCTTCGGAGATCGGGCTCTGTTCTAACCTCACCTACTTAGCCCTTGCCCAGAATTCGATCTCTGGGGAGCTGCCTCTCTCACTGTCCAATCTGGCTAGATTATCAGAATTTGGAGCTTCGGAGAATCGCCTGTCGGGTCAGTTGCTGCCTGACTTCTTTAAGAATTGGACCGAACTTGTTTCTCTGCAGCTCATGTACAATTTTCTCTCCGGGCAAATTCCGACCGAAATCCAAAGCTTGACCAAGCTCAGTTACCTCTACCTTGGCAGCAATTTGCTCTCTGGCCCGATCCCTACAGGGATTGGGAGCTTTGAGAATTTGTTGGAGTTAGACTTCTCATGTAACAATCTCTCCGGCCAAATTCCTCCGGACGTCGGCAATCTCACGTCGCTCACCATTCTCTACCTCGACAGGAACAGGCTTTATGGAGAGGTCCCCAAGACAATCTCTTACCTTGCTAACTTACAGGAAATCTCATTGTTCATGAACAATTTCTCAGGAGGAATACCACGTGATTTCGGCAAGTTCAGCCCTTCTCTGAGCAATGTTGACTTTTCGATGAACAGCTTCACCAGAGAACTGCCGCCAGATTTGTGCAGTGGCTTTGCTCTTCAATATCTCCTGATCAAAGAGAATAACTTCGCGGGGCCACTGCCCAACTGTTTGCAGAATTGTTCGCGGCTAATGGTCGTCAGTCTAGCTCACAATCAGTTCACTACAGATATCACGAGAGTGTTCGGAGTTCATCCGAGTCTGGTCTTTATAAACCTCCAGAACAACCAATTTGTGGGGACTCTCTCGGCACAATGGGGAGACTGTATGAATCTCACAAGTTTGCAGATAGATGGTAACAAAATCTCTGGTCCCATCCCACCAGAGCTTGGGAAATTGTCTCAGTTGCGCGTCCTGGCATTATCCAGCAATGAATTGACTGGGAGAATTCCCGACGGGATGGGAGATCTAGGGGAGTTGTTCAAGCTGAACATGAGCAACAACCATTTGGCTGGAGATATTCCTTTCTCGTTAGGAAAGTTATCGAAGCTCAATGATCTTGATCTGTCGGCGAACATGTTGAGCGGTGGCATACCTGACGAGCTAGTGAATTTCGAGAATTTACTGAGCATGAACTTAAGCAACAACAATTTGTCCGGTAACATACCATCCGAGGTTGGGAAGTTGTCCACGCTACAGTTACTCCTAGACTTGAGCCACAATTCCCTAGCAGGATCAATTCCCTCCAATTTGGCAAAGCTTACTAAACTAGAAAATCTTAATCTTTCGCATAATAATTTGTCGGGTATGATCCCGGCTTCTCTCTCCAATATGGTGAGTATAAGCTCTATAGACTTATCGTTCAACAAGCTGACGGGTGCAGTTCCTAGTGGTAGGATCTTCCAACAAGCACCCGAAAGTGCTTTTATAGGGAATTCGGGCTTGTGTCGAAACATGACTGGATTATCTCCTTGGGGCACAAGCTGTAAATCGACCCACCATAGAAAAAAAGTTCTGGTTGGTGTGAGCGTTGGCGTGAGTTGCTTACTACTTCTAGCGATTCTAATTGCTGTGATTTTGCTGGTGCTTTGGCGGCGAAAAAGGCTTCTTGACGAAGAGATCAAGCATCTTAAAAAGCATGAGAAATCAGAGCAGATCATATGGGAAATGTTAAGGAAGTTCACATTCAGTGACATCGCCAAGGCCACCAATGATTTTAGCGAAGAGTATTGCATTGGAAAAGGCGGGTTCGGGAGCATTTACAAGGCCGTATTAGCTAGCAGCCAAATCGTCGCCGTCAAGAAGCTCAACGCACCAGAATCCGGCAACATCCCATCGGTCAACCACCAGAGTTTCGAGAACGAAATCCACATGTTGACCCAGGTCCGGCATCGCAACGTGATCAAGCTCCACGGGTTTTGTTCCATGAGAGGTTGCATTTACTTGGTCTACGAGTTTGTTGAGAGAGGCAGTTTGGCAAAGGTCTTGTATGGAGGAACAGGAGCAGCTGAACTGGATTGGGGTACAAGGGTGAAGATTGTTCAAGGCGTGGCTCACGCAACCGCCTACTTGCATCACAATTGCTCACCGCCTATCGTCCATCGAGACATAACGTTGAACAACATCTTGCTTGAGTCAAACCTCGAGCCTCGGCTCTCGGATTTTGGGATAGCGAGACTCTTGAATTCAGGCTCGTCAAATTGGACCACAGTGGCTGGATCTTATGGTTACATGGCTCCTGGTAAGCCATATGATTAAAGCTAACTATGCATTTCGTGTGCACATATTATTTGGAATTGTTTAAATTTCTCTCATTAACTTCTCGAATTTGCATTCATCAAATAATTCATACAAGATTATTTAGAAGAGCAAGTATAGATTTTGAAAAGCCATTCATATTAATAATATCAAAGAAATTTGAAATTTGTGCACAACTTGACATTATGATCAAAACATTAATGCATTGTTCTTTCATGAAAAATAGAGTTAGCAACTACGATGCGGGTAACGAACAAATGCGACCTGTATAGCTTCGGAATAGTGGCGTTAGAGATTATGATGGGGAAGCATCCGGGGGATCTTCTCTCTTCTCTATCAATGATGAAAACATCAACAATCTCGGAGGACCCAAATTTGCTGCTGAAGGATGTGCTCGATCCGCGTCTTCCTCTTCCGACTGGCCAACTAGACAAGAAAGTGGTATTCATCGTCATGGCGGCGCTGGCGTGCACGCGCATGAGTCCTAATTCAAGACCCAACATGCATTTCGTGGCGCAAGAATTATCCGCACGTGCTCAAACTTACTTGTTTGAGCCGTTAGACTCCATAACTATCAGCAAAGCTATGGAGTCTTCAGGAGTAAAGTTTTAAGAGATGTTGCGGATCAAATGATACTTTTCTGTCTGTCTCTTTCTTTCTTTCTTTCTTTTGTTTGGAGTTTGCTCGTAATGAATGAGAAAGAGTGGGTGTACAGCTTGGATAATTTAGAAAATTTCTATTGCACTGTCTTCGAAACATGTTTACAAATCCTAACCACGGATCCTCTAATGAATATGAAGTACGTTATCACATTGGGTGATCCGATAGACTCCTTTGCCTTTTGTTGTCCTTTTCAATGGGCCATTATAGATAATTTTGTACTCGAGTTCTAACTTTAATGAAAAATTATAATTAAGCACTTAAAATGGGACTATTTTTTTTCAAAAAAGAATTTAAAATGTACTTTGTTTTAATTAAGGCCCATAGTGGCTAAGTTAGTTTCAAATAATGGCTCAAACTTACCAGCCTGCCAAATATTCACCGGTGAACATTTTTCAGTAACTCGAATAGGGGTAATTTAGTTGAGATCTACAATTGGGTGAAAAATCGAAAAAATTCCCAAATTGAATAGGATTTTCGATTTTTCACATTTTCTTCCTTCCTCTCCCCGATTACTTAAGCATATCGCTCTTGCCTGATCCTCGTTGCTCCTCGCAAGCTTCAGTCTACTGTTCGTCATTGTCTCTTCTTTCACAAGTTCATTTTCCACAGGCTTTAAGTCGTCCGCAAGCTTCAAGTTTATTGTCTGCAAGCTTTACTCACTTTCATCCGTGGTTAGTGTTGTTCATATTGGTGCAATTCGTCCCGGGGAAAGTGACCGAAGCTTGTTGAAAGGACACGTCGCCCAGGTGCGGAATGTCGTGGAATATCATCCCGATGGCAGTGAGGCTCTCTTCCCAAACCTGAATGGCTGTTCAAATTACAGTCACGAAGCAATTCTTGTGAAATACCTGAGTTCCACATTCTCTCTTTGATGCTTCTTGGTCTATTCGTGCCACTACAATCCCAGAAGAAAAGAATTTCCATTTCCCCTAATGCCCTTTGCCTTCAGATCGATCTAAGTGGCGAGGAGGGTTCTCACTCGGGTTAAAATTGGGATTGCCTCGCACTGCCATTGGTCTAGCAAAGGCTTTCTTTGGCCCTGTGGCTTTAAACTCCAATGCTGGGCTTTTCTTGTTGTGATCTATGAACTATTTGTGCATCATGCTCATCAGTGAATTTAACATTCAGATTAGTGATTTCTAATGTTTTGGAGCTGTGAGCACAGAATCTAGAGCTGCGGCTTCTGGACATTGCAGAAAAGGAGGTCGGAATTCTTCTTTTTTCTCGATTTTCATGGCATCCTTAAGTTAGTAATTTGACTTTGTTATTGCAGGTAAGCTAGACATGGACTCCTCTGAGTAATGTTTTCGCAGTAATCAGCACGAGGCGGATGAATTCGTCATTGGGCTTCCAATATCTTCTGATGGAAAAGAGAATATTCTGTCTAATAAACTTTGCAACGTCGCTGGAAGACTTGCGGCTCGAGCTTTGGGGAGGTGAAATGATTGCATATGTTTTGTTGATTATTAGTTATATCTTGTACAAAAGATAGATTCTTTAATGAGTTTCTCATTTAAACTTCTTGTTCTATAGTTTGTTCTGGGGAGGTGTAACAAGTTTCTGTGCATTTTTTAAGTGAGATAATCAAGTGTTAAAAAGGTGCTGTCTATATCATTCATGCTTGGACATTCCAACTTGAAGTGTCTGTATACAGTGTTTTCTTGTCTATCAAGACTAAAACTATTGTCATTTTGCCAAAACTCTCAGTCAACCAACATTCTCATATTATTCTATATTGGACTCAAATGAAAGCAAGAAAAAACCACATTTGCACATCAATGAAACATCACAGAAGTATAACTGACATACATTAATCCATATGATTATCTGAAAACATCAGTTTACGTCACCCCTAGAAAGAGCAACAACAGAATAGAAATCAACATTGGATAATGGATGGTGCTTGGCACTTGACATACTCTTAATTATTATGGCTAGGCCTTTGACATCTATATTGCCTTCAAAACTTGCTTACGAATCCTAGGTACAAATATGCCAATGAATATAAAGAAGGTCATCACTTTTCCATTTTGTTTTCCTATATGTTGGTACGGGATGTGCCCCAAGTTGCCTTTTCGATGGTCATGTAGAGATACTTGCGTGCTTAAATTCCAACTCTAATATGGTGTTTTTCCAAGTAGGTTTTTGTCTGCAAACAAACTCAAACAAAAGTCATTTTGTCGATCGCATCAAATGGGCTGACGAACATCTGTGAACCAAACATTATGAAAACAAACTTGAACTTTTAATAACGTGTCGCATTCTCAAGTCATATATGAAAATTCCACGTCTTGGAACTTTGTTATCAAATTCAATGACCAAAAAGAATAACATGATGGGAACTTCCAATGTGACTAGCCAAAGCTCTAGCAATTTTTCTTTTTTGGCCCACACAAACTCCAGCATGAGAAGCTCGCATGAATGTTTAGGATTTGGCTTTTCCTCGCTTAATTTATGATGTTATATTCCAACAAAAATGTTAATATTCTTGTAATAATTCTATCAAAATGAAATACCCACCAAGAAGGGTTTTCGAGGCTCCAAGGTAAAGGGAAATTAGTCAGGAGAAGAACACTGTAAGTGCACTTGGCAAGGAGAGACGCATATATGCCAAAATTTCTAAAAGGTACACTAAAGTGCCATGTTTTTTTTTTTTTTTTTTTTTTAAATTGGACACCTAGGCTAGAAGAGGAATAATGGAAGAGAAAAAAAGAAAAAATTATATGTCAACACTTGTGCTTAGGTCAGCGATTTCCGGGCAAAATTGGCTGGATTGACTCAATAAACAAAATATTAAAATGTTTATGATTCAATTGACAACTTAAAATCGTTTAGAACTAAATTGGTAAAAATACAATAGATTTTGGACTTTTAGGTCAATTTTCCCTCTTTCCTTTGTTTAGCCAATTTTCACATAATGCTAGTTAATCAATGAGTAAACTTCTTAGCCATTTGAGAAACGCAGTCTAAATCCTAAATCTTTTTGAAAAGTTGCAATATAGTCCTTTTGAACATCATCTTTTTCTTGATTTATTATTTTCTACGACCTTAAATCACCTACTGTCGAAACCTCTTTATAAGTCATCGCTTAAAGTGCTTGGCAATTTGTTGGCCACCATAAGTTTCCATAGTTTTGAATGTCACTAGTGGTACATTCATCTCTATGGCACGACACATTACTCAAAAAGAGAAATTGACTTACAAAAGTCCTAATTGGAGAGAGCATTCACCAATCCTAGTTATTGGCGAGTTGGAAGTTAGGCATAAATGCATTGCTGGCGACTTTTTGACTTACCAATTACGCCCACTTTCAGGGTGCAATCCAACAGGTACAACCTACTATTGGTCCAATGTGCAATTCTTGTCTACTTGGAAAAACTCAAGGGCTTCCAAAGGTTCTGCTGGATGGAAGCGAAGGATTTGGTTGGTTGGTTAATATAAATAGTGGCCCCTTTAGTTAAGCGTGAAGAACACTTCAGATTGACTAAGCTTTGTCTTTATATGGTTAATTGATTTTCTTTAAACACATATGTAGAAAGATCGATAATTGAGGACTATCCCATGTTCAAAAGTTGCGAGCTATGAAAACGTGTCCATGGTCCACGCACTTGAAACCCTATCAATTTAGACCTTGCACTAGATATATAGATGATGCAACACACGATTTAAAAAAAAAAAACAGAGAGGAAAAAAGTAGTTGTTACCTCAATCAGCTCTCATTTTTTAATGATTAGGAACACAAGCGCAAAGGTCCAATCACCACTAGCTCTCATAAGAACACAACACATTAAAAAATGGATTAACATAGGTTCGTCCTAGTGAAGACAGGAGATGGTTGGATGAATTTTGGTTCTTATATATGTCTATTATGTTCTTTCTTTTGAAGGAAGAAACATTTTTCATCTTTTCCTAACATAGTTTTTATTACAAATTCAATTTTTTTAATTTCCAAAACTTCTAACAACATCAGTGCGATAGCGCAGACGGTGCAACGGTGATTACTGAAAATTGACACAGGTCACTTTGTTAATGCCTTCAAAATATGAGTTATTTAGAAGTATTATTTTTAGTAATTTCTTATTTGCTAGTTCTGTTCAAATTTATTTTATTTAAAATTGGTTTGTTTATTTTGGTTTGTTATTTTCTATATTTAAGGAGAAAAGCCGTTAAGAATTGGAGTTTCGATTGGATTGGGCATGTGTTGGGCATAGATTGCTAAAATTATAGGTCAACATCGGTTTATTTGGGTTGGATCCTATTGCGACCCATTCAAACTAACCCAACGAGCTGATTTGACGAGTCTACTCCCCACTAAATAATAGAGATGTTAAAAAAAAAAAAAATGAGCTTGGCATACAAGCCCTCGTTCGCATGTTGAGGCAATGTGAGACCTATTCCTAAAACCACTTTGATTACTTAGTTATTGGTGCATTGGAAGTTATGCATAAATTGTATTCCTTAAGTTGAGTACTTACAACCAAACGCCAAAGCATCTGCATAAACAAGGTCAAGCAAAAGATAAGGAGGATAAAAGTTCCACAAATGGGCCGACTTATCAAAACGCTGGGCCTTTGTGGCCCAGTCAACAACTATGTTAGCCTCTCGCCTATAGAACCGCAAGCATCAGTGGTGACTTGACCAGGCAATTATACCCAATTATTTTAAGGATTGCATTATTTTTACTTTGCAACTTTAATGTGGTCCATTCTAGTAATATTTTTATTTTTATTTTTATTTGTCATATTTTAACTCTTAACTCACACTTAGACTTTTGATCTACCTCTTTACAGAGCCGAAATTCACACATAAAACTAAACTTCCCCATCCTAGCCCTCCTGAGAAAGTGGGGAATTAGACTCCCCACCTTCCCCTTCCCATGTGGGCAGGATGATTACTGAGGCAACTCCCAATATTATTTGGGTGACATTATTTCCACCCTCTTTATAACTAAATACACTTTCCTTATACAAAAAAAAAAAAATGCGAAATCGCCCTTGATGGATTTTGTTAAACTATGTCTCGAGTTTAAGCCCAATAAACAAAACCTGATGAGAGATTATTTGTTACTTTTGGAGATAAGAATATTCCGAATTGGATATTTTACGGATGTCCGAAATCGAGCAGTACATAATGTTTCCCTGTTAGTGCAGTCGGCCAAAGAAGTCAAAAGTGGAAAGTCCGATTGGACTTGGGTCGACCGAATATGGATGCAATTGGTTTCTTGATTCACGATGAGATCGCGCGGAAGGAAAGAAAGTCCAAGTTAGACTTTTGGTTTGACCGAATTCCACTTTGATTTGCCTTTCTTTATCTAGTACGCGAATGGGTTATTTCTAACGATTTGTTGCACTTTTTCAGGGAGTGCACATTCGAGTATAAATATATATTTTGTGGGTTGCTCCGTAATTGAGCAGGAAGCACCATTTCCAACCGAGTGCTTGACGTGTGTTATTTTGTGGGTATTGTTCATAAATTATATCCAAGAATATACGAGTATTCAAGCCAGTTAAATCTTATAAGTTCAAGATTTGTGTGTAATTCCATCATGAGATTAAAAGATTATTCAGCAATGAATCGCCTGCCAGGTGAGTTACTACCTGACTTCTTCACGAATTGGACTGGACTTTTTTCTCTGGAGCTCCGGAACAATTTTATATATGGGCAAATTCCTCCCGAAATCGCAAGCCTGACCAAGCTCAAATACCTCTCTATGCTCAACAATTCGCTCATCCGGAGGTCAGGAATCTTACATCGTTGACCTATCTCAACCTCACCATGAATCAGCTTTACGGAGAGATCCCCGAGACGATCTCTCGCCTTGCTAACTTACAGTGGATCTTTTTGTGCACGAACAATTTCTCCGGAGGAATACCATGTGATTTCGGCAAGTACAGCCCTTCTCTTAGCGATGTTTGCTTTTCGGACAACAGCTTCACTGGAGAACTGCCGCGAGATTTATGCAGTAGCTTTGCTCTTCGATATCTTGCCGTCGATGGGAATGACTTCATGGGGCCACTGCCCGACTGCTTGAAGAATTGTTTGGGGCTAACGAGAGTCCATCTAGACAGCAATCGGTTCACTCTAGATATGAGTGCATTCGGAGTTTATCCGAATCTGGACTTTATAAGCCTCAGCAACAACCGATTTTTCGGGAATCTCACGGCACAATGGGGAGAGTGTACAAATCTCACGAATTTGAAGATAGATGGAAACAAAGTTGCCGGCCGCATCCCACTAGAGCTTTGGAAGTTGTCTCAGTTGTGTGTCCTGACTTTGTACAGCAATGACTTGGCCGGGAAAATTCCCAACAAGATGGGAAATCTATGGAAGTTGTTGAGCCTGAACTTGAGCAACAACCATTTGGCTGGAGATATTGCCATCTCGTTAGGGAACTTATCGAAGCTAAAAGAGAAGAAACGGAACAAAATCAAGTACCAAAAGAGAAGAAATGGATTTGGCTGCTGCTTGGCAAGAAATTCAACTAGATAAAAGAGAAGAAACAGAACAAAATCTGCATTGAAATGGATGTTGCAAGTACCAAAAGTGAAGAGCCAAGCGTGTCTGGGAGGGAAAAAATTCTTGGGTTCAACTTGGAACACAAGTTATAGCTTAAGCCTATATATCACAGCCACCAAAAACACCCCAACCTGTAGATATCCTATATGTACTGCTCCCTCTATTGCCAACTCTAGTGTCATAAGGCATGTAGTTCTAAAGAAAGATAAATCGCCTCTTGCGACGAGAGAGAGAATCAACAGTAGGATAGGTAAGTTACTGATTTGTCTCGAAGACAATCTGTGAGTTTTACAGCATCAGCTGGAATGGAGTTTGGAGAATTAGATGCCGCATCGCAAATAACAGTGACAACTTGCTTTCTCACGTTCTCGTCATAGTCCAGCAGTCAATCGCCTAAGGCATCTAACAGTCAAATTAAAACATGTCAACAAATTTTAAACACAGATTGTCGTAAAAAATTTCACTAGTCACCCCTTACCAATTATCTGAGAAGATTAAGCTCTAGAAGGATTTCACAGCAGGAAGTTCTTGACATGTTCAAGCACAGACATTCTTACTTCAACAGCTTTATCAGTCAGCCTCTTCAAGAACTCTGAAAAGATTGGCTGGAAAGGCTCAGTGATAGCATGGCCTGGAGTGGAAAATAGGTCTCCAACTAGTATCACAGCTTGTAAACTAACTTCTAGCTGGTCCGTCTGCATATAAGAATGTTACAAACTGAGAAAATATCTCTCAATTTCCTATGAGGCTAAACCTCCCGAGTCCACAATGTAATACATTGTATCACTCTCAAATGAAAATCATGCAAATAATGTTACTCTATTGATAGTTTTTTTCTTAAGCCGTTGAACATAGAGAGTGTGCAGGTTCGTCTATATGTGCAACGGATCAAAAAATTAATCCAAAAGCTTAGTAAAAAGTGACTACTTGAGCAGGCATCCCAGACAACGAAACGCTTGAATGAATCAATTCGTGCACAGCAGGTTTCTAGCCAAAAAATGAGTATGTAAAAAACACAAACAAGAGGCCGTAAGTCATGCATTACTCCATTTAGATCTCCATTTAGATATGGGATGACTCCTGACAATATCTGAGGAGCACATTGATATACATCACATATAGCCTTGTGGTAGTCGATTTGATTATTCAAAGGCTTGCTATCTCCAGACATCAAATGAAACAAGAAGCTGCTTTATACCCGCTTCAAGTTTTGCTTCACAGCTCTCTACAACATTCATCGCAAGCTTTCTAGCAGCTCCAGAGAAATTCCGAAAATGAAATTGCAAGAAAATCCATTCTCCTCAAGATAGAATGCTAGGAAGATGACATGTAACAAGATACTAAACAGCAAGACAATCAGCTGCAGGTACTCACATTTTTTGTTTTGACCTTAACACGGACAGTAAAATCAGTACAAGATCCTCGGGAATATCCTCGAGAATCAACTCTACCGTCCAAGCAATTACGAAGTGAAAATCACCTCTTGCAACGAACTTTAGAGAATCAAAAGAGAATGATACCACCGACCAAAGGGAGACTTTCGAACGGCAAATCGGGATAACAACAGCAACAACGAAGGGAGACGTTTGAATGGCAAATCGAAACATCGGGAGAGGAGAGGAATGGGGGAGGGCAGAAAGGCACAGGCATGAAGACGACTGCGCGAGCCGATCTCAATACCAGAGGAACGAGGAAACCAAAAGGCCATGAAAAGAAAGAAAATGAAAGAGCAGTGACACCAACCAACTAAGCAGAGTCCTCAAGAGAGAGTATACCTGAGGATTGACAAGTCGCAGGAGACGACCAGTGGCGAGACAAGCGGAAGCGGCGGCGAGACAAGCGGGAGGAGAGAGAGTGGAAGAAGACTGGGACGGCGAGAGTCGGCAGCGTCGTCAAACGGAGCGGCAGTGGCATCGGCGGCGACGTCATGGGTCGTGACGGCGGCATCGAGGGCGGTGGGCAGCATTGGGTCATTGCTGGGGGCATCGTAGCGTCGCCGAGAGGAAAGAGAAGGGAAAGTATCAGGGACGGGGATAGAGAAGAAACATATTGAAATTAGGGATTTTGGGTTTAGAAACCCGATTCCGGTTCCCATCCCGGTTCCCTACTGCCAGGAAGAGAACCAAGAACCGCGGGTATTGAAAAATATAGAACTAGGAATGGGAACCTCCATCCCTAAAATCGAGAACCAAATCAGACCCATCATTCCAATTCTCCGGTTCCTTCTTCTACCGGAATCGTGTTCACCCTTAAATCCAACAAGTCAGTTACTTGATTCGCTACACAGAAGCCTACCTACTATAGCAGGGCCTGGATTAAATTTAGAGGTCTTGTTAATATTAAGCTTGACCCAACCAATTGGAGGGGCGGCCCAACCCACAAGCTTTTCTCTTTTCTCCTTTTGAGGAGACAATCTATCTTTGATCAACCGAGTCGATACGATGTCCTTAACATAATTTAGAATCAAGCATAAGGGTTCTTGATAAGACAAAAATCCTTCTTAAATAATCCTTTATTCCCCAAGTTTCAGAGGTGACCAGTTATCTTGAACCCTAATTGATGAATCAAATAGGCTTGTCATCAACCATTGGTATCGGTGTAGATACTGGGTAAAGAAGTTAACCCCGAATCTGCATATTTTCTCTTGATCAGAATATCTCCCCTCCTTTCAATTCCTTGCCCTTTATATACATCTGTAATTTGGCTAGTTTTAGCAAAGAAATTTTTTTTCTGATTTCGATGAATACCACTAGCCTTTCTTCACCGAGTTCGTGCACCACATGGAATGAATAAACCAAGAAAATCCACGGCTTGCGTCATGTATTTCATCTGATGCGAAACCGCATCAGTCCGTATCGTGGGGCTAAAAAATTGAAGCATGAGATTTCTAGCCTCCCATCTCATGGCATGTCACGTTGATTCACGAAATAACTATGAATGCAAACGCCATATTGATATTTTTGTTTAGAGATTCCCTAATGTTTTATTCAATAAATGACTAAGTGGGAAGATCAGAATTTAGGTTTGAACATTATGCCAACCCAAAAGGCCTACATGACATCCTACATGGAATCGAGTTATATATCTTTCAAGCATCGCACCCTGTCATGCATGGTTGATATAGTATTTTTGCCCATATTGGGACCCGTCACTCAACATAGTCCTATCTACTATAGCTAGGCTTTTCATGTTTGTATTTTCTTCGAAACATGTTTACAAATTGAGTTAATATTACGAAAAATCACAAATTAATACATCAATAATAAATTTATCTCAAACTAATTTTTTTATCACAAAACTCCCCAAAATTGGTAAATGTAGGATATAATTACCCTTCATTCACTTTTGTCAAATATTGCCATTAAATTGCTGACTTAGATGCCATGTGAATATGATGGGTAAGTCCACATCAATCAATTAATAAATTAATACTATGAAAAACTCCAAATTGGTATACTTGTGATAAATTTACCCTAAATTGGTATACCCATGGCAAATTCATATCAAACTATTCTATGAATCACTAAAAACACTAAACTAGTACACACATGACATATTTACTCTTCACTAGCTTCTGTCAAGTTTTACCATTAAATTTAGCGAGGACTATAGATCGTCTTCCTCTTCATTGAGTCCTTCATTGTCATCTTTGTTTGAGGTTGTGGAGATTGCGAATACCATTTAGCTAGAAATCTTAAGTAACACGTTTAGTAACTCTAGTAGCACTCTTGACAAAATGGCTTGACCAAGTACCGCTATCTAACCTAATCATTGCCTAATGTGACATCTCGTATAAGAACATTAACAAAGGATTAAGCCCTTTTGAGTTTTACTGAATGTTTTGGTCAATACTCTCTTTTCACGGTGAGCATTTCATAGATGTCATGAGATAATTGTTAGAATCCTAAATCCGATTCAAAAGAGACTAATGAGCATTTGAGGTGACAACTTTTCTTGATATATGTAGGTCCATGAACGAAGCAATTCAGCCAAGTTGTGTTGTACAATCAAGTTTATTTTACAGATTTCTCTAACATTGCCTCTATATCATCAATCCTATAATTTTGTAGTTAATAAACTTAGAAGGAAATTTAGGTGTTGATGTTATAGAGGCGATACTAGAGGAATGTGAAAAATAAACTTGAGTGCAAATCACGACTCAGCCTAATTGCTTCATTCATCAACCTAGATTTATTAATAAAAGTTGTCACCTCAAATGCCCAATACCCACTTTTGAATGGGATTTGGGACTCTTAACAATTATTGCATAACATCTATGAAGAGACACTATCTATGCTTGCATTGAAGGGAAAGTATTGACATGAGGTCAAGTAAAACTCACGAGGGCTTAATCTATTGTTAATGTTCTTACACAAGATGCAACATTAGGTAGTATTTATGCCACCTAATGGTACTTGGTCAAGCCATTTTGTCAAGAGTACTATAGGAGTTACTAAATGTGTCACTAAAAAGCTCTCGCTAAATGGTGTTCACAATTTCAATGAACTTAGGCAAAGACAATGAAAAGGATGATGATATAGAGTTTTCACTAAATATGACTTGGCAAATTTTTTAAAAACTCCAGTTCATGTGGCATTACCACATGACACGTTTGGCACTGAAGTGATCATTTTTTAACGACTGGCGTTGAAGTAATTACTTTAAACAAAATTTGGCACACAAATGATTACTTTAAATAAAATTTGGCACTTAAATGATTATTATTTACAATTTTTGGACGACGTCATTTATGGGTTATATGTTAATTAGGCACGCCGATGAACCACATAGGACTGACGGATTAATAAAATATAACCACGTCAAATTTCCAACAACCCAGATCGAAATCAGCACTTAAATGATCGTTTTTTTTTTAAGTGGTATTTAAGTGATCCAAAAAAAAAAAAAACTTTTTGCACTAAAGTGAGTGCTATACACAACTTTTGGCACCTCTAATATACTTATCTCAAGTGTCTGGCAATTTGTCGGCCATCATAAGTTTCCACAATTTTGAACATGGCTAGTGGTATATTCATCTCTATGGCACAACACATTGCTCAAAAACAGAAATTGACTTGGAAAATTCATAATTCGAGAGAATATTCACCAATCCTACTCATTGGTAGTTTGGAGGATAGGCATAAATCGCATTATTAATGACTTTGAACTTATCAAATTACACCCACATTCAAGGTGCAATCCAAAAGGTACGGCTTGCTAATGGCCCAAAATGCAATTCTGGTCTACTAGGAAAATTTCTTGTCTTCATGTTCAACCCCTTTAAAAAGGTTAAGCATGAAGAAGACTTCGTATTGACCAAGCTCCGTTTTTAGATGGTTGATTGGTTTTCGCTTCAAGTGATTGGCAATTTGTGATTGCTTAAAGTGAAACCTCTTTAAAAATTATCGCTTAAAGTGATTGGCAATTTGTTGGCTACCATAAGTTTCCATGAGTTTGAATGTGGCTAGTGGTATATTCATTTCCATGGTACGACACATTGCTTAAAAAAGATAAATTGACTTGGAAAAGTCTTAATTTGAGGGAACATTCACCAATCCTACTTATTGGTGGGTTGAAGGATGCGCGTAAATCACATTATTAGTGACTTTTGACCTATCAAATTACACCCACTTTCAAGGTGCAATCCAATGGGTACGGCCTACTAATGGCCCAAAATGCAATTATGGTCTGATTGGAAAAATTCTGTCTTCAAGCTCAACCACGTTCAACCCCTTTAAAAAAAAGTTGAGCGTGAAGAAGACTTCAAAATGACTAAGCTCTATTTTAAATGGTTACTTGGTTTTCTTTGAGCGAAGATTGATAGTTGACAGCCATCTCATGTTCCAAAGCAGCAAGCTTTGAAATCGCTTCCATGGTCATTAAACTTGAAATCCTCTCAACTTAGGCGTGCTCAAGATTATGCAGATGATGTAATGCACGATAAAGAAAAGAGAGAAAAAAAAATTTCATACAAAGTAAATTATTATGACCAAGCGCTCCTTTCCTCACTGATGGGCAAAAAATAACGCCCCATAATATTTGAATATAAAATAGCAACCTTCTTTTAGAAAATTTATTTAGATTGAGTTTCCTTTATGGGCACAAATTTGAGACATATTCACGATAGTCTTCACTTTTGGCTTGACGTTTAATTTAACTCATGACATTTCACCTGAACTCGAACACCACCATTACTCTCCCACAATCCTTCTTGGACTCCTCAGTCACCACCACAGTCATCTTTAAAGACTAAGTCGTGCTTAAAATTCTCTATAAAAGTGAGCCTCATCAAGGTACCAAATCTACCAACACCTTTAATTACCATACAAGAATTTTCAAACTCAACATCCTTTACCATAGATAAAGAAAAAGTACCATTGCATCCAATTCTGTTAGAAGATTGAAGATGCACCTTGTCAAGTTAGTAACCCACCTGTAGGTAGCGTAGTTGGTTAAGTTCACTCCATCTAGCGCATGGAGGTCAAGGGTTCGAAACCCTGCGTTGCTAGCGATTTAAGTGGGGGGCCCTAGTGGTGGGTTGCTAGGCTAGCTCTCCCCGAGGTATAGGCACTGTAGGTCCTCCATCGCGGAGGCTGTGAGACCCCGAATCAGCGTAAGCCAACAAGGGCATGCTCCGGCGGATCCTTTGTCACCAAAAAAAAGTTAGTAGTTACAATAACTGCTAGCTTTATAGGCACCACCTCACTATATGTATCGTTTATGTTG
The DNA here is from genome assembly GCA_014182555.1 of Eucalyptus erythrocorys. Classification (NCBI taxonomy): domain Eukaryota; kingdom Viridiplantae; phylum Streptophyta; class Magnoliopsida; order Myrtales; family Myrtaceae; genus Eucalyptus; species Eucalyptus erythrocorys. The sequence continues at coordinate 8,087,167 of CM024597.1, read as the reverse complement.
ATTATGCACTAGTTATATCAAGATTTTCTAGTTGCAACTCCACATTAAGTTGAATTTGAAAAAATTGTCTAAAAGGTTCTAAATTTATTGCACTTTTGTGGGACAAGCATAGCATTAGTGCCACAACTTTTATATGGCGCTCACTTGAAGGCCATGACTTTTTTTTTCCTCATTTAAGTGCCACATCGAGTAAAATTGATCATTTGAGTGTCATTTCCAGCAAATCATCATATGTGGAATTTTTCATTAATTTCCTTTCCGACATGGATTTATTTTTCATTTTTGAATTATTTTATTAATTGTCCACATTAGCACTAGCGATGCCACGTAGGATGAGCAATGCCTACATCGGATTTTCTGGCGAGTCAAACAATCAATGTTACTTAAGTGATCGGTTTTTCAAATTTGTGATGTTCAAGTGAACGTCCTATAAAAGTTATGGCACTCCTAATGTACTTATCCCAAAAAATGCCTATAGATGTGTATGTTGAAGAAGTGATTATTTAAATATTTGGGAAAATTATCAATTCATTCTTAAACATACTTTAAGGATGTCAATTCAGGTTTAACTTTCTATTTTTGTCAATATAATGCTACATATTGTGCAATATTTAAATGTAGTCTTTCTTGCCAAATGTTGTTGCAAATTGTAATGTTGAAATCAACAAATTGCCCACGGTAGCATGTCACTTAAGGTGGTTGGTGATGACTAGATGCCATGTCAACAATTTTAGGTGGCAATTGGCTAGAAAGACTACATTAAAATATCACCTAATTGTCTAGGACAACATTGACAAAATTGAAAAGTGGGGCTGATTATGACAATTATAATTGCATTATAAGACATTCCAATCAAACCATTGGTAAATACATATTTATAGTAAACTCTAAATGCATGAGAATTTTCAAAGAAAGAGAAGAAAAAAGGAAAAAAAAAATCTTTAATCTAGCACTTGTAAGAGATATTGTCATCAACTTGAAGTAATGGGGGCGTCCGAAGTCAAAAAATGGATTGAAAAAGCACGATACTTTATGTGTTTTTCCTTTTCATATAATTGCTCATTTAAATGTTAGATATAATCTATTTATCTATATTTGAGTTAATGCAAGTAAAATAAGGAGAGAATATGATAGGATTCTAGAGTCAAGAGCCATACAGTGGCTGGGAAAAAGGAGAGACGAATGAGGTGAAATATAATTAATACTACTTATGTATTAGTACATAATAACTATTTTGTGATACTTTAATTTCGATATTTGTTGAAAATTAAATTTAAAATATTTTGGATTTTATAAGAGTGGGCTTCATTCATGAGAAGTACTTGGTTTTACATATAAGACACTCATTTCTATTACTATTTCTTACAAAGAATTAATTAGTACAAGGCATTTATCTACATGAGACCTTGTGATGAAGTTGAGAGAGAGAGAGAGTTGCATTGATTGGCTCACCCCAACCTTCATTTATAAACAAAAATGCTTGGGATAAGGATAGCTGGACTGTTTTAACTTTTGTACAGCGCTCATTTAAGTACTATAATCTTTTTTTTTTTTTTTTTGCTCATATAAGTGCCTCATCAAAGTAAAAGTGATTATTTGAGTGACATTTCCAGTAAATCGTCCTACGTGCATTGTTTCTTTATAATTTTCCATTGCAACGTGGATTTTTTTTTTTTTTTGAATTTTTTTAAGTAATCGTTCATGTTAGTGCTACCAATGTCACATGGGACGATCAGTCTCCATGTTGGATTTTTCAACGAGGCAAATCTTTGATGGCACTTAAGTATGCGAAAAAATTTATGGCACTCAAGTGAGTGCCGTTTGAAAGTTACGGTACTTGTGTTATTCTTATCTTCACTTTTGTCAATTTAGTTTTAAATCATTTCATTTTTTGTCAATAGACTTTATTCAATCAATTTTGGCTGAAAATTATGGACATGGTGTCAACCGTCTTATGATGCACAGCTGGGACGTGGACAGTTTTTTAAAATAATATTTTAATATATTTTGAATTTTATATTAATTAAATATTTTTTCTTATATTATCTTTTCCTTATTTTCTTTATTCTTTATTCTTTATTATTTTATTATTTTATTTTCTTATTTTCTTTTTGCTTTTCCCCTCCATTGGCCACTGCCAGGCCTCATTGACCTTTGCCGGCCTCAAGAGAGGGTGGGGGTTGCCCTCACCCGCTCAAGTGAGAGTGCGCTGACTAGACAAATGCTTGTCTATTATAATTAAACAAGCAAATTTTTATATACATGGATACTAGTTATTTCAACACCCGACTAAGAATCTTCAAATCATATCATCCTGGTATTAATGAAAGAATCCGTATTAGTAAGAAGTACTAGTAGTCCGAAGACTACTTTTGTGATTTCGGTAAAACTTTTCTTAAAAAAATAACATGTGGCTATCTACGCGGGCGAAGTGACATGGAGGCAGCCCCCGTAGGATTTTTCTTGCAGCGTTATCGGAAAATGACCAAGAGTCAAACATTTTGTCACCGTAAGACTCCCGCTGAGTTCGTCACTTTCTGGAGGTCCTTGGTCTAAACTAGAACCCCTCGGGCTATAAAAGAAGTTCATTCAGCTCCCTTATTTCTCATGAATTCTTGCTAAGCATGACAAAATCAACTCCAACCAGCCCTCTCTCCCTCTGCCTCTTCCTCTATCTCATCTTATCGCTTCCATTTCAGGCCTCACCATCACCGACCACAGAGGCGCAAGCTCTTGTCAAATGGAAGAACTCTCTCTCTCCTCCTCCTCCACCACCTTCTCTGAGCTCATGGTCACTCACCAACATCACCCATCTCTGCAACTGGACTGGTGTTGCCTGCAACAATGGCGGGTCAGTCTCAGAGATCAGCCTCTCAGGCTCAAGCCTCAGTGGCACACTCCATGTGCTCGACTTCGCTTCTTTCCCGAACCTGACCCGCTTTGATGTCAGCAACAACAATCTCAAGGGCCCAATACCGTCCTCGATCGGCAATCTCTCCAAGCTCAGGTTCCTGGACCTGGGTAGCAATCTCTTCGAAGGTGGCATACCACCCAAGATAGGCCAATTGGAAGAGATTCAGTACTTGAGCCTCTTGAATAACAGTCTCAATGGTACTATTCCTTACCGGATCAGCAATCTCAAGCAGGTGTGGCACTTGGATCTTGGATCAAACTACTTGGAATCTCCTGACTGGTCGAAATTCTCCACCATGCCATCGGTGACTTACCTGAGCCTCTTCCTCAATTTGCTCGATGGCAAATTTCCGAGCTTCGTGGCTGGTTGCCAGAACCTGACATACCTGGACCTGTCGCTAAACATGTTGACCGGCGAAATCCCTGTGGTTGTGTATGTGAACCTTGAATACCTTAACCTCACTACGAATTCACTCCAGGGACCGATCTCAAACGTGTCGAAACTTTCCCGGCTGAAGGAGATCCGGATTGGTAACAATCTGTTCAGTGGTCTGATACCTCGAGACATAGGATTGCTGTCTGAGCTTCAGATGATAGAGATGTACAACAATTCCTTCGAAGGGGCAATTCCTAGTTCCATAGGTCAATTGAGGCAGCTTGAAAAGCTCGATTTGCACCTAAACCTCTTGAACTCTTCGATCCCTTCCGAGCTCGGTCTTTGTTCTAACCTCACCTTCTTAGCCCTTGCCCAGAATTCGATTTTTGGGGTGCTGCCTCTCTCACTGTCCAATCTGGTTAGATTGTCAGAATTTGGAGCTTCAGATAATCGCCTGTCTGGTGAGTTACTGCCTGACTTCTTCACGAATTGGACTGAACTGGTTTCTCTGCAGCTCCATAACAATTTTCTCTCCGGGCAAATTCCAACCGAAATCAGATGCCTGACCAAGCTCAATAACCTCAACTTGCTCGCGAACAGTTTCTCAGGAGGAATACCACGTGATTTCGGCAAGTACAGCCCTTCTCTTATATTTGTTGTCTTTTCAAACAACAGCTTCACCGGAGAACTGCCACCAGATTTATGCAGTGGCTTTGCTCTTCAACGTCTCGTGATCAGTGGGAATAACTTCACTGGGCCGCTGCCCGATTGTTTGAAGAATTGTTTGCGGCTAACGAGAGTCCGTCTAGATGACAATCAGTTCACTGCAGATATCACGAGTGCGTTCGGAGTTTATCCGAATCTGGTCTTTATAAGACTCAGTAACAACCGATTTGTTGGGAATCTCACGGCACAATGGGGAGAGTGCACAAATCTCACGAATTTCCAGATAGATGGTAACAAAATTGCCGGCCGCATCCCCCCAAAGCTTGGAAAGTTGTCTCAGTTGCGTGTCTTGACACTGTACAACAATGAATTGACAGGGAAAATTCCCGACGAGATAGGAAATCTAGGGGAGTTGCTTAACCTGAACTTAAGCAACAACCATTTGGTTGGAGATATTCCCATCTCGTTAGGAAACTTATCGAAGTTAAATTATCTTGATCTGTCGAAAAACGCAATGAGCGGTAGCATACCAGATGAGCTAGCGAATTGCGAGAATTTACTGAGCTTGAACTTGAGCGACAACAATTTGTCGGGTGTCGTATCGCCGGAGCTTGGCAACTTGTTCACGCTACAGATTCTCCTAGACCTGAGCCACAATTCATTAGAGGGATCAATTCCATCCAATTTGGCAAAGCTTACTAAACTAGAAAATCTCAATCTTTCCCATAACAACTTTTGGGGTACAATCCCAATTGCTCTCACTAGCTTGGTGAGTTTAAGCACCATAGACTTATCGTACAATGGGCTGACGGGTGCAGTTCCTAGTGGTCGCCCGTTCCTACAAGCACCGGGAAGTGCTTTTATCGGGAATCCGGGTTTGTGTGGAAATGTGACGGGATTATCTCCTTGTGTGACAGGTAGTAAATCGACCGACCATAGGAAAAAAGTCCTGGTTGGTGTAAGTGTTGGCGTTTGCTGCTTACTACTTCGAGCGACTCTAATTGCAGTGATTCTGGCACTTCGGTGGCGAAAAAAGCTTCTCGACGAAAAGGAAAAGATCAAGCGTCTTAGAGAACACGAGAAATTTGAGCAGATCATATGGGAAAGGTTAGGGAAGTTCACATTTAGTGACATCACCAAGGCCACCAATGATTTCAGCGAAGAGTACTACATTGGAAAAGGCGGGTTCAGGAGCGTTTATAAGGCCATATTGGCCAATGGCCAAATCGTCGCCGTCAAAAAGCTCAACGCATCAGAATCTGGTAACATACCAGCAGTCAACCGCCAGAGTTTCGAGAATGAAATTCGCGTGTTGACCGAGGTCCGGCACCGTAATGTGATCAAGCTCCACGGTTTCTGTTCCAAGAGGGGTTGCATTTACTTGGTCTATGAGTTTGTCGAGAGAGGCAGTTTGGCAAAGGTCTTGTATGGAGGAACAGGAGCAGCTGAATTGGACTGGGGTACAAGGGTGAAGATTGTTCAAGGCGTGGCTCATGCGATCGCCTACTTGCATCACAATTGCTCACCGCCTATCATCCATCGAGACATAACGTTGAACAACATCTTGCTTGAGTCGGACCTCGAATCTCGGCTCTCAGATTTTGGGATAGCGAGACTCTTGTATTCAGGCTCGTCGAATTGGACCACAGTGGCCGGATCTTATGGCTACATGGCTCCTGGTAAGCCATATGATTAAAGCTAACTATGCATTTTGTGTGTAGATATTTTTTGGAATTGTTTAAATTTCTCCCGTTAACTTAATGAATTTGAATTCATCAAATAATTCTCACAAGACTATTTGGAAGAGCAGGTATAGATTTTGAAAAGTCGTTTGCGTTAAAAATATCAAGGAAATTTGGAATTAATGTACCACTTGACATTATGATCGAAACATTGATGCATTGTTCTTTCATGAAAAACAGAGTTAGCAATTACGATGCGGGTAACAAACAAATGCAATGTGTATAGCTTTGGGATAGTGGCGCTAGAGATTATGATGGGGAAACATCCGGGAGATCTTCTCTCTTCTTTATCAATGACAAAAACATCGACGATCTTGGAGGACCCAAATTTGCTGTTGAAGGATGTTCTCGATCCGCGTCTTCCTCCTCCAACTGGCCAACTAGCCGAGAAAGTGGTATTCATCATCATGGCGGCACTGGCATGCACGCGCACGAGCCCCGATTCACGACCCACCATGCATTTCGTGGCGAGAGAATTATCTCCACGTGCTCAAACTTACTTTGAGCCGTTAGGCTCCATAACTATAAGCAAAGCTATCGAATCTTCAGGAGTAAAATTTTAAGAGATATTGCATATCAAATGATACTTTTCTGTCTCTCTCTCGCTCTGTTTTTTTTTGGGGGAGTTTGCTCGTAATTAATGAGAAAGAGTGGGTGTACAACTTGGATAGTTTAGAAAATTTCGATTGCACTGTCTTCATAAACACCGATCCTCTATTGAATGTGAAGTACGTCGTCACTTCAGATGATCCAATGGACTACTTTGCCTCTTGTTGTCCTTTCCATTGGTATGAGATGTCGTTGGGCCATTATAGATAATTTCGTACTCAAGTTCTAACTTTAATGAAAAATTCTAATTAAAGACCTAAAATGAGACTATTTTTTCAAAAAAGAGTTTAAAGTGTACTTTATTTTAAATAAGGCCCAGAGTGGCTAAGTAAGTTTCAAATAATGGCTTAAACTTACTGACCTGCCAAATATTTACCGCGAACATTTTCCGGTGACTTAAATAGGGAAATTTCTGTTAAAAAAATAAATAGGGGCAATTTAGTGAAAATCTACAATTGGGTTGTGACATCCTGAAATTTCGGAAAAATAAATTATCGGATGAAAAGTCGGAGATTGGAAGAAAAATAAAATGATAACAATACTATTATTGTTTTTCTTCTCTCTCTCTCTCCTCTTTCTCCTTTTCTTCACGCATCCTCCTCCTTCGGCCGAGATTCCTCTTTCTCCTTTTTCTTTTCTCTTTCTTCTCTCTCTCCCCCTCACGTTTTCTACCCTCTCCTTCGCTTGCAATTTCCTCTCCCTCTCTTTTCTTCTTTTTTTTTTTTTTTTCTCTCTCCTCTCTCTCTTCTCCCTTACGTTTTCCCCCTCTTTCTACCGAAATTTCCACCCCCTTTTTCTCTTCTCTTTCTTCTCTCTTTCTTCTTTTCCTCCCTCTCTCTCCCACTTTTCCACCCCCTCACCTACGCCAACCCTTTTGCTGTAATTTCCCCCTCAATTTCTCCTCCTTTACTTTATTGTTTCTCCCTTCTCTTTCCCCCTTCCTCCTCTCAACAACTTCCCTCCCTTCTTCTTTTCCTTTTCTCTCCCTTCTCTCTTTCTCTTCTCCCCCTCACGCATTCTCCCTTCCACCGTAGCTCCCCTGTCTTCTTTCACTTCCATTCATTTGCTTTTATTTTTTCTAACTTCATCATCTACTTGTCTCGCCACCATCATCCTCACCGTTGCACACCATCCGCCTAAGCCGAGCGCCCTTGGCCTTGAGCTCAGCTTCGATGAACCATCGCTGGGAGTTCTTCAATCCACAAATTGAGTAAGTTGTCTCCTAACTCTAGATTAGGGGCTGAGTACCTGATTTAGGAGTTCTTATGTATATGAAAGAGATAGAGGAGGTTATATATGGATGGATGTTGATTAGAGATGTTAGATTAGCCATAGAAAACCTTAGTTATGGTTTAGAAGGCAAGACAACCACCATGGATGAAGATTCGACCAAGAGTGGAAGCTGATTCTTGAAACAGTTTCTAGGACGTGTATGTTTTTCTAATTTTGTAGACAACTGTGTGTTGCGATTTTGAAGAAATTTCCTTCTGAAGAAATGTTGTAGACATCTTAAATAATAACATATTTTTTTTCAGAATTTTTGGAAATTAAAAAGATGACGATTTTAACTACGTCATCCTTGAAACAGTAATTCGGATAGTTCTGTAAACCGTGACCTGTTATGATTTCGAGGGCTGTTACCGACCTTTAGAGATCGAATTTCCAATTGGTTTTTTCATGAAAGTTGTTCTTTACAACTTCTAGTATAAAATAATAGAACTTCAAATCAAATGGACCAGGTTTCAACCCAAAACCGAACTGATTTCGGTGAGTTAGGCTCTCTGGAATTGGACCCGATTTTTGTGCTGGATAGAGAGACTTTCTGGGATGAATCCAGAAGGATATGGATCTTGGTGTCTTCATAAAAAATGTTTGTTTATGTGTCTTCTAGCATGTGTCCAAATTCGGGAATTTTTCGAGTTCATATGACTGGGTTTTTGACTTCGAATTGGTGAGAACGTAAACGCACAGTTTTCTGTCAATTTGGGTTAGTAAGAGTGTATGCTTGTTTTGAGGTATTCTTGCTGTAAAATTGCCTAATTGATGCTGTGAATGCTATGTGTAACTGATTATTGAAGTGTAACATTGATCATATGCATTCACGACATGAGATTCCGTCACGAGCCTTTGGGGCCGAGCGATGCTCCTTCGGGAATGCCCCAAGTCAACGGATGCCGGTCGCAGTAGATGCTGGACCGATGCTCCTAAATTGGAATGCCGTCTAGGTACAGACGTTGCCGCGCTCAATGGTGTGAGGTGATGCCCGGTTATACCGAACGACTATTATCTGTTAAAAATTGGCCATGGTCAATGATATGATATTTACATCCCTATCTATATGTGCACTGAAGTATTCAACTACTATATGATGTCAATGTATTATTGTGCGATTGAGTGCCACTAACGTGCAGGAAATGCAAGTAATGAGAAAGTATAAGAAGTGTGATTAGACTGCATGCTATATGTACTCTTCTCCTAATCGGGATTTAGGGGATTGACTTGCTGAGATATGATCTCACCCCATAGTGGGCTAAAATTTTCAGGTCCCTAGACGAAGGAAGGCCAGGTCGTGTACAGTGGTTTGCAGGAAAGGAAGAGTAGAATTCTCGCTACCTTCTCCCAGGTGGTGATGGGTCTTCCGTTGAGGCTGGAGGATGGGTGATAGTTCACCCTAGGAGGGTTGAGAAGTATGATAGTGTATTAGCGAACCCCGATCTTGTAAATAGAAGCTTAGCTCATAGGTAGTCAAACAGCTTCACTTTTTGTATTAGACCTTGGGGTGTTAAACTGGTCTGTATATAAGTATTACTGTATTGTAGGTGTGGTTGTGATACTATCCTACATTTCTATCCCACTGTTATGTTGTATGGAGATTGTTTTACATTTCCGCATGCGCATAATAATGAATGGGTCGGTGGCACTCCTTGGGACGTCGCAAATTTATATCGACCGCAAAGGAATGTGCATGTGCTCGGAGTTCGGGTCGTGACATGGGTAAAAAAATTTAAAAAATTCCCGAATTGAATAGGATTTTCAATTTTTCACATTTTCTTCCTTCCTCTTCCCAAATGCTCATATTGCTCTTGCCCGATCCTCATTGCTCCTCTTGAGCTTCAATCTGCTGTTTGCCGTCGTCTCTTCTTTAACAAGTTCATCATCCACAAGCTTTAAGTCGTCCGCAAGCTTCATGTTGTTGTCTACAAGCTCTACTCACTTTCAACTGTGGTTCGTGTTGTTCATATTGATACAATTCATCCAAGGGAAAGTGACTGTAGCTTATTGAAAGAACACGTCGCCCATGAGTGGGCATGTTGTGGAAAATCACCCTGATGGCAGTGAGGCTCTCTTCCCAAACCTGAATGGCTGTTCCAATTATAGTCACGAAGCAATTCTTGTGAAATACTCGAGTTCCACATCCTCTCTTCGATGCTTCTTGGTCTATTTGTGCCACTACAATCCTAAAAGGAAAGAATTTCCATTCCCTCTAATGCTCTTTGCCTTAGATTCATCTAAGTGGCAGGGAGGGTTCTCCCTCGGGTTAAAATTGGGATTGCCCGCACCGCCGTCGCTCTCGCAAAGGCTTTCTTTTGCCCTCTGGCTTTAAACTCCAATGGTGGCTTTTCTCGTTGTAATCTATGAACTGTTTGTGCATCGTGCTCATTGGTGAATTTAACAATAAGATCAGTGATTTCTAATGTTTTGGACCTACGAGCACAGAAGCTAGAGCTGCGACTTCTGGACATTGCAGAAAAGGAGGTCCGAATTCTTCTTTTTTGTCGATTTTCAAGGCATCCCTGAGTTAGTAATTTGACTTTAATATTGTAGGTAAGCTAGACATGGACTCCTCTGAGTAATGTTTTGCGGTAATCAGCATGAGGCGGATGAATTCATCATTGGACTTCCTACATCTGCTGATGGAAAAGGGAATATTCTGTAATAAATTTTGCAACGTTGCTAGAAGACTGGTGGCTCGAGCATTGAGGAGGTGAAAATGATGCATATGTTTTGTTGATTATTAGTTATATCTTGTACAAAAGATAGATTCTTTAATGAGTTTTTCATCTAAACTTATTCTATAGTTTGTTCTGGGAAGGTGTAACAAGTTCCCGTGCATCTTTTTAATGAGATAATCAAGTGTTAAAGAGGTGCTGTCTATATCATTCATGATTGGACATTCCAACTTGAACTGTCTGTATCTGCTATGGACATGCACAGTGTTTTCTCGTCTATCAAGACTAAAACTATAGTCATTTTAGCCAAATTCTCAGTCAACCAACGTTTTGATATTATTCTATATTGGACTCAAAAGGAACGCAAGAAAAGACCGCATTTGCACGTCAATGAAACATCACAGAAGTAAAGCTGACATACATTAATCCATATGAATATTTGATAACATCAGTTTACATCACTCATACAAAGAGCAACAACAGTAGGGGTGAGCAACGGTCTAGGGTCGACTCTGGACCGATCCTGGACCGGCCCAACGCTGCCGGTCCGGGTTCGGTTCCTAAGGGGACTGGGTCGGTCCTTGGTCCTGAAATTCCAAGACCAACATTGTGCGGGTTGATCCTCGGTTCTAAGAGTTTTGGGTTGGTCCAACCCTGGACTAACCCTGTATATTATATTATATTATTCATAATTCTTTTATATATTCAAACCTAAGTAAAATATCTGTTATATTATATTATATTGAGATGTTCTATCAATAGCACTAATAGTAATTTCAATTTAAAATTTTTGTTGAGTATTAATTATGTGTCGTTTGTTTTGTTTTCAGGTGTTTAGAAGTTCAAGTGAATTAACAAGATATGAAAGTATATATTCATGGTTTATATTAAGTATTTTGAACTTTTTATGGTTTAATTGTATTCTACTAATGAATTTCAGTTGCACTTTGCTTTTCAATTTGTGTCAAATGGTAGAAATTTTTGAAGAGTAGAGGTAGTACTGCAGTTGCTACGATGATTTGCTAGTCAAGTGTTGTGAAGCTCATTTTTTGGTTGAGTGGATTCTACATGATCAAATGCTAGTCAAGTGGTGTGAAGCTCATTTTTTGGTTGAGTGGACTCTAATGATCAAATGCAAGAAAACACTTTTGCATATGGTGTTATGAATGTTAAAGATAGATGATTATAAGAACTTTCCATCTTGTCCCATATCTTGATGAGTGGTTAGCAGGTATGAAATTTCTATTATTGTGTCATCCTAAATTTGCTAAATATGTATTGGTATATATAGTTTAGTTGCACAATGCCACATTGTCAATGGATGTGTAATTTTAATTTGTAGGTTTTCTTTTTTAGGGAGTATAAAAAATAAGACGAAAAGAATTATCGATCGGTCCCGGGTTGACCCTGGAACCGGACCGAGCCCATTGGGTCGATCCGGTCCTTGGTCCTAGGCTCAATAGGGTTGGTCCTCGGTCTTAAAAATTGAGGACCAACACTATACGAGTTGGTCCTAGGGTTAGGGGGTGGCCCGGACCAACCCGGACCATGCTCACCCCTAAACAACAGACTAGAAAGCAACATTTGATATTGGATTTTTGGCAATAGCAGTGCTAGGCACTCAATGTACTTTTATTTGTTATGGCTATGCCTTTGGTGTCTGTATTGTCTTCAAAACATGCTTACAAATCCTACGTAAGAATATGCTAATGAATATAAAGAAGGTCATCACTTTTCCATTTTATTTTGTAATATGTTGGTACAGGATGTATCCTAAGTTGCCTTTTTGATGGTCATGTAGAGATACTTGCATGCTTAAATTTAATGCCAATGACATAAGATACTTCACCCATATCCTTCATATCAAAACTTTTAGAGAGAAATTGTTTTAACTCATCTAACAATCCATTTATCATTAGTTGCAAGAAAAATGTCATCCACATATAATACTAAGAAACAAATTTTGCTCCTATTAACCTTCTTGTATATACATTGATCCATGACATTCTCCACAAAACCGAATGAAGAGATGACCTCATGGAATCTCAAGTACCATTAGCCCAAGGCTTGTTTCAAGCCATATAGAGATTTCTTAAGCTTGCATACCAAATACTCACCAGCACTAGAGAAGAATCATTTTGATTGTTTAATGTAAAACACTTCTTCGAGTTTTTCATTGAGGAACGCCGTTTTCACATCCATTTGATGTAACTTCATATCAAAATGAGCAATCAATGCCAAAATAATATGAAGAGAATATTTTTTAAATTTAGGAGAAAATGTCTATGTACAATTTCCCTCCTTTTAAGTGAATCCCTTGGCAATGAGTTTGCCTTTGTATTTCTCAATGTTGCCCAATGAATCCTTCTTAGTTTTGAAGACCCATTTATAACCAATGGCTTTCACACCATCAAACAACTCAACTAAATCTCAAACCTCACTAGACGCTATGGAACTCATCTCTTTCTTTTGGCATTGTAGCACAAATTGGATTGATCACAACTCATGGCTTGTGAAAACGTTTTAGGATCATTTTTAGCTCCAATATTATAATCATATTCTTGCAAATATACAATGTAGTCACTAAGGATTGTTGATTTCTTAATTCTAGTAGTCTTTTTTATTGTTGCACCAAAATTGTCCTAAAGAGTTTCTTGTTCAACTGAAAGTTTAATAGTATCTGGTAATTACTGAATAGTTTGGCCTACATGATCAATGTCAACAACTTATGGATCTTCAATGATTGCTTGTTCAATGGCTGGTTGAACTGAAGATGTGTTATAAACAACAACCAATCTAGTACCTGAGGTGTAAGGTTTAGTATCTGAATGATTTGCTTCAGGAACAAGGTTTCTGAATTGATCACTCTACTGATTAGGTCATTTTCAAGAAACTTAGCGTTTCTTGATTCCATAAACCTAGTAGTGTGAGATGGATAATAAAACTTATATCCCTTGGATTTTTTGGCATATCCAATTAAATGTCCCCTTATAGTCATTGGGTCTAATTTCTTTTCCCGTGGATTCTAGATTGTTACTTCAAACGGGCATCCCCAAACGTATATATGTCACAAACTAGGTTTCCAACCTCTAAATAACTCAACAGGCGTATTTGGGATAGCCTTGGTTGGTACTCGGTTTAATATATATACATATATATATATATATATATATATTGCCGTTTTAAAAGTCTCAGTCCATAAGAATTTAAGAGGTTTGGAGCTGCTGAGCATACTCCGCACCATGTCCAATAATATTCGGTTTTTTCTTTTTGTTACACAATTTTGGTTTGGAGAATTAGGCATAGTGTATTGGGTAATAATTCCATGTTCTTCAAGAAACTTCGCAAATGGACCGGGTGCTTGTCTATCTTTAGTATATCTACCATAGTATTTTTCACCTTTGTCTGATCTCACGATATTAATTTGCTTACCACATTATTTATTTACTTCTGTTTTGAATATCTTAAAGGCATCTAGCACTTCACGCTTATTATGAAGTAAGTAAAGATAGAAGAATCATGAAGTAAGTAAAGATAGAAGAATCATGAATTATCATCTATGAAAGAGATGAAGTATCTTTAACCCATTTGAGTCCTTATCTGGACTACAAATATCAGTATGTATGAATTCTAGTATACCGATACTCCTCTTAGCACATTTCTTTGACTTGTCAGTTTGCTTTCCCTATACGCAGTCCACACAAATGCTATAATTAGTAAAGGCTGGAGTATTAAGTACTCAATCATTTACTAATTGCTTAATTCTATCTATGGAGATTTGTCCTAATCTCCGATACCACAACATAGATGAATCCCCATTCACAACACATCGCTTTATGCCAGAATTATTGTGAACATGGATTGCATTATCTTGTAAATCAATTCGAAAGAGACCGTTAGACAAAATACCACTCCCAACAATATCATATTTATATGATAAACTTAAAGTTGAATATGAAAATTCAAAGGAGTATCCTAAAGGGACAAGTCTTGAAATGAAATTAAATTCCTAAAGAAATTAGGAATATAAAAGGTCATTTCTAAATTTAAAATAAAGCCTCTATTGAGAATTAATCTGCACGTCTTGATAGCTTCCACATGCGAGCACATCTTGTTTCCTAAATAGATGCTTTGTTCACTTCTCACTGGTTTCCGCTAATCTGAATATCCTACAAGGAATTGAAAATGTGGATTGTAGAACTAAAATCAATCCACCACGTGTTGTGACCTACATCAACCATATTAGATTCATAACAAACACATGGGAGTATATTACATTTATTCTTGAGCTACGCCTTAAATTTGACACAATCATTCTTCATGTGTCCTTTCTTTTTATAGAAGAAACACTTGGATTCTCTTAATGCTAGCTTTGGGGAGGTAGAGGTATTTTATTTTTTCCCTTTTACTTGCCTTGCCCTTTGTACTTATCATGTGTTGCCACATGAGCACTTTCTCCTTTCTCCATTAGCAGCTTCTTTTCCTCTTGAACACACATGGTCATGAGTTCATTTATTGACCATTTAGTGTTATGTGTGTTATAATAGATCTTGAAAAGGGGCATACTCTTATGGAAAAGTGTTAAAGATATAGTACATAAGAAAGGATTTTGATATCCTAACCTCAAGATTCTTCAGCTAAGCTGCAATGTACCTCATCTTCATGATGTGCTTGCGCACACCTCTTACATTGGTAAGTTTTAGTGATGAAAACTTCATAATTAGGGTCATGGCATATACCTTCTCTGAAGACTCAAATTGTGCATCAATAACCTCCAACAATTCATTGGCATTGTTTTGCTAAATGACTGAACCACGAATACTAGAAGAGAGTCTTGTCTTTATGTATATCAAACTGAGATGGTTGGACCGCTCCCATTGTACATAAAGAGTAGCTTAAGTGATATCCTTAATAGGTTCAAGTGGTTCGTCTGACTGTAGAGCATAATCAAAATCCATGCACCCCAATTGGAGAAGAATTAATTCCCTCAATTCTTTGTAGTTGTTTCCATTGAGTTCAGGAACAATTATACCAGAACTAATCATAAGTAGTAAGATTGTATAATAATCAAAGGAAAACTTATGTTTTAATATATTTGAGGCAATGGGATGCTTCCTTGCATGCTTCGGCTCATCGAAGGATGGGATGCGGCAGAAGCAGAGGAGGAAAGTCCAGCCCTGCGACCACCTCCGCGTAAGCCTTTCTCCGCCGAGCTGCGGATCCACCCTTCTTGTTCATCGCTGGCTTTTGTTTCTTTGTTTCTTTGTTTGTTTTTTTTTTTTTTTTTTTTAATGTTTTCTGGATCTTTGAACTGTTTTTGTTTCTGAGACGCCCAGGGGGGCGGGGGGAAGAAAAGAAACGGAACGTTCTTCCCCCTCTTTAATTACTGGGTCGATGAAGAACAAGTGATTGGAAGCCGTCACTGCCGAAATTCTTTTGATTGTTGGTCTTGTTGATTCTCACTGGATCTTTCTGTTGATCTTGCTGTGAGTGATTTCTTTTCCCTTATTTGTCATACGTTCCTCGATCTTTATGCAGGTCATTTACCTGAATCAGTTGTGTATTGGTGATTTTGGGTGGTGAGATTGAGTGGTGTTTGTTGGTCTAGTGATAAGCCTGAGGAGCCATTGAGCTGCAGTACCCGAAAGAAAGTGACTTTCGATTCAAATGTTAAAACCTACGAGCACGTTTCACCTCCTGATGATGATGGTGATGCTGGAAAAGAAAATTTACGGGAGGGTCGAGATGTGGTCGAATCGGATGATAATTATGAAAAGTTAAGTCAAGCTCGGTGTGCTTCGAGGATAGCTCGGTTGCGTCCGGCGTCGGGTCTTACCCTCCAAGCCACAGGTACCAGAACTGTAGAGACAGCGACGATGAAGATGGGGACTTAGATTGCAATGTCAGCGATCTTACTGATGATGATTATGATGATGACCGCGACGATGAGGATGAAGGTTGGGACTCAAATGAGATTTATGAGGGCGATGATGAGATTGAAGAAACGAGGGCAGTTCGCCCAACTCCTAGTGAGGTTTGCAATCCTGAACATATGCATCGGGATTCTCCTTTAGCGGAGGTGAACCCTACTAAGTTGAATGTGAGTGCTCGAGATAGGAGCGTGTACATCCATTCGGTGTTGAATCCGTCGAAAATCTGACTCAATGGAAGGCCGTGAAAGCGAAGGGGACGCCACCGCCAAAGCACCGAAAGGAGAATTTGAGCTTTGACCAAGAAGCTAGGATGTCATTCGACACCGCACCAGCTTTGAAGGAAGTATCATTCAGTTTCAAGGCAAAACCGAATGAGACAAAGAAATCTACCCAAGAAGTACCTGTGGATGCTGGCCTTTCAAACTGGTTGCCTTCCTCAGTAACTACGCGTATTGAAAAGAAGAGCGCAACGACTTTGGACTCTGTCCAAGTCGAGACATCATTGGTAAAAGGATATATGAGCTCACCGAGGAGCCAAGAAGATAGACCGATTTTGGGTGCATTGACTGTGGAAGAACTAAGACAGTTTTCAGCCAAGTCTTCGCCAAGGAAATCACCGAGCAGAAGTCCCGACAAGATGCCCATAATTGGGACAGTCGGAACATACTGGAGCCAGTCGGATTCGGTGGGCAATTCTTGCTCAACTGCTTCTTCCTTCAAAGGAATACCGAACACCACCAGCAAATACAGAGAGGTATTGGGTGATCACAGGTGTGCAAGTGGTTTCACGAGGCCAAAGTGGGAGGGAATTTGACTTATTCTTCTTCTTCTTCTTGTTTTTTTTTTTTTTTTTTGGTTGATGTTGCAGGATAAGAAAGTGAATTGGCACTCCACCCCTTTTGAGACAAGGTTGGAGAGAGCTTTAAACAGGGGAGTTCATCAACTGTAATCCGTGCGTACACATTCTGTATGTTCTTGAGATGGTTTGCGTGTGCTCACGTTTGTCATTTTTTCCATTCTTTTGTGAATTCAAATCTGTTTGGTGCGTGGCGGTATATGGTTTTGCTGATGTTATTCACTTTATGTTCCTTGTTTGTACAATTTGATCTTCCATAGTTACATGTACCTGTGTGATAAAAGAGTTTATGTTGAACAGATATAGTGAGATGGGTTTCTCTATTGAGAGTGAAATCATATCCATGTGGTGTTAATTCGGTTATCGTATTCTTGGATTTAGAGCTTCATATGGGTTCTATTACTGTTTTCATTCTTCTCAGGGAAATCGACATATGATGGATAGGCTTGAGAGCATACAAAACTCGTGCGAACCCAGAAATGGAATAGGATTATAGCGGTACTGGACACTCGATGTACTCTTATTTATTATGGCTAAGTACGGAAACTCTAATGAATATAAAGTATGTCATCACTTATCTATGTCGTTTTCCTATACATTAGTAGATGTGTCCCAATTCCCAAGTTGCCTTTTCAATGGTCATGTAGAGATACTTGCGGTCCCAAATTTCAACTCTAATGTGGCGTTTTTCCCTAGTAGGTCTTTTGTCTGCAAACAAACTCAAATAGAAGGCATTTTGATGATCGCATCAAATCCGATGAAAATCTGCGAACTAAACATCATCACATGAACCCAAACTTGTTAAAATCGAGTCGCGTTCTCGAGTCGTGTAAGGAAATTCCACGTCTTGAACTTTGTTATTGAATTCAAAGACTAAAAAAGAATAACATGATGGAGATTTAGTGCAACTATTTGCGGTATAATTAATAATTAACTGACCATATGCAAATAGCTCCTTATAGATTTCTTGATTTAATTTATGTGTGAATTGGCTTTCGAGAATCTACACTTACTACATAGGTGTATACGTATATCTAGACATAGATTGTCAATTAACGCGCTCTTTTGACATTGATTGTCTCATCTTCCGCCCGTTCGTTCTTCGTTTGCTTTCTTTCTTTCCTCTTGTTTAGCCAATTCACATAATGTTGCTTCATCAATGAGTAAATTTCCTATCCATTCTGGAAACCCGGTTCAAATCCTGAATCTTTTTTGAGAAGTTGCAATATACTCCTTCCGAACATCATTTTTTTTTCCTGATTTTTCCTTTTTGATAACCTTTAATCACCTTCTATTGAAACCCTTTATAAGTTTTTGCTTAAAGTGATCGGCAATTTGTTGACCACCATAAGTTTCCTTAATTTTAAGGTCACTAGTGGTACATTCATCTCTATGACATGACACATTGCTAAAAAAGAGAATATGTGACTTATAAAGTCCTAATTCAGGGTAAGAATAGCGCAAGTATCATTAACTTTCATATGTCGCTCACTTGAATGCTATATATATATTTTTTTTTGCTCACTCGAGTGCCATCAGTGATTTGCCTCGTTTGAAAAGCCGATATAGATGTTGATTGTCTTACGTGGTTTCACCAATGCTGATGTGGATAATTTATATATATATGTTGACACCTAAATTTTGGCGACCAGATTAGTCATTTATTGCATTAAAAAATTAGGGGTTAATTTTATCCCTGAAAAAATATCAATTGCATAGCATATAGATTTAGGCGCATTTATTTTATATTTTTGTGCATTGGACCGGTGGTAAATGGATTTGAATTAGTGGTTCTGATTTTCAACTTGATAGATCAGACTAAGCCCATAAAGTAAGCAAATTGGCCCAAGCCCTTTTTTTTAATGATCAAATATCGTCTCGTGGAAATAGGAATTTGAAATTTTCCGGGATATGATTAATTCAGATAGGGCAAGTGAAAAAGCAAATATTGCGTTCGGCAAAACGAATATTGTGTTTTAAAAAAAAAAAAATCTTTGTGGATATCGATTTGGAAAAATTGAAAACCTAATCGGTGGCCTATAAATAGGTTTATTCGTTTAGGGTTTTTTGAGAGGCCACGCATTGAACATACGGCCAAATTGAGAGCATAGAGAGAAGAAATCGCGAGGGATCGGTCCTGATCCACAATTCTAGGCATGAATACAGAGAAAAATAGAGACACACTTAAGAAGAAAAGCGTTCGACCAGCATCACATGGTTGATCCCCTTGTGGCCACGGCCTTGCTGTCCCTGTGGTTAAATTTCACATCATATGCCGCCATGAGACGGTGACCCATGGCCGCGTCTCCTCGTTGACGATGAAGCTGCCGAACCTAACCCCGACGACGGCGCTGTTGCTATTTATCAACCATCGTTTCTACTGCTCCGCGATTGACCGCCGTGGCTAACCTCTTTCATGACGACGAGTATAGTCGCACATCTGACAAGTCTCGGCAGCGTCACGACAGCGTGTCTCGTGGTGCTCCATCACTCGAGAGAGTTGGTTAATCCTTCGATCTTGGAACACCACGTGCTGTTCTGCTTTTGTTTTTTCTTTCAGCGTGCTTGTCCACTTTCCCATGTTATTGCATGGTGCATGAAGCCTGGCAACTTGCTGCCACCAAGTTCAAAAGACCTAGCATCATCCTGATTATCCTTGCCGAGCAACGACGTGAACTGGTTACGTCACCGTGTGCATTGTCGAGCATCCTCGAGCCATATTAATCCTGAGTTACCACCGTTGAACGCTGCGAGCCATTGTCGAGCGTCATCATAAGCCATCGCCGGTGCCACCGTTCGAAGTCCCAAATTTGGAAGTCAATATTGGGAATAGGTGTTTTCGACCCAAGCATCAACATTGCAATGATCTCATCAATTCTAGTGAGTCCCTTCACGAGTTCGGGTGCGGTCATTACACCACATCGAGCAGCCAAGTCCATGAACCGTCACAAGCGCACCACGGCTGACGAGAAGAAACATAAGTCGGAAGAGAACGTGGCTGAAGAAGAAGACCGAGGAAGAACATACTAAGCCGAGTACTATCGGGAGCCCCTCCACGACGCCGAAGAGAGCTGCTCCCTGTCGTTGTGCGGATGAGCGACACCGTCCTTTGACCCGGCATCGAGACGGTTTGCTATTTCATCGATCTCTATCTCGGCATTCTTGCGTCACCAGACCGGTTTTGCCGCAGAGCTATCTTCCCCCACGTGGGCTATAATAAGTTATATTTTTATTTTCTTCTCTTTGAATGATTCACTCGAGTTTTGTTGCAGCTATTCTACTTGATGTTCACGGACCGTAAGGGTAGACAAGTCAAAAATTTGACTGTGGAGCTATGAAAGTTAAAATTGAATATTCAAAGAATATTGTCACCAGAGTGACCAAAATTTAATCAAAAAGCTTGGGGATTTCTATAGTTATTGCGTGCATTCAGCAAGCCCGACGTCCACCAAGTCAAACCGCATCGCCAAGCACCAGTCCGTATCTTGATTGTGCGCTTCAAATTAGGTAGATTTTTTTATTCTTAAATATTTTGTTTGAAATATTTCTTAATGTACATGATCGAAATCCCCAGCGTTATATTCATAGCTCGAGTCACAAGGTGTATGTGATTGTCGTCCGATTTTCGCGCCCAAAATCCGACTCGCAATTACTTAAAAATTGCCAATCCGATCTCCCGCCCGAGATCCGATTCGTGATTTATGTGAAATTGGCCAACCCGATCTCATGCGCGAGATATGGTTCGTCAATTTCGGTATCGACTTTGCTCGATTTGATGTCGTGGTGTTTGGATCAATTTTATTTTCATAAAAAAATCAAAAAATTCGAATTAGGGTTAAGTTTGTTTTAGGATGTTCCTAGTCTTAGGGTTATCTTGCATGTTTAGAATTGCAATCTTATTTCGAATTTTTAAATAAGAAAATCCAAAAGAAATGTGTTCATTTAGGATGTTAGTTTTCTTTAATTTAAATGGCACGTTTAATTATTTAGCAATTTTAAATTTCGAATTATACATATAAAAATAACAAAAAATCATCATGCATGTAAACTTAGGGCATCTTTTGCACGTCATCGCATTTTAGGGTAAAATTGCATGTAGCTTAATCCTAGATGCTAGTTTTTTTAATTCGTTATAAGTTTAGATAATATTAGATAGATGGCATTTTAGGATCATTTAGGTTAAGATAATATTTTAATTTAAATTAGGATTTTGGCTCAACCTAATTCCTAATATAAATTAAATAGGATCTTAAACTAGTTAGATAATTTTTGCATTTACCTAATTTCGAATTTCCTAAAAATCCAAAAATGTCTTAGGATAAGTTATTTCCATTTTTAGGATAAATTGCAATTTTTTGGAAAAAGAAAAATAAAAAGTGTCATGAACATGACATTTAGGAACAGAAATATCAAATGCATGTCATTTAGTTTTTAGGCCCATTTAATTAGAAATTGCCCGTCAATAGAATTAGGTCATTTAGATTGCATTTAATTATTGCATTTCTTTATGATTTAATCTATTCATGTCGTATAGTTTAGATCATTTTGCATTTCATGTCATATAATTTAGATCATTTTGCCATGTCATATTAGGCTATTAGCATGCATTGCATTTAGATTAAATTCCATTAAATAAAGTGAAAAAAAAAAAAGAGAAATCTGCATGTTAATTAGAGACCATATCTAAGATTATTGATGTGGATTTTAATCTAACGATACAGATGCTTTCGTTGTTACAAGGTAAGTCCCTTAACCTTATTTATTGTTTTATTAGGTGTTAAATTGGTGGATTGTGCACCCGCATGATCACTTCACATGTTAGGGAGATAAATTAAAATTGATTCAAGCTGCTTGCCAAACATTTTTTCAAAATAAAAGAATGGTACCGAAAGGGCGTTAGAGGAATCTAGCGTAACCAAGTCCCCGTATCTAGAATCTCTGGCTCGTAGGAGTAAAGTAAATCTCCCATTACTTTACTTGGGTTTCTAATCGACCCACCAAAAACTGATTAGTGGCGACTCCTTAATAAAAATCATTTGCATGTTAAGAATTCAAACCTAAGTCGCGAATTGGGATGGGCTTGGGAGAGCTTGAGTTAAGTCCAGGCTTAACAATCCATTAGCCAAACCCTAGGTGGTTCACACCCGAAAATTTGGTCGCGACATATATATATATATATATATATATTTGAATTTGAATTTGGGAAAAAGCCACGAAAAACCCCAAACTTTGCTTGAGTGACACATTTACCCCAAACTTTTTTTGTACCGTGAAAAACCCCAAACTTTCCAAACCGTGACACATTTACCCCATAAGGGCATTTTTGTCTTTTTAGTTTCTATTTTTCTTTTTCTATTTTTTCTTCTTCCCTCCGCCGGCCATGGCGGAGCCGACGGAGGGAAGAAGAAGAAAAAAAAAAAAAAAAAAAAAAAGAAAAAAATTTTAAAAATGAAAAGACCAAAATGCCCTTCAATTTTGGAGTAAATGTGTCACACTTGGAAAGTTCAGGATTTTTGGTGTCACAAAAAAAGTTTGGGGTAAATGTGTCACGATTTGGAAAGTTTGGGGTTTTTCACGGCCAAAAAAAAAGTTTGGGGTAAATGTGTCATTTGGGGCAAAGTTTGGGATTTTTCGTGGCTTTTTTCCCTTTGAATTTTTGTATTTTATTTTCCTCTTTTTTTGGGGCTGGTGAGGGTCACTGGCAACCGTTACTGGTTATGAAGGCGTTGCCTAGATTGGGCGAGGGCCGCCTCGCTATTGGCCACGAAGGCCCTCGCTAGATCTTGGTGAGGCAACCACCTAGGGCCTTCGCGGCCAAGGGCAAGGCATCCCTAAAAAAAGAAAATTATAAAAATTATAAACAAAACTGAAAATAAAAATTTTGAAAAATAACTCAAAATTTCAAAATTCAGTTTTTTAAAAAAATAAAAATTCACGTTGGATGGGAAATTAAAAAAAAAAAAAATTCATTAGGATACTTTGTCGGAATTGACACTCAAACAATCGATTTTACTCGATATGACACTTAAGTGAGAAAAAAAGTTACCCTCAAAGAAGCACCATACAAAAGTTATGGGACCTACACCATTCTTCTCCTTCCTAATTTGGGAGAACATTTGTGAATCCTAGTTATTGGGGGGTAGGGGTGTCAGAACCAAACCGAATTGTACCGAAATTTCGTGCTTTTTTGGTTTGGCTCGGATAATGGAAAAATAAATGTTCCTTTTTCCAATTCCGGTTATTTCGGTTCAGTTTAGTTAAGAAGCCGAACCGAAATTCTAGACAAAAACTAACAGTCCAACTTAAGATATCTCTTCTTTCTTGCCCATTATTCAATTCGGTTCCCATAAGTAGTGCAAAAAAAAAGGAAAATCGAAAAACCAAAAACCCGAACTAAACCAAGTTTTCGGTTTGGGTTGCGATTTGGTTCCGATTTCTTGAAAACCTAAAGCAAAGTGAACCATTGAACCCCCACTATGGGTTGGAAGTTAGGCATAAATATTGTTGGTGACCTTTGACTTGCCAATTACACCTGCTTTTGGGTTGTAATCCAACAGCTACAGCCTGCGTTGGCCCAAAATGCAATTCTTGTATGCTTGGAAAAATTCGTGTATTTCCACAGATTTCTCCGGATGAAAGTGTAAGATTGGATTGACTGATTAATATACATGGTGACCCTTTAAAAAGGTTGAGTGGGAAGAAGACTTCAAGTTGAATAAGCTTTGTTTTTGGATGGTCAATTGGTTTTCCCGAACATATATGTAGAAAGATTGAAGATTGATAGGCATTTCACGTTCCAAAGCTGCAAACATTGAACCGAGCAGAAGTCCCGACGAGATGCCCATAAATGGGACAGGCGGAACATAGTGGAGCCAGTCGGATTTAGTCGGCAATTCATGCTCATCTGCTTCTTCCTTCAAAGGAATACCAAACTCTACCAGCAAATATAGAGAGGTATTGGTTGGTCACAGATGTGCAAGTAAGTGGTTTCATAAGGTCAAAGTGGGAAGGAAATTAACTAGCTTTGTTTTTTTCTTGATGTTGCAGGATAAGAAAATGAATTGGCACCCCACCCCTTTTGAAACAAGGTTGGAGAGGGCTTTAAACAGGGAAGCTCATCGATTGTAATCCGTGAGTATATTCTATAGGGTCTTGAGATGGTTTGCGTGTGCTTGCCTTCATCATTTTTTCCTATGCTGGTACCAATACGTTAAAACAAGGAATGCATCTAAGTTGGGTGCCGGGTTATAAGACTATCACTGGAAGTCCTATCAGAGGCTTGCTTCCTGCTAGTTAGACACGTACTTCGCATAGTGTCTAGAAACGACACATCTAACTAGTACTCCCTAGTTCTAGACACTGTGTGAATACTCTCAAGCCTACCCATCACATGTCGATTTTGCCATTCCCATAAGAAGAATGAAAACAGTAACAGAACCCACATGAAGCTCCAAATCCAAGCATACGATAATGATCAAATGAACACAAGTTGGACAAGATTTCACTCTCGATAGAAAAACACGTTTAACTATATCTATTCAACATCAACTCATTCATGACTCAGGTGCATGTAACCATAACAGATCAAGTTATACAGCATAAAGCAAGAATGTCACCCAACCATAAATTGGTCATAAATGGAATAATGGGTCAATTTGAGTGAGATCATTTATGACCTAACTTAAACCCGACCCACCCATTTGACAGGTTTACCTGACACTTGGTTTACTCTTATTTATTATGGCTAGGCCAGTGATGTCTATATCATCTTCAAAACATGCTTACAAATCCTAAATATGAATATTCTAATGAATATGAATAGGTCATCACTGATTTGTGTTATTTATTGGTGCGCTGGTAGGGGAAGTATCCCAACCCCCAAATTGCCTTTTCAATGGTCATGCAAAGATAATTGCGTACTCAAATTCTAACTCTAATATGGCATTTTTCCTATTAGGGTTTTTGTTTGCAAACAAACTCGAATAGAAGTCCTTTTGTCAATCACGTCGAATGGGTAGATGATAATCTGCGAATTAAACATCATGAATATGAAATCAGACTTTTTATGATTGTGTTGCGTTCTCGAGTTGTGCAAGGAAATTCCATGTTTTGAACTTTGTCATCGAAGTGAAAGACTAAAAAGAATAACATGATGGAAATTTCCGTGACTAGCCAAAGCTCTAGCAATTTTTCTTTTTTGGCCCACAAAAGCTCCAGCTTGAGAAGCTCACATGAAGTTTAGAATTTGCTTTTTCTCGGTTAATTTACGATGTTAGATTCTCCAACAAAAATGTTAACATTCTTGTAATAATTCTCTCAAAATGAAATACCCACGAAGAAGGCTTTCCGGGGCTCCAAGGTAAAGGGGATTTAGTTTTTTGATACAATTGATCATTAACCGAGCCTATGCATATAGCTCCATTATATTTCTTGATTTAATTTATGTGAATTGGCTTTTCAGAATCTACACTTGGTTCTCTCTCTCTCTCTCTCTCTCTCTCTCTCTCTCTCTCTCTCTCTCTCTCTCTATCATATCTAGCCAATTCACACATTATTTCACATCGATTGTCTTATCGTCCGCTCATTCATTCTTTGATTGCTTTTTTTTTTTAAAGGAAATTATCCAAAAAATTCTAAAGCTATTTTATTTTTGCTAATTCAGTGCTAAATCTTTGAATTATGCTAATCAAGTTCTAAATATTTTCACATTTTGTCAATTGAGTTCATCTGACTAATTTCAACTAGAAATCCCTGACTTAGATGTCAACCATCTTATATGACATGCTCGGTGCTATGTGGATAATTTTAAATAATATTTTAATATTTTTTTCAATTATTTTTATTTTTATTTTTGTACCCTAGTCGGTCATTGGTCCCCGAGCACTAGCCAAAGTTGAAGACTGGCAAGGCTACCTCACCAAATGATGGTGAGGTTCACCCTCGCTAGTGGCTGATGGGGTCAAGCTTCGCCAAAAGTTGGGGAGGTCCTCACCTCTAGTCGATAGTTGAGGCCTGGTGATTGGCTAGAGGAGGATGAAGTGAAGAAAAATAATAAAAATTCGAAAAAGAATTTTAAAAATTATTAAAAATTATCGATGTGAGTGTTAGGCATGCCATGTAAGATGACCAATATCCATATCAGATATTTCTGGTCAAAATTGGCTGGACGGACTCAAATGGCAAATTGTGAGATTTAGGACTCAATTGACAAAATTAAAAGATTTAGAATTGATTGGTAAAAATACAATGGCTTTAGCATTTTTTTTTTTAACAAATTTACCTCTTTCCTTTTGTTTAGCCATTTCACATAATATTACTTAATCAATGAGTAAACTTCTTAGCTATTCTGGAAACGTGGTCTAAATTCTGAATCTTTTTGAAAAGTTGCAATATAGTCCTTTCAAAGATTACTTTTTCCCGAATTTTCCTTTTCGACAACCTTTTATAACCTAAGACCGAAACCTCTTTAAAAGTCATCACTTAAAGTGATTGGCAATTTGTCGGCCACCATAAGTTTTCATAATTTTGAATGTTGTTAGTGGTACATTCATCTCTATGG
Source organism: Eucalyptus erythrocorys (assembly GCA_014182555.1). Classification (NCBI taxonomy): domain Eukaryota; kingdom Viridiplantae; phylum Streptophyta; class Magnoliopsida; order Myrtales; family Myrtaceae; genus Eucalyptus; species Eucalyptus erythrocorys. The sequence continues at coordinate 8,060,563 of CM024597.1, read as the reverse complement.
TCCGACGCATTGCTTAAAAAGAGAATTTATTGAATGGCAAAAGTCCTAATTTGAGGTAACATTCACCAATCCTAATTATTGGTGGGTTGGAAAGTGGCATAAATCGCATCATTGGCGACTTTTGATTTTATCAGTTACACCCACTTTCAAGGTGCAAACCAATAGGTATGGCCAGCTTTGGCCCAAATTGCAATTCTTGTCTACCTAGAAAAATTCTTGTCTTCACATTCAAACCCTTCGAAAGGGTTGAGCATGAGCGTGAAGAAGACTTCAGATTAACTAAGCTTTGTCTTTAGATGGTTAATTGGTTTTCTTCAAGCACGTATATAGAAAGATCGATACATGAGGGCCATCTCATGATCAAAAGCTGCGAACTTTGAAATCGCGTCTATGGTCCACGAACTTGAGATTTAGACCTTGGTTGGATGAATTTTGGGTCTTCTATATCTCTATTATGCTCTTTCTTTTGGAGGAAAAAACATTTTTGGTCTTTTCCTAATATAACTTTTGTTTCAGATTCAATTTTTTTAATTTTCAAAATTTCTAACAACGTCAATGCGACAGTGCTGACGGTGCAATGATGATTGCCCAAAAAATGACACTGGTCACTTTGTTAATGCGAGTTATTAATGAGGATTATTTTAATAATTTATTATTTGCTAGTTTTGTTCAAGTTTACTTTATTTAAAATTGGTTAGTTTAATTTAATAAGTTAGTTTTATATTTAAGGAAAAAAAGTTGTTAAGAATTGGAGTCTCCATTGGGTTGGGTATATGTTGGGTCCATGTTGAATATATGTTACTAAAATAATAGGTCAATATAGGTTAATTTCAGTTGAACACTACTGCGACCCATCAAAACTAACCCAACGCACTGATTTAACAAGTCTACTCCTAACTAAATGATAGAGATGTACAAATATATGGAGCTTGGCGTACAACCCCACGTTTGCAAGCTAAGGCAAACATTGACCTGTGTGATAGTTACATGTACCTGTGTGATAAAAGAGTTGATGTTGAACGGACAGAGTGAGATAAGTTTCTCCATTGAGAGTGATATCATATCTAAATTGTGTTAATTCGGCTGATGTTATTCACTTTATATTAAATGTTTGTTCAATTTGATATGTCATAGTTACTTGTACAGCCTAAGTTTTTTTATAATCCAATTGTAGATTTTATGCAAGTAATACCCCTTCTCCAATGAGACGATGGGGGATAAGCTTCATCGTTGAGAGGGAAATAGCTTGGATCACTAGCCAAGACCCCTAGATGACCATCAGTGATAAAGGAGGCGTGATAAAATAGGTGGTGTTGAGCAGATATAGTGAGATGGGTTTCTCTGTTGACAGTGAAATCATATCGAGGTTGTGTTGATTTGGGTTACCGTATACTTGAATTTGGAGCTTCATATTGGGTTCTATTACTGTTTTCATTCTTCTCACGAGGGAACAGGGAAATTGACCTGTGATGGATAGGTTTCAGAGTATACAAAACTCAGTATGCGAACCCAAAAATGGAATCAGGCTATGGCGATACTCGGCACTCGATGTACTCTTATTATTATCGCTAGGCCTGTGATGTCTGCATTGTCTTCAAAACATTCTTACAATTCTCAAGTACGGATATTCTAATGAGTATAAAGTAGGTCATCCATTATCTGTGTTGTTTCTTATACACCGATATGGAATGTATCCCAACTCCTAAGTTGCCTTTTCAAGATACTTGCGCACTCAAATTCTAACTCTAATATGGCGTTTTTCCTAGTTGGTTTGTTTGTTGGCACACAAACTCTAATAGAAGTCATATTGGTCATTGCATCAAATGGGTTGACGATAATCCGCGAATGGAACATCATGAATATGAACGCGAATTTGTTAAGATTGTGTCGCGTTCTCGAGTCGTGTAAGGAAATTTTACGACTTGAACTTTGTTATGATGGAAACTTCAATGTGACTAGCCAAGGCTCCAGCGTAAAAAGCTCACATGAATGTTTAGGATTTGGCCTTTTCGCTGAATTTATGATATTAGATTCTCCAACAAAAAATTTAATATTCTTTAATAATTCTCTCAAAGTGAATACACGCCGAGAAGGGTTTCCGGGGTTCCAAGGTAAAGGGGGAGTTGGTGCAACTATTTTCGGCACAATTGATCATTAACCGAGCCTATGCATATAGCTCCGTAACAGATTTCTTGATTTAATTTATGTGTGAATAGGCTTTTCAGAATCTACACTTCGTACATATATATTTACATACTTATCTATACACAGATTGCCAATTCACACATTATTTGACATATTATCTTATCTTCTGCTCGTTCATTCTTTGATTGCTTTTTTTTTTTCCTTTCCTTTAGGAAAATTGACTAGAAATTCCTAAATCTACTTTACTTTAACCAATTTAGTTCTAAACTTTTAATTTTGTTAATTGAGTCATAAACATTTTCAGTTGTTGCTAATGGGTCACCAATTTTTACTAGAAATTGCTTACATGGATGCCGTTGTCCTATGTGGCAAGCTTGACGCTGATGTGAACAATTTTAAATACTATTCTATTATTATATATATTTTTAAAATTTTTCATCTTCTAGTCGGTTGCTAGGCCTCGACCACCAGCCAAAGGTGAGGGTTGGTGAGATTGAGCCTTGCCAGTAGTGATCTCACACAACGACAAGGAGGCTTGCCCACGCTAGTATCTGGTGGGCTTCAACTTTGCTAGAAGCTAACAAAGTCATCCTCATCAACCCTCATGTCTGGTTGGTAGCCAAGACCTGGTGACTGCTAGAGGAGGAAGAAGGGGAAAAAAGGAAAAGAAAAAAAAATGCAAAAAATGCAAAAAAGAATATTAAAATATTATTAAAAATTATCCATATTAGTGTCAGAATGCCACATGGGATAGTTAGCATTTATATTAGTGATATAGACTCAATTGATAAAACGTGAAAATGATTAAAACTCAGTTAGCAAAATTAAGAAGGATTAGAACTGAATTGGTAAAAATTTAATAAGTTTAGGACTTTTTAGACAATTTTCCCTCTTGCTTTTTGTTTAGCCAATAATCTTACTTAATTAGTGAGTAAACTTCTTTACCATTCTAGCAAAGCGGTCTAAATTCTGAATCTTTTTTTGAAAGTTTGCAATATAGTGCTTTCAAACATTATTTTTTAATCTTGAATTTTCCTATTCAACAACCTTTGATCACCTACTATTGAAACCTCTTTAAAAGTCATCACTTAAAGTGTTTGGGGATAAGTACACTAGAACTGTCAAAAGTTATGTAAGATGCTTGCTTTAGTATCAAAAGTTTTCTCATTCTCACTGAAGTGCAAAATCGGAGAAAAAACGATCACTTAAGTGCTACCGGTAAGAAATTCCGGCAAAATTGATTACAAATAATTTATAATTAAAATTTAATATGACTTGGCAAATTTTTTAAAAACTCCAATTCACATGGCATTTCCATGTGACATGTTTGATACTGAAGTGATCGCTTTTTAACAACGATTGGTGTTGAGATGATTACTTTAAACAAAATTTGGCACTCAAATGATTACTTTAATTTAAATTTGGCACTTAAATGATCATTATTTACAATTTTTGGACGATGTCATTTGTGGGTTATATGCTAATTAGGCATGCCGATGAGCCACGTAGGACTGAAAAATTAATAAATTATAGCCACGTTAGATTTCTAACAATCTAAACTAGGATTGACATTTAAATGATCATTTTCTTTGAAGTGGTATTTAAGTGATTCAAAAAAACTTTTAGTGTTAAAGTGAGCGTCTTACATAACTTTCGGCACTTTTAATAAACTTATCCCAAGTGTTTGGCAATTTGTCGGCCAGCATAAGTTTCCATAATTTTGAAACGTGACTATTGATATATTCATCTCTATGGCACAACACATTGCTCAAAAAGAGAAATTGACTTGGAAAAGTCCTAATTCGAGAGAACATTCATCAATCCTACTTATTGGTAGGTTGGAGGATAGGCATAAATTGCATTATTAGTGTCTTTGACTTATCAAATTACACCCTCATGCAAGGTGCAATCCAACAGTTACGGCTTGCTAATGGCCCAAAATGCAATTCTGGTATAATTGGAAAAATTCTTGTCTTCACGTTTAATCCCTTTAAAAAGGTTGAGCACGAAGAAGACTTCAGATTGATGAAGCTCTATTTTGAGTGGTTAATTGGTTTTCACTTAAAGTGATTGGCAATTTGTGATTGCTTAAAGTGAAACCTCTTTAAAAATTATTGCTTAAAGTGATTGGCAATTTGTCGGCTCAGTTTCCATGATTTTGAACATGGCTACGAATATGTTCATCTCTATGGTACGGCACAATGCTTGAAAAAGAGAAATCGACTAGGAAAAGTTCTAATTCGAGGGAACATTCACCAATCCTACTTATTGGTGGGTTGGTGGATGCCCGTAAATTGCATTATTAGTGATGTTGACCAGTCAAATTACACCCACCTTTAGGATGCAATCCAACGGGTACTAATGGCCGAAAATGCAATTCTGGCTTGCGTGGAAAAATTCTGTCTTCACACTCGACCACGTTCAACCCCTTTTAAAAAAAAGTTGAGCGTGAAGAAGACCTTAAATTGACCAAGCTCTATTTTTAAATGGTTAATTGGTTTTCTTTGAGCATATGCGTAGAAAGATTGATAGTTGACGGCCACCCCATGTTCCAAAGCAGCAAGCTTTGAAATCTCTTCCATGGTCATTAAACTTGAAATCCTCTCAACTTAGGCGTGGTCAAGATTATGCAGATGATGCAATGCACGATAAAGAAAAGAGATAAGAAAAAGTGATTGTTACCTCAATTATTTTCTTATTAAATTAAGAACACGAGCGCAAAGGTCCAATCACACAATTAGCTCTCTTAAGAACATAACACATCATAAAATGGATTATTAATATGTTCGCTATAATATATTTTACAGGAGATGGTTGGATGAGTTTTGGGTCTTCTATACTCTATTATGTTTTTCTTTTGGAGGAAAAAGAAAACATTTTTGATCATAATTTTCATTTCAAACTCAATTTTTTAATTTCCAAAAATTTTAACGACATTAATGCGACAGTGTTGACGGTGCAATGATGATTGCCCAAGGAGGATTATTTTTGGTAATTTATTATTTGCTAGTTTTGTTCAAGTTTACTTTATATAAAATTGGTTAATTTATTTTAGTAAGTATTCTCTATATTTAATGAGAAAAGTGGTTAAGGATTGGAGTCTCGATTGGGTTGGGTATGTGTTAAGTTCGTGTTGGGTATCTGTTACTAAAATTATAGGTCAGCATAGGTTAATTTGGCTCCAATCCTATCGTGACCCATCCAAACTAACCAAATGCACCGATTTGATGAGTCATAATCCTAGCTAAATCATAGAACTGCACAAATATATAGAGCTTGGCTTACACTCCGTGTGTGCATGCTGAGGCAATATGAGACCTATCCCTAAAACCACTTTGATTAATTAGTTATTGACGAGTTAGAAGTTAGTCATAAAATACATTGTTGGTGACTTGACCAAGCAATTATGCCCATATATAAATTAAACTTTTTTTTTAATATATATATATTTTTTTTTTACTTTGCAACTTTAATGTATTGCATCATTTACCATTCCAGTATTATTTGGGTGACATTATTTCCACCCTTTCTATGACTAAATACACTCTGTTTATGCAAGATAGTTGAAATCACCCTTGATGGATTCCACATTTATGCATTTTCCTCAATTTATTTCTTTTCTATTGTGGGTTCCCTTCAAATTTGAACCCATTATCTTTAAGAGGATTAAAATCAGCATCTTTTTTTTTTTTTTTTTTGTCAATCCAACATGAATGAAATTGAGCTTTCGTGAAATGTATTTCTTTTACTTTAGGCGTAGCTGTTCTTTTAAAAAAAATTGTTTATATGTAGGTTTTTCTGGATTTCTACATGGAAATTAATCTAGAATTTGCTTGACAAAATGAAAAGTTCTAAAGATCTTTCTCTAGCAAATAAAATTGCTAATATGTGTAGAAGTGGGGAAAAAAAAAGAAAAAGAGAAGAAAAGATAGGTTTTTGATGTGCACGGTTATATTCGCTTAAATGTGTTATTGTCAATTAGGGTAACCGGATGCTACACAAAGCTAGAAAGAGAAGGACAATTTGTAAATTGGGATCCCCGACTTTAAGTTTCAACTTAATAACAAAGGTGAATTCCGTCTCTTCAATGAAAATAAGGTGGATTTAGTCATACAGAATGCTAAAATAGCTTTGCCTTACTTGTCAGCAAGAGGTCTACAGGGAGGAGTATCGGGAGCCACATGGCGAATCATGATTGATAGGTCTAAACCAATCAAGACCACAATGTAATTGTGCAACATAATCTAAAGGAAAAACACTAGCATACAAAGGAAAATAAGCAATGAGTTTAGTTCCCAATATTCACATCTCAAATAAGACACGAAAACTGCGCATCTAGTTTTTCATTGCAATTTGGCTTTAATTAGGAATTGTCAAACATTTTTCACGTTAAATATAGGTAGATCCACATAATCCATGTAAAGCTAGACTTGTACTGCATTATATGCGTATGAAAGGCTAAGAGAATATCCGTATATAAATGTAAAGCTAAAATCCTAGCTACAAATACTATCGGAATTATCATAGCTACAGATACTAATGGACTTGCGCTGGCTCTAGTCGATATGCCTGAGATAGGTCAATTTTTGCAATTATTTCAGAGCCAAAAAACTGCTTTCTATAATTCTAAATTGAATTGTTCATAATAGTACATAGACATCAATCTCTATGTAGTTGTTCTTGATGAATTTTCGTCCTGCTTTTTTCAAGAAATTTCAATTAGATTCGAGTACAATCAATTTGATGCTAAAGCAGTTTAGCTGGAATATGTGAATAGTGCATCTCGGAAAATTGCTCTAATATATCGCGTGGCAAAAATACTACCCCCATGTTTTATACTTGATATTGCCCTTGTCCTTTTCCTCATTGGCCCCAATTTCCAAATGTTATATTAAGATTCATTGTCAATAACAATTTTTTTATATATATTTTCATAGAAGAAGAAATTATTTTTCGTCCATTCATTTTTGTAAATAATGCAAATAATCATTTTTTCTCGATGAGTTAATTTTTCGTGAAATACATGTACACAAATGTATTATTGGTCTTTGTTAATTACGAGATTAGCCAGCACAAATCTCCTACACGACTCTCTATGTTTACATTAGCTTGTTTGCGCGCCTTGGATTAGGAATGACCGCACAAGAAATGGCGTAATTGTGCCTCTGTTACAACACGTTTCTAATTAAAAATATTTAATAGGAGGGCTGATTTAAACAATTGCCAACTTTCTCTTTAACTTGCATTCCCTGTGTATAGGGTGAGAATGCAATTAGAGTAAAATTACAATTAATATAGATTATAATTAATCTAATCCTATATAGTAATTAGAGAAAGTAGTATATTTTCCAACACCCTTGATGCACGCAATAAATGTCAATGTCAATTTGGAGGTCCCCTGTGCTTTTACCCTCATTGGTAGGTTGGAGGATGGGCATAAATCGCATTATTAGTGACTTTTGACTTATCAAATTACACCCATATTCAAGATGCAATCCAATAGGTACAGCTTGCTAATGGCCCAAAATGCAATTCTGGTCTACCATAAGTTTCCATGAGTTTGAACGTGGCTAGTAGTATATTCATTTCCATGGTATGACACATTGCTTAAAAAAGATAAATTGACTAGGAAAAGTCCTAATTCGAGGGATATTCACCAATCCTACTTATTGGTGGGTTGAAGGATGCGCGTAAACCCTACTTTCTCTTTAACTTGCATTCCCTGTGTATAGGGTGAGAATGCAATTATAGTAAAATTACAATTAATATAGATTATAATTAATCTAATCCTATATAGTAACTAGAGAAAGTAATATATTTCCAACACCGTTGATGCACGCGATAAATGTCAATGTCAATTTGGAGGTCCCCTGTGCTTTTACCCTCATTGGTAGGTTGGAGGATAGGCATAAATCGCACTATTAGTGACTTTTGATTTATCAAATTACACCCACATTCAAGGTGCAATCCAATAGGTACGGCTTGCTAATGGCCCAAAATCCAATTTTGGTCTACTTGGAAAAATTCTTGTCTTCACGTTCAACCCCTTTAAAAATGTTGAGCATGAAGAAGACTCCATATCAACCAAGCTTTGTTTTTAGATGGTTAATTGGTTTTCGCTTAAAGTGATTGGCAATTTGTGATTGCTTAAACTAAAACCTCTTTAAAATTATCGCTTGAAGTGATTGGCAATTTGTCGGCTACCATAAGTTTCCATGAGTTTGAACGTTGCTAGTGGTATATTCATTTCCATGATATGATACACTGCTTAAAAAAGATAAATTGACTAGGAAAAGTCCTAATTCGAGGAACATTCACCAATCCTACTTTTGACAATCAAATTACACCCACTTTCAGGGTGCAATTCAACGGGTACGGCCTACTAATAACCCAAAATGCAATTCTGGTCTGCTTGGAAAAATTCTGTCTTCAAAGTTCAACCACGTTCAACCCCTTTAATAAAAGTTGAGTGTGAAGGAGACTTCAAATTGACCAAGCCCTTTAAATGGTTAATTGGTTTTTTTTGAGCATATACGTAGAAAGATTGATAGTTGACAGCCATCTCATGTTCCAAAGCAGCAAGCTTTGAAATTGCTTCCATGGTCATTGAACTTGAAATCCTCTCAACTTAGGCATGCTCAAGATTATGCAGACGATGCAATGCACAATAAAGAAAAGAGAAAAAAAAAAGAAATTTCGTACAAAGTAAATTCTAATGACCAAGCGCTCCTTTTTTCACTGATGGGCAAAAAATAACGCCCCATAATATTTGAATATAAAATAGCAACCTTCTTTTAGAAAATATATTTAGATTGAGTTTCCTTTATGGGCACAAATTTGAGACATATTCACAATAGTCATCACTTTGGCTCGACGTTTAATTTAACTCATGACAATTTTACCTGAACTCGAACACCACCACTACTCTCCCACAATCCTTCTTGGGCTCCTCAGTCACCACAGTCATCTTTAAAGACTAAGTGGTGCTTAAAATTCGCTATAAAAGTGAGCCTCATCAATGTACCAAATCTACCAACACCTTTAATTACCATACAAGAATTTTCAAACTCAATATCTTTTACCATAGATAAAATCACTATTGCATCCAATTACGTTAGAAGATCGAAGATGCACCTTGTCAAGTTAGTAGTTACAGAAACTGCTGGCTTTATAGGCACCACCTCACTATATGCATCGTTTATGTTGATTAAGCACTAGTTATATCGGGATTTTCTAGTTGCAACTCCACATTAATTTGAATATGGAAAAATCATCTAAAAAGTTCTAAATTTATTGCACTTTTGTGGGACAAGTATAGCAATAGTGCCACAACTTTTATATGGCGCTCACTTGAAGGCCATGACGTTTTTTTTCCTCATTTAAGTGCCACATCAAGTAAAATTGATCATTTGAGTGCCATTTCCCACAAATCATCGTATGTGGAATTTTTCATTAATCTTCCAGTCCGACGTGGATTTTTTTTTGAATTATTTGATTAATTGTCCACATTAGCAGTGGCGATGCCATGCAGGATGACCGGTGCCTACATCGGATTTTCCGACGAGTCAAATAGTCAATGTTACTTAAGTGATCAATTTTTCAAATTTGTGATGTTCAAGTGAATGTCCTATAAAAGTTATGGCACTTCTAATATACTTATCCCAAAAAATGCTTATAAATGTGTCTGTTGAAGAAGTGATTATTTAAATATTTGGGAAAATTATTAATTAATTCTTAAACATACTTTAAGGATGTCAATTCAGGTTTAACTTTCTATTTTTGTCAATATAATGCTACATATTGTGCAATATTTAAATGTGGTCTTTCTTGCCAAATGCTGTCACAAATTGTAATTTGGAAATCAACAAACTGCCCATGGTAGCATGTCACTTAAGGCCGATGGTGATGACTAGATGCCATGTCAACAATTTTAGGTGGCAATTGACTAGAAAGACTATATTAAAATATCACCTAATTGTTTAGGACAACATTGACAAAATTGAAAAGTGGGGCTGATTATGACAATTATAATTGCATTATAAGACATTCCAATCAAACCATTGGTAAATACATATTTATAGTCAACTCTAAATGCACGAGAATTTTCAAAGAAAGAGAAGAAAAAAGGTAAAAAAAAAATCTTAAATCTAGCACTTGTAAGAGATATTGTCATTAACTTAAAGTAATGGGGGGCGTTTGAAGTCAAAAAATGGATTGAAAAAGCGCGATACGTTATGTGTTTATCCTTTTCATATAATTGCTCATTTAGATGTTGGACATAATCTATTTATCTATATTTGACTTAATGCAAGTAAAATAAGGAGAGAATATGATAGGATTCTAGAGTCAAGAGCCATACAGTGGCTGGGAAAAAGGAGAGACGAATGAGGTGAAATATAATTAATACTACTTATGTATTAGTACATAATAATTGTTTTTGTGATACTTTAATTTCGATATTTATTGAAAATTAAATTTAAAATATTTAGGATTTTATAACAATGGGCTTCATTCATGAGAAGTACTTGGTTTTACATATATGACACTCATTTCTATTACTATTTCTTACAAAGAATTAATTAATACAAGGCATTTATCTACATGAGACCCTTGTGATGAAGTTGAGAGAGATAGTTGCATTGATTGGCTCTCCCCAACCTTCATTTACAAACAAAAATGCTTGGGATAAGAATCGTTGGACTGCTTTAACTTTCGTACGAAGCTCATTTGAGTATTATAACTTTTTTTTTACTCATCTAAGTGCCGCATCAAAGTAAAATTGATTATTTAAGTGTCATTTCCAATAAATCGTCCTACATGCATTGTTTTTATTTATAATTTTCCATTCCAACGTGGATTTTTTTATTTTTAATTTTTTTATTATTAAATATCCATGTTAGTGCTACCAATGTCACATGGGACATTCGGTGTCCATGTCGGATTTTTCAGCGAGGCAATTCTTTGATGGCACTCAAGTAAGTGAAAAAAATAATGACACTCAAGTGAGCACCGTATGAAAGTTATCGTACTTGTGCTATTCTTATATTCACTTTTGTCAATTTAGTTTTAAATTATTTCATTTTTTGCCAATTGACTTTATTTGACCAATTTTGGCTGAAAATTATTGACATGGTGCTAACAATCTTATGTCGCACGGCCGAGACGTGGACAGTTTTCTAAAATAATATTTTAATATTTTTTGAATTTTATATTAATTTAATCTTTTTTCTTATATTATCTTTTCTTTATTTTCTTTATTCTTTATTCTTTTTTTCTTTTATTCTGTTATTTTCTTTTTTGCTTTTCCCCTCCATCGGCCACTTCCAGGCCTCATTGACCTTTGCTGGCCTCAAGAGAGGGTGGGGGTTGCCCTCACCCGCTCAAGTGAGAGTGCGCTGACTAGACAAATTCTTGTCTATTATAATTAAACAAGCAAATTTTTGTATACATGAATTCCAGTTATTTCGACACATGACCAAGAATCTTCAAATCATACCATCCTAGTATTAATCAAAGAATCGGTATTAGTAAGAAGTACTAGTAGTCCGAAGACTACTTTTGTGATTTCGGTAAAACTTTTCTTTAAAAAAATAACACGTGGCAATCTACGCGGGCGAAATGAGCTGGAGGCAGGCCCGTACGATTTTTCATGCAACGTTGTCGGAAAATGACCAAGAGTCAAACATTTTGTCACCGTAAGACTCCCGCTGAGTTCGTCACTTTCTCGAGGTCCTTGGTCTATAAAAGAAGTTCATTCAGCTCCCTTATTTCTCATGAATTCTTGCTAAGCATGACAAAATCAACTCCAACCAGCCCTCTCTCCCTCTGCCTCTTCCTCTGTCTCATCTTCTCGCTTCCATTTCAGGCCTCACCATCACCGACCACAGAGGCACAAGCTCTTGTCAAATGGAAGAACTCTCTCTCTCCTCCTCCCCCACCACCTTCTCTGAGCTCATGGTCACTTACCAACATCACCCATCGCTGCAACTGGACTGGCATTGCCTGCAACGATGGCGGGACGGTCTCAGAGATCAACCTCTCCAGCTTAAGCCTCAACGGCACGCTCAATGCGCTCGATGTCGCCTCATTCCCGAACCTGACCTGCTTAAACGTCAGCGACAACAATCTCAGCGGCCCAATACCGTCCTCAATCGGCAATCTATCCCAGCTGAGGTTCTTGGACCTGGCGGGCAATTTCTTCGAAGGGGCGATTCCTCGCTCCATTGGACAACTGAGGAAGCTTGAAAAGCTTGATTTGAGACTAAATGAGTTGACCTCTTCGATCCCTTCGGAACTCGGGTTCTGTTCTAACCTCACATTCTTATCCCTTGCCCAGAATTCGATCTCTGGAGAGCTGCCTCTCTCACTGTCCAATCTGGATAGATTGTCAGAATTTGGAGTTTCAGAGAATTGCCTGTCTGGTGAGTTACTGCCTGAATTCTTCACGAATTGGACCAAACTTATTTCTCTGCAGTTCCAGAACAATTTTCTTTCCGGGCGAATTACGACTGAAATCCGAAGCTTGACCAAGCACAATTACCTCTCCATGTACAACAATTCGCTCTCAGGAACTATTCCTACTGGGATTGGGAGCTTCAAGAATTTGGTCAACTTAATCCTCTCATATAATGATCTCTTTGGGCAAATTCCGCCCGAAATTGAAAGCCTGACCAAGCTCAATTACCTCTTCTTGGAAAACAATTTGCTCTCCGGCCCAATCCCTACTGGGATTGGGAGCCTCAAGAATTTGCTCCAGTTAGACCTCTCAAGTAACAATCTCTCCGGGCAAATTCCGCCCGAAATCGGAAGCCTGGCCAAGCTAAATTCCCTCTATTTGAGCGACAATTCGCTCTCCGGCCAAATCCCTACTACGTTGTGGAACTTCAGCAACCTGCAAATCCTCTGGCTTTTCTTCAACAACCTCACTGGGACTATTCCTCCGGAGGTCGGCAATCTCACATCAGTGATCGATCTCGACCTCGGTGCTAACCAGCTTTATGGGGAGGTCCCCGAGACCATCTCTCGCCTTGCTAAGTTACAATCAATCTTTTTGTTCAAGAACAATTTCTTGGGAAGCATACCACGTGATTTTGGCAAGTACAACCTTTCTCTGCGTGAAGTTAGCTTTTCCGACAACAACTTCACGGCAGAACTGCCGCCAAATTTATGTAGTGGGTTTTCTCTTCAATATCTCACTGTCAATGGGAATAACTTCACCGGGCCACTGCCCGACTGCTTAAAAAATTGTTCGGGGCTATCGAGAGTTCGCCTAGAGAGCAATCAGTTCACTGCAGATATCACGAGTGCATTTGGAGTTCATCCGAATCTGGACTTCATAAACCTCAGCAACAACCGATTTGTCGGGAGTCTCTCGGCACAATGGGAAGACTGTAAGAATCTCACAAATTTACAGATAGATGGTAACAAAATCTCCGGCAGCATCCCGCCAGAGCTCAGGAAATCATCTCAGTTGCGTGCCCTGACTTTGCACAACAATGAATTGACAGGGAAAATTCCCGACGAGATGGGAAATCTAGGGGAGTTGCTTAATCTGAACTTGAGCAACAACCATTTGGTCGGAGAGATTCCCATCTCGTTAGGAAACTTATTGAAACTAAATCATCTTGATTTGTCAAAGAATGCAATGAGCGGTAACATACCAAACGAGCTAGCGAATTGTGAGAATTTACTAAGCTTGAACTTAAGCAACAACAATCTATCGGGTGTCATACCGCCGGAGCTGGGGAACTTGCTCGCGCTACAGATTCTCCTAGACTTGAGCCACAATTCACTAGTAGGATCAATTCCGTCCAATTTAGCAAAGCTTACCAAACTGGAAAATCTCAATCTTTCCCATAACAACTTCTTGGGTACAATCCCGGCTACTCTTATCAACTTGGTGAGTTTAATCTCCATAGACTTATCATACAACGAGCTGACGGGTGTAGTTCCTAGTGGTCGCCTCTTCCAACAAGCATCAGGAAGTGCTTTTGTTGGGAATCTGGGCTTGTGTGGAAATGTGACGGGATTATCTCCTTGTGGGAGGAGCGGTGAATCAACCGACCATAGAAAAAGAGTTCTGGTTGATGTGAGTGTTAGCGTTTGCTGCTTAGTACTTTTAGTGATTCTAATTGCTGTGATTCTGGCACTTTGGCTACGAAAAAAGCTTCTCAATGAAGAGGAAGAGATCAAGCGTCTTAAAAAGTACGAGAAATATGAGCAAATCATATGTGAAAGGTTAGGGAAGTTCACATTCAGCGACATCACCAAGGCGACCAATGATTTCAGCGAAGAGTACTGCATCGGAAAAGGTGGGTTTGGCAGCGTTTACAAGGCCGTATTGGCTAGCGGCCAAATCGTTGCTGTCAAAAAGCTCAATGCACTAGAATCTAGCAATGTCCCAACGGTCAACTGCCAGAGTTTCGAGAACGAAATCCGCGTGTTGACCGAGGTCCGGCATCGCAATGTGATCAAGCTCCATGGGTTCTGCTCCATGAGGGGTTGCATTTACTTGGTCTATGAGTTTGTTGAGAGGGGCAGTCTAGCAAAGGTCTTGTATGGAGGAACAGGAGCAGTTGAATTGGACTGGGGTAGAAGAGTGAAGATTGTTCAAGGCGTCGCTTAGGCGATCGCCTACTTGCATCACAATTGCTCACCACCTATCATCCATCGGGACATAACGTTAAACAACATCTTGCTTGAGTTGGACCTCGAGCCTCCGCTCGCGGATTTCGGGATGGCGAGACTCTTGAATTCAGACTCGTCAAATTGGTCCACAGTGGCCGGATCTTACGGCTACATGGCTCTTGGTAAGCCTTATGACCGAGGCTAGTTATGCATTTTGCATGTACATATTGTCTGAAATTGTTCAAATTGCTCCCATTAACTTCTCGATTTTGGATTCATCAATAATTCTCATGAGACTTTTAAAAAGAGCAAGTATAGATTGTGAAAAGTTGTCCATATTAATAATATCAAGGAAGTTTGGAATTTGTTACAACTTGACACTACGATCAAAACATTGATGCATTGCTCTTTCATGAAAAACAGAGTTAGCAACTACGATGCGGGTGACAAACAAATGCGACGTGTATAGCTTCAGAGTGGTGGCGCTAGAGATTATGATGGGGAAGCATCTGGGGGATCTTCTCTCTTCTCTATCAATGATGCATACATCGACAATCTCGAAGAACCCAAATTTGCCACTGAAGGACGTGCTCAATCCGCGTCTTCCTCCTCCGACTGGCCAACAAGCAAAGAAAGTGGTATTCATTGTCATGGCGGCGTTGGCGTGCACGCGCACGAGTCCCGATTCACAACCCACCATGCATTTCGTCGCGCGAGAATTATCCGCATGCACCGAAGCTTACTTGTCCGAGCCGTTAGGCTCCATAACTATCAACAAAGCTATCGAGTCTTCAGGAGTAAAATTTTAAGGGATGTTGCAGATCAATTGATACTTTTCTGTCTCTCTCACTCTCTCTCTTTCGTTTGTTGGATTTAGCTCGTAATGATGAGAAAGAGTGGGGTGTAAAATTTGGATAATTTAGAAAATTTCTATTGCACTGTCTTCAAAACATATTTATAGATCCTAACTATGTAACCTCTAATGAATATGAAGTACGTCATTAGTTCGGATGATCCAACAGATCTCCTGTTTTGTTTTCCTTTATACTAGTATGAGATGGAAGTTGCCTTTTCGATGGGCCAATATAGATAATTGCCTACTCAAGTTCTATCTTTAAAGAAAAATTATAATTAAGGGGAGTAAAGAACACCTGGAGTGCCATAACTTGGCACGGGGGGACACTTAAGTGCCATAACTTTTTTTCGGTATACTTAATTGCCACTTTTTTTTTTTTTTTTTCAAATGGAACACTTAAGTGACAATATCGGAGTAAAATGGAACACTTAAGTGCCACTCCGGCGAAAATCCGGCCAAACGCAATTTTCCGGCGATGGAGGTCCAAAACGGCGTCGTTTTTGCATGCTGACGTGGCAAAAAAATGCAAAAACGACACCGTTTCGCGTCTGACGTGTAAAAATAATAAAAAATTAATTAAATTAAATTAAAACTTAATTTTAAATAAAAATACTCTAAAAATTAAAAAATTAAAAAATTAAAAAAAAAAGGTTGGGGACGAAGGGGTGGGTGGCCGAGGGCCGAGCCCTCGCGCGCCACCTCCCGCCATCGCCGGAAGGGCCGGCGACGGGGGGAGGGTCGGCCGGGGTCGCCAACCCCGGCCGACCGGCGGCGATAGCCGTGAGCCCTCGCCGGATCGCGGTGAGGGCCTGCGAGCCTCGCCCGGATCGGCGAGGGCCGCGAGCCGATCCGGCGAGGGCCGCGAGCCCTCGCCGCGATCCGGCGAGGGCTGCGGGCCCTCGCTGCCTCCCCACCGTCGCCGGGAAGGGCCGATCCGGCGAGGGCTCGCGACCCTCGCCGCCGGTCGGCCGGGGCCGGCGACCCCGGCCGACCCTCCCCCTCCGTCGCCGGCCCTTCCCGGCGACGGCGGGAGGCGGCGGCGGCGAGGGCTCAGCCCTCGGCCCGCCCGCCCCTTCGTACCCCCCTTTTTTTAAATTTTAGAGTATTTTTAATTAAATTAAGTTTTAATTTAATTTAATTAATTTTTTATTATGTAAACGGCATCGTTTCGCGAGTCGGCGCCGACTCAGCTCTCCGGCGAGCCACGCAAACATTAAAAAATAATAAACACGTGCCACGTAGGATTTCCGGCAAGGTCGCCGAGGTGGCACTTAAGTGTCCCATTTGAAAAAAAGTGGCACTTAAGTGTACCGAAAAAAAAAAGTTATGGCACTTAAGTGTGTCCCCCGTGCCAAGTTATGGCAATCCAGGTGTCCCAAACTCTAATTAAGGGGATTATTTTCTCAAAAGAGCTTGAACTTATTGGCCTGCCAAATGTTCGCCGGTGAACATTTTTCTGGCAAATAGAACGGGATAATTTGGTCAAAATTTACAACTGGGTAAAAAATTTGAATTTTCAAATTTTCAAATTTTCTTCTTTCCTCTTCCTGACTGCTTAAGCATATTGCTCTCGCCTGATCCTCAGCCACGCTGCTCGCCTAATCCTCGGCCACGCCGCTCACCTGATCCTCGTTGCTCCTCACATTGTCTCTTCTTTTTTGTCGATGGCATCTTTGAGTTAGTGATTTGACTTCGTTATTGTCGGTAAGCTAGACATGGACTCCTCTGAATAATGCTTTCGCGGTAATCTACAGGGGGCGGAAGAATTTATCATTGGGCTTCCTATATCTTCTGATGGAAAAGAGACTATATTGTCTAATAAATTCTACAGCGTCACTGGAAGACTCGCGGCTTGAGCCGTGGGGAAGTGAAATGGTTGCATATGTTTTGTCGATTATTATTTATATCTTGTACAAAAGATAGATTCTTCAAAGAGTTTTTCATTTAAACTTGTTGTTCTATATTTTGATCTGGGGAGGGATAAAAAGTTTCTGTGCATCTTTTTAATGAGATAATCAATTGTTAAAAAGGTGTTGTCTATATCATTCATGCTTGGACATTCCAACTTGAAATGTCTGGATTTGCTATGAACATACATAGGAGTATTCTCGTTTGTCAAGACGAAAACTAGTTGTCATTTTGGTCAAAACTCTAGGTCAACCAACCTTTCATATTATTCTATAATGGACTCGAAGTGAATGTAAGAAAAAACCACATTTGCACAATGAAGCACCACAGTTGTAAAACTGACATACAATGATCCATATCGTTATTTGACAACATCAGTTTACATCTCTCCTACAAAAAGTGACAACAGAATAGAAAGCAACATTTGATATGGGATTTTTGGCCATAGAGGTGCTTGGCAATCGACGTATTCTTATTTATTATGGCTAGGCCTTTGATGCCTGTATTGTCTGCAAAACATGCTTACAAATCCTAAGTACGAATATTGTAATGAATATAAAGAAGGTCATCGTCACTTTTCCGTTTTGTTTTCCTATATATTGGTATGGGATGTGTCCCAAGTTGCCTTAAGATCGATCCAAGTGGCGAGGAGGGATCTCCCTCGGGGTAACGTTCTCATATTATTCTATAATGGACTTGAAATGAATGTAAGAAAAAACCACATTTGCACATCAATGAAACACCACAGTAGCAAAAGTGAAATACATTTCTTATCATTATTTGACAACATCAGTTTACATCATTCTTACAAAGAGCAACAACAGAATAGAAAGCAACATTTGATATGGGATTTTCGGTTATAGCGGTGCTCAGCACTCGACATACTCTTATTTATTATGGCTAAGCCTTTGATATCTGTATGGGCTTCAAAAAATGCTTACAAATCTTAAGCACGAATATTTTAATGACTATAAAGAAGGTCATCATCACTTTTTCGTTTTGTTTTCCTATAAATTGGTACAGGATGAGTCCCAAATTGCATTTTCAATGGTCATGCAGAGATACTTGCGAGCTCAAATTCCAACTCTAATATGGCATTTTTCTTAATAGGTCTTTTGTCTGCAAAGAAACTCGAATAGAAGTCATTTTGTCGATTGCATCAAATGGGTTAACGACATCTGCGAACTAAACATCATGAATATTGCGTTCTTGAGTTGTGTAAGGAAATTCCACATCTTGACCTTTGTTATCGAATTCAAAGACTTAAAAAAATAACATGATGGGAACTTCCAATGGGACTAGCCAAAGCTCCAGCAATTTTTCTTTTTTGGCCCACAGAAACTCCAGTATGAGAAGCTCGAATGGATGTTTAGGATTTGGCCTTTTCTCGCTTAATTTATGATGTTAGATTCTCCAACAAAAAAATATTCTTGTAATGATTCTCTCAAAATGGAATACCCACCAAGAAGGGTTCTTAGGGCTCCATGGTAAAGGGGATTTAGGGCAACTATTTTCGGTACAACTATGTGTCCTTAATTGGGCGTATGCATATAGCGCAATGCAGATTTCTTGATTTAATTTATGTAAATCGGCTTTTGAGAACCTACACTTGGTACGTGTGTGTATATATACACACACCATACACAGATCATCAATTCACACATCATTTGAAGCTTATCTTCCTTTCTTTGATTGTTTTTTTCCTTTTCTTTAGGGAAGTTATCCAAAAATCTTAAACCTGCCGTACTTTTATCAATTCAGTTCTAAATTTTTTTAATGTTGTCAATTGAGTCTTGAACCTTTTTATGTTTTACCAATTAAGTCCATCCGGTCAATTTTAGCTAAAAATCATTGACGTAAACACCGGTCATCTTACATGGCATGCCTGAGGCTAACATAAACAATTTTGATATTTTATCAATATTTAATAGTTTTTCCTTTTTTTTTTCTTTTTTTTCCCTCCCTCCTTCTTTAGCCAGTCGCCGAGCATCAGCCACTGGCCAGAGATGAGGGTTGGCAAGGTCAACCATGCTGCCTTCTAGCAAAGATCGCCTTCACCAAGGGCAAGTGAGTTGAGCCTCACCAATGGCAACCTCACCCAACAACAGTGAGATCCACCCTTGCCAGTGGCTAGAGGGTTTGAGCTTCACTAGAGGCCACCCAGGTTGACCTTGTTGGCCCTTGCCTCTAGTTGGTTGGCCCTCACCTCTGGTCAGTAGTTGAGGCCCAGTGACAGGCTAGAAGAGGAAGAAGTGAAGAAAAAAAAAAAAAGAAAAAAAGAAAAAAAGAAAAAAAAAATTAATAAAAAATTCAAAAGGAATATTAATATAATGTTAAAAATTATTTACGTCAATGCTTGGGTCCACGTTAGCAAGTTCCGAGCAAAAGTAGTTGGATGGACTCAATAAGCAAAATGTTAAAATGTTAATGATTCAATGACAAATTTAAAAATGTTTAGAGCTGAATTAGTAAAAGTACAATAATTTAGGATTTTTTGGACACCTCTTTTCTTTTGTTTAGCCAATTTTCACATAATGTTACTTAATTCTGGGCATTGTGAATATGTCAAGCCATTAATATTCTATCGTCTCACCAGGTTGGAAGGACCAATCCTGTCGTTTTTGGAGCTTCCTCTGGCAAGTTGTTCGTTTCTTTAGATCCGTTCCTCTCAAACCAACCCAACTGAAGTTCCGAACGACAAAATTGGCTGGTCTGCTTTTGAGAACGTTTCAAATGCGGCTTTGGAGTCGTAGGTCCGAGTACTGATGACTATTGAATTGAGTATGAATAGAGTCAAAAGAGAATACCTTTCATAATTCTAGAAAGAAACGACCGAATTGTATAATAATCATCTCGCTCTTTGAATAGAGGAAAGGTAATGACCCTGAATGAGTTCTAGTGGGACCAGTCACCAAGGAATTACGGAAAAGAAAGGACTCAGACTGATGACAAATTTCACCAAATAGATGAATTTTCTCGCACTTTTACCCAAAAAGAGACATATCTGTCTCTTTCCCACTTATTGCTTTGTCATTTTTAGTGGACATTGACCTGCAACAGAAGCTTGCAATAACATCTATCTGGAGTTCTTGCCCATCAGGGTCAAGTCTCACAAATTGGTTATATTAACCGAACATTTGTCATCAAGTTCTAATATTATAGTTCAAGGTCTTCATCATCCTTTACATTCTCTTGCATCTAGACCGAGTCCTGATCCTCCTCTCTCTCTCTCTCTCTCTCTCTCTCTCTCTCTCTCTCTCTCTGTGCGCACATGCACTAGATTTGCAGGAAAAAAAGAACGCATCAGCCTCAACGGATGTTCCCTGTATTGGGCCTCGGTTTCTTGAATATATTAATCAATGAGTGGGCCTCGGTTTCTTGAATATATTAATCAATAAGTAAACTTCTTAGTCATTAAAGAAACACGGTCTAAGTCCTGAATCTTTTTGAAAAGTTGCAAAATAGTTTTTTGAAAATAATTTTTTCCTGAATTTTCCTTTTCGACAACCTATAATCACCTACTACCGAAGCCTCTTTATATGTCATCACTTAAAGTGATTGGCAATTTGTTGGCCACCATAAGTTTCCATATTTTTTGAATGTCGCTTGTGGTACGTTCATCTATACGGCACGACACATTGCTCAAAAAGAGTATTTATTGACTTGCAAAAGTCCAATTTCTAGAGGATATTCACCGATCCTAGGTATTGATGGGTTGGAAGTCAGACATAAATGGCATTGTTGGTAACTCTTGACTTATCAATTACACCCGCTTTCCAACGGGTCATGCAATTCTAGTCTGATTGGAAAAATTCGAGTGCTTCGGGAGGCTCTAGATGGAAGTGTGGAATTTAGTTGATTGGTTAATATACATAATGACCCCCTTAAAAAGGTTGAACGTGTAGAAGACTTTAGATTAACTAAGCTTTGTCTTAAAAAGTTTGAGTGTGCAGAAGACTTCAAATTGACTAAGCTTTGTCTTTAGATGGTAAATTGGTTTTCTTTAAACACATCTGTAGAAAGACCAACAATTGAGAATCATCTCATGTTCAAAGCTACCAACTTTGAAATCGCGTCCATGGTCCACGCACTTGAAAATTTATTAATTTAGACTTTGCTCTAGACATGTAGATGATGTGAGAGAGAGAGAGAGAGAGAGAGAGAGAGAGAGAGAGTCAGCTCTCTTCCATCAATAGATTAGGAACAAGGGCGCAAAGGAGAGAGTAATTGTTGCCTCAATCAGCTCTCTTCCATCGATAAATTAGGAACAAGGGCACAAAGGTCCGGTCACCACAATTAGCTCTCTTGAGAACACAACATATTAAAAAGTGAATTATTACTAGGTTTGTTGTAGCGAATGACATATTTTACAGGAGATGGTTGGATGAATTTTGGTTCTTCCATATGTCTATTATGTTCTTTCTTCTTGGGGGAAAAAACATTTTTTATCTTTTCCTAACATAATTTCTATTTCAGATTCAATTTTTTTTAATTTCCAAAACTTCTAACAACACTAATGCGATAGTGCTGATGGTTGGTTAATTTATTTTAGTATGTTATTTTCTACATTTAAGAAGAAAAGCTATTAAAAATTAGAGTCTCGATTGGATTGGATATTTGTTTGGGTATATGTTGCTAAAATTATAGGTCAACATAAGTTAATTCAGATCGGAACCTATTGCGACTCATTCAAATTAACTCAATGCACTGATTTGACAAGTCCACTCCCAACTAAATAACAGAGATGTCAAAAAAAAGATTGGAGCTTGGTGTACAACTTGACGATTGTGTGCTGAGGCAATATGAGACGTGTTCCTAAAACCACTTTGATTAATTAGTTATTGGTGTGTTGGAAGCTACGCATAAATTGCCGTGTTGATAACTTGGCCTGGCAATTATACCCATTTACAAATTAGGCTTTTTTCCCTTTTTACTTTGCACCTATAATGTGGCCAAATGTTGCATCATCTACCATTCTAGTATTATTTGGGTGACATTATTTCCACCCTCTTTATAACTAAATACACTCCGTTTATACAAGATAGGGAAAATCACCCTTGATTAATTTCCCATTTATACATTTTCCCTCAATTGATTTCTTTTCCATTGTGGGTTCCCCTCACATTTAAACCCATTGTTGCTTAGAACATTAAAGTCAGCATTTTCTTTGTCAATCCAACATGAATAAATTAAGCTTTCATGAAAAATATTTCTATTACTTTGGGCACAGTTTCTATATTACAAATATTGTTTTTTTTTTTTTTTTTTTTTTTGTGTCAAGAGGAACCGGCTTGCGTTGACAGCGCGCCGTAAACCCCCTCGGGTGACACGTGCTAGCCATCACACATGTGCCACCAGGTAAGTCACCTTTGGCGTCACCACGTGATTCGAACGCTCGACCTCACCGATAGTGGGAGCGCGTCGAACCAGCTGAGCCACCGCAGTGGGTGGTTATTTTACAAATATTGTTTGTATATAGGCTTTACATGAAAATTAGTCCAAATATTTGCTCGACGAAATGAAAAGTTCTAAAGATGTCTTTAATAAATAAAGTTGCTAACATGTGTAGAAGAGAGAGAGAGAGAGAGAGAGAGAGAGAGAGAGAGTAGAAAAGATAGGTTTTTGATGTGCATGATAATATTCGCTTGAATGTGTAATCCTCGATTATGGTAACCGGATGCAACATAAACTATAAAAACTAGAAAGAATAGGACAATGTGGAAATTGGGGTCCACTACTTTAAGTTTCAATTGAATAATAAAGAGCACTTCTGTAATGCAAATAGGGGTGGATCTAGTCATAAGTGTCAAAACAACTTTGCCCTGTTTGTAATTGTCAAACAAGCGGCCTACGGGGAGGAGCATCAGGAGCCACGTGGCAAATCATGATTGATAGGTCTAAGTGAATCACGGCAACAATGTAATTGTGCAACATAATATGAAGGAAATACACTTTTAATAAACAAAGTAGAATAAGTGATAAGATATTCACATCTCAAATAAGACATGGAAACTGCGCATCTAGTTTTTCATTGCAATTTGCCTTTAATTAGGAATTGTCAAACAATCTTTATATTAAATCTAGGTAGATCCACATAATCCATGTAAAGCTAGACTTGTAATGCAATATAATCATATAAAAGGCCAAGAAAATATCCGGATATAAATGTAAAGCCAAAATCCTAGCTACAAATACTAATGGACTTGAGTTGGCTCTGATCGATATGTTTGAGATAGATCAATTTTTCCAATTATTTCAAAGCCAAACATTGCTTTCTATAATTCCAAAAGGAATCGTTCATACCATTGACCCCTATGCAGTTGTTCTTGGTGAATTTTTTTTTTTTTTTGGTAAAGGTTCTTGGTGAATTTTTGTCCTGCTTTTTTTAAGAAATTTCAATTCTATTCTAGTGTAATCTATTTGATGCTAAAGTAGTTTAGCTGGAATAGATGAATAGTGTGTCTAGGAAAATTGCTCTCTAATATAATGCTTGACAATATCACCAGCCTCATGTTTTCTACTTGATATCGTCCTTGTCATTTTCCCAATTGCCCTCATTTCCCAAATTTTATAATAAGGTTCATCATCAATAACAGTTTATGTTTATATATTTTCGTTGATGAAGAAAATTATTTTTGTCAATTCATTTTTGTAAGCAATGCAAATGATCATTTTTAGAAAAAATATGCTCACAATAATTGATTTTCCTCCAAATAAATGTATGCATACATATTATTGGTCTTTATAAATTACAAGATTAGCAAGCAACAATCTCCTAAAGGACTCTCTATGTTTACATTAGCTTGTCCACGCGCCATTGATTAACTATCGAACAAGAATGACGTAATTGTGCCTATGTTACAACATGTTTCTAATTAAAAATATTTAATAGGAGGACTGATTTAAACATTTGCCAACTTTCTCCTTAACTTGCATTCTCTGTGTATAGGGTGAGAATGCAATTTGAGTAAAATTACAATTAATATAGATTATAATTAACCCAATTCCATATAGTAATCAAACATAGTAGTGTACCTCTAATGCCCTCGATGTAAAAGTCAATTTGGGGGTCAATTTATGCCTTTGGTGGTGCCCTCCGCTTCTAAGGTAATGCGTTGATCTACTGTGCTTTTTCTGTCGTGCTGACTTTGATGAGTCTTAACTTACCTAATTATAATTTTTTTTTATTCCGACGTGATTAATGGTACAGATTAATTTCCTCTTTTTCCATTATATCCTTGGTTTTAGCTTTTTCAAATGGTTTTTTTCTAATCAAATATGTTTGTCGATGGTTGAATTGATTGATAGATGATCATTAGCCAAAATGCAATGCGTGGTGGTCCCTTGTGTGACTTCCAAATGTCCTTTCCTTGTATTTTGAGAAAAGATTAGCGAATCATTCAATTCCCATCCTACTTTTTATCGCATTACTAAATTTTTTAAATATGTAATTGGATTAGCGAGAGCTTGAAGTGGTCTAAAATGGAATCTTCAGCAGATAACCATCGAAAAAGTGCTCACTTTCATATCCTTTTTAGTTTCAGAAAACCGACCTTGACGATATTTCTTAACCATAAAAGTCAAGAGTTTTCCACAAATTTCATGACACCAACTATCTCTACCCAATTCCGATCGACTTGTAGCCTTTTAGATCCATTTGCGTTGCTCGCAGTTTTTATCTCCCACCTAATTTATCTGCCTCAATCAACCTTTTAATCGCGCAAAATCGTCATTAACTGCTTCTGATGATGCACAGTCCATCGCATGAATTTGATCAGATCTCTATCAGTTATGCATATTCAAATGGCACGAAATCGAGATTCAACTCTTTGACACTAGAATTGGCACAATCAGACCGAAGGCAACATTTTACCAGTGCTGTAGGTATACTTCTGTAGCTTAAAAAATGATGATAGCACTTTATCATTCCATTTGATACCATAATGTTTTTTTTTTTAATTTATTTTGCTAAATCACATACGCCATAAGGTATTTTATAAGCAAAATCAAAAAGAGGGTGATCTTTTTTTTTTTTTTTTTTTTTTTTTTTAAAAAAGGCTTCCCTTGTAATGGTGGCAATCTTTAGTAGACTAGAGTCAATACTTGGTCAGTAGCTAGTATTTTATAACTTTTTCTTAATTGATAAAAGTAAAAATATTTTAGTATTTAGATTCCATTCATTACGTGAAAAACAACTTCCAAGTAAATATTTTTTGGATTTTCTAGTGATTGGCACACAAAAAAGAGGTTTTCTTAAATAGGGGAAAATGATTTTCATTTTTGAAAATGAGAAATCATTTTCCCTCTTCTTCTTTTCCCCCAAACCAAGCATGTTCTCCTCTGTGCATCCTTTCAATTATTTTTTTCTTTTTATTTTTTCTTTATTTTCTTTATTTTATTTTTAGTTTTTTATTTTATTTTATTTTATTTCATTTATTTTTTTCTTTCTTTTTTCCTTCTTCCTCAGCCGGTCGCTTGCCGTGGTGACAACGACAACCAACCACATGGCCAATGGCCAACAATCAACTAAAGAAGAAGGAAAATAAAAGAAAGAAAAAAAAAAGAAAAATATTTTCTAATTTATTAAAAGGAGTGCGCGGAAGAAAATCAAATCAGATTCTCCATATTAAACGATAGAAAATATTTTCTAATTTATTTTCAAATTTCAGTCAAACAATGAAAAATATTATTATTTTTCAGGAAAGACGTATTAGGAAACATTTTTCATAAATGACATGTTTTTTACGAAACAAATGGAGTTTTAGGGGAAAATTAATCATATGAACCCAACATGAATAGCAATGACAATGACAAAAGTTTACTTGAATCCATCCATCTTTACCTCTAAAAGATAGTGTTGCGAAAAACATGCAATCAGACATAATAATAAATAGTACAATAAAATGAATTGGATATTGGATTTATATGATTCGACTGCTATGACCAATTTTGTAGGGAGAACAATACGGAAATTCCACTTTAGATTAAATGATATCATGGAAATTACAACCATACTAGAATCTTTCAAACACACTCAGTGTTTTACAACTCCTATTTACGTCCAATAACTTACATAATATTTAATCCTCACAACTCCTCGGGAACAATCTCTTGATTTCACAAAGGAACTCACAAATCTTATCACAAGATTTATTGTCTTCAACACATTTACAATTTCTTCACAGTGTAATTCATGAGCATGCTTGCACAATATACGCAAAAACCAATACCCACCTGAATATATTCTTCACAATGTAATTTATCAGCATGCCACACAATGATTTATTATGGCCAAGAGCTCTTTTGCTCACTGATGGGCAAAAACTAACGCCCTTAATCTTTGAATATAAAAAAGCAGACTTTTTTTTTTAGAGAATCTGTTTAGATTTGGTTTCTTTTACGGGTGCACATTTGAGATATATTCACAACAATCTTCATATTGGCTTGATGTTTGAGTTAAGTTACAACTATTTTGCTTGAACTCGAACTTGAACTCTACCACTACTCTTGCACAACCTTCATGGGCTCCTCTATTGCCACAAACATCTTTCAAGACTTGAGTGAATGCTGTATAAAAGTAATAGCACTTGCAATGGGTGCCCCATACTAGACAAATGCTTGTTTATTATAATTTTTCAACATCGATTTTTTTGTTTAATTTTTGAAATTTTTACTGATTATCGACTTTAGAGTTGGCAATGTCATGTAAGACAACTAGTATCCATGTTGAATTTTTCGGTGAAGCAAATCGCCGATGATACTTAAGTGATTGATTTTTCAAGTTTGTAATACTCATGTAAGCAGAAAAAAAGTTATAACAATTAAGTGAATGCCGTATAAAAGTAATAGCACTTGTGCGGTTCTTATTCCCATTTTTGTCAATTTAATCCTAAATCATTTCATCTATTACCAACTTTTGCAAAAAATTGTTGAGGTGGCATTAATTGTTTTACGTGGCATGATTAGTGCTGACGTGAATAATTTTTTAGATAATATTTTAATATATTTTTTTAAATTTATATTAATTTTATATTTTTTCCTTATATATATTTTTTTTTTTTTCCCTTTTTTTTTTCTTTTCATTTTTTTTTTCCTTTTTTCCTCTATCGGCCACCATCGGGCCTCATTCACCTTTGCAAGCCTCAAGAGAGGGCAGGGGTTGCTCTTACCTGCTTAGGCAAGGGTAGCCTTGACTAGACAAATGCTTGTCTATTATAATTAAACAAGCAAATCTTTGTATAGACTCCCACAGAGTTGGTCACTTTCTCGTGGTCTTTGGTCTAAACTGGAACCCTTCGTGCTATAAAAGTTCATTCAGCTCACTCATTTCTCATGAAGCCTAATAGCATCTTGCTAAGCATGACAAAATCAACTGCAACCTGCCCCCTCTTCCTTTTCCTGTTCCTCTGTCTCCTCTTCTCGCTTCCATTTCAGGCCTCACCATCATCGACCACAGAGGCGCAAGCTCTTGTGAAATGGAAGAACTCCCTCTCGCCCCCTCCACCTCCACCTTCCCTGAGCTCATGGTCCCTCACCAACATCCCCCATCTCTGCAACTGGACTGGCATTGCCTGCAACGGTGGCGGGTTGGTCACAGATATCAGCCTCTCTGGCTCAAACCTCAACGGCATGCTCAATGCGCTCGACTTCGCTTCGTTCCCGAACCTGACCCGCTTCGATGTCAGCAACAACAATCTCGAGGGCCCAATACCGTCCTCGATCGGCAATCTATCCCAGCTCAGGTTCTTGGACCTGGCGGTCAATTTCTTTGAAGGGGCAATTCCTCGCTCCATTGGACAATTGAGAAAGCTTGAAAAGCTTGATTTGAGATTAAACGAGTTGACCTCTTCAATCCCTTCGGAGCTCGGGCTCTGTTCTAACCTCACCTCCTTAGCCCTTGCCAAAAATTCGATCTCTAGGGAGCTGCCTCTCTCACTGTCCAATCTGGTCAGATTGTCATTATTTAAAGCTTCGGATAATCGCTTGTCAGGTGAGTTACTGCCTGACTTCTTCACAAATTGGAGTGAACTTGTTTCTCTGAAGCTCCAGAACAATTTCATCTCCGGGCAAATTCCGCCCGAAATCGGAAGTCTGACCAAGCTCAATCACCTCTCCATGTACAATAATTCGCTCTCAGGGACTATTCCTCCGGAGGTCGGGAATCTCACGTTGGTGAGTACTCTCCATTTTGGCATGAACCAGCTTTATGGAGAGATTCCCGAGACCATCTCTCGCCTTGCTAACTTACGGAAGATCTCTTTGTGCTCGAACAATTTCTCAGGAGGGATACCACGTGATTTCGGCAAGTACAGCCCTTCTCTGAAATCTGTTTGCTTTGCGAACAACAGCTTCACCGGAGAACTGCCGCCAGATTTATGCAGTGGCTTTGCTCTTTGATATCTCATGATCCAAGGGAATAACTTCACTGGGCCGCTGCCTGACTGTTTGAAGAATTGTTCATGGCTCAAGAGAGTCCGTCTAGACAGCAACCAGTTCACTGCGGATATCACAAGTGCATTTGGAGTTTATCCGAATCTGGTTTTCATAAGCCTCAGCAACAACCGATTTGTCGGGAATCTCACCACACAATGGGGAGAGTGTACAATTCTCAAGGCTTTACAGATAGATGGGAACAAAATTGCCGGCCGCATCCCACCGGAGCTTGGGAAGTTGTCTCAGTTGCGTGCCCTGACTTTTTACAGCAATGACTTGACCGGGAAAATTCCCGACGAGATGGGAAATCTAGGGGAGTTGTTGAGCCTAAACTTGAGCAACAATCATTTGGCCGGAGATATTCCCATCTCGTTAGGAAACTTATCGAAGCTAAATTATCTTGATTTGTCGAAGAATGCAATAAGCGGTAGCATACCAGACGAGCTAGCAAATTGCAAGAATTTACTGAGCTTGAACTTGAGCAACAACAATCTGTTGGGTGTCATACCGCCGGAGCTCGGGAACTTGTTCGCACTACAGATTCTCCTAGATCTGAGCCACAATTTACTAGCAGAATCAATTCCTTCCAATTTGGCAAAGCTTACTAAATTGGAAAATCTCAATCTTTCGCATAACAACTTCTCGGGTACAATCCCAGCGGCTCTCAACAGTATGAGCAGTTTAGGCTTTAAAGACTTATCGTACAACAAGCTAACGGGTGCAGTTCCTAGTGGTCGCCTCTTCCAACAAGCACCGGGAAGTGCTTTTATTGGAAATCCGGGCTTGTGTGGAAACGTGACGGGATTATCTGCTTGTGGGACGAGTAGTAAATCGACCGACCAAAGAAAAAAGGTTTTGGGTGGTGTGAGTGTTGGCGTTTGCTGCTCGCTACTTTTGGCGATTCTAATTGCCGTGATTCTGCTACTTCGGTGGCGAAAAAACCTTCTTGACAAAGTGGAAGAGATCATGCGTCTTAAAAAGCATGAGAAATTTGAGCAGATCATATGGGAAAAGTTAGGGAAGTTCACATTCAGCGACATCGCCAAGGCCACCAATGATTTGAGTGAAGAATACTGCATCGGAAAAGGTGGGTTCGGGAGTGTTTATAAGGCCGTATTGGCCAACGGCCAAATCGTCGCTGTCAAAAAGCTCAATACACCAGAATCCAGCAATGTCCCAACAGTCAACCGCCAAAGTTTTCAGAACGAAATCCGCGTGTTGACTGAGGTTCGACACCGCAATGTGATCAAGCTCCACGGGTTCTGTTCCACGAGGGGTTGCATGTACTTGGTCTATGGGTTTGTTGAGAGAGGTAGTTTGGCAAAGGTCTTGTATGGAGGAACGGGAGCAGCTGAACTGGATTGGGGTACAAGGGTGAACATTGTTCAAGGTGTGGCTCATGCGATTGCCTACTTGCATCACAATTGCTCACCTCCTATTGTCCATTGGGACATAACGTTGAAAAACATCTTGCTTGAGTTGGACCTTGAGCCTCGGCTCTCAGATTTCGGGACGGCGAGACTCTTGAATTCAGACTCATCAAATTGGACCACAATGGCTGGATCTTATGGCTACATGGCTCCTGGTAAGCCATATAATCAAAGCTAACTATGCATTTCGCATGTACATATTAGCTGGAATTGTTCAAATTGCGCTCATTGACTTCTCAAATTTGGATTCATCATATAATTCTCATCAGACTTTTTAATAATAAGTACAGATTTTGAAAAGTCATTCATATTAATAATATCAAAGAAATTTGGAATTTTTGTGCAGCTTGACATTGATCAAAATATTAATGCATTGTTCTTTCATGAAAATAGAGTTGGCAATTACGATGCGGGTAACGAATAAATGTGACGTGTATAGTTTCGGAGTAGTGGCGCTAGAGATTATGATGGGAAAGCATCCGGGGGATCTTCTCTCTTCTCTATTAATGACACAAACATCAACAATCTCGGAGGACCCAAATTTGATGCTGAAGGATGTGCTCGATCCGCGTCTTCCTCCTCCGACTGGCCAACTAGCCAAGAAAGTGGCAATCGTCGTCACAACAGCACTAGCGTGCACGCGCACAAGTCCTGATTCGCGACCCACCATGCATTTCGTCGCGCAAGAATTATGTGCATGCACTCAAGCTTACTTGTCTGAGTCATTGGGCTCCATAACTATCAGCAAAGCTATCGAGTCTGCAGGAGTAAAATTTTAATGGATATTGCAGATCAAATGATATTTTTCTGTCTATATCTCTGTCTTTTTGGGATTTAGCTCGTAATAAAGGAGAAAGAGTCAGGTGTACAAAAAGGATAATTTGGAAAATCCCTATTCCACTGTATTCAATACATGTTTAAAAATCCCCGCTATCCTCTAATGAATATGAAGTATGTCATCACTTCAGATGATCCGATAGACTACTCTCACATTTTGTTTTCCTGTACATTGGTATGAGTTGAAAGTTACCTTTTGGATGAGCCAATATAGAAAAATTGCGTACTCAAGTTTTAACTTTAAAGAAAAAATTTCTAATTAAAGACTTGAAATAGAGTGATTTCTCGAAAGAGAGTATAAAGTGGACTTTGTTTTAAATAAGGATCCCAAGTAACTAAGTCCATTTCAAATAAGGGCTTAAACTTCGCAGTCAGCTAAATATCCACCAGTGAACATTTTCCAGCGACTAGAACAGGCGTAATTTGGTCAAAACTCAATTGGGTAAAAAAATTTAAAAATTTCCAAATTCAATAGGATTTTCAATTATTCATATTTATTTCCTTCCTGTCCCCGGCTGCTTAAGCATATTGCACTCGCCCAATCCTCGGCCATACCGCTCACCTGATCCTCGTTGCTTTGTTGTTCGCCATTTTCTCTTCTTTCACAAGTTCATCGTACACAAGCTTTAAGTCGTTTGCAAGCTTCAAGTCCGTCGTTCGCAAGCTCCACTTGCTTTCATCCAAGGTTAGTGTTGTTCATATTGGTGTAGTTTATTCAAAGAAAAGCAATTATAGCTTGTCGAAACAACTTGTTGCCCAGGTGTGGACATGTCGTGGAATATCATACTGATGATAGTAAGGCTCTCTTCCCAAACCCGAATGGTTGTTCTAGCTACAGTCACGAAGCCTGCTTCTCTGGCACGAGCATTCTTGTGAAAGATTGAGTTTCGCATCTTCTCTTCGATGCTCCTCGATGCACTCGTGCCGCTACAATCACAAAAGAAAGGAATTTCCATTCCCCCTAATGCCCTTCGCCTTAAGATCGATCCAAGTGGTAAAGAGGGTTCTCCCTGAGGGTAAAATTGGGATTGCCTCACACTGCCATCGCTCTAGCAAAGGCTTTCTTTTGATCTGTGGCTTTAAATTCCAATGCCTGGCTTTTCTCGTTGTGATCTATGAACTGTTTGTGCATTGTGCGCATTGGTGAATTTAATAGTAAGACTTTTGACTTCTAAATGTTTCGGAGCAATGAGCACAGAAGCTAGAGTTGCGGCTTTTGGACACTGCAGAAAAGGAGTCGGAAATTTTCTTTTTTGTCGATTTTCATGGCATCCTTGAGTTAGTGATTTGACTTTTATTGTCAGCAAGCTAGACATGGACTCCTCTGAGTAATGCTTTCGCGGTGATGAGCTGGAGGTAAATGAACTCATCATTGAGCTTCCTATATCTTCTAATGGAAAAGAGACTATTCTGTCTAATAAATTTTGCAGCATCGTTGGAAGACTCGCAGCTCAAGCCATGGGGAGGTGAAATGATTGCATATGTTTTGTTGATCATTAGTTATATCTTGTACAAAAGATAGATTCTTCAATGAGTTTTTCATTTAAACTTGTTCCATAGTTTGTTCTGGGGAGGTGTAACAAGTTTCTGTGCATCTTTTTGATGAGATAATCAAGTATTAGAAAGGTGCTGTCTATATCATTCATGCTTGGACATTCCAATTTGAAATGCCTGTATCTGCTATGAGCATATACAGGAATTTTCTCGTCTATCGAGACTAAAACTAGTTGTCATTTTGGCCAAAACTCTCGGTCAACCAACATTCTCATATAATTCTATAATGGACTTGAAATGAATGCAAGAAAAAACTACATTTACACATCAATGAAACACCACAGTAGTAAAACTGACATACATTAATCCATATGATTATTTGACAACATCAGTTTACAACACTCTTACAAAAAGCAACAACAGAATAGAAAGCAACATTTGATATGGGATTTTCGGCCATAGCGGTGCCCAGCATTTGACATATGCTTATTTATTATGGCTAGGCCTTTGATGTCTGTATTGTCTTCAAAACATGCTTCCAAATCCTAAGTACGAATATTGAAATGAATATAAAGAAGGTCATCACTTTTCTGTTTTGTCTTCCCATACATTGGTGTGGGATTTGTCCCAAGTTGCCTTTTCAATGGTCATGTAGTGATACTTGCGTGCTCAAGTTCCAACTCTCATATGGCGTTTTTCCAAATAGGTTTTTTGTTTGCAAAAAAACTCGAATAGAGGCCATTCTGTGGATCGCATCAAATGGGTTGACAATAATCTGCGGACTAAAACACCATGAGCATTAACTTGAACTTGTTAAAATCATGTGGCGTTCTCCAGTCGTATAAGGAAATTCCACGTTTTAAACTTTGGTATCGATTTCAAAGACTAAAAAGAGTAACATGATGGGGACTTACAATGTGACTAGAAAAAGCTCTAGCAAATTTTCTTTTTTGGCCCACAAAAACTCTAGCATGAGAGGCTCGCAATCTTGTCTAGGATATGGCTTTCTCTCCCTTAATTTATGATATTAGATTCTCCAACAAAAATGTTAATATTCTTGTAATAATTCTCTCAAATGAAATACCCACCAAGAAGGGTTTTTGAGGCTCCAGGGTTAAGGGGAATTAGTCAGTAGAAGAATACTGCAAGTACCATAATTTGGCAAGGGGGATGCATAAGTGCCAAAATTTCCAAAAGGTACACTTCAGGCCACTTTTTTGAAAAATTGGACACTTAAGCTAGAAGAGGAAGAATGGAAGAAAAAAAAGAAAATTTTTTATGTCAATACTTGTGCTTACATCACGATTTCCGAGCAAAATTGGTTGGATGGACTCAATAGACAAAACATTAAAATGATTATGATTCAATTGTCATATTAAAATTGTTTAGAACTAAATTGGTAAAAATATAATAGGTTTTGGACTTTTTGGACAATTTTCTCTCTTTCTTTTTGTTTAGCCAATTTTCACATAATGTTACTTAATCAATGAGTAAACTTCTTAGCCATTTGAGAAACATGATCTAAATCCTAAATCTTTTTGAAAAGTTGCAATATAGTCCTTTTGAACATCATCTACTGAAATGTCTTCATAAGTCTTTGCTTAAAGTGCTTGGCAATTTGTCGGCCAACATAAGTTTCCATATTTTTGAACTTCACTAATGATACATTCATCTCTATGGCATGCCACATTACTCAAAAAGAAAAATTGACTTGCAAAAGTCCTAATTGGAGAGAACATTCACCAATCCTAGTTATTGGTGGGTTGGAAGTTAGGTAGAAATGCATTGTTGGTGACTTTTGACTTATCAATTACACCCACTTTCAGGGTACAATCCAATAGGTGTAGCCTGCTATTGTCCCAATATGCAATTCTTGTCTACTTGGGAAAACTCAAGTGCTTCCAAAGGTTTCGCTAGATGGAAGTGTAGGATTTAGTTGATTGGTTAATATACATTGTGGCCCCTTCAGTTATGCATGAAGAAGACTTCATATTGACTAAGCGTTGTCTTTAGATGATTAATTGGTTTTCTTTAAACACATATATAGAAAAATTGAAATCGATAATTGAGGGTCATCTCGTGTTCAAAAGCTGCGAGCTGTGAAATCATGTCCATGGTCCATGCACTTGAAATCCTATCAATTTAGACCTTGCTCAAGATAAAAAGATGATGCAACACGCGATTAGAGAGAGAGAAAAAGAGAGAGAGAGAGAGAGAGAGAAGAGTAATTGTTACCTCCATTAGCTCTCTTGTTTTAATAAATTAGGAATACAGGCGCAAAGGTCCAATCACCACTAGTGAACATAACACATTAAAAAATGGATTAATACTAGGTTCGTTGTACTGAAGGAAATATTTTCTAGGAGATGGTTGGATGAATTTTGGTTATGCTATATGTCTATTATGTTCTTTCTTTTGACGGAAGAACATATTTTTATCTTTTCCTAATATAATTTTTAGGGTTAATACCCTAAAGAACCCCAAACTGATATATCTATGACAAACATACCCCAAACTATTTTTTTGACCATGAAAAACCCCAAACTAGTATACTTATGACAAATTTACCTCGACTAACAATAAAAAAACCATAAATTGGAATATTTATGACAAATTTACCGAAAACTAATTTATTATATTGCAAAAAACCCCCAAACTGATAAATTTATGACAAATATACCTTCCACTAAATTATATTAATACCACAAAAAATCACAAAAATTGTAAACTGTTACAAATGGAGCGTAAAATCCCAAATTGATATAGTAGTCAACTGTCACGTGTCATTTAACTTAATAATTTGATAGTAAAATTTCACGAAAACTAACAGAGGATAAATTTGTCACAAGTGTATTGGTTTGGGATAAATTTATCAAAGGTATACCAATTTGGGGTTTTTGGTGGTCAAAAAAATAGTTTGGGGTAAATTTGTCATAGGTGTATCGGTTTGGGATTTTTCGGGGTATTAATCTAATTTTCATTACAAATTCAATTTTTTTTTTATATTTCAAAAATTCTAACAACATCAGTGCGATAGTGTTGACGGTGCGACGATGATTGCTGAAAATTGACACAGGTCACTTTGTTAATGCATTCAAAATACGAGTTATTTAAAAGGATTGTTTTTAGTAATTTCTTATTTGCTATTAATTTCAAGTATATTTTATTTAAAATTGGTTAGTTAGTTTTATTTGGTATGTCATTTTCTATATTTAAGAAGTAAAGCTGTTAAGAATTGGAGTTTCAATTGGATTGAGCATATGTTGGGTATATGCTGCTAAAACAAATTAATTTGGGTTGGACCCTATCGCGACCCATTCAAACTAACCTATGCACTGATTTGACAAGTCTACTCTCAACTAAATAATAGAGATGTAAAAAAAATAAATAAATACATAAAAGGGTGCTTGGTGTACAACCCCACGTTTGCATGCTAGGGCAATGTGAGACTTGTTCCTAAAACTACTTTGATTA
Source organism: Eucalyptus erythrocorys (assembly GCA_014182555.1). Classification (NCBI taxonomy): domain Eukaryota; kingdom Viridiplantae; phylum Streptophyta; class Magnoliopsida; order Myrtales; family Myrtaceae; genus Eucalyptus; species Eucalyptus erythrocorys. The sequence continues at coordinate 8,024,359 of CM024597.1, read as the reverse complement.
ATTAGTTATTGATGCGTTGGAAGTCATGCATGAATTGCATTATTGGTGACTTGACCTGGCAATTATACCTGTTTATATTGGGGATTGCATTATTTTCACTTTGTAATTTTAATGTGGTTTATTCTAGTATTATTAATATTTTTTTGTCTATTATACTTTAACTCTCAACATACTTTTAGACCTTTGCCCTATTTTGTCAAAATTCACAAATGAAACTAAATGTATCCACCTCAGTCCTCCTGAGAAAGTGGGGAATTAAATGCCCCACCTTCCTCTTCCCATGTGAAAATGGTAGTCATTGGGGCAACCCTCTTTATAACTAAATACACTCTATTTATACAAAAAACGCGAATTCACGCTTGATGGATTCTGTTAAATATATCTTGAGTTCAAGCCCAATAAATGAAACCTTACCAGAGGTTATTTGTTATTCCTGGATATAAGAATATTCTGAATTGAATATTTTATGGACATCCGAAATCGAGTAATACGTAAATTCTTTAAGGTTGTGGAATAAAGTTAAAGGGAGGGGCACACAATTTTGCATTTCCCTGTTGGTGCAGTCGCTCCGATTGAACTTGGGCTGACCGAATATTGATGCAAGTGATTTCTTGATTCAGGATGAAGTCGCGCAGAAGGAAAGAAAGTCCAAGTTAGACTTTTGGTTTGACCGAATCCCACTTTGATTTGGTTTTCTTTATCTAGTACGCGAGTGGGTTACTTTAACGATTTGTTGCACTTTATCAGGGAGTGCGCATTCGAGTATAACAATATATTTTGTGGGTTGCTCCGTAGTTGGACACGGAGAAATATTGAAGCACCAGTGGGTTATTTTGTGGGTATTTTTCTTGAGTTACATCGAAAAAAGATATAAGTCTACAAGCCAATTAAATCTTATAAATTCAAGATTTGTGTGTAATTTTATCGCAAGATTAGAAGATTATTCGGCGTGAATTGTGGAGCAAAATACTGTATGCGTTATTGAATGTAATTGGAGTTTAAAAGACACCATGAGCATTTGAGTGACTCGAGTGTGGTTATAAATTTTATGTATTGCTTGATGTATAGTGGAAGTTGTTGCCGCTCTCCCTATGAAAGTAGGTCTTTACCACATAAATCTGGTGTTTAATTTATTTTCTTGTTCTACCTATTTTATTGTTCGATCGCTTGCTTGTCTTAACAATTAGTATTAGAGCAAGGTTTGGCTGAGTTAAAGTAAATTGATGGCGACAAAAGAAGGAAAAATGAGAATCGACAAATTTGGTGGGAAGGATTTTGATTTTTGAAAGGTGCAAACTGAGGATTATCACTTTCAAATAAAATTGCACTTGCCTCTGTCTAGAGAGAAGCTAGAGACGATGAAGCAAGTTGATTGAGAATTGCTGGATAGACAGGATATAGGTGTTAGTCGGCTAACATTAGCTCGTAATGTCACATTTAACATCATGAAGGAGAAGATCATTGCAAATTTGATGAAACCTCTATCGGATATGTACGAGAAGCCATCTGCGATGAGCAAGGTCTATTTGATGTAACGTCTGTTTAACTAAAGATGATCGAAAGTGCATCAGTTGCAGATCATATCAATGCATTCAATATGATTATTAATCAATTAAGTTCAATTGAGACTAATTTTGAAGATGAGGTACATGCTCTAATTTTGTTATCCATATTGCATGGTAGTTGGAATACTACCGTTAGTAATTCCTCTAAGTCAACGAGCATGACGTCTGATGGAGTTTGAGATTTAATTTTGAGTGAAGATACTTATAGAAGAGGATCTGGTAAACCTCTATTTGCTGCTTTAGTAGGTGAAAGCAGGGGAAGAACTAATACACGTATTAGCAGGAGTAGCATAAATATGAAGAGACGCAGTTAGTCTAGGACTGGTGATGCTGTCTGTTAGAACCATGGCAAGAGGGGCATCTTAGAAGAAATTGCTTTAAGTTGAAGAACGAGAAGGGTAAGGGAATTATAATTGATTTCGGATAATGTTGATTTTGTCTTGTCTATCACTGATTAGTCATCGTTTGACAAATGGATTATGGATTTTGGTTGTTTGTTTCATGCAACGCAAAATAAAAACTGGTTTGCTACTTATCCATGCACGAATGGTAGTAAAGTGTAGCTGGCAACAACATTGAATGTGGTGTTGTAAGTATTGGCGATATTAGAATTAGAATATGTGATGGTATTGTGAGAACATTAACTAGAGTGAGGCATGTTCTAGAGTTGAAGGAGAACTTGATTTTCTCAAGTGCCCTGGATTTAGCTGAGTGTCGGTATTTTTTAAAATGTGGAGTTTTGAAAGTTATTTGAGGTGCTTTAGTGATAATGAGAGTAAGTAAGCATAGTAACCTGTATAAACTTCAAAGTGAGATGGCGACATCCACGTCAGCAATTTTTGGTTAAAAATGGTTGGATAGAGTCAATTGGCAAAGAGTAAAATGGTTTATGACTCAATTGGTAATATTAAAAATTTTGGGATTGAATTAGTACAAAGAAAACAAGTATAAGACTTTTTGGACAATTTTTTCTCTTTCTTTTGTTTGGACAATTCACTTAATGTTACTTAACCAATGAGTAAACTTCCTAGCCATTTTGGAAACGTTGTCTAAATCCTAAATCTTTTTGAAAATTTGCAATGTAGTCCTTTTGAACATCAATTTTTTTTCCCTAATTTTCCTTTCCAACAAACTTTAATTGCCCATTACTAGAACCTCTTTATAAGTCATCGCTTAAAGTGATTGGCAATTTGTTGGCCACCATAAGTTTCCATATTTTTTGAACATTGCTCGTAGTGCATTCATCTTTATGGCAGGACATATTGCTCAAAAAGAGAAATTGGCTTGTAAAAGTCCTAATTGGAGAGAACATTCACCAATCCTACTTATTGGTGGGTTGGAAGTTAGCCATAAATACATTGTTGCTGACTTTTGACTTATCAATTACACCCAATTCCCAACAGGTATAGCAAGCTATTAACCCAAATTGCAATTCTGGCCTGCTTGGAAAAATTTGAGTGCTTCCAGACAAAGGCTTTTCCACTTGGAAGTGTAGGATTTGGTTGATTGGTTAATATGCATGGTGACCCCTTTAAAAAGGTTGAGTGAGTAGAAGACTTCAAATTGAATAAGCTTTATCTTTAGATTGTTAATTAGTTTTCTTTAAACACATCTATAGAAAGATTGATAATTGAAGGCCATCTCACGTTCAAAGTCTGCGAACTTTGAAATTGAAATCGTATCAATTTAGACCTTGCTCTAGATATCTAGATGATGCAATGCACGATATGAGAGAGAGAGAGAGAGAGAGAGAGTAATTGTTACCTCAATTAGCTCTCTTCCATTGATAAATTAGGAACAAGGGTGCAAAGGTCCAATCACCACAATTAGCTCTCTTAAGAACACAACACACTAAAAAATGGATTATTACTAGGTTCGTTGTAGCGAAGGAAATATTTTACAGGAGATGGTTGGATGAATTTTGGTTCTTCTATATGTCTATTATGTTCTTTCTTTTGGAGGAAGAAACATTTTTTTATCTTTTCCACACATAATTTTTATTTCAGATTTAATTTATTTTTTAATTTCCAAAACTTCTAACAACATTAATGCGACAGTGCTGACGGTGTGATGATTGCTAAAAATTGGTCACTTTGTTAATGCTTTCAAAATACAACTTATTTAGGAGGATTATTTTTAGTAATTTCTTATCTGCGAGCTCTTTTCAAGTTTATTTTATTTAAAATTGGTTAGTTTATTTTAGTATGTTATTTTCTATTTTTTTAAAGGGGAAATTCTTTTTTAAAATTTAAGTTTCGATAGAAAATATATATATATATATATATATATTTTACTAAGAAAACGTTTTCCGTTTACTCATTTTTCGAGCGAATCAAACACCAAAAAATGAAGAATATATTTTCATTAAAAATGTATTCCGCAAAACAAACACACCCTTAGATTTTGCAGAGATCGAAAATTAAAAGGCCAAATCTCCTTCTCCATTTTTTTTTTTTTCTAATGATCGTTTCGTTTCATTTGGTTATCGCACGCCCAACGCTTTCTATTCGAGCTGCCATTCTGATTCTTCTCTCTCTCTCTCTCTCTCTCTCTCTCTCTCGCTCGCTCTCTTAGAATTTTAGGGCTTTTGCTATTCGGCTACTGCTCGCCCGGGCTCGATCTTGTCGTCTTGTTGGGCTCGAGAGCTCTTCTCCCCTCCTCCCTTCATCTTTTTTATGCTTCTGTTGGAGGCTGGCGAGGACTGAGATTCAGTGAAGCGGCTCCGCAATGGCGATTTCGTTCCCTGCGTCCGTCACTGCGATGCACGTGATCAGCCCCTCGATGCTCTCCGTTGGCTTCTCCGTCGCGCCACCGGCCTTGGGCCGTGTTGGGCGAGAGATTCCGGTTGACGCTTATTACTGTTTTTTTTTTTTTTTTTTTTTTTTTTTCGGTCGAATGGTTGATGCGTATTGAAAGCAGGCTCTTTTTATTTTTCTTTCTTTATTTATTTATTTGGGGGCAGCTACGTGGAAATTTTCATCCAAAGTGGTTGGGAAAACGACTAATGTAAAAGTGTGTGAATCGGTGAACCAAAACTCACGGTCAAGGAACAAAAGACGCAGGGGAAATATATAAAATTGCATGCGCCAACTTCCAAAAGGCGCTCCACTATTTTAACAACAAAACGGTATTATATACGACTCCTTGTGCGCGCGCTCGCTCCAGCGAAGTGAGAATGACTTCCCAAACCACAAGAGTGACCTCGCTAGGCATGACAAAATCAACTGCAACCCACCCTCTCTTCCTCTGCCTCTTCCTCTGTCTCCTCTCCTTGCTTCCATTTCAGGCCTCACCATCACCGACCACAGAAGCACAAGCCCTTGTCAAATGGAAGAACTCCCTCTCTCCTCCTCCTCCTCCGTCTTCTCTGAGCTCATGGTCCCTTACCAACGTCACCCATCTCTGCAACTGGACTGGCATTGCCTGCAACGATGGCGGGTCGGTCTCAGAGATCATCCTCTCCAGCTTAAGCCTCAACGGCACACTCAATGCGCTCAGTGTCGCTTCATTCCCGAACCTGACCTGCTTCAACGTCAGCGACAACAATCTCAGCGGCCCGATACCGTCCATAATAGGCAATCTATCCCAGCTCAGGTTCTTGGACCTGGCGGGCAATTTCTTCAAAGGGGCGATTCCTCGCTCCATTGGACACTTGAGAAAGCTTGAAAAGCTTGATTTGACACTAAATGAGTTGACCTCTTCGATCCCTTCGGAGCTTGGGCTCTGTGCTAACCTCACCTACTTAGCCCTTGCCCAGAATTCGATCTCTGGGGAACTGCCTCTCTCACTGTCCAATCTGGTCAGATTGTCGGAATTTGGAGCTTCGGATAATCGCCTGTCAGGTGAGTTACTGCCTGACTTCTTAACGAATTGGACCGAACTTGTTTCTTCGCAGCTTATGTTCAATTTTCTCTCCGGGCAAATTCCACCCGAAATCGGAAGCCTAACCAAGCTCAGATACCTCTACTTGGGCAACAATTCGCTCTCCGGCCCCATCCCTACTGGGATTGGGAGCTTCAAGAATTTGCTCCAGTTAGAGCTCTCAGGTAATCTCTCCGGGCAAATTCCACCCGAAATCAGAAACCTGACCAAGCTCAATTACCTCTACTTGGACAACAATTCGCTTTCCGGCCCAATCCCTACTGGGATTGGGAGCCTCAAGAATTTGCTCCAGTTAGACCTCTCAAAAAACAATCTCTCCGGGCAAATTCCATCCGAAATCGGAAGCCTGACCAAGCTCAATTCCCTCTACATGCACAGCAATTTGCTTTCAGGGACTATTCCTCCGGAGGTCGGGAATCTCACATTGTTGACCAACCTCGACCTCAGCATGAACCAGCTTTATGGAGAGGTCCCCGAGACCATCTCTCGCGTTGCTAACTTACGGGGGATCGATTGGCTCGCGAACAATTTCTCAGGAGGAATACCACGTGATTTCGGCAAGTACGGACCCTCTCTTATATTTGTTGACTTTTCAGACAACAGCTTCACCGGAGAACTGCCACCAGATTTATGCAGTGGCTTTGCACTTCAACATCTCGTGATCAGTGGGAATCACTTCACGGGGCCGCTGCCCGACTGTTTGAAGAATTGTTCGCGGCTAACGAGAGTCCGTCTAGATCACAATCAGTTCACTGCAGATATCACGAGTGCGTTCGAAGTTTATCCGAATCTGGTCTTTATAACACTCAACAACAACCGATTTGTTGGGAATCTCACGGCACAATGGGGAGAGTGCACAAATCTCACGAATTTCCAGATAGATGGTAACAAAATTGCCGGCCACATTCCCTCGGAGCTTGGAAAGTTGTCTCAGTTGCGTGTCCTGACTTTGTACAACAATGAATTAACTGGGAAAATTCGCGGCGAGATGGGAAATCTAGGGGAGTTGCTTAACTTGAACTTGAGCAACAACTATTTGGTCGGAGATATTCCCATCTCATTAGGAAACTTATCGAAGCTAAATTATCTTGATTTGTCGAAAAATGCTATGAGCGGTAGCATACCAGATGAGCTAGCGAATTGCGAGAATTTATTGAGCTTGAACTTGAGCAACAACAATCTGTCGGGTGTTGTATCGCTGGAGCTTGGGAACTTGTTCGCACTATAGGTTCTACTAGACCAGAGCCACAATTCATTAGAGGGATCAATTCCGTCCAATTTAGCAAAGCTTACTAAACTGGAAATCTCAATCTTTCCCATAACAACTTCTGGGGCACAATCCCAGTTGCTCTCACCAGCTTGGTGAGTTTAAGCTCCATAGACTTATCGTACAACGGGCTGACCGGTGTAGTTCCTAGTGGTCGCCTGTTCCAACAAGCACCGGGAAGTGCTTTTATCGGGAATCCGGGCTTGTGTGGAAATGTGATGGGATTATCTCCTTGTGTGACAGGTAGTAAATTGACTTACCATAGGAAAAAAGTCCTGGTTGGTGTAAATGTTGGCGTTTACTGCTTAGTACTTCAGCGACTCTAATTGCAGTGATTTTGGCACTTCAGTGGCGAAAAAAGCTTCTCGATGAAAAGAAGAGATCAAGCGTCTTAAAGAACACGAGAAATTTGAGCAGATCATATGGGAAAGGTTAGGGAAGTTCACATTCAGTGACATCACCAAGGCCACCAATGATTTCAGCGAAGAGTACTGCATTGGAAAAGGCGAGTTTGGGAGCGTTTATAAGGCCATATTGGCCGGCGGCCAAATCGTTGCCGTCAAAAAGCTCAACGCATCAGAATCCGGTAACATACCAGCGGTCAACCGCCAGAGTTTTGAGAACGAAATTCGTGTGTTGACTGAGGTCCGGCACCGCAATGTGATCAAGCTCCACGGTTTCTGTTCCAAGAGGGGTTGCATTTACTTGGTCTATGAGTTTGTCGAGAGAGGTAGTTTGGCAAAGGTCTTGTATGGAGGAATAGGAGCAGTTGAACTAGACTGGGGTACAAGGGTGAAGATTGTTCAAGGCGTGGCTCACGCGATCGCCTACTTGCATCACAATTGCTCACCGCCTATCGTCCATCGAGACATAACGTTGAACAACATCTTGCTTGAGTCGGACCTCGAGCCTCAGCTCTCAAATTTTGGGATAGCGAGACTCTTGAATTTAGGGTCGTCAAATTGGACCACAGTGGCTGGATCTTATGGCTACATGCCTCCTAGTAAGCCATATGATTAAAGCTAACTATGCATTTCATGTGTACGTATTTTTTGGAGTTGTTTAAATTTCTCTTGTTAACTTCTTGAATTTGGATTCATCAAATAATTCTCACAAGACTATTTGGAAGAGCAAGTATAGATTTTGAAAAGTCGTTTGTGTTAATAATATCAAAGAAATTTGGAATTTATGTACCACTTGACATTATGATCAAAAAATTGATGCATTGCTCTTTCATGAAAAACAGAGTTAGCAATTACGATGCGGGTAACGAACAAATGCGATGTGTATATCTTTGGCATAGTGGTGCTAGAGATTATGATGGGAAAGCATCCAGGGGATCTTCTCTCTTCTTTATCAATGACAAAAACATCGACAATCTCGGAGGACCCAAATTTGTTGTTGAAGGATGTGCTCGATCCGCGTCTTCCTCCTCCAACTGGCCAACGAGCCGAGAAAGTGGCATTCATCATCATGGCGGCACTGGCATGCACGTGCCCGAGCCCCGATTCACGACCCACCATGCATTTCGTGGCGAGAGAATTATCTGCACGTGCTCAAACTTACTTTGAGCCGTTAGGCTCCATAACTATAAGCAAAGCTATCGAATCTTCAGGAGTAAAATTTTAAGAGATATTGCAGATCAAATGGTACTTTTTGTGTCTCTCTTGCTCTGTCTTTTTTTTTTTTTTTTTTTTTGGTGGGGGGGTGGGGGAGTTTGCTCGTAATTAATGAGAAAGAGTGGGTCTACAGTTTGGATAATTTAGAAAATTTCTATTGCACTGTCTTCAAAATATATTTACAAATCCTAAACACGGATCCTCTAATTAATATGAGGTATGTCGTCACTTCGGATGATCTGATAGACTACTTTGCCTTTTGTTGTCCTTTACATTGGTATGAGATGTCGATGGGCCATTATAGATAATTTTGTACTCAAGTTCTAACTTTAAGAATTCTAATTAAGGACCTAAAATGAGACTATTTTTTCACAAAAGAGTTTAAAGTGTACTTTATTTTAAATAAGGTCCAGAGTAGCTAAGTAAGTTTCAAATAGGGGCTTAAACTTACTGACCCACCAAATACTCACCGGTGAACATTTTTCGGTGACTTGAATAGGGGTAATTTAGTGAAAATCTACAATTGGGTAAAAAAGTTAAAAAAATTCCCGAATTGAATAAGATTTTCAATTTTTCACATTTTCTTCCTTCCTCTTCCCAAATGCTCATGTTGCTCTTGCTTGATCCTCGTTGCTCCTCGTGAGCTTCAATCTGCTGTTCGCCATCGTCTCTTCTTTCACAAGTTCATCGTCCACAAGCTTTAAGTTGTCTGCAAGCTTCATGTTGTTGTCTGCAAGCTCTACTCACTTTCATCCATGGTTCGTGTTGTTCATATTGATGCAATTCATCTAAGGGAAAGTGACTGTAGCTTATTGAAAGAACACGTCACCCATGAGTGGGCATGTCGTGGTAAATTACCCCGATGGCAATGGTTCTCTTCCCAAACCTGAATGGCTGTTCCGATTATAGTCACAAAGCAATTCTTGTGAAATACCCCGAGTTCCACATTCTCTCTTCAATGCTTCTTGGTCTATTCGTGCCACTACAATCCCAAAAGGAAAGAATTTCCATTCCCCCTAATTCTCTTTGCCTTAGATCGATCTAAAAGGCGGGGAGGATTCTTTTCACTCAGGTTAAAAGTGGGATTGCCTGCACCACCGTCGCTCTCGCAAAGGCTTTCTTGCCCTCTGGCTTTAAACTCCAATGCTTCGCTTTGCTCGTTGTGATCTATGAACTGTTTGTGCATCGTGCTCCTCGGCGAATTTAACAACAAGATAAGTGATTTCTAATGTTTTGGACTAGTGAGCACAGAAGCTAGAGCTGCGACTTTTGGACATTGTTAGCTGGGTTCACTCATATGTGGAGGAAACCCAATAAGTTGCAAACCCAAAAAGGGCTTGAGCCCATATGGTAAGTTATATGAGGAAATAGGGTTTCTCACTATCTATATAAAGTGATAGCCACAAAAGGAAATAGTAACAAGAGAAAAAGAGAAAGTATAAAATATGGGGATTGAGGCAATATTTGATTTACATCAAGCTGGCGTCGGAGGTCGATTCGTGGTCTGATTGAGCTGAAATTTTGTCACCATGCTGGTGGCGCAATCTTCTCAAATCTGAATGGTTTGATTTTCATTTGAAATTGCCTACATCAAGTTTTTCATGGATTGATCAAAACCTACGTTTTTGGTCAGATTTATTCTTGATCTCTTGTGAAATTCATGTGTATTGCCAAGAATTATGTTCTTGAGGTCTTTGCTGCTATGTACCTCTAGTATTTGCTAGAGAAGAACATCGTTCACCCAATTTCGTTGTTAGTGAAGAATTTCGGGTGGACTCCGGTCCCGTGGTTTTTGATCTCCTCACATCGAGGAGGTTTTTCACATAAAAAGATCGTCTTGTGTTCGCATGCTTGGTATTTATTTTATTCTACTATATCAATTCCTGTTAGGTTTACACAAGATGGGAGATTATTTTATTTCGCTGCGTTGATTCGATATTGTTTGAATTGTTATCGTTCTCCCATCAAAGTGGTATTAAAGCATCTGGTTATTGCTTGATTTTTCTGCCTTGTGTTAAACAATGGAAATGAATATGAGTAGAATGGTTACATTGAATGGTTCGAATTATCATATTTGGAAAGATAAGATGGAAGACCTTTTATATGTGAGATTTTTATTTGCCCGTATTTGTCGAGGAGAAACCAGAGCATAAAACTGAAGCTAAATGGTCTATATTTCATCGTCAAGTGTGTGGTTATATTAGGCAGTGGGTGGATGATAATGTTTTGAACCATATTATTGAGGAAACACATGCACGCAGTTTATGAGATAAGCTCGATTAGTTATATGCTCGAAAGACTGGGAATAATAAGTTATTTTTTATAAAACAGATAATGGCTTTAAGATATCAAGATGGTATTCGTTCGACTGATCATTTAAATTCTTTTCAAGGAATTATAAATCAGTTGGCTGCGATGGGAATCAAGTTTGATGATGAGATACAAGCACTATGGTTACTTGGTAGTTTGCCGGATCATGGGAGACATTCCGGACATCTTTGTCTAATTCTGCCCCGAATTGTATGATTACCATGGATTTGGCCAAGAGTAGTATTTTGAATGAACATATGAGAAGGAAGACACAAGGATCGTCCTCTTCACATTTTGATGTCTTGGTTGTTGAGAAAATGGGAAGAAGTGAGTCTTGAGGTCCGAGAAATAGAGATAAAAGTTGAGATAAAATCAGAGGTAAGTATAATAAATTTGCTAATGTTGAATGCCATTATTGTCATCAGAAGGGACATATTCAGAGGTTTTATCGCCAGTTAAAAAGGGAGAAACAAAAGGAGAAAGGTAAAGAGAAGAAAAGTGATAATGACAGTGATGACAATCGTGTTGCTGCACTTAAAGAAGACTTTCTCATTATTTTTTATGCTGATGTGGTGAATTTTGTACCTCATGAGACCAGTTGGGTAATTGATAATGTTGCATCCATTCATGCTACGTCTCGTATGGATTTCTTCACATCATACAAGTCAGGTGACTTTGGATCTATGAAGATGGGAAACAATGGGCTAGCTCAAGCTGTAGGCATTGGTGATGTGTGCCTAGAAACCAGCAATGGCACAAGGTTAGTATTAAATAATGTTAAACATATACCTGATATCCGCTTAAATTTGATTTCTACAGGCAAGTTAGATTATAAGGGGTATTGCAGCACCTTCAGTAATGGTCAATGGAAGCTCACCAAAGGTTCTCTTGTTGTGGCTAGAGGTGAAAAATATTCTTCGTTGTACATTATGTAGGCAAAGTTGTCCACAAACAAAATTAATGCTGTAGATAGCGAAGATGCAGCTGAGTTATGGCATAAGAGGCTTAGTCACATTAGTGAGAAAGATTTGTCAATATTGGCCAAGAAGAAGCTCCTTCCAGGATTGAAAAGTTTGGTGCTAAAGAAGTGTGCTCACTATTTAGCAGGAAAACAAAACAGAGTTGCATTTAAAAGCTCCCCTCCTTCAAGAAACTCAGGTATATTAGATTTAGTGCATTATGATGTTTGCGATCCTATGAAAACAAAATAACTTGGTGGATTTCTTTATTTTGTTACCTTCATAGATGATTTTTCAAGAAAAATTTGAATTCATACCTTGAAAACTAAAGATCAAGTATTAGATGCTTTTAAGCAATTTTAGGCTTCGGTTGAGAGATAGACTGGAAAGAAATTGAAATGCATCAGAACTGATAACGGAGGTGAGTATATTGCATCTTTTGATGAATATTGCATACAACAAGGTATTCGACATCAAAAGACACCTCCCAAGTGTCGCGACCTTTTTTTTTTTTTTTTTTTTTTTTGGCGCCCACGATCGGGCACGAGCGCCCAAGGAGGCTAATGGCTCGGCTGAATTTAGTTACGCCCGGACTCTCCCAAGTCCACCAATTCACGACTTTAATGGTCTAAGTTTTTTAACCTGCAAGTTAATTTGTAAAATGGAGTCGCCACTAATCAATTTCGGGTAGGTTGATTAGATACCCAAGCGAAGTACCGGGAGAAATACTCGCTCCCGTGCAATCGAGAAATTAGGATCGGGGACTTGATGACACTAGTTAATCACTAATGCCCTTTCGGTACCTAATCTTATTTAAACCCTAAGGTTTTTTTGGATGTTTGAGGGATTTTCCATGCATTTTTGGGAAAAACATTTTTTAAGGCTCTTTCTCAATTTTTGGACATAAAAGGGAATTTTTTTGGATTTTTTTGGGTATTTTTGAAAAATACAAGTTTTTTCTTTTTGCATTTTATGAAAATTTTGGGCTTTTTATGAATTTTGGCATTTTTTCGGTTTTTTGGAAAATATAAAATATTTTTGATTTTTTTATTTTCGGAAAATAAAATATTTTATATATTTTTTTGGAAAATAATTATTTCTATTTTTTATTTCGATTTTTCTGAAAATAAAACACTTTTAAACATTTTTAAACATTTTTTGATTTTTGATTTTTTGGAAATTAAGAGGATTTTTAATTAATTTTTTTGAAAATAAATTATTATATATATACTTTTTTTTTTTTGAAAAAGAAAAGGCTAAACGACGCCACGGCCGAACGTGGATGCCCGGCCTGGCCCGACGACCCGACCCGAAGACCCGGTGACCCATTCCTTGCGAAACGACGTCGTGGCGAGTCTCGCCAAACGATGCCGTGGCGACTTGCGAAACGATGCCGTTTCGCTTCTTGCAAAACGATGCCATGGAGGAGCCGGCCCATGCGCAACCCGCGGGTCACACGTCCGACCCGCCCCATGACCCGCTCCGCTCTCTGTGAAACGACACTGTTTCCTCGGTAACCCTACTTGGGCCATGACCCGACTCATGACTCAGTGACCAACTCTTGCCAAACGACGTCGTGTTCGAGTCCTTCGCGGATGCCCGACCCGAATCTGACCCGGGCCACGACCCGACTCGCTGTTGCCCCTGAGTCTACGGAACCCTACTCGGTTCCCGATCCAGGTCCGACTCGGCGACCCGGGATTGCGGCCCGAAAAATCGGGAACCCTAGGGTTCCAAATTTAGGGCCAGCAGTGACGGCACCGGCGACGGAGATGATTACAACGACGGCGATGGTGATGGGGGGCTTCGATGGACGGCCAAGCCTCAGGTCTTACCTGTTTTGGACGGAATCAACACCGGCGACGACTATGGCGATGATTTGCAGCGGGGGGGGTTTCTCCTCCCCTACTTCTCTCTCTCTCTCTCTCTCTCTCTCTCTCTCTCCAGCTCTCCGGCGAGGCTCGGATCGCAGCCGTGAGCTCTCGGCCCCTCTGAAGTCTCTCAGTGGGTGTCCAAGAGCCGCGACTTCGATCCAGCTCTCCTCCTTGCTCCGTGTGTTGCCGTGTGCTTCGTCGTCGGGGGGAGGGGCCTATTTATAGGCCGAGGGGCAGCCGGCCAACGGAGCTCAACCAGGGTGCTGCCATGGCTCCAACCGGCTGAACCGGCGTCCCATCCGACGTGTTTCGTCGGCCGCCAGATCCTCCTTGCCCCCACGTGCGTCGCTGCTCACCGTGCTAGCTCCAGCGTCGCACTTGCCTGCGCGTGCTTCACACGCAGGTTCGGGTGAAGGAGACGGCTTGGCGGGTTGGGCGCGGGTTGGGCGCGGTACCGGGGGGGTCTCCTTTTCTGTCCTTTTTTCTTTCTTTTTTTAGTTTTTTTCGATTTTTGTTGTTTCTTTTCCTTTTTTTTTTTCGTTTTTTCGGTTTTTATTCCCTTTTTGTTCATTTTTTTATTTGTTTATTTTATTATCCGAAAAGGGTAAAGTAAAATAGAATAAAGAAAATAAAAGCTTAAATAATAGATAATAAAAAAAAAATAAACCTAAGCAAAATTAAGGCGTCAACAGTTAGCCCTCTTTGAAGGTGAGCTCGCAGAGGTTGCATTCAAAGACAAACTGATGCCTTAATTTTACCCAACATGCGCAGCAGATTATATTTTATTACCCTATGCAAAATGAGGAATATAACATTATACAGATAAGAAGATACCTGTAGTTACTTACCGGGAGTGAGTGAGATAGGGTGTGAACCCCGAGTTTGGCAAGTATTAAGGTATCATCTTACTTGGTGATATGAAGAGGTTGCTTTTTCAGGACTCAAATCACTCTTCGGTCGCCTGTAAAAACAATCGATGGTTTGTCTAGGACCCGAACCTTTCTTCGGTCGCCTTGACGAGAAATTGCTCTTCCAGGACCCGAACCACTCTTCGGTCGCCTGTTGGAACATACAGTGGTTTGTCTCGGACCTGAATCTTTCTTCGGTTGCAGTGACAGGAGATGCGCCGACCTTCCTCAGGACATCTATTGTGGGGGTGTCTAATTTGTACCGAGGACACCGGTTGAAACCCGACCTTTCTCGGGAGATGTGTTGACCTTTCTCAGGGCATCTATTTTGGGGGTGCTTGATTTGTATCAAGGACACCGATTGAAACCCGACCTTTCTCGGGAGATGCGCCGACCTTTCTCAGGGCATCTATTTTGGGGGTGCCTGATTTGTATCAAGGACATTGGTTGAAACTCGACCTTTCTCGGGAGATGTGCCGATCTTTCTCAAGACATCTATTTTAGGGGTGCCTGATTTGCATCGAGGACACCAGTTGGTACCCGACCTTTCTCGGGAGATGCGCTGACCTTTCTCAGCCATCTATTTTGGGGGTGCTTGATTTGTATCGAGGACACCGGTTGGAACCCGACCTTTCTCGGGAGATGCGTCGACCTTTCTCAGGGCATCTATTTTAGGGGTGCCTGATTTGCGTCAAGGACATCGGTTGAAACCCGACCTTTCTCGGGAGATGTGCCGACCTTTCTTAGGACATCTATTTTAGGGGTGCCTGATTTGTATCGAGGACACCGGTTGGTACCCGACCTTTCTCGGGAGATGCGCCGACCTTTCTCACGGCGTCTGCTTTGTGAAGCTACCTGGACATTCATAGACATATCAAAGAGTACCTGGATATTCACAAGTACTAACCTGAAGGATATTTGGGCCTTAGCAGGCGTCATAAGCATTGAGGGGGTACTTGGATGATCACAAGTATGAGTTTTTAGGGATACTCGTACGTTCACAAGTATCGAAGGAGTATTTGATAATTGGACATATCGAGGACATGCCTTGGATATTCGTGAAGGCTTCTCATTTCCTGGTGGTTGGGGCATATTGAGGACTTACTTGAGATATTCGTGAAGACCTCCCGCCTTCTGGAAATTGGGAATATCGAGGACGTACCTGAGATATTCGTGAAGGCCTCCTGCCTTCTAGAAATTCGGAAAATCGAGGACGTACCTGAGATATTTGTGAAGGCCTCCCGCCTTCCGGAAGTTTGGGAATATCGAGGACGTACCTGAGATATTCGTGAAGGCCTCCTGCCTTCCGAGAATTCGGAATATCGAGGATGTACCTGAGATATTCGTGAAGATCTCTCACCTTTTAGAAATTGGGAATATCAAGGACATACCTGAGATATTCGTGAGGCCCTCCTGCCTTCTGGAAATTGGGAATATCGAGGACGTACCTTAGATATTCATGAAGGCCTCCTGCCTTCTGGTAATTGGGAATATCGAGGACGTACCTCGCATATTCTTGAAGGTCTCTCACCTCCTGATAATTGGGAATATCGAGGACGCACCTTAGATATTCATGAAGGCCTCCTTCCTTCTGGGGATTGGGAATATCAAGGACGTACCTGAGATATTTGTGAAGGCCTCATTCCTTCTGGGGATTGGGAATATCGAGGACATACCTGAGATATTCGTGAAGGCCTCCTGCCTTCTGGGGATTGGGAATACCGAGGACGTACCTTGGATATTCGTGAAGGTCTCCTGCCTTCTGGCAATGAGAATATAGAGGACGTACCTCACATATTCGTGAAGGTCTCCCACCTTCTGGAAATTGGGGATATCGAGGGCGCACCTCGCATATTCGTGAAGGCCTCCCACCTTCTGGAAGTTTGGGAACATTGAGGACGTACCTGAGATATTCGTGAAGGCCTCCCGCCTTCTAGAAGTTTGGGAATATTGATGACGTACCTGAGATATTCATGAAGGCCTCCTGCCTTCTGGAAGTTTGGGAATATTGAGGGCGCATCTCGCATATTCGTGAAGGCCTCCCGCCTTCTAGAAGTATGGGAATATCGAGGGCGCACCTCGCATATTCGTGAAGGCCTCCCGCCTTCTGGAAGTTTGGGAATGTCGAAGGCGTACCTCGCATATTCGTGAAAGCCTCCCGCCTTCTGGGGATTGGGAATATCGAGGACGTACCTCGCATATTCTTGAAGGTCTCTCACCTCTTGGTAATTGGGAATATCGAGGACGCACCTTAGATATTAATGAAGGCCTCCTGCCTTCTGGGGATTGGGAATATCAAGGACGTACCTGAGATATTCGTGAAGGCCTCTTGCCTTCTGGGGATTGGGAATATTGAGGACGTACCTGAGATATTCGTGAAGGCCTCCCACCTTCTAGGGATTGGTAATACCGAGGACGTACCTTGGATATTCGTGAAGGTCTCCCACCTTCTGGCAATGAGAATATTGAGGACGTACCTCACATATTCGTGAAGGTCTCCCATCTTTTGGAAATTGGGGATATCGAGGGCGCACCTCGCATATTCGTGAAGGCCTCCTGCCTTCTGGAAATTGGGAATATCGAGGACGTACTTGAGATATTCGTGAAGGCCTCCTGCCTTCTGGGAATTGGGAATATCGAGGGCGCACCTCGCATATTCGTGAAGGCCTCCCGCCTTCTGGAAATTGGGAATATCGAGGGTGCACCTCACATATTCATGAAGGCCTCCCGCCTTTTGGAAGTTGGGAAGTAGCGCAAGGCTTACCTGGATGGCTGCGGGTAGGCAGGTGTACAAAGTAGAGGAATATTCGGATGGACACAAATATTTGATGATATGATCAGGGACCACTCAGTTGGTCCCAGTGTAAGAAAGTATACCTGGGATGACTGCAGGCGCATAATGTGGTGGAATGCTTGAGTGGCTGCTAGCATTCAATGATATAATTTTGAGGACAACTCTGATAGGTCGAGTGTCACAGAAATGGGGTATTCGAACGGTGGTCGATACTTAAAGACGAGAGGATACTTGAACAGTCACAAGTCTCTATATGAATAGGTCGAGTGTCAACAGAGGGAGCACTTGAGTAGTGGCAGACACTCGAAAACAGGGGGATACTTGGACAATCGCAGATATCAATACTTGGGGTCAACTTGAACAAGCTGAGTATCAGTAAGAGGGAGTACCTAGACAATGGTAGGTACTCAAAGATAAAGGGATACTTAGTCAGTCACAAATATCAATACTCTGGGGACAACTCGCACAAGTTGAGTGTCAATAAGAAGGAGTACTCGGCGAGTGAGGGGTACTCAAAGATTATCAAATATAAAGCTCTGGGAACAGGAATGGGGATATGCTTTTTGGTGGCATTTCTAATCTCTATGAGCATGCTTGCTGTTTGCACAATATGCACACATGTATACAATGACTGTATATGCTGTCAGTTCATAAATTTAAATGTGATTAATGCATGATGATCTCGTCAGTTCTGCATCATTTGAATTCTACTGGGGGACATTTTGAAAGACAACTTTCGTTTGGAATGTAGATGTCTTAAGTATGCTAGATAAGGGACTTGCAGTCTGAAAGGACTTTTCACTCACTCTCATGGGAAAGGCTGTTATATCCTGACCATTGATGCAGGATTTATGAGGACCACACTATCTCACTGTCATCATGTCAGCAGGGGTCCGAGTATTCTCACAAATGAGAGGTCTTTGTTGGAATTGTGATGGAAGCTTGGTTAATGGCTTGTTAAATGGGGTTAATAAGGTCATGGCTTTGTGAGAAGAATGTTGCATGATTATCTCCGGGTTTGCAAGTCGAGGATCCTGCGAAAAGAGATAGAATAATCTTGCTCCTACTTCTTCGAGCAATGCTTATAAACATATGAAATCCTACGTTAATCGAAGTGCCTCTAGTTTGAAGAGACTTTTTACAATAGGACGCCATGTAGGCTTGACTCATGTGTGAAAGGGTGAGAGCTGGTGATTGCCTTGACATTTGTCAACGGTCTTTCTCTTCACGGTCCGATGAAGGTTCCATGGACCATAACAGCAACTTCTCTTAGGAATACAAATGGCTGTATTTTTTGTTTGGGGCATCGACCTTGCTTTTACCCGGCACATTGCTTTTTCATGCCCCTACTTCTCTTTTCAATTTTTCATTCATGGGCATTGACCTTACTTTTACTAGGTACACTGCTTTTTTATGCCCCTAGCTTTTGTTTTTGTTGCTTGCGGAATTGGTCTTAACAAATTCAAGCAAATGCCTTCACTAGACTTGTTGCGTCCTCATCCTTTGCTGGTGCTTCTGATTATGCTGCTCGAATGGTAGCAGCTTCTGCTTTGCCTCCATGCGAGGGTGAATTTACAGACTCAATTGGGTTGCACAATGGATACAAGTGCATAAAGAATTGCTCTTCATGACTCTAGGGCACTTAAATTAACGCGAGTGTTCATATGCAATAAAGACACTCAAAGATTGATGCAAGTGCCGGCAAGAGAATTTCTATCCCTTTTCTCACATCGTAATGCTGACTTGCTTTCAACTTGCCCCAGTGTGGGGTGGTTCTTTGACGGGGGGTAAGACAAAAATTTGGCCAATGTATAGGGCTTAAAGTGAGCAATGGAATGCCTCCCACTACTTTGGTCATCGTATCATCCGTGAGAGAACTCTTTACCCTGTAGTCATGGAATTTTCTGCACTCATCTGATAAGTGTGTAGATGAGGGACTGTGTATGGGATATGGCTTGCCTGTCATCATTCTAACGCGCCTCAACAAGCATGCTCAATTAATCTTGTATTCTTCACTTAGCTGTCTATTCTAATAATCCTTGATAGAATCAAAGATTTAGACAAACAAAATCATCATGCGAAATTCACATGGAAAAAGGCATGCAGTATGATGTGAAGGAGTTTGTAAAAATAAATGAATGGCTTTTTCTCAAGAAAAACTTATTAACAACTTTAAGAGTGTTTACTTGATGGAATGGTATTCACAAACGTGTTAAAATTTGAACATCAAAAGGGTTATTTACAAAGGGCTATTCACAAATGGGTGTCAATAAATTGCTCCTATTGGTTAGGGACATGACATATGAACGATCAGCCAGGGATTGGGAATTTGATCAGGAATTTCTACTCTTTCCTTTTGCAGAAGAGAGGCTATGGAAATAGCTCAACCAGTAGGGCCCCGGTCGTAAGCAACTTGAGGCTTGAAGGATTTCTGTCATTTGCTTTGAGATGCTATTTGAAATGTCATTGCGTTTGGGAAAGTTTATCAGAGTCTGACACAACTTTTGTTGATTTGTTTTCCATATTTTGGACGGTTAGGTGATCCTGTAAAAGATAAGAGGGAGCGTGTTAGTCACGGATTTTTTTTATTTTATTTTAGAAGTCAAACAATTAGAAGTGATATAACATTATTCTTCACTAGTTTGCAAATGATTAGATGGACACGAAGTCTTGTGTTTCCCACTTCGTCAGGTCGATTATTCTCCTTAATAGGCTTGTGGATGACACATCCCTTTACACGAAGTCATTTTCGTACACTAGCTTGGCTAGTATTGTTTTGTCAGACCTAACCATTGAGTTTGGTTCTTGAGTTGTGATGCTCCCTGTCAAATAGGGAAAATATGTCAAAAGTGGGTTCAGATAGTGGGAGTATTGGAAACGATACTAAATTACCCTTCCCCAGAGTTTGTCTGTGCTAGCTCCTGAGGATATTTGAATGTCAATGATGGCCTCCTTATCTTGACATAGTTCAATGTTTCCTTCAATTGGCCTTCTTGTGACCACATATGCATGATTGCTGGTTGTTGATTCATCTTCAACGCCTTCCTTTTGTGGAATTTCTCCTTCTGTCTTTGACTATAGCACCATTGAGCAAAAGTCATGTACCTTAAGCTTCTATGGAATTTGAGATGGACAATCAAAAACCTCAAGTTATCTAATGGCAATTACTCCTTGGAAAGACATGCGTCTGGAATGAAGCTTCTAAATTCCAAAGTCATTGTCCAGGATGGGGGCTATAGATCGCCTTGACCGTCTGGATTTTCTCCCTGTTGACAGTAATCACTTTTAAAGGAAGAGAATGAGTTTCTTCCTTATGCTTCTGAGCTTTGAAACTATAACATCTAGCTAGTTGGGCATGTTGTGTGACAAGATAGTCCTTTGGCTTAGGAGGGAGCTGGGCAGGAGTGAGGCATGTCATGGCTGCTTTGATTTCAACTCTATGCCTGTACCTATCACGCCTCCCCTTTTGTATCCTGTAAATAGAAGAGAGGGGTTGTCATTCTCAATATTATGTTAAAGGAGTAAGACTTACCCTTTTTGAAGTAAGATGATTTTTTTCTGTTTGCTCCTTCTTGAAAAGATATCCTTGAATTTGATCTGTTCACATGGTGTGCCAATTTCAACTATCTTTTGTTACATTAAATCAAAAGGGGATGATATTCTGAGACATGAAGTGAGAGAGTCAGAAAGACAAACATGTTTAAACTTATCATTTTATTTTGACAAAACTTTTGGCAATGAAATACTTTTATTTTGAAAATATGTTTTTGGGGAGAAAAAGCATGAGGTAGCCCAGCCCTCAGTATTCTCCTTGGATGATATTTTCTTTTCATGGTTGGATAACATCACTGGGCAGGTTTGGAATACTGCCTCATGCTTTCAAAACAAAATACTAGAACCGTTCATTACAATACTTGTAATGGAAAATACAACAACAGCACACCAGACAAGATAAGAAGCTCGAAATCATAAAAACAAGTAAAACCCATGAAAACTCCTATGTAAAGGAGCTCTTTGATAGCGCTAGCCTTGAAGCTAAGCATCTTTGGATTCCTCGTTTTCAGTAGACTCGAAGTACTCGCATGCGATGACTACTTCGTTGAAGTTACGGAAGTGCAACCCATGCAGCCAACAGCGACAATTGCAGGACAAGCCTTCCACAAACTGTTTTATCAACTCTTCTTCGGCCAGCTCAGGGTGGATTTGCATCATGAAAGCCTTCCATCTCTCTGCATATGTTCGGAAATCCTCCATTGGTCTTCTTCCGAAGTGGGCCGAATTCTCGCATGGCAGCTCGGTTCCAATCTGGTTTCGGTACTGATGTAAGAATGTGGAAGTCAGCTCACTCCAATCCTTTATGAGATGGATATTTGCCGTGAAGAACCACTCTAATGCAGACCCCATAAGAGTTTCTTGGAACGCCTGAGTTGTAAATAACGTCGGGCCATAATACCGACTCATTTCAGTGTGGAGATACTGCAAGTGAGCCACAGGGCAAGTTGTGCCGTTATACTTGCGAAAGTTGGGTATCCACATTTCTATGGGGGTCAGGATTCTACGAGAGTGAGACGGGCCTGATAGGTCTTGGTTAGGCCACTAGTTTTCCCATTGCATACTCATTGTAGCGTTGAATTCTTCTACTTCAAGGAAGTTGGACTCTACCAAGACTACTCCATTACTTTTCTCAGAGTCAAAATTACTAAAGGAGGATGAGGCATTTAAGTTATTCTCACGGTAAGGCGATGAGTTTAGCACCTCGTTAGGATCGTAGCGGATAAAGACGTATGCTTCCTCTTCTGACGGACCTTCATCTTCGGATGAGAGTAGGAAACAGTTATACGATGAATCGCCAGTTTCGCCATTGAAATAGTGCTGGAAATCCTTGGGATTGTATTCTAGGGGCGGGAAGTCTTCAGGATTGTACTCTAGGGGATGGCTGCCTTCAAAGTTGTATTCTTGGGAATGCTCGAAGCTTTGGTACTGTAGCTCGTCGTCAAATGCTATATCAATCTGCTTAGGCTTTCTTTTCTTGGCTCCTGGTCCAGACCTTTTGAGTAAGGCCCTGTGTTTTGCCAAGTCGGTTCTGTCGAGGGAAGTGAGAGATATTAGAGATTCACTGTCTGATTCACTTTCCAGGTTGATAGGGGTTGGTATTCTTTGGACCCTGGCTCTTGGAGTAAGCCTAGGGAGTTGTCTTATCATGCCCCGGTCTTGAACAGGCTCTGTGTCTTGGATCCTGTACAAAGGCTACTTGCCTTTCCTAGTGGGGAAATTTTCAGTGACAGGATGCTGCTCAGCTGCACACTCATTATGCAAGACTTCATTGACACGTTCCTTTCCTATTTCAGCACTTAACGGCTCCTCATGCTCCGCGGTCATTGGTTCTTCGTAGGGCAAGGCTATATCAGGGCTGATGTCATATTCTTGGTAGAAAACATGAATTAGTTCCCTCCAGGTTTTAAGGGGACTAATCTTCCTGACAATGTACCATTGCAAGGCAGGGCCAGTCAAGCTTGATTGGTATGATTGAATCATCTTTCGAACCAAATAGGCATGTAATTAGGCTTCTGGGCAAGAGGTATCAGCATACCTTTCGCATTCAGGCGTTTTGAGCTCTTCAGGGATCTCTAAACCGGCGTAATTAGACAAGTCGATAGGATCTTGCCCTTGCATCTGGCTTAACTTTTTCATGATCTTTTCAAATTGTTCATGGTGTTGGCTAGTTTCTAGCATATTTGCAGGTGTCATGATGGTGCTTAACGCAACTATAGAGTTGGGCTCAGCTTGAGTGGATTTCATTTGTCTCGAGAGTTGTTGAAGGACAATGGACATCTGTCCTACGCCGTCTTCAATGTGGGCAAGGCGATTTTGTACTTCATCCTGATCATGCCCTATCACGTGGGGCCATTCGCGGGTGGCTGATGGTTGGTGATTCATGATTACTTGCTTGTGTGAAAACAATGAATAAGTACGGAGCAGGCAAAGATTGACCCATGGCAACGATCTATCTACTTTTATTTACCAAAAGAGGATTTTACAAACTCCTGACGTTTAGAAATTGAAATGACAGAACAAAGTACTAGACATCAAAGAAAAGTCCCTAGACAATGGGGCAAAGCCTTCACAAAAAATGAAAACTAAGGAGACATGACTGCTAGATTATATGCGACAGGGGCCCTTGTTTTTGTGAAAGCTGCTTGCTTTCTTGGACTGGCTCTGAGCTGAGTGTCTGGCCTACTCCCTTATCATTCGTATAAGGTCCGCCTGCTCGTATGGGCTGCTCTCTCTGATGGAGCGAGGGATCGATGGCCTCCATCTTTTTGAGATGTGATAATGGTGGATGTAGGATGCAGAGGCGTGGTAAGCTTTTTCTTGTCCTTCGAGCCCTTCAGGTACCATGATCCTCTTGCGATGGCACCTGTTCCAGGTTTCTTTAGCAATAGAAATTTCGAATGCGTAGTCATTGTTTGTGTTGAAAAAGACCGGAGGAATTTTCCTCCTGGAAGGCGGTGGAATCTCCTGAAGGGCTCCAAATTGTCATGCCACCCGATACGGGTAATAGGGAATGGCGCCAATGCAGCCAAGCAACGGAATTGGGTGAGTACGTCTGTAGGCAAAAAGAGCCCTCTTTTCATGGAACCAACCATCACACCATTGGAATGCCTCAGGAACTGGGTTTCTCAGGAAGTCGACCCAATGCAAATAGCTTTGATTATGAATAGTCATAAAACCATGAATTTTTGTAATGGATTTTCGGAAGTATTTGTTTCAGATGATTGCATGAAGTTTCGAAACTCACTTAAGTAGGAAAAGAACCAGACTTGTAAGATTTCGGGAGAAGCTCGCATGATTTTTTCTGTGTTGTCTTTAAAACGATTAGATGACAAGAATGTTTCAGTTAAAATCATGTTGATATAATTTGCCCCCCACAAGATCTAATTAACGATCCAAACCATCTTAGGACTTATGACATTTCTTTGGTAGAGGAAAATGATGAGTCCGAAAAATGCTAGGAGGAAAATCTCACTTTTCTTGGTCATAGGCTGATTTTCAAAACATTCATTCAAGAATTCTAGTAGGTAGGTATTATTGTTGTCTTCAAGAATTTGCCTCATAATGTGGATTTCAGTTCCTAAAAAATGTGCTAGCCCGCGCCATGGGAGGGCGCCTGTCGATGGTCTGACCAGTTTTTTCTCAAGGGGCATTCCAATGATGATGCTGTATTCTTCCAGGGTTGGGGTTAGCTCAAACCTACCAAACATAAAGGTAAGTGTCCTCGGGCACCATAAATGTGCAATGGCTTGTATGACTTCAGGGCGAACGGTGATTCGGATCAACGATAGGAGATGACCGATTTTGGCCTTCACGTGTTCTTAGGCAAACTGATCCAGTTGACCCCACCATCTGAGGAGTTCCGCCTTGGGAGCGGGGATGAACTGGATGTCGTCTTCCCCCATCGCATATAAACTGGGATTTTGAAAATCTTATCCTAAATTGCTATGGGCCAATAAAAAGACTGACTAAAAATAAATTACTTTGCTTTTAAGTAAAATGACAAGCAGAAAGACATACACATGAGATGTGCGGCTCGATTTCTAACTCAAAAGGTTTGTTGAAATTAAAAGGGTATCCGCCTGTCGCAGTCTCGCGTTAGCAGCATACCCCCTTAACCTCGGCTAAGAAATTTGGGGAAAAGAAAGGCAACCTCTACATTGCAGTCTCGTGTTTGAGGTCGTATCTTTCTTAACACCATCCTAGAAATTCCATGGCGGCCCATGTCCGGCGGCCGGCTTGTGTGTGCCATGTGTAGTGTTAAAAACCATAAAGCATGCACAACAGTTTATAATCACAAGACAATTTAATTTAAGCAAGATTAAAATAAATTTCTAAGCTATTGACCTATAAAAAGAAAAAATAAAAACCTAAGTCAGTAAAGAATTTAGACAAGATAAATAAAGGCCCAAGTCCTCAAAGTCCCTAGCGGAGTCGCCAAGCTGACGTGACCTTTTTTTTTTTTTTTTTCCGGTGCCCGCGATCGGGCATGAGTGCCCAAGGAGGCTAATGGCTCGGCTGAATTTAGTTATGCCCGGACTCTCCCAAGTCCACTAATTCACGACTTTAATTGTCTAAGTTTTTTAACCTGCAAGTTAATTTGTAAAATGGAGTCGCCACTAATCAATTTGGGGTAGGTTGATTAGATACCCAAGCGAAGTACCGGGAGAAATACTCACTCCTGCGCAACCAAAGAAATTAGGATCAGGGACTTGATTACACTAGTTAATCACTAATTGCCTTTCGGTACCTAATCTTGTTTAAACCCTAAGCTTTTTTGGATGTTTGACGGATTTTCCATGCATTTTTGGGAAAAACATTTTTTAAGGCTCTTTCTCAATTTTTGGACATAAAAGGGATTTTTTTTTTTGGATTTTTTTGGGTATTTTTGAAAAATACAAGTTTTTTTGGCATTTTATGAAAATTTTGGGCTTTTTATGAATTTTGGCATTTTTTGGTTTTTTGGGAAAATATAAAATATTTTTTTTTTTATTTTCGGAAAATAATATATTTTCTATATTTTTTTAAATATTTTTTGGAAAATAATTATTTCTATTTTTTACTTCGATTTCTCTGAAAATAAAACACTTTTAAACATTTTTAAACATTTTTTTATTTTTGATTTTTTTGGAAATTAAGACGATTTTTAATTATTTTTTTTGAAAATAAATTATTATATATATTTTTTTTTTTTTTTAAACAGAAAAGGCTAAACGACGCCATGGCCGGACGTGGATGCTTGGCCCAGCCCGACGACCTAACCTGAAGACCCAGTGACCCCTTCCTCGCGAAACGACGTCGCGGCGAGTCTCGCCAAACAACGCCGTGGCGACTTGCGAAACGACGCCGTTTCTCTTATTGTAAAACGATGCCGTGGAGGAGCCGGCCCGTGCGCAACCTGCGGGTCACGCATCCGACCCGCCCCACGACCCGCTCCGCTCTCGCGAAACGACACCATTTCCTCAGCAGCCTTACCCGGATCCGACTCGGGCTGTGACCCGACTCATGACCCGGTGACCACCTGATGCACGACCCGAATCTGACCCGGGCCACGACCCGACTCGCCGCTACCCCTGAGTTTACGGAACCCTACCCGGTTCCCGATCCGGGTCCGACCCGATGACCCGGGATTGTGACCCGAAAAATCGGGAACCCTAGGGTTCTGAATTTGGGGGCAGCAGTGACGGCGTTGGCGACGGAGATGATTACGACAACGGCGATGGTGATGGGGGGCTTCGATGGATGGCCAAGCCTCAGGTCTTACCTGTTTTGGACGGAATCAACACCGGCGACAGCGATGGCAACGATTCGCAGCGACTGGGGGGGTTTCTCCTCCCATGCTTCTCTCTCTGTCTCTCTGTCTCTCTGTCTCTCTCTCTCTCTCTCTCTCTCTCTCTCTCTCTCTCTCTCTCTAGCTCTCCGACGAGGCTCAGATCGCAGCCGCGAGCTCTCGGCCCCTCTAAAGTCTCTCAGTGGGTGTCCAAGAGCCGTGACTTCGATCCAGCTCTCCTCCTTGCTCCGTGTGTCGCTGTGTGCTTTGTCGTCGGGGGGAGGGGCCTATTTATAGGCTGAGGGGCGGCCGGCTGACGGAGCTCGACTGGGGGCTGTCGTGGCTCCGACCGACCGAACCGGCATCCCATCCGATGTGTCCCGTCGACCGCCTGCTCCTCCCTGCCCTCACATGCGTCGTTGCTCACCGTGCTGGCTCCGGCGTCGCACTTGCCTGTGCGTGCTTCGCACGCAAGTTTGGGTGAAGGAGACGGCTTGGCGGGTCGGGCGCGAGAGCGGGTTGGCCGCGGGACCCGGGGGGGTCTCTTTTCCTGTCCTTTTTTCTTTCTTTTTTTAGTTTTTTCGGTTTTTGTTGTTTCTTTTTTTTTTTTTTTCATTTTTTTCGATTTTTATTCCCTTTTTGTTTATTTGTTTATTTACTATCCGAAAAGGGTAAAATAAAATAAAATAAAATAAAGAAAATAAAAGATTAAATAAAAAAAGATAAACCTAAGCAAAATTAAGGCGTCAACACCAAGACACGTCAGTTAAATGGCTTAGCTGAGAGAATGAACAGAACACTGATTGAAAGGGTAAGATATTAAATCTTACTTTCATAGTCAAAACTACCTGGATCCTTTTGGGGTGAGGCTTTAAGTGAAGTTGTGTATATATTAAATCTTACTCCATGGGTTCCTTTAGTGTTTGATGTTCCTAACAGAGTTTGGACAGGCAAAGATGTTTCTTGTGATTACTTGCGTGTGTTTGGGTGAAAAGAATTTGTGCATATTCCCAAAGATGAGAGGTCTAAACTTGATGTGAAAACATGACAGTGCATATTTATTGGTTATGGATAGGATATGCTTGACTACAAATTTTATGATCCGGTTGAAAAGAAAATTGTAGGATGTAGAGACGTTGTGTTTATGGAAGATCAAACAATAGAGGATATTGAGAAAATAGAGATGACTTCAACACCACAGGTTAGTGATAATTTGGTTGATTTGGATCCAGTTCCTCTTACAAATATTCCTACACAGGTTGATGAAAAGCAGTAGGAAGTCAATGTTCCAAATAACACACATGTTCCTGAACATGTTGAAACAGATTATAATATTCCTGAATCAGAAGCTCAATTAGATATTCCACTGGATGTTCCAGTCCGGAGATCCGTTAGAGATCGACAACCTTCCACCAGGTATTCTGAAGATGAGTATGTATTATTGATTGATGCAGGTGAAGCAGAGTGCTATGCAGAAGCAATAGAAGATGAGTACAGAAGCAACTGGTTTGATGCTATGTGAGATGAGATGCAGTCACTTTATGATAATCATACTTTTGAGTTGGTGAAGTTACCTAAAGGTAAAAGAGCTTTGAAGAACAAGTGGGTATATAGGTTGAAGCAAGATGAACATACTTTACAACCACGATACAAAGCTAGATTGGTTGTTAAGAGATTCGGTTAGAGAAAGGGTATTGATTTTCATGATATATTTTCTCCTGTAGTGAAAATGTCTTCTATCCGTGTGGTATTAGGCTTGGCAGCTTCCCTAGATTTGGAGATTGAGCAAATGGATGTCAAAACAGCCTTCCTACATGGTGACTTGGAGGAAGAGATATACATAGAACAACTTGAGGGTTTTAAAGTGAAAGGGAAAGAGGATTATGTATGCAAATTGAAGAAAAGTCTCTATGGCCTAAAATAAGCACAAAGGCAATGGTATAAAAAGTTTGCATTAGTTATGACAGAACAAGGCTATAAGAAGACTTCCTCGGATAACTGTGTGTTTGTCCAAAAATTTTCTGATGATGACTTTATCATTCTCTTGCTTTATCTTGATGATATGTTGATTATTGGCAGGAATGCTTCAAGAATTGAGTTATTGAAGAAATAGTTGAGCAAGTCCTTTGCCATGAAAGACTTGGGCTTGGCAAAGTAGATTCTTGGCATTAGAATTACCCGAGACAGAGATGCTAAGAAGTTGTTTTTATCGCAAGAGAAATATATCGAGAAGATCATTTAGAAATTTTACATGGACAAGGCTAAAGTGGTTAGTACTCCTCTTGCTGTCCATTTTAAGTTAAAGATGAAGCAAAGGCCTATGACTGATAAAGAGAAGAAAGATATGGAAAGTGTTCCATATGCCTCAGCTGTAGGAAGCTTAATGTATGCGATGGTATGTACAAGCCCAGACTTGGCACACGTAGTTGGCATTGTTAGTCGCTATTTATCAAATCCAGGCAGAGAGCACTAAAATGCAGTGAAGTGGATTATGAGGTATCTTCGGGGAACTTCAAATTTGAAACTCCGTTTCGAGACTAGGAAACTTGACTTAGTTGGATACACAGATTCTGACTTGGCAGGAGATATTGATATTCGTAAATCTACTTCTGGTGATTTGATTTTTTTTGTGGGTGGAGCTGTGTCATGGAAGTCAATATTGCAGAAGTGTGTTGCACTTTCTACAACCGAAGCTGAATTTATTGCAGCGACTGAAGCTAGTAAAGAGATAATATGGATGAAGAAGTTCTTAGAAGAACTTGGGTTCAAGCAAAAGAGGTATGTGCTATTTTGTGATAATCAAAGCGCAATTCATCTTGGTAAGAATTCATTTTTTCATTCTAGATCAAAACATATTGATATTAGATATCATTGGATAAGGGATGTTTTAGATGAAAAGTTGTTGGAAACTTAAGAAAATTCATACAAATCATAATGACTCTGATATGATGACGAAGACTCTACCAAGAGATAAGCTTGAACATTGCCAATTGATAGCAAGGATGGTGAATACCTCCACATTATTGTGAGGGGGGAGATTTGTTAGCTAGGTTCACTCATATGTGGAGGAAACCCAATGAGTTGCAAGCCCAAAAAGGGCTTAAGCCCATATGATAAGTTATATGAGGAAATAGGGTTTCTCACTATCTATATAAAGTGATAGCTGCAAAAGGAAATAGTAAGAAGAGAAAAAGAGAAAGAAGAAAATTTGGGGGTTGAGGCAATATCTGATTTGCATCAAGTTGGCGTCGAAGGTCGATTCGTGGTCCGATTGAGCTGAAATTTTGTCAACATGTTTGTGGCGCAATCTTCACAAATTTGAACGGTTTGATTTTCATTTGAAGCTACCTACATCAGGTTTTTTGGGGATTGATCAAAACTTGCGTTTTTGGTCAAATTTATCCTTGATCTCTTGTGAAATTCATGTGTATTGCCAAGAATTATGTTCTTGAGGTCTTTGCCGCTATGTACCTCTAGTATTTGCTGGAGAAGAACATTGTTCACTCAATTTTGTTGATAGTAAAGAATCTCGGGTGGACTCCGGTCCCATGGTTTTTGATCTCCTTACATCGAGGAGGTTTTCCACGTAAAAAAATCGTCTTATGTTCACGTGCTTGGTATTTATTTTATTCTACTACATCAATTCCTGTTAGGTTTACATAAGAGGGGAGATTATTTTATTCCGCCGTGTTGATTCGATATTGTTCAAATTGTTATCGTTCTCCCATCAGACATTGCAGAAAAGGAGGTCTGAATTCTTCTTTTTTGTCGATTTTCAAGGCATCCCTGAGTTAGTAATTTGACTTTATCATTGTAGGTAAGCTAGACATTGACTCCTCTGAGTAATGTTTTGCGGTAATCAGCATGAGGCGAATGAATTCATCATTGGACTTCCTACATCTTTTGATGGAAAAGGGAATATTCTGTAATAAATTTTGCAACATTGCTGGAAGATTGGTGGCTCGAGCATTGAGGAGGTGAAATGATTGCATGTGTTTTGTTGATTATTAGTTATATCTTGTACAAAAGATAGATTCTTTAATGAGTTTTTCATCTAAACTTGTTCAGTAGTTTGTTTTGGGAAGGTGTAACAAGTTTCCGTGCATCTTTTTAATGGGATATCAAGTGTTATAAAGGTCATTCATGATTGGACATTACAACTTGAAGTGTCTGTATCTGCTATGGACATGCACAGTGTTTTCTCGTCTATCAAGACTAAAACTATTATCATTTTAGCCAAATTCTCAGTCAACCAACATTCTCATATTATTCTATATTGGACTCAAAGGAAGGCAAGAAAAAACCGCATTTCCACGTCAATGAAACATCACAGAAGTAAAGCTGACATACATTAATCCATATGAATAATTGACAACATCAGTTACCATCACTCATACAAAGAGCAACAACAGACTAGAAAGCAACATTTGATATTGGATTTTTGGCCATAGTGGTGCTCGGCACTCGACGTACTCTTATTTGTTATGGCTATGCTTTCGGTGTCTGTATTGTCTTCAAAACATGCTTACAAATCCTATGTATGGATATGCTAATGAATATAAAGAAGGTTATCACTTTTCCATTTTATTTTCTACTATGTTGGTACAGGATGTGTCCTAAGTTGCCTTTTTGATGGTCATATAGAGATACTTGCATGCTTAAATTTAATGCCAATGACATAAGATGCTTCACCCATATCCTTCATATCAAAACTTTTAGAGTGAAATTGTTTTACCTCATCTAACGATCCATTTATCATTAGTTGCAAGTAAAATGTCATCCACATATAATACTAAGAAACAAATTTTGTTCCCACTAACCTTCTTGTATATACATTGATCCCTGACATTCTCCACAAAACCAAATGAAGAGATGACCTCATGGAATCTCAAGTACCATTGGCTAGATGCTTGTTTCAAGCCATATAGAGATTTCTTAAGCTTGCATATCAAATAGTCACCAGCACTAAAGAAGAATCCTTTTGGTTGTTTAATGTAAAACACTTATTCTACTTTTTCATTGAGGAACGCTGTTTTCACATTTATTTGATGTAACTCCATATCAAAATGAGCAATCAATGCCAAAATAATATGAATAGAGTATTTTTTAAATATAGGAGAAAATGTCTATGTATAATCTCCCTCCTTTTAAGTGAATCCCTTGGCAATGAGTCTAGCTTTGTATTTCTCAATGTTGCCAAATGAATCCTTTTTAGTTTTGAAGACCCATTTATAACTAATGGCTTTCACACCATCAAGCAACTCGACTAAATCCCAAACCTCATTAGACGCTATGGAACTCATCTATTTTTTTATGGCATTGTAGCATAAATTAGATTTATCACAACTCATGGCTTGTGAAAACGTCTTAGGATCATTTTTAGCTCCGATATTATAATCAGATTCTTGCAGATGTACAATATAGTCACTAAGGATTGCTAATTTCTTAATTCTAGTAGATTTTCTTAATGTTGCACCAAAATTGTCCTAAGGAGTTTCTTGTTCAACTGAAAGTTTAATAGAATCTGGTAATTACTGAATAGTTTGGCCTACACGATCAATGTCAACAACTGATGGATCTTCAATGATTGATTGTTCAATGGCTGGTTGAATTGAAGGGGTGTTATAAATAACAACCAATCCAGTACCTGAGGTGTAAGGTTGAGCATCTAAATGATTTGCTTCAAGAGCAATGTTTCTAAATTGATCACTCTACTGATTAGGTCATTTTCAAGAAACTTAGCGTTTTTGATTCCAAAAACCTAGTAGTGTGAGATGGATAATAAAACTTATATCCCTTGGACTTTTTGGCATATCCATTGAAATGTCCCCTTATAGTCATTGGGTCTAATTTCTTTTCCCGTGGATTGTAGATTGTTACTTCAAATGGGCATCCCCAAACGTGTACATGTCGCAAACTAGGTTTCCAACCTCTAAATAACTCAATAGGCATATTTGGGATAGCCTTGGTTGGAACTCGGTTTAATATATATACTGCCGTTTTAAAAGTCTCAGTCCATAAGAATTTAAGAGGTTTGGAGCCGCTGAGCATATTCCGCACCATGTCCAATAATGTTCGGTTTTTTCTTTTTGTTACACAATTTTGGTCTAGTGAACTAGGCATAGTGTATTAGGTAATAATTCCATCTTCTTCAAGAAACTTCGCAAATGGACCAAGTGCTTGTCCATCTTTAGTATATCTACCATAGTATTTTTCACCTTTGTCCGATCTCACGATCGTAATTTGCTTACCACATTATTTCTCTACTTTGGTTTTGAATATCTTAAAGGCATCTAGCACTTCACGCTTATTACAAAGTAAGTAAAGAAAGAAGAATCATGAATTATCATCTATGAAGAGATGAAGTATCTTTAACTATTTGAGTCCTTATCTGGACTACAAATATCAATATGTATGAATTCTAATATATCGATACTCCTCTTAGCACATTTCTTTGACTTGTCAATTTGCTTTCCCTTTAT
Organism: Eucalyptus erythrocorys; assembly: GCA_014182555.1. Classification (NCBI taxonomy): domain Eukaryota; kingdom Viridiplantae; phylum Streptophyta; class Magnoliopsida; order Myrtales; family Myrtaceae; genus Eucalyptus; species Eucalyptus erythrocorys. The sequence goes on along the minus strand of CM024597.1, from coordinate 7,991,377 downwards.
GCAGTCCACACAAGTGTTATAATTAGAAAAGGCCGGAGTATTAAGTACTCAACCATTTACTAATTACTTAATTCTATTATCGAGATTTGTCCTAATCTCCGGTACCACAACATAGATGAATCCCCATTTACAACACATCGCTTTATGCTAGAATTATCGTGAACGTGGATTGCATTATCTTGCAAATCAATTCAAAAGAGACAGTTAGACAAAATATCACTCCTAACAAATTCAGATTTATATGATAAACTTAAAGTTGAACATGAAAATTCAAAGGAGTATCCAAAGGTAAAAGTCTTGAAATGAAATTAAATTCCTATAGAAACTAGGAATATAATAGGTCATTTCTAAATTTAAAATAAAGCCACTATTGAGAATTAATCTGCACATCTTGATAGCTTCCACATGCGAGCGCATCTTGTTTCCTAAATGGATGCTTTGTTCACTTCCCGTTGATTTCTGCTAGTTTTGAAAATCTTACAAGGAATAGAAAATGTGGATTGTAGAACTAAAATCAATCCACCACGTGTTGTGAACTACATCAACCATATTAGATTGATAACAAACACATGAATATGTTACCTTTATTCTTGAGCTATGCCTTAAATTTGGCGCAATCCTTCTTCATGCTAGCTTTGGAGAAGTAGAGGTCTTTTACTTTTTCATTTTTGCTTGCCTTGCCCTTTGTACTTATCATGTGTTGCCATATGAGCACTTTCTCCTTTCTCCATTAGCAGTTTCTTTTCCTCTTGAACACACATGGTTATGAGTTCATTGATTGACCATTTAATGTTATGTGTGTTATAAGAGATCTTGAAAATGGGCATACTCTTATGGAAGAGTGTTAAGGATATAGTGCATAAGAAATGATTCTGATATCCCAACTTCAAGATTCTTCAACTAAGCTGCAATGTACCTCATCTTCATGATGTACTCACGCACACCTCATACATTGGTAAGTTGCAGTGATGAAAACTTCATAATTAGAGTCATGGCATGTACCATCTCTGAAGACTCAAATTGTGCATCAATAGCCTCCAGCAATTCATTAACATTGTTATGCTAAGGGGGTATTTGGTAACGATTCTGTTTCCTGGAGTAGATTCTGATTAGAAATGATTTTTTTTATTCTATTTCCGGGAACAAATTCTAAGCATTTCAAGCCGTTTGGTAACTGTCCATTTTTTTTTTTTTAATTCTAGAATAGAATTGCGTTTGGTACCGTGCTCACCGATTCTCGTTCCAAATCAATTTCTTTTAATTTTTAAATAATTTTTATACTTTTTTCATTTTTTTCTTTTCATTTTTCATTTTCCTTTTTTCCTTTCCTTTTTTCCTTTTTTTCCTCTTTTTTTTTTCTTTGTTCTCTTACTCTTCTTCTTCTTCTTCTTCAGTCTAGCGATCGGCCAGACGAGGGCTGGCGACCTCACTGAAGCATCACCGGCCCTCGGCGAGGTTGGCCCTCGTTGGCCAAGCCTTGTTGGCAGTTGGGCAAGGCCTGCCTGGTCGTTGGTGCTCGCCAGATCTGGTGAGGCTGAGCCTCGCAGGTGGTCGGGTGAGCCTCCGGTGGCAACCGCTGGTAGTGGCGGCAGCGGCGATGGCGGACAACGGCAGACAAGGCGGTCAATGAAGAAGAAGAAAAGAGAAGAAGAAGAAGAGAAAATAGAAGAAGAAGAGTTGTTTTAATTCTTAGATTTGTTCCCAGAACAAAAATCAACTTTTTTTTTTTTTTTTTAATTCTTGATTCTCGTTCCAAATCTACTTCTGGGAACAAAAATATAGAAATTTGTTTCCGGGAACAAAAATTTTACCAAACGTGATTCTTTTCTCAAACTATTCTTAGGAACAAAAAATCAGAATCAGGCCCTATTTGGATAGTTACGAAACATGGCCTAAATGACTGAACCATGAATACTAGAAGAAAGTTTTGTCTTTATGTATATTAAACTGAGATGGTTGGACCACTCCCATTGTATATAAAGAGTATTTTTAGCTTAAGTGATATCCTTAATAGGTTTGGGTGGTTCGTCTGACCGTAGAGCATAATCAAAATCCATGCACCCCAATTGAGAAGAATTAATTCCCTCAATTTCTTTGTAGTTATTTCCATTAAGCTCAGGAATAATTATACCATAACTAATCATAAGTAGTAAGATTGTATAATAATCAAAGGACAACTTATGTTTTAATATATTTGAGGCAATGGGTTGCTTCCTTGTGTGCTTCGGCTTGTCAAAGGATGGGATGTGGCAGAAGCAGAGGAGGAAAGTTCGGCCTTGCGACCACCACCACGTAAGCCTTTCTCTGCTGAGCTACGAATCCGCCCTTCTTGTTCGTCGCTGGCTTCTATTTCTTTGTTTTTTTTTTTTTTAATTTTTCTGGATCTTTGAACTGTTTTTGTTTCTGAGACACCCGCGGGTTGGGAGGTTGGGGGGAAGAAAAGAAACGGAACGTTCTTCCCCCTCTTTAATTAGTGGGTCGATGAAGAACGAGTGATCGGAAGCCATCACTGCTGGAATTCTTTTGATTTTTGGTCTTGTTGATTCTCACCGGATCTTTCTGTTGATCATTGCAGCGGAATTTGGGTCGCCGGCCGGTTGAGTTTGCCATTTCATCCAGGCAAGAAATTCCAGCAAAACCAGTCGCTTCGGTTTCTGATTTGCTGTGAGTGATTTCTTTTCCCTTATTTGTCATACGTTCTTCTATCTTTATGCATGTCTTTTACTTGAATCAGTTGTGTATTGGTGATTTTGGGTGGTGAGATTAAGTGGTGTTTGTTGGTCTAGTGATAAGCCTGAGGAGCCATTGAGCTACACTACCGGAAGAAAGTGACTTTCGATTGGAATGTTAAAACCTACGGGCACGTTTCACCTCCTGATGATGATGGTGATGCTGAAAAAGAAAATTTATGGGAGGGTCAAGATGTGGTCGAATCGCATTATAATTATGAAAAGTTAAGTCAAGCTCAGTGTGCTTCTAAGGATAGCTCGGTCGCGTCCAGTGTTAGGTCTTACCCTCCAAACCACAGGTACCAGAACTGTAGAGACAGCGACGATGAAGATGGGGACTTAGATTGCAAAGTGAGCGACCTTACTGATGATGATTATGATGATGACCGCAACGATGAGGATGAAGGTCAGGACTCAAATGAGATTTACGAGGGCGATGATGAGATTGAAGAAACGAGGGCAGTTCGCCCAACTCCTAGTGAGGTTTGCAATCCTGAACATATGCATCGGGAATCTCCTTTAGCAGAGGTGAACCCTACTAAGTTGAATGTGAATGCTCGAGATAGGAGTGTGTACATCCATTCAGTGTTGAATCCTGTCGAAAATATGACTCAATGGAAGGCCATGAAAGCGAAGGGGACACCGCTGCCAAAGCACCGAAAGGAGAATTTGAGCTTTGACCAAGAAGCTAGGATGTCATTCTGTTGCGATAGGGCGAGCGATCGAACAATAATATAGACAAAAGTAGAAAAATAAATCGGACAAGGATTTACGTGGTTCAGTTGTAAAGACCTACGTCCACGGGGAAAGCAACAGCGAATTTCACTATAGATCAAGCGATACAAGGAGATTACACACTCGAGTCACTCAAACACTCTCTCGGTGTTTCCCAAACCCCAATTACACCCAAAAACGCACACAGTGTTTAGCCCCAAAATTCCTCACGAAATGATCTCTCAATCTCACAAAGGAATTACACGCAAATCTTGCCACAAGATTTAATTGGCTTGAACACTAAATCTTCTTGGATGTAATTCACGAACAAGAATGACAAAGAAAATCCCTCCCAAGCACTTGACGACAAGACGGCGCTTCAAGACCAATTCTTCATGATCAACGGCGGAACACCAAGCACTCACGTGGCGCTTCAAGACAATTTGTGATCCACACCTACCACCCATGGCCACAGGTATATATATATATATGAGTGAACTTTTGCCAACTTCCCATAGGATTCTGTTTCCTATTTTAAAAGATTGTATCCAAAACATATCTCTATATTTTAAACAAAATCCAAGTCCAAGTCGAAGTTGGACTTTTCTATTTCAGACGTCCTCGCAACATATCCAATTCGGAATATTCAGAATTTCGCATTTGACTCAAACTCGAGACATATTTTAACAATCTCCACCTTGGCTCGACGTTTGAACCAAGTCGCAATCGCTTTGCAAAAATTCAAACTCTACCGCTACTTTCCCATTGCCCCCAATGGGCTCAACCGCCACAGATATTATCCAAGTCCAAGCCTCGCTTGGACTTTGCCATAACTGAGGACCTCATCAGGATACCAACTCCACATGCACCTTTAACTGCTCCGCAAGGATTTTCTAACACAACCTCCTTAACCGCAGATAAAGCAAAACCATTGTTGCATTCATATCTATTAGGAGATCGAATACGTACATTCTCAATGTCAGCAGTTACAGCAACCATTGGCTCTATAGGCTCGACCTCGCTACAAGCACCATCTGTGTCGATTACTTTGCTAGTACTCATACTCGCTACCTCAGAAGTTTCTGGTCGCAACTCCACCTCAAGCTGAACACCGTCCAGATCCGTATTAACACTGTCACAAACACTCTTAGCCAGAAGTATCAGAGACTTGTCAAGGGTAACTTCTTTGCTGTCAACAGGTGAATTTATATCTGGGCTCCACAACTGATCACCCCACTCACCTTGTGCATAGCTATGGAATATGCACATTGCCCTCCCATCGAGCTTACCATCACTCACTCGAAAATAACATGGGCAATTAAACATTCTAAAAATAGAATAATCAGCAACGTTACCTGACCACACTTCTTCAGGAGTCCGCCTCTCAATAGCAGTTGATGGAGATCTATTCACCAGGTAGCTCATCGTACTTAGCACATCAACTAGGAATCTCCTAGCCATACCAGCACTAGAGATAATTTTTCGGGCCATCTCTAGTAATATTCTGCTCATCAATTCTGCAAATTGTTGTGATTTACTAGCACTAGTGCAGTGTTTCACTATGCTCTCTTTCATGCATAATTTATTTACCAGCTCCGAGCAGAACTCCATGCTATTGTCAGTTCGCACATACTTGATCGACTTACCAGTCTCCGTCTTGATCAAAGCTCTTGACTGCAAGATCCTGACACCAGCATCAAACTTGTGCCTTGGCACAAACACCCAGGTCTTCCTCGAGCAGTCCATAGACCCTCGAACAGATGCATTTAACGTCTTCGGAGCGAAACTTGTCATTGTCTCACCTTGAAGTTTATACAGGTCTCCATGCTTGATTCCTTTCATTATCACCAGGGCACCTCGAACAACCTTCAAAGCTCCACCTTTTGAAGAATACCTGCAACCAGCTGAATCTAGGGCACCCAAGGAAATTAAGTTTTTATTTAAATCTGGAACATGCCTCACTCTAGTTAATGTCCTTACGATACCATCATGCATTCTGATTTTAACATCACCAACACCCACAACATCGCACTCAGCGTTGTTCCCTAACTGGACTTTACCACTACCCGTGCACTGATAAGTGATAAACCAATTTCTATTTGGTGTGACATGAAAAGAACAACCATAATCCATAATCCATCCATCAAGCGATGAATCATTAGTGACAGACAAGACATAATCGGCATTATCTGCTACAACTGCAACGTTATCTGTAGAATCAACCATAATTCCCTTACCCTTCTCATTCTTCAGCTTGAGGCAATCCCTTCTAAGATGCCCCCTCTTGCCACAGCTCCAACAGACAACATTAGTAGTCCTAGACTGACTACGCCTGTTCATATTAGTACTACTATTACCCACACATGTTCTAGATCTTACTCTATTTTCACCTACTAAAGCAGTAGATACATGTTCGCCAGATTCTCTTCTACGAATGTCCTCGCTCAGAATCAAATCTCGAACTCCATCAAACGTCAAACTTGTTGACCCAGAGGAATTACTAACAGTAGTAACAGTAGTATTCCAACTATCAGGTAATGAGGATAATAAAATCAAAGCACGTACCTCATCTTCAAAGTCAATCTCAACCGAGCTCAATTGACTAACAATCACATTGAATTCATTGATATGATCTCGCAAGGCGACGCACCTTCACTCATCTTCAAATTAAACAGATGTCGCATCAAATAGACCTTGTTGATCGCAGAGGGCTTCTCGTACATATCCGACAAGGCTTGCATCAAATCAGCAGTGGTCTTCTCCTTCAGGATGTTAAACGCGACGTTACGAGCCAACGTCAACCGAATAACACCCATAACTCGTCTATCCAGCAAATCCCAATCAGCTTGCTTCATCATCTCTGGTTTCTCCCCAAACAAAGGCAAATGCAGTTTCATCTGGTAAAGATAATCTTCAATCTGCATCTTCTAGAAACTAACATCCTTCCCATCAAATTTTTCGATTCTCACTTTTACTTCTTTTTTCGCCATCAAGTCACTTCAACTTAGCCAATCCTGGTTCTGATACCAATTGTTGCGATAGGGCGAGTAATCGAACAATAATATAGACAAAAGAAGAAAAATAAATCGGACAAGGATTTACGTGGTTCAGTCGTAAAGACCTACGTCCACGGGGAGAGCAGCAGCGAATTTCACTATAGATCAAGCGATACAAGGAGATTACACACTCGAGTCACTCAAACACTCTCTCGGTGTTTCCCAAACCCCAATTACACCCAAAAACGCACACAGTGTTTAGCCCCAAAATTCCTCACGAAGTAATCTCTCAATCTCACAAAGGAATTACACGCAAATCTTGCCACAAGATTTAATTGGCTTGAACACTAAATCTTCTTGGATGTAATTCACGAACAAGAATGACAAAGAAAATCCCTCTCAAGCACTCGACGACAAGACGTCGCTTCAAGACCAATTCTTCATGATCAACGGCGGAACACCAAGCACTCACGCAGCGCTTCAAGACAATTTGTGATCCACACCTACCACCCACGGCCACAGGTCTATATATATATGGGTGAACTTTTGCCAACTTCCCATAGGATTCTATTTCCTATTTTAAAAGATTGTATCCAAAACATATCTCTATATTTTAAAGAAAATCCAAGTCCAAGTCGAACTTGGACTTTTCTATTTCAGACGTCCTCGCAACATATCCAATTCGGAATATTCAGAATTTCGCATTTGACTCAAACTCAAGACATATTTTAACACATTCGACACTGCACCAGCTTTGAAGGAAGTATCATTCAGTTTCAAGGCAAAACCGAATGAGACAAAGAAATCTACCCAAGAAGTACCTGTGGATGCTAACCTTTCAAACTGGTTGCTTTCCCCAGTGACTACGCCGATTGAGAAGAAGAGTGCAATGACTTTGGATTCTGTCCAAATCGAGATAAGCGTGGTAAAAGGATATATGAGCTCACCGAGGAGCCAAGAAGATAGACCCATTTTGGGTGCATTGACTGTTGAACAACTAAGACAGTTTTCAGCCAAGTCTTCGCCGAGGAAATCACCAAGCAGAAGTCCCGATGAGATGCCCATAATTGGGACAGTTGGAACATACTGGAGCCAGTCGGATTCGGTGGGTAATTCTTGCTCAACTGCTTCTTCCTTCGAAGGAATACCAAACACCACCAGTGAATAAAGAGAGGTATTGGGTGATCACAGATGTGCAAGTGGTTTCATGAGGTCAAAGTAGGAGGGAAATTGAATATATTCCTTTTTCTTTTCTTTTTTTTGTTGATGTTGTAGGATAAGAAAGTGAATTGGCACTCCACCCCTTTTGAGACAAGGTTGGAGAGAGCTTTAGACAGGGGAGCTCATCAACTGTAATCCGTGCTTACACGTTTTGTATGTTCTTGAGATCGATTGCGTTTGCTCACATTCATCATTTTTTCCATTCTTTTGTGAATTCAAATCTGTTTGGTGCGTGGTGATATATGGTTTGGCTGATGTTATTCATTTTATGTTGATTGTTTGTACAATTTCATCTGTTATAGTTACATGTGTGATAAAAGAGTTGATGTTGAACAGACATAGTGAGATTAGTTTCTCCATTGAGAGTGATATCATATCCAAATTGTGTTAATTCAGCTGATGTTATTCACTTTATGTTAAATGTTTGTTTTGTTTGATATGTCATAGTTACTTGTACAGCCTACGCTTTTTTGAATCCAATCGTAGATTTTATGCAAGTAATACCCCTTCTCCAATGAGACGATGGGGGATAAGCTTCACCATTGAGAGGGAAACAGCCCGGATCACTAGGCAAGGCCCCTAAATGACCATCAGTGATGAAGGAGGTGTGATAAAATAGGTGGTGTTGAGCAGATATAGTGAGATGGGTTTCTCTGTTGACAGTGAAATCATACCCAGGTTGTGTTGATTTGGGTTACCATATACTTGGATTTGGAGCTTCATATTGGGTTCTATTATTGTTTTCATTCTTCTCCAGAGGGAATAGGGAAATCGACCCGTGATGGATAGGCTTCAGAGTATACAAAACTCAGCATGCGAACCCAAAAATGGAATCGGGCTATAGCGGTACTCGGCACTTGATGTACTATTATTATTATGGCTAGGCCTATGATGTCTGCATTGTCTTCAAAACATTCTTACAAATCTCAAGTACGGATACTCTAATGAGTATAAACTAGGTTATCCATTATCTGTGTTTTTTCCTATACATGGATATGGAATGTATCCCAACTCCTAAGTTGCCTTTTCAATGGTCGTGTGAAGATACTTGCGCACTCAAATTCTAACTCTAATATGGCCTTTTTCCAAGTAGGTTTGTTTGTTGGGGACACAAACTCTAATATAAGTCATATTGTCGATTGCATCAGATGGGTTGATGATAATCCGTGAACAGAACATCATGAATATGAACTTGAATTTGTTAAGATCGTGTCGCATTCTCGAGTCATGTAAGGAAATTTCACATCTTGAACTTTGTTATGATGGAAACTTTAATGTGACTAGCCAAAGCTCTAGTGTGAGAAGCTTACATGAATGTTTAGGATTTGGCTTTTTCGCTCAATTTATGATGTTAGATTCTCTTAACAAAAAAGTTAATATTCTTGTAATAATTCTCTCAAAGTGAATACCCACCAAGAAGGCTTTCTGGGGCTCCAAGGTAGAGGGGGAGTTGGCGCAACTATTTTCGGCATAATTGATAATTAACCGAGCCTATGCATATAGCTCCATAACAGATTTCTTGATTTAATTTATGTGTGAATTGGCTTTTGAGAACCTACACTTCGTATGTATATATATATATATATATATATTTACATATACACATATTGCCAATTCACACGTTATTTGATATTGATTGTCTTGTCTTCCGATCATTCATTCTTTGATTGCTTTTTTTCTTTCCTTTAGGAAAATTGACCAGAAATTCCTACACCTATTTTACTTTAACCAATTTAGCTCTAAACTTTTTAATCTTGTTAATTGAGTCATAAACATTTTCACTTTTTGCTAATGGGTCTATCTTACCAAATTTTACTAGAAATTGCTAATGCAAATGCCGCTGTCCTATGTGGTAAATTCGACACTGATGTGGATAATTTTAAATAATATTTTATTATTTTATATTTTTTTAAAAAAATTTCGTCTTCTAGTCTGTTGCTAGGCCTTGACCACCAGCCAAAGGCGAGGGTTGGTGAGGTTGAGCCTCACCAGTGGTGACCTCACCCGACGACAAGGAGGCTTGCCCTCGCTAGTAGCTAATGGGCTTGAACTTTGCTAGAAGCCAACAAAGTTGTCCTTGTCGACCCTCACCTTTGTTTAGTAGCCGAGACCTGGTGAGTGCTGGAGGAGGAAGAAGGGGAAAAAAAAAAGGAAAAGAAAAAAGAAAAAAAATGTGAAAAAGAATATTAAAATATTATTAAAAATTATCCACGTTAACGTCAGATATGCCACATGGGATAGTTAGCATTTATATTAGTGATATAGACTCAATTGATAAAATGAGAAAATCATTAAAACTCAATTAGCAAAATTAAGAAGGATTAGAACTGAATCTTTTTTTGAAAGTTTGCAATATAGTGCTTTGGAACATCATTTTTTAATCTTGAATTTTCCTTTTTGACAACCTTTGATCACCTACTATTGAAACCTCTTTAAAAGTCATCATTTAAAAGTGTTTGGGGATAAGTATACTAGAAGTGTCAAAAGTTATATACGGCGCTTATATCAGTATAAAAATTTTCATCGACTCACTTAAGTGCTAAATTGGATAAAAAACAATCACTTAAGTGCTAGTGGCAAGAAATTTCGGCCAAATTGATTATGAATAATTTATAACTAAAATTTTAATATGACTTGGCAAATTTTTTAAAAACTCCAGTTCACGTGGCATTTCACGTGACATGTTTGGCGTTGGAGTGATTGTTTTTTTTATCAACGACTGGTGTTGAAGTGATTACTTTAAACAAAATTTGGCACACAAATGATTACTTTAAATAAAATTTGGCACACAAATGATTACTTTAAATAAAATTTGGCACTTAAATGATTATTATTTACTATTTTTGGATGATGTCATTTATGGGTTATATGTTAATTAGGCACGCCAACGAGCCACGTAGGACTGACAAATTAATAAAATATAACCACGTCAAATTTCCGACAACCCAGACCGGAATTAGCGCTTAAATGATTGTTTTTTTCTTTTTAAAGTGGTATTTAAGTGATCCGAAAAAAACTTTTAGTATTAAAGTGAGCGCCGTACACAATTTTTGGCGCTTCTAATATATTTATCTATTTTGTTTGGCAATTTGTTGGCCATCATAAGTTTCCATAATTTTGAACATGGCTAGTGGTATATTCATCTCTATGGCACAACACATTGCTCAAAAAAAGAAATTGACTTGGAAAATTCTTAGTTCGAGAGAACATTCGCCAATCCTACTCATTGGTAGTTTGGAGGATAGGCATAAATCGCATTATTAGTGACTTTTGACTTATCAAATTACGCCCACATTCGAGGTGCAATCCAAAAGGTACGGCTTGCTAATGGCCCAAAATACAATTCTAGTCTACTTGAAAAAATTATTGTCTTCACGTTCAACCCCTTTAAAAAGGTTGAGCATGAAGAAGACTTCATATTGACCAAGCTTTGTTTTTAGATGGTTAATTGGTTTACGCTTAAAGTGACGGGCAATTTGTGATTGCTAAAAGTGAAACCTCTTTAAAATTATCGTTTAAACTGATTGGCAATTTGTTGGCTACCATAACTTTCCATGAGTTTGAATGTGGCTAGTGGTATATTCATTTCCATGGTACGACACATTGCTTAAAAAAAGATAAATTGACTAGCAAAAGTCTTAATTCGAGGGAACATTCACCAATCCTTCTTATTGGTGGGTTGGAGGATGCGCGTAAATCGCATTATTAGTGACTTTTGACCTATCAAATTACACCAACTTTTATGGTGCAACCCAATGGGTACAGCCTACTAATAACCCAAAATGTAATTCTGGTCTGCTTAGAAAAATTCTGTCTTCACGCTCAACCATGATCAATCCCTTTAAAAAAAAGTTGAGCGTAAAGAAGACTTCAAATTGACCAAGCTCTATTTTAAATGGTTAATTGGTTTTCTTTGAGCATATACATAGAAAGATTGATAGTTGACAGCCATCTCATGTTCCAAAGCAGCAAGCTTTGAAATCGCTTCCATGGTCATTGAACTTGAATATGCAGATGATGCAATGCACGATAAAGAAAAGAGAGAAAAAAGTGATTGTAACCTTAATTATTTTTTAGAGAAGTACACTATCAGTGTTATAAGTTGTGTACGGCGCTCATTTTGGTACAAAAAGTTTTCGTTAGATCACTTAAATGCCAACAAATTTGAAAACTATCATTTCAATGCCATCGTCGATGAAATTGGCTGGAAATCCGACATGACACTTTTTTATTAATTTTTGAAGCTGATGTGATTCGTCAGAGTACAATCAGCCATCCAAAGAACAAAATAACACCATTTCGCGTCTTCCCCCAAACTTAGAAACCCTAAATCCCCAAATTGAGAGAGAGAGAGAGAGAGAGAGAGAGAGAGAGAGAGAGAGAAGGAATGTTGTCTTCTTCTTCCTCGAAGACCAACACCAACAGCGATACCAGCAGCAGCACTAGTAGCGCACCAACAACGGCACCGGCACCACCACCAATAGCAGCAGCACACCAGCAGCACCTTCAACCCCTCTTTTTCCTCCTCCTCCTCCCTCACTCCCTATTCTTCCTACCACTTCTTGCTTGAGCAACAATCTCAATCTCTTCTCGCTCACTTGGTCGAGCAACTACAATGACGGCAAAGCAATGGTGGCCGAGCGATGGCGGGCGAATGACGGTGGCCGAGCAGCGAGCAACGGAAACCGTAATTTCAATCCCCGAAACCCTAATTTCAATCCCCATGAGCTATACGGCGTTGTTTCTGTGAGGATGTCCACATATAATGGCAAAATGACATTGTTTTTTGAGGAGAATGGAAAATGACGTCGTTTTAAAGCCATTGCGACTTTTTTTTTCTTTTTAAATACAAAAGCCACGTAATTAATATAGTCGGAATCTCTTGCCGGTGGCACCAAAGTGATCGTTTTTTCTCCAATTTGGCACTTAAGTGATTTAATGGAAACTTTTGGCACCAAAGTGAGCAGCATACACAACTTATGGCACTGATAGTGTACTTCTCCAATTATTTTCTTATTAAATTAAGAACACGAGCGCAAAGGTCCAATCACACAATTAGCTCTCTTAAGAACATAACACATTATAAAAAGGATTATTAATATGTTCGTTATAGCGAACAATATATTTTACAGGAGATGGTTGGATGAATTTTGGGTCTTCTATACTCTATTATGTTTTTCTTTTGGATGAAAAAAAAAACAATTTTGATCATAATTTTCATTTAAATTCAATTTTTTAATTTCCAAAATTTTTAACGACAATAGTGCGACAGTGTTGATGGTGCAACGATGATTGCCCAAGGAGGATTATTTTTGGTAACTAATTATTTGCTAGTTTTGTTCAAGTTTACTTTATATAAAATGGGTTAATTTATTTTAGTAAGTTATTCTCTATATTTAACGAGAAAAGTTGTTAAGGATTAGAGTCTTGATTGGGTTGGGCATGTGTTGAGTTCATGTTGAGTATCTATTACTAAAATTATAGGTCAATATAGGTTAATTTGGGTCCAATCCTATCGCTACCCATCCAAACTAACCAAATGCACCGATTTGATAAGTCATAATCCTAGCTAAATCATAGAAATGTACAAATATATGATTTTGGCTTACACTCCGCGTGTGCATGCTGAGGCAATGAGAGACCTATCTCTAAAACCACTTTGATTAATTAGTTATTGACGCGTTGGAAGTTAGGCAAAAAATGCATTGTTGGTGACTTGACCAAGCAATTATACCCATATATCAATTAAACTTTTTTTTTTCCTTTTACTTTGCAACTTTAATGTATTGCATCATTTACCATTCCAGTATTATTTGGGTGACATTATTTCCACCCTTTCTATGACTAAATACACTCTGTTTATGCAAGATAGTTGAAATCACCCTTGATGGACTCCACATTTATGCATTTTCCTCAATTTATTTCTTTTCTATTGTGGGTTTCCTTCAAATTTGAACCCATTATCTTTAAGAGGATTAAAATCAGCATCTTTTTTTTGTCAATCCAACATGAATCAAATTGAGCTTTCGTGAAATGTATTTCTTTTACTTCAGGCGTAGTTGTTATTAAAAAAAAAAAATGTTTATATGTAGGTTTTTCTGGATTTCTACATGGAAATTAATCTAGAATTTGCTTGACAAAATGAAAAGTTCTAAAGATCTCTCTCTAGCAAATAAAATTGCTAATATGTGTAGAAGTGGGGGAAAAAAAGAGAGAAGAAAAGATAGTTTTTTGATGTGCACGGTTATATTCGCTTAAATGTGTTATTGTCAATTAGGGTAACCGGACGCTACACGAAGCTAGAGAGAGAAGGACAATTTGTAAATTGGGATCCCGGACTTTAAGTTTCAACTTAATAACAAAGGTGAATTCCGTCTCTTCAAAGAAAATAAGGTGGATTTAGTCGTACAGAATGCTAAACTAGCTTTGCCTTGTCAGCAAGAGGTCTACAGGGAGGAGTACCGGGAGCCACATGGCGAATCATGATTGATAGGTCTAAACCAATCAAGACAACAATGTAATTGTGCAACATATTCTAAAGGAAATACACTAGCATACAAAGGAAAACAAGCAATGAGTTTAGATCCCAATATTCACATCTCAAATAAGATACGGAAGCTGCGCATCTAGTTTTTCATTGCAATTTGCCTTTAATCAGGAATTGTCAAACATTTTTCATGTTAAATATAGGTAGATCCGCATAATCCATGTAAAGCTAGACTTGTACTGCATTATATGTGCATGAAAGGCCAAGAGAATATCCATATATAAATGTAAAGCTAAAATCCTAGCTACAAATACTATTGGGATTATCCTAGCTACATATACTAATGGAATTGCGCTGGCTCTGGTCGATATGCCTGAGATAGGTCAATTTTTGCAATTATTTCATAGCCAAAAAACTGCTTTCTATAATTCTAAATTGAATTGTTCAAAATAGTACATAGACATCAACCTCTATGTAGTTGTTCTTGATGAATTTTCGTCCTGCTTTTTTTCGAGAAATTTCAATTAAATTCGAGTACAATCCATTTGATGCTAAAGTAGTTTAGCTGGAATATGTGAATAGTGGATCTCGGAAAATTTTCTAATATATCACGTGGCAAAAATACTACCCCATGTTTTATACTTGATATTGCCCTTGTCCTCTTCCTCGTTGGCCCCAATTCCCAAATATTAAGATTCATTGTCAATAACAATTTTTTTATATATATTTTCATAGAAGAAGAAATTATTTTTCGTCCATTCATTTTTGTAAATAATGCAAATAATCATTTTTTCTCGATGGTTAATTTTTCGTGAAATACATTAACACAAATGTATTAGTGGTCTTTGTTAATTACGAGATTAGCCAGCACAAATCTACTACATGAATCTGTACGTTTACATTAGCTTGTTTGCGCGCCTTTGATTAGGAATAACTGCACAAGAAATGGCATAATTGTGCCTCTGTTACAACACGTTTCTAATTAAAAATATTTAATAGGAGGGCCGATTTAAACAATTGCCAACTTTCTCTTTAACTTGCATTCCCTGTGTATAGGGTGAGAATGCAATTAGAGTAAGATTACCATTAATATAGATTATAATTAATCTAATCCTATATAGTAACTAGAGAAAGTAGTATATTTCCAACACCCTTGATGCACGCAATAAATGTCAATGTCAATTTGGAGGTCTCCTGTGCTTTTACCCTCATTGGTAGGTTGGAGGATAGGCATAAATCGCATTATTAGTGACTTTTGACTTATCAAATTACACCCACATTCAAAGTTCAATCCAATAGGTACGGCTTGCTAATGGCCCAAAATGCAATTCTGGTCTACCATAAGTTTCCATGAGTTTGAACATGGCTAGTGGTATATTCATTTCCATGGTATGACACATTGCTTAAAAAAGATAAATTGACTAGGAAAAGTCCTAATTCGAGGGAACATTCACCAATCCTACTTATTGGTGGGTTGGAGGATGCACGTAAATGCTACTTTCTCTTTAACCTACATTTCCTGTGTATAGGGTGAGAATGCAAATAGAGTAAGATTACAGTTAATATAGATTATAATTAATCTAATCCTATATAGTAACTAGAGAAAGTAGTATATTTCCAACACCCTTGCATCAATGTCAATTTGGAGGTCTCCTGTCCTTTTACCCTCATTGGTAGGTTGGAGGATAGGCATAAATCGCGTTATTAGTGACTTTTAACTTATCAAATTACATCCACATTCAAGGTTCAATCCAATAGGTACGGCTTGCTAATGGCCCAAAATGCAATTCTGGTCTACCATAAGTTTCCATGAGTTTGAACGTGGCTAGTGGTATATTCATTTCCATGGTATGACACATTGCTTAAAAAAGATAAATTGACTAGGAAAAGTCCTAATTTGAGGGAACATTCACCGATCCTACTTATTGGTGGGTTGGAGGATGCAAGTAAATGCTACTTTCTCTTTAACCTGCATTCCCTGTGTATAGGGTGAGAATGCAATTAGATTAAGATTACAATTAATATAGATTATAATTAATCTAATCCTATGAAATAGGCTAGTGAATCAACCTAGAGGGGGGTGAATAGGTTGTTGCGGAATTCTTTTGGAATCTTTTGCGGTGGAATACGTTGATATCAAAGATATATCAATAATAATTAAATTACGTATTCATAAAGTAAATGGAGTAGAGTAAGAGAGAATTGACACAAGGATTATAGTGGTTCGACTTAGACCAAGCCTACGTCCACTCTCCATGCTGGCAGCCAACTGGCTGTAATCACTATGTAGCAAATGAGAGCCGTTACAGTAAACGGATGAGACTTCTTCAATAGACAGTCTCTCCTACAGCCTTCTGCTGCTTTCGCACTATATCTCACTCTCTTTGATACACAATTTGAATATGAAAGATTTTAGAGAACAAGTGATTTTGGAGATTCTAACATCGAGATTTTTCTACCAGTCTCTCGTTTTTCCAAGCAACATCGATCCACCTTAAATAGTCTCCGTGCCTTCATACCCGTTGGCACATTCCAAAAATTCATCCAATCTACCCGTTGGACTGAATCAATTTAAGTGATCTTCTTGTCCCGAAAACGTAAGTAGACAGTAGCTCGTCAATCTTGTTCGCCCATACAATCAGGATCTTGAGTTCCCAAAATTAGATTCTTCCAAAAATAATCTTGATCTTCAACGGATAAAATCCGAAGAATCAAATCTTCCAAGCTCTTGATCACAGCTAGAGATATTCCATGGTTAAGATTAGGAAATACGAAATCCAATATCTTACTTTCCTTAGTCATAAGAATAGCCTGTGGCCAGCCTGTAAAAATCGCGAACTGTCTTCAGACTTAGATTTGGGTCTTGAGGGTCATCAGACTGAAACTGAGTCTTGAAGGTCTTCAGACGGAAACTGAGTCTTGATTGACTTCAGACGTAAAAACTTCAGACCAAAATTCTGGGTCTGACTGTCTTTGAAAACCTTTAAACCTTGACAACTTCAGACATAGCCAACTGAGTCTTGGAGTCCTTAGACCGTACTGTTGAGGCTGTTTTGTCAACTTCAACCAAGGGATTTTTCTTCAACAATCTCCCCCTTTTTGATGGTGACAAAACCCTCGATAGATTTGTGAATTTAAAAACCTGCAAGGAAAAACTCATATATATTTTGAGGATTATATTTGCAAAACAGAGTGTTAGTCCAATAACAATTATCCTCACAAAATATAATAATCCTGCAATCAAATTCACAAGTCTAAATCCAAATCATCAAATCAGCATAAGGTCATAGAAGTTCAAACAACCCAATCGAAATCCAAAATGAAAACAGTCTATGTAACGACCCGGGCCCCACTGTATAATATTGTCCGCTTTGGATGGGATTGCACGAAGCCATTTCCCTCCCTCACGGCTTTAAAACGCGTCATACAGGCTAAGAGGGGCTCAAGCCATTATATACTGGCCCAAGACTTCCTCCCTAGGCGATGTGGGACAGAGACCCCTTCCTTGCGCACGTCCAGAGACTGAGGCGCGGACGCACCGCCATCCCTCCTCCCCGCGCACCGCCGCTCAGGCTGTCACACTCTCTCCTCCTTGGGAGCACAGCGCCCTCGCTGTGGCCCCACACGCGGTCGGGAGTCGGCTCTGATACCATTTGTAACGACCCGGGCCTCACTGTATAATATTGTCCGCTTTGGATGGGATTGCACAAAGCCATTTCCCTCCCTCACGGCTTTAAAACGCGTCATACAGGTTAGAGAGACCCAAGCTATTATAAACTGGCCCAGGACTTCCTCCCTAGGCGATGTGGGACAGAGACCCCTTCCTTGCGCACGTCCAGAGACTGAGGCGCGGACGCACCGCCATCCCTCCTCCCCGCGCACCGCCGCTCAGGCTGTCACGGTCTAAATAAAATAAACTTTAAAATAAATGAAAATAAAAACTCTCAAGCTTCCTCAAAGCTTCAAAAACTTCAAATCTTCAAAACCTGCAATCAAATCTGCGTAACTCTCTCCCTTTTTGTCCCATCAAAGAGGTAGAGTGAAATGAGATAAAGTTTTGAAAATGTTTAGGGGCCTGCAGGGAAATGAACAAGTTGAAACTTGCTAAGCTCCTGGACTGACTTGTCAAGTTTGGCAAGATTTTCCTTCACTGAAGCTAATTCTGCACTGGTCTGATTCGACTCCATTTATGCTCTCAGTGCATTGATCTGTTCTTGCATGTTCACTGAAGTACTCAGCAGCGCCTTTTTCAAGTCTCTCATTTCGAAGTCCATCCCAAAAACCTGGTTTTTCAAGTCCAGCATAAGATCCAACAGCTGTGTAAATGCTGTGGAATTGGCATTGCTTCCACTTGGGCCAGCAGAATGGGTTTGAAAACTAGGAGCTTCCCTTTCAGCCCTTTCCTTCTCAGCAGGTGAAGATTCTTCATGCTCTGGGCAGTGTGATGCATAAACCTTCTCAGGGTCAGCACCAGACCTACTCACATCACTAAAATGTAGTGGCGATATCGTTCCTTGTTCTGCAGCAACTCCCCCTGAATGAATGCCAGTGAGTGGAGTGGAAAATTCATCGCCAACATCCATATCAGCACGTGGATGTTTCTCGGTCTCTTCCCCAGCAAAAGATGGCTTAAATGCAATAGCCATATCCTCCGCATTTCGCTTTCTTCCTCAACCTTCCTTCTTCTTCAGCTTTCCTTTGTCTCTCTTCTTCTCCTCTCGTTCTTCTGCTCTTCTTCTCTCTTCTTCTCTTCTTCTTTCTTCTTCTCTTTTTCTCTCTCTTCTTTCTTCTCTTCTCCTCTTCTCTTCTTTTCCTTTCCTCTTCTCTTCTCTTCCTTTCCTTTTCTTCCTTCTCTTTCCTCTGCTTCTCTGCTTCGTTCTCCTCTGCTTCTTTTCTCGCTCTCTCCTCAGCCTCTGTTCTCAGGATTATAGGGCTCCTCAATCTAGAGAGAGTGGACAAAGTCATGGCATCTTCTTCATCCTCCTCGTCTTGCAGGATGATTTTTCTTCTTTTCTTTTTAGCTATGGGCTCTTTGCCCTTCCTTTTTAATGAAGCAGTGGGGATCTCCCTTGAAGGTGTTTCCCTCCTCAACCTTTCCAGTGCTGCAGTCAGTTCTGAAAATTTCATCTTCATTTTCTCACCAACGAGCATCGAATTCAACTTTGTTAGGCATAAAGATGCAGGAACTTGAATATCAAAATGCCTAAACAGTTTGGTGATGATTGATGAATAAGGCAGCTGACCCTTATCCTTTACTACAGTTCTATACATATGGAAAAGAATGACATGTGGAAGTGAGAAAGGTCTGCCCTGGTTGATGGCAAACATCAGCTTTACCTCTGTTTGGGAAACATCAGTCTTCAAGGTCGATTTTGGCCGGATGCAGTTGATGACAACTTTATTCAACAAAACATTGGTGGCATTCATCCTAGTGTAGGATATCTTGCCTTCAACAGTTCTGTCTCGTACAATATCCAATGTTGCATAGGCTGTTGAGACTTTGATTGGCTGGAAACCCCTTCTTTCCACACCAATAATGTCAGCCAGCAAGTCAATGTCAACAACATAATCTTTGTCCATGAAAGAAAAGGACAAATGATTTGCATCCAAAAAGGATAGATTCAAGTAAAAGTAAGCCGCCAATTCAGAGTGGGCCACTGTCATATCCGTGCAGAAATTCTCCAGTTAAAACCTAGCATACTTCCCTCTTAGATTAATCCTTATCGAATCTAGGAAGTCAAAATCCACACTCCTTGGATTGACCACACCCCTCTTTAATAGCTTCACATAAACTCGTTCATGCTCCCTCGACCGAAATAAGCTCCCCGGAGGACAAACAGTATTAGCAGCCACACCAAAACGAGGTTCAAAGTGAGAGAAATGTCTCTCATCATCATCTAAAGTCTCAGCAGGAGCATTCTCAAGTGGATCACTCGAAATATTTTCCAGCGTCCTCTGTGCAGCGCCTTTATCAACAACATTTAGCTTCTCCATCTCCATCAAAAATGCATACTCACTCCTAAACCCTCTTTCCTTCAAATACTCCTCAATCGTCCTAAGGCTAACCTTCCTATCCTTAAGCCTTTTATAGAGATGGTAAGCAACATTTGGCTTAAGAGTTCTTACCGGTTCTGCTTCGGTAACAACTTCCTCAGAATGTTGACTCTCTGCTTCTCGTTAAGGCGAATCTTCCTCCGTTAGGTCCACCCTTGTAGGACCCTCTTGCTGTCTCTGTGGTCCCCTACTGGCGATTCTGGAGGACTTGCGAGATGACATTCTTGGAGAGCAAGCAAAGTTTCAACTTGAACGTGAGGAAAAAATGGAAATTTTGTGGCGAAAAAGGGATGAAATGGAAACGACAGAAGGAAATTTTTAGGGTTTTGAGAGTGAAAGAGTATGAGGATGAATCGCAAAGGAGTAGCTGAGAGTAAAAGTGACGGTTCAAGAGTATAAATAGTGAGAGAGAAATCACCGGAATACGAATTGTCGCCAAAAAGTAAAAGAAAAGAACTGCCAAAAATAAACCATAAAAAGAAAACTGCCCTTTTTGAAAATATAAACTGCCATTAATGCATGTCAGAAAAAGAGCGAAAAAGAGGTTTTGAAATACTGAAAAGTAATTACCAAAAATATGTTAAAGAGAGAATACGAAAAGAAATTCGCAAAGAGATTAAATAATACGAGTCGACGGATGTTCGGACTTTACCTTTGAGTCTCGAACCCTTTTCGGACTTTACCTTTGCGTCTGAGCACAATCAGACTTTACGTAGAGTCTGAAACACTTTCAGACCTTACTTTGAGTCTGAGCCGTCTTCAGACCTAGCGTTGAGTCTGAACCATCTCTAGACTCAGCGATGAGTCTGAACCACCTTCAGACTTTAGCGATGAGTCTGAATATCTTCAAAATTCACAATTCCTAGTCTTGAACAAATTGATTCAAAATGAGCCTTCTCCAGAGGTTTTGTGAATATATCCGCCAATTGATTTTTTGAATCTACATGCTGAATCACAACATCTCCACTTTGAACATGATCTGGAATGAAATGATGCTTGATTTCAATGTGCTTTGCTCTTGAATGAAGTATTGGATTCTTTGTGAGGTTGATTGCGCTGGTGTTGTCACATTTGATTTCAGTATGTGTTTCATCAACTCCAAAGTCTCTTAATTGTTGTTGCATCCATAGAATTTGAGAGCAGCAACTTCCAAGAGTAATGTACTTTGCTTCAGCGGTTGAAAGAGCCACGGTACCCTGTTTTCTTGAGAACCAAGACACCATCTTGTTCCCCAATAATTGACATGTACCTATAGTGCTTTTTCTATCCATTCTACAACCAACAAGGTCAGCATCAGAATATCCAAGGAGAGTGAAATCTCCTTTCTTAGAATACCATAGACCTAGCTTAGATGTAGTTGCAACATATTTAATGATACGCTTAACAGCAGACATATGAGATTCTTTAGGATCAGATTGAAATCCAGCACAAATGCAGGCACTAAACAAGATATCAGGTCTAGAAGTTGTAAGGTAAAGAAGTGACCCGATTATACTTCTGTATAGCTTTTGGTCTACACTCTTTCCTTGTTCGTCTTTATCCAGCTTTGATGAGGTTGACATAGGAGTTTATGTTTTCTTGTAATTCTCCATTCCAAACTTCTTGATAAGGTCTTTTGCATACTTCTCTTGATGGATGAAAGTTCCTTCACTTGATTGTTTGACTTGAAGTCCCAAAAGAAGTTTAGTTCTCCCATCATGCTCATCTCAAATTCGTTCTGCATACACTTTGAAAAATTCTTGCAAAGTTTCTTATTAGAAGAACCAAAAATAATGTCATCAACATAAATTTGAACAAGTATGAAATCCTTGCATTCTCTCTCTATAAATAAGGTAGTATCTACTTTACCTTTAGAGAAGCCATTTTGAATTAAAAAATTGATTAACCTTTCATACCATGCTCGGGGTGCTTGTTTTAAACCATATAAGGCTTTCTTCAGCTTGAAAACAAGGTTTGGTCTTTTAGGATCTTCAAATCCTGGTGGTTGTTCCACATAGACTTCTTCTTGGATGACTCCATTTAGGAATGCACTTTTCACGTCCATTTGGAATAACCTAAAATTTTTAAAGCAAGCGAAAGCAAGAAGTAATCTTATAGCTTCTAACCTTGCCACAGGAGCATAGGTTTCGTCATAGTCGATGCCTTCTTCTTGTGTGAAGCCTTTTGCTACAAGTCTTGCTTTATTCCTTACCACTTTTCCTTGTTGATCAAGCTTGTTCCTGAAAACCCATTTGTTGCCAATGATTGATTTTCCTTTTGGTTTAGGAACTAGCTCCCAAACGTTGTTGATTTTGAATTGGTTTAGTTCTTCTTGCATTGCTTCGATCCAGCTTTCATCTTTCAATGCATCTTCTATATTTTTTGGTTCGATCTCAGAAATTAGTGCAAGAGCACTAGAAGCTTCTCGTCTTTTAGACCTAGTACGAACTCCTTCATCAATATTGCCAATGATGAGGTCTAGGGGATGACTTGACTTTTGCTTCCAATTTGTAGTTGGTTTGTCAGTTTGGTGAAGCTCTTCTTCAGTTGAAATTTCTGAATTTGTTTGAGGCTCAGTGTCTGAGGCTTGATTTTCTTCGTGAGAATTTGTAGACACTTGGCCAGACTCTAAATCTTCAGGTTGAGTCTGATTTTGTAACGAGTCTTCAAACTTCACATTCATGGATTCTTCCACAGTTTGAGTACGTTTGTTGAAGACTCGAAAGCTTTGCTTGTCAAGGAGTAGCCAAGGAAAATTCCTTCATCTGATTTTTCTTCAAACTTACCAATTCGATCACTGGAATTCTTTAGGATAAAACATTTGCAACCGAATACATGAAAGTATAAAACAATTGGTTTCTTACCTTTGAACAGTTCATAAGGTGTCTTTTCCAATATAGGTCTTAGAAAAATTCTATTTATAATATAACAAGCAGTAGAAGTAGCTTCAGCCCAAAAATGAGGTGATATATTACTTTCGATTAAAAGAGTTTTTGCCATTTCTTGCAAAGAACGATTTTTCCTTTCTACAACTCCATTTTGTTGTGGAGTGTATGGAGATGAAAAATTTTGTTGAATACCATTGTCATCACAATATTTGGCAAAATCATGATTTTCAAATTCTCCACCATGGTCAGTTTTAATACTTGAAATTGCATATCCTTTTTCAATTTGAATTTTCTTTGCAAACTTAGTAAAATGAATCAATGCATCAGATTTATTTGCAAGAAAGAAAACCCAAGTAAAACGAGAATAATCATCAACTATAACCAAGCAATATCTTTTACCTCCAATACTTTGAACTCTTGTTGGCTCGAATAAATCCATGTGTAATAGCTGCAAAACACGATTAGTGGATACTTGATTTATAGATTTAAAGGAATTTCTAACCTGTTTACCAAGTACACAGGGAGTGCATAATTCATGTTTTTGATACTTGAGGTTAGGAAGTTCTCAAACAAGCTTTTTGGATGACACTTTTGCAATTTGCTTCAGATTGACATGTCCAAGCTTCCTATGCCAGAGGATGACTTCATCTTGAATTGATATCAAGCATTGAGGACTGTCAGACCTTATATCTAGCAAATAGATATTCCCATGTCTTCGACCAGTAAATGACTGTGAAAGATCCTTGCTTGATCTAGAACATGTATCTTCTTGAAAATTAATTTTGTATCCAGAATCGCATAATTGACTAATATTCAATAGATTGTAGTTCAATCTTCAACAAGAGAGACATTGTTGATTGTGAGATTTCCAATCATCACAATTCCTTGACCAACAATCTTTCCCTTGTTGTTACCACCAAAAGAGACATTTCCTCCTTTTATATGAGAGAATTTTATAAAACAACTTGAGTCTCCTGTCATGTGTCTTGAACATCTACTGTCCAAATACCACTTGACTTTCTTCTTGAAGGTAACCTGCAATTAGAAGAAAGACTCATGTCTTCTTTGGTACCCAGATCTTCTTGGGTCCATCATTGTCAGTAGCATAAACAGTCTTTGCCTAGCTCTTCTTAACAGGTCTCCAAACTTTGGGACATTCCTTTTCAAAATGATCTACACTTTTACATTTTGAACAAGTAAGAGCATGTCTACCAACAGGCTTTACAAAAACCTTTTGGAAATGATTTTTATAAAAAAATTTTGTTGGCCTATTCCTAATTCTTTCCTTTACTTTTGGGAAATCGATCAAAGGAATGGTTTCTTGTGTCATTCCTAAACCGGATTTATTAAAGTAAGGTCTTTGGATAGAAAGAATTTTATCCAACTTTTCAGAACCTATTGAAAATTTCTTTGAGACTTTCAATAAGTCTTCTTTCAAGCAAGCATTCTCTTTTGAAAGATCATTCTCATTTTCTTTCGAAACAGCAAGAGACTTGTCTAGACTCTCAACTTTTTCATGTAAAATTTTTCCTTGTTGTTTCAATTTGGAATTCTCCCTTTTTAGTTCAGAAATCCTTTTAAGAGAGCCTTTAAGACTGAGACAAAGTTCATAAATGTATTTTGATACTTTGGTAGGAATTTTTAGATTTCTAACCTTGATACCATTATTTGAGTCTGAGTCTGAGTCTGAGTCAATGTCTGAGTTAGAGTCAGAGTCAGAGTCTGAGTTTGCCATAAGACATATTTGCATATTCTTCATCACTCTCCTCACATTCAGTGTCACTCCACGTTTCAGCTTTGAGTACTTTCTTGAACTTTTCAGGTTTTCCTTTCTTTTTCTTCAATAAGGGACAGTTGGGTCTGATGTGTCCCTTTTTCTTGCATTCAAAGCAAACAACTTCTTTGCTGGTATCTTCTTCTTCATTTGATCTCCTTTGAAATCTTTGATTGTTTTGTTTATTTTCGTTGAATCTTCTACCTTTTCTATTCAACCTTCGAACTTTCTAATCGAAGTGCCAATTCTTCATCATCCAAGTCTTCTTCGAATCACGTAACATCAGAATCATCATTAGATTTTAAAGCAATTGACTTCTTACCTTTTGTGTCAAATTCCTCATTGAATTGCTCGACTTCATAGGATTGAAGTGTGCCGACCAATTCATCTACTGAAAGAGGCATGATCCTCTGTGTTTCTCTTATAGATGTTTTGACATGATTCCAATCTTTGGAGAGCCCTCTCAACAATTTATTGACCTTCATAGGTCCTGAGATTGGCTATCCTTGGTATGCCAAGCCGTTTACAATTTCGTAAATCGACCGAACATATCCGTGATGGTTTCTCCTGGCTTCATTTTGAAGGCTTCATATTGACCAAGAAGGATGTTGATCTTGGTTTCTTTGACTCGATCTGTTCCTTCATAGGTGACGTGCAATCTGTCCCAAACTTCTTTGGCTGTTTCACAATATGAAATTCTATTATACTCAGTAGGAGATGATGCACAATAGAGAGAGTAAATAGCCTTTGCATCAAGAGCATGTCTCTTAGAAATTTCTGCTTGTGGTAATCCTGCTCCATCAGCTATTTCTTTTCCTGTGCTTGATGTAGCTTTAGGAATAATTCCGTTCTCCACTACATCCCATTCCATAGGATCTTTAGATCTTAGGAACGCCTTCATCTTGTTTTTCCATACGTTGTAATCCTTGCCATCGAAGTAGGGAGGTCTGGTATTGCTTTGCCCTTCAATTAACCCTGGAGCCAAAACACTAGCCATAGATCTTTAGCTTGAAGTAATAACACTTCTAACAAATAAGCAAACCTGCTCGATACCAATTGAAATAGGCTAGTGAATCAACCTAGAGGGGAGTGAATAGGTTGTTGCGGAATTCTTTTGGAATCTTTTGCGGTGGAATAAGTTGATATCAAAGATATATCAATAATAATTAAATTACGTATTCATAAAGTAAATGGAGTAGAGTAAGAGAGAATTGACACAAGGATTATAGTGGTTCGGCTTAGACCAAGCCTACGTCCACTCTCCACGCTGGCAGCCAACTGGCTATAATCACTATGTAGCAAATGAGAGCCGTTACAGTAAACGGACTAGACTTCTTCAATAGACAGTCTCTCCTACAGCCTTCTGCTGCTTTCGTACTATATCTCACTCTCTTTGATACACAATTTGAATATAAAAGATTTTAGAGAACAAGTGATTTTGGAGATTCTAACATCGAGATTTTTCTACCAGTCTCTCGTTTTTCCAAGCAACGTCGATCCACCTTAAATAGTCTCCGTGCCTTCATACCCGTTGGCACATTCCAAAAATTCATCCAATCTACCCGTTGGACTGAATCAATTTAAGTGATCTCCTTGTCCCGAAAACGTAAGTAGACAGTAGCTCGTCAATCCTGTTCGCCCATACAATCAGGATCTTGAGTTCCCAAAATTAGATTCTTCCAAAAATAATCTTGATCTTCAACGGATAAAATCCGAAGAATCAAATCTTCCAAGCTCTTGATCACAGCCAGAGATATTCCATGGTTAAGATTAGGAAATACGAAATCCAATATCTTACTTTCCTTAGCCATAAGAATAGCCTGTGGCCAGCCTGTAAAAATCGCGAACTGTCTTCAGACTTAGATTTGGGTCTTGAGGGTCATCAGACTGAAACTGAGTCTTGAAGGTCTTCAGACGGAAACTGAGTCTTGGCCCGACTTCGAGACGGAAAAACTTCAGACCGAAATTCTGGGTCTGACTGTCTTTGAAAACCTTTAGACCTTGACAACTTCAAACATAGCCGACTGAGTCTTGGAGTCCTTAGACCGTACTATTGAGGCTGTTTTGTCAACTTCAAAACTACAAGGGATTTTTCTTCAACATCCTAAATAGTAACTAGAGAAAGTAGTATATTTCTAACACCCTTGATACACGCAATAAATGTCAATGTCAATTTGGAGGTCCCCTGTGCTTTTACCCTCATTGGTAGGTTGGAGGATAGGCATAAATCGCATTATTAGTGACTTCTGACTTATCAAATTACATCCACATTCAAGGTTCAATCCAATAGGTACGGCTTGCTAACGGCCCAAAATGCAATTCTGGTCTACCAAAAGTTTCCATGAGTTTGAACATGGCTATGGTATATTCATTTCCATGGTACGACACATTGCTTAAAAAAGATAAATTGACTAGGAAAAGTCCTAATTCAAGGGAACATTCACCAATCCTACTTATTGGTGGGTTGGAGGATGCACGTAAATACTACTTTCTCTTTAACCTGCATTCCCTGTATATAGGGTGAGAATGCAATTAGAGTAAGATTACAATGAATATAGATTATAATTAATCTAATCCTATATAGTAACTAGAGAAAGTAGTATATTTCCAGCACCCTTGATGCACGCAATAAATGTCAATGTCAATTTGGAGGTCCCCTGTGCTTTTACCCTCATTGGTAGGGTGGAGGATAGGCATAAATCGCATTATTAGTGACTTTTAACTTATCAAATTACATCCACATTCAAGGTTCAATTCAATCGGTGCGGCTTGCTAATGGCCCAAAATGCAATTATGGTCTACCATAAGTTTCCATGAGTTTGAACATGGCTAGTGGTATATTCATTTCCATGGTACGACACATTGCTTAAAAAAGATAAATTGACTAGGAAAAGTCCTAATTCGAGGGAACATTCACCAATCCTACTTATTGGTGGGTTGGAGGATGCACGTAAATGCTACTTTCTCTTTAACCTACATTCCCTGTGTATAGGGTGAGAATGCAAATAGAGTAAGATTACAATTAATATAGATTATAATTAATCTAATCCTATATAGTAACTAGAGAAAGTAGTGTATTTCCAACACCCTTGATGCACGCAATAAATGTCAATGTCAATTTGGAGGTCCTCTATGCTTTTACCCTCATTGGTAGGTTGGAGGATAGGCATAAATCACGTTATTAGTGACTTTTAACTTATCAAATTACATCCACATTCAAGGTTCAATCCAATAGGTACGGCTTGCTAATGGCCCAAAATGCAATTCTAGTCTACCATAAGTTTCCATAAGTTTTAACATGGTTAGTGGTATATTCATTTCCATGGTACGACACATTGCTTAAAAAAGATAAATTGACTAGGAAAAGTCCTAATTCGAGGGAACATTCACCAATCCTACTTATTGGTGGGTTGGAGGATGCACGTAAATGGTACTTTCTCTTTAACCTGCATTCCCTGTGTATAGGGTGAGAATGCAATTAGAGTAAGATTACAATCAATATAGATTATAATTAATCTAATCCGATATAGTAACTAGAGAAAGTAGTATATTTCCAACACCCTTAATGCATGCAATAAATGTCAATGTCAATTTGGAGTTCCCCTGTGCTTTTACCCTCATTGGTAGGTCGGAGAATAGGCATAAATCACATTATTAGTGACTTTTGACTTATCAAATTACACCCACATTCAAGGTACAATCCAATATTAACAGCTTGCTAATGGCCCAAAATGCAATTCTGGTCTACTTGGACAAATTCTTGTCTTCATGTTCAACCCCTTTAAAAAGGTTGAGCATGAAGAAGACTTCATATTGACCAAGCTCTGTTTTTAGATGGTTAATTGGTTTTTGCTTAATGTGATTGGCAATTTGTGATTGCTTAAAGTGAAACCTCTTTAAAAATTATCGCTTAAAGTGATTGGCAATTTGTCGGCTACCATAAGTTTCCATGAGTTTGAACGTGGCTAGTGGTATATTCATTTCCATGGTATGACACATTGCTTAAAAAAGATAAATTGACTAGGAAAAGTCCTAATTCGAGGGAACATTAACCGATCCCACTTTTGACCAATCAAATTACACCCACTTTCAGGGTGCAATCCAATGGTTACGGCCTACTAATAACCCAAAATGCAATTCTGGTCTGCTTGGAAAAATTCTGTCTTCACGCTCAACCGCGTTCAACCCCTTTAAAAAAAGTTGAGCGTGAAGGAGACTTCAATTTGACCATGCCCTATTTTAAATGGTTAATTGGTTTTCTTTGAGCATATACGTAGAAAGATTGATAGTTGACAGCCATCTCATGTTCCAAAGCAGCAAGCTTTGAAATCGCTTCCATGGTCATTGAACTTGAAATCCTCTCAACTTTGGCGTGCTCAAGATTATGCAGTTGATGCAATGCACGATAAAGAAAAGAGAGAAAAAAAAGAGTAATTTCGTACAAAGTAAATTATTATGGCCAAGCGCTCCTTTTGTCACTGATGGGCAAAAACTAACGCCCCGTAATATTTGAATATAAAATAGCAACCTTCTTTTAGAAAATCTATTTAGATTGAGTTTCCTTCATGGGCACAAATTTGAGACATGTTCACGATAGTCTTTACTTTGGCTCGACGTTTAATTTAACTCATGACAATTTCACCTAAACTCGAACACCACCACTACTCTCCCACGATCCTTCTTGGGCTCCTCAGTCACCACAGTCATCATTAAAGACTAAGTGGTGCTTAAAATTCGCTATAAAAGTGAGCCTCATCAAGGTACCAAATCTAGCAACACCTTTAATTATTACACAAGAATTTTCAAACTCAACATCCTTTACCATAGGTAAAATTACCATTGCATCCAATTTTGTTAGAAGATCGAAGATGCACCTTGTGAAGTTAGTAGTTACAATAACTGCTGGCTTTATAGGCACCACCTCGCTCTATGCATCGTTTTATGTTGATTATGCACTAGTTATATTAGGATATTCTGGTTGCAACTCCACATTAAGTTGAATATGGAAAAATTATCTAAAAAGTTCTAAATTTATTGCACTTTTGTGGGACAAGTATGGCAATAGTGCCACAACTTTTATATGGTGCTAACTTGAAGGCCATGACCTTTTTTTTTTTTTTTTGGTCCTTATTTAAGTGCCACATCGAGTAAAATTGATCATTTGAGTGCCATTTTCAGCAAATCATTATATGTGGAGTTTTTCATTAATTTTCCATTCGACATGGATTTATTTTTTATTTTTGAATTAATTTATTAATTGTCCACATCAGCACTAGCGATGCCACGCAGGATGACCGATGCCTACGTTGGATTTTTCGGCGAGTCAAACAATCAATGTTACTTAAGTGATTGATTTTTCAAATTTGTGATGTCCAAGTAAATGTCCTATAAAAGTTATGGCCCTCCTAATGTACTTATTGCAAAAAATACTTATAGATGTCTCTGTTGAAGAAGTGATTATTTAAATATTTGGGAAAATTATCAATTCATTCTTAAACATACTTTAAGGATGTCAATTCAGGTTTAACTTTCTATTTTTGTCAATATAATGCTACATATTGTGCAATATATAAATGTAGTCTTTCTTGCCAAATGTTGTCGCAAATTGTAATGTGGAAATCAACAAATTGCCCATGGTAGCATGTCACTTAAGGTGGTTGGTGATGACTAGATGCCATGTTAACAATTTTAGGTGGTAATTGGCACTACATTAAAAAATCACCTAATTGTTTAGAACAACATTGATAAAATTGAAAAGTGGGGCTGATTATGAGAATTATAATTGCATTATAAGACATTCCAATCAAACCATCGGTAAATACATATTTATAGTCAACTCTAAATGCATGAGAATTTTCAAATAAAGAGAAGGAAAAAGGTAAAAAAATCTTAAATCTAGCACTTGTAAGAGATATTGTCACCAACTTAAAGTAATGGGGGGCGTTCGAGTTCAAAAAATGGATTGAAAAGGCGCTATACTTTATGTTTTTATCCTTTTCATATAATTGCTCATTTAAATGTTAGACATAATCTATTTATCTATATTTGAGTTACTGAAAGTAAAATAAGGAGAGAACATGATAGGATTATAGAGTCAAGAGCCATATAGTGGCTGGGAAAAAGGAGAGATGAATGAGGTGAAATATAATTAATTCTACTTATGTATTAGTACATAATAATTGTTTTTGTGATACTTTAATTTCGATATTTGTTGAAAATTAAATTTAAAATATATTGGATTTTATAACAATGGGCTTCATTCATGAGAAGTACTTGGTTTTGCATATATGGCACTCATTTCTATTACTACTTCTTACAAAGAATTAATTAATACAAGACATTTATCTACATGAGACCCTTGTGATGAAGTTAAGAGAGATAGTTGCACTGATTGGCTCTCCCCAACCTTCATTTATATACAAAAATGCTTGGGATAAGAATAGCTGGACTGCTTTAACTTTCGTACAGCGCTTATTTGAGTGTTGACTTTTTTTTTTTTTTTTTTTTTGCTCATCTAAGTGCCACATCAAAGAAAGAAGTGATTATTTGAGTGTCATTTTTAGTAATCGTCCTACGTGCAATTTTTTTTAATAATTTTCAATTCCAACATGGATTTTTTTGAATTTTTATATTAATCGTCCATGTTAGTGCTACCAATGTCACATGAGACGATCAGTGTCCATGTCGGATTTTTCAGCGAGGCAAATCTTTGATGGCACTCAAGTAAGTGAAAAAAATTATGGCACTCAAGTGAGGGCTGTATGAAGTTATGATACTTGTGCTATTTTTATCTTCACTTTTGTCAATTTAGTTTTAAATCATTTCATTTTTTGCCAATTAACTTTATTCGATCAATTTTGACCGAAAATTATTGACATGGTGCCAACCGTCTTATGTCACATGGCTGGGACGTGGACAGTTTTAAATAATATTTTAATATTTTTGAATTTTATATTAATTTAATGTTTTTTCTTATTATCTTTTCCTTATTTTCTTTATTCTTTATTCTTTATTCTTTTATTTTCTTATTTTCTTTTTGCTTTTCCCCTACATTGGCCACTCCCAAGCCTCATTGACCTTTGCCGGCCTCAAGAGAGGGTGGTGGTTGCCCTCACTCGCTCAAGTGAGAGTGTGCTGACTAGACAAATGCTTGTCTATCATAATTAAACAAGCAAATTTTTGTATACATGGATACCAGTTATTTTGTCACCCGACCAAGAATCTTCAAATCGTATCATCCTAGTATTAATCAAAGAATCGGTATTAGTAAGAAGTACTAGTAGTCCGAAGACTACTTTTGTGATTTTGGTAAAACTTTTCTTAAAAAAAATAACACGTGGCTATCTATGCGGGCGAAATGACATGGAGGCAGCCCTGTAGGATTTTTCTTGCAACGTTGTGGGAAAATGACTAAGAGTCAAACATTTTGTCACCGTAAGACTCCCGCAGAGTTCGTCACTTTCTCGAGGTCCTTGGTCTAAACTAGAACCCTTCGGGCTATAAAAGAAGTTCATTCAGCTCCCTTATTTCTCATGAATTCTTGCTAAGCATGACAAAATCAACTCCAACCAGCCCTCTCTCCCTCTGCCTCTTCCTCTGTCTCACCTTCTCGCTTCCATTTCAGGCCTCACCATCACCGACCACAGAGGCGCAAGCTCTTGTCAAATGGAAGAACTCTCTCTCTCTCCTCCTTCTCCACCACCTTCTCTGAGCTCATGGTCACTCACCAACATCACCCATCGCTGCAACTGGACTGGCATTGCCTGCAACGATGGCGGATTGGTCACAGAGATCATACTCTCCAGCTTAAGCCTTAACGGCACGCTCAATGCGCTCGACGTCACTTCATTCCCGAACCTGACCCACTTCAACGTCAGCGACAACAATCTCAGTGGCTCGATACCATCCTCAATCGGCAATCTATCCCAGCTCAGGTTCTTGGACTTGGCGGGCAATTTCTTCGAAGGGGTGATTCCTCACTCCATTGGACAATTGAGGAATTTTGGAAAGCTTGATTTGAGCCAAAACGAGTTGACCTCTTCGATCCCTTCGGAGCTCGGGCTCTGTGCTAACCTCACCTACTTAGCCCTTGCCAAGAATTCGATCTCTGGGGAGCTGCCTCTTTCACTGTCCAATCTGGTTAGATTTTCAGAATTTGGAGCTTCAGAGAATCGCCTGTCAAGTGAGTTGCTGCCTGACTTCTTCACAAATTGGACTGAACTGGTTTCTCTGCAGCTCTAGAACAATTTTCTCTCCGGGCAAATTCCCCCCCAAATCGAAAGCCTGACCAAGCTCAATTACCTCTACTTGGACATCAATTTGCTCTCCGGCCCAATCCCTACTGGGATTGGGAGCCTCAAGAATTTGCTCCTGTTAGACCTCTCACAAAACAATCTCTCTGGGCAAATTCCGCCAGAAATCGGAAGCCTGACCAACCTCAATCAACTCTCCTTGGCCAACAATTCGCTCTTCGGCCCAATCCCTACTGGGATTGGGAGCCTCAAGAATTTGCACGAGTTAGAACTCTCAATGAACAATCTCTCTGGGCAAATTCCGCCAAAAATCGGAAGCCTGACCAACCTCAGTTACCTCTCCATGCGCAGCAATTTGCTCTCAGGGACTATTCCTCCGGAGGTCGGGAATCTCACGTTGGTGAGTACTCTCCAATTTGACATGAACCAGCCTTATGGAGAGATTCCCGAGACCATCTCTCGCCTTGCTAACTTACGGAGGATCTATTTGTGCTCGAACAATTTCTCGGGAGGAATACCACGTGATTTCGGCAAGTACAGCCCTTCTCTTCAGTATGTTTGCTTTTCAGACAACAGCTTCACTGGAGAACTGCCGCCAGATTTATGCAGTGGCTTTGCTCTTCAATATCTCGCGATCAATGGGAATAACTTCACGGGGCCACTACCCGACTGTTTGAAGAATTGTTCACGGCTAACGAGAGCCCGTCTAGATGACAATCAGCTCACTGCAGATATCACGAGTGCGTTCGGAGTTTATCCGAATCTGGTCTTTATAAGACTCAGCAACAACCGATTTGTTGGGAATCTCACGGCACAATGGGGAGAGTACACAAATCTCACGAATTTCCAGATAGATGGTAACAAAATTGCCGGCCGCATCCCCCCGGAGCTTGGAAAGTTGTCTCAGTTTCGTGTCTTGACTTTGTACAACAATGAATTGACTAGGAAAATTCCCGACGAGATAGGAAATCTAGAGGAGTTGCTTAACTTGAACTTGAGCAACAACCATTTGGTCGGCGATATTCCCATCTCTTTAGGAAACTTATCAAAGTTAAATTATCTTGATTTGTCAGAAAATGGAATGAGCGGTAGCATACCATATGAGCTAGTGAATTGCGAGAATTTACTGAGCTTGAACTTGAGCAACAACAATCTGTCGGGTGTCGTATCGCCGGAGCTAGGGAACTTGGTCACGCTACAGATTCTCCTAGACCTGAGCCACAATTCATTAGAGGGATCAATTCCGTCCAATTTAGCAAAGCTTACTAAATTGGAAAATCTCAATCTTTCCCATAACAACTTCTGGGGTACAATCATAGTTACTCTCACCAGCTTGGTTAGTTTAAGCTCCATAGACTTATCGTACAACGGGCTGACGGGTGCAGTTCCTAGTGGTCGCCTATTCCAACAAGCACCGAGAAGTGCTTTTATTGGGAATCCGGGCTTGTGTGGAAATGTGGCGGGATTATCTCCTTGTGTGACAGGTAGTAAATTGACCGACCATAGGAAAAAAGTCCTAGTTGGTGTAAGTGTTAGCGTTTGCTGCTTACTACTTCTAGCGACTCTAATTGCAGTGATTCTGGCACTTCGGTGGCGAAAAAAGCTTCTCAACGAAAAGGAAGAGATCAAGCGTCTTAAAGAACACGAGAAATTTGAGCAGATCATATGGGAAAGGTTAGGGAAGTTCACATTCAGTGATATCACCAAGGCCACCAATGATTTCAGCGAAGAGAACTGCATTGGAAAAGGCGGGTTCGGGAGCGTTTATAAGGCCGTATTGGCCAGTGGCCAAATCGTCGCTGTCAAAAAGCTCAACGCATCAGAATCCGGTAACATACCAGCGGTCAACCGCCAGAGTTTTGAGAATGAAATTTGCGTGTTGACTGAGGTCCGACACTGCAATGTGATCAAGCTCCACGGTTTCTGTTCCAAGAGGGGTTGCATTTACTTGGTCTATGAGTTTGTCGAGAGAGGCAGTTTGGCAAAGGTCTTGTATGGAGGAACAGGAGCAGCTGAACTGGACTGGGGTACAAGGGTGAAGATTGTTCAAGGCGTGGCTCATGCGATCGCCTACTTGCTTCACAATTGCTCACCGCCTATCGTCCATTGAGACATAACGTTGAACAACATCTTGCTTGAGTCGGACCTTGAGCCTTGGCTGTCAGATTTTGGGATAGCCAGACTCTTGAATTCAGGCTCAACGAATTGGACCAAAGTGGCCGGGTCTTATGGCTACATGGCTCCTGGTAAGCCATATGATCAAAGCTAACTATGCATTTCGTGTGTACATATTTTTCGGAATTGTTTAAATTTCTCTCGTTAACTTCTTGGATTTGGATTCATCAAATAATTCTCACAAGACTATTTGGAAGAGCAGGTATAGATTTTGAAAAGTCGTTTGTGTTAATAATATCAAAGAAATTTGGAATTTATGTACCACTTGACATTATGATAAAAACATTGATGCACTATTCTTTCATGAAAAACAGAGTTAGCAATTACGATGCGGGTAACGAATAAATGCGATGTGTATAGCTTTGGCGTAGTGGCGCTAGAGATTATGATGGGCAAGCATCCGGGGGATCTTCTCTCTTCTTTATCAATGACAAAAACATCGACAATCTCGGAGGACCCAAATTTGCTGTTGAAGGATGTGCTCGATCCGCGTCTTCCTCCTCCAATTGGCCAACGAGCTGAGAAAGTGGTATTCATCATCATGGCGGCACTGGCATGCACGCGCACGAGCCCTGATTCACGACCCACCATGCATTTCGTGGCGAGAGAATTATCTGCACGTGCTCAAACTTACTATGAGCCGTTAGGCTCCATAACTATAGGCAAAGTTATCGA
Source organism: Eucalyptus erythrocorys (assembly GCA_014182555.1). Classification (NCBI taxonomy): domain Eukaryota; kingdom Viridiplantae; phylum Streptophyta; class Magnoliopsida; order Myrtales; family Myrtaceae; genus Eucalyptus; species Eucalyptus erythrocorys. The sequence continues at coordinate 7,955,433 of CM024597.1, read as the reverse complement.
ATCTTCAAGAGTAAGAGTGGGTGTATAGTTTGGATAATTTAGAAAATTTCTATTGTATTGTCTTCAAAATATATTTACAAATCCTAAACAAGGATCCTCTAATGAATATGAAGTACGTCGTCACTTCGGATGATCCAATAGACTACTTTGCCTTTTGTTGTCCTTTACATTGGTATGAGATGTCGATGGGCCATTAAAGATAGTTTTGTACTCAAGTTCTAACTTTAATGAAAAATTCTTATTAAGGACCTAAAATGAGACTATTTTTTTTCACAAAAGAGTTTAAAGTGTACTTTATTTTAAATAAGGCACATAGTAGCTAAGTAAGTTTCAAATAAGGGCTTAAACTTACTGACCCACCAAATATTCACTGGTGAACATTTTCCGGTGACTTGAGTAGGGGTAATTTAGTGAAAATCTAAAATTGGGTAAAAAAATTAAAAAAAATTCCCAAATTGAATAGGATTTTAAATTTTTCACATTTTCTTCATTCCTCTTCCCAAATGCTCATATTGCTCTCGCTTGATCCTCGTTGCTCCTTGTTAGCTTCAGCCTGCTGTTCGCCGTCGTCTCTTCTTTCACAAGTTCATCGTCCACAAACTTCAAGTCATCCGCAAGCTTCATGTTGTTGTCTGCAAACTCTACTCACTTTCATCCATGGTTCGTGTTGTTCATATTGATGCAATTCATCTAAGGGAAAGTGACTGTGGCTTATTGAAAGAACACGTTGCCCATGAGTGGGCATGTCGTGGTAAATTACCCTGATGGTAGTGAAGCTCTCTTCCCAAAATTTGGCACACAAATGATTACTTTCAATAAAATTTGACACTTAAATGATTATTATCTACAATTTTTGGACGACGTCATTTATGGGTTATATGTTAATTAGGCACGCTGACGAGCCACGTAGCACTGACAAATTAATAAAATATAACCACGTCAAATTTCCGACAACTCAGATCGGAATTGACACTTAAATGATTGTTTTTTTTTAAGTGGTATTTAAGTGATCCGAAAAAAACTTTTAGCACTAAAGTGAACGCCATACAAAACTTTTGACACTTCTAATATACTTATCTCAAATGTTTGGCAATTTGTCGGCCATCATAAGTTTCCATAATTTTGAACGTGGCTAGTGGTATATTCATCTCTATGGCACAACACATTACTCCAAAAAAACGAAAAAGAAATTGACTTGGAAAATTCCTAATTCAAGAGAACATTCGCCAATCCTACTCATTGGTAGGTTGGAGGATAGGCATAAATCGCATTATTAGTGACTTTTGACTTATCAAATTACACCCACATTCAAGGTGCAATCCAAAAGGTACGGCTTGCTAATGGCCCAAAATGCAATTCTGGTCTACTTGGAAAAATTCTTGTCTTCACATTCAACCCCTTTAAAAAGGTTGAGCATGAAGAAGACTTCATATTGACCAAGCTCTGTTTTTAGATGGTTAATTGGTTTTCGCTTAAAGTGATTGGCAATTTGTGATTGCTTAAAGTGAAACCTCTTTAAAAATTATTGCTTAAAGTGATTGGCAATTTGTCACCACAATAAGTTTCCTTGAGTTTGAATGTGGCTAGTGGTATATTCATTTTCATGGTATGAGACATTGTGTAAAAAAAGATAAATTGACTAGGAAAAGTCTTAATTCGAGGGAACATTCACCAATCTTACTTATTGGTGGGTTGGAGGATGCGCGTAAATCGCATTATTAGTGACTTTTGACCTATCAAGTTACACCCACTTTCATGGTACAATCTAATGGGTACGGCCTACTAGGGCGTGTTTGGTAACAATTCTGTTTCTTGGAATAGATTCTGATCAGAAATGATTTTTTTTTTTAATTATGTCCCGGGAACAATTTCTGAGCAAAAGAACGCATATGGTAACTATACAAAATTTCTTATTCTGGAATAGAAAAAAAAAAAAAGAAATGCATTTGGTAACTATATAAAATTTCTATTCCAATTCTAAAATTTTATCAAATTATAGAAATTCTATTGAATAATTATATTTATACTAAGTAATAAACATATTAACTAATCAAATTTTTATTAAATAGTAAATAATAAATTATAGTATAAACTATAAATATAAATACTAAATAATAAATTAAAATACAAAATTAAATATGCATTATATGTAGCAAAATTTCCATTTATACTTGAAATCATTTTTTTTTTAATTTTTAAATAATTTTATTAATTTTTTCCTTTTCTTTCTTTCTTTTTTTTTTTTTTTTTATTTCCTTTCTTCCTTCCCTTCTTCAAGGTGATCGGCGACCGGCTAGACGAGGGCCAGCAACCTCACTAGAGTGTCGCCGGCCCTTAGTGAGGCCGTGCCTCGTTGACTGAGCCTCGCCAGCTACTGGGCCAGGCTCAGCTGAGCCTTGGCTAGGCGAGTGGCCTTACCCAGATTTGGTGAGGCCAAGCTCACCTTGTCGTCACCAGGGCTCGACCTCTCTAGATCTGGGCGAGGTCGAGCCTGGCCTAGCCATGGCTGGGCTGAGCCTTGCTTGGCTAGGCGAGGCTCGTTGGTGACTGGGGAGGCCCGCCTGGCCACTGGCGAGGCCTGGCCTTGTTGGCAGCTAGGTGAGGCACCAGCAAGCTCGCCAGGCCTCACTGGTAGTTGGGTAAGCCTCCGGCGAGCTTGCCGGTGACCGATGGCGGAGGGCGGCAGCAGACGACAATGGCAGTGGCGGCGACACTTGAAGAACAAGAGAGGAAGAATAAAAGAAGAAATAGAAGGAAAAATAAAAAATTAGGTAGATATGATTCTAGAATAATTTCCGGGAACAAAGAATTAACTTTTTTTTTATTATTCTTGATTCTACTCCAAATCTGTTCCTAAGAACAAACATTTTACCAAACGCGATTCTATTCCAAAACTACTCATGGGAACAAAAAATTAGAATTTGGTACTATTTGGATGGTTACCAAACAGCCACCTAATGGTCCAAAATGCAATTGTGGTCTGCTTGGAAAAATTCTGTCTTCACGCTCAACCACATTCAACCCTTTTAAAAAAAGTTGAACATGAAGAAGCCTTCAAATTAACCATGCTCTATTTTAAATGGTTAATTGATTTCTTTGAGCGTATACGTAGAAAGATTGATAGTTGACAGCCATCTCACATTCCAAAGCAGCAAGCTTTGAAATCACTTCCATGGTCATTAAACTTGAAATCCTCTCAACTTAGGCATGCTCAAGATTATGCAGATGATGCAATGCACGATAAAGAAAAGAGAGAGAAAAAAAAAAGTAATTTTGTACAAAGTAAATTATTATGACCAAGCGCTCCAGTGCACACTGATCGGCAAAAAATAACACCCCATGATATTTGAATGTAAAATAGCATCCTTCTTTTAGAAAATCTATTTAGATTGAGTTTCGTTTATGGGCACAAATTTGAGACATATTCATGATAGTCTTCACTTTGGCTTGACGTTTAATTTAACTCCTGACAATTTCGCCTGAACTCGAACACCATAGCTACTCTCCCACAATCCTTCTTGGGCTTCTCAGTCACCATAGACATCTTTAAAGACCAAGTCGTGCTTAAAATTTGCTATAAAAGTGAGCCTCATTAAGGTACCAAATCTACCAACACCTTTAATTACCATACAAGAATTTTCAAACTCAACATCCTTTACCATAGATAAAGAAAAATCACCATTGCATCTGTTTGAAGATCGAAGATGCACCTTGTCAAGTTAGCGATTACAGTAACTGCTGGCTTCATAGGCACCACCTCACTCTATGCATCATTTTATGTTGATTATGCACCAGTTATATCAGGATTTTCTAGTTGCAACTCCATATCAAGTTGAATATGGAAAAATTGTCTAAAAAGTTCTAAATTTATTGCACTTTTGTGGGACAAGTATAGCAATAGTGCCACAACTTTTATATGGCGCTCACTTGAAGGCCATGACTTCATTTTTTTCCTCATTTAAGTGCCACATCCAGTAAAATTGATCATTTGAGTGCCATTTCCAGCAAATCATCGTATGTGGAATTTTTCATTAATTTTCCATTTTGACATGGATTTATTTTTTTTGAATTATTTTATTAATTGTCCACATTAGCACTGGCGATGCCACGCAGGATGACTGATGCCTATGTCGGATTTTTTGGCTAGTTAAACAGTCAATGTTAATTAAGTGATCGATTTTTCAAATTTGTGATGTTCAAGTGAACGTCCGATAAAAGTTATGGCACTCCTAATGTCACGTCCCAATCCTCTAAGCACGTTCATCCCTCAAAGGTTGACTGAATAGTGACGTCTCAGGATGCATCGCCGACCCATTCATTTTTAATACGCATGCGGAAGCAAATAAGTAATCCCAAGACAACAACAAGATGGGATAGGAAAGTAGGGCCATAATTTTAAAAACCAACTGCACACTTATATATACATATCATATCAAGTCATATACAAACCAAATTGATATATATATATATATATATATATGTATATATAAGCCATGTTTTTACCGTAGCTTCGGATCCTTGTTCATGGAATTTGAATCCATCCCACCATTTTATCTTGTATTTTCAAACAAGTACGATTACTAGTTTGGTGGATGTACTATATTCAAACTCCCAAGCTGTTATCCATGAGATTTTGAATATTATGAAAAAATGCATAAGGCATGGAAACCTTAGATCATGTGGAGTTGGTACAAAGTATTTACGAAATATTTTGTATCATTGATTGACTGTGGGGTGTAGTATTATGTCCAAAGGGCCAAAGAAATCCCACCAGGAGTCAAACCAGTTTGGTAGGTTTTGTCTTGGGAAGTTGTCTTTGAAGAATACCAGCCAAGTATGTTGGAAATTTGTATTTTTTCTGTAGAAGACATTCCACCAGGCTTGTTGATAGTCCCAGTAGGTATATGAGGAGGAGTATGGTAGGCTTTGGGTAAGTCTGGTTTGGTATTTTCTGGGTGTATGAGGTGAATATCTCCAATGTGAGGGGTGTATGACATTACTGATGGATATAGTGGAGTATAGGATGTTTTATGTATTGTTTTGTCAGCAAAGTGAGTGAACCTTGCCGATTCTATTCCACTAAGATTTGCTCATAATAAGCAAGGGTTTTGTTTGTATTGTGTGGTTTGAAAAGCCAATTTTTGGGAAAGATGTTCTTTGTGAATTTGATTGGATCTTTCATTGAAGAATCCATCTTCCACAATCAATATTTTTTGAAAAGATGTTTTGGGGAAAAACTTTGATGTTTGTGAATGAGGGGTTGTCTGTGGCCTAATGACCACCTCATTCGAAATTCTTTTGTATTCCGCTTGTTTTTGTGTAACAAGTGGGAAAGGATTGTTGCTTACCTCAATGGCACTAGATGGCTCTTTCTTTACTGTTTTTTTTGTAAAGATTGGGCAAGTAACTGTAGTGTTTTTTTGGGTAGTATGGTAGCTAGCTGAGCTAGGGCTAGTATGGGTTCTTCTTTTGAAGGTGAATTTGGTATTTGGTGTTGTTGTAAGAATGAGTGGTTCTTTTTTGCCATTCGGAGCCATGTCTTGATGGGTGTCAAGCTTGTTGGCTTTGGTGGTGTATTGGATGTTTCGGCAATGGATTTGCCTTTGTCTTTTTTGTCTTTTTTGGATCTTGGCATGATGGTATCCCCTATAAAAATTCTCTTGTGAGAAAATTAGGTAATGAATTTGAAGAACCATTTATAAATTCTATGTCAAAATCAAATATTGAAAGTATGGCTTGTCATCTCGCAAAAATCTATTTTGATGCAATGTTTAATACGTCTTTTTGTAAAATGTCTTTTGCTGATTTGCAATCAATTCTTAAGAGAAATTTTTTATTCAACAAATCTCCTTGGAATTTTGATATAGATAAGACTATAGCAAGTACTTCTTTTTTGATTGTCAAATAATTCTGTTGAGTGGAATTCCAATGTTTTGATATAAACCGAAAAACTTATTCTTTGTTGTTATTGACCTATTAGAGAATGCCACTGTATCCTAATTTTGAGGCATCCATTTCTACTATTTTGAAAGCAGATGGGTCAGCAAGGTGTAAGTGTGGTATTTCTTGCATATGAATCTTTATTTGTTTGACGATATCAGTATGGACTGAAGTCCATGACGGAGGATCCTTATGTAACCTTTGGTGTAAAGGTTTGCAAAGAATATTTATATTGGAAAGAAATCTATAATATAATTGAAGCTACCTAAAAAGTTTTGTCTTTGATTTCTTCTGGAAATTTGTCAGTAAAAGAGATTGATCTTTCTACGGGAGTTATGGTGCCCAAATGGATGTGATGACCTAGAAATCTAATCCAGGTCTTGAAGAGTGCAATTTTTGTAGGAGAAACTACTAAACCATTTTCTATGATTATATTTATGAAAGTAGAAAGATGTTTGAAATGTTGTTCTATATTAGAGGAGAAAACTAGAACATCATCTATATAAACAATTATGTATTATGAACAAGGATTAAAAATTTCATTCATGATTCTTTGGAATTCTGAAGGGGCATTTTTAAGACCAAATGGCATAACATTCCATTCGTATTGACCAAAAGGGACAGTAAAGGCTAGCTTGTATTTATCCTTTTCACTGATTTGTGTTTGCCAAAATCCTGACTTCATGTTAAGTTTTGAAAATATTTTTGATTTACATAATATGTTTAGCAAATCTTTTTTATTAGGAATTGGGTATCTTATCCATCTAAGAGCTGTGTTTAGAGGTTTATAATTAATTACTAATCTAGGAACTCCTCTTTCTAGTTTAGCATTTTTATTGACATAGAAAGCAGAACAGCTCCATGGTGATTGGCTTTTTCTTATGAGAGATCTTGTATTTCAGTTTGGCAAAATTTCAGAACTTCATGGTTCATCTGTGTGGGATGAGCTTTTGTAGGTATTTTGCTTTCAGAGAAATCATGTTCATAAGGTAAATCAACAATATGCTTCTTTCTTTCCCAAAAAGTATTAGGCAAAGTAGAGCATATGGTTTTTTCTAAGTGTTTTTGTAGGGAAGCTATTTTTTTCTATAATGTCTGGTTTTATGAAATTTTCTTATGTTCTTTTGAATTCTGAATCTTCTTTTAAGAATTCAAGCTGGTTTTCTTTGTCTTTTATAAGGCAGCTTATTTCTGAAATAGAATGTTCTTGTAAAATATTTAAACTCCTCTTTTGTGGTTTTGTTATGAAGTTAAAAGTGATTTTTCTATTCAAAGCATGAGTTTCAATACCTTCATTAGTGACAGTAAAAGGTTGGATTAATTTTATGAAAGATGTTCCAAGAATTACTTGTTGCCTCATATTTTTAACTAAAAGAAAAGATGTTTTGTAATGCATTTGGTCTTTTATTATTAAGGCTTCTGGTAATTTGTTTTAGATATTTAATCTGTCTCCTGAGGCTGATTTTAGAGTTTCAAAAGTTTTATCGAAGTATCTTGTTGGAACAAGGTCTTCTTTGATACAATTGAGATCAGCTCCTGTATCAAAGAGTGTTGTTGTTTCAATGATAGACTCATCATTGATTTTTATCGTAATATTTATTATCCATTTTCTAGATTTTATATATGTTAACAACATAAGAAAGGCTAGATCAGAAGTATTAGCAGTATTAGTGATTTCATTTTGGTCCTCTAGTTTTGTCTTTCCTTTCAAGACAAGAGATTTTATTAGAAATTTCTTGTTTCATATCCAACCGTGTTGCTTTCAAGGCTTGTATTAATTTTTGTTGTTTTATTTCATTTTGGAGGTCATTAATATTTATGGGTTTGGATTGAGGTTTTTTTTTTTTTTTTCTATTCAAAATGTCTTTTAAATTATAGGAAGTATTGGGCTTAGTGATAATATTCATGGAAGAATGTAATCTATCTAAATATTCTTTCTTAGCTTCTAGGTCAGTGATTTTATCAACAGTGCTGAGTAGGAATTCTTCTTCTTTTGTCAGCATGTTTATTTCAGGAATGGGTTTTTCAGGAGAGATGTCTTCACAATCAGAATTTGAAGAGGATTCTATTTTGTTAATCTGAAGACCATCCTCTTCAAGAAGTTCATCAAAAGAAGTGTCACTATTTTCTTTAAGGATGTTGTTTAACCGGTATAAAGTATTGTCATCTAAAGAAAGTTCATTCAATTTTTTATTAATCCTACAATATTTTGAAATGTGACATTTTCTACCACAAGAGTAACATTTAATGTCTTTAAAAATTTTCTTATCAGTCTGAGGTCTATTTTGGTTATTTTGGTGCTACATTTATTCTTATGAGGTTGAGATTTGTTGCAATGTTTCTTTATTTCTTTTTCCGAAGGGCAAGTTCCTTTGCATTTTGGTTTTTTTTTTTTTTTTTTTTTTCATTATAAGAGGGGTCGTATTGAGCACAGAAATCTCCTAGACTTCTATGGGTGAGAGACTGCTCTTCCTTGAGTTGTCTTTGTAATTCGATGGTATTACGCATTTGTGTTCCTTGCCTTTAGACATAAGAGACTATTTCTCCATAGGAAAGTAGATCATAAGGTATTTGGCCACTGTATTCTTCTCTAATTCCATCTCTAACTTGGTCACCTATTATTTGGGGTAAACTTGCTGAGAATTTTTCTTTCCAAAAGGGTTGGTTGTAGTCTAGTCTAACAAGAACCCTTTGAAGGAAAAGTTCTTTGTATTCTCTAAATCTCCCTAAAGATTTGCATCACATATTGGATAGGATATCTTGGCTCCTATCTCTAATATGTGAAGGATCTCTTATGAAGTGTTGTGAAATGGAGTAAATAAGTGTGTTCACCGCATCTTGGATGAGATGTCCTTGGTCATCATCCATGCGCTGTCCAAAGTCATCTATTTTAAAAGCAGTTAAAATTTGTATTCTCTGTTCATCTGTTAAATAGTTATCCCACCAACCTTTTAGTTGTTCAGTGAATCCGGCGACTAAAAGATTAGCAACAGCATGGTCTGAAACATCTTGCTATGTTTTGTAGGCATCACCATGTAGTTTAATGTGTTCATAATATTGGCTTCAGCTACACCATCTATATTCCATTCATAAATGGCATCAGAAGAATATTTATTCTGGAGGGGTGGCTCTACTAATAAAGTTTCTGGGGTTGTCTCCAATTGAGTTTGTTTATCTCAGTTGTAGATTCATTATCAGAGTCACTAGAGTGTTTGGTCAAGGTACTAATAGTAGGTTGGTCAAGAGTGTCATTGATAATAAGTCCTTGGAATTTAGGAGTGTCTAATATAGGTGTAGGTTCTAGCTTTGATTTCCCTAAAAGTTTTTTCTTTTGTTCTATGGCTTTAGCAAATTCAGGACTAAGATTTTTTGGGAATTCAAAAGCCTTAAAAATGGGTTTTTTGAGGGTGTCCACTTGTGGTGTGATAAGTTGAGTGGGAATCTGGATGGTAAATTCTATCCTATTCAGCTGTTTTCCTATGGTCACCAAATGTTGATTAGTATATTTGTTTTGTTCAATAACTTTGTGAGTGTAAAGAGAGTCTCTTTTGTCTGGAACCCTAAAAGGAGTAGCTATAACCTCACTTTCTCCATGTTGTATTTTTATTCTCCTAAGGGGTGGATGATTGGATTCTATGTTTTCACCATTATGAAGTTTCCACTTATAATGGTGACCTAAAACAACTATTTCTTTTGGTTCAAGGAATTGTTCTTCGAACCAATCAAAGAAAAATATATGCACTTCATATTCATATATGTAGTCATAATATTTTCTCTTGATGTCTTTTGCTTTGTTAGCAAAGGTTTGGAAGAACCATTCCCTGATTTGTTTGTTGTCTTCATAATTACATTCTTTATTAAGAAATGCCATGTTTGGCTCAAACTGTTTTTCTAAAACATTAAGCTCCACGTCTATCATTTGTGAATAAGTAGGAGAGTGATGTGGAGAATCTGTATTTTCTAGGACTGGTTCAGGCTAGTTCTATTGGTAAACTGGCCTGAAAATCCTTGATCTATTATCTAAACCACTAATTTCTGGTTCAGGAGGTGTCTCATGATTATTTCTATTGGTATTAGGAGGTAAAGGTGTTGTATCACGTATGGAAGTATTTCTATGCGTACTTGGTGGAATGGTGATTATAGGTGGTAGATTGGTATTTAGATCTACCGACCTTGAATAGGATGAATGAAATGAGGGACTAGATCTTGAATCAAAAGATCTTCTGGGAAACCTAATAGTAACTCTTCCTTCTGGATGTTGTATGACATTGGTAGGAGTTGTATTTTGAACAACTTGCTAAGGAACTTGGTTTTCTAGTTCCCATTGTTCAAGCAAAGTGACTTGATTCCAATTGATAGACCCGAGAATAGTCGTATTTGCTCTAGAAATGTCAGTTTGGAGGAGGAGTGTTTCTCCTCATGGATTGTGTTTGAAAGCATTTTCTCCAAAGGCAGAGGCCATGACTTTGTAATGAATTCTATAGACAAGAGCTAAAGTAATGGATCCATCTGCTACTTTGTAATTATGGGTTTTGATTTGGAGTGTGAGGGCCCTAAGGATATTTTTATCCTTGAGAGATACTGAAAAATTGGGGTAACAGTCAAAATGTATTGGACCTTTGAAAAGACTTGTCTCCACAGTACCGAGAATAGATTCATCATAGTTCAAAAGACGAGAATCATGTAAAACTAAGAGAATGGATGTATTAAGACCTTCTTTTGTAAGAGGTTTGATTCCTACTTGGACTAGTCCTATGTGAATATAATTGTATTTTTGTTTATGCTTCTTGATAGACTCTTGATTCAAAAGGTGTATTTTTTCATAAGAATTAGAAAGAGGAATATCTCTTTCTTCCGTGGCTATGACATAGTCTGAGTTTTTGAAAAATTTCAATTTTGATTGTTTGTATATTTCCTTAAGCTGTATTTTAGGAATTTCCCAATTTTCTATAGATTTGTTGAAATCTTCAATCCTTACTTCTTCTCTATGTATAGGACTTGGATCTGAGTCCATTTGTGATAGAGAACTAGAGGAAGATGTAGATCTTCTAAGCAAGCTCATACTTTAGATCGGAATTATTCCTTCTTCAGGACCATTACAGAGCTAAACCAACGGTCTAACAGCCACTCAGGGACTTACGGCCTGGACCACTCTATAGAAACAAGAAGGATGCCAACAAATGGCTCTCGATCTGTGAGTATGTTCTTACAAAGACTATTTATACCTTCCTACTGGCTCTGATACCATAAAGGGGTTATGTCTATAGGCAAGGAACACAAATGTGTAATACATAGTTTTATACAAGGTTACTAACTTGCATAATGGTTGGTTAACCGTTTCTTGTAATATAAACATCAATATTCCCTGGAGTGCGGATTACCGCCCTAGTGGATGACTTGATGCTTTAGTTTCTGCATCTCTCAATACATGTAATTTTCAGTTCCATATAATACAAGTTCATACCACCTTCATGGTTGGTTTTTGTTTATGCATACTCTTACTTTATATTTTATATATTGCTTTTGCTCTTTACATTTTCATTAATTCTCAAGACTTTATTTAGTTCTTATACAGTTCTTGTTCTTGTTCTTGTTTTTATACACTTTTTATAGATTTGTCAATCTCTTATACTTCCTTGTTCTCTCATATAGTACTCCGATCCTGACCTTTATATATATATATATATAACAGGTCTACGAAAAAAGGGGGGAAATTGTAAACAACTGCTAATCTTCCTCCTACTCCACGTCCTCGCTAACATTTGAGCCTGTAGTAGAGTACACCGGACTTCTAGGATCTTCAAGATCTAGGTCTATCGCATCTACGACCGAGCCTTTCGGAGGATCTGCTGTGCCTTTTCCAAAAGCCACCTCCAACACATATAGAGGTATCTCAGATTCCAGAATAGGACCCTCTCTCTAGCCATCCTGAGCCTGGCGATACCATGATCTGTATAGGTTGCGTACCTTTTTTGGGTAGACCCACATCGACCCATACTATGGACCTTACCAGCTCATAGGTCCAGTCCCTAAGGCTCCCATGTAGTGGAATGTAAGACCTCTGTTCAGTGACTTTTTTCGGTTGTCCAAAATGCTCAGAAGGAGCTGCCATTTATGGGCTTGGAAATGTTATTCCACGATGGGGTGATAGGATATCTCAGCAAGTTCAACCCCCTAAAACCTGATTAGGAAGAAAATACGCCCTAAGAGCTACCTAAGCACGAACACGAGTCGGAGGACTTACCTTGGTCTCATTCTCTTCCTACAAGTCAATACAATTCGAATAACCATCCAATCATTTCAACCAATTAGATCGAACTATTGATCAATCGACTCAGTTGATTCCATGTCACCATGACTATCTCTCGGTTATCTTAATCAATACTATCTATAAGATCCGATCACCTTACGAATTGCTCACTCTAAGCTGATAATAGATAGTATAGCTCACTAGAAGTTGCCAGATATACTGATATAGTATACTAATTATGCTCGCCAGAAGCTACCAGATATACTGATCTGATCATCTAACTTTTTCACAATTTTTATCATACTCAGTAAAAATACTCGTGTGTGGGTACACGGTGTGGCATCCCAAAATTTAAGCTAACCTCTAGATATATTAAAGTCTATGATTAGGTAATGAAATTGCCTTTGGTTTTTGCTTTAGCTATTGATTTTTCTTTTAAGGTTAAGTGTTATGTGGATGGAAATATATCTTATGTTCATGGGTTATTAAAGTTAGTATTATAGGATAATTTGATAAGAAGAATTTGTTCTTGGCTATGCACCTCATAGATTTAATTTTTATAGTTTAATGTAACAAGTTCTATGGCCATATGAAATTGTAAAAATTTGGAATTTATAAAAGAGGGAATTAAGATTAAACATGGGCTTGTTTAAGGAAATTCTTGGGCTATTTAAGTTTGGACTTTAGGCCCAAGAAGTGTTGGACCTCAAGTGGGCCAAGAGGCCGGCCCATGAAGCCCATTGGGCCATCGACCAAGGGGGGGGACCGGCTGCATGCCGCCCCACATGCCCTTTTGGTGTTTTCCAAGTGGCAAAAAGGGAGCTTCATCCATTGGTCACCTTGGGCGGCTCCTAATCATTGCAAATGATTGTTTAAAAGGGAAATAAAGAGAGGGGGAGTGGCCGGTTTTGAGAGGGTGAGTGAGAGAGAGAGAGAGAGAGAGAGAGTTGTCGAGTGAGAGGGGGAAGCCGAGAGAGAAGAGGAGGAAGCTGCACGAGGAAGAAGTCTACCGTTCATCCGCCGTTCGTCGCCGTTTTTCCTTTGTTTGTTGCTGCTTTTGTGCTTGAATCTAAGGCAAGTAGAGTCCTAAAACCTACCCTTTGCTTGCTGTAAAATGTATGTAGAAGATGATAAATCGTGGTTGTGGTAAGTGGTGCAATTTCTGAGCCTTGGAGAGAGGGTTGATGGTCTTGCATGCTGTTTCTGGAAAAATCAGCTTGACTGTTTATGTGCTTGCTTGTTGCATGTAACTTTTTACTTAGAATTTCACTTCGACCTCTTCATGAAAGTTGTATAGAACATCTTGAAGATTAACATACTCAAATTTGAGACAAAATGAACAAGTATTTCTTAGTGAAACGACTTTTCCTTGGAAGACGTTAGATCTGGAAATGTTGTACTGAGCTTCAGTAACTTAGTGGACTGTGAAGTGACCTTCTTTTGAAAATCTCACCTTGATCTCTTAATGAAAGTTGTAGTATACTTCTTGAGGTAAAACATATAAAAAATTCAGAGGAAAAGAAGAAAGATAAGTTGGTGAAATCATTTTTCTTTGAGAAAACTGGATCTGGAAAATATTACTTCGACCCAGTAAGACTCCGTGATTTTTATAAAATCATCTGGTTAAAATTGGATCATATGTTCTTAATGAAAGCTGTAGGTAACATTCTGAGGGACAACATACTGAAAAATTAGAAGAAATGAACATATATAAGTCGGAGAATCGAGTTTCTTTGAATAATGATAGTCTGGAAAAAATGAACTCGAAAACAGGAAAGTAAATTGGTTTTAACTTTTAATCCAGAATGAATTGGACTTCGGTTTCTTCATGAAAATTGTAGCTCTAGATCTTAACTACAACTTGCCAAATTTCATAATTTTCTGAGTACATTTGAGGGTTCAATTGAAATTGTTTTCGAAACTGTGCATGGATTATCTTAAAAACCTTTTTCAGTGATATATACGGACCTATATGTATTCTGTGAAGCCTTGTTTGATATGGTGTCCTTCATGAAATATGTTTTCTTAGATCTTTTCTATATTGTGGTAAATTTTCAGAATTTATTTCCATTGTTTGCTAATTTTCTAGAATTTTCCATTAATACTATGCATCCTGTTTAAGCTTGATATTGCCTTATTTATTGTTTATTGGATTTATTATGTAAATCATGATATTCTGAATTATTATTTGTGCAATGACATGATGACATTCATACATATCATATGACATTGAAGGATTAGTGATTTTTTCATGAATTCAATGAAGTTTTCAAAACCATTGCATCAAAATGGTATTTTCTCAATACATATTATATAGTTTTAAAAAGGGCTGATTTAAATCATTGGCATTATCGCATCAAATATGAAATTGAAAAATGAGATGAATGGGAATATGCATTGTGATGATGAGAAAGCCGACGGAAGTGTGAGCCAACAATTCCCCAGGAGTGTCGGGATGCCCAGAGGGTCGATGAGTCGACGCCTTGTGGATGCCCGGTGGCCGAGAATGGCCGAGAATACTGGAGGGTCCTTGTGGAGCCAGGTTGGATGCGAGATGCTCGGAGGTTTTTGCTCGGATGCCCGGTGGCTGGGAATGGCCGAGAATACCGAAGGGTCCTCGTGGAGCCAAGTTGGATGCGAGATGCCCGAAGGTTTTTGCCCGGATGCCCGGTGGTCAAGAATGGCCGAGAATACCGGAGGGTCCTCGAGGAGCCTGTTGGGGTACGAGATGCCTGGAAGTTGTTCAGATGCCCAGAAATTGTTCCGAAGGGTCCTCGCGATGCCAGGATTGGGTGCGAGAAGAGGGATGCAAACACTGATCCCTGGAAAAAGAAATGAGATCTTTTGAAAGCTAAAATGGAAATTGAATCATGCATGGTGATATATGCACATGGCATGGTGATATATGCATGACTGATTGATGATACATGCATGAGTGCATGGTGATATATGCACATGGTATGGTGATATATGCATGGCTGATTGATGATACATTTATGAGTGCATGGTGATATATGCACACAACATGGTGATATATGCATGGATGATTGATGATACATGTATGAGTGCATGGTGATATATGCACATGGTATGATGATATACGCATGGCTATAAGATAAGGTATGCTTGAATGCATGAACAATATGTGTATATGATACCTTGATTGCTTTGCTAGCTGCATTGTGTAGTTTGGTGGATCTTTACTGCTGAGTGGTTGTACTCACCCTTTTTGGGGATTAAAATTTCAGAGTAGAAGATGCCTCTAGCCCCCGTCACGCGTGGCACATTCTATGGTGTTCCTTCGAACATAGAGGTCGAGTGTATGGAGCACCCTTGCATAGGTGTCCCTGGGTTGGTGTTTGTATGAGTGCGTGTTGTGATGATGTTTGATGTGGGTCTTTCTGATGACTCGGTGATACGAGAGTTTTTATCGGTTCACGTTTGCCGTGATGGGACGATGAGAGGGATGTTGCCGCTGCCGCCAGCCGATGCACCTAGCTGGGTATGAGGAGAGCGTGTGACTAGTGTAGGCTAACACTTTTTGGATGGCCGACACTAGATGATAGACTAGCTTGTATGAACGCCTTAGAGTCGAGTACTTTTGGATGTAGTCAAGCCTAGTAGAGCTTTGGCTTTTTGTTGTATCGGCTCTCATGATGTCCATCTTTTATTATGTAAATAACGTGTTCCGGCCTTAATTTTCAATATTAATGAAATGCTTAGTTGGTGTGCATTGCATTATGGTTGTTGGATGAAGGAATGGAAATGTTAATTTTGCTTCCGCTATATGAATTGCGCTGGGACCGTTTTAAAATATATATATATATATATATATATATGGACTAAAAAGGGGAAAAGATTTTATTAGTTAACCCCTATAGTTCATCTTTAATTGAAAAGCCTTTAGACTGGCTTGTAGTAAGTTAAGTAGTAAGTACCTATGGTGACCCTACGGGTGTCGGGGTGCCACACACGGTCGGCTTTAACCAAAATACAATATTTTCACCTTTTAAAATCCCACTAATTTCCATAGTCCATAAATATATTTTTGGCGTTGTCAATTAACGCCCGGTGATTTTTTAATTAATTATTGAAATTAAATAAATTGGAACAAAATTCCAAAATCACAAATCACACTCAATTTGCAAAAAAAAAAAATAATAATAAATAGTCAATTAAATAAACAAGTCACACCATTGCACTCAGTACAAAATTCCGGTCACCAGCTATCACGGTCTAATTTCCAGAAAATAAATAAATAATTAAATAATTACGGAAAATAATAAATAAATGCCAATAAATAGAACTTAGGCCCGTAAAGCCTAATTGAAAGCCGAGACGGGCCCGGAAAATTTCTGAACCACTCTAGATAAATACTAGAGTTTGTATGAGCTTTAAATTACACTACTCTAATCACCTAACATGCAATAACGGTTAATTAAATTGTTAATCTACTCTAACTATCCACCTAATCCATACTTAGTCTAAATAATCAACCCTTAAGTGTCATTAACTTACTAAGTAAGGATTAGTGAGTTAAACTCACTTGTTAAGCGATCCACTCGGATCAAAACGACGGGGATGTGGTGAGGAACGATAAACTCCAAAGTGGGGCCGCCAAATAGGGTCGGGAAAGCCTTGAAAGCGGGCCAAACAGTGGCTGCGATACCCACTTTGCTCGGTTCTGTTCGAAGGCTAAAGGAGCTGCTACAGGCAGCCACGAGTTGCAGGGCTGGATGGCGACAATGCAGGGGGGTCAGGTGGATGATGGTGAAGCTTCACAGCGGCGGAGGCAGGCTGGATTGGCTTCGACTGAGCTCTACAGGGCCCAAGGGGCTCCGAACTAGGCTGCACGACAACGGGACAAGGCTGGGCGGTCTCAAGGCTGGCAGACATGCAATGGGCAAGTGGTGGCTTCGGCGGTGCATGGCAACGGTCCAATTGGGCTGCTCGATGGTTGACGGAGGGGGAAGGACGAGCTGCTCTGTTTCTGGAATTTTTTTAAGCTTCTTGGTCTTCAATGGAGGCTGGTCGACGACAATAGAAGAGGGAGGTGACCAGCTGCAGCAAAGGGGGCCAACTTGGTCTCACTTATCCTCTTTGGTCTCCTTCTTTTGGTCCCACCATCAAGTTGTCTTCCTTAGCTAGATTTCCAGGCCATTCGCTTCTTCTAGAAGTCTTGAATTGGTCCACAAATTGGGTCCATGAGGGGCATACGAATTTTGAGTTAATTTCCCCAAAATTGGATTTCATTTCTCCTCAAATCAACTCATTTCGGCTTCTATAAATTCCATTATCGAGTCATCGTTCCAACTGGCATTTTTCCTCACCAATAGAACCCACTTGCATCCCAATTTCGGATCAAAAAACAATCCTCTGATTTTCCCGGTCAAAACGGCCTTATGTCGACTTTTCCTCAAAAATCTTATTTTGCAGAAAAATCTTCGGAGATTGAATTGACGTTCCTAAAATAACTTGTGACATGATATAACTTTCAATTTCTGAAATCGGATTCAAATTGACAGTTAATTTCAATCTGGCGCAATTTTAGTGTGACCTAGGCTACCGAGTAGCTTTCAAAAATTTTTAGTACAAATGACCCATGGTCGATTTTCTTCAAGCCATAATGAACGCATGTCACTTAAGGTGGTTGGTGATGACTAGATGCCATATTAACAATTTTAGGTGGCAAATGGCTAGAAAGACTATATTAAAATATCACCTAATTGTTTAGGACAACATTGACAAAATTGAAAAGTGGGGCATTATGACAATTATAATTGCATTATAAGACATTCCAATCAAACCATTGGTAAATATATATTTATAGTCAACTCTAAATGCATGAGAATTTTCAAAGAAAGAGAAGAAAAAAGGTAACAAAATCTTGAATCTAGCACTTGTAAGAGATATTGTCATCAACTTAAACGTAGCGCGGACATGCGACACGGACACGTGACACGGTACGACGCGACATGCCGACACATCATTTCCCAAAAATAGAAAATTTCGACACATTAGGACACGTTATTATTGAATAAATATTTTTAGTTTTAATTAATTTGATTCAAATTCACAAATAAATAAATAAATATAATGAATTTTCACTAATAATATTAATAAATATATTCATAGAAAATTGGAAAGATATTGTGACATCCAGATTCTTGGGTTTTGACTTTGATTGGATAAATTGGGCATTTCATCGGCGCGACTACAATGCTTTTCTCTGAGTTGACCACTCACGAGATAACAAGACTAGCTGGGTGACCTATTAAGGACTTTAAGGCAAATAGACTTGGGAATTCGACCAGGAATTGACTTCTCGACCATGTTCATCTTTAGAGATCATTATGGCACAGTTTAAGATCAGAGATAGGTGGGTTCGACTGAGACGAATGACCAATCGTGGGTGACTCCACTAAATTGGAAAACTCTCGTTGATTGGCACTAATTTGATTTTACTGTCGTTTTGGTATCTAGTGTCCGTATTTGAATCCTCGAGATTTTCACGACAATCGAGAATCAACAATGTGTCGAGTGGGTTCATTGTGGCTCGAAGAAAATCAACCACGAGTCATTTGTCCTAAAAAGTTCTGAAAACTACATGGTAGTCTAGGTCACGTTAAAAGCACGCCGGAGTGAAATTAACCATTAATTTGAGTTCGATTTCAGAAATTGAAAGTTCTATGGTGTCACGAGCTATTTTAGGAACGTCGACTTAGTCTCAGAATATTTTTCTGACGATCAAGACTTTTTGCGAAAAAGTCAGTTTAGGACCGTTTTTATTCAATTAAGACCAGGGGTTAATTTTGGTTGCAAAATTGGAAAGCAAGATGGATTCTTAGGCGAGGAAAATTATCAATCGAGACATTGAGGTATCAATCGATTTTATAGAAGCCATTTGGGGTGGAATTGAAGAGAAATGGGTGTTCAATTGAAAGAGATATGTGCCATTTCCTTTCTAATTTTGTAGCACCCCATCGGACCCAACATTTGGACTACCTAAGAGCTTCTAGAAGGGGCATTTTTGTGTTGAAATTGAAGGGTGGATGACAACTCATTGGGTGGGCCATGTTTGAAGGATTGGAAAGAGAGAAAGTGAGAAGTGGTCCCCCCAAGAGAGAGAATCGATTCCCCCTTTCTCCTTGCTTCTCTCCCGTCGCTGCCTTCTCCTCCATCCCTTGCTGCACGACGCCCTACAAGTTGAAGACCAGTGAAGACAGCAGCTCTCTCGTCGCCATCGCAACCAACAAACGAAACTGGAGCCACCATTGCTGCTCTGCCCTGCCCGCTCGCCCTCCGCCTCCCTTTCTCCCTCCAGCTGCTATCGGCTTCTTCTTCTTCTTCTTCTTTGGGTTGTTCGAAACCCAACAGATCTGGGAAGCCGAAAGAGCAGCCAGCAGCGCCGCTTGTCGCCGTCGCACGCCGCTGGACTGCATGCATTCCCCGTGCGAGCACGTGTGCAGCTGTGCTTGGCCATGCGTCTCCGCCTCCCTTCCCGACCGTCATCCTAGCTACAGCCGTGTTCCAGTAGCTCCCTCGAATAGCTTAGGCCACTGCCGGGGCTCCCTCCACCACCCTTCATCGCCGCTTGGACCCGTGGCCGACCCTTGCTGCCTCCGCCACCCTTGTCTCGCCATTTCAGCCACCGAAACTACTTCAACCAGCCAAGAACAACAGCTGGGAAAATGGGTATGGTAGCACCTTCGAGGCCCGATTTGGCTGTCTTCCCGAGCCCGGATGCTCAGCCCGCTTTGAGGAAAGTCGATCCTTGCGTCGAGTCCGTCGTTTTGTGTGAGTTTTACTCACTAATGCCTTCTTAGTATGCTAATTATACTTAAAGGTTGATTAGATTTAATTAAGTGTAATTAGTGGTTAGATCAGAATTGATTAGCGTTTATTAGTTAATTGCATTGCATGTTAGTTGTTTAGTTAGTGTATTTAGATAAAGAATTGCTTATAGTATTTATTGGATGTTTCTTGCGATTTTTCCTGTCCCTTATCGGGTGTTAATTAAGCAAATCGGGCCTAAGCGGAATTTTTAGGAATTAAATATTAATTTTCGAAATTAATTATTTAATTAGTTATTTCTCTGAAATTCAACTAGGATGGGCAGTGAATGGGATTTTATGCGATGATCGTGGTGCGGTGACTGTTTATTTAATTGAGCTTTATATTGTGCTAAATTGAATTTATTGTATATATTTATTTATTTATTTTTGGAAATTATATATTTAATTAATTATTTTCCAGAAATTCAACTGGGATGGTCGGTGACCGAAATTTCGTGCTGATCGTCGTGGTGCAGTCCATATATTTATTTGAGCCCTACGTTGTACTGAATTGATTCAATTATGTATTTTTTTGGGATTTATTCCTAAATGATTTGCTTTATGGTAATTGATTGGTAATTACCGGGCGTCCATTCACAGCGCCAAAAATGTGTTTGTGGGCTGTTGAAAATGGTGGGAGGTTCTAAAAGAAAAATATGATATTTTGGCTAAGGCCAACCGTGTTCCCACACACAACTATCTTATCGAGAATGTTGAATTGAAAGAGATAGTATCCTATATCATCCTACAAGCTCTGATATATCAGCTTAGCGAGAGCCTGGTGTACTATATCGGCCTACGAGCGATATGTCAGCTCAGTGCAAGCAGTACACTTTATCAGCTTAGAGTGAGCATCAGGGGTATACTATATCAGTCTACGGGTGATATGGCAGCTTAGTGAGAGCAGTATACCGGTATACTATATCAGCCTACGGGCGATATGTCAACTTAGCGAGAGCAGTATACCTTTACCTTATCAGCTTAGTGCGAGCTATACTATCTAATATTAGCTTAGAGTGGGCAGTCCTAATATGAACAGACTTATAGATAGTGTATGATGAGCCGATCCAGAAGGGGTCGAGATGACATGTAATCGACTAGGTCGATTGATCATTGTTTTGATCTGATGTTGTGAATTGATTGATTAATTGAATGGAAATGACCGTGAGTGGTCTTGTTGGCGTGTAATCAACTAGGTCGATTTGATCAATGCTTCGATCAGTGATGTGATTGCTTGGGTGCCTATTTGATTTGTGCTAATATGCAGGTGGAATTTGAGGCCAAAGTAAGTCCTCTGACTCATGTTGTGCATAAGCAGCCCTAAGGTGTATAAGCTTACTAATCGGGTCTTAGGGGTAGAACTTGCTGAGACATAGTCTCATCCCGGTTGTGGGATTATATTTCAGGTCCCTAGATGACGGTCATGAAGGACTGGGAGCCCTGGAGTCTGGAAAGGTGGAAAGTGAAGAATCAGCAACGTGTCCGATTAGTGGGTCATAAAACCATTACCTTTTGTGGAGTGGATAGATATTGTAAACAGTCTACAATTGTAAATAAACAAGTTTGTTTATGAAAAAGTTTGGGTTGGTTGGAAAAGTTTGTGGTCCTGCTACTCTATCCCATTGTTTTATTGTTTGGAGATTTATATATGTGTCCGCATGTGCTTATTAAAATGAATGGGTTAGCGATGCGTCCTAGGATGTCGCTTTTTAATTGACCAGTTAAGGGATGGGTACGCGCTCGAGGATCGGGGCGTGACATCCCCCTTTTGTGGTATTAGAGCAATGGTTAGGTATTGGAGTGATAAGGTGCAATGACCAATGGGATAGTAGTAGGAAAGGCCTTTAATTTCATGACTGGCGCATATCTTTGATAGCTGATTGGTAGAATTGTTTGTTGTGTGTGAATTGCTTGCTTTTAATCAATGTGGTTTTGGAAGGCAGAGTGTCAACTCTAGCCAGCTCGAGCATAAGAGTGCCATCGTAGGTTGGTATTAGTGTGGCAGCATTGAATGATTCTAAGTTCGATAAGACCGATTGAAGCAAGTGTTCCTTGGGATTCGGATGAGTCAGTAGGATCAGAATCAAGTTGTTGTTGTTGCTACCTTTACTGAGGTCCAACTTGGAAGGTTGATCAGGGAACAGATTTCGATATCTGAATCAAGATTCAGCACAAGCAAACTTGGAATTCGGTCAGGGAAAAGACTGATGTTGAGGGAATAGTATTCTACTCCACCCAATAGGAAGGATGGAATAGTCAGGTCAGCATTCAGAGAAATGGAACATGTTGTTCTATGGAAAATGGTATGAATCAGTCTCGTATATTTTGGGGATAGGAAATTGTGTAAGTGTCGCCAGCACAGACAATGATTTATGGGTTGTCTGCATAAGTAGATGGAATCTCGACAATGGTTACTGCTGTCACCATTGATAGGACAGTTCAGAATAAGTGTGCCATAGAACGCACTGTGGAATTTTTGGGATAGGTCTCCGGTACAAGAAATAGTGCATGCTAGCACTTGACAGGAGGTAAAAGACTCACTAGGTAAGTGCCAAAAGTATGAAAGGAATGCATGGATTAATCCTATGTCTGAGAATGGCTAAAAGGTGCTATAATGGTAGTCAGTACGGCTGTCAGGTGAAACCCTATCAGTGTAAGTCCAAGGGAGCATTGATACCGAGGCCGCAAACAGGACACCATTAAGATGGCAAAAGGAACAGGAACGGAAATGACTATGCGTTATTCAATGGAAGAATGTTTTGAGGTGATTTCATCAAATTGGTGCCAGAAAGTGTTGGGATTATAATTGTGGAATTTCAGTTGTTTGTTAAGGCTGCAAGAAAAGAACCACTGGTAAGAGTTGTACTTGATTAGTTGTTTGTATACAACTTATTCGTCAAGTGTGGAAAGAATTGGTTCTGGAGCACCTTGTGGTGATGAATTGTTATAGTGGAGTAACCCAATTTATTCCGAGAGTAGGTAGAAGTGCCCAGTTTTATTGAGAGTCGAGAAGGGTCCTCGACTTCTTTAATTTCATCGATTGAAGACAACCCACTTGTTCGATGGAGATTGCCAAGGTTACCTGGTGATGGTTATAGTTAAGACAGATTGAAGAATTGAAAATTGAGAACTCCTCAGTAGTCCAAGAATTCCTGGAAGTGTTGCCAAAAGGATGATTGGACCGTCGCCAGAGAAGGAGATAGAATTACGATCAAGCTAACATCCAGAATAGAACCATTTTCTAAAGTTTCTTACCGGTTGTTATTGTCTGGATTGATAGAAACAATGGTGCAGACATGAGGATTGATGAATGAGGAATTCATGCAGGTCGGTGCATTACCTAGGAGAAACATCAGCCTCATAGTGAGAAAGAAAGAAAGATGGTTCATTGCAATTATGCATCAACTATGGTTCAACTTAATTAGGTGATAATCAATGATAAGTGTTCATTACCAAAGATCAATGAATGGTGTGACTTGTTATAAAGAGTGCTGACGTCTTCAAGGATCGACTTGAGGACAGGTTATCGTTAGTTGAGAACCAGAAAAGAGGTTATATTGAAGACAACATTTCGCACTTGATTTAGCCCTTGTGAGAATAATGTAAAGCCATTTGATTTGACGAACGCTCCAACCGCTGTCATAGGTTTGACAAACCGAGTGTTCAAGGAATATCTAGATCAATGGTGATCGTGTGGTATAGCGACATTCTGGGGTATTTATTAAGTGCTAAGTGTCACAAGAGCCATAAGAATGGTCATGTGAGTATAGGTAAAGGAATCTTCATGGACCCAGCCAAGATCAAATCAGTTGTTAATGGACCGAGACTGACAACAATGTCAGAGAATAGAAGCCGTGGGGATTGGACAAGATACTACAGAAGGTTCATGAAAGAATTTTCAGTGTCAATATCATCGTGGACTTGACCTCTTAAGAAAGAAGAGAAATTCATCGGCATAGATAAGTACAAGGATAGTTTCCAGAGCCTAAGTAAGAACTGGTTACCGCACTTATTCTGAACTTTTCATTTGGCTCTGGAAAGCATGAAATCTTTAGGGATGTACCTTGCAGAGGACTGGGTACGTATTGATACAACATGAGAAGATTGTTGCATAACCATCCCGCCAGTTGAGATCTCAGGAGTTAAATTACCAACGCATGACTTGAGACTCGTAACGTCAACAATTTTGCTTTAAAGATTTAAAGTCATCAATGAGAAGAAGAAAGATTTCAGATCCTCATCGACTATTAAAGTCTCAAGTGTTATTCTCTTAGAAGGAGTTGAATATGAGATGGTGTCGTGAATCAGAATTTTGGCATGAATATAATGGTGTTATCTGTTGTTACCTTGGGAGAACAAAAGAACCCACTGATGCTTTGAGTCGAGAGTCTACAATGGTGCCCAGACAGACTAAAGTATAGACTCTACTTAAAAAGGGTTCGAAATTTGGTTTTCAAAATTGAGGTAGGCTACCCTTTGAATTTTATAGCCACCCTCAAAAAATTGAACCAAATGTTCAAGTTGGAATCGGCGCCTAGTTGACAGACAAAGATGTTTAGAACATCTTATAAGAGGATACTGGTAAGAAAGAATCTGACTTTAAGATCTATAAGGATGGAACATTTGAATTTCATGAGTGATTGAGTGCACTTGACGGTGTAGCACTCAGGGAAAAGATCTTGTCAGAAATTCACTATAGCATTGCAGTTTTGACCAGACAATGCAAGTAAATTAGAATTGGCGTCAGCTAGATTGGGAGGCTGTTATGAAGATAGATACCGCCGGGCAGGTTGCAAGTGTCAGAGGTGTCAGTAAGTGGAAGTTCAGTAATGCAAACCAAGGGGACTTTTACCATCACTCGAGAGTCCCAAGTGGGAATGGAAATATATCACAATGGAACATTATGACAGGCTTACTAAAGAGTCGGGGAGTACTAATTCCATTTGAAGATAGTGGTCGATCGATAGATGAAATCGATTCACTTCAATACAATACGAGTGAATCTTGTTTTGAATGGATATACCAAAGTGTGTGTGCATCGGATAATTCACCGACATGGAGTGTCGGGGATGAATTATACTTCAAATCTAGATTAGAGATTATAGTTTGGTAGAGTTTTCAGAGGGTTCTCTCTTAAGCAGTGCATAGCAGAGGATATAAAATTTCAACGGTGAACAAAAAGTGAAGAAAGATTACAGGACAGAGTCAGCTCAATAATCAATATTTTCAGTTGTCAGATCAGTGTCAGAGTAAAGACTGCACATGACTGTCAGAAATTTTTAGTCATTGAGCTTCGAAAGTTCATTAGGGAGTCGAGAAAAAGAGATCAGATGTGAACGACAGAGTGTCATATGTGAGAAACTTGATTCGGTTCTTGGTTCAGAAACAGTAGATTTTGTGTACCAAGATGGTCTCCTTGGTCAAAGTGGTTGGACAACACCACGAGACCGAAGGATCAGCATGGAATAGTGAGACTCAATGAGACGACAATACCCCGACCTTTTGTATAAGGATTGGTAAATGTTTAAATTTTGAGGACGAAATTTTTATAAGAGTGGAAGAGTTGTGACATCCAGATTCTTGGGTTCTGACTTTGATTGGATAAATTGGGCATTTCATCGGCACAACTACAGTGCTTTTCTCTAAGTTGGTGCCTCACAAGATAACTAGACTAGTTGAGTGAGTTATTAAGGACTTTAAGGCAAATAGACTTGAGAATTTGACCAAGAATCGACTTCTCGACCGTGTTCATCTTTAGAGATCATTATGGCATAGTTAAAAATTGAATTAAGATCAGAGATAGGTCGGTTCGACTAAGATGAATGACCGATCATGGGTGACTCCACTAAATTGGAAAACTCTCGTCGACTGACACTAATTTGATTTTACTGTCGTTTTGGTACCCTGTGTCCGTATTTGAATCCTCAAGATTTTCACGACAATCGAGAATCGACAATGTGTCGAGTGGGTTCATTGTGACTCGAAGAAAACCGACCACGAGTCATTTGTCCTAAGAAGTTCTGAAAACTACCTGGTAGTCTAGGTCATGCTAAAAGTGCACCGGAGTGAAATTAACCACTAATTTGAGTTCGATTTCAAAAATTGAAAGTTTTGTGGTGTCACGAGCTATTTTAGGAACATCGACTCAGTGTCAAAATATTTTTCTAACGATCAAGACTTTTTGGGAAAAAGTCGGTTTATGACCGTTTTTATTCAATTAAGACCAGGGGTTAATTTTGGTTACAAAATTGGAAAGCAAGATGGATTCTTAGGCGAGGAAAATTATCAATTGAGACATTGAGGTATCAATCGATTTTATAGAAGCCATTTGGGGTGGAATTGGAGAGAAATGGGTGTTCAATTGAGAGAGATATGTGCCATTTCCCTTCCAATTTCATAGCACCCCATTGGACCCAACATTTGGACTACCTAAGAGCTTCTAGAAGGGGCATTTTTGTGTTGAAATTGAAGGGTGGATGACAACTCATTGGGTGGGCCATGTTTGAAGGATTGGAGAGAGAGAGAGAGAGAGAGAGAGAGAGAGAGAGAGAGAGAGTGAGAGAAGTGGTCCCCCTAAGAGAGAGAACCGGTTCCCCCTTTCTCCTTGCTTCTCTCCCGTCGCTGCCTTCTCCTCCATACCCTGTTGCACGACGCCCTGCAAGCTAAACACCAGCGAAGACAGCAGCTCTCTCGTCGCCATCGTAGCTAGCAGACAAAGCCGGAGCCGCCACCACTGCTCTACCCTGCCCGCTCGCCCTCCGCCTCCCTCTCTCCCTCCAGCTGCCATCAGCTTCTTCTTCTTCTTCTTCTTCTTCTTTGGGTTGTTCAAAACCTAACAGATCTGGGAAGCCGAAAGAGCAGCCAGCAGCGCCGCTTGTTGCCGTCGCACGCCGCTGGACTGCACACATTCCCCGTGCGAGCACACGTGCAGCTGTGCTTGGTAGTGCGTCTCCGCCCCCCTTCTCGGCCGTCGTCCCTACTAGAGCTCTGTTCCAGTAGCTACCCCGAATAGCTTAGGCCACCGCCGAGGCACCCTCCACCGCCGTTCATCTCCGCTTGGACCCGTGGCCAACCCTTGCTGCCTCCGCCCGTTGAAGAAAAATCCCTTGGAGTTTTGAAGTTGACAAAACAGCCTCTACAGTATGGTTTGAAGATTCCAAGACTCAGTCGGTTATGTCTGAAGAGTTCGAAGACCCAAAGGTTTTCCGTCTGAAGACAGTCAGACCCAAAGTTCCATCTGAAGTTTTTCCGTCTGAAGACAGTCAAGACTCGGTTTCAGTCTGAAGACCTTCAAGATCCAAATCTAAGTCTGAAGACAGTTTGCGATTTTGACAGACTGGCTACAGGTTATTTTTATGGATAAGGAAAGTAAGATATTGGATATTATATTTCCTAATATTAACCATGGAATATCTCTGGCTGTGATCGTAAGCTTGGAAAATTTTTCTTCGGATTTTATCTGTTGAAGATCAAGCTTATTTTTTGAAGAATCTAATTTTGGGAATTCAAGATCCTAATTGTATGGGCGAACAGGATTGACGAGCTACTATCTACTTACATTTCCGGCGACAAGAAGATCACTTAAATTGATTCAGTCCAACAGGTTGATTGGATGAATTCTTGGTAAGTGTCAACAGGTATGGAGGCACAGAGGCTATTTATGGTGGATCGGTGTTGCTCGGAAATAAAGAGAGACTTGGTAGAAAAATCTTGATGTTAGAATCTCTGAAATCACTTGATCTCTAAATCTTTCATGTTCAAATTGTGTATCAAGGAGAGTTACATATAGTGCGAAAACAGCAGCAAGCTGTAGGAGAGACTGTCTATTGAAGAAATCTAGTTCGTGAACTGTAACAGATCTCAATTGCTACATAGTGATTACAGCCAGTTGGCTGCCAGCGTGGAGAGTGGATGTAGGCTTGGAATAAGCCGAACCACTATAATTCTTGTGTCAATTCTCTTTTACCCTACTCTATTTACTTTATGAATACGTGTTTTATTTGTTATTGATATATCCTTGATATTAACGTATTCTACCACAAAAGATTCCAAAAGAATTCCGCAATAACCTATTCACCCCCATCTAGGTTGATTCACTAGCATATTTCAATTGGTATCAGAGCTTGGTTGCTTATTTATTAGAAGTGTTATAATTTCTAAAGCAAAAGATCTATGGCTAGTGTTTTGGCTCCAGGTTTAATTGAAGGGCAAAGCAATACCAGACCTCCCTACTTCGATGGAAATGAGTACAATGTATGAAAAAATAAGATGAAGGCATTCCTAAGATCCAAAGATCCTTTGGAATGGGATGTAGTGGAAAATGGAATTGCTCCAAAAGTTGCATCAATTGCAGGGAAAGAATTACCTGAAGGAGTGGGAATGTCTCGAACTGATATTCCAAAAAGACAAGCCCTTGATGCAAAGGCTATTTATTCTCTCTATTGTGCTTTATCTCCTACTGAGTATAATAGAATTTCATCTTGTGAAATAGCCAAAAAAGTTTGGGACAGATTGCATGTCACCTATGAAGGAACAGATCGAGTTAAAGAAACCAAGATCAACATCCTTATTGGACAATATGAAGCCTTCAAAATGAAGCCAGGAGAATCCATCTCGGATATGTTCAGCCGATTTACAGAAATTGTAAATGGCTTGGCATACCAAGGACAACCAATCTCAGGACCTATGAAGGTCAATAAACTGTTGAGAGAACTCTCCAAAGATTGGAATCACGTCAAGACATCTATAAGAGAAACATAAAGGATCATGCCTCTTTCAGTAGATGAATTGGTCGGCACACTTCAATCTTATGAAGTCGAGCAATTAAATGAGGAATTTGACACAAAAGGTAAGAAATCAATTGCTTTGAAATCTAATGATGATTCTGATGCTACAGATTTAGAAGAAGACTTGGATGATGAGGAGTTGGCACTTTTGATTAGAAAATTCAGAAGGTTAAATAGAAAAGGCAGGAGATTCAATGGAAAGAGACAAAACAATCAAAGATTTCAAAAGAAATCAAATGAAGAAGAAGATACCAGCAAAGAAGTTATTTGCTTTGAATGCAAGAAGAAGGGACACATTAGACCCAATTGTCCCTTGTTGAAGAAAAAGAAAGGAAAATATGAAAGGTTCAAGAAAGCACTCAAAGCTGAAACTTGGAGTGACACTGAATGTGAGGAGAGTGATGAAGAGTATGCAAATATCTATCTTATGACAAACTCAAACTCAGACTCAGACTCAGACTCAGACTCTGACTCTGACTCAAACAGCGGTATCAAGGTTAGAAATTTAAAAATTCCTACCAAAGTATCAAAATACATTCATGAACTTTGTCTCAGTCCTAAAGGCTCTCTTAAAAGGATTTTGAACTAAAAGGGAGAATTCCAAACTGAAACAACAAGAAAAATCTTAATTGAAAAAGTCGAAAGTCTAGACAAGTCTCTTGTTGTTTCAAAAGAGAATGAGAATGAACTTTCAAAAGAAAATGCTTGAAAGAAAATTTATTGAAAGTCACAAAGAAATTTTCAATGGGTTCTGAAAAGTTGGATAAAATTCTTTCTATTCAAAGACCTTATTTTAATAAATCTGGTCTAGGGATGATACATGAAACCGTTCCTATTGATTTCCCAAAGGTAAAGGAAAGAATCAAGAATAGGCTAACAAAAACTTTTTATAAAAATCACTTCCAAAAGGTTTTTGTAAAGCCTGTTGGTAGAAATGATCTTACATGTTCAAAATGTAAAAGTGTAGAACATTTTGAAAAGGAATGTCCCAAAGTTTGCAGACCTGTTAAGAAGAGCTGGGCAAAGACTATTTATGCTACTAACAATGATGGACCCAAGAAAATTTGGGTACCAAAGAAGACATGAGTCTTTCTTTTAAATGCAGGTCACATTCAAGAAGAAAATCAAGTGGTATTTGGATAGTGGATGCTCAAGACACATGACGGGAGACTCAAATTGTTTCACAAAACTCGCTCATGTAAAAGGGGGAAATGTTTCTTTCGATGGCAAAAACAAAGTAAAAATTGTTGGTCAAGGAACCGTGAAGATAGGAAACCTCACAATCAACAATGTTTCTCTTGTTGAAGGATTGAACTACAATCTATTGAGTATTAGTCAACTATGCGATACTGGATACAAAATCAACTTTCAAGAAGATACATGTTCTGGAACAAGCAAAGATTTTTCACAATCCTTTACTGGACGAAGACATGGAAACATTTATTTGCTAGATGTAAAGTCTGAAAGTCCATAATGCTTGACATCGATTCAAGATGAAGTCATTCTCTGGCACAGAAAGCTTGGACATGTCAACTTGAAGCAAATTGCAAAAGTGTCTTCCAAAAAGCTTGTTCGAGGACTTCCTAATCTCAAGTATCAAAAGCATGAATTATGCACTCCGTGTGTACTTGGAAAACAAGTTAGAAATTCCTATAAATCTATAAATTAGGTATCCACTAATCGTGTTTTGCAGCTATTACACTTGGATTTGTTTGGGCCAACTAGAGTTCAAAGTATTGGAGGTAAAAGATATTGTTTGGTTATAGTAGATGATTATTCTCATTTTACTTGGGTATTCTTTCTTGCAAATAAATCTGATGCATTGAATTATTTTACTAAGTTTGCAAAGAAGATCCAAATTGAGAAAGGTTATGCAATTTCAAGTATTAGAACTGATAATGGTGGTGAATTTGAGAATCATGATTTTGCTAACATTGTGATGACTTTGATATTCAACATAATTTTTCATCCCCATACACTCCACAACAAAATGGAGTTGTAGAAAGGAAAAATCGTTCTTTACAAGAAATGGCAAGAATTCTTTTGATTGAAAGCGATATTTCTCCTCATTTTTTGGGCTGAAGCTATTTCAACTGCTTGCTATATTATAAATAGAATTTTTCTAAGACCTATTTTAGAGAAAACACTTTACGAACTGCTTAAAGGTAAGAAACCTATTGTATCTTATTTTCATGTATTTGGTTGTAAATGTTTTATCCTAAAGAATTTCAGTGATCGAATTGGTAAGTTTGAAGAAAAATCAGATGAAGGAATCTTCCTTGGTTACTCTATGATAAGCAAAGCCTTCAGAGTCTTCAACAAACGGACTCGGAGCGTGGAAGAATCCATGAATGTGAAGTTTGAAGACTCTGCTCAAAATCAGACTCAACTCGAAGATTTTGACTCTGGCCAAGTGTCTACAAATTCTCTTGAAGAAAATCAAGTTTCAGACACTCAGCCTCAAACCAATTTAGTAGTTCCAACTGAAGAAGAGTTTCATCAAAATGACAAACCAACTACAAATTGGAAGCATAAATCAAGTCACCCTGCAGACCTCATCATTGGTAACATTGATGAAGGAGTTAGTACAAGATCTAAAAGTCGTGAAGCTTCTAGTGCTCTTGCACTCATTTCTGAGATTGAACCTAAAAACATAGAAGATGCTTTGAAAGATGAAAGCTGGATTGAAGCAATGCAAGAAGAATTGAATCAATTCAAAATCAACAATGTTTGGGAGCTAGTTCCTAAACCAAAAGGTAAATCAATTATTGGTACCAAATGGGTTTTCAGGAACAAGCTTGATCAACAAGGAAAAGTGGTAAGGAACAAAGCAAGACTTGTGGCAAAAGGCTACACACAAGAAGAAGGCATCGACTATGATGAAACCTATGCTCCAATGGCAAGGTTAGAAGCTATAAGACTACTTCTTACTTTTGCTTGTTTTAAAATTTTCAGGTTATTCCAAATGGACGTGAAAAGTGCATTCCTAAATGGAATTATCCAAGAAGAAGTCTATGTGGAACAACCACCAGGATTTGAAGATCCTAAAAGTCCAAACCTTGTTTTCAAGCTGAAGAAAGCCTTATATGGCTTAAAACAAGCACCTCGAGCTTGGTATGAAAGGCTAAGTAACTTCTTAATTCAAAATGATTTCTCTAAAGGTAAAGTAGATACTACTTTACTTATCAAAAGAGAAGGGAAGGATTTCATACTTATTCAAATTTATGTTGATGATATTATATTTGGTTCTTCTAATGAAAAACTTTGCAAGAATTTTTCAAAGTGTATGCAGAATGAATTTGAAATGAGCATGATGGGAGAATTGAACTTCTTTTTGGGACTTCAAGTCAAAAAAATCAAGTGAATGAATTTTTATCCATCAAGAGAAGTATGCAAAAGATCTTATCAAGAAGTTTGGAATGGAGAATTGCAAGAAAACAGAAACTCCTATGTCAAGCTCATCAAAGCTGGATAAAGATGAAGAAGGAAAGAGTATAGACTAAAAGCTATATAGGAGTATAATCGGGTCACTTCTTTACCTTACAGCATCTAGACCTGATATTCTATTTATTGTTTGCATAAGTGCTAGATTTCAATCTAACCCTAAAGAATCTCATATGACTGCTGTTTGAGCGTATTATTAAATATGTTGCAACTACACCTAAGCTAGGTCTATGGTATTCCAAACAAGGAGATTTTACTCTCCTTGGATATTCTGATGCTGACCTTGCTGGCTGTAGAGTGGATAGAAAAAGCACTACAGGTACATGTCAACTATTGGGAAATAGGATAGTATCTTGGTTCTCAAGAAAACAGGGTACCGTGGCTCTTTCAATCGCTGAAGCAGAGTACATTGCTCTTGGAAGTTGCTGCTCTCAAATCCTATGGATGCAACAACAATTGAGAGACTTTGGAGTTGATGAATCAAATACGGAAATCAAATGTGACAACACAAGCATAATCAACCTCACAAAGAATCCAATACTTCATTCAAGAGCAAAGCACATTGAAATCAAGCATCATTTCATTCGAGACCATGTTCAAAGTGGTGAAGTTGTGATTCAGCATGTAGATTCAAAGAATCAATTAGCAGATATATTCACAAAGCCCCTAGAAAAGGCTTACTTTGAAACAATTCGCTCAAGACCGAGTATCGTAAAATTTGAAGATTGATCGAGACTCAAAATTAAAGTACGAAGGCGGTTCGGACTCAACACTAGGGTACGAAGGTGGTTCGGACTCAACGCTAGGTCTAAAGGCGGTTCGAGACTCAATGCAAGGTCTGAAAGTGTTTGAGACTCTACGTAAAGTCCGATGGTACTCGACGCAAAGGTAAAGTCCGAAAAGAGTTCGGACTCGAGGTAAAGTCTGAACAATTATCAGACTCTGTATTTTTAGTCTTTTTACATATTTTATTTTCCCCGTATTCTCTATTTTATTTTATTTCTAGCAATTACTTTTCGAATTTTCAAAATCTCTTCTTACTCTTTTTCTGACATGTATTTATGGCAGTTTATATTTTCAAAAAGGCAGTTTTCTTTTTTGAAATTACGGTTTATTTTTAGCAGTTTTTATCTTTACTTTTTGGCGACGATTCATATTCCCGTGTTATTCTCTCTCACTATTTATACTCTCGAATCGTCACTTTTCATCCGCTACTACTCTCTTGCAATTCATCTTCCTACTTTTTCGCTTTCAAAACCCTAAAAGTTCAATTTGCCGTTCCTGTTTCATCCCTTTTTCGTCACAAAGATTCCATCTTTTTAAGCGATCAAGTTGAATCTTCGCTTGCTCTCCAAGTATGTCGTCCCGAAAGTCTTCTCGAATCGCCAGCAGGGGACCACAGAGACAACCAAAGGGTCCTACAAGAGTGGACCTCACGGAAGAAGATTCTCCTCAAAGGGAAGTAGAAAGTCCGCATGTTGAAGAAGAGATCACAGAAGCACAACCGGTAAGAACTCTCAAACCGAATGTTGCTTATGATCTTTACAAAAGGTTGAAGGATGGAAGAGTAAACCTAAAGACGATTGAGGAATATTTGAAAGAGAGAGGGTTTAAAAGCGAATATTTGTTTTTGATGGAAATGGAGAAGTTGAATGTTGTCGATAAAGGAACAGTACAAAGGGCGCTGGAGAATATTTCGAGTAATCCGCTTGGAAATACTCCTGCTGAGACCCTAGACGATGATGAGAGACTTTTCTCTCATTTTCAGCCTCGGTATGGTGTGGCTGCTAATTTTGTTTGTAATTCGGGAAGCTTATTTCAGTCTAAGAAGCACGAGCGAGTGTATGTGAAGCTGTTAAAGAGGGGTGTAGTCAATCCAAAAAGTGTGGACTTTGACTTCCTTGATTCATTGAAGATTAATTTAAGAGGAAAGTTTGCTAGGTTACAATTGAAAAGTTTCTGCACGGATATGACAATGGCCCACTCTGAACTCACGGCATATTTTTAGTCGAACTTGTCATTTTTGGATGTGAATCGGTTGTCCTTTTCTTTCATGGACAAAAGTTATATAGTTGATGTTGATTTGCTGGCTGACATTATTGAGGTGGAAAGGAGTTTCCAACCAATCAAAGTCTCTACAGCCTATGCAACTTTGGATATTGTGCGTGACAGAACTATTGAAGGCAAGATATCCTATTCTAGGATGAATGCCACAAATATTTTGTTGCACAAAATCGTCATCAACTGCATCGGGCCCAAGACAACATCGAAGACCGATGTTTCCAAGACTGAAGCCAAGCTGATATTTGTCATGAACCAAGGCAGACCCTTTTCTCTCCCACATGTCATTCTTTTCCACATGTACAGAACAGTGGTTAAGGATAAGGGTCAATTATCTTATTCATCGATCATCACAAGCTGTTTAGGCATTTTGATATTCAGATCCCTGCATCTCTATGCCTGACCACTTTAAATATGATGCTTGTTGGTCACAAGATGGTGTTGAAGATGAAGATTCCAGAGCTGAATGCTGCACTAGAAAGGTTGAGAAGGGAAACACCTTCCAAGGAGATCCCCACTGCTTCGTCAAAGAGAAAAGGCAAAGAGCCCATGGCTGAAAAGAAGCGTTGAAAAATCATCCTGCAAGATGAAGAGGATGAAGATGATGCCATGACTTTGTCAGCTCTCTCAAAGTTGAGGAGCCTTGTTAGTTTGAGAACAGAGGTTGGAGAGAGAGCAAGAAAAGAAGCAGAGGAGAAGGAAGCTGAGAAACAGAGGAAGAGAGAAGAGGAAAGGAAGAAAAGAGAGGAAGAAAGAAGAAGAAGAGAAGAGCAGGAGAGAAGAAGAAAAGAGGAGGAGAGACGAAGAGAAGAGGAATAGAGAGAAGAAGAAGAGAGACAGAGGAAAGTTGAAGAAGAAGAAAGAAGAAGGGAAGAAGAAGAGGAATTGAGAAGAGAAGAAGAAGAAGGAAGAAGGAAGAAGGATGAGGAAGAAAGCAAAATGTAGGAAGATATGGCTGCAGGTTTAGAGCCATCTTTTGCTGGGGAAGAGACCGAGAAACATCCAAGTGCTGATATGGATGTTGGTGACAAATATTCTACTCCACCCACTAGCATCAATATAGGGGGAGTTGCTGCAGAACAGGGGACTATATTGCCACTACATTTGAGTGATGTGAGTAGGTCAGGTGCTGACCCTGAGGAGGTCTATGCATTTCACTTCCCAGAGCATGAAGAATCCTCACCAATTGAGAAGGAAAGGGCTGAGAAGGAAGCTCCTAATTTCCAAACTCAATCTGCTGGTCCTAGTGGAAGTAATGCAAATTCGACAGCTTTTACACAGCTGTTAGATGTTATGTTGGACCTGAAAAAGCAGGTCTTTGGGATGGACTTCGAGCTGAGGGATTTGAAGAAGCCGCTGCTGAGCACTTCCGTGAATATGCAAGACCAGATCAATGCACTGAGAGCTCAAGTGGAATCGAATCAGACCAGTGCAGAATTGGTTTCAGTGAAGGAAGCTCTTGCAAATCTCGAGAAGTCAGTACAGGAGCTCCGCAAGTTTCAGCTTGTTCGTTTCCCTGAAAAGCCCTAAATCTTCTCAAGACCTTCCCATATTCACTCTACCTCTTTGATGGGACAAAAAAGGGGAGAGTTTGCAGATTTGATTGCAGATTTGAAAATTTGAAGCTTTTTGATTTGAAGCTTTGAGTTTTTCTTTGAAGTTTATTTCGTTTGTTTTTGTTTACTTAGACTATTTTTGGATTTGTTTTGGCTTTTGGTTGGGTTGTTTATTTGAACTTCTGCGATTTTATGTTGATTTGATGTTTGGATCAAGACTTGTGAATTTGCACTGCAAGATCATTATATTTGTGAGGATAATTGTTATTGGACTAACACTCTATTTTGCAGAAATAATCCTCAAAGTATATATGAGTTTTCCTTGCAAGTTTTTTTCGCAAATCTGTCGAGGGTTTTGTCACCATCAAAAAGGGGGAGATTGTTGAAGAAAAATCCCTTCGAGTTTTGAAGTTAACAAAACAGCCTCTACAGTATGGTCTGAAGATTCCAAGACTCAGTCGGTTATGTCTGAAGAGTTCGAAGACCCAAAGGTTTTCCGTTTGAAGACAGTCAGACCCAAAGTTCCTTCTGAAGTTTTTCCGTCTGAAGACAGTCAAGACTCAGTTTCAGTCTGAAGATCTTCAAGACCCAAATCTAAGTCTGAAGACAGTTTGCGATTTTGACAGGCTGGCTACAGGTTATTTTTATGGATAAGGAAAGTAAGATATTGGATATTATATTTCCTAATCTTAACCATGGAATATCTCTGGCTGTGATCGTAAGCTTGGAAAATTTAGTCTTCGGATTTTATCTGTTGAAGATCAAGCTTATTTTTGGAAGAATCTAATTTTGGGAACTCAAGATCCTGATTATATGGGCGAACAGGATTGACGAGCTACTATCTACTTACATTTCCGGCGACAAGAAGATCACTTAAATTGATTCAGTCCAATGGGTTGATTGGATGAATTCTTGGTAAGTGTCAATAGGTATGGAGGCACGAAGGCTATTTAAGGTGGATCGGTGTTGCTCGGAAATAAAGAGAGACTTGGTAGAAAAATCTCAATGTTAGAATCTCTGAAATCACTTGATCTCTAAATCTTTCATGTTCAAATTGTGTATCAAGGAGAGTTACATATAATGCGAAAACAGTAGCAAGCTGTAGGAGAGACTGTCTATTAAAGAAGTCTAGTTCGTGAACTATAACAGATCTCAATTGCTACATAGTGATTACAGCCAGTTGGCTGCCAGCGTGGAGAGTGGACGTAAGCTTAGAATAAGCCGAACCACTATAATCCTTGTGTCAATTCTCTTTTATCCTACTCTATTTACTTTATGAATATGTGTTTTATTTGTTATTGATATATCCTTGATATTAACGTATTCTACCACAAAAGATTCCAAAAGAATTCCGCAATAACCTATTCACCCCCCTCTAGGTTGATTCACTAGCATATTTCACCGCCACCCTTGTCTCGCCATTTCAGCCGCTGAAACTACTTCAACTAGCCAAGAACAGCAGCTGAAAAAATGTGTATGGCAGTACCTTCAAGGCCTGATTTGGCAGTCGTCCCGAGCCCGGATGCTCGGCCTGCTTTGAGGAAAGTCGATCCTCACGTCGAG
Organism: Eucalyptus erythrocorys; assembly: GCA_014182555.1. Classification (NCBI taxonomy): domain Eukaryota; kingdom Viridiplantae; phylum Streptophyta; class Magnoliopsida; order Myrtales; family Myrtaceae; genus Eucalyptus; species Eucalyptus erythrocorys. The sequence goes on along the minus strand of CM024597.1, from coordinate 7,917,998 downwards.
CCCGTCGTTTTGTGTGAGTTTTACTCACTAATGCTGTGATGTCCCAGGGCGTCACGTACTAAGCGCGAGCGGAATTAAATATTTTTATAATTTAAAATTGATATCCAACTAATCAATCACACTTCATGCTAATTATCATATAACATTTAACATTGACGGTTAGCATGTATAACATGGATTATTTAGAATCCTAAATTTATGACATGAGGTTATCCTGCAATTCATAACATTAGCCATACACATACATGCAATCAAATTAGAGCATAAAAACTTCCTTCTCATTTACCATCGTCAAGGCTTTACAAAATCTACCAACCTGAACTTTTCCTTTTTCCATGTTTCACGCCTATATATTTACATACATGTACAAAACAAAAGTAAGGCGTATCAAAGTCAAGGATAGGGGTAAGGGTGGCTACTCCGCGTATATCCCAAACCAGCCCACGTCTTTAACCAAAAACAAACAAACAAAAGTCTAGCCTTCCATGAACTCTGGCGTCTAAGCACCATCCATCCCGTCTCCAAGTCCACCGGCTCCGAAGGGTAATGGACCAAACATCTCGCCCTCATGGTTGATGAACCATGCCACGAACTTCATCGGGGTCAGACTAGCTCTACCGTCATCCATCCATAATATCGCTTTGTACTTGGTAAACACCATATCTGTCACGCCCCGATCCTCAGGCACGCGCACACATCCCTCACCTTTGGTCGATTTTAAAATGCGATATCCCAGGATAAGTATCGCCGACCCTTTCTTTTCATTTATATGCACATGCGGAAGTAGTTAAAAATCCCCAGACAATAAAATAATGGGATAGAAAAGCAAACCACAAATTTACTTATTGAAATTCACGACTACAAATGTACAGGGTTTACAAAAGAGGATAGGACTATGCTCGGGATCATTGTCCCAGTCCTCCTCAGGTCTTTCGCCACTAGATTCAATTTTTTCAAACTCTTCATCTCCTTCTTCTCGCTCATCTTTGACTTCAAATGCCGGCTCGTCTTCGAGAAATCTAGGGGCCTGAAATGTAATCCCACAACCGGGATGAGACTATGTCTCAGCAAGTTCTACCTCCCTAAGACCCGATTAGTAAACTAATACACCTTAGGGCTGCCTAAGCATAACATGAGTCAGAGGATTTACCTAGGCCTCAGATTCCACCTGCATGTTAGCACATATCAAATAGGCACCCAAACAATCACATCACTGATCGAAACATCGATCAAATCGACTTAGTCAATCACATGCCAACAAGACCACTCACGGTCATTCCCAATCAATCAATCAAATCACGACAATCAGATCAAATCATTGATCAATCGAACTAGTCGATTTCATAACCAACAGACTAAGCAATTCCCACAATGCATATCAAGATGTCGAGCACATGTGCATTCTCTTAGGCACTAGTTCGCCAAAGTGATGCATCAAATCACCGAGCCCACGTGTCTCTTTTATGATGCCATACTTAAGTCTCTGGGCCCACGTGCCTTCTCCAAAGTGATGCATCAAGTCACCGAGCCCACGTGCCCTTTTTACGATGCCAAACCCTGTCACCGAGATTCAATGGCTTTACGGTCCCACCTGACCTTTCTCAGATTTAATGGCTTTAAGGTCCCACCCGACCTTTCTCAGATTTAATGGCTTTATGGTCCCACCCGACCTTTCTCGGATTTAATGGCTTTATGGTCCCACCCGACCAATTTCATCACTTAGTGGCTTTCCGGTCCCACCCGACCCTCTCAACTGCAGCCAACGATATTGTACTTCATAAATAAATTTCTCAGTTTCATAATATCTTGGCCCAATTCCTTGGAAATAAAGATACACAATAAAATATCGTGCGTGGGTACACGACCGGCCTTAGCCAAAATATCATATTTTGCTTTTAGAACTTCCCACCATTTTCAACAGCCCATAAAACACATTTTTGGCGCTGTGAACCGACGCCCAGTAATTACCAATCAATTACCACAATTCAAATCATTTAGGAATAAATCTTAAAAATACGTAATTAAATCGATTCAGCACAATGTAGGACTCAAATAAATAAACAGACTGCACCACGACGATCAGCACGAAATTTCGGTCGTCGCCCATCTCAACCTTAATTTCAAAAAATAAATAATTAATTAATTAATTTCGAAAATTAAATAATTAATACTAAAATTCAATTTAACTCAAAATAAAGCCCGATTAAATAAACGGACTTCACCACAGTCATCAGCATAATATTCCGGTCGTTAGCCATCCAAGTTCCGGGAAATAAATAATTAAATAATTAATTTCGGGAATTAAATAAATAAACACAATAAATTCAATTCAGCACAATATAAAGCTAGATTAAATAAACGGTCTGCGCCACAATCATCAGCACAAAATCCCGGTCGTTAGCCATCCAAGTTGAATTTCCGGGAAATAAATAAATAAATAATTAATTAATTAATTAATTAATTAATTAATTTCAAAAATTAATAATTAATTACTAAAAATACAATTTAGGCCCGAAAAGCCTAATTGAAGCCCGCAAAGAGTCGGGAAAAATCCCGAGATGCTTTCAATAAATAGTAAACCACATCCACGTGCTAATTGCACCATCAAATTACTTAATTTGCATCACAATTGATTAATAAACACTAATCTATACTAATCTAAACACCTAAACCTAATTAATTAAACCTAACCAATCCCTAAGCATAATTAGCAAACTAAGGAGGGATTAGTGAGGTTACTCACCGGAATCGCGCGCAAAACATATCAATCCGACGGGGACGACGAGAGGAACGATAAACTCCAAAGCACGGCTAGGGTTTGGGGCCCGAAAACGGCCCAAAAGCAGGCTTGAAGCCGCTGGAAACCCACTCCGTGGGTTGCTGGTTTGGCTGCAAAACAGGGGAAAACAGAGATGGTTGGGGATGGAGAGGGGTCGGGAGAGCGGGAGGAGCTCCGGTGAGGTCGAAGGGTGGCCGGAGGGAGCTGAACGGCGGCCGGAGGTGGCTGGACGAGGTGGAACAAGGGCTGAACAGAGGTGAGATCGCACAAGGGAGGACGCCTGGGCGGTGGAGAGGGCAAGCGTTGAGCGGCGGACGCGCGAGCGGTGGAGCGTGGGCGTGCGCGGGCGGCGGGACGAGCGGCCTGCTGTTTCGGCGAGCTGCTGCTTCTCCTCTTCAGCTTCTTGTCTTTCACAAACAGGGGGAAGAAGAAAGGGGCTACTTCGGTCACGTGGGAGAGAAAGGGGGAAAGGAAAAGAGAGGAGAGAGAAGAGATAACCTTTGACTAGTCAAATGGGGAAGAGGAAGCAAAGTGGGAAACGGCAAGGGAGGGGGTTTCTCGCACGTGGGGGAGGGGAGAGGAGAGAGAAGAGAGAGGAAAAGAAAGGGAGAGAAAAATAAAAATAAAAAGGCAATCCCATTTCCTTTTCTCTTTTTAACTTCTTCCGGTCTTCAATTGCACGTCTATTCTCTCTTAATTTATTCTCAATCTGATCTCATAAAATCAATCGATGCCTCAATACCTCAATTGCTATTTTTCCTCATCCAATAACCCATGTTGAACTTCAATTTCGCTATTCTCAGCTTCAATTGAATGAAAACGGTTCTATTACCCAATCGAAATTAAAACCCGAAAATCCGGATGTCACAATATCTATGTCAGGGTCATACACGTCCAGGAAAGAAACATCAATGCTGGCTATCACTCCATACCGAGCAACTGGCGGCACATCCATACTTTCAATCTGAAAATGTAAGGTATGAGCAAACATCCTTGCCCAGTAAAGAATAACAAAACTCTACTCTAAAACGATCCATAGCTATCAAAGTCACAAGCAAACTATCCAATAGTCAGGACACTAAGAAAACATATAACAAGCATAAACAGTAATAATGCATCGTATAAGAAATCACCTGACATGCATCCATCCCTACGCTTATCCTACACAAATTCAAACTACAATGCAAATATAATAGATGAACTCACTCGCCGAATATAATTAACTTTTAGTGTGCATAAAAATCCACCCTCGAATCAGTCACAATTGGGAAACTACCGGCCTGATCGAGTCACTTCCAGAAGGTACGTTATCTGGACTTCCACAATACCTTTAATCGTGGGCATCTCACTCCGAGGCATCCCGGTATCAACCAAACCGAGGTCCTCCCTGATCACACACAGGGGCATCTCACTCCGAGGCATCTCCGGCATCACACAGCCGAGGCATCCTTGATCACACACAAGGGCATCTCACTCCGAGGCATCTCCGGCATCACAGCCGAGGCATCCTTGATCACACACAAGGGCATCCCAAACTTCCGGGGGCATCACCGGTAACTCGGTACCGATGGATCCGTTCACCTCATTAAGCACACATCTCACACCACACCTTTGATTTAATGTGCATATCGTATGCAAAAGAAAAGACACCTAAGCATCTATCTAAGTCTTATGATCTTAGCACACGTGCGTGTCTGGATCATAAGATAAAATCCATCACGAACATGTCCCATACCATGCCGGACAAATATTTATCCCATAATCAAGCACTATGCACCGCACTCATTGCATACACATGAACCTAAATGCACTTAAATCTCTATTGATGTATGAGACTCACTCAATCTTAACTAACATCTAATATGGGGTTTATCAGACTCCATGTTCAGCATACAAGTCCAAATTGTAAGTTATTACATCTAATATACATTCTCGGGTACAAGCAGCATTTTGGCTAAATGGGCAGTTTCGGTTTTAAGCATGAAATACCTATCAAATCTTATCGAAATGCTACCAAATTTTATTATGTTGTACTTAAGACATAGATTAACATCTTTCATGAAGGAAATTAAGTCTAATTCTCATTTTATTAAGAGCAACAATTAACATCATCTTCGCTGAAATTTTGTTCTTAGTCCAGATTTTCTATTAACAAAGAAAAATCATTTCACCAATCAATTCTCATCCATTTAATCTCAAATTTTGACACGTTATTCCCTATGATGTGTTCTACAACTTTCATTAAGGATTCAAAGTTCAATTCTAAACAGATAATTACAAAATTTTCACACAATCAGCAAAGGTCATCCAATTTTCACAAAAACAGCTTACAAGACTTACTAAATTCACTTCTTTTTCTATGTTATGGGTCCATATGGTTATAACTTCTTGTATAACTCAATCCTATGGAAGTTCTATCATGTAGAAAACTTCTTTCCCATCTTCATTAACAAACATGAATAAGATTACACATAAACAGATTGCTTTTCACTCGGTTTCACCCAAAACCGAATGGAAACACATGTACATCACACTTTTAGTTCAACTAAGCCACTTCTCATCCTCAATTCACTTAGTACAACACTTCGGCACTTCTCACAGCATCTCAACACATCTCTATCTTGTTCTTTTCTAACTTTTAATCAAATCCACGGCTCGGCTTGAGGCGTTAACTCACCCGTGAACCATATAATCACTTTCTAGCCAACTCGGCACACTCGGCTTCCATCTTGGCGCATCACTCGACAAAACGGCACTCCACAATCACAAATCCAAACAAACACAGCAAAGAATTGACATGCAAACACTTCTACTTCCAATCTAACACTCCCCAAACTCAATTCAACCACAAAACAACAACTACAAGCTACAGCCATCCTTGTTGGGCTAGATTCACATGTTTCCTTGATAAAACAATGGATATGTTTCAAATTAGAGTTAGATTATTCCTTACCTCGCTTCGGCTACACAATTACACTTGGATGCTTCAAAATCAACACAAAAATCCAACATGCAAGATGAAGAAATCAGCCGGTTCTTCTTGTCCAAGCTTTGGCCGAGAGAAAGAAAAGAGGGAGAAGAAGAAATGGAATTTCGGTTTTTGTGAGGAGAGAGAGAGGGTTTCAGTTTTTATAGAAGGGTTTAGGTCTACTAGGCTAGTCTAATTTAGGGGGTAATGATTAGCTAGCTTAGGTTTTTTGAAAGATAGAAACCGTGGGTGCATGCGTGAGATCCAAGAGAAAGTCGGTGTCGTGGCTTCGCGCGAGAGAAATTTCCGCCATCGTCGATCGTCGTTCGTTAACTATTAATCAATGTCATTAGTTAGCTCATTAGATTAGATATTTTCATCTAATGATCTTTTGTTTCCACTTAATCTCAATCACACAAAAATCATAACACATTGACCAATCAAAGTTAGTCTATAAAGAAATCAATGACAAAAGAACACTAAAATTATGAGTAATCCACTAATCAATTCACTTAACTATGATTTATAAATCTTAACTAAAAATGTAATTACACAGGCCTAATTATTTATTCCCGGCGCAACGGGCTCAATCTAAAATTATAAGGCCCACTAAATCTCATAAATCTTGAAATCCCGAACCTTGGCCCATCTCCAGCCAATTTCAAACCCAACTTTCACGGCCCAAACCATGAGCTCGGTTCTAAAAGAATTGTACGGCCCACTAAATCTCAAGCCCACACATCCTACAAAATCCAATGGGTTCGCTCTTCGGCCCATTCTAAATAAATTTAAATTTCTAAAAATCTAATTATGCTAATGACGGTCGATCGAATTTTTGGGATGTCACAAATGCCTTCTTAGTGTGCTAATTATACTTAAAGGTTGATTAGATTTAATTAATTGTAATTAGTGGTTAGATTAGAATTGATTAGCATTTATTAGTTAATTGCATTGCATGTTAGTTGTTTGGTTAGTGTATTTAGATAGAGAATTGCCTCTAGTATTTATTGGATGCTTCTTGGGATTTTTCCCGTCCCTTATCGGGTGTTAATTAAGCAAATTGGGCCTAAATGAAATTTTTAGGAATTAAATATTAATTTTCGAAATTAATTATTTAATTGATTATTTAATTAGTTATTTCTCGGAAATTCAACTGGGATGGCCAAAGTGACCGGGATTTTATGTTGATGATCGTGGTGTAGACTGTTTATTTAATTGAGCTTTATATTGTGCTAAATTGAATTTATTGTATATATTTATTTATTTAATTTTTGAAATTAATTATTTTCCAGAAATTCAACCGGAATGGCCGCTGACCGGAATTTCGTGCTGATTGTCGTGGTGTAGTCCATTTATTTACTTGAGCCCTACGTTGTACTGAATTGATTTAATTATGTATTTTTTGGGATTTATTCCTAAATGATTTGTTTTATGGTAATTGATTTGTAATTATCGGACATCGGTTCACAGTGCCAAAAATGTGTTTATGGGCTGTTGAAAATGGTGGGAGGTTCTAAAAGAAAAGTATAATATATTTTGGCTAAGGCCAACTGTGTACCCACACACGGCTATTTTATCGAGAATGTTGAATTGAAAAAGATAGTATACTATATCATCCTATGGGCTCTGATATGCCAGCTTAGTGAGAGCAGTATACTAGTATACTATATCGGCCTACGGGCGATATGTCAGCTTAGCGTGAGCAGTACACTTTGTCAGCTTAAAGTGAGCATCAAGGGTATACTATATCAGCCTACGGGCGATATGGCAACTTAGTGAGAGCAGTATACCAGTATACTATATCAGCCTACGGGCAATATGTCAGCTTAGCGAGAGCAATATATCTTTACCTTATTAGCTTAGTGCGAGCTATAATATCTATTATCAGCTTAAAGTGAGCAGTCCTAATATGAACAGACTTATAGATAGTAGATGATGAGCCCACCCAAAAGGGGTCTAGATGGCATGTAATCGACTAGGTCGATTGATCATTGTTTTGATCAGATGTTGTGAATTGATTGATTGATTGATTGATTGGAAATGACAGTGAGTGGTCTTGTTGGCGTGTAATCGACTAGGTCGATTTGATCGATGCTTCGATCAGTGATGTGATTGCTTGGGTGCCTATTTGATTTGTGCTAATATGCAGGTGGAATCTGAGACCAAAGTAAGTCCTCTGACTTATGTTGTGCATAGGCAGCCCTAAGGTGTATTAGCTCACTAATCGAGTCTTAGGGAATAGAACTTGCTGAGACATAGTCTCATCCCGGTTGTGGGATAATATTTCAGGTCCCTAGATGGCGGTCATGAAGGATTGGGAGCCCTGGAGTCTAGAAAGGTGGAAAGTAAAGAATCAGCAACATGTCCGATTAGTGGGTCATTAAACCATTACCTTTTGTGGAGTCGATAGATTTTGTAAACAGTCTGCTGTTACAAATAAACAAGTTTGTTTATAAAAAGGTTTGAGTTGGTTTGAAAATTTTGTGGTCTTGCTACTCTATCCCATTGTTTTATTGTCTAGGGATTTATATATGCTTCCGCATGTGCTTATTAAAATGAAATGATAAGTGCTGCGGAAGTCCTAAAACTTATCGCGAAAGTGCATTTCAGTCCTAAAACTTGCAAAAAGTTCATTTCAGTCCTCAAACTTGTTGAAACGTTACAAATGTGTCCTAAAACCGACGCCGTTAACTTTTTCCATCAAAAAAGTTAACGTGGCATTTTAAATTATTTTTTTATTTTCCAAGTGGATTTTTTAATTATTTTTTAATCATTTTTTTTAAAATTAGAATTATTCATTTTATCTAATTTTCACCAAAAACTTAGAAAGATAAAAGAAAAAAATTATTTTTAAAAATTATTTTAAAAAATAAAATCGGTCTCCTCTCCACCGCCGCCGCCGCCGCGCGCCGCCGCCCATCGTCGAAGTGTCCGGAGACGGTCGCTGTCTTGGGCGGGCCTCGTTGGCCCGAGGCAAGGGGCCGGCAACCGTCGCCCGCCCTGGGCGAGACCTCGTTGGCCCTCGCTTGGGGCCAACGAGGCTCGCGATATGGGCGAGCCTCCCCTGCCTCGTGCGAGGGCCAACGAGGCCTCGCACATGGTGGGCGACGGCTGCGCCCCGGGCAAGGCCTGGTCGGCCCTCGCTGGGGCCGGCGAGGCTTGCTAGATTTGGGTGAGGCACGCCGAGATCCGGCATGCCTTGCCAGCCCCGAGCGAGGGCCGACGAGGTCTCGCCTGGGCGAGTGACGGTCACCAACCCCGTGAAGGCCGGCGATGACTCGCCCAACGTGGGCGACGGCCACCAGCCCTAGGCGAGGCCTGGTCAGCCCTCGCTTGTGGCCGACGAGGCCTCACATAGGGTCGAGGGCCGTCGCCCGCCCTAGGCGAGGCCTGGTGGGCCCTCGCTCGGGACCGGCGAGGCTCGCCCAAGGTTGGCGACGCTCGTCGCCCTCGCCTAAGGCCGGCGAGGGCTCACCCGAGCCAAGCGAGGGCCGGCCACCTCGCCGAGGGCCGACTGTGCCTTGCCCAAGGCCGACGGCTATCGCCCGCCCTAGGCGAGGCCCGGTTGGCCCTCGCTCGGGGCCGCCGAGGCTCGCCTGGATCTAGCAAGCCTCACCGGCCCCGAGCGAGGGCCGACCAGGCCTTGCCCAAGGCCGACGATGCTCGATGGCCCTCGCCTAGGGCCGATGAGGCCTCGCCCGGCCGGGCGAGGGCCGGCCATCCCCTCCTAAGGTCGGCGATCGTCGTCGGCCCCTCCGGCGATGGGCAATGGCGGCGGCGGCGGAGAGGAGACTCATTTAAAAAATAATAATTTTTAAAAATAATTTTTGTTTTCTTTTTTCATTTTTAGTTTTTGGTGAAAATAAGATAAAATGAATAAATCTAAATTTTTCTTAAAAAATGATTAAAAAAAATTTTAAAAAATCCACCTGGAAAATTTAAAATAATTTAAAATGCCATGTCAGCATTTTTAACAGAAAAAGTTAACGGCGTCGGGTTTAGGATTCATTTGTAACGTTTCGACAAGTTTTAGGACCAAAATGCACTTTCTCGACAAGTTTTAGGACTTCCGCAGCACTTATCCCTAAAATGAATGGGTCGGTGATGGGTCCTGGGACGTTGCTTTTTAATCGACCAGTTAAGAGATGGGCACGCACTCGAGGATCGAGACGTGATAGATATATTCATAATTAATGCTTAACCATATTTGAGAACATATTTTTAACTTTATCGAAAAGTATGGATAAAACTAATGAATAACAAAAAAAAAAAAAAAAAAATCAACTTTATTTACATAAATCTATGATCGTTTATAATCATCAAAATTTATCATTATTTAACATTCAATATTTTTATTTTTTGAAATCAATTTTTAACTCATTTATTTATTTTTTATAACATAAATAACTTTCCGCTCAAAAGTTATTTCCCTAAAAATCTCTCAAAATTATTTTCCTCTCTTTTTTCTCTCTATACGCTCATCCCCAAAAATCATTTGCCCTCCCCCATTTTCTCTCTCTCCAATCCCCCATGCCACCCCCAAAATCTAGGCACCCAATATTTTCTCCAATATTTTCTCCCCCTTCGATTTCTTCCCAACTCTCTCTCTCGTCCCCCCACGTCACCACCTGCTCTCTGCCCCGCCCCCATCAATCATCCCCAACCCATGCCACCACCTGCTCCCCCGCCCCCATCAATCAAACCGCCCCTCGGAATCTGTCTTCTTCTCCCTTCGCATGCTCTCATGTTGGGGGAGAAGGCGGTTCGCAGAATCAAGGGCGACGATACCTCCGACCCGACTCTGTCTCCGACATGCAAGAGCCTAACCTTAATAAGCGATCTCGACGTCAGCGCAATTCAACAAGTCGCGGATGAAGTGGATAAGGAGTACCAGAATCTTCTTAGCATATCAATGAAACTCGAACATCTTTGAAGCCTCGCCATCTGCCCTCCATCGCGGTCCTCTGGATCGCCTGCTCTTCGTCTAGCCCTCCCTCGTCGTTGCAGCTTTGCCTCCGCTCCCCGGTCTCGCCTCCACCCTTCATCGTCTTCTTCAACGATCCTCTCCCTCAGACACACGTGTTGGAACGTGTCAAAAAATCTGACACGTGGTCAACGCTTGTCCGAGCATGTCGAGGTGTCCGACAGGCTTTGACACGTGTTGGACACGACAAGGAAGCTCCAGCGACATGTCTGTGCTTCATAGGTAATGGGGGGCGTTCGAATTCAAAAAATGAATTGAAAAAGCGTGATACTTTATGTTTTTATCCTTCCATATAATTACTCATTTAAATGTTAGACATAATCTATTTATCTATATTTGAGTTAATGCAAGTAAAATAAGGAGATAATATGATAGGATCATAGAGTCAAGAGCCATACAGTGGCTGGGAAAAAGGAGAGATGAATGAGGTGAAATATAATTAATACTACTTATGTATTAGTACACAATAATTGTTTTTGTGATACTTTAATTTTGATATTTGTTGAAATTTAAATTTAAAATATTTTGGATTTTATAACAATGGGCTTCATTCATGAGCAGTACTTGATTTTACATATATGGCACTCATTTCTATTACTATTTCTTAGAAAGAATTAATTAATACAAGGCATTTATCTACATGTGACCCTTGTGATGAAGTTGAGATAGATAGTTGCATTGATTGGCTCTTGCCAACCTTCATTTATAAACAAAAATTCTTGTGATAAGAATAGCTTGACTACTTTAACTTCCATACGGCGCTCATTTGAGTATTATAACTTTTTTTTTTTTTGCTCATCTAAGTGCCGCATCAAATTAAAATTGATTATTTGAGTGTCATTTCCATTAAATCGTCCTACGTGCAATTTTTTTATAATTTTCCATTCCAACATGGATTTTTTTATTTTTTATTTTTTTTATTAATCATCCATGTTAGTGCTACCAATGTCACATGGGACAATCAGTGTCCATGTTAGATTTTTCAGCGAGGCAAACCTTTGATGGCATTCAAGTAAGTGAAAAAAATTATGGCACTCAAGTGAGCGCCATATGAAAATTATAGTACTTGTGCTATTTTTATCTTCACTTTTGTCAATTTATTTTTAAATCATTTCATTTTTTGCCAATTGACTTTATTCGATCAATTTTGGCTGAAAATTATTGACATGGTGCCAACCGTCTTAGGTCGCACGGCCAGGATGTGTACAATATTTTAAAATAATATTTTAATAATTTTTCAATTTTATATTAATTTAATTTTTTTCTTATATCATCTTTTCCTTGTTTTCTTTATTCTTTACTCTTGTTTCTTTTATTTTCTTATTTTCGTTTTTACTTTTCCCCTCCATCGGCCACTGCCAGGCCTCATTGACCTTTGCCGGCCTCAAGATTGGGTGGGGTTTGTCCTCACCCGCTCAAGTGAGAGTGCGCTGACTAGTCAAATGCTTGTCTATAATAATTAAACAAGAAAATTTTTGTATACATGGATTCCAGTTATTTTGACGCCTGACCAAGAATCTTCAAATCAAATCATCCTAGTATTAATCAAAGAATCGGTATTAGTAACTGAAGTACTAGTAGTCCGAAGACTACTTTTGTAATTTCGGCAAAACTTTTCTTAAAAAAAATAACACGTGGCTATCTACGCAGGCGAAATGACATGGAGGCAACCCAGTAGGATTTTTCTTGCAACGTTATGGGAAAATGACTAAGAGTCAAACATTTTGTCACTGTAAGACTCCCGCAGAGTTCGTCACTTTCTCGAAGTCCCTGGTCTAAACTAGAACCCTTCGGGCTATAAAAGAAGTTCATTCAGCTCCCTTATTTCTCATGAATTCTTGCGAAGCATGACAAAATCAACTCCAACCAGCTTTCTCTCCCTCTGCCTCTTCCTCTGGCTCATCTTCTCACTTCCATTTCAAGCCTCACCATCACCGACCACAGAGGCGCAAGCTCTTGTCAAATGGAAGAACTCTCTCTCTCCTCCTCCTCCACCACCTTCTCTGAGCTCATGGTCACTCACCAACATTACCCATCTCTGCTACTGGACTGGCATTGCCTGCAATGATGGTGGGTCGGTCTCAGAGATCATCCTCTCCAGCTTAAGCCTCAACGGCACACTCAATGCGCTTGACATCGCTTCATTCCCAAACCTGACCTGCTTCAACGTCGGCGACAACAATCTCAGCGGCCCGATACCGTCCATAATCGGCAATCTATCCCAGCTCAGGTTCTTGGACCTGGCGGGCAATTTCTTCAAAGGGGCGATTCCTCGCTCCATTGGACAAGCTTGATTTGAGACTAAACGAGTTGACCTCTTCGATTCCTTCGGAGCTTGGGCTCTGTGCTAACCTCACCTACTTAGATCGTCCAGAATATGATCTCTGGGGAGCTGCCTCTCTCATTGTCCAATCTGGTTAGATCGTCGGAATTTGGAGCTTTAGAGAATCGCTTGTCTGGTGAGTTACTGCCTGAATTCTTCACGAATTGGACCAAACTTATTTCTCTGCAGCTCCAGAACAATTTTCTCTCCGGGACTATTCCTCCGGAGGTTGGGAATCTTACATTGTTGACCGATCTCGACCTCAGCATGAACCAGCTTTATGGAGAGGTCCCCAAGACCATCTCTCACCTTGCTAACTTACGGGTGATCAATTTGCTCGGGAACAATTTTTCAAGAGGAATACCACGTGATTTCAGCAAGTACAGCCCTTCTCTTATATTTATTGCCTTTTCAAACAACAGCTTCACAGGAGAACTGCCGCTAGATTTATGCAGTGGCTTTGCTCTTCAAAATCTCTCAATCAGTAGAAATAACTTCACGGGGCCACTGCCCGACTGTTTGAAGAATTGTTCGCAGCTAACGAGAGTCCGTCTAGACCACAATCAGCTCACTGCAGATATCGCGAGTGCGTTCGGAGTTTATCCGAATCTTGTCTTTATAACACTCAGCAACAACCAATTTGTTGGGAATCTCACGGCACAATGGGGAGAGTGCACAAATCTCACGAATTTCCAGATAGATGGTAACAAAATTGCCAGCCGCATCCCCCCGGAGCTTGGAAAGTTGTCTCAGTTGCGTGTCTTGACTTTGTACAACAATGAATTGACTGGGAAAATTCCCGACGAGATGGGAAATCTAGGGGAGTTGTTTAACCTGAACTTAAGCAACAACCATTTGGCTGGAGATATTCCCATCCCATTAGGAAACTTATCGAAGCTAAATTATCTTGATTTGTCAAAGAACGCAATGAGTGGTAGTATACCGAAGGAGCTCGCGAATTGTATGAATTTACTAAGCTTGAACTTGAACAACAATAGTCTGTCGAGTGTCCTACCGCCGGAGCTCGGGAAATTGTTCACGCTACAGATTCTTCTAGACTTGAGCCACAATTCATTAGCAGGATCAATTCCATTCAATTTAGGAAAGCTTACTAAACTGGAAAATCTCAATCTTTCGCACAACAGCTTCTTAGGTACAATCATAGCAACTCTCACTAACTTGGTGAGTTTAAGCTCCATAAACTTATCGTACAACGAGCTTGAAAAGGGCTAGTAAACACACCTAGGGGGTGAATAGGTGTATAAAATTTTTCTTTTAACAACTTTGAAAAATTCAATTGCCTTTGAACAATAACTCAGAATGTAAAGGACTTTGAATAAATCTATGAAACAATTGAATCAAGCGGCAATTAAAATAAGAAAATTAGGGTAAGAGAAATTGAACATAGAGGTTTAAAATGGTTCGACTTAATCCAAGCCCACATCCACTCTCCCACGCTGACAGGCCACAAGCTGGATTTCACTATGGATCAAAAGAGTTTTGTACAGCTTGTGGTCTAGACTTCCCTCGGTGGAGAGTCTTAGCTATCTTCTTCACAAGTTCTTACTGTATGCTTCTCTCTTTTGTACACAATTTAGCTCGGAGAACGAGAAAGCAATGAACTATAGAGATTCAGACTTTGGAATTTTTCTTTCAGCTACACCTCAAACAACGAAAAATCCCACCTTATATACTCCTTCATGCCTTCATAGCCGTTGGCATTTTCCAAAGGAGTTCTTCCAATCTACCCGTTGGAATGAATCAATTAAGGTGATCTTGAGTTGTTGATTAAATGTAGATAAGAGCTTGTCAATCCTATTCGCCCATACAATCAGGATCTTGAGTTTCCAGAAGTAGAACCTTCCAAGTTTGCTCGCTTTTCAAATCGGAGTAAATTCCAATAACTGATTATCTTGAAGCTATATCCAGTCATAGGATCTTCCAGAAATCATACGGAAAGAATCTTCGAAGATAAAATCCCCTTTTGTATAAGTCTTCTTCCTTCAGTCTAGTGACTGTCAACTTGGGCAGACTTTGAATCTTGAGTCTAGCTGTCTTCAGACTTTGATGACAGAGTCTGGACGTCTTCAGACTTTAACACTTTAGTCTAGAAGACTTCAAACTAGATTGACGAAGATGTTTTGTCAACTTCAAAACAATTAAGAAGTTTTCTCCAACAATCTCCCCCTTTTTGATGGTGACAAAACTTCCTTGCAGATTTGAAAACTTTTAAACCTGCAAAAAAAATATATACTCATGCATAATATATTATGAGGAATAAAATAGGACAAGTTATATTACTTCTGCAACCACAGAAAAACAAGTTAGTCCTCCAAAATAATTATTCTCAATATCATACATAAGCCTGCAAGTACTAAAAGTACAAATCAAATAAAGCAGTCAAACAATAATCCAAGTCCAACAAAAGACAAGCAACAATCCATAGTCCAAAAGTCAATCCAAAAAACAAATCTGCCTGCACTTCTCCCCCTTTTTGTCACAGCAAAAAGGTAGAGAGTAAAAGGTGTATTCAAAGAGAATGAAGGTTTGAAAGTCAAGGCTGTTTAGGAATGCGGACAAGCTGGAAATCTCCCAAGGAGTTCACAGTCTTTTCAAGGCTTGCGATGGACTCCTTCAGTGATTGTAAATCTACACCCTTCACGTTGGTCTGAACTTGATTATTCAGGGTGTTAATCTGATCCTATAAAGACACTGAGGTACCCAGGAGAGCCTTTTTGAGATCTCTTATCTCGTAATCCATTCCATAAAGCTACTTCCTTAGATCCAATAAGATATCCAGCAGTCTTGAAAAGTTTGCTGAATGAGCATGACCAGCACTAGGACATGCTGATTCTGTTCCTGGAGTCTTGAAGCTTGATGGATCTTCTTCAGCCTATCCACCATCACTTGGAGAGGATGCCTCAAATTCAACTTCTGGAAAATGAGAGGCATAGACATCCTCTGGATCCGCAGCTGATCAACTAATATCACTTGTGAATAAAGGTGACGAACTACCTCTAGTTTCAGCAACTCCCCCTGATTGTGTGCCCGTAGGTGGAGTAGTAAACTCTTCGCCATGTTCTTCCTCATCAGCAGTTGTACAGTGATGTTTTTCAGTGGCTCCAGCATCTCCACTTCCAATTTTGTTGGATTCGCTGGATAAGTGAACAGCAAAAGTTGGCTCAAGGGAATCCTCATGTTCCTCTTGTGCCTCTCCTTCTCTCTCCTTCTCTCTTTCTTCTCTTCTCACTCCTTCCTCTTCTCCTTCTTCTTGTCCTTCTTCTTCTTCCTTTTCTTCCCTATCTTTTCTTTCTTCAGCTCTTTTCTTTGTCTCTTCTCTCCTTTCTTGCTCTTCTCTCCTTTCACGAAGACTGACAAAACTTTTCAAACTTCTCAAAGCTGCAAGAGTCATTGCATCTTCATCCTCATCATCTTCATCCTGCAAGATGACTCTTCTTTTCTTCTTCAGAGGAGTAACCATGGGCTCCTTCCCTTTTCTCTTTGCATTAGTAGAGTCTTTGGCAGCCTTGGCAGGAGATTTCTCCTTCATCTTTTCCAGCACCTTGTTAAGCTCCTTCAATCTTATCTTCATGACCATTTTGTATCAAATGACCATAGGAGCAGAGTTTATTAAACACAGGGGTGCAAGGATGTGTATCTTGAAGTGCCTAAATAGGCGAGTAATGAGAGCAGAGTAAGAGAGTTGTCCCTTATCCTTGACCACAATCCAGTACATGTGGACTAGGATTGTGTGTGGGAGAGAGAATCTGACTCTAGTGTTGATGGCAAACATCAATTTGGCTTCTGTCTTGAAGACATCTGTCTTGCAGGTCGATGTTTGTCTGAGGCAATTGATCACAACTTTGTGGAGTAGTACATTAGAGGCGCTCATCCTCGTGTTGGAAATCATGCCCTCTAAACTTCTGTTTCGAACCAGCTCCAAAGTAGGATGAGCAATAGACACTTTAGTTGGAAACTCGATCTTTCCACCCCAATTATATCTGCCAGAGTGTCCACATCTACCACATATTCCTTATCCTTGAAGGTGAAAGAAAATCTATTCGCATCTAGAAAAGACAAATTTGAATAAAAATAAGCGGTAAGTTTAGGGTAAGCAATTATGGAATCAGAACAAAATGCCTCAAACTGAAGTCGTGCGAGTTTTTCTTGAGGATTGACTCTTACAGAGTCAAGAAAGTCGAAATCAATGCTCCTAGGGTTTATGACCGCTCTTTTTAGCAACTTCGAGTAAACTCTTTCCTGTTCCTTGGAGCGAAAGATGTTTCCTTCACCATAAACAGAATTCACAGCCACTCTCATTCTTGGCTGAAAATGAGAGAATAGCCCTTCATTGTCATCCTGAGGCTGATTTGCGGTGCCATACCGCGGATCACTTGGAATATTTTCAAAGGCTTCCTTAGCCGCTCCTTCATATGCCACTTCCAGCTTTTCCATCTCACGCAAAAATATCGTTTCATTTCTAAAACCTCTTTCTTTCAAAAATTCATCTATCAATTTCAATGGAGTTCCTCCTTTTTTTCAGTCTCAAATAAAGAGAGTAAGCAAGATTCGGTCTCAAGGTTCTTACGGGTTCAATGTATTTGACCACGTCTTCTTTTTGACGCTGTTGAGAAGGTTGTTGACTTGGTTGATCCTATTGGAGAGTTGCTTCTTCTTCGGTAAGGTCAAAATGGGTAGGACCCTCAAACCTTCTGTGTGGTCCCTTGTTCACGATCCTCGATGACTTCCTTGAAGATATAGTGCTCTTGGAAGAAAGTCACAGTTGTTCGCAAAAAGGAAGAATCTTTCGATTAAACAAGAGTAAATGTAAAGCAAGTGGAGTTTTTCAATTTAGGGTTTGAACAGTGAGCGGGTAAAAACGAAGACGATGAAGCAGAGGTATAAATAGTAAATGAAGAAAGGTAAATGGAATGTCATAAAGGAAAAAGCAAAAGTTACCTTTTTGAAAATGAAAAACTGCCATTTTGAAAGTGAAAAATTGCCATAATGATAGGGGACGATTTAAAATGACAAGATAGGTGACTATTCGAAAAATATATTAAAACAAAAAACTATCCAAAAGTAAAACTTACAAACGTATTTATGAGTCGGAACCCTATTAGACTGTACCTCTGAGTCTGAACTCCTTCAGATTTTACCTTTGAGTCTAAACACTTTCAGACTTTATGATGTTCAGTTTGGTGCGAATGGACTCAAAATGGCTTTTCTCCAATAGCTTTGTAAAAATATCCACCAATTGATTTTTTGAGTCAATGAACTATACTACCACTTCTCCATTTTGAACATGATCTCTGATAAAATGATGTTTAATTTCAATATGCTTGGCTCTTAAGTGAAGAATGGGATTCTTTGTAAGATTAATGGCGCTGGTGTTGTCACATTTGATTTCTGTGCAAGAGTCTTCAACTCCAAAGTCTCTTAGTTGTTGTTGCATCCACAAGATTTGAGAACAGCAACTTCCAAGTGCTACATATTCTGCTTTAGCCGTTGAAAGAGCTACGTTACTCTATTTTCTCGAAAACCAAGATACCAACTTGTTTCCAAGCAATTGACATGTACCTGAAGTACTCTTCTTGTCCATTTCACAACCAGTTAAGTCAGCATCTGAATATCCAAGGAGAGTAAAGTCTCATTCTTTGGAATACCATAAACCCAGCTTAGAAGTTGTTGCAACATATTTGATAATGCGCTTTGCAGCAGTTAAGTGAGATTCTTTGGGATTTGATTGGAATTTAGCACAAATACAAACACTAAACAAAATATCAAGTCTAGATGCAGTAAGGTAAAGAAGTAAACCAATTATACTCCTATATAGCTTATGGTCTACACTCTTTCCTTCTTCATCTTTGTCCAGCTTTGAAGACTTCGACATGGGTGTCTCTGTCTTTTTGCAATTCTCCAACCCATAATTTTTGATGAGATACCTTGCATACTTTTCTTGGTAAATAAAAATTCCATCTTTGGATTATTTAATTTGCAATCCGAGAAAGAAATTTAACTCACCCATCATGCTCATCTCAAATTCATCCTGCATGCATCTTGAAAATTTCTTGCAAAGATTCTCATTAGGAGAGCCAAAAATGATATCATCAACATAAATTTGAACGAGTATAAAGTTTTTTCCTTCCTTCTTGATAAACAAGGTAGTATCTTCTTTACTTTTAGCAAAACCATTTTGAATTAGAAAATTACTTAACCTTTCATACCAAGCTCGAGGTGCCTGCTTTAATCCATACAGTGCCTTTTTTAGCTTGAAGACAAAATTTGGTTTCATTAGATCTTCAAATCCAGGTGGTTGTTCCACATAAACTTCTTCTTGGATAAATCCATTTAGGAAGGCACTCTTTACGTCAATTTGAAATAACCTGAAATTTTTAAAGCAAGCAAAAGCAAGTATTACTTCTAACCTTGCTACTGGTGCATAGGTCTCATCGTAGTCAATCCTTTCTTCTTGTGTCTAACCTTTGGCCACGAGTCTTGCTTTGTTTCTGACCACCTTTCCTTGTTCGTCCAGCTTGTTTCTAAACACCCATTTAGTTCCAATAATTGATTTACCTCTAGGTTTAGGAATTAGTTCCCAAACATTGTTAATACTGAATTGTCTGAGCTCTTCTTGCATAACGTCATTCCAAATTTCATCAATTAAGGCTTCATCTATCATTTTGGGTTCAGTTTCTAAAACAAGTGCCAAAGCACTAGACTCTTCACGCCTTTTGGATCTTGTGCAAATCCCTTCATCAATGTTGCCAATGATGAGGTCCATGGGATGACTAGACTTATGCTTCCAGTTGCTAGTTGGTTTGAGATTTTGCTGATCCTCTGTTTTAGTTGAAGCTTCTAGTTCAGTTTGCTATTGAACTTCTGAAGTTTGAACTTCTTCAGGGGAATTAGATTTTGTAACAACTTGCACAGTTTCAGATTCTTCAAGTTGAGTCTGATCAGGTTGATTTGCATTGAATCTCGAAACTTCACATTCATGGATTCTTCTACTGATTGAGTCTTCTTATTGAATACTCTGTAGGCTTTGCTTGAAATTGAGTAACCAAGGAAAATTCTTTCATTTGACTTTTTTTCAAACTTACCAGTTCGATCATTTGCATTCTTTAAAATAAAACACTTACAACCAAACACATGAAAGTAAGAAATAATTGGCTTCTTTCCTTTGATTAACTCATAAGGAGTTTTCTCTAAAATAGGCCTTAAAAATACTCTGTTAATGATATAACAAGCAGTTGATACAGCTTCAGCCCAAAAATAAGGAGAAATATTACTTTCAATTAAAAGAGTTCTTGTCATTTCCTACAAAGATCTATTTTTTCTTTCTACGACTCAATTTTGTTGTGGAGTGTATGGGGATAAAAAGTCATGCTGAAAACCAGAGTCTTCACAAAATTTAGCAAAATCTTGGTTTTCAAATTCACCTCCATGGTATGTACGAATACTTGAAATAGTATAACCTTTTTCATTTTGAACTTTCTTGGCAAATTTAGAGAAGTGAAAGAATACTGCAGACTTACTTGAAATAAAGAATACCCAAGTAAAACGAGAGTAGTCGTCTACTATTACCAGACAGTATCTCTTTCCACCAATGCTTTAAGCTCTAGTTGGTCCGAAGAGATCCATATGTAGAAGCTGCAAGACACGTTTAGTAGAACCTGATTTATTGGTTTGAAAGAATTTCTAACCTGTTTTCCCAACACACAAGGTGTGCATAGATCATGTTTTCGATATTTCAGGTTGGGTAGTCCTCAAACAAGCTTCTTGGAGGATATCTTTGCAGTTTGCTTCATGTTGATGTGTCCAAGTGTCGCGACCAATTTTTCGGGTGTGAACCACCTAAGGTTTGGCTAATGGATTGTTAAGCCTAGACTTAACTCGGGCTCTCCCAAGCCCATACCAATTCGCGACTTTAGATTTGAATTCTTAACATGCAAATGATTTTTATTTAGGAGTCGCCACTAATCTATTTTTGGTGGGTCGATTAGAAACCCAAGTAAAGTAATGGAAGATTTACTTTACTTCTACGAACTAGAGATTCTAGATACGGGGACTTGGTTACGCTAGATTCATCTAACGCCCTTTCGGTACCATTCTTTTATTTTGAAAAATGTTTGGCAGGCAGCTTGAATTGATTTTAATTATCTCCCTAATATGTGAGGTGATCATGCGGGTGCGCAATCTACCAATTTAACACCCAACAAAGCAATGAATAAAGTTACGGGACTTACCTTGTAGCAACGAAAGCATCTGCGTTGTTAGATCAGAATTCACATCATCAACTCTAGATATGATTTCTAATTAACACGCAATTTCGTTTTTTTTTTTTTTTTTTGGTAAAGAGCAATTTCATTTTTTTGTTTTCACTTAATTAATAAAAATTTAAATCTATATGCAATGCATGCTAATAATTTAATATGACATGGCAACATGACCTAAATTACATGACATGGTAGTATGATCTAAGCTACATAACATGAATAGGCATGCAGTCTATCCTAAGCATGAGATGGATTTATTCTAAAAATAATTTTTTGTATTTTCCATGAGATTCGAAATTAAAGAAATGCAACACTTAATACGCAATCTAAATTAATCTAATGACCTAATTCTAATGATTCACAATTTCTAATTAAATGAACCTAACAAAAATCACTAAATGACGTGCATTGTATGAACCTAATTCTATATGACGTGCACATGGTTTTTATTTTCCTCATAAGCATGCGATCTATGCAATGACGTGCAAAGAATGCCCTAAGTTTACATGCATGATGATTTATGTTGTTTTTTTTTATTAATTAAAAAATTTTTCCAATAATTAAACGTGTAGAAAAAACTAATATCCTAAATGAATGCATTTTTTTTGGATTTTTATTTAAGGAATTCAAAATAAATAAATTTCCTATTCTAGACATGCAAAATAACCTAAAACAAGTAATATCCTAACATGCATCTAATCTAACTCAAAAATATATATATATATATATATATATATATTTTCGGGTTTTTCCTTTACGGGAGCAACCAAATGAGAACAACACGGCACCAAATCAAGCAAGATATCATCCATGTCCATTTAATTTTGGAAATAAATTGACGAATCGTATCTCGCGCATAAGATTGATTGGCCAATTTTTAAATAAAATCACGAATCGTATCTCGAGCGTGAGATCAGATTGGTGATTTTTCCGTACGATTGTGGGTCATATTTCGAGCGTGAAATCGGACCGTCAATCATATGTACGTTGCAAAATTAGGAAGATTTCCTAATTTCGAAGGCTACTCGAGATTTTGTGGATATGATGACATCATTCAAATATTCATACGAGACAATCCCATAAATTAGGCAATAAGGATGTATGGAAATTGAATTAAACAAGATTCTTACCTAATATTTGGTGTCACGTGGACCACGTTGTCGAGCTCGGTCAAACGACGGACGGCGAGATGACTCACGGGCGCGGCTTGGCACAATGAAGAGATGGTGTTATGACACCAAGGGTTGCTAGACGAGTGGTGCAGGCCCGTCGATTACGACTCGCTGATGCTGCTCACGGTGTCCGATTGGAGCAAGAAGTAATCCGTGGATTTCACAAGTTGAACGTCCTCCCTCGCCTCGTTCACGAAAGAGGCTTTCTTCTTTGTTGTTTTTGTCTTTTTCCAGAGAAGACAAAAAGCTTGCTGGCTGCCGGAGAGATATTCAACAAACCCTTTGTTGACCAATTCTTTTATAATATGAATATTTCTTCTTTTGCATGCCCTCTTGAACGTAGTGGAGTGGTGAGGCATGTGCTCTTGTGACCTGCAGGAGAAGATTAAAAAGAAAACCTTATCTAATCTATCGTTTTGTTAACGTGGAGAATGTTTCTCTCTCAATTGTGGTCGTATGTTCAATTGAATCCCACATTCGAATTGGTGAGACAGCCTCGTTATGAGGATGTGAGCACCAACGGCTTTGCCTCCTTGGACACTAGTGATTCTCAGTGTGACCTTCTCAGATCAAGACTGGCTCGGTGGTCGACACAAGGGCTTCTTGTCGGCGAGGCAAAGAGGACCAAATATATTGGGCAATTACGGTGCTCGACGGGGAACTTGTGAAAATCGTGAATTACTCATTAGTCGCTCATCCAAAAACCTGCAAAAACGGACACCGAGAATTGAAGGAACAACGAGGCTTTGCTGGTGATATCAAGCTGTAGAAAGTGCTGCATGGGACGATGGCTTGAACGGGTAGCAACTGAAGTCAACTCTTATATTTTTCCTGTTAAAGCTTGGACCAACAAATAGTGTGCTCCAAATTCTGGCACTTGAACTTCCTTCAGCTAGAGGACAAATTTCCACCGGTCGCTCCAGTTTTGTCTTCTTGCGTCAATTGTAGCCCTCGACGCACATGCGAGTGATCGTTGGAATTGCTATGTGAGCTCGTTGGAAATTGTTGGGATTGCCTGGAGGTTGCTGGACTGTCTTCGGGAAACCCGTGTGACTTTTGGAACGTTGGCGTTGTCCTGAAAACTTCGTTGATGTGGCTGAGATTTGCTAAAGACTGCACCAGGATGTTGCCAGAAAGCTTCACCGAGACTGATAGTTTGCTACGTGAAAACTCGATGCACGCTGAAGCCAGAACACATCACGACAACAGCAAAGAAGAATGACATAGGAAGAGACCAAGCTTGATCGAACACAATCCTCTTTTTTCTCTCGTGAATGAACGTGTGTTTTTTCAATTTTCCTCCTCCTCTCTCTTACGACTTTTATATTGTGGCTGACCTAGATTTTGTCGCCGTGTGTTTTCAAATTGTGTGGCCTCCCCTTTTTTCATATGCATGCAACCCTTTTTATAGGTGAGAAATTTAGGTTTTGATGGAATATTTTATTTCCTTTTTTCAATGAGCAAGAAAATCAATTATTTGTGCGTAGCCTCTTGAATATATTGCGCAATATTCTCTTCTATCCCTTTTTAGAGAAATTCCACCTGAAACCTTCCTTTCCGCTCGAAGTACACCCTCTAGTGTATATTGCCTAAATATATGAAAATCTTGAACGGAATATGTGAAAAGTCTTTCCCTTACCGGCGGTTCGAAACAAAAATGTCCCTAAACTATATGCCATGCAATAAATTATTTTTTCAGGGATAAAATTAATCCCTTATTTTTTAATGCAATAAATGACTAATCGGATCGCCAAAATTTAGGTGTCAACAGCTGCCCCTCTTTGAAGGTGAGCTCGCAGAGATTGCCTTCAAAGACAAATTGAGACCTAAATTTTGGTCATGCACATGCAATGAATGATTTTTTTGTTGGAAAATGAATTCCATTTTTTTTTAAATGCAATTTATATGATGCATGGAAATGCTAATGCAAATGCATGATGCGAAAGGAAATAACGTACCTATAATTGCTCACCAATCAGTGTTGTAGAGCATCTTAAGGTACATGATAAATACCCATTTGCTTCACAAGTACCCAATTCTCACTCGGGTTCCTTGAAAAGCCTAACGAGGTAATAAATTGAACATTCACATCCAAAGTGAAATGTTCAAATCAAAACATCCAGGTCCAGACTGAGATGTCAAGAGTTTTGGGTTCGAAATACCTAGATCCAGACTAAGGTATAACGAGAAAGATTGAAAACATTCACATCCAGAGTGAAATGTTTTAAATTGAGACATCCAGATCCAGACTGAGATGTCAATAGCTTTTGGGCTCGAAATACCTAGATCCTAACTAAGGTATAACGAGAAAGATTAAAAACATTCACATCCAAAGTGAAATGTTTAAATCGAGACATCCAGATCCAGACTAAGATGTCAAGAGTTTTTGGGCTCGAAATACCTAGATCCTAACTAAGGTATAACGAGAAAGATTAAAAACATTCACATCCAGAGTGAAATGTTTAAATCGAGTCATCCAGATCCAGACTGAGATGTCAAGAGATTTAGACTCGAAATACCTAGATCCAGACTAAGGTATAACGAAAAAGATTAAAAACATTCACACCCAGAGTGAAATGTTTAAATCAAGACATCCAGATCCAGACTAAGATGTCAAGTGATCTTACCTTCAATGAAGATAGTTGGTGTTACATGTCCAGGACACGTACCATTCTACGGTCGCCTAGACTGAGGTTTCGCTTGGCTAGGACCTGAACCATTCTTCGGTTGCCTAGCCTTGGGATAGAAATCATCTGACTAGGACCCGAACCATTCTTCGATCGCCTTAATCAGGTTAAATCTGGAGAAAAATCTTTGGGGGACAACTCCATTGAGTGTCAATGTAAAGGATTCTGGGCTATGAAAGCACGCCAGGTCAATAAATGAATGGACACCGAGCTACGAAAGTACGCCGGGTCAATAAAAATGGACTCTGGGCTACGAAAGCATGCCAGGCCAAGTCAATATAAAGGACACCAGGCTACAGAAGCACGCCGGGCCGATGAAAGGGACTCCGGGCTACAAAAGTACGCCAGGTCAATATAAAAGACATCAGGCTACAGAAGCACGCCGGGTCGATGAAAAGGACTCTGGGCTACAAAAGCATGCCAGGTCAATATAAAGGGACATCGGGCTATGGAAGCACGCTGAGTCAATAAAAGGGAACCTGGGCTACGAAAGCACGCCAGATCAATTTAAAGGGACATCAGGCTACGGAAGCACGCCGAGTCAAAGACCTGGACACCGGGCTACGAAAGCACGCCGGGTCAATGAAATGGGACACTGGGCTACGAAAGCACACTAGGTCAATATAAAGGACAACGGGCTATGGAAGCACGCCGGGTCGATGAAAGGGACTCTGGGCTACGAAAGCACACCAGATCAATATAAGGGACACTAGGCTACGGAAGCACACCGGGTCGATGAGAATGACAGCTTGACCGAGTCAAGTGTCGATGCACTTGAGAGGATACCTGCGCAATGACAAGTATTTTGAGTATGGGTAGAGATATACTTACCTGGTGATATCTCTGATTCTTGGGGATATGTCTTCTGGAATCTTGTGGAGGTCTCTCACCTCCTAGTAGAATGTTTCTCATCTCCTAATATCATGAGGTATTCTGAAAGGAACCTGATTGTCAAGAGCTCTTGGACCTGTCAGACATGATTAGAGTAAAAACTGATATGCATTCATCAAAGAGGTAGACAATTTGAGCTACTCTAGAATGCACATTTCAAAGTTTGGTGGTTTTTTTTCAATTCAATCAAGGTTTCTGCATAATGACTTTACCATATTTGCATCATCCAAATTTCCATAGGAGAGAATTGTTGCTCAAGACAATGTTCATTGATTTTTTAAGAATGCTAAATGAGAGATTTTCAGTTAGAAAGGACTTTCACTCACTCTCATTTGGAAGGGCTATTTTGTGAGAATCACTCCATCTCACCATCATCATATCAACAAGGGTCTGAGTATTCTCGCAAGCGGTACGACCTTACCAATCTGAGAGGTCTTTCATAGGGACCGTAATGTGGGCTTGGTCAACGGCTTAACAAAGGGACTCTTCGAGTCAAGGCTATTGAAAGAACAATTTTGTATTCATCTCCGGGTTTACAAGTCAAGAACCCTACAAAATGAGAAAGAAATAATCTTGCTCGCACTTCTTCGAGCAATGCTTATAAACATATGAACTCTTATGTTAATTCAAGTGCCCTAATCAGAAGAGACTTTGTAAGGGACGTAACGTAGGTTGGATTCATGGGTTGAGAAATGAAATGTTCATTGGCTCAAAATGTGTGTTAATGGTGAGAATTGATGATCATCTTGGCATTGCCACCAGTTTTTTTTACCATCGGGGATTGTCTTCATAATGCCCCCATTGATTGTAAAGACTCAACATTTGAGCTCTTTGAGTATTGTTTCATTGGGATTCAAACTTATCTCGACTCTCTTTTTTTTCATCTATGGGCATTGGCCTTGCTTTTACTAGGCACACTGCTTTTTCATGCCCCTAGTTCTCATTCATTTTTTCTTTCACTTTTTTTCATGGGCATTGGCCTTGCTTTTACCAGGCACACTGCTTTTTCATGCCCCTTAGTTCTATTTTGATTTCAATTCTTGCGCATGATGCATGCGTCAAGCAATTACATTTTGAATGACACTCAAACTTCTCAAAAGAGTCTTCATCAGCCTTTTGCCTTGCCCCGGTGTGGGGGATGATCACCAACTGGGTTTACAAAAATGAAGTTGCAGGCTCAAGTGGGCTATGCAAAGGATATAAGTGTATAGGATAGAGAAAGAAATGCTCTTCGTCATCCTAGGGCACTTAAATTACCACACGAATTTAATGTAATAGCACGACTTGAAGATTGATGCAAGTGGGAGCAAGAAAATTTCAATCCATTTTCTTCACTTTATGATGCTGTCTTACCTCCAACTTGCCCCGATGTGGGGTGGTTCTTAACAGGGGTAATTTGAAAAGAATCTCCACAGGTGTATAAGGCTCAAAGGAGTTAAGCAATGGATCATATGTTGTGTTTGGGATGGAGAAATGAACTGCCCCTCATCATTTCGGTCATTGTACCTTTTGCAAGAGAACCCTTTACCTTGTAGATATGGAACTTCCTACACTCATCTCACAAGTGTATAAGTAAGGGATTGTGTATATGATATGGCTTGCCTTTCATCATTCTGATACGTCTCATTCAGCATTCTTAAGTATTGATGTCACTCCATTGAGTTGTCCATTTTGACAAATCTCCACATAAAATTGGTGAACTAAATAGGTAAAATCACTATGAAAATTCTCTTTTTAAAAGAGTTCAACAACTTTAAGCATGAAAAGCTTTTGTGACTTCAAACAAACAGTTTACCATACTCAAAAATGCTCTCATAAGTATGAAAAACATGATTGTAAGCATTCATTCAATGAATTGTCCCACGAAGGGACTGTCTTAGCAATGGGTGCCCTTGGATGGCCCCCCACAAATTGATCAATCAAGGATGAAAAATCCAATCTTTGATTCAATGAAATCTGGCTTTTGCCCCTGCACAGAACAACGTGCATGAATAGGATAATATGTAACATCAAACTAAATGTACATGGAATATCCATTTTGGTTTGGATGGAGATTTTGTCTCAGTCGGGTCATTGCCAAAACTTATCATGCCCCCAATTTGTCATCTGCAAGAAAAAGAATAGAGTATCATTTCTCAAAATTAATTACATTCAAGGACGAGACGTACCTCTTCCACTAGAGAATGACGGTCTTCTGTTACTTTTGCCCCTCATTTCATTAAGTCTTCTGAAATGTGTTCTCGAACTTGTTGAGTAACAATTGGGCCAATTGATCTATCATCACATCCCAATGCGCCTTTTCCAGATATTTTCTTATCGGGCCAAGAAAATAATGCTCTGAAACATGAAGTAAATGAATCAGAAAATTAAATGGGGCTAACCTAACGCATGTTTTTTTGGAAATAGCTTGAAAAATGATTTTTTTTTTAATAAGGAAGCATGAATAAGCCCAGCCCTCAGATTTTCTCCATCGATGATATTTTCTTTTCATTGTTGGATATCGTCACTGGGCCAGTTTGGTATGCCCCATCATGTCCTCAAAACAAAACTTGTAATTTTATTGATATCCATCAATCAATTACATTTATTGGAATGAAAAATGTGATATTCAAGCATTAAAGCAAAACAGAGGAAATTGAAACCAATATCTAAAAAGAAATAGAAATTCCCACGCAGGGGAAGGTGCAGCTAAACATGCCCCTAATTAAATGAGGAAGCGATCTACTTAAGACCATGAATCATGCGGGCTTGAGTTCTTCACCCTCCTTGATCTTGTGATGCGAATCTTCTAGGTCAGAGATTCTTTCTTCTAAATATGTCACTAGTCTCTTCATGGTGGCATCAAACTCAGCTACCTCAGGAAAATAAGACGATTCAAAAGTTCTCTTGGCTCTCTTCTTCGAGTTGTAGTTTCTCACTGAAGATAGGGTACCTATGTTATCACAACCTTTTTGCTTGATGAGAAAAGCCACAGTAGCTGACAATTCATTGACTTGACTTTGGTGGTGTGCAATTCGCTTGTTTATATTGTCAATAATACGGTCCAGCACATTGTTTTGATCCACCATTTTAGCTCTCAACCGTATACGGATGGGTGAGCGGGATCGCTCCATAACCACCTAATGGAAATGAATGGGAACATAGAAGCATGAGGTGTACATATAATGAGCCAATCCATGACAATGATCTAATCAATTTTTTTCATTTTTTTTTTTGGCATTTATGAAAAGTTTGTACAAGGACATTTCCCAAAAATAAATTATGCAAATAAAGATAGATGCCCTAGCAAGACGAAATTTCTTAGACATGAATTGAAATAAAATTCTCCAAAGTGATTTTTTTTTTTTTTTTTTGCAAATGATTCATTGCATGGCAATTCCCTCATTTTGTTCCTAATTGACAAATGAATTAGATCAAATGACTAACCTAGATTGTCATGGACTGACCAAAAGCACGACAAAATAAATTGTAAGGTATAGGGATAGAAGACTTACTTCACCAAGAAAAACCAATGGCAATCACATAGACATGCGCATGGCAAGTGGTTCGATTTCTACTCTAGAAGGCTTAACAAAGTGGAGCCACAAGGATGATCGGACTAGCCATGGGCGCGTGGACTATGTCGGGTCCTCATGACTCCGGCTTGGTCAAAGAGCCGACCCAGGTCGCGAGCATGCAGACCGAGGTGGGTACTCTTGACAACATGAATGAAATTTCGGGATTGAGATAGGCGACTCATACCACGAGCTTGCGGTCGGAGTGGTATCCATCTCAATACCATCCTAGATAATCCTATGCAGCCCAGGTTCGGCGGCAGGTTGTGTGTGCAATAGTGTAGTGCTAAATGCAAGGCATGCACAACAGTTTATATCAAGCAACACTTCATACATAAAAATAAACCATTCATTCCTACACCTCCCTGCAAAACAAAGGTCAGCAAACACTTCCCCTTATACCTCCCAATCTGCAAAAACATTTAACACCTTAAATGTTAGGGACGTACCTGGGATCCTCACCGCCAAACAAAAACATTTTTCAAAAGAAAAGAAAAATTGGCCTAAGTCCACTAAGAGTTTTAACTCAAGTCCCCAGTGGAGTCGCTAAGCTATCGCGACCAATTTTTCGAGTGTGAGCCACCTAGGGTTTGGCTAATGGATTGTTAAGCCTAAACTTAACTCGGGCTGTCCCAAGCCCATACCAATTCGCGACTTTAGATTTGAATTCTTAACATGCAAATGATTTTTATTTAGGAGTTGCCACTAATCTATTTTTGGTGGGTCGATTAGAAACCCAAGTAAAATAATGGGAGATTTACTTTACTCCTACGAACCAGAGATTCTAGATACGGGGACTTGGTTACGCTAGATTCCTCTAACGCCCTTTCGGTATCATTTTTTTATTTTGAAAAATGTTTGGCAGGCAGCTTGAATTGATTTTAATTATCTCCCTAATATGTGAGGTGATCATGCGGGTGCGCAATCCACCAATTTAACACCCAACAAAGCAATGAATAAAGTTACGGGACTTACCTTGTAGCAACGAAAGCATCTGCATTGTTAGATCAGAATTCACATCATCAACCCTAGATATGATTTCTAATTAACACGCAATTTCTTTTTTTTTTTTTTTTTTTTTTCACTTAATTAATCAAAATTTAATCTATATGCAATGCATGCTAATAATTTAATATGACATGGAAACATGACCTAAATTACATGACATGGTAGTATGATCTAAGCTACATAACATGAATAGGCATGCAGTCTATCCTAAGCATGAGATGGATTTATTCTAAAAATAATTTTTTGTATTTTCCATGAGATTCGAAACTAAAGAAATGCAACACTTAATATGCAATCTAAATTAATCTAATGACCTAATTCTAATGATTGACAATTTCTAATTAAATGAACCTAACAAAAATCACTAAATGACGTGCATTGTATGAACCTAATTCTATATGACGTGCACATTGTTTTTATTTTCCTAATAAGCATGCGATCTATGCAATGACGTGCAAAGAATGCCCTAAGTTTACATGCATGATGATTTCTGTTGTATTTTTATTAATTAAAAAATTGTCCAATAATTAAACGTGTAGAAAAAACTAACATCCTAAATGAATGATTTTTTTTTGGATTTTTAGTTAAGGAATTGGAAATAAATAAATTTCCTATTCTAGACATGCAAAATAACCTAAAACAAGTAATATCCTAACATGCATCTAATCTAACTCAAATATATATATATATATATTTTTTTTTTTTCGGGTTTTTCCTTTACAGGAGCAGTCAAATGAGAACAATACGGCACCAAATCAAGCAAGATATCATCCATGTCCATTTAATTTTGGAAATAAATTGACGAATCTTATCTCGCGCATGAGATTAGATTGGCCAATTTTAAAATAAAATCACGAATCGTATCTCGAGCGTGAGATCGGATTGGTGATTTTTCCGTACGATTGCAGGTCGTATTTCGAGCATGAAATCGGACCGTCAATCATATGTACGTTGCAAAATTAGGAAGATTTCCTAATTTCGAAGGCTACTCGAGATTTTGTGGATATGATGACATCATTCAAATATTCATACGAGACAATCCCATAAATTAGGCAATAAGGATGTATGGAAATTGAATTAAACAAGATTCTTACCTAATATTTGGTGTCACGTGGACCACGTTGTCAAGCTCGGTCAAACGACGGACGGCGAGATGACTCACGGGCGCGGCTTGGCACAATGAAAAGATGGTGTTATGACACCAAGGGTTGCTAGACGGGTGGTGCAGGCCCATCGATTACAACTCGCTGATGCTGCTCACGGTGTCCGATTGGAGCAAGAAGTTATCCGTGGATTTCACAAGTTGAATGTCCTCCCTCGCCTCTTTCACGAAAGAGGCTTTCTTCTTTGTTGTTTTTGTCTTTTTCCAGAGAAGACAAAAAGCTTGCTGGCTACTGGAGAGATATTCAACAAACCCTTTGTTGACCAATTCTTTTATAATATGAATATTTCTTCTTTTGCATGCCCTCCTGAACGTAGTGGAGTGGTGAGGCGTGTGCTCTTGTGACTTGCAGGAGAAGATTAAAAAGAAAACCTTATCTAATCTATCCTTTCATTAACGTGGAGAATGTTTCTCTCTCAATTGTGGTCGTATGTTCAATTGAATCCCACATTCGAATTGGTGAGATAGCCTCGTTATGAGGATGTGATCACCAGCGGCTTTGCCTCCTTGGACACTAGTGATTCTCAGTGTGACCTTCCTGGATCAAGACTGGCTCAGTGGTCGACACAAGGGCTTCTTGTCGGCGAGGCAAAGAGGACCAAATATGCTGGGCAATTACGGTGCTCGACGAGGAACCTGTGAAAATCGTGAATTACTCATTAGTCGCTCATCCAGGAACCTGCAAAAATGGACACCGAGAATTGAAGGAACAACAAGGCTTTGCTGGTGATATCAAGCTGTAGAAAGTGCTGCATGGGACGACGGCTTGAACGGGTAGCAACTGAAGTCAACTCTTATATTTTTCCTGTTAAAGCTTGGACCAACAAATAGTGCGCTCCAAATTCTGGCACTTGAACTTCCTTCAGCTATAGGACAAATTTCCACCGGTCGCTCCAGTTTTGTCTTCTTGCATCAATTGTAGCCCTCGACGCACATGCGAGTGATCGTTGGAATTGCTATGTGAGCTTGTTGGAAATTGTTGGGATTGCCTGGAGGTTGCTGGACTGTCTTCGAGAAACCCGTGTGACTTTTGGAACATTGGCGTTGTCCTGAAAACTTCGTTGATGTGGCTGAGATTTGCTGAAGACTGCGCCAAGATGTTGCCGGAAAGCTTCACCGAGACTGATAGTTTGCTACATGAAAACTCAGTGCACGCTGGAGCCAAAACACATCACGACAACAGCAAAGAAGAATGACACAAGAAGAGACCAAGCTTGATCGAACACAATCCTCTTTTTTCTCTTGTGAATGAACATGTGTTTTCTTAATTTTCCTCCTCCTCTCTCTCACGACTTCTATATTGTGGCTGACCTAGATTTTGTCGCCGTGTGTTTTCAAATTGTGTGGCCTCCCCTTTTTTCATATGCATGCAACCCTTTTTATAGGTGAGAAATTTAGGTTTTGATGGAATATTTTATTTCCTTTTTTCAATGTGCAAGAAAATCAATTATTTGTGCATAGCCTCTTGAATATATTGCACAATGTTCTCTTCTATCCCTTTTTAGAAAAATTCCACCTGAAACCTTCTTTTCCACTCGAAGTACACCCTCTAGTGTATATTGCCTAAATATATGAAAATCTTGAACGGAATGTGTGAAAAGTCTTTCCCTTACCGGCGGTTCGAAACAAAAATGTCCCTAAACTATATGCCATGCAATTAATTATTTTTTCAGGGATAAAATTAATCCCTTATTTTTTAATGCAATAAATGACTAATCGGATTGCCAAAATTTAGGTGTCAACACCAAGCTTTCTGTGCCAGAGATTAGCTTCATCTTGAATGGATATCAAACATTGAAAACTATCATATTTTATATCTAGGAGATAAATATTTCCATGTCTTCATCCAGTGAATGATTGAGAGAGATATTTGCTAATTCCAGAACATATGTCTTCTTGGAAATTGATTTTATATCTAGTGTCGCACAGCTGACTGACGCTCAAAAGATTGTAATTCAAACCTTCGACCAAGGAAACATTGTTGATTGTGAGACTTCCTATCTTCACGGTTCCACATCCAACAATTTTTCCTTTGTTGTTACCACCAAAAGACATTCTTCCTCCTTTTACTTGTAAGAGATTTATAAAGCAAGATGAGTCTCCTGTCATATGTCTTGAGCAACCACTATCTAGGTACCATTTGATCTTCTTCTTGATAGTGACCTGGAGTTATATAAAGAACTCAAGCTTTCTTTAATACCCACACCTTCTTGGTCCAACATTATTAGTACTGAACACAGTCTTTGCCCATTCTCTCTTAATAGGTTTCCAAACCTTAGGACATTCTTTCTCAAAGTGTTCTGAGCTATTACACTTTGAACACTTGAGAGCACTTCGCTCAACAGGTTTTACAAAAGTCTTTTGAAAATGGTTCTTGTAAAATGATTTTGTAGGTCTACTTTTAATTCTTTCCTTTCCCCTTGGAAAATCGATTAAAGGAATGGTCTCTGATGTCATTCCCAAGCCAAGTTTATTATAATAAGGTCTTTGAATTGAAATAATCTTATCAAACTTTTCAGATCCCATTGAAAACTTTTTAGTGATATTCAAAATGTCTTCTTTCAAAAAAGTATTTTCTTTTGAAAGAGAACTTTCATTTTCTTTTGAATCAGCAAGACTCTTGTTTAGATTTTCAACTTTTTCAATCAAAGAAATTTCTTGTTGTCTCAATTTGGAATTTTCCTTCTTTAGCTCGAAAATTCTCTTAAGAGAGGCTTTGAGACTAAGACAAAGTTCATCTATATACTTTGAGACTTTAGTAGGAATCTTTAAATTAC
The DNA here is from genome assembly GCA_014182555.1 of Eucalyptus erythrocorys. Classification (NCBI taxonomy): domain Eukaryota; kingdom Viridiplantae; phylum Streptophyta; class Magnoliopsida; order Myrtales; family Myrtaceae; genus Eucalyptus; species Eucalyptus erythrocorys. The sequence continues at coordinate 7,883,414 of CM024597.1, read as the reverse complement.
TAACCTTGACCTCACTATCTGAGTCTGAGTCTGATTTTGCCATAAGACAAATATTGGCATAATCTTCATCACTTTCTTCGCATTCTGTGTCACTCTATGTTTCAGCTTTGAGAGCTTTCTTGAATTTTTATGCTTTTCCTTTCTTTTTCTTTAGCAAAGGACAATTGGGTCTGATGTGTCCCTTTTTCTTGCATTCGAAGCATACCACATCCTTGTTGGTTTCATCTTCTTCATTTGATTTCCTTTGAAATCTTTAATTGACGTGTTTCTTCCAATTAAACCTTTTTCCTTTCCTATTCAACTTCCTGAACTTTCTTATCAAAAGTGCTAGCTCTTCATCATCCAAGTCATCTTCAGAGTCTGTATCATCAGAATCATCGTTAAATTTTAAGGCAATTGACTTCTTACCTTTGGGATTTATTTCCTCATTGATTTGCTTGACTTCATATGATTGAAGTGTGCAGACCAATTCATCTACAAAAAGGGGCGTGATCTTTTGTGTTTCCCTTATAGAAGTCTCTACGTGGTTTTAGTTTTTGGAAAGTCCTCTTAGTAACTTATTGACCTTCATTGGTCCTGAGATTGGCTGTCCCTGATATGCTAGGCTATTTACAATTTCTGTAAAATGACTAAACATGTCGGTAATGGATTCTCCTGGCTTCATCTTGAAGGCTTCATACTGTCCAAGTAGGATATTGATCTTTGTTTCTTTAACTCGATCAGTTCCTTCATAAGTGACATGCAACCTGTTCCAGACTTCTATTATACTCAGTAGGGGATAAAGCACTATATAATGAATAAATAACTTTAGTAACGAGAGTTTGTCTCATGGTTATTTCTGTTTGTGACAGTTCTTCAGCATCTGCTATTTCTTTCCCTGCAGTCGATGTAGCTTTAGGAATGATTCCTTTTTCTACCACATCCCATTCCAAGGGATCCTTCGATCTTAGGAATGCCTTCATCTTGTTTTTCCATACGTTATATTCATTCCCATCAAATTAGGGTGGTCTGGTGTTGCTTTGGCCTTCAACCAAACCTGAAGCCAAAATAGTTCTTTAGCTTAAGAAGTATAAACACCTCAACAATTAAGCCCACAGGCTCCGATACCAATTGAAAATGGCAAGTAAACACACCTAGAGAGCGTGAATAGGTGTATAAAATTTTTCTTTTAAAGACTTTGAAAAATTCAGTCGCCTTTGAATGATAACTCAGAATGTAAAGGACTTTGAATAAATCTATGAAGCAATTGAATCAAGCAGCAATTAAAATAAGAAGATTAGGGTAAGAGAAATTGAACATAGAGGTTTATAATGGTTCGGCTTAATCCAAGCCTATATCCACTCTCCCACGCTAACAGCCCGCAGGCTGGATTTCACTATGGATCAAAAGAGGTTTGTACAGCTTGTAGTCTAGACCTCCCCGGTGTAGAGTCTTAGCTATCTTCTTCACAAGTTCTCACTATATGCTTCTCTCTTTTGTACACAATTTAGCTCGAAGAATGAGAAAGCAAGAAACTACAGAGATTCAGACTTTGTAATTTTTCTTTCAGCTACACCTTAAACAACGAAAAATCCCGCCTTATATACTCCTTCATGCCTTCATAGCCGTTGGCACTTTCCAAAAGAGTTCTTCCAATCTACCCATTGGAATGAATCAATTAAGGTGATATTGAGTTGTTGATTAAATGTAGATGAGGGCTCGCCAATCCTGTTCACTCATACAATCAGGATCTTGAGTTTTCATAAGTAGAACCTTCCAAGTTTGCTCGCTTTTCAAATCGGAGTAAATTCAATTAACCGATTATCTTGAAGCTATATCCAGCCATAGGATCTTCTAGAAATCATACGGAAAAAATCTTCGAAGATAAAATCCCTTTTGTATAAGTCTTCTTCCTACAGTCTAGTGATTGTCAACTTGGGCAAACTTTGAATCTTGAGTCTAGCTGTCTTCAGACTTTGATGATAGAGTCTAGAGGTTTTTAGACTTTAACACTTGAATCTAGAAGCCTTCAAACTAGACTACCGAAGATGTTTTGTCAACTTCAAAACAATTAAAATGTTTTCTCCAACGATCTCCCCCTTTTTGATGGTGATAAAACTTCCCTGCAGATTTGAAAACTTTTAAACCTGCAAAAAAAAAAAAAAATACTCATGCATAATATATTATGAGGAATAAAATAGGACAAATTATATTACTTTTGCAACCACAGAAAAACAAATTAGTCCTGCAAAATAATTATTCTCAATATCATGACATAAGCCTACAAGTACTAAAAGTCCAAATCAAATAAAGCAGTCAAACAACAATCCAAGTCCAACAAAAGACAAGCAACAAAAGACAAGCAACAATCCATAGTCCAAAAGTCAATCCAAAAAACAAATCTGCCTGCACTTCTCCCCCTTTTTATCACAGCAAAAAGGTAGAGAGTAAAAGGTGTAGTCAAAGCGAATGAAGGTTTGAAAGTCAGGGCTCGTTAGGAATGCGGACAAGTTGGAAATCTCCCAAGGCATTCACAGTGTTTTCAAGGCTTGCGATGGACTCCTTCAGTGATTGTAAATCTGCACCCTTCACATTGGTCTGAACTTGATTCTTCAAGGTGTTGATCTGATCCTGTAAGGACACAGAGGTACCCAGGAGAGCCTTTTTGAGATCTCTCATCTCGTACTCCATTCCATAAAGTTGCTTCCTTAGATCCAATAAGATATCTAGCAGTCTTGAAAAGTCTGCTGAATGAGCATGACCAGCACTAGGACCTACTGATTCTGTTCCTGGAGTCTTGAAGCTTGATGGATCTTCTTCAGCCCGTCCACCATCACTTGGAGAGGATGCCTCAAATTCAGCTTCTGGAAAATGAGAGGCATAGTGTAACGACCCAGGCTCCACTGTATAATATTGTCCGCTTTGGATGGGATTGCACGAAGCCATTTCCCTCCCTCACGGCTTTAAAACACGTCATACAGGTTAAGAGGGGCCCAAGCCATTATATACTAGCCCAAGACTTCCTCCCTAGGCGATGTGGGACAGGGACTCCTTCCTTGCGCACGTCCGGGGACTGAGGCGCGGACGCACCACCATCCCTCTTCCCCGCACACCGCCACTCGGGCCGTCACACATAGACATCCTCTAGATCCACAGCTGATCGACTAACATCACTTGTGAATAAAGGTGACAAAGTACCTCTAGTTTCAGTAACTCCCCCTGATTGTGTGTCTGTAGGTGGAGTAGTAAACTCTTCGCCATGTTCTTCATCATCAGCAGTTGCAAAGTGATGTTTTTCAGTGGCTCCAGCATCTCCACTTCCAGTTTTGTTGGATTCGCTGGACAAGTGAATAGCAAAAGTTGGCTCGAGAGAATCCTCATGTTCCTCTTGTGCCTCTCCTTCTCTCCTTCTCTCTTTCTTCTCTTCTCACTCCTTCCTCTTCTCTTTCTTCTTGTCCTTCTTCTTCTTCCTTTTCTTCCTCATCCCTTCTTTTTTCAGCTCTTTTCTCTGTCTCTTCCAAGGGATCTTCTTTCTTGCCTATCATTGTCAACGCCAGAGAACCAAAATTTGCCACTTAAGGATGTGCTCGACCCATGTCTTCCTCCTCCGTCTGGCCGACTATCTAAGAAAGTGGTGTTCATTGTCACCATGGCACTAGCCTGCATGCGAATGAGTCCCGATTCGGGACCCACCATGCGTCTTGTCGCGCAAGAATTATCTGCATGTACTCAAGCTTGCTTGTCTGAGCCACTAGGCTCAATCACTATCAGCAAAGCCATCGAGTCTTCATACATAAAATTTTAAATGATACGGCAAATCAAAATGACTTTGGTTGCTAACCTGCAAAATTTTATCCTCTTCAGGCGGTCATCCCAAATTAAAAATACCGTTGTTACTCCATCTACCGAAATTGAGCTTCGGGTCACTGCCAAACTAGAATTATCTGAAATGACTCGGCAAGGCAAAGAAGAATTGTTCAGAGTTCTGCTCGAAAGTTCGGTCAGAAAACTGTGTTGTGTTCGAAGCACGTTTAAATCCCCAGTACGAATATTGTAACGAATATAAAATACGTCCTCACTTCGGACGATATAATAGAACACTTTTTCCATTATGTTTTCCTTTTATTCCATCAACATGGACTTTTAATGCGATATAATCGAATACAAGGCTAGGAGAATATCAGTATATGAATGTACACGTAAATACTAATGGACGGAAAAATGTAATATGTTCGGATAAGTCTAGGGGAACATACCAGACTTGAGCCAGCCGTGGTCTATATGTCTGAGATTGGTCAATTTTGCAATCATTTCAAAGCCAAAAACCGACTTTTTATAATTATAAACAATAGGCGCAGTAAGTTCTAAAGTGGGCAGGTTCTAAATAAAAAACTTGAACCTACCTTGTCAATTTTTTGGAATCGGGAGCCTAACCTATTAACCCTAAAATTGGCCTGGAACCAGAGGCTGGTTCCTGGGACTACTAGAAAACTAGTTACTTTCCTTTCCATTTTATTATATAACCAACACATCGGAACATCCAACAACGGAGATATAAGAAGCTACAATATCCACTCTGTTACTTTAGAATGGTCATTCCGAAATGCAAATGCGCATTTTGTTTCTGCATTGTAGATTCAAAACAAGATGCTCGACAATGCAATTGCTTTCAGCCAAAAGTTTTCTCTAATCTGCATTTTATTTCTGCGATGCGAGTACAATCAAATCAAGATCTCCAACAATCTAATTTCTTTCCTCCAAATTTTTCCTCCAACCCTTTTCATTTTCTCGCTCATCTAATGACCAAAACAATAACTCCCCACCTTTCCCATGCCATCCACAGAGCAAAACAACATGACATCAGAAATATACAGAGAAATAGGATAAAAAACGAGTGATAAAGCACTAGTTAGTACTTAACTATTTATTTATGAGACTTAAACCACACAATCCATTAATGTGGGGATTCATATGTACGCATGGCTTGCCTGGAAGTTTTTCATCATATAGCTCAGTATGCTACCGACCAAGCAAAGAGAACAAAGAATGCAAGAGGAGTAGGGATGAGGATGGTCCAGGTTGGGCCGGTCCGCCATCTAACCCTAGACCAACCCGCATAGTGTTGGTCCTCAATTTTTTGGACTGAGGACCGACCCTATTGAGCTTGGGACTGAGGACCGGACCGACCCAATGGATTTGATCCGGTTCCAGGGTTAATCCGGGACTAATCGATAATTTTTTATTTCATTTTTTGTACTCCTTAATAAAACGATTGAGGATCGAACTGACCCATTGGGTTCAGTCCGATTTCAGGGTCAACCCAGAACCAACCAATAATTTTTTATTTCATTTTTTGTACTCATTAAAAAAACGATTGAGGACCGAGCTGACCCAATGAGTTCGGTTCGATTTCAGAGTCAACTCAGGACCAACCAATAAATTTTTATTTCATTTTTTGTACTCCTTAAAAGGGCAACTGATGACCATACCGACTCAATGGATTCGATGATGAGCGAGGTCACCTAATAAAGGCAAGCGGTGAGGGTCAAGTGGGGTGAATATTGAACATAATGAGCATCGAATGTCGAATGGGAAGCAACAACCCAAGCGAGCATCGAGTGGCAAGCGGCACAAGTGACCCAAAGCAAGCGAAGCGAGTGTCAAGTGGTGAACGGAGAAGTTGTTTCTTTCGATTTTGGCAAATTGAAGACTAAGAGGACAAATAAGACGGAAGAGAACGAATACTAGAGGATGATGTCATAAGAAGCTGTTTATGCCTTTCTGGATGCCATGAAGACTCCTCACAAAAATATTTTCCACTTTGGTAAATTATGACTATTTGACACCGTAAAAGACATTAAAAATCTAAGTTATTAAAGAACAATGTAAAATTACTTGAACTCCTCACTAAAGAGCTATTTAATATTGTCGATGCTGTTTATTTTAAGGTTTTCTCTATATAAAAAAATTATAATTAATATTATATATATATATATCTATATATAGTGTCAGGATTGGTTCGGGTTGGACCAACCCAAAACTCTTAGGACCAAGGATCAACCCGCACAGTGTTGGTCCAGGAATTCTAGGATCAAGGACTGACCTAATCCCCCTGGCAACCAGACCAAGACCGGTAGGGTTGGGCTGGTCCAGGGTTGGTCTAGGGTTGACTCTAGACCGATGCTTACCCCTAAAGAGGAGATCTAGCACATGATCAATGGCCGAGAGAGAGTGTCACGCCCCGATCCTCGAGCACGCACACATCCTTTCACTTAGTCGATTTTAAAAATGCGATATCCTAGGACTAAGTATCGCCGACCCATTCATTAATTAAGCGCATGCGGAAGTAATTATAAAATCCCCAGACAATAAAACAATGGGATAGAAAAGCAATGCCATATTTTCATTCTGAAAACACACAACCAAACTTTTATACATAGCACAAGCCAAGTCATTCACAACTATTTACATTTTCCAGGTTTCACTCTATTTACATCTAGATGAGGTTCACAAAAAGGAGGATAAACACTCAATCCTCATCAGGGTCATAGTCAGGGTCATCCTGATCCCCTTCTAGTTCTTCCTCGTCTGATTCATCCTCATCAAAATCCTCATCTACCGGCTCCTCTTCCACCGGTTCCTCCTCGCGAGCACCTCCTCAATCTCCTCCCACTCCTCATCCACTTCCTAGTCTTCATCTCCCCCATTGGACCTTCCGCCTCTTGATTTGGAATCACCGGTTCCCGCTCCATTATGATTGGCATCACCTCCAGAGTGCACAGAAGAGGTATGCTCACCCACTGATGCAGGATCACTCGCGTCAACCACACCACCGCCCTCGGGATCAGCAGTCCCGGCCCCAAAGGCTTCCTCAAGGACGATGAATGGTACTGCCTCTTCTGGTATGGGACCTACCTGCCTTCCATCAGGATAGTGGCGATACCAAGCTCCGTACTCATAGGGCACCAGATCATCCCTACCCTTATCAACCCAAACAGTTGTCGAGACCAACACATACTCTAGTTCCTCAGGGTCAGGGTCAATCTGAAAGTGAGAGGTCTTCTCGGTGATGTGTTCTGGGATACCGGATTCTTCCGGAGGAGGGATAGGAGGAGGTCCTGGTGCTGCCATCTAAGGGCCTGAAATGGTTTATATCAACTATGAGACTATGTCTCAGCGAGTTCTACCTCCTAAGTCTCGATTAGGGAACCAATACGCCACAAGATTGCCTAAGAGCACAACATGAGTCAAAAGGACGTACCAGGGCATCAGTCCCAACCTGCAACTCAAGGTTAAGCACATATACCTCATATGTTGCATCAAACAACAATCAATTCACATATACAAGTCACGGTCCTTATGACATGGCGTAAAACAGGTGGGAATCACAACTCCACCAAACATATCTCGACTCAATGGCTTTACGGTCCCACTCGACCACTTTCAGAGTTCAATGGCCTTATGGTCCCACTCGACCTTCTCAAATTCAATGGCTTTACGGTCCCACTCGACCACTTGCAAGATTTAATGGCTTCAAGGTCCCACTCGACCAAGGTCCCACTCGACCTTTCTCAGATTCAATGGCTTTTAGGTCCCACCCGACCAAGATCCCACTCGACCTTTCTCAGATTCAATGGCTTTTAGGTCCCACTCGACCAAGGTCCCACTCGACCTTTCTCAGATTCAATGGCTTTTAGGTTCCACTCGACCAAGGTCCCACTCGACCTTCTCGATTCAATGGCTTTTAGGTCCCACACGACCAAGGTCCCACTCGACCTTTCTCGCATTCAATGGCTTTTAGGTCCCACTCGACCTTTCTCAGATTCAATATAAAATAAAGCTCAATTAAATAAACGGATTGCACCACAACGATCGGCACGAAATTCCGGTCACCGGCCATCCTGGTTGAATTTCCGGAAAATAAATAATTAAATAATTAATTTCGAAAATTAAATAAATAGATAAATGCAATAAATTCGATTTAGCTCAATATAAAGCTCAATTAAATAAACGGTCTGCGCCACCATCATCAGCATAAAATTCCGGTCCCTGGCCAACCTTCTTGAAATTTCGGGAATTAATTAATTAATTAATTAAATTTCGATAATTAATAATTAATTCCTAAAAATTCATTTTAGAACGAATTATTAAATTGACACCCGATAAGGGACGGGAAAAATCCCTAGAAGCATCCAATAATTACTAGGGTATATCTACTAATTAAATGCACAATCAATTTAATTAATAAGCACTAACAAGTCTCTAATTTAATCTTTGTAATCTAAACTAACCACCTAATTGCAATTAAATAAATCTAATCAACCCTTAGGCATAATTAGATCACTAAGAAAGCGTTAGTGAGTAAAACTCACTTGCACAACTCGACGGCCGGGACACCTCGACGACGACGAAACGGCGGCCGAACTTGGGCTCGCGAAAGCACTCACGGGCTTGGACCGGGCTCAACCTTGGCTTAACTAACCTCAGCCTAATTGAGATTAAATCTTGGGCTGATCTCTTGGCTTGAAAACACTGAATTTATGAGCTGCTTGCTAGGCTGAAATTCTGAATTACTTGGGCTGGCTGAAGAAGGCCAAATTAAATTGGAACTCTGCTGGGTTTCACTTCTGAACTTGCTGGACCTAAATGGCCCAACTGATGGGCTGATTGCAGGACCCAATTGATGAACGTGAATCAAGAGTGAATGGAGGCTCGTATGTGGCGTGGAGACGTGAGGTTCACGGACGAAGGGAGTGGCGTCCAATCGAAGAAAACTTGTGCGAATCTAGCTTCGTGTACACGTCGAAGAGGGATGAAGCTGTAGAGCGGTGAGGATTTTGGTCAACACTTGGTGGAGAAAACGTTGATTATTGACTACGTGCGTTGAAGAAGAGCTGCAAGATGGCCGACAGAAGTGAGTGGATTTGGGCTCACTCGGTCAACCTTGATGAAGAAGCTGTTAATTTTTGTTGACCCATTTACTCGGTTCTTGGACGCGTGTGAAGCTGCAGACACTGGCGTGGCGTGGAGCTGCAGGCGAAACGGCTTCGGTCTTCTTCGGCCTTGCGGATCTTGGATGTGAGCTGTTCTTCCTCAGCCGAATTTTTTTTGCTTTTGGTGGACGTGCGAAGCTGTGGGGTTTTGTTTTTGGGTTGCGGGTGTGCGAAGATTAAGTAGTCTTTGTGGGGCAAGGGGCCGAGAGAGAGAAGGAAAGAAAAGCTGAGTGTGTGTGGCGTGAAAATGGGGAAGAGAGTCGTGCACGGCAAGTTATGGAGGGTCGCAAAATCAGCCATTTATCTCTTGAATTTAATGATTTGTCTCCCCTTTTTTGCTCTCAATCTTATCCTTTTAGCCCCAAATACTTTCCATCAACTTAATTTCCATAATTCTATTTAATTGAAGTCAAAAAATCTGCTACCCACGCTTAATTTCGAATTTCCTTTCTTTTTCTTCGGTGTCGGATTTTCCGAACAAATCAAATCCGTTGGGGTCCAAAATGAAGTCAGAAAAAGTCCAAACAACTTTCATCTGTCTAATCACATACCCCAGATGTCCACAGTCTCTTCAAAATGGCTAATCTGAGTTTCCGTTCATTTTCCGAATTGTCCGACCCGGTTTTCCGTAAAATTCTCGGGACCTCTGAAAAATCTTCTGAGACTGAGCCGATGTTCCATAAATAGCTCGTGACATCACAGGACTTTCAATTTCTGAAATCTGACTCAAATTGGCGGTTAATTTCATTCCGGCGCACTTTTAGCGTGACCTAGACCACCAGGTAGTCTTCAGAACTTTTCGAGGCAATTGACTCGTGGTCGATTTTCTTCGAGCCACACTGAACCCACTCGACACATTGGCGACTCTCGATTGTCATGAAAACCTCGAGGGCTCAATTACAGACACAGGGTACCAAAACGATAGAAAAATCAAATTAGTGTCGGTCGACGAGAATTTTCCAATTTAGTGGAGTCACCCACGATCGGCCATACATCTCGGTCGAACCAACCTATTTTTGATCTCAATTCGATTTTTAACCGTGGCCGTAATGACCTCTAAAGATGAACACGATCGAGAAGCCGATTCCTGGTCGAATTCTCAAGTCTAATGCCTTAAAAGTCTTTAATGGCTTACCCAGCTAGCCTAGTTATCTCAAGAGTGATCAGTTCTGAGAACAACCCTATAGTCGCATCAATGAAATGCCCGTTCAATTTAATAGAAAACATTATTGAAATTTCTGGATGTCACAACTCTTCCCCTCTTATAAAAATTTCGTCCTCGAAATTTAAACCTTACACACTCTGCAAAAAAAGGTGGGGGTACAACTCTCTCATCGACTCTTCAGTCTCCCAGGTTGCTCCTTCTGTACCGTGGTGTTGCCAGACCACTTTGACTAATGGAATAGTCTTTGTCCTCAGAACTTGCTCTTTGCGATCCACTATCTGAACCGGGCTTTCAACGTACGACACACGATCATCCACGTCCAATTCCTCAAAATTGAGCATGTGGGTCGGGTCAGGTTCATACTTCCTCAACATCGACACGTGAAAGACGTCATGCACCTGTGCCAACCTCGGCGGCAGTGCAAGACGATACGCTAGAGTCCCGATTCTTTCCAAAATTTCAAAGGGACCTACATACCTCGGACTCAGTTTGCCTTTCTTGCCAAAGCGTGAAGTTCCTCTCATTAGTGACACTTTCAAAAAGACATGGTCACCAACTTGAAATTCTAACAATCTCCGGCGCTTATCTGCATAACTTTTCTGCCTGCTCTGCGCTGTTTTCAATCTATTTCTAATCACTGCCACGGCATCTACTGACTGCTGAACTAAGTCTAGACCTGTAATCTTTCTTTCCCCGATTTCATCCCAACACATTGGAGTTCTGCACGCTCTGCCATACAGTGCTTCAAAAGGAGCCATCTGTATACTCTGCTGATAACTATTATTGTATGCAAATTCTACCAAATAAAGCTGATCTTCCCAACTTCCTTTGAAGTCTATGACACATGCTCTCAGCATGTCCTCAAGAGTCTGAATTGTCCTTTCAGACTGACCATCCGTCTGAGGATGATAGGCCATACTATACTGAAGTTTAGTACCAAGAGCACTCTGCAAGCTCTTCCAAAAAGCAGCAGTAAATCTCGGGTCTCTATCAGATGTTATCGTAACCGGCACTCCATGCATTCGAACCACATGGCGCACATATAGGTCTGCGTGCCTATCCAAACTGAGGTCCTTTCGAACTGCAATGAAGTGAGCCGACTTTGTCAGTCTGTCGACTATCACCCAAATTGAATCATTTCCTCTTTGACTCCTCGGTAGTCCGGTCACGAAGTCCATCGTGATATGTTCCCATTTCCACTCTGGGATCGCTAGAGGTTGCAAAAGTCCTCCTGGCTTGCAATGCTGAGCTTTTACTTGCTGACAAGTCAAACACTTGGCCACATGCTTGGCGATGTTCGCCTTCATACCTGACTACCAATAGTGTTGACGTAGATTCTGATACATTTTAGTGCTTCCAAGGTGAACACTGTAATTACTACGATGGGCTTTAGATAGAATTTCTTCTCTAAGCTCGACATCGTCAGGTACAACCAAACGTCCTTGGAATCTTAATATTCCATCATCAGAAACCTGAAAGTCAATCTTTCTTTTTTCGATGTCCTCTTGAAGAATTCTCTCGCACATCGTGTCCGTTGCTTGGAGATTCTTGATTCGACCGAATATCCGGTTCAATTCTGAGGGTGGCCATAAGACTTGAAAGGTGACCTACCTCAAATTTGAATACCGAATCTCGTGCTTTTTCGATGAGATTCCATTCCTTTATCAATATTTGAGCTACTGAAGACTTTCGACTCAAGGCGTCGGCGACCTTATTCGCCTTTCCTGGGTGATATAGAATATCACAGTCGTAATCTTTAAGTAATTCCATCCATCTGCGCTGTCTCATGTTCAATTCCTTTTGAGAGAACAAATACTTGAGGCTCTGATGGTCTGTGAAGATCTGGAACCTTTCTCCACATAGGTAGTGTCTCCAAATCTTCAGGGCGAAGATAATGGCTGCGAGTTCTAAGTCATGCGTTGGATAATTCTGCTCATGAGGTCTCAACTGACGAGAAGCGTATGCAACAACCTTTCCATGTTGCATCAACACGCAACCTAACCCCTTGAATGACGCATCACTATAGATCTTGAATCCTCCAGGTCCAGATGGAATTGTCAGTACAGGTGTAGTAGTCAGCCTTTCCTTCAGCTCTTGAAAACTACTCTCACACTTGTCTGACCATACAAATTTTTCTTCTTTCTTTAAGAGTCTGGTCAAAGGCGATGCCAACGACGAGAACCCTTCCACAAACCGTCTGTAATACCCAGCTAATCCCAAAAAACTTATGATCTTTGTCACTGTAGTTGGTCTTGGCCATTTGATCACGGCTTCTATCTTGCTTGGGTCGACGGAGATTCCCTCTCCGGAAATTACATGGCCTAAGAAAGCAACACGAGTCAACCAAAACTCGCATTTGCTAAACTTAGCATACGATTGATGAGCTCTTAAGGTTTGGAGCACTAATCTTAAATGATTCTCGTGCTCTTCATCACTTCTGGAATAAACCAAGATATCATCGATGAACACGATCACAAACTGATCCAAAAATTCCTTGAACACTCTGTTCATCAAATCCATGAAAGCAGCCGAAGCATTTGTCAACCCGAATGGCATCACTGTGAACTCGTAATGACCATATCGAGTACGAAATGCTGACTTAGGAATGTCCTCCTTCCTGATCCTCATCTGATGATATCCTGTCCTTAAATCAATCTTTGAGAATATTGATGCTCCTTGTAGTTGATCGAATAAGTCATCAATTCTTGGGAGTGGATACTTATTCTTAATTGTTACCTGATTGAGTTGTCTATAATCAATACATAGACGCAATGATCCATCCTTTTTCTTTACAAACAAAACTGGCGCTCCCCAAGGTGACGCACTAGGACGAATAAATCATTTGTCCAACAATTCCTGCATCTGTACTTTCAGTTCTTTCAATTCTGTCAATGCCATTCTGTACGGTGCTTTTGAGATCGGCTCTGTCCCCGGTGCTAGTTCAATCACAAATTCAATCTCTCTTTCTGGAGGTAAGCCTGGCAATTCCTTTGGAAAGACATCTGGAAATTCTTGAACTACTGGGATGTCTTCCACTTTCAACTCCTCAACTGTCGTATCCACGACAGTTGCCAGGTAACCTTGACAACCCTCATCTAACAGACGAGTTGCCTTGGGTGACGAGATTAAGGAAATCGTGGGTCCTCCACGATTCCCGACAAATTCAAAACTTTTGCCCCCTAATGGGTCGAACTGAATCGCCTTGCCATAGCAGTCCATTTTAGCTCTTTGCTCGGTGAGCCAATCCATGCCAATAATTAAATCAAAGTCATACATGGCTAGGACTAACAAGTCAATTTTTCTCACTCGCTCACCAATCTCTAACTTGCACCCCGAGCATCCCAAAGCAGCAATAACTTTATCTTTCAACGGTGTAGATATGCAAATTGTCGATTCCAACGATCTAGGTTTCAAACCTAACATCTTAACATATTACTCGGCAATGAAAGAATAACTTGCTCTTGAATCAAATAAAGCATAGGCAGGTTGGTCGTTGAGCGAAACCATACCTGTAATTATGCCAGGCGCAGCCTCCGCCTGACCTTGTGTAATTGCATAGATGGTACCTTGAGCTGGAGGTCTCGGCTGTCCTCCCTGTGGTGCATTCTGAGGGGCAGGCCCTCTTATCTGTCTCATCGGTGGTGGCGGTAACTGAGGTTGTCCTCTCAGTCTCGTTGGACAATTTCTTGCAAGGTGACCATGTTGGCCACATTCGAAACATGCCCCTGACCTTGGTGGGCATGGAGCCGACCCGTGTCGTCTTCCACACAAGCGACACACTCCCATGTTATTAGACGCCTGCCTATTAAATCCACTTCTCTTGAATGGCGAAGCACGGGATTTACCTCCAAGCATTGGCCTCTTCCCTTGACGGATACTTTCCCTACGAGAGTTAAACCTCGATCCAGATGAGGCAGCTCTGTCGTTCTGGTCTTTCTCAATTTTCTGGGCTCTCCGGTATATGTCATTATAATTCTTCAGATCTAGAGAGACCAATATACTCCTCAAGTCTGGCCTGAACCCATCCCTAAACCTTCGACTCGGCCATTGGATTTTCCACTAACTCAGGAGCATACCGCGAAAGTTCAGCAAATTTGGCTTCATACTCATCAACGGTCAACGGACCCTGGCGAAGGCGTTGGAATTCAGCCATCTTTATCTCTCTTGCAGTCTCTGAGATGTACTTATCATTGAAGGCTTCAAGGAAGGTATTCCAATTCTGAACAGTGCCTTCTGGGAAGATCGTCTCTCGGGTGGTCATCCACCAAGTATTTGCAACTCCTTCCAGCTGGTAAGTTGCTAGCACTACCTTCTCAGTCTCATTGCACATCAGCAGTGCAAACGCTTTCTCGAGCTTCTGAACCCATGAAGATGCAGCTGCGGGATCTCCTGTCCCGGTAAACAACGGTGGGTTTAACCCCGTGAGGAGGCTGCTCCACTAGCTTATGCATTGGTCTTTCCGCGACCACAATCCCTGACTGTCCTTCAACATTCACTGCAGGTGGAACTATGGCAGGTGCAACCCCGGCAGGTGCGGCTCCAGCAGGTGCGGCCCTGGCAGGTGCAACAGCAGGTGCGGCTTGAGCAGCGGCGGCAACTGCGGCAGTAGCGGCGGCCTGAGCGACTTCTTGAACTGTAGCGGCCCGATCCTGAACATGCTGATCCATTCTGGCACCCATAACTTCTAAAACACGCAAGATCCCATCCACTCTGGGATCATTAGGGGCTGCTGCCCCGACATCAACGACAGGTGGATTCACTCCACTCGCGCTAGCCTGTGCCGGCGCTCGACCACGTCCGCCTTGGGTCCCGACACGAGTCAGAGCTCTACCCCGAATAACGGCCCTACTAGTCCTCTTCACAGGAGTTCTCGGCTCCTGGTCACTCATGGCTCAGTTTATAACTGACCTGCTCCCAATTCACAATGAATTAGAGACTGAGTGACTCAAACAATAAGCAATTCTAGCACTCAGCTACCACGGACATGCATCAGCTGTGAATTTAAAGGCCTTTCCTACCAACTATCCCATGGTCAACGCTCCTTATCACTCCAATCTCTAACCATTGCTCTGATACCACAAAAAGGGGATGTCACGCCCCGATCCTCGAGCACGCACACATCCTTTCACTTAGTCTATTTTAAAAATGCGATATCCCAGGACTAAGTATCGCCGACCCATTCATTAATTAAGCGCATGCGGAAGTAATTATAAAATCCCCAGACAATAAAACAATGGGATAGAAAAGCAATGCCATATTTTCATTCTGAAAACACACAACCAAACTTTTATACATAGCACAAACCAAGTCATTCACAACTATTTACATTTTCCAGGTTTCACTCTATTTACATCTAGATGAGGTTCACAAAAAGGAGGATAAACACTCAATCCTCATCGGGTCATAGTCGTGGTCATCCCGATCCCCTTCTAGTTCTTCCTCGTCCGATTCATCCTCATCAAAATCCTCATCTATCGGCTCCTCTTCCACCGGTTCCTCCTCGCGAGCACCTCCTCAATCTCCTCCCACTCCTCATCCACTCCCAGTCTTCATCTCCCCATTGGACCTTCGCCTCTTGATTTGGAATCACTGTTTCTGCTCCATTATGATTGGCATCACCTCCAGAGTGCACAGTAGAGGTATACTCACCCGCTGATGCAGGATCACTCGCGTCAACCACACCACCGCCCTCGGGATCAGCAGTCCCAGCCCCAAAGGCTTCCTCAAGGACGATGAATGGTACCGCCTCTTCTGGTATGGGACCTACCTGCCTTCCATCAGGATAGTGGCGATACCAAGCTCTGTACTCATAGGGCACCATATCATCCCTACCCTTATCAACCCAAACAGTTGTCTAGACCAACACATACTCTAGTTCCTCAGGGTCAGGGTCAATCTGAAAGTGAGAGGTCTTCTCGGTGATGTGTTCTGGGATACCGGATTCTTTAGGAGGAGGGATAGGAGGAGGTCCTGGTGCTGCCATCTAAGGGCCTGAAATGGTTTATATCAACTATGAGACTATGTCTCAGCGAGTTCTACCCCCTAAGTCTTGATTAGGGAACCAATACGCCACAAGATTGCCTAAGAGCACAACATGAGTCAAAAGGACGTACGGGGCATCAGTCCCAACCTGCAACTCAAGGTTGAGCACATATACCTCATATGTTGCATCAAACAACAATCAATTCACATATACAAGTCACGGTCCTTATGACATGGCGTAAAACAGGTGGGAATCACAACTCCACCAAACATATCTCAGTACTCAATGGCTTTACGGTCCCGCTCGACCACTTTCAGAGTTCAATGGCTTTATGGTCCCACTCGACCTTCTCAAATTCAATGGCTTTACGGTCCCACTCGACCTTCTCAAATTCAATGGCTTTACGGTCCCACTCGACCACTTGCAAGATTTAATGGCTTTAAGGTCCCACTCGACCAAGGTCCCGCTCGACCTTTCTCAGATTCAATGGCTTTTAGGTCCCACTCGACCAAGGTCCCCCTCGACCTTTCTCAGATTCAATGGCTTTTAGGTCCCACTCGACCAAGGTCCCACTCGACTTTTCTCAGATTCAATGGCTTTTAGGTTCCACTCGACCAAGGTCCCACTCGACCTTTCTCAGATTCAATGGCTTTTAGGTCCCACTCGACCTTTCTCAGATTCAATGGCTTTTAGGTCCCACTCGACCAAGGTCCCACTCGACCTTTCTCGCATTCAATATAAAATAAAGCTCAATTAAATAAACGGATTGCACCACAACGATCGGCATGAAATTCCGGTCACTTTGGCCATCCCGGTTGAATTTCCGGAAAATAAATAATTAAATAATTAATTTCGAAAATTAAATAAATAGATAAATGCAATAAATTCGATTTAGCTCAATATAAAGCTCAATTAAATAAACGGTCTGCGCCACCATCATCAGCATAAAATTCCGGTCCCCTGGCCAACCTTCTTGAAATTTCGGGAATTAATTAATTAATTAATTAATTTTCAATAATTAATAATTAATTCCTAAAAATTCATTTTAGAACGAATTATTAAATTGACACCCGATAAGGGACGGGAAAAATCCCTAGAAGCATCCAATAATTACTAGGGTATATCTACTAATTAAATGCACAATCAATTTAATTAATAAGCACTAACAAGTCTCTAATTTAATATTTGTAATCTAAACTAACCACCTAATTGCAATTAAATAAATCTAATCAACCCTTAGGCATAATTAGATCACTAAGAAAGCTTTAGTGAGTAAAACTCACTTGCACAACTCGACGGCCGAGACACCTCGACGACGACGAAACGGCGGCCGAACTTGGGCTCGCGAAAGCACTCACGGGCTTGGACCAGGCTCAACCTTGGCTTAACTAACCTCAGCCTAATTGAGATTAAATCTTGGGCTGATCTCTTGACTTGAAAACACTGAATTTATGAGCTGCTTGCTAGGCTGAAATTCTGAATTACTTGGGCTGGCTGAAGAAGGCCAAATTAAATTAGAACTCTGCTGGGTTTCACTTCTGAACTTGCTGGACCTAAATGGCCCAACTGATGGGCTGATTGCAGGACCCAATTGATGAACGTGAATCAAGAGTGAATGGAGGCTCGTATGTGGCGTGGAGACGTGAGGTTCACGGACGAAGGGAGTGGCGTCCAATCGAAGAAAACTTGTGCGGCTCTAGCTTCGTGTACACGTCGAAGAGGGATGAAGCTGTAGAGCGGTGAGGATTTTGGTCAACACTTGGTGGAGAAAACGTTGATTATTGACTACGTGCGTTGAAGAAGAGCTGCAAGATGGCCGACAGAAGTGAGTGGATTTGGGCTCACTCGGTCAACCTTGATGAAGAAGCTGTTAATTTTTGTTGACCCATTTACTCGGTTCTTGGACGCGTGTGAAGCTGCAGACACTGGCGTGGCGTGAAGCTGCAGGCGAAACGGCTTCGGTCTTCTTCGGCCTTGCGGATCTTGGATGTGAGCTGTTCTTCCTCAGCCGAATTTTTTTTTGCTTTTGGTGGACGTGCGAAGCTGTGGGGTTTTGTTTTTGGGTTGCGGGTGTGCGAAGATTAAGTAGTCTTTGTGGGGCAAGGGGCCGAGAGAGAAGGAAAGAAAAGCTGAGTGTGTGTGGCGTGAAAATGGGGGAAGAGAGTCGTGCACGGCAAGTTATGGAGGGTCCCAAAATCAGCCATTTATCTCTTGAATTTAATGATTTGTCTCCCCTTTTTTGCTCTCAATCTTATCCTTTTAGCCCCAAATACTTTCCATCAACTTAATTTCCATAATTCTATTTAATTGAAGTCAAAAAATCTGCTACCCACGCTTAATTTCGAATTTCCTTTCTTTTTTTCTTCGTGTCTCGATTTTCCGAACAAATCAAATCCGTTGGGGTCCAAAATGAAGTCAGAAAAAGTCCAAACAACTTTCATCTGTCTAATCACATACCCCAGATGTCCACAGTCTCTTCAAAATGGCCAATCTGAGTTTCCGTTCATTTTCCGAATTGTCCGACCCGGTTTTCCGTAAAAATCTCGGGACCTCTGAAAAATCTTCTGAGACTGAGCCGATGTTCCATAAATAGCTCGTGACATCACAGGACTTTCAATTTCTGAAATCTGACTCAAATTGGCGGTTAATTTCATTACGGCGCACTTTTAGCGTGACCTAGACCACCGGGTAGTCTTCATAACTTTTCCGAGGCAATTGACTCGTGGTCGATTTTCTTCGAGCCACACCGAACCCACTCGACACATTGGCGACTCTCGATTGTCGTGAAAACCTCGAGGGCTCAATTACTGACACGGTGGTACCAAAACGATAGAAAAATCAAATTAGTGTCGGTCGACGAGAATTTTCCAATTTAGTGGAGTCACCCACGATCGGCCATACATCTCAGTCGAACCAACCTATTTTTGATCTCAATTCGATTTTTAACTATGCTGTAATGACCTCTAAAGATGAACACGGTCGAGAAGCCGATTCCTGGTCGAATTCTCAAGTCTAATGCCTTAAAAGTCTTTAATGGCTTACCCAGCTAGCCTAGTTATCTCAAGAGTGATCGCCCGAGAACAACCCTATAGTCGCGTCAATGAAATGCCCGTTCAATTTAATAGAAAACATTACTGAAATTTCTGGATGTCAGAGAGAGAGAGAGAGAGAGAGAGAGAGAGAGAGAGAGAGAGAGAGAGTATCTTGGACTAGATAGCAGTGGCAAATTGCAAAGGAAGGCGAGACAAGATCGAGCAGCTGGATTGATAGACCGAGAGAGGCCAAGAGTCTCTAGAGTGAGAAACAGAGAATGAGGGATGCTAAGAGTAGCTAGGATGATGGTGAGAAAGAGAATTGAGAGAGAGTGGGAGAGAGTTGAGAGAGTTGAGAGAGAGAGAGAGAGAGAGAGAGAGAGAGAGGCGATAATAACTAAAAACATAACTTTCTGTCCGGTGATCTGGCTTGGTCTGGTTTCATGATGGACTTTTGTCTTGCTTTTTCCGAGAAATTTCAATTAGATTCATGTAGATACATGCCATTAACCAATTTTGGCCGATTAACGCTGATATGGACACTAACCAGTGGCTGAAGCCAATATAGATAATTTTTAATAAATTTTTATCCTTTTTCGAGTTTTTTTATTCTTTTTTTAATTTTCCTTTACTTTTTTCTCTTATTCCTTCTTTTCCTTTTTTTTTCTCCACAGTGGAGCATTGCAGCCCTCGCTCGACCTCTCCCAAATGTGGGCAAGGCTTGGGGGCCTCAAGCAAGGTGGCTCACTTAGATCCAGATGAGGCTAGTCTCGTTGTGGCCTTGTTGCCCTCCGCAGGCAAAGCCCTCATAGCTGGCAAGGTCACAGCCGCCTTCATGTCTAGGCGAGCTTTACGTTGAGAAACGAGCCTCCTGTCAATTTGGCAACCGACCAAAGGAAGGATGAAGAGAAAAAAAATAAAGAGAAAGAAAGAAAAAAGCGAAAAGGAAAAAAAAAGTTAAAAATTTAAATTTTGGAGAAAAGTATAAAAATACCATTAAAAAAATTATTCACGTAAGCACCAACCGTATCACAACGGCATCAATTATGCCATGTCAATGCTAAGTGACCAAATTTGGTTAGATGGACTGAATTTGTATAATTGCAAAATGTTTAAGATTCAATTGGCCCAAAAAATATGTCTGGGGCTGAATTGGCATAACTGCTATAAGTTTAAGATTTTTTTAGTAATTTTTCCGTGTCTTAAGTGAAGCCATTTTCTTAAAAAAGAGTTTAGAATGATTTTATCTCAAATAAAATCCCAAATTAAGCAACTTACTCTTACACAAGGACCTGAACTCACCAACGGCTGATTTCTTTGCCGGCGAGCGAGCGCTTGCCACACCATCCAAGTCAATATTGGGTGCATCTTCGTTGCAGAGTAATTATTTTCTTTCCTTCTCTTTCCTCTCTCTCTCTCTCTCTCTCTACCCAGCAGTGCTCCTCACAGATCTCCGTCACCACTCCTAAGCTCTCCTCAACTTCAAGGCTCTCCTCTTTCTTCAATTGTGTCATTTGGGGGGATTCTTTTATAAAAGATGCAAGTGTTCTTTTTTTTTCCTTTGGAGAAAGGAAAAAAAAAAAATAGGCATGTTCTTGGCGGCTGTTGATCAAATCGGTCGAAAGAGGATGTTTAGAAGCTTTTACAGTTCTTGATTTTTGATCTTCTTGTACTGAATTCGAATAATTTCTTGAAAGGATAGACAAATAACAAACTGATATGAATCGCAGGATGCAAGCAGAGGTGTAGCGCTCAAGCGTGTAAAGCAGGCACAACAATTTAGTTAATGCAAACACCGCTTCAATAATAAACTAAAACAAGCATGCACAACCTCCTTACAAAATAAGGGTTAGCAAAATACACCACCCCTTGCAACTCCCATTTGCAAAATCATTTAACACCTAACATTAGTGGTGGACTTGCTAAGCAAAACAAATTTTCAAAAAAAGAGATTCAGGCCTAAATTCACTACTAGTCTTATCTCAGATTCTAGTGGAGTCGCCAAGCCAACCACCAATAGAAAGCTAATGAATTACTAAATGGGATCAAAGGTTCCTCTCATGAGGCAATTGCTCACTTTTAGCACGGAGTATATTAATCTAACGTCATTTCAATACATTTTTCTCTTTATTTCAAAAATGTTTTGCATGCAGTTTTTATCCCTCGACATCCTATGCCACTAATATGTTAGATGTGATCATGTAGGTGCGAAAACAACAATAAAACGTTGAATAATAATAACAATAAATAAAATAGTTAATAAATTTAAGAAACTGAAATGCAGGAGCAAATAGAAATGAATCCCTATTTAGTCACTTATTGAGGGGCTTTGCAAGCTTAGATTCATAAAATAATTATGCAATGATGAATGCGATTTCTGTGACATCCTGATTTTCAGGTGTTGCCCTCCAAATACCCTCCAAACCACAGGTACCAGAACTGTAGAGACAGCGACGATGAAGATGGGGACTTAGATTGCATTGTGAGTGATCTCACTGATGATGATTATGATGACAACCGCGACGATGAGGATGAAGGTCGGGACTCAAATGAGATTTATGAGGGCGATGGTGAGATTGAGGAAACGAGGGCAGTTTGCCCAACTCCTAGTGAGGTTTGCAATCCTGAACATATGCGTCGGGAATCTCCTTTAGCGGAGGTGAACCCTACTAAGTTGAATGTGAATGCTCGAGATAGAAGCGTGTACATCCATTTAGCGTTGAATCCTGTCGAAAATCTGACTCAATGGAAGGCCGTGAAAGCGAAGGGGACGCCGCTGCCAAAGCACCGAAAGGAGAATTTGAGCTTTGACCAAGAAGCTAGGATGTCATTCGACACTGCACCAGCTTTGAAGGAAGTATCATTCAGTTTCAAGGCAAAACCGAATGAGACAAGGAAATCTACCCAAGAAGTACCTGTGGATGCTAGCCTTTCAAACTGGTTGCCTTCCTCAGTAACTACGCCGATTGAAAAGAAGAGCGCAACGACTTTGGACTCTGTCCAAGTCGAGACATCATTCGTAAAAGGATATATGAGCTCACCGAGGAGCCAAGAAGATAGACCGATTTTGGGTGCATTGACTGTGGAAGAACTAAGACAGTTTTCAGCCAAGTCTTCGCCAAGGAAATCACCAAGCAGAAGTCCCGACGAGATGCCCATAATTGGGACAGTCGGAACATACTGGAGCCAGTCGGATTCGGTGGGCAATTCTTGCTCAACTGCTTCTTCCTTCAAAGGAATACCAAACACCACCAGCAAATACAGAGAGGTATTGGGTAATCACAGATGTGCAAGTGGTTTCACGAGGCCAAAGTGGGAGGGAATTTGACTTATTCTTCTTCTTCTTTTTTTGGTTGATGTTGCAGGATAAGAAAGTGAATTGGCACTCCACCCCTTTTGAGACAAGGTTGGAGAGAGCTTTAAACAGGGGGGCTCATCAACTGTAATCCGTGCGTACACATTCTGTATGTTCTTGAGATGGTTTGGTGTGCTCACGTTCGTCGCTTTTTCCATTCTTTTGTGAATTCAAATCTGTTTGGTGCGTGGTGGTATATGGTTTTGTTGATGTTATTCACTTTATGTTCATTGTTTGTACAATTTGATCTTTCACAGTTACATGTACCTGTGTGTGATAAGAGTTTATGTTGAACAGATATAGTGAGATGGGTTTCTCTAGTGAGAGTGAAATCATATCCATGTGGTGTTAATTCGGTTATCGTATTCTTGGATTTAGAGTTTCATATGGGTTCTATTACTATTTTCATTCTTCTCACGAGGGAATAGGGAAATCAACACGTGATGAATAGGCTTGAGGAGCATACAAAACTCGTGCGAACCCAGAAATGGAATCGGAATATAGCGGTTCCGGACACTCGACGTACTCTTATTTATTATGGCTGAGTACGGAAATTCTAATGAATATAAAGTAGCTCATCACTTATCTATGTCGTTTTCCTATACATTAGTAGGAGATGTGTCCCAATCCCCAGGTTGCCTTTTCAATGGTCATGTAGAGATACTTGCGGTCCCAAATTTCAACTCTAATGTGGCGTTTTTCCCTAGTAGGTCTTTTGTCTGTAAACAAACTCAAATAGAAGTCATTTTGTTGATCGCATCAAATCCGACGAAAATCTGTGAACTAAACATCATCACATGAACCCAAACTTGTTAAAATCGAGTCGCATTCTCGAGTAGTGTAAGGAAATTCCACGTCTTGAACTTTGTTATTGAATTCAAAGACTTACAAAGAATAACATGATGGAGATTTAGTGCATCTATTTGTGGTATAATTAATCATTAACTGAGCATATGCAAATAGCTCCTTATAGATTTCTTGATTTAATTTATGTGTGAATTGGCTTTCGAGAATGTACACTTATTACATATGTGTATACGTATATCTATACATAGATTGTCAATTAACGCGCTCTTTTGACATTGATTGTCTCATCTTCCGCCCGTTCGTTCTTCGTTTGCTTTCTTTCTTTCCTCTTGTTTAGCCAATTCACATAATGTTGCTTCATCAATGAGTAAATTTCCTATCCATTCTGGAAACCCGGTTCAAATCCTGAATCTTTTTGAGAAGTTGCAATCTACTCCTTCCGAACATCATTTTTTTTTTTCCTGATTTTTCCTTTTTGATAACCTTTAATCACCTTCTATTGAAACCCTTTATAAGTTTTTGCTTAAAGTGATCAGCAATTTGTTGACCACCATAAGTTTCCTTAATTTTAAGGTCACTAGTGGTACATTCATCTCTATGACATGACACATTGCTAAAAAAGAGAATATGTGACTTATAAAGTCCTAATTCAGGGTAAGAATAGCGAACGTATCATTAACTTTCATACGTCGCTCACTTGAATGTTATAATTTTTTTTTTCGCTCACTTGAGTGCCATCAGTGATTTGCCTCGTTTGAAAAGCCAATATAGATGTTGATTGTCTTACGTGGTTTCACCAATGCTGACGTCGATAATTTATATATATATATATATATATATATGAATTTTTATTTTTATATTTTATTTTCCTCTTTTTTAGGGCTGATGAGGGTCACCGGCAACCCCCACTGGTTGTGAAGGCCTCGCCTAGATTGGGTGAGGGCCGCCTCGCTCTTGGCCATGAAGGCCCTCACTAGATCTTGGTGAAGCAACCACCTAGGGCCTTCGTGGCCAAGGGCAAGGCATCCCTAAAAAAAAGAAAATTAAAAAAATTAAAAACAAAACTGAAAATAAAAATATGAAAAATAACTCAAAATTTCAAAATTCATTTTTTTTAAAATAAAAATTCACGTTGGATGGGAAATTAAAAATAAAAATAAAAATTCATAGAGAATACTTTGTCGGTATTGACACTCAAACAATCGATTTTACTCTTATGTGACATTTAAGTGAGGAAAAAAACAAGGTTACCCTAAAAAAAGCACCATACAAAAGTTATGGGACTTGCGCCATTCTTCTCCTTCCTAATTTGGGAGAACATTTGTGAATCCTAGTTATTGGTGGGTAGGGGTGTTAGAACCAAACTGAATTGTACCGAAATTTCGTGCTTTTTTGGTTTGGCAAGGATAATGGGAAAATAAATGTTCCTTTTTCCAATTCTGGTTATTTCGGTTCGGTATAGTTAATGAGCCGAACCGAAATTCTAGACAAAAAGTAACAGTCCAACTTAAGATACCTCTTCTTTCTCGCCCATTATTTAATTCGGTTCCCATAAGCAGTGCAAAAAAAGGAAAATCAAAAAACCAAAAACCTGAACTAAACCAAGTTTTCGGTTTGGGTTGCGATTTGGTTCGGATTTCTTGAAAACCTGAATCAAACCGAACCATTGAACCCTTACTGATGGGTTGGAAGTTAGGCATAAATATTGTTGGTGACCTTTGACTTGCCAATTACACCCGCTTTTGGGTTGCAATCCAACAGGTACGGCCTGCTTTGGCCCAAAATGCAATTCTTGTATGCTTGGAAAAATTCGTCTGTTTCCACAGAGTAAGATTGGAATGACTGATTAATATACATGGTGACCCTTTAAAAAGGTTGAGTGGGAAGAAGACTTCAAGTTGAATAAGGTTTGTTTTTGGATGGTCAATTGGTTTTCCCTGAACATATATGTAGAAAGATTGAAGATTGATAGGCATTTCACGTTCCAAAGCTGCAAACATTGAACCGAGCAGAAGTCCCGACGAGATGCCCATAAATGGGACAGGCGGAACATAGTGGAGCCTGTCGGATTCAGTCGGCAATTCTTGCTCATCTGCTTCTTCCTTCAAAGGAATACCAAACTCTACCAGCAAATACAGAGAGGTATTGGTTGATCGCAGATGTGCAAGTAAGTGGTTTCATAAGGTCAAAGTGGGAAGGAAATTAACTAGCTTTGTTTTTTTCTTGATGTTGCAGGACAAGAAAATGAATTGGCACCCCACCCCTTTTGAGACAAGGTTGGAGAGGGCTTTAAACGGGGAAGCTCATCGATTGTAATCCGTGAGGATATTCTATAGGTTCTTGAGATGGTTTGCGTGTGCTTGCCTTCATCATTTTTTCCTGTGCTGGTACCAATACGTTAAAATAAGGAACGCATCTAAGTTGGGTGCCGAGTTATAGGACTATCACTGGAAATCCTGTTGGAGGCTTGCTTCTTGCTAGTTAGACACGTACTTCGCTTAGTGTCTAGAACCAACACGTCTAA
Organism: Eucalyptus erythrocorys; assembly: GCA_014182555.1. Lineage (NCBI taxonomy): Eukaryota > Viridiplantae > Streptophyta > Magnoliopsida > Myrtales > Myrtaceae > Eucalyptus > Eucalyptus erythrocorys. The sequence continues at coordinate 7,857,576 of CM024597.1, read as the reverse complement.
CAAGTACTCCCTAATTCTAGACATTGTGCGAATACTCTCAAGCCTACCCATCACTTGTCGATTTTGCCATTCGCTCATAAGAAGAATGAAAACAGTAACGAAACCCACATGAAGCTCCAAATCCAAGCACACGATGATATGATCAAATTAACACAATTTGGACAAGATTTCACTCTCGATAGAAAAACACGTTTAACTCTGTCTGTTCAACATCAACTCATCTATGACTCAGGTGCATGTAACCATAACAGATCAATTTGTACAGCATAAAGCAAGAACATCACCCAACCATAAATTGGTCATGAACGGAATAATGGGTCAATTTGAGTCATGGGTCAATTTGAGTCAAACCATTTATGACCCGACTCAAACCAGAGTCAACCCACCTATTTGATAGGTTTACCCGGCACTTGGTTTACTCTGATTTATTATGGCTAGGCCTGTGATGTCTATATCATCTTCAAAACATGCTTACAAATCCTAAGTATGAATATTCTAATATGAATAGGTCATCACTGATCCGTGTTATTTATCGGTGCGGTGGTTGGGGAAGTATCCCAACTCCCTAATTGCCTTTTCAATGGTCATGTAAAGATAATTGCGTACTCAAATTCTAACTCTAATATGGAATTTTTCCTATTAGGGTTTTTGTCTGCAAGCAAACTCGAATAGAAGTCCTTTTGTCAATCGCATCAAATAAGTAGATGATAATCTGCGAATTAAACATCATGAATATGAAATCAGACATTTTAAGATTGTGTTGTGTTCTTGAATTGTGTAAGGAAATTCCATGTTTTGAACTTTGTCATCGAAGTGAAAGACTAAAAAGAATAACATGATGGAAATTTCCGTGACTAGCCAAAGCTCTAGCAACTTTTCTTTTTTGGCCCACAGAAGCTCTAGCTTGAGAAGCTCACATGAAGTTTGGAATTTTCTTTTTCTCGGTTAATTTACGATGTTAGATTCTCCAACAAAAATGTTAACATTCTTGTAATAATTCTCTCAAAATGAAATACCCACGAAGAAGGCTTTCCGGGGCTCCAAGGTGAAGGGGATTTAGTTTTTTGGTACAATTGAACATTAACCGAGCCTATGCATATAGCTCCATTATAGAGTTCTTGATTTAATTTATGTGAATTGGCTTTTCAGAATCTACACTTGGTTCTCTCTCTCTCTCTCTCTCTCTCTCTCTCTCTCTCTCTCTCTCACATATCTAGCCAATTCACACATTATTTGACATCGATTGTCTTATCTTCCACTCATTCATTCTTTGATTGCTTCTTTTTTTTTTTTTTTTTTTTTTATAAGAAAATTATCCAAAAAATTCTATATCTATTTTATTTTTGCCAATTCAGTGTTAAACCTTTGAATTACGCTAATCAAATCTTAAATATTTTCACATTTTGTCAATTGAGTTCATCTCGACTAATTTCAACTAGAAATCGCTGACTTAGATGTCAACTGTCTTATGTGACACGCTCGGTGCTAAAGTGGACAATTTTAAATAATATTTTAATATTTTAATATTTTTTTCAATCATTTTTTTTTTTTTTTGTACCCTAGTTGGTCATTGGTCCTCGAGCACTAGCCAAGGTTGAAGACCGGCAAGGCTACCTCACCCAATGATGGTGAGGTTCGCCCTTGCTAGTGGCTGATGGGGTCAAGCTTCGCCAAAAGTTGGGGAGGTCCTCACCTCTAGTCAATAGTTGAGGCTTGGTGATTGACTAGAGGAGGAAGAAGTGAAGAAAAAATAATAAAAAATTCGAAAAAGAATACTAAAAGATTATTAAAAATTATCCATGCGAGTGTTAGGCGTGCCATGTAGGATGACCAACATCCATATTAGATATTTCCGGTCAAAATTGGCGGGATGGACTCAAATGGCAAATTGTGAGGTTTATGACTCAATTGGCAAAATTAAAAATTTAGAATTAATTGGTAAAAATACAATGGCTTTAGCACTTTTTTTAAACAAATTTACCTCTTTCCTTTTTTTTTTTTTGGTAACGTATTTACCTCTTTCCTTTTTTTTAGCCATTTCACATAATATTACTTAATCAATGAGTAAACTTCTTAGCTATTCTGGAAACGTGGTGTAAGTTCTGAATCTTTTTGAAAGGTTGCAATATAGTCCTTTCAAAGATTATTTTTTCTGAAATTTTCCTTTTCGACAACCTTTTATAACCTAAGACTGAAACCTCTTTAAAAGTCATCACTTAAAGTGATTGGCAATTTGTTGGCCACCATAAGTTTTCATAATTTTTGAATGTTGCTAGTGGTACATTCATCTCTATGGCCTGACACGTAGCTTAAAAAGAGAATTTATTGAATGGCAAAAGTCTTAATTTGAGGTAACATTCACCAATCCTAGTTATTGGTGGGTTGGAAGGAGGCATAAATCACATTATTGGTGACTTTTAATTTTATCAGTTACACCCACTTTCAAGGTGCAAACCAATAGGTATGGCCAGCTTTGGCCCATATTGCAATTCTTGTCTGCCTAGAAAAATTCTCGTCTTCACATTCAACCCCTTCAAAAGGGTTGAGCGTGAGCGTGAAGAAGACTTCAGATTGACTAAGCTTTGTCTTTAGATGGTTAATTGGTTTTCTTCGAACCCGTATGTAGAAAGATCGATAAATGAGGGCCATCTCATGTTCAAAAGCTGCGAACTTTGAAATCGCGTCTATGGTCCACGAACTTGAGATTTAGACCTTGCTCTAGAAATGTAGGTGATGCAATGCACGATAGAAAAAAGAAAGAAAGACAAAGTAATTATTACCTCAATCAGCTCTCTTTCTTTTAACATATCAGGAACACGGGTGCAAAGGTCCAATCGTCACAATTAGCTTTCTTGAGAGCACAACACATTAAAAATGGAATATTACTAGGTTTGTTGTAGCGAAGGAAATATTTTACAGGAGATGGTTGGATGAATTTTGGGTCTTCTATTTCTCTATTATGTTCTTTCTTTTGGAGGAAAAAACATTTTTGGTCTTTTCCTAATAGAACTTTTATTTCAGATTCAATTTTTTTAATTTTCAAAAATTCTAACAACGTCAATGCGACAGTGCTGACGGTGCAACGATGATTGGCCAAAAAATGACACTGGTCACTTTGTTAATGCGAGTTATTAATGAGGATTATTTTAATAATTTATTATTTGCTAGTTTTGTTCAAGTTTACTTTAGTTAAAATTGGTTAGTTTAATTTAATAAGTTATTTTTATATTTAAGGAAAAAAAGTTGTTAAGAATTGGAGTCTCCATTGGGTTAGGTATATGTTGGGTCCATGTTGAATATATGTTACTAAAATAATAGGTCAATATAGGTTAATTTCAGTTGAACACTACTGCGACCCATCAAAACTAACCCAACATCAAAACTAACCCAACGCACTGATTTGACAAGTCTACTCCTAACTAAATGATAGAGATGTACAAATATATAGAGCTTGGCGTACAACCCCACGTTTGCAAGCTAAGGCAAACATTGACCTGTGTGATAGTTACATGTACCTGTGTGATAAAAGAGTTGATGTTGAATGGACATAGTGAGATAATTGTGTTAATTCGGCTGATGTTATTCACTTTATGTTAAATGTTTGTTCAATTTGATATGTCATAGTTACTTGTACAGCCTACATTTTTTTGAATCCAATTGTAGATTTTATGCAAGTAATACCCCTTCTCCAATGAGACGATGGGGGATAAGCTTCATCGTCGAGAGAGAAATAGCCCGGATCACTAGCCAAGGCCCCTAGATGACCATCAGTGATAAAGGAGGTTTGATAAAATAGGTGGTGTTGAGCATATATAGTGAGATGGGTTTCTCTTTTGATAGTGAAATCATATCCAAATTGTGTTGATTTGGGTTACCGTATACTTGGATTTGGAGCTTCATATCGGGTTCTATTACTGTTTTCATTCTTCTCACGAGGGAACAGGGAAATTGACCCGTGATGGATAGGCTTCAAAGTATACAAAACTCAGCATGCGAACCCAAAAATGGAATCGGGCTATAGCGGTACGCAGCACTCGATGTACTCTTATTATTATGGCTAGGCCTGTGATGTCTGCATTGTCTTCAATTACAAATCTCAAGTACGGACATTCTAATGAGTATAAAGTAGGTCATCCATAATCTGCGTTGTTTTCCTATACACGGATATGGAGTGTATCCCAACTCCTACGTTGACTTTTCAATGGTCGTGTGAAGATACTTACGCACTTAAATTCTAACTCTAATGTGCCCTTTTTCCAAGTAGGTTTGTTTGTTGGCACACAAACTCTAATAGAAGTCATATTGTCGATTGCATTAGATGGGTTGACGATAATCCGCGAACGGAACATCACGAATATGAACTCGAATTTGTTAAGATCGTGTCGCGTTCTTGAGTTGTGTAAGGAAATTTCACGTCTTGAACTTTGTTATGATGGAAACTTCAATGTGACTAGCCAAAGCTCCAGCGTGAGAAGCTCACATGAATATTTAGGATTTGGCTTTTTCACTCAATTTATGATGTTAGATTCTGTATAATATTCTTGTAATAATTCTCTCAAAGTGAATACCCACCAAGAAGGGTTTCCGGGGCTCCAAGGTAAAGGGGGAGTGGGTGCAACTATTTTCGGCATAATTGATCATTAACCGAGCCTATGCGTATAGCTCCATAACAGATTTCTTGATTTAATTTATGTGTGAATTGGCTTTTGAGAGCCTACACTTCGTACGTATATATATTTACATATATCTATACACATTGCCAATTCACACATTATTTGACATTGATTGTCTTATCTTCCATTCATTCTTTGATTGCTTTTTTTCTTTCCTTTAGGAAAATTGACTAGAAATTCCTACACCTATTTTACTTTAGCCAATTTAGTTCTCAACTTTTTAATTTTACTAATTGAGTCATAAACATTTTCACTTTTTGCTAATGGGTCTATCTTACCAATTTTTACTAGAAATTGCTGATGTGAATGCCGCCATCCTATGTGGTAAGTTCGACACTGATGTGGATAATTTTAAATAATATTTTATTATTTTATATTTTTTAAAATTTTTCGACTTCAAGTCTGTCGCTAGGCCTCAACCACTAGCCAGAGGCGAGGGTTGGTGAGGTTGAGCCTTGCCAGCGGTGACCTCACCCAACGACAAGGAGGCTTGCCCTCGCTAGTAGTTGGTGGGCTTGAACTTTGCTAGAAGCCAACAAAGTCGTCCTTGTTGATCCTCACCTCTAGTTGATAGCCGAGACCTGGTGACTAGTAGAGGAGGAAGAAGGGAAAAAAAAAAAAGGAAAAGAAAATATGTGAAAAAAATATATTAAAATATTATTAAAAATTATTCACGTTAGTGTCGACATGCCACATGGGATAGTTAGTATTTATATTAGTGATATAGACTCAATTGATAAAATGTGAAAATGATTAAAACTCAATTAGCAAAATTAAGAAGGATTAGAATTGAATTGGTAAAAATATAATAGGTTTATGATTTTTTAGACAATTTTCCCTCTTTCCTTTTGTTTAGCCAATAATCTTACTTAATCAATAAGTAAACTTCTTTGCCATTCCAACAAAGCGGTCTAAATTCTAAATCTTTTTTTGAAAGTTCGCAATATAGTGCTTTCGAACGTCATTTTTTAATCTTGAATTTTCCTTTTCCACAACCTTTCATCACCTACCATTGAAACCTCTTTAAAAGTCATCACTTAAAAGTGTTTGGGGATAAGTACACTAGAAGTGCTAAAAAATTATGTATGATGCTTACTTCAATATAAAAAATCTTCGTCGACTCACTTAAGTGCTAAATCGGAGAAAAAATGATCACTTTGGCAACGCTTCTTGGCTGGGGAACAATTTTTTTCAGAAATGGTTCTTTTCTATTTCTATTCTGGGGACAATTTCTGTGTAAAAAACCCGTTTAGTAACTACACAAAATTTCTACTTTAGAAATAGAAGAAGAATAGAAATGCGTTTGGTAAAAACCGTTTCTTTTTTATATTTATTTGTTTTTTATTTTTGTTGGCCGATCGCCGCCGGATGCCGCCGCCGCCACCGCCGGCCGATCTCCGCCCGACGCCGCATGTCGCCGCCAGCCGGCAGCGGCGACGGCGGCGTCATGCGGCGGCGGCGGCGGTCGGCCGGCGGCAGCAGCCGGCGGCGGTCGATCGGCCTCTGGCGACCGACGGCGGCTGGCCGTCGGCGGCGGCGGCAGCGGCGAGCGACGGCAAGCGGCGGTCAACGGCGATCTACGGGCTGTACGCAAGAGAAGAATAAAAGAAAAAAAATTTACTTATTTCTTAAATTTGTTCCCGGGAACCAAAAGCAACTTTTTTTTACTTCTCATTTCTATTCCCGAGCTAGCTTTTTATTCCCGGGAACAAAAAACTAACTTGCAGTTATCATGTAGGTTTCTATTCTTTTTTTGTTCCCAGGAACCAAAGAATAGAAATTCTTCTTCCCGGGAAGGTTGTCATGCAGGCCCTTAAGTGCTAGCAGCAAGAAATTTCAGCCAAATTGATTATTCGTAATTATAATTAAAATTTTAATATGACTTGGAAAATTTTTTAAAAACTCTAGTTCACGTGGCATTTCTACGTGATGTGTTTGGTACTGAAGTGATTGGTTTTTAACAACAATTGGCGTTGAAGTGATTACTTTAAACAAAATTTGGTTCACAAATGATTACTTTAAATAAAATTTGGCACTTAAATGATTGTTATTTATAATTTTTGGATGACGTCATTTATGGGTTATATGTTAATTAGGCACGTCGACGAGCCACGTAGGACTAACAAATTAATAAAATATAACCATGTCAAATTTCCAACAACCCAGACCGGAATTGGCACTTAAATGATGTTTTTTTTTTTAAGTGGTATTTAAGTGATCGGAAAAAAACTTTTAGCACTAAAGTGAGCGCCGTACACAACTTTTGGCACTTCTAACATACTTATCCCAAGTGTTTGGCAATTTGTGAGCCATCATAAGTTTCCATAATTGAACGTGGCTAGTGGTATATTCATCTCTATGGCACAGCACATTGCTCAACAAAAGAAATTGACTTGGAAAATTCCTAATTCGAGAGAACATTTGCCAATCCTACTCATTGGTAGGTTGGAGGATTGGCATAAATCGCATTATTAGTGACTTTTGACTTATCAAATTACACCCGCATTCAAGGTGCAATCCAATAGGTATGGCTTGCTAATGGCCCAAAATGCAATTCTGGTCTACTTGGAAAAATTCTTGTCTTCACATTCAACCCCTTTAAAAAAGTTGAGCATGAAGGAGACTTCATATTGACCAAGCTTTATTTTTAGATGGTTAATTGGTTTTCGCTTAAAGTGATTGGCAATTTGTGATTGCTTGAAGTGAAACCTCTTTAAAAATTTTCGCTTGAAGTGATTGGCAATTTGTCGGCTACCATAAGTTTCCATGAGTTTGAACATGGCTAGTGGTATATTCATTTCCATGGTATGACACATTGCTTAAAATAGATAAATTGACTAGGAAAAGTCCTAATTCAAGGGAACATTCAGCAATCCTACTTATTGGTGGGTTGGAGGATGCACGTAAATCACATTATTAGTGACTTTTAACCTATCAAAATACACCTACTTTCAGGGTGCAATCCAATGGGTACGGCTTACTTATGGCCCAAAATTCAATTCTAGTCTGCTTGGAAAAATTCTGTCTTCACGCTCAACCACGTTCAACTCCTTTAAAAAAATGTTGAGCGTGACGAAGACTTCAAATTGGCCAAGCTCTATTTTAAATGGTTAATTGATTTTCTTTGAGCATATACGTAGAAAGATCGATAGTTGACAGCCATCTCATGTTCCAAAGCAGCAAGCTTTGAAATCGCTTCCATGGTCAAATTTGAAATCCTCTCAACTTAGGCGTGCTCAAGATTATGCAGATTATGCAATGCACGATAAAGAAAATAGAGAAAAGAAAAAAAAAAAGGTGATTGTTACCTCAATTATTTTCTTATTAAATTAAGAACACGAGCGCAAAGGTCCAATCACACAATTAGCTCTCTTAAGAACATAACACATTATAAAAAGGATTATTAATATGTTCATTATAGCGAACAATATATTTTACAGGAGATGGTTGGATGAATTTTGGGTCTTCTATACTCTATTATGTTTTTCTTTTGGAGGAAAAAAACATTTTTGATCATAATTTTCATTTCAAATTCAATTTTCTAATTTCCAAAAATTTTAACAACATTAATGCGACAGTGTTGACGGTGCAACCATGATAGCCCAAGGAGGATTATTTTTGGTAATTTATTATTTACTAGTTTTGTTCAAGTTTACTTTATATAAAAGTGGTTAATTTATTTTAGTAAGTTTTTTTTTTTTTTGATGACCTGGGAACTCTTGTACAGCGGGCAACCAGCGAGGTAAACCCGGGGTGACGCTAGCAGAGGACCCACCACCCCGACGTTACACTTAAGATCCCATGCGGCCAGCAGGATTTGAACTCCTCTCCTCCTCGCAAAGGATCATGGGAGTCTTATCCAACTGGGCCATCGCAGGCGGTGGTTAATTTTAGTAAGTTATTCTCTATATTTAATGAGAAAAAATGTTAAGGATTGGAGTCTTGATTGGGTTGGGTATGTGGTGAGTTCATGTTGGGTATCCGTTACTAAAATTATAGGTCAATATAGGTTAATTTGGGTCCAATCCTATCGCGACCCATCCAAACTGACCAAATGCACTGATTTGATAAGTCATAATCCTAGCTAAATCATAGAAATGTACAAATATATAGAGCTTTGCTTACACTCCGCGTGTGCATGCTAAGGCAATGAGAGACCTATCCCTAGAACCACTTTGATTAATTAGTTATTGACGCGTTGGAAGTTACGCATAAAATGCATTGTTGGTGACTTGACCAAGCAATTATACCCATATATAAATTAAACTTTTTTTTTATTTTGCAACTTTAATGTATTGCATCATTTACCATTCTAGTATTATTTGGGTGACATTATTTCCACCCTTTCTATGACTAAATACACTGTTTATGCAAGATAGTTGAAATCACCCTTGATGGATTCCACATTTATGCATTTTCCTCAATTTTTTTCTTTTCTATTGTGGGTTCCCTTCAAATTTGAACCCATTATCTTTAAGAGGATTAAAATCAGCACTTTTTTTTTTTTTTTGCCAATCCAACATGAATGAAATTGAGCTTTCGTGTAATGTATTTCTTTTACTTTAGGCGTAGTTGTTATTTTCAAAAAATTGTTTATAGGTAGGTTTTTCTGGATTTCTACATGGAAATTAATCTAGAATTTGCTTGGCAAAATGAAAAGTTCTAAAGGTCTCTCTCTAATAAATAAAATTGCTAGTATGTGTAGAAGTGGAAAAAAAAGAGAGAAGAAAAGATAGGTTTTAGATGTGCACGGTTATATTCGCTTAAATGTGTTATTGTCAATTAGGGTAACCGGATGCTAGATAAAGCTAGAAAGAAAAGGAGAATGTGTAAATTGGGATCCCCGACTTTAAGTTTCAACTTAATAATAAAGGTGGATTCCGTCTCTTCAATGAAAATAAGGTGGATTTAGTGATACAGAATGCTAAAATAGCTTTGCCTTACTTGTCAGCAAGAGGTCTACAGGGAGGAGCATCGGGAGCGACATGGCAAATCATGATTGATAGGTCTAAAACAATCAAGACAACAATGTAATTGTGCAACATAATCTAAAGTAAATACACTAGCAAACAAAGGAAAATAAGCGATGAGTTAAGTTCCCAATATTCACATCTCAAATAAGAAATGGAAACTGCGCATCTAGTTTTTCATTGCAATTTGCCTTTAATTAGGAATTTCAAATATTCTTCATATCAAATATAGGTAGATCCACATAATCCATGTAAAGCTAGACTTGTACTGCAATATATGCGTATGAAAGGCTAAGAGAATATTCGTATATAAATTTAAAGCTAAAATCCTAGCTACAAATACTATTGGAATTATCCTAGCTACAATACTAATGGACTTGAGCTGGCTCTCGTCGATATGCCTGACATAGGTCAATTTTTGCAATTATTTCAAAGCCAAAAAACTACTTTCTATAATTCTAAATTGAATTGTTCATAATAGTATATACATATCGACCTCTATATAGTTGTTCTTGATGAATTTTCGTCCTGCCTTTTTTGAGAAATTTCAATTAGATTCGAGTATAATCTATTAGATGTTAAAGTAGTTTAGCTGGAATAAACAAATAGTGTGCCTAGGAAAATTGCTCTCTAATATAATGCATGGCAATATTATTGGTCCCATATTTTTTTATTTGATATCATCCTTGTCCTTATCCTCATTGCCCTCTTTTCCCAAATGTTATATTAAAGTTCATCATCAATAATAGTTTATGTCTATATATTTTCGTTGATGAAGAAAATTGTTTTCGTCCATTCATTTTTGTAAGCAGCGCAAATGATCATTTTTAGAAAAAAATTCTCTCGATAGTTAATTTTCCTCAAAATAAATGCATGTGTATGTATTATTGGTCTTTGTTAATTATGAGATTAGCAAGCCCTACTAAATCACTCTCTATGTTTACATTAGCTTGTTCGCATGCCTTTGATTAGGAACAATTGACCAAGAAATTACATAATTGTGAGCCTAAGTTGCAACATGTTTCTAATTAAAAATATTTAATAGGACTGATTTAAACATTTGCCAACTTTCTCTTTAACTCGCATTCCCTGTGTAGAGGGTGAGAATGCAATTCAAGTAAAATTATAATTAACCTAATCCTATATAATAATCAAACATGGTAGTATATCTCTAACACCCTCGACGCACGTAAGAGATATCAAAGTCAATTTAGGGGAGAAGGATATTGGAACAGTTCAAACCACTTTGAATGCTGGCACAGTGTTTGTCACTCTATATCCAAACTTTAATATTGCTCTTTCAGATCCGCAGTTACTTTCTTTTATGAAAGTACAGGTTCAACTCACGGGAACCCCTCGATCGCCGACTCGTTGCTGCAACGCTCCACTACCAGATGGTTTATCGAGTGCAGAACCATGCTCTTGATCTAAACTTCAACAATGGAAATGAAGATGCTTTGTTCATCTCCATGCAAAATGATCAAGTTTCTTGTATTCATGTTCCCAGACAGATCCCGAAGGAGAAGCTAGCCACTCTTCTCCCAGATACATGGATCACAAACTATGAAAAGCTGCACCAGAACAGTAAGCCCATCCAGTCCTCGGATTCTGAATTTATCCGAAAGAAAGATGGAACTGTTTCCATCAAGTTCGGCAAAGAAAAAGAAGAAAGTAGTCCATCTATCTTCCAAACTCTTTTTATGATCGAACCATGTGTTCCCCGAAGCTATTTCCGAGCCAGACCCAAAAAGGCATGTCCGACATTTTCAAAGTGATGGACAGTCAGTCCATTACTATAAAGACCCATATGGTCATTGTTTTTGGGATCCTTTTTGCCAGTGCTCCTCTTGCACGAAATCACCTGATGAGGTTGATCCATTCAAAAAACCTCCACCTCGGCGAAAGAAAAAGAGAGATCCCCTGTTTCAACAGTACTTAAATGGAGATCCATCTGTTGATACTCTTGGTGAGTGTGACAAATACCAGTACGTAGTTTCCTACGCACCTCCTCCACCACAAAAATATATTGTTGCATCTGCAAACCCTCCACCACCATCACCTCCACCTTCTCCACCCCAAAAGAAACCAGCTCTCTCCCCGTTCTATAAGCCAATTCAGAAATGGGCTAAGAAAAACTCTTACCCATTTGAAGTTCCACCGTAAAAGCAAACCTGTCTCTTCCATTGCCATGTTCCAAGATACGGACTTCCCTCCTCTTGTCCGTGAACAATCCGGACTTACATTCCCCGCTCCGTAAGAGTATACCGATCCACAAAAAGGTTTCGCCATACTCCCAAAATATCTACCCCTAACGAGGTAGATGAGCATGGAAGACCAAAAAAGACTACTACCGCTTGAAGCTGTCCTAAATTGGCAATCGAGACTTTGATGGCACAAAACAATGCTTTCAAAGTCATTGATTACAAGATCGGGAATGTCCAACAAGATCTTCAAAGACACGATGAGTCTACCAAAAAATTGCTTTTCGAATTCCACAAAAGACTTGAGGCCTTGGAATCAGGACAACGCCTGGGGTATCATTCTTTTGAAAGCTCGCAGCCTGAAATAAAGAAGCTCAAAAGGCAGATTCAAATCCTTGAAGAATGAAGGTTTCGGCCTTTCGATCCGCTAGCGCCTACTGTGAGAACCGGTTATGTGCCTCCCTCGCCTCAGACGTCTATATTTGCTGCCATTCCAGAAGATCCTTACAGGAAGGAACCAGATATGGCAAGCATGAGAGATCGTCTTAAAGAGCTCACTCGAAAACAAAAGGAGAAAGGAAAAGAAAAAGAAAGACCAGAAGGGCTAACCAGGCCAACCTCTTCTGTGATCATCAGAGAAAGGCCAGATCAGATGATGCTTTCAAACCCTCTAGAATCCTTTCTAAAGGATTTGGGTACTCAGGAACAATCTAATCCTGTTGATTCTGCTATCCAAAAAGACCAGACTCTCTTTCCAACAAAACAAACTTTCCCTGACATCTTTGATTCCGAATGAGATTCGGTATCTCTTGCATCTTCCTCATCCTTTTCGATTCCTGCTATTCATTCCCCTCCTGAAGCACCAATCACTTCATCCATATATATGGCCGATCCTCCAGCTCCGAGATATTGAAATGGAATCTAATTACTCGATCCGAAGTTGTCTAACATAGTACCTAGGACAACATGTGTCCATGGCATCAAAACGGTTCTTCACCATTGATGATATCCCTTATCACAAATGGCCAGAAAGATTTGAAGAATTCCATACTTGGTTGAATACTCAATCCCTTACCAACCATGATATGAATGATGTCCTCTACAACTTCATCACCAGGTTTACCGGAAGCCTCAAAAGCGGTGGAAATCCGTATCCGAACAGGACCAGATTCATTTTCCGATGTCACAGATTTTGGCCATGCCATCACCATCTTATATCATTTCTTTATAGGGAAACCCACCGACCTTGTCGAACCGAAAAGAAGAGAATTCTTTGAAAGAAAATGTTGTTCTCTCCAGGAAGAAGCATCTTGATAAACACTACGGGGAGATGCTTAAACTCTTTTATCGCCTTGAGCCGATTCAAATTTGAAGCATGTCTTCCGACTTCTATTCCCAAAGAATTGACCCGATGGTTGAAAGATCCATTTTTGGAAAGCAAAAAGGGTACAAGACATTCCTTTGGAAGAAATACAACAAGAAATTCATCTCGTGTCTTGAAGAGCTTTGTTTGAAAAGACAAATGGTCCGCTCTTACATTATAGAAGACAAAAGCCTTGAAGCAGCCTGTTCCCGCCAAAAGCTGAAGATCAAGTGTTCCAAAAATTATTGTGACGGCGATTGCGGAAAGTATTGCCGGAAGAAAAAACACTTCAAGAAATTCAGTATCAAAAAACACAAATATGGCTCTAAGCACTACCGGAGAAAGAAGAAATGGCGATACCTCCGAAAAGAAAAGATCGCGCAGCCACAAGAAATCAAACAGATGTTTCATTCGCAACCGAAGGGACATTTTGCCAAAAATTGTCCCTGTGCGAAAAAAGGTCGAATCATTTAATTCATCATATTAAGAATGAAACTGGAATTTCTCTTGAAAATGATGATATTGAATCCCTATTCTCTCGCGATGAAGAGCCATCGAACATACTCTTTGTATTATCCCTTCCTATCAAACTTCCGGAAACCGATCGACACGAATCGAAGAGATTTTTCATATATCTCTTGCATCCTCGTAACAACCTCCCGATATATTCTCAAGCCAAACCCAAAGTGTCCCCATTTTCCCGTAAAAATCTTCACTTCCAAGTTTGCAAAACCAATCAATGTCATTGCTCTTATTGACACAGGAGCAAGTTGTTTCATCTTAGACACCAAAATTCTGCCTGAAGAATATTGGACTTCTCATGTCCGATACTTCAATTCTGCGTCTGAGATACTTTCTCCACAAATGTCAGAACCACTCCTATAACTGTCCAATTCTTTCCCTAGTGTTCTATCACAACCAAAATCTTTGGATCCAATCTCCCCAATAAAGATCTGATAATTGGGTGGGATATTATGACTCAAATCGCTCAACTTCGAATCATCCCTGGAAAAGGTCTTAAGTATAAAGACCAATTCTCGAGTTCGTCAATATTCAAAGACTCTTTTCCATTCACATGAGTCTATTAGATCCAATCATGCAAAAGTTGCTTCAATCATGCTCGGAATCTCATGCTGAGTTCGCTCAAAAATGTTCTCATCCCTTATGGGAAAATCCAGAATTTTTGTTCGCCTTCCGTTCAAAAAGAATGAAGACATAAATCCAACCAAGGCGAGTCACTCAGGAATGAATCCGGAACATTTAACTTTGGCACAAAGGGAATGCTCAGAACTTCTCCAGCAAGGACTTATTGAACTTTCCAATTCTCAATGGGCTTGTGAAGCTTTTTATGTCAATAAGCGTGCTGAGCAAACCAAGGGAAAAATGAGATTGGTGATCAACTATCAACCTCTCAACCTTTTTCTCCAAGATGATAAGTTCCCTTTACCTTCAAGAGATTCTCTCTTTGCTGGCCTAACCAAAGCCCATATCTATTCCAAGTTTGACCTCAAAGCCGGATTTTGGCAATTGGGCATTCATCCTGATGACAGACCCAAAACAGGGTTCTGTATCCCAAACCAACACTTCCAGTGGAAAGTCCTTCCTTTTGGTCTGAAAGTTGCCCTATCCCTCTTCCAAAAGGCCATGTGCCGAATTTTCCAGCCAATCCTGTCAAGTGTTGCAGTCTATATTGATGATATTCTGCTCTACAGCCATGATTAGTAGTCGCACTACCAACTCCTTGAACAATTTGCGGAAATTGTCATGAAGCATGGCATTATGCTTTCTCAAAGGAAAATGAATATTGCCCAGACAGAAATTGAATTTCTTGGTATGCACCTCAATAAAGGTACGTACTACCGTGGCCACACATTGCACAGAATTATTGAAGTTTCTCGAAGAAAACCTTTCCAAAAAGGAAGTTCAGCAATTTCTTGGGATAATTAATTATCTCAGGGATTTTGTTCCAAACATCGCAAAACTGCTGATCCCACTCCAGTCAATGCTGAAGAAGAATCCCCCATCTTGGGGAAAAACCCAAACCAAAGCAGTTGCTGAGCTTAAGGAGATTATGCAAAATCTCCCACCTCTACAAATACCATCAACAGGAAAAAGAATCCTTCAGACTGACGCCAGTGATGAATACTGGGCAGCAGTTCTGTCCGAAGAAATTGATGGTAAGAGGCACCTCTGTGCTTATAAAAGTGGAAAATTCTCTCAAGCTGAAATGCATTACCATTCCACTTTCAAAGAGATCTTAGCAAGCCAAAAACGGGATCAAAAATTTGAGTTCCATCTCATTGGTCACCATTTTCTAGTAGAACTAGATATGGCATCTTTTCCACAAATGACCAAATTCAAGCAGAAGAAAATCCCGAATTCCCAGTTGCTTCGGTGGGCTGAATGGTTTTCAAAATACTCTTTCGAGACCAAACACATTCCTGGAAGGAAGAATGTACTTGCTGACTTCTTGTCAAGGCCAAAAGCACCCGCAGAAATCAACATGTACATCAAGAGACTTGCCTTCCATATGCTCAATTATGGACAGAAATACAAGATCGAGATGATCAAAGATCTCGCCCACTGGAAATATCCCTAGGAAATCATTGAAGAAATCCAGCACGACCGTCTCGGTGAAAACATCGATAGTCTCATGTGGCAATGCCATACCGAACTATTCCGATTCAACGGAGGTTCCATTCTCTATCCTTTTGGGTTGAATGCAGATTATCCATTCATTCATCCTCTTACCTCGGAAGGAAGATGATTTTCCCGATCAACTCAAAAGTTATTATGGTACTTAACCAACAAGTACCTAATAGCTATGGAGATTCCAACCAGAAGATTCATTGCCAACCTCACAAGGATTTTCATGCTCGGAAAAGGTAATGTTGAAAGAGAAAGTGACAAAAATCTTTTAGACTTTCTCAACTAGTTTTATCCTCCAACTCATTGGAAACATCTTTTAGAGAAAGAACTAAGAACCGCGACACCAAACCCTGAAGTCCATACCATTTTGTTTTTAAAACGTCCATGGCACTTTTTTAGAAACAATGGTAGCATTATTAATGAACCACAGGAAATAGGAACCACATCCTATAAACCATATCTGAACAACAGAGAAGCCCGAATTCACAGATCGTATCCAGGCTCGTCGCGATATTCGAAAATCGCACGAGAACTTCAAAGAATCCTATGCCAAGAAAACAAAACTGTCCCTCAAGAAATATGGAATTATAATGCCCCCGCCACTTGGGATCATTATGAACTCGCACCAGAAGCCAAGGAAGCACTCGATGATTTCAGACAAGCGGCGTCATCCAGGAGCATGAAATGACAGATGCAAATGACATTGTCCAATCCACTCAAGACCCCTATGCTAGATGGGGAGGTCCTCTGTCCCAGGACCCCTATGCTCCAGGATCCTCGTCCTTATCTCAAAACATGGATACACTTAAATGTCACATTAAAAAAAAAAAAAAAAGATCACTTAAGTGCCAGCTTCGATCAAGTTAGCCAGAAATCTCAATCCTATGTGGCTTGCCGGTGTGTCCAATCAGCATATAACCCCTAAACAATATCATGTAACACGTTAAAAAGTGATCACGGTGATCACTTTTTAACCTGCTACATGATATTTAGTGTTAATCTCAATAAAAAAATTGATCACTTCAATGCTAAAAATACCACATCAAATAAAATTTTTAATTATAAAAGTCATGTAATTTCTCAGGTCGTAATTTCTTGTTTGAGGTACTTAAGTGATTGATTTCGTGATCACTTTTTAACCTGTTACATGATATTTAGTGTTAATCTCAATAAAAAGTTGATCACTTCAATGCTAAAAATACCACATCAAATAAAATTTTTAATTATAAAAGTCATGTAATTTCTCAGGTCGTAATTTCTTGTTTGAGGTACTTAAGTGATTGATTTTTTTTTTTCCCGTTTGGGTACTTAAATGAGCCGGTAAAAAAATTTTGACACTAAAATAACGTCATATATAAATTGACACTTTTAATGCTATTTTCGTCAATTTGGGGGTCAATTTATCATTTATTAGCGGCCTTTTTGTCCACCACTTTTAAGGTGGTGTGTTGATCCGCTGTGCTTTTTCCCCATTGCCAGCTTTGATGAGTCTTGACTTGCTTGATTATAATTTTTTTCATCCTGACGTGATTGATGGTACAAATGAAATTTCCTCTTTATCAATTGTATCCATGGTTTCAGCTTTTTCAATTGGTTTCTAATCAAAACTGTTTGTTGATGGTCGCATTGATTGATGGACGATCATTATCCTAAAAGAAGTGCGTGGTGGTCCCTTGTGTCCCCTCTAAATGGCCTCTCCTTGTAATTTGAGAAAAGATTAGCGGATCGTACAATTTTTATCCTACTTCTTTATCTTATTACCAAATTTTCGAAATCTGCAATCAGATTATTGATAGCTCGAAGTGGTCTTACAGGATATTATGAACAATTAAGCACAAATAGACATCTGTTGTCAATCTCGAATCCTCTCGCTTCATGCGAGTGCCTTCCTACCTTCATGGTAGAGCCTTTCTCTTTCAAACCCTAAAATCCCTTACACAAACCCTAATCGCATAACCCCCTTTTCCCCTCTTTCTTTGTCCGACAGTGTTTTTTCCCCTTGCCTGTTTTTTCCTTTACATCTCTTTGAAAAACCCTAAAAACAGTAGTCCTCGCTTTTGATCCGTGGAGATCTCTGGATCGATCGAACAGTAACATACAGTCTTCATGGATTGAACGGAGTAACTTTCATCAACCCCATCAGGTTTGGTTTTCGCTGGCTTTGTTCTTCAAATTCCTGGTTCCATGGCTTATCGCTGAGGCGTGTATACCTTCGATTGAGTCGACCCTTATTTTGAAAATGGTTGTATGGGCTTTGATGAATGATGAAGAAAATTGCTAGTGATGTCTGTCTCTTCTTCCTCCTGCACACCGACCCTATACTCTTCCCCCATCTGGAAATCTTTCACCTATAAGCAACATAACTGAATGAGTAAATCCCAGAGTTAGTAAATATGGTAGACAAAGAGGAGAATGAAATGTGAGTGGCAGCATTATGTAAGAAACTTGGGCACCTGTGGTCTGAAGAGGACGTAGTTGAAGTTTCCCCTGAAATTTCTCCTCAAAAAAGGGAGGAATGTCGGCGCATTCTCTTTGGCAAACTATACTCCATACCAAATGTCAATTATCCAACGTTCATCTCTACCATGAAAAAAGCATGGAAATCAGAATTTGTCATCTGCACCCAAAAAGAACCCGGCCATTTCACCTTTGTGTTCCAAACAATTGAAGAGAAAGAAAGGATTCTGAAAAGCTCACCCTGGTGTTACTCGAACAACCTGCTGGTTTTGAGACAGTGTGAGCCTGATATACCGGAACATTGTTATGAATTTCATCAAGCTGCCTTCTGGGTGCGTATTGGAGGAATTCCCCCTGGCTGGAGAGAAGAAAATGTATTAAAAAATCTGGGAAGCAGATTGGATCA